>CM056587.1:55557185-56922602 GCA_029721435.1 Gymnothorax reevesii | reverse complement strand
GCACCGCCCTCTGCTGATAGAGGGGCTGAAGCGAAAGGGGTTCCTTCATTTTTTTTAATAGCAAATCATGTTGCCACTGCAACGGACGTTAGGGCTTGCAATGTGTTTGATTTCAAAATTTTAATTTCAAGTTATCCTCTTGGTAAACTTGAGGTTGTGCCAATAATAAGTATGTTTCACAGGTAAGTTTTGACCTTTATGGAGGTTTTAGATTGTACATTAATGTTGTTATCCGTTTGTATTTTCATTGGCAGTTTGATTTATTTGGTACTGTGATTAAAACTCATCCTGGATATTTGAAGTTTTCTCATTTAAATGCGGAAAACTAGCACCCTACCCTTGGGTGACCCTGCACCCTGTATTGTAATTTACTTCCAAACGGAATCAGTCTGCTGCAATGAAATTAGTTAAATTACTTTCTAGTATGATTTGAATTTTTTTAAGCATTACTGAACAATACCTGCCACAGCCCCACATTAATATATATTGCCTGCTAGTTTAATTTTTCTCCTTCTGTCACTAGAGACAAATTTTTCTGTGCTGCAGCAGTAATTTTGTTAGCACTGAGAAGCTTCTGCATTCACTGTGGAATAAGACAGAATTAAATCCTCAATAAAGTCATCAAGTTGTGATAATGAGCTTATTTAATCTCTTAATCTTTTTGAGCCACCTCTTCTCTACAAGAATGATAATTTGGAACAGGGGTGCTGCTAAATCTTGCAGCTAATCAGGCTGGGTGGAACAAAAACTAGTCTCATAAATTGCAATAATCGTGAGCCCATGAATAATGTCTGAAAGAATATGAGTGTCTTGTCAGTTTTATGGTTTTATTCAGTTTAAATGCTTTAAGATTTTAGTCAAGTTTATTGTCTGGAATTGCCAATGAGGATATAGGAGTCCTCTTATTTCCCTGTTTACAGAAACTCCGATATTGCTAACTGTAATGAGTAAACATTGCTTACTACTTCTTACTGCAGCTGAAACAAGGTAAATATTACCTGGGAGGTTCTGAATTTTGAGTGGAATTGAATATTTTTTTTGCCTCAATCTGAAAACACGACCCTGTCTGTACTTGTGTTAAATGCAATCAAACACAACAAGGAACCTGCACATCAGCATTAGCGCTCAACTTAGAGCTCTGCTAAACATAGGACATCCAAACTTCAAGGGCTCTGGAAGAGTCCCTAATCTCTGGAAGCAGCCACAATGTGTGCCTATTTTACTGAGGGAAAAACCCCACCCCTGCTTGTGTATTTTTTCAGGGCTATTGTCCCCCTTTCCCCTTCCAGAGCTGGTTTCTGCAAAGTTTGGATTTCTGGAAGATGATTAGATAACATCAGGTTCCTTTCTGCTCCTTAAGTGATCTGATCATGCAGTAGACATCTGTTTTCACAGTAACACTTTGATAATATCCCACTTGTGTTTGCTTATGTCTTACTTGCATGTTTTGGATGCTCTTATCTCTATTTGTGAAGACAGTGACTGGTCAGTGACATTTTAAATAAATCATTCATTCTTAGTGTTTCGGCTGTGCTCCCATTACGTTTCCTCCAGTTAGAGACTGAACTCTGCTCTCTGTTCTCACATCCAGTGTCTCTGAATAAATCAGCATTCTGTCTTAATGAGGACTCCAATGAGGTTAATACCTGTCTGGCCTTTGGCTCACCTCCCATCTGCTCTGTTACAGGACCGGGGGACAGACTGGAAAGGGAGGGGCGTGTTGAGATGTGAAGGGAGGGGAGTGTTGAGACCACTGAGGTCGGCATGAACACATTTCTGACTCCAGCTCCTGGCTTTTTCCTGTTTCTCCACCGTGTGACAGATTAGCCTTCGACGCCCTTCACACACTGATCTGCAGCAGGTTTTTATCAGCTGCTGTGCTGGGAGTCAGGATTTAATGTTCGGCCTCACAGAGCTCTAAATCACATCCTGTCCGGTTACAGCAGGACTGCTGCAGTGGGTTTGGACCGGCCAGGGGTTGTAAACACAAGGTTGTGGGTTCAGATCCCTCGAGTAGGGGCTGCAGTGACCTGGTTCCTGAAGGACTACCATACCCAGATTTTCCTGCATCAATAGAATCTACATTATAGATGCATATATACTGTATATATATATATATATATATATATATATATATATATATATATATATATATAATTTAATTAGCAAGTACAGGATGTGAATTACATGCATATATGCATGTAATTCACATTCCGTACTTGCAAATTAACCTGGTCATTATGCACTGCAGCAAAAATAATTGGCTGTTAGGATTAGTGTCAGTTATAGGAAGTTTGCATCACAGAGCTCTGTCTGTTTTCTCATATCTCTTTCTGACCTGCTAAACCGAGTTATTAGCTGTTTCCCTTATGTTTGACCTCTTGTATGTCTGTATGTGCTGTACTTTCCCGCAGTACATAGCACCATAATTCATTGGACAGAAGCACATCCTGCTTTTAGTCCCTCCCGTGCAGCTCTGAGTTGAGCGTCTCTATGGTTGCAGATGCCATGCTGCTGGTGGCTGACCGGCTGGAGGGGCCCTTCAACATCGAGGCGGTGATGGAGCCGATCGACGTCAAAATCTCTGAGGCCATCATGAACATGCAGGACAACAGCATGCAGGTGTCTGCCAAGGTATGCTGGCTCGTTCAGACCCCCTTTGCTCTTCTCTTACGCCCTACATTGAAAAGTGAACAGGGCACGGACATGTTGCTGCTGTTAGGTTGAATGCGTTGTCAATACTCTCTGCTTTTCAGGAAATCAATCACAGTGGTACAGCAGGGAGGTTTGACTGACAGCAGAATGACCAATTGGCCTTTTATGTGTGGTGTAACATCTCCCGAGTCATCTCCTTGCGGAATGCTTTGTTGCTAGGGAAACAAACAACCATGGCCTTTCACACTTCCTGGGTGAATTTAAAGTTTGGTTTTTGGTCAGGTAATTTCAGTGCGAAGGAACTGCAAGTTGAATTCCTTGTGTTAACTTTTTTATCGCTTGCCTTCAAGATGTCTGGGACGGTTGGAAGAAAAGAAACTTAGAAACAGAAGTAGCCTCACATTTTTATCATTGGCTCGAAAAATTCTTTGGGCCGACGCTGTCTGTGGGGTTTAACTAAAGGTCAGGGATGTGTGTTTCTAGAAATGATGGAATGTTAAATGGCTCTGTACATGCTCAGAACTGCGGGAGAATTTTGGGAAGACTTTAGTACCCCCTACTAGTTGGCATGCAATGTAAAGTTATAAACTGATGCTTCATTTGTTCCATTCCCCAAACATGTGTTGCTGGACCGCCGTCAACTTTGATCACAGAGCATGTTTGTTATGGCATCGCTTTGAGATTCCTCTTTCATGTAAAAAAAATATATATATTTTTGACCAGAGTTGCATTCATTTTTACCTGAAATTATTTTTTTTATTGACGTCAAGAGTCATTCCACTCCATAAAAACTTCTTCAGCACATCCCCAAGACTAGATTAGTTAAGATCAGGAACATATGGTGGCCAATTTGCATGTGGAATTGACTCCTCTTGATGGCTGAGCTACTCTGTCACAATATGAGCCCAATGAATCTTGGCATTGTCATCTTGGAATATGCCTGTAGCGTCATGGGTTAAAATATGAATTGATTGGATATCCTGGTCGTTCAATACATTCTGGTAGTGTGCTGACTTCTTTTATTGCTGAGCCTAGATCTGACCATTTGAAGCAAATACAGATCGTAACTGCCTTCGGAGGCTTGTACTGTGGGCACTGTTCATGACAGGTGCATCACTTCATGGGCTTCCTTTCTAACAATGATGCGCCCATTGCTCTGGAATGGCTTAAATCTGGAATTTCTGACCGCATGATCTTTCCCGATAGATCCACAGCATAGTCTCAGCAAACTGAAGCAGTATTTTCCCCATTAGCCTCACTTACGATGGGCTTTAGCATGAGCATATACTGTGGCTGTTTAGTCCCAATCCTGCATGTTGTTGCCAGATTGTGCATGTGGAAATGTTCTTACTTTCACAGTGTAACATAGCCAGAGGTTTTTCTGTCACCAAGCGTTTTGAGTTTTGATCTTGATCATTATTGACTTTTTTGTGACCCATTTCCTCTGTGACGTTGACGGTTCACAACTATCCTTTCAGATTTAAATGCGTTGGAGAGTTCTTAATCCAATTGCATAGATTTAGGCAATTTCTTTTTTTTTTAAGATTTTTTTTTTGGGAATTTTTCCTTCGTTTGATAGTGATACAGTGTAAAGAGGCAGGAAAGTTGGGTAGAAGAATGGGGGAAGACATGCAGCAAATGACTCGAGCCGGATTCGAACCCAGCCTTTTTGGTACACGCACTTAGATAGATAAGCCATGACCGTGAGTTACATCTTCTGACAAGGTTCTTTAAGACATGTGAAACTGCACACCATATGAGTATTAAAACAATTGTTGTCAGCTGAAGCATGTTGAAGATTAATCACTGCAGTAATGATTCAGTCATAGGCTCTTAAGTATTTGCTTATTTAAGTCCAAATGGCAACCTTTTTTTTCCACCCAGCAGTTTAAATGAACCAAAATCTAACTCCAGTCTCTCCTTTGAAAGTTTTTTTTTCAGTCAGTTCTTTTATTATTTTACTTGTCGTCAGACAGAATTTTTCATCAATTTCATCCCTGTGAGTTGAGTACAGAATTATTACTGGACTACTTTTATGAATTATTGCCGATGGCAACAACCTTAGTTTTTTCGAAGGCAAGTAATCGAAATCCGCCTTTCTGCATCCCCAAAAGTAGACTTATTCAAGCTTTTATAATCCAGTGTGCTCACAATGAATAAAGATAAAAGCAGTAAGCGATTTCTTAATTGCTGTTAAGGCAGCTTAACCCTTTATTAACCAAACCCATTTCCAATTGTGTTAAAATTATTTCCCTATGCAAAAGTGTTAATTTTGGGCCATTATTTGAAAAACAGCAGGCAAAAAAAAATTGACACATTTGGCCCACCTTTCCAAATTGTAGCAAATCTGCTACATTGGGTAATAACGCTAATGAAAAAATTAAAGTGAGGGACCATTCAAGTTATTCTCAAATGTTTATTTGGCAATAAGAAACAAAACCAACAGGGTGTCCAGGCTGTTAACCCTTTTACTTCATGTAGCAGATATGCTACGCTGGTTAATAGAGGGTTAATTTATGATAATTGACACATTGCCACGCACTGTACACCCACATCCTAGCTTGTGTGGTAAGTGAGCTGAATCTTGAGTTTAGGGTTACCAGGCGTCCAGTCCAGAGGTCGCTGTAGATGCTGTGACTCTCACTTCTGTACACCCTGAGGCAGAAAGCCACCTCCGCTGCAGTTATAACTCAAAATTGACCCAGTTGATCAAAAAGTGATGTATTAATATGCAGTTTATTTACAGGCCGGCATAGAGTTCAGAGTTATCCTAAAGAATTAAAGAAAGCCTTGCCTATAAACTTAGCATAGGTTGCTGGACTCACTGGTAAATATATGGGATGTTGGCACTTGTGAAAGTGATAGAGGGGACACTACTAAAATTCCTTCAGTTCCTTGCAGGTGATGCAATGACAGGAGCTGTGGTGGTCTGTCACGGTCATCCCAACCTGTGGTCTTAACCTGCTATTTCCCATAACTGTGTAACAGTGGTTGCAGTTATCAAACAGGTTATGGAGCGCGAAGGCCATGTCGGTGGGTTGATGACAGCTGACTGAGGGAGTGAACAGATAGTAATGTCAATCTCTGTGTGGTTAACAGTTGTCTCTTGCTGGATAAGGACGTGCCACCAAGTGGAAAGGCAGAAAAGAAAAAAGAAGCACATCAGGTGTTTACAATCAGGTTTGGGTTAAGCCTCAAAAACAGTGGATGTGAGGTACCGTTCAGGAACCACTCGCGAGAGACAGAAATCCAAAAAAAAAAGTATGCCTTTAATGGGGTTTGAGTCAAAGCCAAAATACACAGGAATTGCCAAGCCACAATACGAAATCCAGAAACAGTATTGACTAGACAGGCGGGGATCAGAACCAGTAAGACAGATGGGCAGAGGTACAAAAACGATAGGCAAAAAGTCGTAGTCGATGGGCAAAGCCAATGGTCATACACAGGGCATCCAAACACAGAACTCGTGGTCATACAAAAATAGGTCAAAATCCAGAAAGGGCTATGGCAAGAATCAAGGTCGGACTATCAAGTAGAAGTGAAGCAATATTCAATGACATACGAGGCACTCTGCACAAAGAAGTATTAATGAATGCTCTGACAAGAGCTATTAGTAAAAAGACTGTTTAAATAGACAAAAGCAAGGTCACATGCTATGCAGGGCACAGGTTAATTGGGTCAAACTAATTACAAAGGAATGAACATGAGGAAGTGCCTAATCACATGAAAAAGGCAAAAGCCAAAACGCGGACAGGGATCACAAGACAGCCTATAGACAGAACAAACAGATCCTTTTAGGGATTTCTACGTGCACAGAGTGAGTGGCAGAACAGTGATTAGACAGGTGCAGAGAATCTGCAAGAAACACGGCTAAGTTAATTAAGTGAAGGCAAGAGGCGGAGACTAGAACAGGGCAAATGCTGAGAGATTGTTAGTCAATTAGTAGAGTACAGCTATACAATCCCTAGTGCTTGTTAGTAAGTTAGTACTATGTACAATGTTAGTCTTGGTTAGTAATTTAGCAAAAATAAACTGTTAGTATTGGTTAGTAATATAGAAAAAGCAAGATGAAGTAAGTAAGCGAGAATGGAAGGAATGGTTGAAACCCAGAATCCATTATATCACCAGAAAGTGTGGCACACAGTACTTGGGCTGAGAGCAAACACATGACAGAAGACCAGACAGGGGGAGACAAAGTGCAATGCATGGTAATGTTATGGCCCCAATTTGTTTTTACATTTACAACATAACAGCAACAGCAACAGCAAGGGTTGACAGACACAGTTTTAAAAACCTCAACACATTTAATTAACAGACAAAGACAATAACCACTAACTAACAACTAATGACCAAGATTGAATTATAACAAAAACAAAAAGAAATATTTACAGTCCCTTTTTGTGGGGCGGCTTGGTGATGTCCTGGGTGAGAAAATGCTCAAACACAGGTAAAGAAATCCACAAAAGAAACGTCACAGGTCTTGAACAGAATGGCAGGTCTGGTCATCTGTATCCTTGCAATTTCTCCTACTACTTTACTGTCTCAATTCTTTTCCTTATATACTCTTTTGCAGACCCCACCCACATTTAGACCTCTTTTTTTTATTTTCTGAGACTTGCCCCAGACATGTCCAGGACATGTCTAAACATGACTCCAGTCTGAGCTTAACAAAAAAAAAGGTAAATACTGCCATCTAGTGGCCTATATTCACATTACACCTCCATTCCAAAAGGGAAAAATTTTGACTCATAAAGGCAAAATTTTTCTTTTCAGTACAAAATGGTTAAGTGAACACTTGTCTATCTATACATATCATACAATATTCAAACACATGATATATATATACACATTCAAACACGGGATAAGCAATCAGCAATTACATTGTCTGTACCCTTCACATGCTTAATTTCCAAGTCAAACTCCTGTAGAATCAAACTCCAATTCAACAATCTCCGATTCTTGTTTTTCATCTTACTCAAAAACATTAACGGATTGTGGTCAGTGTACACAATCATTGGCTTTTGTCCTGTACAAACATAAACCTCAAAGTGTTGTAAAGAAAGGACCAGAGCCAACAGTTCCTTCTCTATTGTGGAATAGTTCCTTTGGTGGCGATTGAACTTCCTGGAGAAGTATGCCACGGGATGCTCAATGTCATCAGAGTCACTTCTCTGTAGGAGCACAGATCCACAAGCTTGGTCGCTAGCATCGACCGCGATGGAGAACGGTTTGTTGAAGTCAGGAGATTTGAGCACGGGGAAGTGACACAGCAGAGACTTCAGGTGATCGAAGGCTCTCTGGCATGCATCATCCCAGGTGAACTTTACGCCTTTCTTCAGTTGGTTAGTTAGACTGAGAGCAATCTCAGCAAAGTTCTTGCAGAACTTGCGGTAGTACCCGATCATTCCAAGGAAGCGGCGCAAAGCTTTTTTGTTGTCAGGAACTGGAAAGTCCATGATGGCTTGGACTTTAGCATTTATGGGTGCCACCTTACCCTGGCCTATGACGTAGCCAAGATAGGTGACAGTAGCACAACCAAAGTCACTCTTGCTCAGGTTAACAGTCAGGTTAGCCTGGGTCAGGCGCTGGAACAACGTCTCTACATCTTTTAGATGTTCTTCCCAGGAGTCACTCCATGTGATCAGGTCATCGATGTACGCACCCGTGTGTGGCAATCCGGCGATTGTAGACTGTATCATCCTTTGGAACGTGGCTGGGGCATTTTTCATGCCAAAGGGTAGGACTTCATACTGGTACAATCCAGATGGTGTGGCAAAAGCAGAGATGCTCTTGGCCCTCTCAGTTAAAGGCACACACCAATAACCCTTCAATAAATCAATCTTGGTCAGAAACTTTGCTTGCCCTACACTATCAATACAATCATCAATCCTAGGTATTGGAAACACATCAGTTCTAGTTACAGCATTGACTTTGCGATAATCTGTACAGAATCTAGCACTTCCATCAGGTTTTGGAACTAGCACACAGGGTGAACTCCAATCGGAGTTGGAGGGTCTGATAATATCATGTTTTAACATGTACTCAACCTCTTTCTCAGCAATCTTTCTCTTTTCAGGATTCATCCGGTATGGATGCTGTTTTATTGGTTTGGCATCACCAACATCTACATCATGAGAGGCTATAGTAACTCTCTTTGGAACATCAGGAAACAAATCCTCATATTTCTTGATCAACCTTTCAAACTGATCTCTCTGTGAGGGTTCTAAGTGCTGGAGTTTTACATCAAGATTTTGCAACACTTCAGTGTTTGACAATTTACATGAAAGAACTTCAGCTTTAATTCTTGGTTCATCATCTTGAAACTCCCCCTCATCTTCACACGTTTCGACCATTTGAGAATCTGAAGTGACAGCTGCAACCCTAGCATTTCTGTCATGATAAGGCTTTAGCATGTTAATATGACACAATTGTTTTGGTTTTCTCCTATCTGGAGTCTTCACAATGTAATTGAGATCATTGAGTTTTGTCAGAATTTCATAAGGACCATGAAATCTAGCCTGCAATGGATTGGACTGCAAGGGAAACAACACAAGGACCTTGTCTCCTGGTTTAAACTCACGGCTTCTAGCCTTATGATCATACCAAGTTTTCATTTTTCCCTGACTTGATTTCAAGTTCTCTTTGGCAAGGTCACAAGCTGCACGCAATCTTTCCTTGAACTTGCCAACATAGTCTAACAGACTGATATGCGGCTCTTTCTCTTGCCATTGTTCACTCAATAAAAGCAAAGGTCCTCTCACTTCATGACCAAACACTAGCTCAAATGGACTGAATCCAGTAGACTCCTGCACTGCTTCTCTAGCTGCAAACAACAGCAAATGAACCCCTTCATCCCAGTCTTTCTCATGGTCATAACAATAAGTCCTCATCATTGTCTTGAGAGTGGAATGAAACCGCTCTAAGGCACCCTGACTTTCTGGATGATAGGCACTAGAAAGAATCTGTTTTGCACCTAGTTCATACACAACCTGCTGAAACAATCCTGAAGTGAAATTGCTACCTTGGTCTGACTGAATTTCCCTGGGAAGACCAAACAACGTGAAGAACTTTATCAAAGCCTTCGAGATTGCAGTTGCCTTGATGTTACGTAGAGGTATGGCTTCGGGGAATCTGGTAGATGCACACATGATTGTCAACAAGTACTGATTTCCAGATCTAGTCTTGGGTAATGGACCAACGCAATCAACAATGACCCTAGAGAATGGCTCCCCAAATGCTGGGATAGGCTGCAATGGAGCTACAGGTGGGTCTAACTGGTGTTTTCCAACTACCTGACAAGTGTGACAGGTTTTGCAAAAGTTGGAAACGTCTTTCCGAAGCCCAGGCCAAAAGAAGTGTTTCATGATCTTATCAACAGTCTTGTTAACACCAAGATGACCTCCTAAAGGTAAACTATGAGCCATTGTTAAGATCTCATTCCTGTAGACCTTCGGAACAACAATTTGCTTGACCACTGCCCAATCTGCATTGGCAGGGATATCAGGAGGGCGCCACTTCCGCATCAACACACCATCCTTGAGATAATACCCAACTGGAACTGCGTCTATTTCTTTATCAGGAAGGGCTCTCCTCTTTAGTACACAAATTTCAGGATCATTAGTTTGCTCCTCAATCAACCGCGTTCTGGACAGAGACAAGTCTCCAGACACATCAGAATCACCAGACCCATCCGGCTGGCTGAATAGAGAACTGATAAAAGTATCTGATAAGTCCTCAAACGGAGAAACCATAGTAGGCCAATCAGAGTCATGAGGCGAACCACCTGAGTCCTGACTATTCAATGTACTGGACGGCACCACAACATCATCTTCTTTAGCCTTCCTAGCCATAGCACGAGTCACTGCGCAAGAAGGATACAGAGATGGGTCCTCATCCCCATCTTCAGTGCTCGGCTGTGAAGTAAGATGTACAGGGGGAACTACTTTGCCCCCAGCCAGGTCATTGCCTAGCAACAGAGAAACACCCTTTATAGGTAGACTTGACATAAGTCCCACCTTTACCTGTCCTGTAACTAAATCTGACTTCAAGAATATAGAGCGCAAGGGTACAGATACAGTCCTCCCTTCAATACCTTGTACAAGTATGAAATCCCCTGAAGCGGTCTCATCACGTAACTCCAAGGAGTCCATCAACAAAAGTGACTGAGAAGCTCCGGTATCCCTTAGGATATATATGGGGACAGGAGTAGTATGCTCATTCAGAGCCACAAATCCCTCTGACACAAATGGAAGAAATTCCTCCCTCACAAAGTCAGCTGTATTAGGCTTTTTAGCCCCACAAGAAGCAGGCAATTTAGCAGATTGGTTATCTACTACAGGGGTTTCTAACCTTGTTTTCACAAAGGCATTTGGTTTGGTATCCTTTTCTTTTTCTTTCTTAGCTTTAAGGAACCAACAGTTAGTTGTAACATGACCAGATTTCTTGCAATAACTGCAAACTAGACCACTTTTGTCACTGTCAGCTTTCACACTTTGATCAGACCTGTTACTGGATTTCTGAGCACCATCACCAGATTTTTCTTTGTCTTTGGGTGAGGAATCTTGGGTATCACCATAACCCTTTTTCTGAAATTGGGACCATCTATTATTACTGCTAGACTGAAATTTGGACTTATGTGTGAGAACATATTCATCTGCAAATTTGGCAGCTGATTGCAAATTCAGTGCTTGCTTCTCATTAAGGTAGGTCTTAACATCATCTTTAACACAGTTCTTGAATTCTTCAACTAACACCATCTCTTTTAGTGAGTTGAAATCATCCTTGACCTCCATAGAAGTACACCAGCGCTCAAAGCAAACCTGCTTTTCATTAGCAAATTCAACATAAGTCTGATTTTCAGATTTCTTCAGACCTCTGAATTTCTGTCGGTAAGCCTCTGGAACCAACTCATAAGCTCTCAAAATAACCTTTTTGACAACCTCATAATCAGAGGAATCATCTGCAGACAAAGCCGAATAGGCTTGTTGAGCTTTACCCTTGAGGACAGTTTGCAACATCAGAGGCCAGTGTTCCTTTGGCCACTGGCAACTCTTTGCTACCTTTTCAAAACACTGGAAATAGTTGTCAACATCCTTTTCCGAAAATGGAGGCACCAGTTTTACCTCCTGGCTAGCCCGAAATTTATTTTCAGTTTGAATTTTTATTTTTAGTTGCTCCATTTGGAGTCTTTCTTCTCTATCGAGTTTCTCTAATTCAAAATCTCTCTGTCTTGCAAATTTTTCTAACTCAAATTCTCTTTGTTTTTCTTCTCTTGCTAATTTTTCTAACTCAAACTGCCTTTGTTTTTCTTTTTCTTCCCTCTCAAATTCTCTTTGTTTTTCTTTTTCCTCCCTTTCTTTTTCTCTTTCCTCCCTTTCAATCTCTAGCATTTTTAATTTAAGTTCCATTTCTATATTTGGATTTTCCACTGGAAACTGTTCCAGATCTCCTGGTGCAAACACATTTTCATCAATGTAATATTCAACTATCTCTCTAGCCAGTCTTGCTTTTCGCATGGCTGGTTTTACCTCTGTCAGCTCTAAATGTCTGCAAATTTCTAGCAGTTCTGTCTTTTTAAAAGACTTCAAAACCCCTACGGTTGGTGATGCCAAGAAATCATCCATTGCTGTTGTCAATATATATCTAGGAAAATTCACAAAAACAATTTCACAATTTGGAATGTTAGATTTTCAATAAATTACTCACACAATGGTCTATCCCGGACCTTGAGCCCCCAATTTGTTATGGCCCCAATTTGTTTTTACATTTACAACATAACAGCAACAGCAACAGCAAGGGTTGACAGACACAGTTTTAAAAACCTCAACACATTTAATTAACAGACAAAGACAATAACCACTAACTAACAACTAATGACCAAGATTGAATTATAACAAAAACAAAAAGAAATATTTACAGTCCCTTTTTGTGGGGCGGCTTGGTGATGTCCTGGGTGAGAAAATGCTCAAACACAGGTAAAGAAATCCACAAAAGAAACGTCACAGGTCTTGAACAGAATGGCAGGTCTGGTCATCTGTATCCTTGCAATTTCTCCTACTGCTTTACTGTCTCAATTCTTTTCCTTATATACTCTTTTGCAGACCCCACCCACATTTAGACCTCTTTTTTTTATTTTCTGAGACTTGCCCCAGACATGTCCAGGACATGTCTAAACATGACTCCAGTCTGAGCTTAACAAAAAAAAAGGTAAATACTGCCATCTAGTGGCCTATATTCACATTACAGTAAAAACAAAAACATGGACCGGAATGTAATGCAGGAATCGAATATGGCAAAATACAAAACATGGAAAAACTAAACCTGACAATACATGAACAAATCTACGTAACCAAATCAGAATACATAATCCAAGGCATAGTCAGACATAGCAAAGATCCAAATACAAACAGATCAGAATCATGACAGTTAGCAGAATCATAACAGTAGGCTTCAAAATATCTTGACAGAAATTGGCAATTTATCAACATCTTTTGAACTAAAGGGACAAAGATCAACTTGCACTAGAATAATGGGGAGAGAATAAAGTATGACTGATCAAAGCTTACCGCCTCAACTGTGAAGCGAGGTCATGTGTGGGCATCTATGGTCGCAAATGGAGCTGGTTCCTGGGCATATTATTGATGACTAGTGCTTCGGTTTTGCTGCTTGTGCAGTATTGCTACTTCCAGCTTTCTCAAGATTCTTAAACCTTAGTCTGTGTTGATGAAACTGACTCCCTGGGGTACTGTAAGAGCCCAATGCTTTACACTTTGGGGGAGGCAGAGAAAAACCTGAAGCGATGATGCCTGCAATGTATACAAACCCCTTAATGTGAGCCTGGATTGATGGTTGTGTTCAGGGGAACCCGGCTGTGTGTAAATGACCTTGTGTAGGTGCTGTGCAGAATGGCTGCTTTGTAATCATTGTGAGGGATGGGTGGGCTCTGGCTGAGAGGACATGCTCCTGTCAGGAACGCCATGCAGTTCAGCCGACCGCTGCATCATCATCTGGGCCAAAGAAGAGGCGCGAATCCCATCATCCCACGGACCCCATACACACATTCAGGGGCTGAGTCTGAGTGGGTCCGACATGAAAAAACAGATTGGGCTCACAAAACCTGCTGCTTTTTCTTAAAAAATATTTTCTCCCAAAGGTTGGAAGACAGAACCTCAGCTTTATGCCTCATCTGTATTCATGAAGGCGAGGAAAACAAAGAGGGAGCTGAGAGAAAAGGAACCTGGATTCTGCAGGTTCAGTCACCTTGAAATTAGAATGTTAGTCGTGTTCCTCTCGCCCACGAGCTCCCTAATGCTGAGCTTTTGTCTCCCTGTGTCTGCTGTCAGAAATCGGGTGATGGGGATAGGAAATTGAAATGTATATCAACACATCCTGTCACTGACTGTGCCGCGCATGTCAAATTATGCTCCTGAAAGTGTTTTCAATGTAAAGCAAGTCCGCTTTGTACCAGAAACAAAGAACAGAAGTTTTTCCTGTTCAAAAAATCTTTCATCTTGAACCAAAGGTTTGGACTGAAAATGCCAGGACTTTGTGCTGCTGCAGACCAGTTGAAGACTACAATGGAAAAATGATCAGTCACATTTTCATGCTGAGGAGAAATGATCAATTAAAATTTTTCTTTGAAACAAAACACTGAAAAAAAAAATGCAAAATATATTCAATATTATATTATATATTCTTATAAATATTATAATAAAATAAAATATAGCAGGTATGCAATATTTGGACTCTGTTTTTCCTGTGTGGTCTTCTGTTTTATTCTGTTTTTTACTAAATAACTGCATGTTATTGATTCCTCTTAATCAGTCCTCTGGACTTGTTGTTTGGCAGACATGTTGAGCTGTACTGCATTTCTTGGTGTGATGAACATTATTTTTTTTTACAAGTCAGTATGACTTCAGGAGTATTGGGTACAAGACTCTGGAATTGAAGGTCAATTTCACTGTCTGTCTCAAACTATTAAACCTTAGTTCTCAACCACCCCTTTTCCTCATCAAATCTTACTTCTTGCTCGCATTTAAGGGTTTCATTTGAAGGCAGCTTGAGGAATTTCAATTAAGACATTGTGGAACTCCACTATAGATTAATATTGGATGCAGAGCTGCCCTCCTGGGTCCTTTTGTTCATTTGTGAATGGTGATGGGGCTGGTTTTAACAGCATGTCTCATCTCTATCATCTCTTTGAGATTGCCGAACAATGAGTCTTGCAAGTGAAATTGATCTGTTGTGTCGATTGTGTGGTCAAGATATACTATTCTGTTTCATGTCCTGACACTTTCATTGTTGAAGTTGTAGGATTCTGATACAAAAAGCTTTTTTGGTATTGTCATGCTGATTTCACTGCACATTTTTACCAACAACTCGCACATACTGTATAATAGAAAAGGGTACTGTAGAATGTATTGCAACTAAAGGACAGGTAGAGGCAAAAATTGCATCCTTCGAAAAACGTTACATTAAAGATGCTATTAGCAAACTAACTTTATGTATTGGCATGAACCTGCTTATCTACTTCGACTGTCTAAAGTTTCAGGGCAGTGAAATATTGTATTGTCTTGATACCAAACACCCCGCAGCCTGAACTATGAAAATGGCAGTTTTGAAGTGTGTCCACATATTTTTGTCCAAGATTACATGCATATGTCCATCTTCTTTTTTTTGTCGGAATGTAAGGTTATTTATTAGAAGGGGTAAAATTCTTCCACAGGTCACTATACATCCAAATTCCCTCAAATTATAGCTGACTGAATGACTTCACAGTCATTGTTTCAAGTCAATTCAAAGGTCAGAGTACTGAGCCAAAAACTTGTCCGGTGGTCAAGGGCTTCAGACATGTGACTGTGAGTGTTTGTATTACTGTCTGCGGGGAGTAAGAGCAGCTTCGGGCTCCTTTTTAAAGCTCCTTCTCCTCTGCTTTCTTGGGCCTGTTCAGCTGAGCAGTGATGACAGATTGGACAGTTAATTCCAGGGCTGCCCGTCCCATTCTGCACACAGCTGTGTTGGACACATTTCTCTCTCTCTCACTCTCTCTCTCTCTCACTTACTCACTCACTCTCTCTCTTTCTGTCTCTCTCTCCTTCTATTATAATTGCAGGTCTTCCAAGGCTGCGGTCAGCCAAAGCCCTCAGGAATGGGCAGGTCGGCCCGTGGAATTTCAGACGTGTTTAACGCCCGATTCAGGCCGTACAGCCCAGAGGAGCCTCCCACCACTCCAGCTGGTACCAGTTTGGACAGACTGGTAAGAGAGTGCCCGTGGACACGGGCACAGACACACGCATAACGCACTCTGCAAAAATCACAAGCACTGGCATCCACACTCACGCCAAAGCACTGCCCAGGGATGTGTTACCGTCTCTGTCAACACTGTTGAGATATTTTGAAGGCTGTGTTCACAGAGGTACAATATTTTGTTTTCTATTTTTCTGAGTAATGCATTCAAAAAAATTGTGTTATTTAAGTAGATGCGTTGGGTATTGAGCCGTGGGCTCGGTCTGAGCCCTGAAGAGACACTGGCTGTGCTGCTTATCTCTGCTCTTAATGAATCCATTACAGCAGCTGTGTCACACAGATAAATGACATCATCTCCTTCCTGGGATCTGACCTGGTTACTGATTTAAAGGTGAAATAAAGACGAGTGGACCGCAAGGTGACACAGGCCAGAGAGCACATGAATAAGGATTTCATCGCTTCCCTTCATTAAAAAGAATTACGTCTTCCTTTCTATTTCTAGTTTTGCTTCACAAAAAAATTAATGAAACAAAACTTCTTTTGTGCTGACTTCAGACTAGTCATCATTTCATTTTAGACTGGTGAAGGATGAAATTAAAATCTAAAACAAATATTTGAATTTCTCGACAAGCACTTCTCTTTGTCTCAGTAATGCTAACACTGTCATGACTGGAGTTATTAATTGCTCCTTGCCAAATAATTCAAGCAGATGTGACATTCTGTGAGTGGAGTCAATCTGACAGGCACGAGGGCCTACAAAAAAAACTTGGCCCAAAGGGTTGCAAAAATTCAACTAAGAAAAGCTTCACAGAGCTGTTAAATAAAAATCCAAAAACGACAAAAACAAAACCACTGGAAACTCCAGGCAGAAAACCATTAACAGAAGAAAATAATTAGATCAAGAATTTAAACAACAAGAACTTGGCAAAGAAAAATACATGAATACTGCACTATGGCACACAAGGACATCAAAAACTCAAGACTCTGTCTGCCAGCCAACTTCCACCGCCTCCTGATAAAGAGAGGGAAATCAGGACACATGAGGGGCAACACCTGGAGAGGAAACAATGGGCAAAGCAAGATCATTAGACAAGGACAGAGATTGGTCGACATGACTTGCTCATTAAGGGAATGAGCGGCTCAGCTTAAGTACCAATGAAGCATGCAGATTGGAAGGAAGCATGAATGTTGGAACAGAAAAGCACAGCAAGACTTGAAATAGCAAAGCAGGAATCATGACAATAAACTCCCTACCTAAATTAGTAGTATTAGTAATGTGCCTGTCTAAGAATCACACCCCCCTGTGAATGTTAGTAAATGTTAGTGACTTAAAAACAGTTAATTGCCAATTAAGCTTAGACAGCCCTGAATCCAGCACAGCACAGAAGGAAGAGGGAAATACCAAAGCCAACCAGAGCTCTGAAATGTGCAACAACGAAGGCACGGGGCGGAACGCAGACAAGCGGTGGAGTGGCTGGGCAGACCTGGCAAAACAAAAGACAGACATGGAAAAGTAAAAACATGAATAAACATGAACTATGAAATGTGAAATCCTGATACACAAACTGTTAAAACTGTGATATGAGAAATGGCTATGAATGATGAAACCTGGAACATGAAACTGTTAAAAACCCTAAAACTGTCCTGGCCAAAGGCCCAGGACCCTGGAACCCAAAACCAACAGGATAACACAGCTCTCAGCCTGTGAGGAATTGAGGTTTCATAAACTGAAACTGTTATAAATTGTCTTCTGACAGGCTCACATACCCTCTATAAGGCTTTACCTGAGCTCTCTGCATGGAGCACCGTCCTCCGTGTGTACCTCTCAGCTGCCACACCGAAAAATCACCCCTGACTGTGATTCTCTTGCTGAAACTTGCCACTTTTGTGTCCCCTCCCGCTTTCTGTACTCCATTTTAATAACAAGTATCATAAGTATGTCAGAAACTCCTTGTATTACATGATGTATCCAAGCTGTACGCATAATAACAGTGTTTTGAGGACAGCACTCACTGTGTGTTTGTGTTTGTGTGTGTGTGCGTGTGCGTGTGTGTGTGTGTATGCGTGTGTGTGCGTGAGCGCATGTGTGTGCCTGTGTGTATGTGTGTGTGTGCATGAGCGCACGTTTGTATCTGCGTGTGTGTGTGTTTGTGTGCATGCACACACTATACGCCATACCACTCATCTGGGTTAGATTTATCCCTCTCTTTCTCTTTCCCTCTGCTCTGCATATAACATGTCTTCTTCTCTGTTTTAATGCTGCGTCCCAGAGGACTGTGTGGAGGACGATGCAGCACAGTGTAAGCCTGACTCTCCCTGCTCCTCACCCTCCCCTCTGCTGTTTGTCTCGTGTCTCTGTCCTCACACCCCTCTGTCCTCACCCACTGTCTCAGCTCTGCTTTAGTGCCAGTCCTTGTTGGCAGTTAGTCGCTGGCACTGCCACTGTTATGGAGGAGCTTAGTTCACCAGCTGCTGTTACTCTAGAGCCTGAGCTGTGAGGTGGTGATAAATGTCACTGTACAGGAGATGAGGTCGCGATGAAAGACATGTCAACCACACCCCCATCTCTGATACTACCCTCCACCCGCCTAGGTTTACACCAAAACGCATTACCTTGTTGTGTTCTACAGTCATCTGCTCTCTTCTAAATGATGTAATGACGCAATTATACATACAGTGTCCTGAAAAAGTATTTGGCCCCTTCCTGATTTCTTACTTTTTTGCACGTTTTTCACACTTAAATGTTTCAGATCATCAAACAAATTTAAATAAAGGAGAAAGATTACCCAAGTAAATTGCAAAATGCAGTTTTTAAATGATGATTTAATTTATTAAAGGGAAAAAGCTATCCAAACGTACCTGGCCCTATGTGGAAAAGGTATTGCCCCCCTTTTTAAATCATGAATTAACTGTGATTAACCACATTTTTTGAGACCAGTCACGAGCCACACCCAGGCCTGATTACTGCCAGACCCGTTGAATCAAGAAATCACTTAAATAGAACCTGTCTGACAAAGTGTAGTAGGCTAAAAGATCTCAGAAAGCAACATATGCTGTGAACTAAAGAAATTCAAGAACAGATGAGAAACAAAGAAATTGACATCTATCAGTCTGGAAAGGGTGGCAAAGCCATTTCTAAGGCTTTGGGACTCCGGTGAATCACGGTGAAAGCCATTATCCACAAATGGAGAAAACTTGGAACAGTGGTGAACCTTCCCACTGAGTGGCTGGCCTACCAGAATTACTTCAAAAGCGCATTGACGACTCATTGAGGAGGCTTGTCTCACAAAGGCTTGTCTCATATTTGCCAAAAAACATCTTGATGATCCCCCAAGACTTTTGGGAAAATATTCTGTGGGCTGACGAGACAAAAGTTGAACTTTTTGGAAGAAGTGCATGCCGCTACATCAGGCGTAAAACTAACATATTATTTCAAAAGAAGAACATCATACCAAAAGTCAAACATGGTGGTGGTAGTGTGATGGTTTGGGGCTGCTTTGCTGCTTCAGGACGTGGACAACTTGCCATAATTGATGGAATCATGAATTCTGCTCTCGACCAGAAAATCCTGAAGTAAATGGACTGCATTTATATAGCGCTTTCTAGTCACATGATATGACCCCAAGGCGCTTCACAACTATGCCTCACATTCACCCTGATGTTGGAGGCTGCCATGCAAGGCACATCAGGAGCAGTGCGGGGTTCAGTGTCTTGCTTAAGGACATTCCGACACGTTCTCGGGAGGAGCAAGGGATCGAACCGGGAACCTTCTGATTTCTGGACCGCATGAATTTCCAACCCTCAGATTGTGATCTCGAGCTCAAGCGCACTCGGGTTATGCAGCAGGACAATGATCCGAAACACACTAGCAAGTCCACCTCTGAATGGCTTTAAAAAAAAACTTAAGGTTTCAGAGCAGCCGAAGCAAAGTCCGGACTTAAATCCGATTGTAATGCTGTGGCATGATCTTAAACTGGCCGTTCATGCTCAAAAACCCTCCAATGTGGCTGAATTAAAACAATCTGCTAAGTAGAGTGGGCCACAATTCCTCCACAGCGATGTGAAAGACTCATTGCCAGTTATCGCACACACTTGATTGCAGTTGTTGTCTCAGAAGGTGGCACAACCAGTTATTAGGTTTAGAGGGCAATTACTTTTTCACACCAGGCCAGGTAGGTTTGGATAGCTTTTTTGCCTTAATAAATTAAATCATCATTTAAAAACTTCATTTTGTATTTACTCGGGTTATCTTTGTCTTATGTTAAAATTTATTTGCTGATCTGAAACATTTAAGTGTGACAAATATGCAAAAAAATAAGAAACCAGGAAGGGGGCAAATACTTTTTCACGGCACTGTACCTGGCCATTCAAATGCTGTGTTGCTAATTTTCCAACTTCTTTTGGTCCTATAAAAAGGAGAGTGGAGCACATATAAAATATGCTGTGATTCCCGCACTGTTTGGATGTAAATACTTTCAAATTAATGCTGAGTATTTTAAGTTTGCCATAATAAAAAGTTGGAAAAACAGTACCATTTTCCAACTACTTATGGACATGGTTGTATTAGGAGTCACGTACCAATTTAGTGCATGAGCATAAAATATCTCACCGAGTTTGTACTTGTTCACTTTCAGCAGGAGTGTCTCTTATGATGAAATGCTCTTGACGAACACCTAATTATATCTGATATCAAACTCTTGATTGAAGATTGTGATTAGCTAATTGATTCTGTTCCAGTGCTTGCCACTTGTAGATAAGATTTGACTCCCCTGAGTTTTAGGCTGAAGTTAGGCTGGTGAGGCCCTGTCTGAGGGTCCTGTACAGTGTCACTGGTGCTGCGGTTCTGCAGCAGAGGGGGGGAGACAGAGAGACCTGTGTGATACAGTTTTACCTTCACTATCTGCACTGTCTGTCATCCCTACAACAGTTATTTAAATCACCTCAGTGGTTTTAACAACCATCCACACTCTGAACAGTTCATTTAACTGAGAATATCTTCATGTTCATCCTCCTATGAATTTTTGCGACTTGCTAATCAGAACAACCCTAATTCTCTGTATGGAATATTCACTTCTGGTTAGCCACAGTGGAAAGGGTCTTCCATTTTAGTTTTCTGCAACTTAATTGCCGAATACAAGACAATTGAATATGTTTAATAAAATTTGATCCCATCAAAACGTTATTCATACTGCTGTCTCCGAGCATTATAGAGATACCTTTGTTTTTGTGATTGGTTCAATGACTTGAGGTGATTTATTTCATATTCTGATGAATGGAGCCATTTTGCGCGGCTGCTGATACTAACGGCTCGATCTCAAAGGACTCCAGGGCCAATACGTTTTGGCCGTAATACCACCCATAGGTCACCATGGTTACAGCTAATAGATTCAACTCCCCTTAAAGAGCTGCAGTTGTGAACTACTAGACTCCACTAACTCACCTGCTCTGTCTCACACATTTACTGGAGATGAGTCACAAAACTTTCTGTATTTCAGAATACAGAATCAGTCAAATTCACTCACAAATTCAGCTTATAAATCATGCAGGTGTCATTGTTGATATTGTATTCACATATACAGCTGTGTGGAACATATTACCGAAGATATCTCCATCAGGAGCATGATTTTGTGTGTCGAAAATGTTTATTTCCTTATTTATTTCCCAATTTTTTCTTCTTCAACCTTGCTTTATTGAGGACAGCCGTTGCTTTTCGACAACTCTTTATTAGATACTGGCAATCCTGGTCCTTAAGGGCCACGATGTCTGCTGGTTTTTGTTATGTTTCCACACATGTGATTAATTACAGTGACTGATTGGCTGAAGAGTCCGAACACCATGTTCTCAAGGCTTTAAAGGTGTACTGTGCAAGTTTGTTGGCATCACTTCTGTTGACATTCGAATTCAAACAAAACAGAGGTAGCCCGCCCCTCCCTTGCATAGTTCCCTCCCTCCCATGCTTCAGTAACTGTCAACTCTTGTCGGTGATTGGCCGGGACGGTTTGTTATGTTTATTTGCAGTTTGTGACGCCTGAGCGGTCCCCAGAGCCCGGGGTTTTTTTTTTTTTTTTTTTTTACAGTGAATTCAGGGGCAGGCAGTTAGCAGATTGTGGGGGAATGTCGGTGAATTGAGAGAAAAATATAATCACCCAGAAAATAAACAAAATTGCATATTGCACCTTTAATCGGCCGCTGATTGAAAGCACTCCATAAAAATCTGCAGATACTGTGGCCCTGTAAAACTGCCATTGTCCACCCCTGTTCTGTATGATGGAATACTTTACTATTTTTGTGCTAAAAAACTGCCTCTCATTTTTAGCTGCGTCCACGAAATGGAGTGGGGGATATTACAGTGGAGATTGTCAATCCTTTCAGATAGGTTGGGACGTATTTTCTCTGAGATTACTCAGATTAATGACACTTATTCTGTGTATTTCACTTGTCATGAACTTCTTTGGTTTCGGGGGGGGGGTATTGACGATAATGTCTACTTGTTCCTGATGTAAAAGATAACAATCTATTGAATGTGCCCTCTGATCCATTGTGCCCTCTGCCTTTTACTGTGTTTCAGTGTGTCACAGCTTTATGGATAATATTTTTTTGCAGTATTCTCATCTGAATTCAGGAAATGGACTGATATTTTTGTCAGGTCATGCTTCCTTGCTGATCTGAATTGTCCCACTATGCCATGTGGCAGTAATGAAATAAGTATATATAAATAAGTTACTTATTGGAATCAATTCATCTTTGCTGTGGATTTCCACCGTCACGGTCCTCTGCCCGAGTCCTTACTCAGAGTACATCTGCATTGTATGTGATAGGCTCTGTGGGGCTATTTTTCCCATGGATTGCAGTCCTCTGTTCTGGGTGTCCTTATTTTACTTTATGGATTACACATATAAGACCAGGCTTCCACTGCAAGGCTAGATTTCGGATTTTACTGCCCCATACATTTCACTTGCCGCACTTCCAGCAGCTGGTGCTGTATTTATTGCACCCTGACTTAAAGACTGTAATATTTCTGGGGGACTTTTAAGATGTGATGTTATTGTAGGAACAATGAAATGCAGGGGTAGTTGTCTAGGTGGACACCAGTTGTGTAAATGAGGTCATTATTTGCTATGGATGAAAGTGAGCTTCGCTGTCTCTTTTAAAAGATGGCCTGACATTAGTTTTTTCTATGACACTTTCATAGTGCTTGTTTAAAAGCTACCGTGCAGTGTGACAGTGAGGTGTGTGCGCTGAGTACTGATTTTGAACCAGCGCTCTTGTTTTCTGCAAGCTTGAAATATATTTTCACCAAGGTCATTACTCCAGTACAATATTTATTTCAATCCTACATGGTGAATGTCTAACACAGTTCTGTATCAGAAAATTAAATGGGTCTCATGTACCGCGGAGGCAAGACAATTTCTGTGGCAGAAATGTAACTAGTTGTTTGCTCACTGTATCTTTTACTGGAAATGCACCAAAATCATGCTCTGCTGATCTCAGCTGCTGGAGCTTGTACCACTTTAATTGGACAATCAGTGTACTTAATCTTCATTACTTCTTGTCCCGAGGTTAATAACGCATTTGTATGAACATGTGGGATTGATTATGTTTGTAACATTATTTTTGTCTGTCATTTATGTGCATTATTGGAAAGCCACAGAACAGACAAAGAGTTCGCGACCTCAGGGCGTCTACGTTCTGGAGCAGCTCTGTTTCATTTGTGCCGATTCATCTCTGCCTGACCTCTATTTACTTTCATTATTCACAATTTCCTTGGCAGAGGCAGCTCTTGTCCCTGTTTATGCCTGCATTCACAAATGGTGAAAATTACTTGCTGAAGAAAGTGGGCCTCGTCTCAATTACACAGGTCTGGCTGTAGTCATTACCTTATGTACTTTAAAGCTTGGTTTAAACCCCTGTAACACTGTGTTAGCTGTTAAGTCACATGATAATGGCTGACAGTATTCTGATATGGACTCTGACCGAAGTGGTTTTATGGCCCCATGAATGGACACTCAAACTGAAAGGAAAGACTCTGATGGGTTTGAGTAAAATTAATGAAGAGTTTTACTCCACTGTTTAATTTATATATTCTAGAGTGCAACTATCATCGTACGGGTTCTGTATATTTGAATTTATGAAGACCATGCCATTTCTTTTTCATGGGAATGAATGTAGAGGGTTCGATGAATGGTAGTCTTTTAATGCCTTTTAAATGACTAACTGCTTATGATCAGCAGTAAGATGCATCTCTCTTGTCTAAGTATAAAGGGCCCTGCCATTTGTGAGTATTACTTTAAAAAGGCCATTGAGTTTCAGTAAGCCTCATTTATGAGCATAATGTCTCTAATTGGTTAGTTATCCCAGAAACAATGTGATGTTGAAGCAAGCAAAAGAGGGCACTGATGACTCAAAATGGAATAATTAGTCATGCTGCAACAGATATTTTCATACGTAGTGTAATCAGGCTTGGAATTCATTTGCACAGCTCAATTTGGAGAAACTTTTGTTTCAGTTATTTCCTTTGATAATTTTCTCTCCCCCCAAAGGGAAGGGGAAATATTGTTTTTGTCCTGTTTCCCATGTGCATGAGCAGGCACCTCCATGTGTGAGTCGGTGTTCCCACCATTACCGGACCATAACTCAGAGACAGATGTGTCTGTTGCTATTTTGAGGTTATTTACTTTTCTAATTACTTCTTAAATGTCTATGAACATCAAAAAAGGGGGACTGCGTTGAGGGGAGGGACATTTGTTTTTGTTTTTTTTTTTTTTGCCACAAAAACACTCTCTAGTTTATCTTAATATTTCACTTTGACTTCAGTTGGAGAGTGAAAGGCAGTGTGCTTATTAGGAAAAAAAAAACTGATCTACCGATGGAGGTAATCTGTGGTGATCTATAGGGAGGCAGTGAAATAATTGCATTTCTATCAAAGCGACATGCTTTTTTTCGCTGCAGTGAGGAACGCAGTGTTATTCCAGTGCGGGCTATTTCAATGAAGCTTCCCAATTAATTTGTTTCGGAGTCTCTTTGATGAATTCAGTTGGCTTGATGAATTCAATTGAGGAATCATTGGGCAGAAGTTCATTTGGAGCTCATGTTGTCTGGACTGACTGCTATTGTTGTGTTCATATTATAAGAAATGGCACAGTTGAGCCCTGCTCTCCCATTTGCTGCTCTTACTATAGCAGCAAAAACTCCCTGCTTGTCCCAGCACAGGCTGGCATTTAGGGAGCATTAAGGTAAGAGGGTGGGCATGAGTGTGATCATTAATCTTAATGCTTGTCCTGTGCCAGGTAAATGCATTCATTAGCCCTTGTTAGGTGTTGGGAGGTGAGCTTTTATCTCTGTCTGTCCTACACTGACAGTTTCCCCTCACCTTCTGTGGAGTTTTCAGCAGGGAGGTCCAGCACCCTACTGACTTTATTTTTTTACGACCATCTCATCTTCCATCACTTTGACTTACCCGCAGTTTGACGAGAAAAAAACCCCTCTGTGAACTTTGATTCCCCCTGTATTTTTCCCCACCAGCTTTGACCAGACTCTGAGTGGAACTGCCTGGGCTGCAGGTGGGCGTGGCCCCCTGATTGATGGACTCGATAGTGCTGATGGTGCTGTGAGACATCAGCATGAGCTGTGAACAGAAGTTTTCTCATTCACAGTTCTGTGGGAGTGTCTCATCAGTCTGGTCAATACTGCGGCCGCCAGTCTGATCTGCAGGGTGCAGTTAGGGAGTCTCTTCACATGTTTTGTTGATGTCGAACTGGTTTTGATGAAATGGCCAATGAAAAAAGGCCTACCCTTTGCGACCGCATCGATACACCACAGTGGACGTAATTCAGTCTCACTCTGACAAAATCAATGCGTAATGATGCACGAAATTGCAGGTACATTGACTCCAACCCTGATTCATTCTGCTTTAATAAGTACAGGCATTGCTTTTATCTTGCAATGTAAGATGTAAAATGCATTAATTTCAAAGGAGAAATTGAAGATGGCTTTGTGTGGAAAAGGCATTATATCACAGCTCAGTGTTGCAAGTGGATGTAATCTCACTGGCACACCTACACAGGCATACATACTTTTATTTTGGTTTCTATATTACTAATGGTACTTTCTGTTGATGTTATCCCAACTAATGGTCTCTTTTGGAATGTGGCTTCCTTTGATTGACTTTCAAAGGAGCTCCCGGTAATCCAAGGTTTTAGTTGAGGGAGTCGACAGGGCGGAGAGGGGAGTGTGTGGGCGCTGTAGGACTGGATCTGCGGTATGAAGACAATAGATAATATCAGACTAACTTTCATTATGGAACATTTACATTTCAAAGAGCTAAAAGCTATTTTTATGAAGGGGGTTTTATATTGAGTGTTTGAAGCTATATTTTCACAAATTTGTTCAGTTCTAAGAGTCATTGAATGTTAAACTGAATCAACCATTTATTGAATATTCTGTTGAAGCTGGGCCATTTCTCTACCCATGTGTAACGGTGGAGGTGCAATATCTTCACAGATGAGGACGAGAGAGGTTGTGGTCTCCTGTGGGACAGGATGTGTTAGGCAGCGGTAAATTTGTCACACGAGCATGCAGTCCATTAAAATGCTCTTATCTAGCAGTTTTAACCTTTAACTTACCATCACTGGGGTCAGAAAGGCATTTTATGTATTTCAAAGAAAACTGCGCATGGTCTAAATGCATCTTGTCATCAGGACTTCACATCATCAAATGATTCTGTAAATACTGTGTTTGTATTTGGGGTCAGGACTCATGCTATTTTGGTAAGCAAAATTGATTTCATGGCCTTCATTATATTAGAAGACTTAGAATGTGTGGAAATGAATGCAGACTCTGTAGATGTGCGTAGTTTATAAGTCAGTAAAGCTTTCACAGTTTTGAATCGATCTTTGCCTCTCATCTTGTGGTTTTGTGCACATGCTGTGTTTGGGGGGGTTCCCTCCATGTGGCAGGTTATTATTTCTCGTCATCTGCGAGTGGCTGGACGCCTGCGGTATTAAAATGCAAAGTGGTAGCGGCCTGGATTAGATCACACTTTGAGGTGTCTTTACGGCTCTCCTGTGACACTCAGCTCAGCAGGCTGTAAGTGAACACTGGCAATAAAGGCAAACATGACCGGGGGTGCAGTTAATACTGAAGCGTGAGGAGGTCCCAGATGACAGTTCCTCTGGTGACTGAAGCAGCTGCCAGTTCGCCTCCTGATGTGAGAAAGTTATTTGGCTGATCTAACTGTTATGAGACAGAAAGGACAACCAAGATATTTCCAATAATCTAATGAAAGCCGTGAGAGCCATACCCCTAAGAGAATAAGATGTGAATGAGTGTTGAACCATTTGACCTCTCCATGGGATGCAATGCTCGCTGGGGAAAGATTTTCACTCTGCTATTATTGCCCTGCTTTTACCTCGCCTTAAAGCACATTACTTCTCCAAACCCATTTTTATTTAGGTTTCCTAATTAGCAACTCAGTGTTAACTTGTTCAGTTGTGAGGATCTGTCCGTAGAATTATCGTCCGTTTCCCCTCAGCTTGCATTATTGTTCATTGTAATAAGTATAAAGTATTTTCCTATCGACATTAATGGTGACATAAAATGTTATTGTCTTTCGAAGGCTCTGAATTCCTGTAGCTCACAAAACTGTATATATTTTTTCTGCATATGCCTTAGAAAGCGTTTTAAAAATGTGGTTTTACCAACTCAGGTCTGATTGTTAAGTTCGCTAATGTAAAAATAATAACTGTCTATAACTAGTGACATTTCCAGAATGCATATTAACTCTCTTCCTGTTTCCGAGAATCAAATAATGTGACAGGTGCTGGGAGTGGACGCCAAGAACAGCGGCCGGAAATAAAAGGCAAAGCCCACAGCGTGTTGAGAGACTAAAAACAGATAGAAATAACGAGACTCGCGCTACCAACTGACCTGACACCGTCTGTGGTAGAAAACAGGCGAGCTCGAGGAAATCAAAAGAAAAGGGAAATAAAACAAAGATTCCTTTACTCACTAACACTGATCCTGTATGCAGCTAAGTCCCTGACAATAATCTCTCTAGAGACCTTACCGGCTAAAGCACAAAAGAAACAGTGACACTCTAGCAACGGGAGCGAGGCGAAACAGGAGCTTAAATATAGTCCAGGCCACGCCCCCAGTCAATGCCAGCTGGCCCAGGAATCCGATAGGGAGCAAATCCCAGACGAGAGCAACAAAGAAAGCTCTCAATACCTCCAAACCATGACAAATAATTAATGGAATTAGTTTATTGAGCAAATAGACTACCAGTTATTCAATTGCCAACGGTTTGAGTCAAGAAGCGTCAGTAATTTAATAAATTAATTATTATCGCTTCATAGCAATCAGTGTGCAACTGTGCTTGCCCACAATTGTAGCCTATTCTTTTGGGCTGAAAACAGTTTGATGTAGCGCAATCTTAAAATAAATTAGGCTGCACTGCATTAAAAAATGCTGTAATAGGAGATTAAATTCAGGTAAAAGTATTGGACTTTTTTTTTCTTCCCATCCCTGCAATATCACAATGAATTGTCAGTGTAGTCCTTTGGTGATATCTGTCTTTCCTTTATACTTTCTAAATAATTACTTACATATTGGTCTTGATTATTCAGTGGATAAATTGTGTGATTATTAATCTTGCAATCTTAAACAGGAACAGCTTGAAAGCAATTATGCGTTTGAGTGTCAGAGGCTCATGGCAAGCCATTGAAAATCCTGTAACGCCGGTGTCATTGCTGGGAGGACGTTGGGCTTTAGGAAGTAAATACAATGATTGACAAGTTATTTTGTTGCTTGCTCAATTAGCACATGCATCTCTAACAACTAAATTAGTTGATGTTCAATCAGTTGACCTTAATGATGTGTTCCAAGAAAGGTTTTTAAGATACAGTGGTTGTACAACATTATTGGCTGGAATCTATGCGAGTTGATGTTCTGTTGAATTCATTACCTGAATTGTATGGATGCTGGATGCGGTTCCACTTGAGCTGTCTATTTTAATGCCCACAGGAGCTGTTAATTGTAATGTTATGGGCTGTGTTAATATGACTAACAGTTGAACCAAAGGTTTTTCCCCAATCAATCCATGCTAATTTGAACTGAAACAAGGATTCTTATGCACCATTTTGTACAAGTATTGTGATTTTAAATTTCACATGTAGTTTTCATTCTAACTGTAACTCATAACGTTCTTATTTTATTGAAATCACAGATTGTGAAAATTGTACTCTATAATGTCAGCTAAATAGTTATCATTTCATTTGAACTTCGGTTTCTGTATCAGGTTCTTTTGGTGTGCATGCGTGTGTGTGTGTGTGTCTGTGTGTCTGTGTGTGTTTGTATTTTCCCCTTCCTAAAACAGGCTGAACAATGTGAGATAATAATAATGAAAAAATATATAAGATGGGAGGGATGGATGAAATCACTGGGGTTGATTGAGCTTGAGATTGGTGCTGGGTCAGGGGCGATGGAGGTGGTTGGGTAAATGCTTGCACTGTTAGCAGGAGACTGGAGGGAGGCATTATCACTGCCAGTAAAATCACAGCAGACACACTCATCCAGCTGCCTCAAGGACCAGCTGCCCACAAACCACCATGTACAGCCACTGTACTTGCAGTAAATGGGCCGGGTTGTCCTTGCGGGAAATAGGCAGTTATGCACTTTTGGTAAAGGGGCAAGGCTGTGTTAGGAGGCGGGGCCACACTTGCAGTAAATGGGTGAGTTTTGAGTTTTTGGTAATGGGTCTGGGCTGTACTCCTATGTGGATGTGTATTCCCTTATAGCCACAATGAAGAGATTGAATAGCTGATATGGCACCTTTTATTTTCTATGAAAGGAAAAAAAATGGCAGAGCCATTTGTCTTTTCATATTCCTTTTTACAGTTCCTTCAAGATCTGAGAATTCTTCTGCTAATAAAGTGTGAACAGAATGGTGTGCAATACAGCACCTGAAGGAGCTGTTCCAGTGCTTTAAAAATACTTAGTTTTCAGTGAATTTTACAGAGCCATCACCACACTCATCGTACCCATTAATTTGTTACTTGGTTTTTTGTGTTCATTTGAGTAGAATGGATCGAATGACTGAATTGATGAGAAGTCTGTTTCCAGGCCTAATCACCTCTTTTAGTATGTGACCATCAACCTTTTTTTACACTTACATACCTATAAAGGCCATTCAGTCCAAAACTGCAGTGATGGACCTACCCTACACCATCGAAGACATGGTTTCTTTATTTTGTTTGGTATCTGTGTTGAGGAAACCCCAACAAAATGTACCGGAGTCCAAAAGTCACTGCATGCTCTCTGTTGTAATTAAATGTAACCTATTGGGCTTCAATTAACTCAGTATTACTGTGTAAAGAACAGCTTGCCAAGTCGAGTATGGTCCTTGGCTTGGCTATAAACTCCTGGCTTTTGCCACCTTCGAAACTGATGAGCTATCTTACCACTCCGTAACAGGCCTGGCTTTCCTGTTTTGAGGGAGGTGGTGGAGAGGCTGGCTCTTGGTGCTGGCTGTAAAGTCAGTACCTGTTGTTACACAACTGAAGACTCCACTGATGTTTAGGAATGAAGGCTGTTGTAATTTCCATTGGCGCAGAGTCCTGAAAATCCATGGATCTTCTGATCTCTGATCTGTACTGGTTGAGATCGATCCTGTCTGAGACAGGGTCCTCACTAACATCTACCTCAGCAGTGTTTTTTATAATTTTTATTCCTATTTTAATAAAACATTGAGAATTTATTTTTTCTCATTTAAAATCAACTTAGCTCCCTCAGGAATTTTCTAAATGACTAAATCTGTCTTGTCAAATTTGAACTTTTTTGTCAATCGGAAAAAAATGAATAAGTAAGATTTTTAACGCTAGTTATGAGACTAAAATTAATGAGAAATCAGTGCACAGCATTTTTGGTATTTTATTTGTTTGTGTTTGTGTGAGGGATACATTTGATAGAATTTGAGCTACATAACTAAATAAATACATTACCTTCAATTTACGCACCATCCATCCTAGCATTAGATTTAGTATAATACAGTGTATGTGGTAGGTTGATGTTTTCGGTTCCTGTACGTTCAGGCAGTTAGTTTTTTTTAACTCTGAAACCAAAACGAGAAAACGGAAGTAGTGCCGTTGTTTTGTTTTTTTTCATTTTGAAACAGGAATGAAAAAATGGAAAATCATGGTTGTTCCATTTTCCCTTTTTCTACCAAAAAGTGGAGAATTAGTTTGTTTTTTTCCTTTATTGTCGTTTGAATCAAAAACGAAAACAAAACCCCCAAAACCACTTTCATTAAAATGGTCCAATTTTGGCTTTTGTTCATTCGTTTATTCATTTTTTCTCTTTCAGAAGTGAAGAAAGGTAGACCGTTGAAATGGAAGTGAAAGTAAATACATCAAAATAATAAATAAATAAAACAAAATGATAATAATAAAATAACGTCATATAATATGGGGTTTTTTTTGCATCTCAATCGCCCTGTGGTGGAGTCTGGAGAGGGATTTTCATCAGTCCAATATAGAGTAACATCTGCAAGCTCAGGCGATGAATGCCAAAACATCCCTGCAGGCCTTGGTGGCATCTTGGGGCCACCAGGTTTCTAAAGGCAATTTTAAGCGCCACCTCCACAACCACGGGTTGCCAGAAGAAAGCCTCACCTGATCAAAAGTTACAGAAGCAAGCACTCGGAGTTTGCCAAACGTCATTATATCTGTGATTTGGTCAGATTAGACTGAAATTACACGTTTTGGTGTAATTGGTGTAACTGAGATGCATACAAGGAGAAACACCTCACACCTGTGATAAAATATGATTGTGGTCAGTCATATTTTAGGGCTCTTTTAATTCAGGAGATCCAGGGGCACTGGTTAAGATTAATGGCATAACAAATTCCACTAAGTATTTGGATATTTTGGCTGACAATCTTGTTGCCTCAGCTAGACGGCTGGGACTTGGTAGAAGTTGGGCTTTCTATCAAGGCAATGACCCAATGCATTCATCAAGGTCTGCGCAGAAATGGTTCTGTGGCAACAAAATGAATATTCCGCGATGGCCATTGCAGTCACCAGACCTCCATCCAGCTGAAAACCTGTGGGCTGAGTTGAAGAGGGCAGTGGATAAATGCAAATCCAAGAATGTGAAGGATCTTGAAAGGATCTGCTTGGTCCAAATTGGTCCAAAAATCCCTCTAAATGTGTCATAAATTTACAAGAAAAGACTCCATCCTCTTATTCTTGGCAGAGGTGATTTCCCTAAGTACTAAATGAAGGGTGCCAATAATTATGAAACCTTTATTTTGTTGAAATTCATGAGTTCTTCACATAAGAGCTACGAAATCATGTCCAAGAAAGTGTTGTATTTCAGACATTTACCTACTTAAATGGCGTATAATCAATGGAAGCAGTAAAGTTCACAGAGAATACATTGACTCGGCTTGGGCAGAATCGCACTCAACTCTGATTCGCCACTGAAGAAATGCTATATTTATCTATTTATTTAGTGGTAGGGTGAGGGTATTGTAATCGCCCTAATTTGTGAATTTATTTATTTGTTCGTTTGCAAGATTATGCGAAAACCACAGTCTCATTGTCATATTTTTCCTAAATTTGGGCCAAGACCCAGATTAGATCCCATTAAATGTTGGAATGAATTGAGTCAAGGTCAGAGGTCCCTGAAAAGTTCAAAAATTGGTGAAAATTTAGGCTGTGGTTTTATTTTTCCAGTGGAGGATTATTCATGGGGCCGTGGCCACAATCAGACATCTGGCACACTTTGGTCCAAAAGTAGCTAAAGAATGTTTATTTTGTAATAGTGAGAAAACATTAGAACATCTTTTTTTGAGGTGCTCTAGACTTGCTCAGCTTTTTTCCGCACTTCAGGATTGGGTTCAGGCTATTGGAGGGGTCACGCATGTGTTGCTCACATAGACGGTGTCAAACGGTACTTGCACTCACCCTTGCTCGTCTCGGACCCCTCTTCTCATGATCAGTTTTGGTTGCTGTCCAGAATCCGTCACGTACAGGCAGTAACCAGATGTGGCGCTCTTGAGCTACCATCGTCACTTGTGGCTGCCCTAAGCGGGGTCGGTCAGTGACAGTGCCTGTGTTCCATTCTCGGATAGACAGCCAACTGATTGTTGAACGGTGACAGTGCAAATGAAGCACCAATTCTTGGCGGGTGAGACCTGCCCGTAACATGCCAAAGGCTCTTTTTCTCTCTCCTGTGTCACAATTATCCATTATCTTGATGCAGTAGCTTTTTTTTGTTGGCTTTATGTAGGTTATTGACCACGCCAAAAAGAAAAAGTCAAGTGTCACTGTACGCATCACGAACAGCTCAATGTTTTTTATTTCTGAAGTGCTTGGCGCGTGCACGTGGTGCGCGTCAGGATTACAATACCACACGCTTTTCTTTATTTCCTGTCGTGCCTCACTGGAAAAGCAATAAAAATCAATCGATTCTTCAATTTGCCGCAAATACAGTGCATACCTCACCGATGCGTTTTTAATGGCGCTGATCAGAGTTGGGTTCAAGTACTTTCAAGAATTGGATGCAAGTATTTTTTTAAAATAACAAAGTGCTTGCACTTGTATCGGAGTGCTTCCTATTAATGCCTAAAGTACTTGTACTTGTATTCAAGTACTTTTCAAAGTTCTTGACCAATCTGTCTCCTAAGTGCCTACTTGATCAGTAATGGAAAATACCAGTATATGAACACTTCTTACTTTATTTATTGTCATTGTTGGACCCCTCAATTCCAGTGAAAGGGAACCTCAATAGAATAGCACACAATGACAGTCCAAATGATTTTTTGCTTCCAACAATTTGGGCAAGGCTCTTCCCAGCCTCAGCGTGATATTTCCTTAGTGTGCAGAGTTGGGTCCATGCTCAGTGCACCCAGAAGTGTAGAGGTTTTTGCAGCACTTGTGAGCATGCAGTTAAGGCTCTTTGCTTACACTTTCTTTTTTCCCATGTCGCCCACTCACATTAATGTAAACATTAGTAGAACAATGATACATCCAAATCAGTAGGAGTGCTTCAAAACAATTTTTCCATTTTTCAATTTTCTGGAGCAGACGCGCCTAAAATTGGAGCCGTGTGGAGCCCTGCAAATAGTTTTGCTGGAAAATTGAAGCTGATTTTATCTCTGGGGACATAGATAAGGCAACACTGCAAAGAATGGGAAAAGAATTGGGAAAAGATGCTTGTCGCACCAGCATGATCAGATTAAATTTGGTTGCTTCAGATATGAAAGTGACTTATTGTGGTTGGGAGGCAGAGGAACGATTGTGTATCTCAGTATGATGCTGTCTGCTTTGTGGCAGATTTTGTGTATGTGATGAGAGGTGATTATTCCTTGACACTGTGAAGTCTATTCCAGCAGAGAAGCAGAGAGAAGCAGACAGCCCTCAGAAAAAGATGTCCAAACACAAATTTTAGCTGCAGAAACTGAGCTCCACTGCCTCTGTACAAAAGGAGAATGTGTGGCAGGTTTTAGATGTGCTGCACTGTGCTACACACACTGTTGTCCTGATGCATATTATATTTACACATTCATTCTGATACACTCCATGATGAGGGAATCAGAGCTTGGATTTTGAGGAGATCTTGAGGAGAGCAAGATTCGTACCAGAACAGTGGCAGACTGGCTCAGAAATTCTGTCTGATAGGAATTTTGAATATAGTAGTGTATTTACTGCTATGTACGCTGTAAAACCGAATGTTTTAAGTTCTGAACATATGCTAAACTTTTGTGTGACACTTTTAAATATGTCACAGTGTTAAGATTCAGTTTTAAAGTGTATTCAAGAAATCTGAAAAACCTGGATGGCAACGTCCAATCACCATCAGTGTTTCGAATGAACGTTTGTTATCGTAATTTCATTTTAATTGAATTTTTTTATTGAAAAGTAATTGTAATTGCAACTCGAACATTCTGTCCAGAAAGTAATAGTAATTGTAATTTTTATTTTAATTGGATTTGAGAAAAGTAATTGAACCCAACCCTGATGAGAACACCGATTCATAAAAATAATCACCAGGCATTTAGCTTATACACATTGGTGTTTAGGTTATAAACATGTCACATGTTCCACAGTTTGATAGTGGATGCATCATTTCGGCATACTCAGTCTTACTAATTGATTTCTGTCAAACCGAGACCTGAAAGTTTTCTCAGCAGAGCACGTGTTTGCAGGTTCTGCCCATGTCTTCTATACTGTTTCATGTAAATGTCAAATATTCACAGCATCGCCTTCATTTTTGTTATCGCCATGGAAGGCCGCTGGCTCCAACTGCCTTGACCCCCTCCAGCATAGAATGACAGTCGGCATTTTTAAAATGTATGAAAATTCAAGTGTTTCTCAGCCTATTTTATTTGGTTGGACAATTGTTTTTTTATGTTTGTATCCAAAACAGTTTGAAAGTATTCGAAGACTCAATTTTTTGTTGTTTTGACTCGGTACTTAAGCATATTGGATTGCCACTGCAGTTAACAATGAGTGTTGAATATCAAGGTCAAGGGGCCAATTCAGATGTAGTTTAAGGGTATTTTTTTTATCTAGGAAGGAAACCTGTCACACTCCTGTTAGTTCCACCCTCATCTGTGCTCCTAATCTTTTAAATGTTACTCTGTACATACAGGCGGGTGACAAGTTAAAGGAAAAAACCTGAATTAATGAGCAGACAAATAAATGTTGACGCTTCTGTTCCTTTTCCTGGTATGGCTTGGTGTCACTCGCACCAGTAATTCTGCACAATCACCTTTATATCCTTATACAATATGATGAAGCATTTCTACTATGATGGGACGACAGTGCCTCAAGCGCCAAGAGCACGAGGGGGTCTCTGAATTGTTTCATGACCGTGAAAATGATTTAAAAAAAAAACATTATCCGCTGACAGATCTCTAGCCAACTCAATTCATATGGGAGATTTTGGAACACCTTGTTAAACTGTGCTCTCTGTCAGAGTCATTAAGACACCAAATGGGGAAATATCCCTTGAAAGAAAGGTACTCGATCGAGCCTGTAAAGTTTTACACTTATAGACTTGTTGCCGAGGTGTGTCAAGCCAATATAGCCACTTGTGGAGGCCCAAAGAAAACACCAGCTTTTGACCAGAATGTAGTATGGATTAATTAATTAATTAGTTTGTCCTTTTTACCTCCGCCTAACGAAGTTGGAGGAGGTTATGCGATCATTACCGTTTGACTGTTGATTGGTTTGTTGGTTTGTTTGTGAGCAGGATTACGCAAAAGGTTATGAATGGATTTTCCTCAAATTTGGTGGAATGATTAAGTATTGTTCAAGGAAGAGGTGATTCAATTTTGGGAGGTCAAGGTCAAAGGTCAAGGGCATGCCAAAGACCAAAATCACATTTGCGCAAAGATTGCAGGACTACATAAATACAGAGGTTGCTAGCTAATACTGGCAAAAATAACACTGAGTACATTGGCAGAGGTTCTTAGGCTCTCTGGGCGCAGCTCTAGTTTGTTGCTGTGATTTTCGTCCACCTTTGATGAAATAGGCATGAATGAGGATCCCTTCATCATGGCCATGAGCAGATCTGCTTATCTTATCTGAGATGTTCAAAGTCAGCTCCACATGGCTGCTGGGCAAAGCAGTGTAGTGTGTTCAGTGTTGGAAATGGTTAAACAGGGCATATCATTTCAAATTACTGCATATTGACTTGGAAACAGCCTGACAGATCAGAGTCTGAATAGTTTAAAGCTACAAGCTGTCACTCCCCCCTCAGACATTCTTGATATCTGCCAGGCTGGGTGTGTTTTGGACCAATTCCTGCTGTCATGAAGTACCAGGGGCCTGTAACACCAGCTGGTGTTAGAACGTTTTGTAAAGTATGAAGTTGGACATTCATTCCTCTGACTCCTTATTTCATGAAATTATTTGCAATGAATTCCATCTTATATAAAATAATGTAATCCATGTGTACTAACACATACTGAGGCAAACAGTTCATATCTACAATAACTTCAGAAGGCTAGGGCAGGCGCTTGTCTTGCACTGCAGTGTAACACTGTTCCTTCAGGGCAGTGTCATCGGTCGGCATTTAAAAGACCCTGTTTACTTCAGAAACCAAATGTCAAGATTTAACGAGTAGCTAGAGACAGAATCTTTTTGGAGGTTTTCCAGGGCTGGAGTCAGAGGAAGATAACATCACCTGACCTTTTCCTTACACGGTCCCTGATCATCATGCCCTTCACTGCAGCTGGGGCTGGATGAGTTGGAGAATTAGATGTATGTCTCTTGTAATATCGCTGTCTATCTGAGAGGGCAATTAAAACCAGTGTATGGAGTGTATAAAAGATGCAGATAAATGGCTGGCCCCTCAGTTACAGAGTGAGAGCTCAGAAATGCGTTGGGAGGATGTTGATAGCGATTGAGCAAAGGCCTCATAAAAAATACATGTAACTGTGGTAAACTACATGCCCAGAGGTATGTGGATGCATGTTGGTCCAACATCTCTTTCGGAAGCTGCGGGTCTTCATGTGGAGTTAGTCCTCCTTTGTTTTTGTAAGACCTTCTAGCTCTCTGGGAAAGCTTTCCTCTGGATTTTAGCTCATTACTCTCAGGATTTAATTTGGTTTGATTTTGAAATAAAGGTATTAGTTTGGTCAAGTTGTGGTGTCAGGAGATTAGACCTGACTTGAGGTCTGCTTTAAAGGTAGACTTTTAGTTGATCAGTTTGAGGGCTGTGCGGGGCAAATCAAACAATCCATGCCCGGTCCCCATTAGCCATGTACTATGAATAGATCTTACTCTGTATTGGGTTATTGTCATCCTGAAATGGGGAACGGCTTCCTCAAAAGCCCAAAAGCAAGGAATATTCTGGAACATCATTATATGGACATACAGTAAAGTGTGCTTAGTGTCAAAGTTCCCCTTCAGTGGATCTAATAGCCCTTGCCAGTGGCATGAAAAATAACCTCTGACAAAGGAATGTCCACACAATTATTTCACTCACCTCTGATACCTTCCCTTGGTTTGAATCATCATTCTCACTCTTTGTATACTGTGTTCACTATTAATTTCAACCACCAGCCTGTCAAAAAAGGTATTTACTGCTAGCGGAGGTTCTGCCGCTGCTTTCAGCTTTAGAAGCTATTAAGCGAATCCAAAACATAAATCTATTTGTGTCAGCTCACCATTTTTAAAGCTCGCTGCTTGATAGTTGGTCCTGAACTTCAGAGATAAGGAGGCTCCAACATTGCCAAAGGCTTGCAAATCCTTATTCTGAGGCGTCTGACTTTATCCTCACTTAGTGTTTTATTCTTATCTTATTTGTTCTCCAAATACACGGCATCTGTCTTAAAAGTTCAAGAGGTGAGTTTTTGGGAAACGAAGGTACTGAGCTACACTGACTGATTTCAAACTTCTCAGCTCCTGAACATGGCTGAACTAAAATATTTCAAACTTTTTTCTGCTAGGTCCAAAGATTTCAGCAAAGTACAATTAAGTCATCACTCTTCTATGATAATCCACTCTTTTCATAATAATCATCTCACTCCTCATTAGTTTGTTTTGGATTATTGAATTTTTTATGGCTGCAGTCCAATACTCATGCAAATGGATAAAGAGATTAGGCTCTGTGCCTCTGATATGAGTATGTCATGAATGTGTACTTTACTTAGGATGATATGAGTCCATCATGAATGTGTACTTTACTTAGGAGTCATAATAACTTTTTCATCTTACTTCATTTCTGAATAAATCGTTAGCTATATGTTGAGGCCAAAAAAGTGATACAGGCAGCAAAAAGAAGTTGGCCGTCCCTGATATAAATCTTAACCTCACACTTTTATCTTTCCACCACCTGCTGTAGGGTGGTTTTCAAAAAATGTAAATGTAACGCTTCATCTTAAATGCTGTTATTCATGTTTCCAAAACATGAGTTTTATCATCAGAATACGCTGGTGCTCACCTCAAATATACCAACAATTTCTCTTATTTAAGCTCTTTTTGTTATTTGTTTGTGTAAGTCATTTGAAGTTTTACAGCAAATATAGTCATTTTCACACTTCACACTTCAATCTTCATACTAGGTTACGCTTTTTTGTCTTTATTTGTAAAAAAAAAAATAATAATAAATTATCAACATTGCCCTTATCTGTAGAATGCTGAAATTGACAGCGGTTTTTGGTTTTAAGTTGCAGGGGCTGAACTTCTGCCTTCTGCTCAGTGAAAGCAGGACCCCCCACAACCCCCCAATGACTCTGTCGAAGAATAATCAGGTTAAAGCATAGATAAATCGATAGAAATGTGGCAAGCTGAAGGAGGGCCTGGGCGGAGGATTGAACCCCAGACTTCCGGGAAGAGTCACATGTGCTGACCACATCGCCATAGAGCAGGCTCATTGGCAAGGCAGCCCACTTATTAGGAGACACTCCTAGTCACAGGACCCATCAACTGTCACATCTCTCCCTGTCTTTTGGGAACGCGTCCTAACGCTCCATGCTTTCGCATACTGCCATCCATTGCGATTCCCTGAATCCTGCCAATAACGCCAGAATGTGGCAGACCGCAGGACAGCCCGGGCGGAGGATTGAACCCTAAACTCCTGGGTAAGAGTCGCACGCGCTGACCACATCGCCAAAAAGCCAGGCTCATTAACATGGTAGCCAGGGCACGCACTTATTTGGAGGCATTCCACGTGACAGGACCCATCAACTTAGATAGATAGATAGATAGATAGATAGATAGATAGAGATAGATAGATAGATATGTTAAAAAGCCCTTGAAAATTTATTATAACAGCTGCAAGCTAACATCAGGGTATTGTAAATAGAGTATTAATATCATCCGACTGTTTCGTCCCAGTAGACCATCATATTATACTGTTGATAAAAGCAGGACTGGCTCGTCTGCACTGGACAGACCACAGTACTGACCAGTGTGATGCTGTGAGCTGTACAATATTTTAGAAACAATACTAGATGAATGTATGTATGTAAATTTTATTAGGAAAAACCTCTCGAGATGCATCATCTCGTTTTCGAGGGGGTCCCACAATTCACACAACAAATACAATACAACAAAAACACGTAACACTAAACATGATTAATTGAACATTTAACAATTAACACAACCTTCACATCTATTTTATGCACGTGATTGTTAAATAATGAGCAGATGAGCAGATTACAAGCACAGGTGAATGGAAGTCCAATGTAACTGTAGATGGGTCATATCACTGTATTATCTGAAACAGGCACAATTACTCACAAACTAAGAGGACACACAATTTTTAAACGCTTGTTTAGAAAAAAACACATTCAAAGAGGTCAAGCATCAAATATTTGTTGGTAAATTGTTCCAATTCGAGATCATGTGTGTCAGAACACCAAATTGAACAGCTAACAGCCATTCCTCATGTAGTGATTTATTTATTCATTTTATTAAAAATCCTTTCCAGTGCCAATTGTAGGTAGTTGTACTGCACTACCTATTTCTTGTGTTCCAGCATTGAATTGCCACATTTCCTCCACCCCATACTGTTTTTAAAGATGCAATAGTTATTAGTTCCAAGTCGAGTCAAACCGGGTTTTGTCAGTTAATGAAGGATTTTTTCTCTCTGATGCATTTTGTTCTCCGCCCCTCCCTCAAACATCATCATTTAATGATCCGTAACTCTCTTTGATTAAAAGTACTCCCCCCAGGCCCATTTCATCAAGGTCATAACACTTTGAAAAAATTGAAAGTTATTCTGATTGAAATCTGTCTACTATTGTTGAGATCCATCCTTTTTCCTTGAAAGTAGAGAAACTACAGTATTACAACTCCACTTTGCGGCAACATGAACACATTAATTGTTTTTTCATGAAAATGTGTAAATTAAATGTATTGAAAAACAATAAAATGTTTATCTGCTCAGTTGCCTGTGAAGAGAGCAAGTCTAAACATTGCTTTGTTGTTTGGACGTCCAATAAACACATTATTCTGCTGCTCAGTAATCGAAAAGAACTTATGCAGCATGACCTTAATGTCATTACGCAATCGTGTTATTGTCTTACTGAGGTCTCTATCCTTTCATTCAGCATGGGTATGTGGTGATGCACCTAGTGTTACAGTAAATTTCACCTGCCTGCCCAAATATAGCATCATCTAGTGGCTGTGGAAAGCCTGCCTGATTGAGTTTAAATAAACAGCAAGGACGTTTTACAGAAAACTAACTCCAAGTGCCTACATGCTTTGCAGTATATATGCATACAGGCCTACACTCCTTCAGATGGATTCACTGTGCTGTCCTGCTCATCTTCAAACTCAGTCTCATTCACAACATGCTCCAACATCAGTTTCCCTGCGGAGAATCTGGGCTCCCTTCCAATGTATGTTAGATCTTGGAGGGATGAGAAAAAGCTGTCTACAGTGCACCCTGAAGACGAGCGCATGTGGGATATAGGATGTAATGACGCGAGGAAGCATTCCGTTGGAGAAGAACTGTCAGGATTCATCCATCATGGTTTTAGAAAGTTTTGCTCCCTTGAGAACAAAGATAATGTTCTTTTTTTTCAGTTTTTTTTTCCTGGTATTTTTATTCAGAGCTGATACTGTATATCTGCAGGGTTTTGTTATGACCGGCCATTCGAGTGTAGATTGTTCTGTAAGACACCCCTAATGTGCCAAAACTACATCATGAGGATCACTTCTATTAAACTGTGTGTACAGTGGTTAGCCTTTAGTATTCTTTTGAAATTGAATGATGGCAATTTCTTGACAGATGTAGTTGAGCCCTGTGTTTTGGGCTTGGAGATCCATTCCATACAGACAAGCTACAGATCTGTGCTCAGCAGCTGGGTTTGACAGGGTTAATAGCTTTGAGAGCTCATGAATGTAGAACCCACTGTTAGCTTGACAACATCAAACCCGTTAACAGCTTTGGTGTCTGTACGACAGCATTTACAAGATCAGGAGGGGTGACAGGGCTCCCAGCTGTTCTGCTCGGTCACCGCTGATCCTTTTATCTGCGGCTTTACGCTGCTCAGTCACCGACCCCCACCGCGAACGACGCACTTTCCACCCGAAACCTGGAGCGGAGCCCAGTCTGAGCGCAGGATCAAAAGGCTCAACTGTTAATCATGAATCACAGAGGCAGCGCTGATGCCGGTTTTTTGTTCTGGACTGGAAGCCATTTTGATTTCATGTAAGGACCATCCCTGTGGTTTTTCGAATGTGCACAATTTAGCTCAAATCAATCCACACCTCCCCGCTCTCACTTGGCACACTCAGGGATCTCAAACTCTAATGCTGGAGGGCCTCTGTGGCAGCAGATATTTGGTTTGTTTGCTGCTCTTGAGGAGTAAATTGAAGTCATTGATTGGCTGAGGAGAACTCACGCTTTGTTTATCAGGCCTGAGTTCACAGCTGATTGAACGGAGATCCCAAAAACTCATAAACTCAGGAGCGCTTCGGGGACTATAATTTGAGACCTCTGTGTTAGTTTTTATATGAATTAACTGGAAAGTTGTATTTGAATAAATTGCAATTCATATCCTTACTCCATAAGGAAAATGGTTATGATCTTGCAGAATTTGTATGAATAATCAGTTGAGGTTGAACTGTTGAAAATCTTTTTTCGATTTTGGGCAACACAGTGGTGCACCTGGTAGTACAGTTCCCTCACAGTAATGGTGTGGGTTTGAGTCCAGCCTGGGGACTTTCCTTGAGGAATTTACTTTTTTCTTCTTTTGTTTTGTGGGTCTTCTCCGGGTGCTTTGTTTGCTCCAATATATCCTCACTGCAAAACCACCACATAGGTTGATTATCCCCACCATCTGATCCGACCCATACTAGCGTTTCTGATACCACCGCCCATGGGATGTTTCCGCTCTTCCTCAATTATTGCCAATATCAGCAGCTCTACACCTTAAAAACAAGCGGTTAGGGGATTCTGGTTTCCATAAGACAGTCATGGCCTTTAAAAAAAGTCACGGCTCAGAATTCCAAATCATAAACCAAAGGGAGGAAACCTTGGTTTCCCACAGGAAGGTCCACTATTTTATATTCCCAGACTTCATCCTGTTCCACAACCCCGGCAAACTTAATTGCTATTTTGTAGGCTCATTCTAAATGTTCACCGAGACCGTTTTTGGCCGCTTGCATCTATAGTCTATCTAGTTGTTTGTTTCGTGATGACGGGCTCAGTTTCTCTCCAGACTCCAAACACAGGCTGGTCTCTGAAGAGAGACACCAAAATTGTCATTGATTTCTGTGATCCCTGCAATGGCTTGGTGAACTGTCCAGGGTATGGTCCTGTCCTTGACTGGTCATATACTGGGTTAGTCAGGCTCCAGCCCTTCTCCTTAAACCGCCAAAAGACTGGATGAAACGAGTTAGATTATGAATGAGTATCATTGGTGTGGCCGGGATGTAAAACAAATGGCAAGATATAACATGCAAAATGAAGCAAAACAATCTTAAAGGAGCTATGTCACAATTACTGGACAATGCTCACAACTTTAAGCGAAGTTAACTGCGAGTCAAAATCTTGAGGGTATTTTTCTTTGATGATTATTGGCAATGGTAAAACAACTTACATTCTTTGTATCCCTCGGCTAAAGCTTAAAATAGCGCTTTGAATCCTCAGATTTCCATCCTTAATTTATAAAGCATAATGTCAGAGTAAATAAAATACATAAATACAATGCAAAACGAAGAAGATAAGCAAGGATGGAATCGGATTATGACTTTCAGGCAAGCAGATTCACTTTATTGCGTTGAGTTCTGAGCATGTGCAGTAATTGTGACACAGCTCTTTTAAATGCACTTCTGAGCATGTGCAGTAATTGTGACACAGCTCTTTTAAATGCACTTCTGAGCATGTGCAGTAATTGTGACACAGCTCTTTTAAATGCACTTCTGAGCATGTGCAGTAATTGTGACACAGCTCTTTTAAGTGCACTTCAAGAGAGGTTACAAGTGACTCCTACAGGCGCGTAAAACCTCTAATATTGTATTTTGCACTTAGTGTAAGTTGAATGTACTGTATTTAACAAAAAGTTACAGAAAGTCTAAATTTTGAGTCAAAAGATTAAAATCAGAATTTATGAAATTATTTTCAAGGTATATGAAATGTACTTAATCTAATATACCGAAGTAAAGGCTTTTATCTGATTAGCTGACCGATTATTGGCATGGCTACACAGTTTTAGAGAGCACACCGAAGAAGACAGCTGTTTACAGTGGAGCTCATTTTCATCCAAAAGGCCTACAAATTTGATAAATCCTTTTGTCCCTGAAAAGGGATTTCATTTTATTTTTACCTCAGCATGAAATGGTGACTGAAACGGAGAGCACTAACACTATTTCCACATCCACAGTTGAGAATCGAAAACATGTTCTTGCTTTTATTTCCTGTCTGGTGGACACCAGGGTTAAGTGGTAAAATTTTCCCTTTTAGCCTGAACATGAGCTCTACTGTCAGGTCCTATTACTGAGGGTTACTACTGTGCAGTTGAACGGCCATTTTAAATACGTTTCATCTCTGCGGTTTTCAGGTGATTGATGTTAAAGAGAAGCTGAAGCTGTCCAAGAAGTTCTGGTCAGCCTTGCCCATCAGCATTTGCTCAGATGACAAAGTGACGGCGAGGGAGTCCAGTGGAGACCAGTGCTGGAATGGGCACAGTAAGGGCAGGTAGGAGCATCGCCTTCAGCAAACCTGCTTCAGTGGGAGGGGCCACCTCTCATCACCTCCCTGTGACTGACAGTGTCTGTATTCTGCTGTTGCCATGGTGAGAATGACATCATCAGAGGAGATGCCTCCTGAGGAGTACAATGCAAAACAAACAGATTTAAAAAGAGCAACAGGAGCAGGTCTCACTGTCTCTGTATAAATGTGGGAGGCCTTTCTTTGAGTGGAAAACACATTCACTCCTTTGTCCTCTTGGGAGAGCTTAACTCTAATAGAAAACAGATATCATTTTCCCCTTTGTGGTGAATATTTTCACTCCATTCAGAAATTTGTCCTTGATTTAAGGTAATTATGACTACCTTGCCAATGGGGTAAGTCAATTTCACTTGTCACCCCATTGGCAAGATAACTCAAATCAAGGAAAAATTTCTTGTCTCACTAAGAAAATGGTGATAGAAACAAGTGTTTTAAGTCTTCAGTAAATTTCCCTTTCTTGAAAATCACTTTTTGCAGTGTTCCTCGTTTGGTATTCTCCTCTTTGAAGTTTTTCTCTTTTTTATTTGTTTTGGTTGTTTGATACTGGTGTGAGACTAAATGCATTAGCAGCAAAAAGAAAAAAAAAATCTGGATCAAACTTGTAGATGCGTTTGAATTGAAAGTTGGGATCAGTGTCTTCAAGACGGCAGGGTAGTTCACTAAGCTTAATGTTATACCCAGGAAAAATGTGTACGAAGTCATTCTGATTTGCAAGCACCTCACCAGTCTGCTCCGTTCAGTCCAGAGATATCTGAGTGGTGTCCACACTTCCAAACACTGATCGATGTCAAGTGCAATGGGGGAAACTTTCAATAAATGAAACAGGCTAACAGCCCTAGGAAGTGGCCTGTTCTTGTCCAGTAGTGTCATTTGTGAGGCTGGAGAGAATTTCCGGTGACAGATGCAGTATGGAAGAGACCTCATGGGATAGAGTTTAATGGGCCTGTTACTTTATATCATCTATTAAGGCTCCACCACCATTCTGGAACACTCTTCCAATGTTCCACCACCTGACAAGTTTTATGAATGCCTTACTGAATCATTTTTTTTGTCTTGCTTTGAATAAACAAGAAAAAGCTACATTTTTTCCCTCTGAAGTAATGTGCTGAGTATATCTTACGTTTGAGGGAGAAAGTATTCCAGTGACAAATTTAGCCTATGGAACATTGTGTTTTCAAAAATCTTTGAGTCCTTAGTCTTAGTCTTAGTCTTTTTAAACTTCATTATCCTCGTGAGGGGCAATTTGTTGTACAGCCAGCAGAAAAACAGCACAGCAATACAAACACACAGAAACAATAACATTGTTAGCGCCTTCAGATTTCAGACCTGATTAAGGCGCAATAGGGCTGTTTTTAACATATAGCCTTGTTTTACAACCTTACCTGCAGGTATTTTCCTGAAGTACTGAAAGATGGTCTCACCCATCAAGTTAATAACCCAGAGGTTGAGGTGGACATCACACGACCTGACACATTTATTCGGCAGCAGATCATGGCTCTGAGGGTCATGACCAACAAACTGAGGAACGCTTACAAAGGCAATGACATCTACTTCCAGGATTCCAGTGAGTCACAGTGATCATTTCATATGTATTGCTGAATATCCATTGGTCGCTTTGATGATCCAGTCATCTTTCATTGTGATCATTCAGTACATGCGTCTGATTTGTTCAAAGTCTCTGTGATCATCCAGTCGCACTTCTCCAATCAAATTAAGTGACTCTGATCATCTAGACAACACTGCTCATTAGCCGTATGACAGTCAAATCTTCCAATTAATACAATTCAATGGATCATCCATTCATTATCACTTATTTTTCACCAGTTTTTGTTAAAGTCATGCAAACTATCACAGGAAGACCTGTTTCTGAGTGTGTGCTGGAAAAGTGATGATTTCTGCATGTGCACTAACATGACAGTTGGCATTACATTTGTAAAACTTTATTCTCCTTTTAATAGCATAAAGACTTGTGGCATTGATAATGCCACATTGATAACTTGTGGCATATTATAAGAAAATCGATAATATCCTATGTATGCCTCTAAATGATAAACATGAAGGGTTTGGTCATTGGGTTTTCACTCCTTTCAGCCAAATTTTGATTCAGTTTAAATTCTTCCATATGCACTTCAAAATTAATGCGACAAACCCCTGCTCTCAGTACATAAACCACTGGTCCAGAAACAGCAGTTAAAATAGTATGATAGAAACACTGGCATGCAGTGCTGATGTCAGCATTTCTAGGGCTGTCTCTGAATGAGCTGATTGAAAGCTGTGCACTTGCGCTCCTGAATCAAGCCTAGAAGTGCTGCTCACTATCAGATTATTAAAGGGGCAACCAAACTGGAAAAAAAATTTGAAAAAGGATAAGTTTGCCATTTGCTTTTTTTCTACTTAGTTTTAGCTCAAGTTCTGTGTTTTAGCTGCTTGCAAATTGGTGAACTGAATGTGTGCAGAGTGACTTTCCACTAGTGTGTTTTCCTCAGACATGTGGTTTTGTGTGTGTCTGTGGTTCCGTTTCCCTCTGTGTGTGTTTATGTGCACACATGTTGGTTTCCCAGGTGATGAGGGCAGTGGTTCGGGCAGTGGGAGTGGCTGTACAGAGGCCTGCGTTACAGAGGTTGAGGTCCCCAGCACAGAGGCCCCGGTGGTGGGTGCCGACAGAAGCGTGGAGCGGGCAGCAGCCTCAGGTCCGGGTCTCTCTCCCTCCCTGGTGCTGGTGGCCGGTCTCGTCCTCACAGTGCTGGCACTTCAGAGACAGTGCAGATAATACCAGCCGGCATGGCGTCCCCTCGGACAGTGGGCGTGGTTTTCTCCCCCTGCCATGTCTCTGGTCAGACAGGACTCCAGCCTCGGCCGCCTGAATGAAAGGGTTTGTGCGGAGGAGTGCAGCAAATTATCCTGCTCCCACTTCCTGTCAAACAGCCTGTCTCTGCCCAAAGAGCGCTCAGTGCTGCAAGCTACGGCTGCAGGTCAGACTGCGAACTCCTTATTCCAGAACTCTGTGATGATGCTCTCTCTTCAGACCTCGCTTTTCATTTTACGTCATTCTTTTACCTTGGTGTTCTCTCAAAGAGGAAAAACTGAGAATGAACTATATATACAGAAGTGATGTGAACTTAAAGGGCAACTTGCAGGTTGATTTTTTTTTTTCCCCGAGATTTATATTTTAGCTAACATGTCTGAAAATGACAGTTTGAAAAGTGAATGTAGGATTTAATATCTTTTACCTACATTAAGGACACAAACTTCGTGGAAAAAGTGGCTGTTTTGAGCAAAGCTCCTAAAATCGCCATTTTTCAGAATTTTATTATTTGTAACAAAAGTGAGTCAGTCTCCTCAGCTCTGTCTCAGTTCAATGTGAAATAATTCAGACTCAATGCCACTTTCTATTATTACATAGCGAATCAATATTTTTTTGGTTGTTTTATATTGCATTTCGCCATGTATTGTCATCGTAAATTTTTGTGTTTGTACATATTGCACAAACTCTGGCCTTTCAGGACATTGAGTCCCCAACTTTCTTAATGGGAAACAATGACACCTGCTTGGCTGAAATCAAACGAGGATAGAAAAATCCTTTTTAATGATTAGTAGTCTTGAACTTTTCTCACTCTTTTTTTTGATTGACAAGTTCAACACTGATTTGAGTAATCCATCAGCAGTTAATTACACTGTTTCCTTCTTAATGCAATGCTGCAGCCATTACATGGTAAATTGTCTGGAAAAAATGATCTATTCTCTTCAAACAATAGATAAACTACTGTGTTAACTTCCAAGTTTGCTCTTAGCACATCCTGAACTCAGCCTATCTAACCCAGTGTTCAAGATTGTTTAAATCACAAGAAAATGAGGATAAGCAAGAATTATCTATTTCTAAACAAGGTTAACTTTGACTGAAACGCAATTTCATGTTGACATTACATGTTTAATTTATAGTCTCACTTTCATGAGAATAAATGGCCACAGCTCGTAATGTAGCCCGTTTCTGAGTTCATGTAATGTTAATTTAAATAAATACGTAATTGAAGTTTAAAGACATGTACTCATCCTCCCCAATTATTAGCTCACCAGCCCTCACTGACGGGAAAATGACAGGAGTTAGCTTTAGTGCCTGGGTGTGTTTTGTGCAGGTGAGAAGAGGGGACTTCACTGTTGCACTTAAAAAAAAATAATTTTGGTAGGGTGTGACTTTTAATTTTGAGCAGAGGATTGTATTCCTGGCTTTATGATGGAGGTCAGAATGGGATGTCAAAGCCAGGACTAAGTGAGACTGACAGCAAGTTCAGTTCCTCGTACATATCGACTGAACATTGGTTGGATGGTTATGGATCCATCAGAGAGGAAAAAAAATGGGAGGAGAAAGGGAGATAAGAACAAATGTCATCATACCCCGTTTTGAGACCAATGCCTTATCCAGGTGAAAAAATCCTTTAAGAGCGGGACAATATGCATTAACAGAGCCAGAGGAGGATGCATTGGAAGTGCACGGAGGTGCGCGGAAATGTGGAATTTGCAGGCCGGGTCAAATTGAGATTACAAGCAGAAGAGGCTGGGGCCCAAATGAAAATGTGAATTGTGCACTGTAAGCTTGTTTTCTAAAGTTTGCTAACTGCCAAATAAGTCCGCATAATGATTTTAATAATGAAAAGCAATGTGTGATATGTATTAGTTGTTGTAAGGCAGTGTCACTATCTGCTAAAACCCGCCAGTTAATAAGTCATAATGGATAGTGTTAGCCAGCATTAGGAACTGGTGCTAGTTTTGTTACAGACAGGTAAATGATCGCAAACTTTATGCTAAAATATGAAAATAGTGTGGAATGTTGTAAGTTAACGCCCATAGATATATATGCTGGTATAGATAAAAGCTGGTCTCTTGCCAAGACACCTGCCTAAATTTCCCACAGGTTCCTCTCACATCACAATATTTCTCCTGTTACCATTATTGTTCTAATCGTGGTTAGTTCCTGGACTTCTTGACACCCAGCAGGTTCAATTATCAGACAGCTGTCTCTTATATGCCCATAATTAATCATTTGAAAACTCTTGAGTATCAAAACTTGCATTGAGAACCATTTATCTCATATTGATTAACTTTACGGCTCTCCCTTTACGTCCCTTCCAGCTTGGCTTTTCTGCATGTATATAAGCATGTATTTTAATGAAAATCTTTTTCCTTCATAATTTCCCTAAACTTTGATTAAATGGGGTCCCCAACCTCTAAGTTGCCCTTTAAGGATATGGCACAAATGCCTAGAGGTCAGTCGTCTCCCCTCATGTTCGGACGCTGAAAAGGGAAATGAATCGTATCTTACTGTGTGTTCCACTGTGAGAATGCATGAGAATATTATCTGTAACGGCATAGGAGATATGAGCCCCCTCTCTCTCATTCAGCACTTTTGATGGTTATATCATGAACAATGCAAAAAAAAAGAAAAAAAAGAAGGATTGCTTTTAATGGATGGTGTTTTGTATTTGTGTTGCACAATCTCTGAGAAGGCTTAGGTGACTCATCATATATAAGTTAATATCCGAAGCATTTTACTGAATGGCTCCTTTAACAAATCAGTCCCACTTAGGCCATACGTATATGCTTTAAGGCAGTTACAACAGAAATCCGAGAGAGAAGTGTGGTTGTGCGGGTAAAATATATACTATACCTTGTATGTATGAAATATCTATTTTTTATGACTTTTTTTTCTTTTAAGTGATGACTGTAATTAATTTTATACTGGTAATTAACTTTAAAAATGAAGTAATTTATATTGTTTCTATGGCCAAAGTAGCCATCTTTTAATATCTTACTGAGAAATAAAAAATGTGCCTTATCAGAGTTGGTCATTTTGGATGATTGATATGATGTCACTGTTCCATATAACCTGGTGCTGTTCTCAGGAGTAAATCATGTTGAACTGAATTACTACCTTCTCACAGGCAGGTCGACTCATTCAAAGTATAGAGTACTGAGGTGACTACATGATGCTGTTGTCAGAATTAAAAGTTCCCATTCATTTTACCGATAAACTTATAAATTAAAATATTCACTTTACTTATTATTTCAGAGTTACTTATTTCAGAATAACTACAAATTATGTTTTTCTCGACCACAGTCAACTGTAATTTAAATCATTCCAATTTTTCGCCATCATACTAATCCTTTTTGTAGTCTAACAAACCATGTGTTCCTTGATCCTCCTGATTCTCGAACAGATTGACTTCAAATCTGTACATCAGAAATGATCCCTTTTCATGTTTGATCATTTAGGTGAGACTGTGCTAATTAATTAGCTGCTCTAAGGAATACTTGGTTATGCTTACCTAGCTAAATACCAAGTATCTCTGGCCAAAGATTGTTGGCGTAAAGACTCGGTAACTAGTAAATGAGCTAATCAGTCTTGTTAGTGCATAACCAACCTAGCTACATAGATTATTAGTGAATACTTGCTTATGTATCACTAGTTAAGTAGCAATTGCTATTTGCTGTTTTTGTTGATTTATATGCTCCAAATATAACTATCTGAGCTAGCAAACTTAGCCAGCAACCTAGTTTGCCATCTTTGATAATTAGCTAACATTATATTTGGAGCATATAAATGGCAAATAGCTAAATACTCATAGTTCAACGCTGACGAAGTTGCAAAATAGTAGCTATTCACTGTTTTTTTTTCTACTTATATTGACCAAATATAGCTAGCTAGCTATCCAGACCAGTGAACTAGCTAGCTAGATAGCTATAACAGTAGCTTATGTGATTATATTTGGTGTATATAAATGCTAACTAGCTAACTAAATAACATTAAGTAATAGCAAACTGTAATAAAATCTTTTACTGTTTTCTATCGATATATGTTCACCAGATGTAACTAAATTGTTTGCTTAATAGCTTAGCAGTTTGCTGGCTCAGCTAGTCATATTTGGTGCATAAAAATGCTAGCTAACTTTCTACCCAGCAAAAAAAAAATAGCTAGCTATTCAGTGGTATCCATTAATTTCTGGGCATCACATATAGCCAGCTTATAGCCTGCTTTGTAGCTATTAACCTCGCTTGGTTGCAGGATTATCTGTTTTCCAGAGATCGCCGACAGCAATTAATGTCACTGATCAGCTTCCGTCAGGTTACGTTGTGAATGTTTGCTGAAACTGAGGTACCTCATTGGCCAGGAATAAATCATGGGCTACTTGAGCATTTGTGTGGGTAATATATATTTTGCAAAATGGACTACAAAGTGGACTAAAAATGCAAAAGCATAACTTTTTTGACTTTGATGTGATCATTTACACCTGTATACCGCATGGCTTAATCTCAGAGCGAGCTGGCTCATAAAGTTAAGTCCAGTTTCAGTAATGCTGGAAAGTTCTTAAACCCATTTTAAATTTCCACAGGGGACTTACTTCCAATACAAAAAGCTGAGCAGCTGTGATGTAGTCACTTCTGTCCTCTATTCTTACACAGACAATGTTATGATATCATTACATGAGCAACACGAGAATGTTTGGGGTTTTTTTTTTGTTTTTTTTTTTGGCTGTAGGTGAGATGGAGAAATCAATATTTGTGGGGGGGGATGTGAAGGGACAGGAATCCATGGGAGTTTAATGGGAAGGGTGATTCAGAGCCATACAGTTTATTTTTCTGAAAAAAAATGATGTATATCATAAAATGCTGCTGGGTTGCAGCTGGGCTAACACGAACAAAAATATTGGGAGTCTATATACAATGAGCACCATAATTCATTGGACAGTGGGACATTTTTTCCTATTTTGTTATTTTAAGGAGCTACAAGTAATTGTTGCATTGGCTTCACAGATGTGTTTTGTTAGGCAAGAGTTTCCAGTGGATAATTAGTGTTTTCAGTGAGCGGAGGAGTGTGCTGCTCATGGCTTGTCTTTATTCTAAACCTTCTGCTGTGGCCTCAGGAGATTGTTGTTGGTGTGTGACAGCATGAGCAACACAGCAATATCAATGCAAATTATACTTGCTGCCATAAAGCTCAGAAATGAAAATCAGTTTCTCAAGAAGATTGCAAACACCCAGGATTTTTTTTTTTTTTCATTATTACCAGGGGAAAAAATGTTGAATCAATTATGTCCGAAGATCCAGAGGACTGAGGTAGCCTATTTTAGTTGATTAATCGAGATGACTCACGATGGTGAAGGAAACCCCCCTGACAATGGCCCAAATGATCACAAACGCTCTCCGAGATGCTGGTGTAGATGTGTCAATATTAATATAACGAGAGGACTACATCAGCAGGACTACAGTACAGAGAATATACTGCGAAATGTAGAACTTTGATATGCTTGTAGAACAGAATGGTGAGACAGTTTGGTTGAAAGCACCCGAAAGAGCCTCAAGACTTCCAGAAAAGAGTCTTGAGGGCAGATTAGATGAAGATTAAACATGTACCAGAGTGATTGGATTGTTGGTAACTATGCACCTCAGATTTCCAGCAGTTGTTGCATGCAAAGGATAAACATTCTCCATTATGTCAAACTGTCCAATTGCACACAAATATGGGGGGAGTTGGGGGGTTGAGGTTGAGGTCAGGGTCAGGGTCAGGGAGCACTACATACAAAAGGTGCTTTCATTTCTAATCAGTTCATCTCATATGGATTAAAAACACCATGAAATAGCTGCTGGATAGCTCACTCGGTTAGAGTTCCGCACTGCGAAGCTGAAGTGACTATCATGGCGCGGTCATACTAACCAGTAGTGGTTGGCAGCTTAGCAGTAGCGCACAATTGCCAATTGCGCTATAGGGATGCAAATTGGGAAGGGTCTACCGGGAAGGGTATGTACAAATGGTAGCTTTGTTCATTGCTTAAGCGCCTCCTGTTGGCCAGATGGGCAGTCGTCAGGAAGATTCTAAGCTTGTTCATGATCGAGTATCCTCTGCCCTCTTTCTGAACTTGTGAGGATTCAACCAATAAGTGTATAAGAAGCAGTGGCTGACAGGTGCGTGCTTCGGAGGAGAGCCGCGAACTGTCTTCACTCTCCTGAGTTGGAAGCACAAAGTCGCATATGAGCAAGCCTTGTACATAGTTCCCCAATTCGGGTGGGGGACACAAGTGCCACGCAAGTGGTATTCCAGATTTGGGTGGGATTGGAGATGCCACATTAAAAAAAGAGCACTCTGAAATTAAATCTGACAGCCCGCACTTCAGCGTCAATGTATTATTTCAATAAGTGTAGAGTACGGAAGCCAAAATAAAAAGCTTGTCACAGTCCAACAAAAAATGCTGCCCATTGTGACTGATATTGCAATCACTGCAGGTATCTGAATGCAATGGAACTTAGAAAAATTAATAACATATTAAGCATTTCAAAACTCTGCTTTTTTTTATAACAGATGTAATTGCAGTGTTCAAAACTGAACATTTTCATGTTGTTACTATCATCAAAGTGAATTGAAGATAATGGACACTCCAGTCCAAAAAATAAAGTTCTCTTCAATGGGTTAAATGGATGACTGGCTGCACGATCAAATGAAGCTTTAGCTGCTTAGGCATGAAGCCAATTTACTCGTCCTTGATCAAAGTGTTGGGTTAACATTTCCTGAATGGATCAGCAGTTACATCTAGGCCACCGTCTCTAGCCACATTGACATTAGTAAGCACAGTAATATTCTCTGATCTCCAGTTGACGGAAACACAGTTCGAGACAGCTGTCCCCCAGCTAATCATTATGTGTATTCAACCTTTTGTGATGGAGTGTGTGTAAGAATCTCAAATATTCTCTGAATTCCGAGAGCTCACGGTATTGACCTTAAGGGTTCAGCTGTGGCCGACTGCAATTCAGCATCATAACTTCATATTAAAACGAGCGCCTCTCGGTAGATAAAATCCATTGATGCCAGTTAACATAACCCATCCATAGTGCTTGGTAGACCTCCACGAAGTGCTGAGCATGTTCGTAGTATATGAGTCAATTCTGTGAGAAAGTGGTTTATTGCGTCCGAATGGAAGGGATTTGAAATTGTTGGAATAGTTTGGTGGTGGTATTTAAATGATGGCTCTGAGAAAACCTTTGTAATGTGATGCATAAGTAACGGAGTTGGTTTGGATTGATCTCATGTAAAAGCTTTGATTCAGATGTAACATTTGTGCTGGTCCTACATTACGAAAGACCAGGTGCTCAGGGCAGGTTCACAAGCTGTGAGGAAGGCCAAACGAAAAGCAGGCACAGTACTTCACCCCCCCCCCCCCCCCCCCACCCCCCACCCACAGAACAGTGGTCTAGACCCCCTCCGTTTCTGGATCCCCAAGAGCGACACCGAGGAGACCCTGTCCAGGTGGAGGAGGTGACCCCAAAGTCCAAACGGGTTTGTTTATACATTTTCTTTCATCCCTGAAACTCACAGCAATTTACAATGAAGGGGAATAAACTCATGAGAATCTCACTGCCGCTGACCAACTTCCTCCATCTATGGACTGAAATTATACCCAATTAAAGAGAACAAAAACAAAAGACGAAGGTTCTGCTCAGTATTAGATTCATTGGTGTCCATTGCATTCCACTGCCCCGCTGCCTATTTGCGTGGAAAGTGTTCCATTCAAAATTACTGTTGTGAATGTTGTCCATCTGATCAAAGCTCTCTAATCTAATTAGCTCCTCTTATTCCAGTGCCTCAGCACCTCTGATATCAGAGTTCTGTGGTTCTGTACAGTGTCTAGCACCTCTGCCTCACTGTACTCTGCGTTTTATGCAGACTTGGCTAGCCAGTTATATGTGTGTGTGTGTGTGTGTGTGTGTGTGTGTGTCTGTGTGTGTGTGTGTGTGTGTGTGTGCGCCATGGGCGTTACCAAGGGGGGGCAGGGGGTGGGCAGTGCCCACCCCCAATGAAAACTCAAGATAAAAAACTGATTTACTGCAATTTGACAGCAAACACGCGATATCGAACTGATTCGCAGCCGGAGATAGACAGCCATTTAGAGTGGGCTTTACGTGTGCTTCATCTATCTATCACTATGTGTGATTGGTGGATTCCTTTGCCAGTCTATTCTGCTGTGAAACCAACGGGCACTATCGAATTATTAGGACCCTCCCATTCCCTTAGCCTGCCGTCGAAACTCATCAGTCTGAGGTCACGTCTCCGGCCCTGCGCTTCTCTCGGGGTATTAAAACTTTGCCCATATCTCTTTTATTGCCACTTCTGCCACCGCTTATTTTGTCAGTCTTGTTGTTTGACATTAAGGTAATTTGTGTACTAGTTTGGCATCTGTATTGACTCGTGTGGTTACAACCAGAGTTGGCTACCGAGTGAGCCCAGGCAGCTAGTCTGGAGTTGCTAGTCACTCACTTGGGTTGTTACAACAATAATTCTGTATTATAAGCACTTCGGGAAGAACACTTGGCTCCATGCAGTACGTCGCCGAAAAATACTTACGCCAGTCAAGTTAAGGACTTAAGAAGGCAACTCTAAGAAAAGTCAACCTGTGCCCGTTTACTTTGCTTGATTGGCAATCAAATGGTGGATTCGTTTAGTCTCGAAGTTGAATGAGTAGAGCTGTTTATTAAGACACCATGTTTTATGCATTTCGAAATTTAAATGGCCGTAGAACAGCAGATTTGCATGAACACGATGTCATTTTCCTAGACGCTTAAAATCCAGGGAGCTTTTATAACGAATCTCTTTATTTTTATTTTATCATTATAGATCTCCTAAATATAGCCTTCTACAATGAGAGATAAAATGCTGAGTTGGGATGTGGCGATGTTGAACGCGGATTTTTTTTTTTTAAGTGTGATGAGACCCACTTACAGTCATGAGGTGTGCAGGCAGCCGTGTGTAATTTCTTGAAACACACACACCTGAAGCGGCTTAAAACGATTTAAAATGCCGCCGGGAAGAAGCCTGAGTTTAGATTTCGCTAATTGCAGGTGCTCCGCCCTTCCCTAAATCTGCTCCCGTGTACTTGGCCTAAATAACAATCAAACAATTTCAGTGGCCTATAACGATTAAGATGTGACAGTGAAAAGCAGACCAACCTAACTGGGCTACGGTGTTAGATTGAAAGAATGCCAGTTTGAATAATTAGAAAAATCTTCCTCTTCCCCAAAAGCGGATGAAACATGAATGTGGGATATAAACGATCAGTTGCACGAAATCGCCTGGCAATGACAATCGCGTTCATGCAAATCTGCTATTCTATGGCCAATTAAATTTCGAAATGCATCAATCAAACATGCTGTCTAAACAGCTCGACTCATTCAACTTAGCGAGTAAACGAATCCACCATTTGATTGCCAATCAAGCAAAGTAAATGGGAACAGGTTTGCTTTTCTGACAGTTGCACAATTGGTTAATATGAGGCGATTCTGTAGTCCTTTACTTGGCTCTGTGCCCCATGTAGCCGAAAAATACTGGTGTCAGTCAAGTTTTTTTCCGGAAGCATTTCACATGCCCTTAGATGTTTTGCACTTTCGTTCAACCTGCATTGGGTTTAATGAAGGAAAAGGGAAAGCTCGTATGTTCGCCCCATGGCTGCAGGTGGTGGTGCTACGCCTTAAAAAAAATCGCGGTTCACGATTGGCAAAGCCCCATTGAGCATAATTAATGACAGTGACCACACCTGTTAATGTCCCTCCCCTATCGCCAGTTTACCAACCGCCACTATATATATATATATATATATATATATAGGCCCTATTTATTTATTTTATGGCGATTTAGAGGTTCTTTCTTTTGCCCCCCCAAAGAGGAAAAATGCCCACCCAAGCTTGGCATCCTGGTAGCGCCTCTGGTGTGCACACAGTCTTTCCTGCTGGAATGGAGAAGTCATCATCGAGAAGTAGGCCTGCGTCCAAGAGCTGCCATCAGTGAGGTGTCCTGACTGATAGTTTGGGTCAATTGCTGCTATAATCCAAACTGCTTTTTAACAATCTGGCTGTGTTTTGGGACTGCTCAACCAGGAACATCTCGCGCTCCCTATAGTGAACACCTTAGGCTGTGGAGGTCCGCAAACCTCGCTATTCACTTATATTTTAAACTGAAGTCTATCATATGCCTGTACATACTAATTGGTGCAATGCCTGGAAATTTGCAGCATTGTTCAATATGGTGTCGTTGTTTTTTTTTTCATTTATTATTTATTTTCATATTTGAGTGATTATTGAATTTTAAATGGGGGTCATTGGGTCAGGTTTGCTGTGGAACACCGATTATGCTATTTGATGGTGTTGTTTGGTTCCACACAGTGCTCAAAGGCCAGCAATGACAGCCACGCCTCAGTGTCTGGAGGATTGGAGCCTTGATGGTCCAGACGGCCAAGTCCATCCTCTCTTCTATTGGGCAAAATTTACAGACACCATTTGTAGGCAGAGGAAAACATTCCCTCTCTTGTGTGAGCATGGTGCAATAGTTGGTCCGCTGACTGGAAATGCATTGTTTTGATCAATCTAAACCTCATAACTGCTGAACCTAACCGGATGAGCCAAAATGTCTGGTGATTTCCTTTTTTCCTGGCTGTTACATTGATTGATCAAATGGATAATTTTGGCAGGGACAGGATGTGCAAGGTGCCGCAAGCTGAAGTGACCTGGCTGCTGATTTAAACGGCAAATCCAAAAGCACAGCCTTCTGTCCAACTGAAAAAAATATTCTCAGCATGGTAGTGCCAGCTGTGTTCTGGCTCCACCTACATCATGTTATAGGCGGGGATACTCTGCCCATGAGCCTTTAAGAGGCGAATCACAGGCCAGCTGAGTCATACAGCATGGTAACGGGAGGCAGCTGCTTCTGACTGTGTTTAAACACAGATAGATATTGTTGATGTGAACAACTCCATGGGAATAGCTGTACCTCACATTTTACCTTTGTGGAAAGCAGTTTCTTTAAGATGTCAGATGCCTATAGCGCATTGGTAGGCCAGACGGTCATTTCCCTGTCTGCACAAGCTCTTTGTACCAAGTGACGGGGTGCCTGAGGACTGGAATGTTAATTTGTAATGTATGTTTTGCAACTCAGGCCACATGCAGACGTGCAGGTGAAACAAATACACGTGTACACATATGCATTGATGCTCAAATGCTTGCACACACACGTGCGCTCACACATGCACACTCGCACATGCTCAAATTCACTTTTTCTTGTTCCTCAGTTCTTTCTCATACAGGAAAATGCTGTATTTTGCTTGTGTCTTGTACAGTGGCATGGTTGGTGCCGCACCTGTGTATTAACGACTTTAATAATTAATTTAAAAATTGATTCTGGTTTCCATCTTCCTTAATTGACCAAAAAAATGTCCGTAAGGGTACCCATCATGTGTCGGTTTGCATTGTATTGCTGGAGAATGTAAGCGGTTCTTGGATCAGATTTCTTGCATCTCTATCCTAATCTTTTTCCATTATGAGCTATAAGTTGACCAAACCTGGGTTATGAGGGTTTCACTGACTTCACTGAAGAGACATCAGCTAAAAATTATAAGCTGGAAAATAAATTCACTCAAAGCATAGCTACAGTCTCCCTTAGAGGAAAATTCACTACAATTATCATTTTATATTAGGCAAGACAAATACAAGATTATACAAGATTCAAGATCTGCTATATTGTGAGCATAGCTTGGCTGTAGGTAAATTTTCTACAAGAGAAAATATTGCAAAAACAAACCCCAGGTCAAAGCAAAGACCATCGAAATCAAATTATAGATCTTCCTTGTGCTAATGAATAATTTATGTTAGGTTTGCCTAGTGGCAACTGCTCCCCAAGCGCATTCTCATACACCGGACCCACATTTGCAGTGCTGGTAGCCTGCTTTGCCTCACCTTTTTGTCAGACCCCGCTAAGTCGGTGATCGAAGGGGAATAGGGTTATTTGTCAGAATCGGGGATCGAGGGGAACGCCACAGGAATATAGTCCACTTCAGCTGGCGAGAGGTGCATGGGGACCATCATCCTTAGTAAAGAGGTACAAGTCACAGGCTCACCTTCATTCCAGGCTAAATCATCTCTGCTGACGGTGAAGCAACACCTGCCCGTCCCCTGAGAGGTTTCCAAATTGATGTAGAGTACGTTACTCACAGTACACCACACTGTTAAAGTTATGATACAATTTCCTGTTGCCGGTCATTACCTTCTGAGAAAAGTGAAAGAAAGAGGCAATTTTCCTTCAGAAGACTCAGTCAGCCATTGGTTTTCTCATCTGAGATTTCCTGGCCAAACCCTGTCCTGGATATTGTAGCCAGTTGTCAGGAAATTGGTGGATGATGAGGACTCCAGTTGTTTATTTTTAGAATTTGCGAACTGACGAGTCATAACCATTTTGTGATGACTTTGGTCTGCTTGATGTTCAGTGTATTAGTTATTCATTATTATGTTTGAATGGGTAAGGTGTTCCTGTGTGAAAGGTTTCTCTCCATGTCTCATTCACCATCTCTCCCTGTGTGCGTTCCTGTTCATTACTACCAATCGAGATTCAGATCTTTCTTGACCGCTGAGAATTTTTGCATTGCATTGGCAATAACAATATGTGTTGTTGTCCAGAGTTCCTTGAAAAGGTTAAGTCTGGGGAAGTACTCAGTCTGATATATTTACTCAGGCTAATAGTTTTTGCATTGCTTCTGATTAATGATCTCGTTCAGTGTTATGTCTAGAAAATGGACCCGCATGGGTCCTGATCACAAGAAAAGACATCCTTGTGAAAAAGATTTGAATGTTTTAATGCTCAAATTCTTCTTTCTTTCAAGTAGCTTTGTAAATTATTAGTTGAAATTTAATTCATTATTGAGTAATGAATCGTAGCTTTGGTGTAAGTGTGGTCCTGTCTCCTCAGTTCACTTATTTAGTTTACTTTTAGACAGGAGACCCTCTGCCCTGTCGCCAATCACAAACAAAACGCCATCCCACCCCAAAACCATTACTATTTCTCATATATTCTACACATATTTCAATAAATGATGATTTGTGTGAGACATGATAGAATTGAAAATGATCGTGGTGTCAGATGGTGTGGAAATAATTGCTCATCTTATCAGACACTGGCAAACATTGCATAGATGTTGGCAACACACTTGCAACAGTATGTTTGCTTGCTCAGGGCTTTATTTAAAAACACATTTTTGGCTCAGTAGATCTTACCTTGATAAATTGCATTAATCTGTGTGTGTTTGACACGTGTATTCCATCAGAAATATGGCTTTGGCAGTCTGTTTTGTAGGCCAGAAAAGAATATTTTTACCTCAGTGGGTCTCATGTCTATAAACATGAAAAATGTAAAAATAAAAAAAAAAGTACACTGTGTCTTTTAGAGTGAATGATAATGAAATATACCCCAGGTCATTGATCCAGACACAATGGGTGGACTTTAATGAAAAAATGAAAAAAATATGCTCTTATGACATATAAATGTTATATTTCAAATGACACCAAGGGCCATTTATTCTGGTATGTTAATGGGGAGGTTTACTACGTTATATCCCAAACACCCCCCCCCCCCCCCCCCCACACACACACACACACAACAACATACCATTCAGTCCACAAAACATATCTTGCATGCAGCTGAGTAGTTTGCTGCAGATTCTGTGCAACCTACCCCCTCCACTGCCCAAGAGCTTTTGCCTGACATTCAGGTATACAGGCATAGTTTTCCAACGCTTAAAGCCTCCGCCTGTAATGGTCAATATCTCTTCTTGATGCTATCAGAGGGAGCGATCGATACACACTCGTTGATGGAGCAAGCGATTCACATTTCACGACGGACGAAGAAATAACAGTTTGCTGTCACGGCTGGAGGTAAACTCATCTCCGTATCCAAACTCTGCTGAGTCATGCAGTTAATGTCCCTCTTCCACAGCTTTCTGAAGGAGGGTGCAAACTTTAGCCCAAGTTCGTAAATTAAGGCCATAAAGTCACTGTAAACGTCTTCATATGCTACTGGAAACAAACCAAATCAATACAGACTGTTATTACATTGACCCTAATCGCTCCCTGAGTGTAAATCTTGTTCTTTACAAGCACCAAAAAGCTGTCATGCAGAAAAGGAAAACGTGCACGATTTATGAAGATTTACTCCAGATGAAGTATAGCCCTGGCCTCCACTTTCCTCATACGTGGTTAGCCCAGCTGCTTAAAGAGCCTTCGAGACCAGTCTATTTGTGGGAAGTGGTAAAGAATTATGACAAAAACAGCAGCGTGTAGTTAAAGGGGAAGCCTCCTCCAGAGGCCTCAAATGGCCGTTTGTTTTATGGTCGGGTTTTATAGCACCTCGGGCGGCTTTCAATCTGACCGCTACAGCAGATTAACCTTAAACTTCAGTCACAGATTCAAGTGAACAATGAGTGTGTGTGTGTGTGTGTGTGTGTGTGTGTGAGTGTGCGTATCTTCCTCTTCATCTAAGGTTCAATGTGTGCTTGTTTATACATCCATGTTTATGTTCAAATTTTCACCATGACTCCCATTTGCCCTTAAAATTACTCTCCATTTGATTGCCCACCAGAACATTGGCTCTTGTGCTGCTGTTGGAGACGTTTTGAGAGATTTTGCCATCATTGGTTGTGTTTATCACTCTGTGCTTAGGTGTTGTGATACGGCTTATCTGTGACTGCAGGCTTATGGAAAACAAACGTATTCAGATGTGAGTTTTATGTGACTGATGAGTTCTTCTCTGCAAGTTTAAATGAAGCACCCGTCAAAGTTGGCGACTGTATTAAACTGTATTAAACTCCCTGCTTAATTACTCTTGTGGCAAATACAAGGCAAATTGATTGTGGAAGATTGAAGCCGGCTGAGAGCTTTGTTAGGTACAGGCAATTACTCCTGAGACAGGAGGCAGAATTCAGCCTCATAAGCTGGATTGACTGTGTTTTCATGCATATTACAACCTCGCAATCAAAATCACTATGTTTGATATGTCATGTATTTACTCGGTTAGGTAAAACACAATGAACGGGTTCAATTTGAGACTGGCTTTTTTTTTAAATTGTTTGTTGACCCAAGAACTGGGAGACGCTTACATGGCATAGCTATTGAGCATTCACCAGGCCACCATTTTTCTCTCTGCGCGCCACGAGGGTACGTTACTATTTAACCCAGGCTCACTCAACTAATCCCATACACAAGTTGAAGGTTAACTAATCATTAATTAATACAATACCAACTTGCTTTCAAGACTATAAATATTCTTTTGTGTTACATACATAACAAGACACTATTTTGCTTGTGCACTGACAGAAACACTGTGTCAGTGATAATTTATGGAGAACATGGACTTCTTTATTAGAAGATCTTGTCCAGAGTGTGAGGGAAATTTTGGTCCTGTGACTTGAGTGGTTTTTCCCTTATTTCTATTTGTATTTTTCATTATGAGCTCTGTACCTATAGTTTCCACGGGTATCATTAGTATTTCGCTGGATGACTTTCTTTGATTATTGCAGTCCACTGCTCTGCAAAGTAGTCGACCTCTTTTAAAGCGGCTGAAGTAGAATCCGGAGAGACATTTGCGGAAACAAATGATCCGACCCTCTGGCCACAAAGGATTTTTGTTTGGCAAAAGTGTGCACCAAAAATGGCATCAACAATTTAAAGGGGATAACTGCGCTTTTTCATCCCAAGTGTTTTCAGTCGCAGCCCACAGCGATTTTCTTACAGAGCAAAACAACTTCATTCTAGGCGTATAGAAATTCAGTGCACAGCTCAAACATATTTTACGACTCTGATAGTATCATTCATTATTCAGTGAGCGCTTTGCAGGGGAAGCACTAATGAACAGATTCATCAAATGACTGAAGTGGGGAAGCTGGTGCATAGAGCAGCCAAGTCCATCTGCACTGATGTTCCTGTAGTGACTCAGGCCTTCTGAGTTTCAATTTTCGGTTACACTTTACTTGAAGGTACCGTCATAAGAGTGACATGACACTGTCATAACTGTTGACAGTGTCATGTAACAGTTATGACAGTGTCATGTCACTCTTGTGACGAAGTTGCCGTAATCAAGACAACCCAAACAATGTGAACTTGTCATCTCAAAAACCGAATGACACTTAATGACAACATTTATGACACTGACATCACGTTTATGACACATTCATGACTGTGTCATGTCACTCTTATGACGATACCTTCAAGTAAAGTGTAACCCAATTTTCCTTCCTCTGGAATTTAATAGGACTTTTCTCCATATGTAAAATGGAATGGAATATGGAATTCTTCTAAACTTACTTTGTTGTGTGGTGCTGACTTATTGAACAAATATTTCAGTCTGATTGAGCTGGGAAAAAGTTGGATTTCTTTCCTCTGCCTGCCTTAAATCAAAGCTGATTTATTGGTTTTTGACCTTGTTTCTCAACAGCGCAAAGCCAGCAATATCCAAATACCTCATCTCCATTTGAACACAAAAACACCCATCTTATTTTTAAAGGCTTATCAATCTTATTATTATTATTATTATTATTATTATTACTATTATTATTCAATATTCTCAGTCTAGAATGGCACTGTTGAATGTACTTTTTGCTCTTATAATGTACATAATGTGGGCAAGCTATTGCCTATAGCCTTCGGCCTCAAAAACGTTACCTAGCACTTAAGCAGTTCCAAGTAAAGCTGCTCTCAGTAAAAGCTCTATCTTAGTAACTCTAATCTTTTTCAAGTGTGGCTGTTTATTATTATTATTAGTATCTTCTTTGTTCTAGGAAAGTTGCCAAAGAATTTGAAAGGGTCCGTGTCATTACATGGCATTTAACTGTTTCAATGCTTTGGTTACCTGGCTGGGCACGGTGGCACAGTGGTTAGCATTGCTGCCTCACAGCAAGAAGGTTGTGGGTTCGAATCTGGCCTGGGGCCTTTCTGTGTGGAGTTTGCATGTTCTCCCCGTGTTGCGTGGGTTTTCGCCGGGTACTCCGGTTTCCTCCCACAGTCCAAAGACATGCATATCAGGCTACTTGGAGACACCAAATTGCCCATAGGTATGAGTGTGAGAGCGAATGGTGTGGGAATGGTGTGTGGGCCCTGTGATGGATTGGCAAGCTGTTCAGGGTGGGTCCCTGCCTTTGCCCGTAGTCAGCTGGGATAGGCTCCAGCTCGCCCCGTGACCCTAGTGAGGAATAAGCGGGTATAGAAAATGGATGGATGGGTTACCTGGCTGAAGTTTTTGGGGTGGCGGGAGGGGGTGGTTGAGGAATACAGACCTTCCCTGATGCTGCCCTTTGCCTGACAACCAAGATAGATGAGCGAGATGCTGAAAAGGCCACAAACACGCAAAAACACATTCTGACGAACGGCTCCTGACATCAACCTACCTCACCTTAAGGGGTCTTCAGGGTAAAAATTTCACATTTTTTCCCCCAAAATTTCTATATTTTTGATTTTCACATAAAATAAATGAAAGAAATAAAGGAATACAGTGACATGCCAGTAAACACCAAGAATCTATGTTTTTCCTCTGCCTCAATTGTTAGTTGTGACTAACAATTACCAAAAATCACAGTTTTGACTGATTTTCAACATTGTGGCATTCATAAAATCATTAATATTCTTCTGATTGACTTGAAATTTGGACCGAAGTTGTATCTGTTGGAGATCTATGACATGACATAGGATTTTCTAGACAAAGGCATCCCTAGGGCGTTAATTTAGAAAATGAAGCAAGTTGATGATAGGGATTTTCACTATGGTTACATAACAAAGCTCATAAAATATTCATCAATGTTCCAAACAAAAAAAAATCCTGTCACTTCATAGAACTATCTTAAAGCTTTCATATGAGAGTAACTTGGGTAAAATCTGAATTTGGGTTATTAAAAGATCAGTGTCACAAAATATTTTCAGATTTTGTCATTAAAGTGCCGTTGCCACGGCAACCATGTACATTTCTATCAAAATACTTTATTTTATGAGGTTAACATCTTGTTGAGTGTGTTTATTTTTTAGTTTTTACATTATTATAGTTATTTCTACACTTTACCCTGAAAGCCCCTTAAACGTGTGGAAAATGCACTGTGGTGTTGCTCCTGGGACTCTGGTCCCACATAAATGGCCCAGGACCAGCTGACTTCAGTAATGCACAATGGGCCCCCTGCATCAGCTCAGACAGGTTCTTTAACTTTAATCCGGTCTGGGGTACAGAAGTGGTCATAAACTCTTTTAGTTTTAACAACACCTTCATTTGTATGCTCTAAATGATTAATTACAAAATTGATATGCAATGTGATATTTTAGACAATGCGACTTGATATGCTTTTGAATCAAGGTCAAACTATTTCTGTCGGATCTCGAGATACACATATTACAATGGATATACGTAACTTATAAATCTGTCATACTGTGGTATAGATGGAGTAATGTGTGTCCAACTGTGGGTCATTTCTTATGATTTAGGTCTGACATTTCACCTGAATTGCTGATAAAATGGAAATGAATTGACCCAGTATGACAGTGGAATATATTTATTACACTGGATGGCTGATTCAACTAATCAGAAATGTAATCAGCAACGTAAAGACCCTGCAATGCATTTTTGCATTTTAATTATGATGCAACTTCCTGGCTTCACAGCACTGTTACTGTTATTAAATTTGATATTATTGGTGGTCAATTGAAAAGGACTACCAAAAAGCCAACGTTACAGCCTACTATCAGTCTGCTAGCGCCGTTTGTGAACTTAGGATCTGTTTAGGAAATGTTTTTAGCTCATAAGCATCAGGGTATATGTTATTCATGCCCAGCCTGCATAATTTGACGCATACAGCAGCCAGCTAGTTAGCTACTCAGCTTCATGAAAAATAGGGTGTCTAACAGCACGGTTTGGAGTAACATAGAGCTTTGCACCTGCTTAACTTAACTCATTCCCCACAGTATACTTTTATATAAAATTGTGGCATTTGTACGGAATGCTTTTCCTGAAAATTACATAATATAAAGTATGAAGTACAGATGGCCCATCACCGCGATCGTCAACTGATTTCGTCTTTTCATCGGACTGCCAATGGTCATCCATGACGTTGGCACCGGCTTACTGAAGGGAATAGTCGAATTCGACGCGCTGTTGGCAGCGGCTTGCCGTAGAGAATGAGTTAAGCGATATAGCTTCAGCTTGTTAACTGGCAGCAGTTATTCAGTACTACCTGAAGACAACAGCACTTGGCCAGGTAACTGAATTGTTAAATGTCTGGCTGTCACCTCACTGTTACCTCGACCTGAGATATCAACACGTGCTTATGGACAGTTTTGAAATTAAATGTAATATTACTAGAGCAAATGAAGGTACACGGGCTACAGAGCTATATGAAAACCATTTATCATGTAGCCGGGAACTATAAATGTGAAATGAAGGTATACATAAATAATGTTAGTGCAATACACTTCATCAGAGGCAAAAACCAAAACAAACATTGGTAGCATAACCCATGGTAAAATCGAGCTTTTATCAGGCATAAACTGTATCAATAATAATGGTATTAACGTGCTAGCTAACTTGGTTAACGAGCTAACTGATAGAAGCAGCATGCATTGGATTGTGCAGAACAGTGCAGTACAGTGCGTATATGCATATTATTTTATGAAAATTCAACATCACAGATTCAACCAAATTTTAATCAGCTCATCTGCCACACTGTATTTATTAATGTGCAGAGCTAGAAGGTTCTGAGTCATGCCATTCTTGAGGTATTGAGTATAAAATGATTATGACTCACTCACTCACTACCATTATGGCCATATTAGTCTGCTATCACAGTGAAAATAATGGTCAGTAAATTGGTAGATTAACAACCACTTAACATTAAGGCACAGCTAACATTCTTACATGGTGTTTCTAAGAAGAGCACTGACTGCTCATTAGTAAGCCTTAGGATAGTTGTGTACAGTGAGTGCATTTAAGTATTCTCCCTTGGCAATAGATCTTTGGAAATGTGTGTAATGTTTTTCGCAGAAAACTGTTCAGTTATGAAATTTTTCTGTTTGCGTGGGGTCTAACGATAAGTGCACTGACATATGGCTACATTTATGTTTATTTACATCCAGGCGCAAGGAGTAATTGGTCATTTCCTGCCATTGCAACTCACAACTGTGTGGAGAAACGAATCTCCAGGGTTTAGTTTTATTTCATGTGTGAGTTTCCGTGCAAATTTGATGGCACCAGTTGTAGAGTTATTTAAATGAGTCAACCAAGGCGATATTTGTTATTTTCCTGAATCATAAGGACATCTGCATATGACTTGAGAGAACTATGTCCAAGCTAAAGCGTGACAAACAATTAGGTCCATGAATATTTGGACAGATGCACAATTTTCATTGTTTTAGTTTTGTATGCAACCACAAAGAATTTGGAGAAGAAAAAAAAATCTATGTGCTTGAAGTGCAGCTTTTTTCAAAAGATTGTCTTAACCATGTATGACTTATACCCATTTTGAGCACAGCCCCCTCAGTTTCAGGAGCTCAAAAGTAATGGGAGAAATTGACAAAATCAAGAAGTAAATTGTCATTTTTTAATACTCTGTCCAAGCCCTTTGCAGTTAGTGAAGTCAGAAGCCTGGAACCCATATAAACATTTTCCTCTCTGCTGAGAACCTGTTCTGCCTTCACTGCTGTTGTCTTCAGTTCACGCCTCGTAAATGGGAATGTTTTACCTTCAGTTAGTGAAATACCGCTCTGTTGGAAGTCTCCCATTGGCATGATTCTTCTCTAGATCTGAGCCCTGCCTGTCGCATCTATATTGGCTTGGATCAAATGTGAATGTGAAACCTCACACTAATAATTGAAAGTAAATTTTTCTTTGCTTGGAAGTCAACATCAATGCCGGGTTGTCAGCAAGTTGCTGTTGAAAACACGTTGCTGTGGAGTACATAAGGATGCACACTCGTGCATCAATAGAAATTCAGTGTTTGCGTTCATGTGTGTTTCTGATGTTGCCTTTGAACTTGGGGCCATTTTTTCCTTGTTTGCGACCATGACCTTTCTAAACCCCGCCCCTTCCTGCCCTTTTCCCTAGGGGTGTGTGAGGTCACACACCTGCCCTGACCACGTGCCCAAAGGCTTGTATGTAGTTTGAATACATCTCAATGTGCATTCACGGTCTCACACTATTTCCTGGTGATCTACATGACGCCCCTTATACCATGTCCCATTTGGCTTAAGTTATGTACACTTGAGCTGGGAGAAGGCGGGACTCTCCGGTCGACAGCGCCCGTGCGCCAGGCCCCACCTCCCCCTGTGCTGTTTGGCCGCTGTCACTCCTCCCTCAGGGCGTCTCCACACTGCAGCTCACTGTCCCTCCATCACATCACTGCTGTCACCTAAACTAAATATCACACAGTGTCATCATCACGGTCCGGAGAGGCCATCTCTCACACGCTCGTGTTCCACTCGCTGTCTGGGTTCTGTTCCTGCTTTCCCACCAAGCAGTACCAGATAAATGAAAAATGTCACGGTAGTTGATGGTTTCTAAACAAATGAAAACTAAAAATCCCAGCAACCACAAAACTGGCCAGCAAAGATGCTTTGGCTATTTTGTTGCCCATATCTGTGTCTTAATTTGTGCGTACTACTTTACATGAAAAATTAATTATAAACCCTAATTTGCAAGTTTCTGAAACTGCTGATCTCCTTGGGTGGCAAATAAGAAAGAAATAAAACTTTTGATTACTTCCTTAGGAAAAAAATACTTATAAGAGTTGTTTTAATCAACACCCTGCCTGCTCACTCGCCGTATGCTATGGTTTGAATATATAAAGAGGAACTAGTTCTGCAAGCCTTCAATGCATTGTTTTTTGTTTTTTTTTTCCCCCAGAATTAACCACAGCATTCTAGATCGTTTTATAATAAAATTTTAATCAGTGGTGGGGAAATGAGGGTCTGCTTGCAAACTGTACCTTGAACAACCTCATGAAACATACATTTGCTTAATTACTACTTGCAGTGCCAGTCCTTTTTGCTCTTATAAGACTTACCACATTCGTATTCCAATTTAAAGATGCACAAATTATAAAAAGAAAAAATTGGCCAATTATACAGCCCTAACAAATTGTGTTTTTTCAATATCCTGGAGAATAAATTAATAATTTTTTTATGTTTCTGCTGTGACTTCATTCAGATTGGGAGGCTGTTATTGGTTAGACCACCAAGACTGTTTCTGTTTCTGTCATTATTGTGCCTTGCCTGTGTAATGTCGCTAATGTTTAATAAACAGTTTTCAATATATATATTTTTGTTAAATTAAATTAAGGTGGCATTTTTGCATATTTAATATACAGTATTATATTATTATAAATGTAAGAAAATATATAATCATATTTTATATATATATATATATATATATATATATGTATGATGTATAAGATCAGGGGGAATTCTACAGAAGGTGTGTGAACATAAACCTCATTTGAAGTGAACTTTTAATACTTGTTTGAAATTTGGATGCTTGGTACAACTGTTCACAGTAACAGAACTTGCTGTTTGTAAAACCTGTATTGCAACGGTTTGTCTCTGTGGTGATGACAGCTCGGTTACCAGCAACTGCATGTTAGTTTGCATGCTCTGCTAATTGAAAATGCTTCTGGTTAACTTATATGCAGCAATTATGATCGGTATACTTGTGTTACTTTGGTAAGCATCAATGTGACAGTTTCATCATAACGTTGCCTGATTGTAGCCACTACAATTGAAGCTAAACGGAGAAGTGTTGTATTTGTCTGCCGACGTAGATTTTGCAGAGCTCGGGGTGCGTTTTTGGGTGCTAATGAAACAATCGCATTTATCCATGACCGGGGTCAGCCTGATACATCTCCAATGTCTGGGCAAGCTCTCTGATTCTACCGGTGAAAGCAATAGGGAAGCGCCCATGCCGTAACGTGTCCGGTATCACAAACGCCACATTGCCATTGATTGAATATTAAATTCTTTCCTGCAAAAGTGATCGATTCGCTAGCTCCACATAAGCAGTGGTTCACGCAGATGGAACTTTCGGTCTGTAAAACTTGTATTATGTTCATGACATAACCGGAGCTCTGTCTAGCTCTCGCACGCTATCCATAATGCGCCCATTTTCCACGAGGAAAAGCTGGTCATTCCGAAGCAATAAGTAAACCATTACCACGGGCAATTTCCGAAAAGGCCGTTTAGCTTAGAGCTTTCGCCCCTCCATCATATACCAGCGCGGAAGCTGTTCGTTTCTCCACGCTAACAAAACACGACAGTTATCCACACAAACCAGAAGGTCCAAATACACACCAAAGCAGTCCATAAGCTGTTGGTCCACTCTTAGCTGCTCCTCACTGTCCATGTTTCCCTCAAAACTCAGACCCACCGGATTTCTAGGGTCTCCGGTCTACACTTGGGCATGTCGACCCATTCTACAAATGTGTCTTTATGGGGTGGATTCTAGCTTTCCCTGCATCCGAGCTACGGAGTAGTAAAACTGCTGTACTCACTAATTGTTGCCGTAGCAAACTGTAGCCGATAACAAATTCGTGCTTGAGCTGCCAGACTTTTCCACTGCATCCTCCACTTTCTCTGCTGCGTTTATTAGAACAAGTAAATTTTTTTAGATCTATACACATGCGTTACTGCGTTAGATTGCATAATATGCCCGTCGAGTCAGTGACGCGTCAGTTTCACTTTAGAGCCGGACCAGGAAAACTGCATTCTGCTGCCTCGTCCCACCTAGATCTGCTCTCCACAGAACTGGCCAGTCAGAAGAAAGTGGGCACACAGGGAGTGGGGGCCATAGCGGAAGAGCCAACCCGATGAGGCGTTTCAGACAACTATGGGGTTTTTTGACTCTGCGCGACCAGGAGTACTCTAGGGGAGTCTAAGACCAAAATATAAACTTGGAAAAATAGCATATTAGGTCCCATTTAAAATGGCGAACTGCACTGCTTCTTCATCTGGTGGAGTGAGGACTGGGGGAGTATGATTGGCTAGATGAGGCAGCATCTTCATTTGTTTTTGATTTGTTCAATCAGATTTGATTATTTCAGATTCATAGTAGGTTGGCACAGCATATGAAACCATTGTCTCCCTCTTTGATAAAAATTCTTTCATCCACAATTTTATATGCTAAGCATATGGTTTGCCTCATTTATTACACCTGCTTGTGAGCAAAGGCTCCACATGCAGTAATTACAAAGCACAAACTTCCCAACAGCACATAAATCACAAGCTATTATAAATCCAACTTGTAATTCAATGGGACACTTTTTTTAAATTCGGCTCTCCCTTGAGCCACTGTACTTCATTTCCCCACTTAAGTCAGAAGAGCAGGAGAAGGGAGGTGAGTTTAGACTGTGGAATGAGGTGAAATTATCGGTAAACATGCCAAACCTAAGCCAATAGGTCTTTAGTCTATACCTACCGGCTGTATCTCTGAATGTGTATGTGTTGAGGAGTGTGCGTGTGTGTTTGTTTGTTTGTTTATATATCATGCTGGGGACCAAAATATCTCACGAAGATAGTGAAGTCTGAGAAACGATAGGTTGTGGGGACCTTTTCTGGGTCCCCATGGGTACAGAACTTAATTCTGGGCTTAGGGCTAGGTTTAGGTCTCGGGTTGCTATTGGAATTATGGTTTGGTTTAGGTCTAGTTTTAAGGTTAGCTATTAAAATTAGGCTCTACATTAAGGTAAGACCATAAAGGTTAAGGTTACAGGTTTGGTGCTGGCTTGGGAGGTGTGTGGCTTAGGATTAGGGTTAGCTTTAAGATTGAGGTTAGGGTTAGGGTTAGGTTTAGGGGGATGCTAATAGGGGGTGTGTGTGTGCGAGTCTGTGTCTGTGTAGAGTGGCTGGGAGGGGGCACGCGTTTGGAAGTTTCATACTTCTCAAGAAATGGGATGTTGAGCTGTTTTGCATGCTCATGCATGTGTGTTTTGCTTAAGTCAGCACACATATAAACACAGAAATCAGCAAGCCATAAATGACAATAAATGATCCGTTTCTGTACGTTACAAAGATTCAGTAGTCATACTGTCAGGCTGTGAACACTGAAGGACAGCTTCCTGCCTTGAGCCTTGATGGCACCAATTCAAAAGTGACAAGTGAACCAAGAGCCATTGGAAATTCCTCTAAATAAACTGCATGTTTTCATGACCCTAATTATTAATCATCAAATCATCGTATAAATCATTTTGTCAAGCAGAAAACCTTTATTACAAATACAAAGAACAAAGAGAGGGCTGGAGAGAGAACACTGTTCCATCAAAAGAGAGGAATGAATGAATGAACGTTTCTTCCACGTATTTATCATAAGGAGCGGCAATGTCCAAGAAGTATTTTACTGGCATATTTCCAACCGCAGCTGCATTACTGCAGCCATAAAGCCAAGGCCAATCTGTTTCTCCTCAGTGAATCGAAGTGTAGATATTTTTTGTGTGGCTCATGCTTTCACCCAGCATGTTGTATGAATCAGCAGCGCAGTCAGCTATTCTCCTGTGAAGGCAACCTGAGTCTGTGTTTGTGGACTGTAGGACCCTCACGCTGGTGTTTGAAGCGCTGGCTGAGGACCACTGAGGTCAAAAGCCAAGTGAGAGCAGGTGCAGCACAGAGCGACTCTGGGGTGGGATATTCAGTATTTTTTACTCATTAGCACAGACTGTGGTCTATTTTTTGTTGCTCTTTATTTTCGGTTCGTTCAGGTGAACAAATTTGTAAGCCAGGGCATTGCGTGATGACTGCCTGAACACAATTTAATGGAGGCAAAAATTTTAACTGAGCCTGTATCATCAGCCAAATAATAGTGACTTTGTACAGTTGCACAGACTCATGATCTTTGAGCAGCAGTAATAAGGGAAATGGTGAAATAAATAAACACTGATGAAACTAGCAGCAACTAATTATTGTTCTCTAATTATCTTTCGTCTACAGCAGCCATGTGATTCAGTGGCTTTCAATGAGAAATTAATTCTATCCTTTGGCTGATTTAGGAAAACGCCTTGACAGAGTTTGTGGGTGGATCAGTCCTCACTACTTCTGCGTACTTAATTTTCTGGATCATTGCACGACGGGATTCTGACAGCCGTCGATGTATTCCGCATTCGTGATGCTTAATTCCGAGATCTCGTGTTTCTTAATGAAGCGTGTCTTGGGCAAACTCTTCGAGATGACATGTGCCTGACTGAATCTCTTTAGGTAAAAGCCTTTTATAACGGATATCGAGGGAAAAGGCTGTCTGCAGCTATTCCAAGGCAGCACAGATGCAGACATTTGAAGAGCTCAGCATTTCATTTCGTTATTTATTTGGACCGTCCTCATGTGCACATTCTCTATATTCTCTTCATTATGTTCTCATTGTTTGGAAGATAAACACCAGCCTCAGTCTTGGCAAAGACCCCGTATTTGTATGACTGAATTCCGGATGTACACTGAGTGCACCCTCTGAATAATTTACGATTCTGTGCCATTTGAGGATGAGGCTGAGTTGCATTTTATAGAAGCTATTACTTCCCCTTAATTGCTCTGGCCAATTTGAGGAGCGAATCACTCCTTAACTGCTGTTCTTTTGCTACTGAGCGCCCCCTGGGGGTGAGATGGCGGCACCAAGGAGCACATCATCTAAAAGGCAGGCCACTGTTGCTGCTTATGTTCTGTTATCCTCCTGCTAAGCTGTGGGGCTACGGGTCTGTGAGGAGCCGCTTCCCCAAGCACCTCAGTGAGAATCAGCAGCTCCCTACTTCCCTGGTTGACAATACTTTGTCTTTTTGTTTCATACTTGTGCAGAGCCCCCTCAAAATGTGTCTGCAGAGAAATCTGCGGAATAGTCCCCCTCCCCTCTGGCCGCCAGGTCCAGTGTGATGAAGTCTGGCCAATACCCTCCGAGGCCCAATCTGTTGAACCCAGCCCAGTACACCACCGCCCTCCCAGGCCCAGTGGATTGAAATCTGCCCATTACCTCCCCAAGGCCCAGTGTATTCAATACCGCAGTTTCTCCCCCAGTCACTCACTTCAAGGTAGTAGCTCCCATGTGAATGGGAATTCATTAATTTCCTTGGACTTTGGCAGTGAAGTTCGGCATTCCAAGGTAAATATTACACAAAAACGTATTCTTATACATGTTAAAGGATAGCTATAGATAGTAGAGAGCATATAAATAATTTGAAATTTTGAGTGTTGAGTTCTGGAGGGGTGCTGATTTTTGGCTGTATCAGGTATGATACTCCCAGAATTAGAAGAAGTTCTGTTCAGCAATGTTTATTTTGCTGTCACAAAACCTAATGATGAACAGTGGATCTGAATACTACCCTTCAATACTTCAAAAATACTACTGGGTCATATTTTTCCTATAATGATGTCTGTGTCTGGGCATTATAGGGTTAAGACAAAAATGGTTCCGTAACGCCTTTGGAGTAACAGCTTGTTTATTTTCAATGCATGATAATTAGCAAAATTCTAGGTTGACCTTTAAGCGACTTTTCTCAAACATTTAAGTTATAAATCTGCAAGTAAATCCAACAAATAAAGTCAATATTGATTCAAATACCATTGAATATTGGTCCCTTCTCTTCTTGTGCACTGGATCCTCATCAGAAGTAGTCTGAACTGAAAACAGCTTCTTCATAGAGCATCAGGGTAATAAAACTTTGAGGATGGGGGAGTCACGTGGGCTGTCATGGGGACGTGACATTTCCTGCCAGGCAGCAAAGTTTATCTGGATCAATGATAATCTGCATGTTAAAGGTCTGAAGAATGCTCTCTCTGGTGAATGTATAAATGCATATTTACTTCACCACAACAAAGAGGGCAACAGCACTATAGTGGTACAGCTAACTTGCGGATCATTCATTCCCACAGGGTCAAATGTCTCTCAGAAAGAAAAGAGAAACTGGTACCCCAGTGTGGGGTTAAAAGCAGAGTGACCCCTTGCAGTGGTTGGGAAGATGAACTTCCTCAGCACACCTGTGAGCAGAAAAGCCAGAGCTCCCAATTTGGGTGACCACACAAAGGTCAAACTAACCCCATACTGGCTCACTGCCAAACTTCACCACATGAAAAATGGGCCATTTTTATTCTTATACTATTCATTCTAGTATTCAATAAAAATAAAAGATTAAAAAAAAAAACTTGTTCTCTAGTGTTTGTTTCAATTTGCTTTTTTCTGCTTGCTAATTGCTCACTGTGTCGTCGACACTTTACTTGTTCTTTACTTCAGGCAACTCAGGCTCCGTATCAATTACACCTTGTCTGTTCTGTTGTGTTACAGTGTCAATGGCCTAATTTGTATGCTCTTACTCTAAGCGGCTTTGGATAAAAGCATCCGCTAAATAAATGTAATTTAATGTAATCTCGTAGGGGCAGCATCTCACCTGGAGCGCCGTTGATAATTTCTGCAGTGTTCTGCTGCTGATTCCAGAACATGTAATATGTGAGCTAGTTGGAGAGCACATCCACATATTTCACTCCTATAAATGATCTCAGGCTTGTGAGGGGAAATCAGAGCATTATCCACACACTCAAACAGCTAAAATAATGGAGACCTGGATTATATGGTCAAGATAATACAGCACAGAGTCAGATCTAAAACTTAATAACTATGGTCAGGATAAAATCGAAAAATGGTAAGCTATCACTGTGTAGCCCATCGAGGCAGTGTACAATGGAGTGCACTCGGACAAATACCCCAGGATCCATAAAGTTTTTTATTAAGGGGTGATGGCTAACAAGTAAAACAACTAAGGGTATAATAAACATTTATGCATGCTATTGTATGTTTCCGGAGATATGATAATGATATGGAATAACCAGTGCCATCGTGTCTTGGCCACAATATATGTCTTGCATATATGCACCATCCTTATCCCAAGCCTGCATGAAGTGACCTAGCTGCACTTTCATTCAAAAACCCATTCCATATGCCACTACCTGGCAGCGATATTTCCGACTCAACAGCTATCTAGATAATACAGCGAGGGTCAGTCCTAAGAGGCCGGGAACTATGAATGAATGCTCATCAGTCGACAGCAAAGATATGACCGAAAGTGCACTGTCAAGTTCAAAATGGCCTCTTAATTGCTTTCTCTATCCCTGACTAACATGAGGTCTTGCTACTAGTCATAGACTCAGACTAACCTGAGGCAAATATCTCAACTGAGAGAAAAGGTCTGCAATTCAGTTAGTGCTGTAAAAGCTATGATTTGTCAAGCATGGTCACTGCACTGCAGGGCAATTTGAAATTGCTTCTCTATAATGCTGGAATTTGGAACAAAAATGATATATAGGCCAAACAGTTCCACACTCGCTGCTCTGTTTTAATCTAGGTTTGACACCACGAAAAACAAATATGAAGGGAAGTGCCTATGAGTGAACGGAATTTGGAAACATGTAAGAGCACATGGCAGTCTTTTGTTATTGTACACTGAGGCCTTTTGACACAAAGTTTAACATTTATTAATTGATCTCTCCTTGTCAACCGACTGTAAAAGGCAATGCTGGTAGTAAGACCTGTAATAATGAATAAACCAATACTTAAAATTTAATGGAAAGATGACAAACCTTATTTGGTCCGGAGCACACAGCACCCATTTCATCCAAATAAAGGGACATTATCATGGTACAGCAAGTCACACGCTGCATAAATACACAAAATCAATCATGTGTAGGAAATTTTTCAAGTGGGGTCATCTTTTAGAATTGTCTAGATGTGTTTTATAAGTTTATGGAATGGGCCATGACACTTCTAGCAGACGGAATTTTTAAATATCATGTACCCCCCCCCCCCCCCCCCCCCCTCTGGATAAAGATGATATTGAGGATCTTACGAGTAACCATGTCATATGAAAGTTATGAAACGAGTTGAGTAAATTTGCATTTGTTGCCGGCTTTATACCACTCTGATACACCATAATGAGTCACAGACATTAGTGGTTGAACTTGCCTTGGTTTTTAAATTCACAGTCAACACTTACTAGCCAGCTAGCTAACAAACTAATGTTACATAATGGTTATGGAAAGGTACTTCATGCTAAGTAATTTCACAAAAATTGCAATGGAAATATAGCAATTGTACCGTGTGTATGCCGTACGTAGCGTACTTGCAGAGCAGCTGGCGTAAAGTCATAGCAAAGAGCCGGAAAATAAGACTGCTCCAATAAAATAGCGCGCCCAATTCGGGGGAGAATAGCCTGTTTGCTTACAGCCTTTGTTTGATACTTGAATTTTATGGGCGTTGAATCACCCGGAAAAGGTTAGAAGTTTAATGTATTGTTATCTGGGAATAATTAAAGTGGCCAATTGTATTGGATGATAATGGCCCTTTAAATACTCATTCATCTGATAACAATTGACGATTCCACTGTATGGCGGTCCATCACATATGGACTCAGAGCAGTCGGTGCTATTGGACACGGTAAACATAGGGCTTTCTTTTTACACAGTGAAGACTTGAGAAAGGTTGGCCTTACAAGTCATGAGCCCATGTAGATAAATCACAGCTCTGAGTGCCATCTGCGCACAGGCAGATTGTGATTATTCAGCTCAGGCTTGCAACCTTGCCCTTTACACAGAGAAAATCCTCCCAATTCCTTGAAACCAAAGAGGGTGAAAAATTCAAATCCCTTTCTTTCTATCCTTGTGTAACATTGTTTTTAAACATTTTGTGGGCATTTGTGGGCAAATTGGGGATCCTCGGCCCATCTCCTTCCTGAGGAACTAGACCTTTCCAAGAAGCTGCAGGAGTGCTAAATCATAATTATAATCACCTGCTGATATCAGCCGTTTCAGATTTCATCAGTATTCATTTTGTACCTCATTAATCATCCTAAATTGTCCCGTCCCGACTTTTTTTTTTTTGGAAATTGTTGCAGGTCTGAAGGGCAACAATGGATGTACGTATATCTGCAACTAGAATGAAGTTGACCAGACAAAATATTAAATATCTTATGACAGACTTCAATAAAATGCAAGTCAAAGTAAATTTAGCAATCACTGCTTCCTGTTTTTATGTGCATTTTCCATACCATCCCACATTTTTTTTGGAGTCTGGGTTGTGGCATCACCGTAATATCCTAGTGAAGGTCACCGTACCTGTGGAGCCTCTCGATGGTAAAATGGAATATCTTGCGGCCAGTTCAAACAGTCGAGTCTAAGCCACATCTGAGATTAATTCCAACGAGGCTCGTCATCTACAGCATGTCACAAATGCATGTCTCAATCTGAAAGGCATATGTTTCACAAATGTTTGAGCACTATACAGCCCGTAAAGTTTTATTTTAGATAAGACTGTGCTCAAAAATGGGTGTCATTTCACATGATACGTGATTTACATGATATTATTACATGTATTACCACTATTTAGAAATACAAATACCGCACATTAGCTTTGTGTTACATATTTGATTTCCCTGTGCACCTGTCTATTTTTTGCAAATCATACAAGTTTATTTGACAAAAAAAGACAATGAGCTGTGTAACAACTTTATTAGAATTCTTTTAGAGTAAACAAGAGAAAAAATTAACCATCATCAGTGAATAAATTATGAAATTACAGAAGAAAAAAAATCTTATATTAGAGTAAAACATACTTTTATCCAATTAAAAAAGAAAAAAATTTAAGTAAATAATGTGTGCAAATATATGCAGTTTGAAAATATTAGGATTGGGAGCCCAGACATATTTATGTATAAATTTCTTAAATTGTGATCACCTCTTGAAAAATGCCCCCAAAACAGAAAAAAACACTTAAGCTAGACAGACTGTTATTAACCCCTTAAAGTAAAAAAGACCCCAAATGTTGCTGTTCACCTGTCATAATGCTGTTGAAACACACATATGGTCAGCTTTTAAATGATATAAATAACAATTGCATTAATAAAACCAAATACATCATTTAGGGCTGCCAGAAGCAAACAAGTCATTTTTCAAAAGCAGACTGTAGAAGGCAAAGAGGATGGTATTTACTTGTTGAATTAGAGTAAAATACTTAACGTAAGATCCAATTCTCCAGTAAATATTGAAGACTGAAAAAGTGACCATAATTCAATGGATACATGCGTCTTTCCAGAACTGTTCCTGGTTCGTCAGAACTCGAACATTTCTTACTATTGCGAAGAGTGCTAAAGTTTGTATGCATAAAAACACTGTATAACCAATCAAACAGTCAATTGCTCCAGAACTGTTCTTAGAATTGTCCCTCCTACCAATCGTGGAAACTCAGTTTAACTACAAAGCATCATAAAGAAGTCGACGTCAACCACTTCAATATTTTAGACCAGCTGACTACAGGGGACCAAAGCAGAAGTAATTGTTTCTTGCTAACAGCTAGTTGTAATTAACCACTTTTAAGTCACCCTATCGCTGACATGATCTGTCTCTTTATACAGTGTTCACCCTGTTTTTGGCTGGGTTCTGAAAAAAAAAATGTATACAACTATTTACCTGACAACGGGGGGGAGGGGGGAGATATACCAGTGAGAGGGGAAAAAAGAAAGATTCATCTCATCCCTAAAACCACTTTAGCATAAAACACAGAGCATACCTGTATCAGATATATAAGTATTTTCACATCCAACACTGTGGGCCCAGTTTTTCTGCATGCACTATATCTGATGATACACACACAGGCAGATTGCAAGTTCTAATCCCATTTTCCTCCAGCTGCAGGGAGTAACTGGTCAAGTGGTACATGCGACTGAGCATAGGAAAATATTGAGAGTGTAGTTCAAGTTCATGGAGAGCATACCATGTCAATTAGATGGCACCAGTGGGAGTGTGATATAAATTAGGTTAAGCAATACTTGACACCTTCTATAAAGAATAGTTCGTATTATCTGATTGTTGGACTAGTTCATTCACAAACTTTTTATTCATAGAAGCTAGTTTTAGGTATTTGATACATAACATAAACAAAAGCATGAGAGACTAGCAAAAATGAGGTGCAATCATTTGAACAATGAAAAAAGCCACCTTCTAACTACACTTCAGTTAATATTGTAACTGTTTGCTCTATTTGGACATACAGTTAAGGTGTCATTAAACTGAGAGGCTAAGTATGGAGAAGAGGACCAATCAAAGATCAGCAGCCAGGCATGACGGAGTCTATGCAACCCGAGTTGCACCCGAGTCTCGAGTCTATGCAACAACAAGCAATGGAGAAAAGAAACTGATGTTTCCAGAGTAGGGGAAACATTTTTTTTTCCACAGACCCAAAACATAAAAAGTTCAGGTAGCAAAAAAGGACAAACTGAAAATGGTTACAAACACCTGAAGGTTCATGCGAATTGTGACAAAGGCGCTGGTTCCTTAAACGGAGCCACATGTCCTCTTGGTTTGATTTCCCACTGAAGAAACTATATTAACACTGGAAATCTCATGCTTATTTCTTTATATATATAAATAAACGTAAGACATTTTCAGGCAAAGAAATCGGAATAATGTAACACTTGTTTTGTCATATGAACAGAACAAAACCTGTCTGAGGGGAAATACTGCCTGAATGGAGATAAACATCCATTTTATATCTTATCTCCCTCAGCTATTTATAAAATACACAAAATTCTATGATTATGTGGAATCCATTAGTTTTTATTTATTGCAAACTGAACTGAAATGTAACCGCAAAATCACGACAGAGAAGAGAGAGAGAGGAAAAAAAAGATTGAGGGAATGAGTAGCGCAAATAAGAGCAAGTGCAAGCAAAAGGGCAAGTGAGCGAGTGAACGAGAGAGAGATGGAGTGAGTGGGTAAGCAGGGAACACAGGAGGAAAGTAAGCGATCAAGAGACTACGAGCGAAACATAGAGTGAGCAAGTAAGTTGGGAGGAAAGATGGAGAGCAAGCAAGACAGAGTGAGAGAGTGAGTGAGTAAGATGACGTTAGAACAAAGAAGAGCGAGAGGTAGAGGAATAGAAAGAGAGTGAGGAACAAGGTGCATAACTGAGACCATCTCTCCACATAGGCTACTGAAGAGTGAGAAAATGTCCTCCCTGTAGGTGCTTGACAGAACAGGCACTTTTAAGGGCTCCAGTGTCTCAGCAGTAGTGCTTATGGAACCTTCCATGCATTTCCTGGTGTGGAGAAGCATCCAGAATGCAGTGCGTCAAAGGGAGTGGCAAATGCTACCACCAGAGTACGGCAAAAGTGCAAAGTGCACTGAAGGTCAATGGGCTGCTGTGAGCTGTGCTTCTTGTGGAAGACGTGTCGCCCATTTCGAAGTTTTCCGTCTGCGTGTGAGACCTCCGGTGATCGTTCGCCTTGTTTGGATTCCCTGTGGATGAAGCAGAAACAAAACTAAGCACCGAATTCACTTTCTGCTCACTGATGCAATCAGGGGAATGAACTGACGACACTGCAACCAGCACTTCGTCACACAAGAGATCCTTTCAAATACCAGATTATCTAAGTGCTGATAATACTGATATTTGCAGTTATTTGTGAGTTCATCAAACCTAAGGTGATTAAAGGTGTCCTGTGTAAGTACTGAGGTCAAAATATCCAAAAAAAATCAGCTAGACACAGCAAAACAATGAAAAGAAATAAGGGCAATGATGTCATAAAGAAGATAACAAGGTATAGTGCTGCAGGGATATCAACCTGAATTAGCACGGTAAATCACTAGCTGCGCACCATCCTGTGTCATCATACCAGTTTCTGCCATGGGTGGTGGAATGCGGGCATCATAACAGCCAGCCAAACTGCGGTGCATGAATAAATCGCACGGCTTGAGGGCGTACTTGGACCTGATGTCAATCGTGTGGAAGGTACAGCCCACCACCATATCAGTTCAAGGGAGGTGAACAGCAAACAAATGCAAAGATGGCTGAAGCTCTTGGCAAGAGACCCTTACAGCCTGCTGGTTAGACAATCGGGATCGCGAAATAAACATGGAGAAGACATTCACCATTTCACTGTTTACAACTGTTCTGAGCCAGGATTAGATAGATTTATTCACACAAATGTTGGTTCAGCATTAGCACTAAACATTAGTTAATGTTACATTGACGCTAGCTTGCTCAACAGCAGCGAATGTTATCTAGCAAATTAATTTATTTTGAATGAACAATGACACATAACTTGGACCTATTTATTGGATCGGGTGAAGGGGAGTAGCTTGAAGATTTCATAGTACAGAATCACTTGACATCAACTGACGTTCGTTCATGTGTTTATATCTCAGAGTTTTGGAGTCAGAGCGGCCCTGTTTGGATTGTAGATAGTCGGCTACGGTGTCATTGGGAAGGTGGGGGCGGAGCATGGACAGTAGATGGGAGGAGAGACTCCTCTGTCTCTCGATTGTTACGCTAGGGTAGACTAACTCTGTTTTCTTTGGAGTGTGAAGAGTATGAATTTAATTTTTGGCTGCCATTGCACAGGGCACCCATAAATAACAAGTTAATGTTGACACAAAGAATAAAGATTCCATTGTCTACAGTAAAAGTTTTAATTCACAGGCTCTATTGTGTGCGCAGCTGAAAATTGACCAGCTCTGACTGTCAATAAATATCTCAGAACGGCACAAAAAAGACTTTATGAAAAACTATTTAATTCCATCTTTTCTGGCATTGCAACTATTTGACAAGATTACCATTTATATATTTGCCAGAAAATCTTGAGAATTAATTTGCATGTGTTCAGCACAATACAAGACAAAAGAAGATACAGAAATGAACTAATTAACAGAAGGCACCAGGAAAGATTCTTGTCTAAATGCACTCAAATTAAGGTGCCACTCAGTTCAAACAAAGACCACCAGTGGATGTGCCTCACCTCTAGAAGACCGTCTGAAGGATTACTCTGAGAAACAAACTAATTGTGTATTGATTCACAGCATTGGCTCTCCTGACGGCGATTTAAAAGCTTTTCCAAACACCGTCCGTGCACTCTTCCCCCAGTACCACGCACTAACGCTCAATTTTCAGGAGAGAAATGTAGGCCAGTGATGAGACCAACGTGATGAGTTTCTTCACGCAGACCGAACAGCAATGAGCCCCGAGAGAGACCCCATGTCCCAACAGCACTTAACTGAAACGCAGCTCAAACCTTAATCATCCACTGTACGGGGGGCTAATACTTCAGTTTCACTGCCAGTCGCCAGCCTTGAGGGAATACTGTGATGGATGACAGGGTCACTTTCTTTTATTTATAAAATGGCACAGACAGCAGCTATTCTTGCATGAACTGGACATGAGAAGAGCCACAAAACCCGCATTGGATAAGATTAGTAAAGCTCCAATGATTACAGCACTGGTTACACATCCTATCATAACTTTTCCATGCTCATAAAAGCCCTTCTTAAATGCTGAGTAGGTAAGATCTAAGATGTTTTCCTTTAAAAAAAATTGAATTCCTGAACAGACCCCCTGGCCTCTCTCAGGACCTCGTAAACAGACGCATTACAGCAGAGATGCCAGCACCATTTCATCACTGACCCATCTCTGGTCTCAATCTCACCCCAGCAGTGAACTGTGAGACACACAGAGGTCTGTGATAGGCAGTGCGGCAGTTATCAACTTCACGAAGGAAACTAGAAGGGTGCAGTGTGTCTCTCTTAGGCGTTAGGATAGCGGTGATTGAGATTATACTGTATTTACAGTTGTTTGGGAGTATGTTTCAAGTGTAAGGACAGTGGTGATAGAGATTATACTGTATTTACAGTTGTTGGGGAGTATGTTTCAAGTGTAAGGACAGTGGTGATAGATATTATACTGTATTTACAGTTGTTGGGGAGTATGTTTCAAGCGTAAGGACAGTGGTGATAGAGATTATACTGTATTTACAGTTGTTGGGGAGTATGTTTCAAGTGTAAGGACAGTGGTGATAGAGATTATACTGTATTTACAGTTGTTGGGGAGTATGTTTCAAGCGTAAGGACAGTGGCGATAGAGATTATACTGTATTTGCAGCTGTTGGCGTGTATCTTCACCTGTCAGGCCTATAAGCCCTCAGGGGCAGGTTTTGAAACCCAGTAGAGAGGAGAGAATGCTGGAGGCCAAAAAGAAACTTTTAGCTGATCCACATCCGTGAAGCTTTTTCTGCACAATTTCCTCCCGTGTCCCTCTGTTCCTAACCAGAGCAGTTACGCATTGGGTATGACTGACAGGTATGAAATCATTAGGGGCAGCATATTGCATCTCCACAGTCTCCCGAATACATTACATGGAGACATCATGGCGCCACAGTCTTTCCCATCTAATCACTTTTGGCTATGCCTTGTGGGAAAATGCCTCAATCGAGAAATTCCTGTCAGGACCCACCTATTTCACAGGATTTCTTCTTTTCTTCCTCGAATCAATTTTCTTTCTCATAAACAATCTATTTTTCTTTTAAGAGTAGAAGATATCCTGGTTTTTGTTTCTCAGTTTTTTACGTTTTTGCAGCGAAAAACTTCCTTCATACTATCAAACAATTTCATGTTTAAAACCTCAACAACATTACTGCAAATGGTGCAACAGAGTCAAAAATTATCTGACTCAATTTTTGAAATCATAACTTTTAGCCACGATTGTATTTCCATGTGAATTAGTATGTCGCATTGTTAGTGTGTGTCGTATTGAAATTCTCCCAGCATTGTTGAACCAAGCAGCCCACACTCAGAGGTTCAATAAAGCACATTTGTGACCCTGGATATGACAGAATGAAGTTTTACTCGGAATGAGTACCGCAGACAAATACATTTTTCGCTGCATGGGCTGAATATCAATTTGCAGCAGTTCTTGTAAATTCAATGTGAGGTGCAATGTCTGTTTTTATGAGATTTCCTTTTCAGTTTAATTAAGAACACCTAGGTGACATAGATAACAAAAGCCACATGAAAATAAGCTATAATGAATTTTTGCCCGCCGATGACACATAGGAGCCATTCCTATACAGTTCTTTCCTTTTCAGACTTGAAATGACTTCTGTAGCTCATCACCGAGGTGATTTAAAAGAAACAGGACCTTGTTCAACTAGAAAAGGAATGGAAACCAAGGGGAAGCTCTCTGAGATGGAATAAATGATCTTTGTTTCAGAACCAATCTATCCAGTGAAAACTGAAGGAGCAAACAGGAGACGTGAGAGGTATGGTGTGAGCGAAGATAAAACACACATCTCATGCAAAATCGATGGAGACTAAATCCTCCGGACCTCAGGAGGGATGGGGGTCAGATCGATAAAACACAACACCTGAAAATAAAACGAACAAGCGAGTACATGAGAACGACACGCTGCACACTGCCAGCTCTTGGGAAGCACCCTGCTGAGCCCACAGAATGGAGTTTCAGTTTGAGAACAACGTGCAACTTTGAAAAGGCAGAGCCTGGAATGAACTGAATTTGTTTGGGTAAATGTGAAGTCTTGTGCTGAAAAACTTAAAAAGAAAAAAAAACTACAATCTCCAGTAGATTGGCCAGAGCAAATAAAGAAAATAAATGCTTCCAAGCTGTTTCTGAACACCAAAAAACTGAATAAACTCCAAAGGACAAAGTGCTGGCATGGAAATATTTTACAGTAAAACTATACTGGGTCATTTCATACAATCAATGCATTGCCATTTGCTGAATATCCAGTTCCAGTAAAGTGTTTTATCCAGTTATCTTCAGTTAAGAAATGATAATTTAATGTCATGTTGCTCCTGCCGAGATATGCCCCCATGCCACGGGTTGAAAAGATATTACAGCATCAGCAGTTTTCAGTTTTATATCCAATTTCGGTTTAACAATAAGCGATATGAATCTCAGAGGTTATGTTCCGCATAAAACGGAGGAGTGTATATGTTATCCGCACTTTGCATAGGTGTAATATCTGATTTTTCAAGTCATAGACAGACAACTCCCTCATGACTCCCCCTTAAGGCCATTTTTGGAACCTTCTGAACATTACTCCTCGTACAACCAAGGCGGGGTGGTTACCACCTCCGCCAACAGATTTTTTCCTGTTGCACAAAAATGCTATCAGATATGATCTAATGCTTCTAGGTAATTGCCTATTCATCCTTTGCGTTCATTTTCATGAAAAAATGATGAGGGTGCCTCACCCCTAGGGGGTAGGGTACGCTGTCAAAGTCGAAGGGTGGGGGGGGGTTGCCACCAGTATCAATTTTTGCCTGTTTCTGATACAAAATATGCTTACAAATTAGTTGCAAATAGTATGCTATGATCATGTTTCATGTTCAATGAACTTTGTGGACCACAATGATTGTCATCCTTTTTGATTTATTGATGTAGTTTGTCCTTGTATTAGTAAATCTTGGAATTACAATGACCAGCAGTGACCAGTGACCTTGAAGTGATCTTCACCTAATAATATTAGAAGTGCATGACCGACATACTTTACTTGTGTGTTTTATACTGTGCTATAGGCCTATTATTATACAAGTTCATAGAATTGTTCATAAATTTGTTCTCATAGATAAACCTTTTATGCAAGTGTGTAACTTTTTGAAGATATTTGTACATCTGTCTGTTGAACTTGAATCAGGTAAGTTGATTTTTATTGTTCATATTCTTCTACATGAGAGTGAACTTCCTTGCATTATGGGTGTAGTGTTTTGAGTCTGTTGGATGGATAAATGTGGGATTATGTGGGCGTATATATGAAGTTTGCTGTGTTAGTGGTATGTGGGTGTGGGGTGGGTGTGAGTGTGGGTGGGGTGTGTATGTTTTGGGTGGAAGTATATGTTTTGTGTACATGCGTAGATAATCCTTCTATTTCGGTTCGTTTGCGCAGGTCCAGCTCGCTGATTGGCCGATAAGCAAAAATAATGGGAATCTACTTAAGATGCCCTTTAAGTGGCATATTTACATTCCTCTGCTGTAGTCAGCAATTCAATCAACTCGTATGTAAGAGATTCTTACATGCAATTGAAGTCCTTGTGCTCTGGAGGGGTTGGAAGCAATGGAATCGCATAAAGACATTTCAAATGATCTTATTTCATTTAAACAATCATGAAACACATGCATTGCTTCCAATCCCAGGATAAAGAAAAGCGCGAGAAGTCCGCAGTCGTAATCGGTATGCGTTATAAATGAAAACTGGCCACATCTGATAATGTTGAGAATTATTGGAGTTTCTGAAATGGTAATTTAAATGAATGATTGAAAACAGGTCGTGACCAATAATTAATGTTGAGGGATTGTTTTGAGACTCCCCAATCGCCAGTTCATCAGCCGCCACTGATATATATATATATATATATATATATATGCTAGATTGCTGATGATGTCATGTCTGTATTACCCAAAGTGAAGCAACTGCCTGCCATATTCATTAAAATTAATTGTTTCCTATGAGGTCATTTTCATATAAGTTAATATAATCTTTAAAATGGCGAGATGCAGTACTGGTTTTTACAGCAATATTCATTAGAGGGGCTGTAATAAACTGTTACGTGTGTAAATTACCATAGAAACTTGAATTTAGTACTTTAACGGAGAAAATTCCATTAGTGTGCTTGCTAGCTAGTTAGCCTTCCAAATTGACTTATACAAAGTATATGGATTGCCATATATTGACTAAAATGGAACGCCAGGGATCGTTAACGGTTTTCCTTTATTGAATATGCTTCTTTTCCCTAAAAATAGAAGAAATTTAGGGAGGAAAAAATGTTGCTCTGCACAGTGATACCAAAATAACACACTCTCACACAAATCTTTTTGAAAACGGCGTTTCTAAGCAGGCCAAAATGCGACTTTTACTTCTGAGTGTATATGCTACTGGAACAGTTGCTTCAGTTGAGGGTACTCTGTCAGTAAGCTGGAGTTTCACGTATACATTTATGGCCTCAACAAAATGGCCTGCAGAGCATTACTCGCCACCATAATTACTGGCCAACTGAACACTCACCTGTGATGGCGTTGGTGTTAAGACGCCAAGAGCAGTGGCCAGAAAAGAAAGTAAAATCCAGCAACGTGCTGAGAGGCGAAGACAAATGGAAACACTAGGCTCGCGCTACCAACGGACCTGACGCCGTCCGTGGTAGCCAAAAGGCGAGCTCAACAAAATACAAAAGAAAAGGGAAATAAACCAAAAGAATCCCTTACTCACTAACACTGTTCCTCTTATGCAGCTAAGATCCTGCCAATACTCTGTCTTCTCAAATACCTTACCGGCCAAAGCGTCAAGAGCAGAATGACACTCCAGCAACACGAACGAGGAAGGACAGGAGCTTAAATAGAGTCCGGGCAACGCCCTCAATCAATGCCAGCTGGCTAAGGAATCCGACGGTGAGCAAAACGATATCGTCCTGGACGAGAGTAACAAGAAAGGAGCTAACAAAGCTCCCAAACCATGACATCACCTGCTCTCCTAATGGACCAAATGGCCTACTGAGCACTCGCCTCCACACTGAGCACTCGCCACAAGACTTAGTGGCCTACAGAGCACTCGTCTCTACATTTACTGGCCTACTGAGTACTCACCTCCACACTTACTGGCCTACTGAGCACTTACCTCCTCACTTAGTGCCCAACTGGGCACTCTTCTGTATTTCAGGTTTTGGCTGAGACTCAGTTACGGATTTTGGGTTCCTGAGTGTTAAGTTAACCAGAACATTATTTCAGACACATTTAAATGAGTTTAATTTGTTAAATGTGTATAGGAAGAAAATAATTGACTTTAAAAAGTTAATGCTCGGCAGGCTTTGGGATTCACCCAGGCCAACATGACAGAGAAGAGACCATGAAAAGGACAGGCTGAGAGAAACTGCAGCACTGCAGGAAAAAACACTAACAACAATCCCACATCTTACTGAAGTGAACAAAAAACTAGGGATGAAAGGAGAAAGAAAACCCTCGACACTTTTTTGAAACCCTTCGACAAGACTAGACAATAGAACAGTTTCAAATTTTTTATCTGCCAGAAGGTGGTGTTTCAGATGAAGTTCAATTTAAATGACAAAGTTGTTCCATACTTTAATCTACGAATGTTCGACCAGATGTCAGCGTCAAAACATTTACTCAAAAAAGCTTCACCAAAAATCACATTCAATTACAGCAGGGGCGAAATGAATAAATATTGCTGAAAGACAAAAGATTCAGAAACAATGACGGTAGATTTAAAATATGAAATCTCTTGCCGGACAGGAGCTGATGGAGATTGCGAGCACACAGACAGACGCACAGACACACGCACAGACACACGCATGCACATGCAGACACTCGAGTAATAACAGAATTTGAGTTATTAATCTGTATTCTGTGGGAACTCACACAAAAGGTCATTAGAATAGATTTTCAAAATTCCGACTGAATATCTGGCGTAAAATAAGCAGCTGATTCCGCGGATGGAAGGAAGCTATAAAATACATTCTCCAACAGACTGGGGATCATTATGGCCTCCAATCAAATGGCAGCACAATGAGCATAATGTTATTCAGAGGGGAAAGAGGCTCTGAGCTGACAAGATTAGTCACAACCTCTTTCCTTCCCCCATTTCTCTGGTGAAGAGCTTCAGTTGTACTCCCTCTAAGCTCTCAGATCCATTTTTATAACTAAGCCATCTTCTTCTGGTACAGGGACCTCAACGCCACACCAAATATTAACGCTTGAACCAGGTGTGTGAAGGAGTGAAGGATTCTCTATGCATATTACCTCATTTTTAAGCCCTTGTGATACAGGAAGTGGTGGAGTAACACAATATAGTTCTGTAAGTCTGAGATGAAGTTTTAAAAATATGAGCAATTTTACTTTGATTGATTGATTTATGTTGTACAATAATTGCGAGGGATGCCAATAATGTTTACATTAGGGGTTCTCCACCTTATCCAGAAAGGTTCGATGTGAGAGCAGGCTTTCATTCCAGCAAATTAGTCACATACAATCTCTAATTACATTTAGCAAAGACTGTTGGGGTTGATAAGTAGAATCAGGTGAGTTACTGCATGGCTGGAATAAAGACCTGCACCCACACTGGCCCTTCCTAAATATGGTTCAGGACCCCTGGTTTACACTGATGGTTTGCATAAGAAGTCCAATAACAAAGAATAAGAAACACTCAAATATGTGATGTAAATAAACGTCAATAAAACAAATTGCCTGGTTTGCACATATTTTTGTACATGAATTATTGCAAGAGGTAAAAACTGCTGAAAGGAAGACAAATGATAGAGTTGAGGAAGAACAAAAGGAGTTTAAAAAAACAGAAACAGACTCCGCGTTTGTCAGTGTTTGACTCTTGGCTGCCCCCGACAGAAACTCCCAAAGTTATGAGCAGCACACAGTACAGCTAGGATTTCCGCTTTTTCAAAGAAATAAATCATTTGAATTGAAAATGTCAGGATTTACAAAATCTCAGCACAGGAAGATTAGCAAATAACGTCAGTCAGGCTGCAGAGCAAAAATATTCAAAGGTTTAATCCCTGTTTCTAGGGAATAAAGGGAATGCTGAGGGAAAAAAACCAAACACTTTAAAAAAGCACAAAAAAAAGCAAAGAAGGATGTAGATGGAAGTTTTTTAGTGGGGTGATGGATGTGCAGGGATCTGAGTTGTTAATTGCATCATCTCTAGACTTCCTACACGGAGCCAAAATGGATCTGGCCACGGTCTCCATGGACACGTCTCGTTAACCGGGGCCTAATAAGAATAATGTGATGAAGAGAGCGCTGGATTAATCAAGGGGCAGAAGCTGTTCAGTGAAGGATGGATCCCTAAGAAGTTCTGCCTCTCTGAGTGGCTAGAGGAGGAGTAGCAGGAGAGAAACCCTATATATATACTTTTGTATATAATACACGTATATATATATATATATATATATATATAAAACACTGTCGCACAATATTATACACTGCCTCGCACACGGGCTGTATATTTATAACTCTGTCCCGCACTGTTATCCAAATAACAGTGTTATCTGAAATATGCCAAATTTTGAAATAAGAAAAGGTTTGAATGGAGAACTCAGATGTTCAAGATAGATTGACGTCGCTCCAGCATCAGTCATTCATCATGCAATTCATTCCCCAGGGTATGAGGGACTGCCAGAACAGCTCTCTTCACTGAACAAAAAGACACCAATTTCAACTCCAAAAATACAATGAGGAAGTATCTGGGAAAATTATCCACAAAAAGAAATTACAACAGCCTTGAGCCATGGAATGTAGCACCATATGGAAGCTTGCATCATGTATGTGTGCGAATCTCCATGGAAGACTGTGTCTCATATGCGGTTTCACTGCATGAAAACACCTGGTGTCAAGAATTAACTGCAATAAATGTAGTGTGAAGCCAGACAATGTGCAAACTCTGGTGTCAGTTCCCACAGTTCAGAGGGCAACTGTGAGAAAAACACATCACAACGCAACTCAAGACAACACAACACAACACAAACACAACACATCACAGGAGAGGAGAACAGGCCACTCAGCCCCAGGTCATTAACCATGACGATCAACAAGTGCAACAAAGAAACAGCCAATATCATCTGGAACAGTCAGAGAAATGAGTGAATCTTGAAACACTACAGGTTTATTTGAATTGGAAAAAGGTCTGGTTTCCCATGGTGACACTAATATTCCAGTGCTTTTACATTCCTCTGTTTTGCTCATCAGAGTTGTGCGACAAATCAATGATGAACAAAGCCACGACTTAAGCTCGCCCCTTAAATTATTAATCTGTAAGTCTCTCTAAAACAAAAGACTAAACAAGCATTATACTTTTGGTGTCATAAAAGACAACAAAATAAAGTTGATAATCAAACACAGCGTGAGATATTTCAGCTCTCGACAAATGAGCTAAATAATTCTTTGAGAGTGTTTTGTATGCACAGCAGTTGCACACCCTTAAGAACTTCTTTACACCGGAGAATTCCTGCTTTCATTAACAGCCTTTTCACATCCACATTAAAAAGCAATGAACCCGCAATGAACTTTGCACTGAGTGCCAATTTAATCACCAACCAAAGGATAAAAATTTGAAGGCCACACCCAAGTGCCTGTTCCCCTTCAGGAGGGAACAGGATGGGCTTCTGCTGGACAGGGGCTTAAGCTCACTTGCTTTTCCCATCACTGCATTCCTTTGAGTCTGGTGAATTTTTGTTTTTCTCCATTTCACCTGCCTTAATGTCATAGGTCTCTACCTAATTTCAAACATAAGAGGTTTAAATGTAGCAATTTGCGAACTGTCAGAACTGATAATTAGTAATTGATCATTTCATGGAAAATTACCCATACCCTTTTATGTATTTATGAAAAATGTTAAAGATGAAAAATAAGCTCTTGTCTGCTTTCTACTCATAATCAGCCTCTTAAATGTGGGCTAATTAAGCCCTTTCACAGCTCTGGGTAAAAGGATTTCTAGTGAGTCAACAATAACAGTGCGATATGTTCGTCTCCCCGCTGACATGCTGTGCAGTGTACGGGCACCTATCAGGGCTCTGACGATCGCAGGCAGCGCAGGATCAAAGCTTCCTAATTTATGACAGTCTGCAGCCGTACACAGCAACATTAAGCAGGTTAAAGTATTAGCAGCCCACGCTTCTATATACCAGCTGAAGTCATATGATCATATGCCATTCACTTTCTAGCTTAGACAGAATGAACCAAGCCGGGACATTACGGGATCAAAAGCTTGACTTGCTTTGCCAAAATATCCATTAAGATACTTTGCCCATTAGTTGCATGAAAAAGTGAGTCAGTAGAGTATGTGCACAAAATAAATGATGGCCTACTTTACTTACTAACAATATAGTGTGCACTGCATCCTGTATTTCTGCAAAGAAAAAAAAAAAACCTTCTATAAACGAATGGCATACAACTATCAAAATCAGAAAATGTGACAGGATATTAGATGGAATGATTCGTAATATGCCTTTTCCTTGATAAATTGCTTCGATATATCGACTTCTAATCTACTTTTCTCTTATTCAGGAGTTGGGTCTGTCCATACATGCATCCCGTTTATTACCTTCACCCAATTCTGTGTCCTCGTAGGCAAATATCCCTTGGCTATGTGACCAAGAGAAGCTAACGGATTGCTCATGAAAGTAAATGCACCGATGTCCTGAGGTCTGTACGTATCAACAGTGCCTGTGCCAATGTAGGATTCCAATAAGCATGAAGCTGGTCTCCAGCTGGACCCCTCAAATAAAAACCGATGGATAATGATCATTTGAGATCATAATGACCAATAGAATCCTTAATAGTGCAAAGAAATTACAGGATTAAAATACAGGATTATTTATTGAATATCTAAGTTTTTAATTTTTTGGAAAATACAATGCATGGTACAAGCAATACTTTATTTCTTTTTACAAAATCATTGGGAAATTGTGCGATGCAAGTGTATTTACCTGAAAATGCATAAATGAAAAAACACTTCAGCAGTAAAGCCCCAAGAGATGACAGAGAGCGCAAACAATAAGGATTTTTGACAAAATAAAGCAGAGGACTCTAATTTCTTGGCACAGCGCAGGGTGCCTGCGCTACGCCTGCACCTGGTCTACGAATTTAGAGCCCAGAGAGTCTGTGACCAGTTGAGCATTACAGGCAGACAGCACAGAAAGTTTCCCTCGTGTTGCAATGAGTACGAGATGAAACATGGTGGTTGTTATGGCAACAGATAAAAACCAACTCTTAGCTCCCATTGAGGTCCGTATTCAAACAGAAAGACGGTCCAAGAATCTTCACTTAAATAATATTACTTCCTTAAAGGAGAGGATGAGCCTGGATGCCAATGCTACATAAAACCATGGGAACGGTCCAGCCATCTTGTCATTGTAGTTTAAAATGGCCTCTGCCCTAATTTCATAAACCTGCGTGAAACATCACAAGTTCTCCCATCTCTCCCAAGAAAACTACTCCTCTGGGTCACATTTTGTCATTTCAGTCTGTTAGTATAAGAGACAAAAATATAAAAACAAGCTGGCCGCGAGGGCCAAGGTCTCCCGTCGCCAAAATTAATATGTACCCTGTGACCTTAAAGGAGGTCAGTTCTGTTCAACGTGAAGTGGATATTTTGTAAAAGATGTATGATATGCCGCAAAACACCGAAGTGAACAATTTTGAGCTTGTAAATCAAGTTTGAAAAAAAAAAATTGCTGAAGTACCGATATTTGACCTGCTAACTGTAAGGTCAAATAATAAGTCAAGGTCACTGATATTAAATAGGAAACTGGTTCATAATCTTCTTGAGTTATCGTGTTAACGCCAATTTTTGGACGGATAGACGGACAGACGAACACACACACATGCAGGGACGCAGTGCATTCTTATGTCTCCCTTTTGCCAGAGGCGACGGGAGACAATAAAAATAAAGACTAATGAGCACAAAAATTGTCAGCAAGTCTGGTGAAGCAGGTCTGCCTGGAAAAATGTGCTGTAAAATGCTAAGCATGGAGGTGGCAGAGTCCATACTAAAAGTTCTGTACTTACAGGTACATGGTAAGTACACTTACACTGGACTAGGAAGATTTGCATTCACTCATGTTATTGATTTGGTTACAGCAGCACAACATCTTATAAACTGTTTTAATTATTATACGCATCTTCAGATTAGCGCAATGGATCAAAATGTATTATCGGATTCCCAGGGTCGAGCCGCTGTACCATACTGAGCAGCGACTGTCACAATAAGCACTATATTCCTCATTTATCCGCAGCTGCGATAAATTTCCATCACTTCAACAAACGACTAGGTTGCACTCAGTGCTATAAACCCACTTGGCTTGCCTCACAGGTGGGTGTGCTTGATATTTGTCCTACCGAAAATTAGGCCAAAATCGGAGGTTTGACCTTGACATCAAAAAGACTTCTGGACACTCCCAATATGTCCATCCTGTCTAACTTTGAGAGCTGTCCCTGCAGTAGATCAGCAGCAAGAGCGGTGACGAGCGATCGGAAGGCAGACAGCCGAACAGACAGACAGCAGAGGTGATGACAATGCCCCACCAGCAAGAATCGAAAAGGGGGGAAAAACTGTCTAACCAACTTTGCGCAGTTTGACATACACGCCACTGCCTAATCTATTGTGCTGAATACCACATACGCTTATGTGACTACACTTTAACTCAGTTGCCACAGAATTTCAAATGTTGCTGGTCAAAGTTTACTGCAAACAGCCTCACTGAATGTCACATTCTTATTGCTCTGACATTCTGAAAAAAATCTGTTCTGAGATAAAAAATGCTAAATTTCAGAACTGACAACAAATTCACAGCATTCATGGCATTCAAACAGAAGGGCTGTGCTGCAGTAATTTAACCCCTTCAGACCTGAATTATGGTTGTGAAAAATATAGCAATCCCTTTTTTCCCAACTATATATGATGTGCTATTTTTACAGTGACAAATTCATTCTTCCCTAGTGTAGAATTGAGTTCAATGACATAGTTTCAGACCCACTGTCCATTCAAATGGACAGGAACATTTGAAAAAATCCTGAGTAAAAACTTGCTGTTAAACATTCCATATTATGCTTTAATTCAAACATTCCATCTGTCAATATTGTTTTAAAAGTATGATATCTTTGCCCAAATATCTATAAATGTGAATAAAACTGTTGAAAATAGTCCTTACTTCGTCGTGTGGAGTGAAGTCCTCCCATGCCTCTCTTCAGTGTGTTGTATTTTTTAAAAATGGCCACAAGGATACGTATACTGCTGTTTGATTGGTTGCTAAACGTCCACTCAAATGGTCTTGAGGACTGAGGTGGTGTTAAATGTTGCAAAAAAAAAAAAACAGTTGTCATGTGACGTCCATTGTAAGGGTCTAAAGGGGTTTTTAATGCATCACATGTAATACTGGAGGCATTAGTACCAGCTTCCATTTAGAAAAGGAAGGAAATGTATGGCTGCCATAGAGTGGGCTGAATGGTGGATGCAGCTTATTTATGGCTAACTTGAAACCATTAGCAAAAATAGCATCCCTATTTGAAGGTCAAGTCTTTTTAGCAGGGTAAGAGGCAAATTGTGAGAAAGAAAATTCTTATATGAATATTCATATAAGTCTGAAGTGTTAGGCTCTGGATATGAAGTATTATATGAATATTTACATGAGTCTCCAGTGTGAGGCGAACACTGGATATATAGATCAAACACCAGCACATGAGTCAAGTGCAGACAGAGATGAAGAGTGATAACACCACTACTTCCACTGCAACTACAACTTTTACAACTACCACCACAACGACAATGACTTCTAATCATAATAATAATAATAATAATGTTGGCATAAAAGCAGAACATGCCAGACAAAATTCAACATGACTCGATTAATTGGTTCTTTTGAATTAAGTTCTTTTGTTTAGGGGGGAAACTATTTAAGAGTATGTCCAAAGCCTTATTGTTGTCCATGCATGTTAATCCCAAAATTTTAAGCAGCAGCAGACTGTAATAGTAGGAACACGCTATCCATCGTCTCTCCTGCCAATATGAAGATAAATAGTTACGTTTTGAAATTTCCGGGATTCATTGGAATTCAACGCCCGCAAATTTAGTTTAAACATTTAAATTTGCGGGCGTTGAATGCCAATGAATCCCAGGAAATTTCACAAACGTAACTATTTATCGATATTGTAAACCATAAATTTCACAAACGTAACAATTTATCGATATTGAAAACCATAAGCGAGAAAGAAACGTTTTTTGCACGGGCTCTTTCGTGTGGCGACGTGATCCGTCACAATTAGGTCATCTAGTCACGCGCTAGAATTCCGCAACCTGTCAAGTTGAACTGATGGGCTGATTGAGCGAAAGTAGGTCCATATTCATGCTAACAGAGGTGTATAATCCAGGTTCAGAAAGTAAAAGTCCATCCCAGGATATTGTTCCAGCCACAAAAGACCTGGCAGCTGACACTATTCTTCAGCTGGGTGGTAAAACTAACAAGTCAAATCTGCTGACAGGAGTTTACGGTTGGAATGAAAACATGGTAGGATTTTTACATTCTGACCCCTGGATTATACACCTCTGCATGCTAATGTATTCATGAGCAGGTGAAAAGGTCCTGTCATTTCAGGAATGTCGAACACTATTCGACAAGGGTAATTAACCAATCAGATTGTGGAAAACACCTACTATTGGTTTACAATGAGCAATATTTGACTCGGCTTTGTTATACCCAAACACGCCTTCTTTGCCAACTGGCGCTGGAAGGAGGGGCAGAGGCGGGACAGAGGAGTACTTGCGCCAGGCTACGCCGGGCACGAAATTGCAACATACGCCTGGACACACCCCGTTGGCACGGCGCACCCCCCATTCGCCGGGCCTGCGCCTGGTCTACGAAATTAGAGCCCAAAGGGTTACAAAGTGACAATACAATTGCAGTGAGACCGTGATGATCAGAGAGAGGTAGAGGGCCCCATAGTGAAATTATTCTCTACATGGGTCACACCACAATCCATTCCTGGGGACACGAGTACACTGTCAGATACCAATCTAAACTTCTGTTCGGGATCACAGATCAACTCATTATAGGGCAGGAAACTCTGCTGCTACAAGCCTGTGAATGAGAGATGTCGCTATGGAGACAAGCTTTTTAAAATGCTGATATCTTCCACTCATAGCAACACATAGGCATCTGATTTTTGGCGGTTTAACCCCTGATCCAAGGCTGTTACACCCCCACAGTATCAAAGCACATCCTGTTCTCTCCTTTCTGACTCTGATCTGCACAGTTTAATAACCCCTCTTATTTACACAGATTTAGAATTGCTCACTCGTTTTTTTTATCATTTGACAAGTTAAAACCAAGATTGCTACGTTGATCGCACAGTGCATAGATTACCATAATTAGGCCAATTAACCCTGGAAATCTGAAAGAAAGGCCTCTACTTTGCGTGTGCTTCTGGAACTGAATGTGACATGATTTTCTGTGGAATAGCAAGTGCCTTGGATTAGACTGTGCATTGACATGAAATATAGAAAATCTGCGCTGATTACTAAACAGCACAGGTGGGTGTAAAACACAAGTGCTGCTTACATAAAAATGAGACATTTTAAATACATACCTTGAATTATGTTCTAATTTGCAGTTCGTGAATATGTTTGAATTTAATTAGAAAATGATGAGGGATGAATTATCCTTAGAAAGAGCATATTCAGCATACACTCGGTGGCTCTTTGTTACTTATAATAAAAAGATGTGTTTTTCATTACATTCTGCAACTCTCAGAGTTTCTTCTCATAATCTCAGATTATGCCAGTATACACAAGGGGTAAAATAATAATAATAATAGTAATAATAATAATAATCATATGACCACAGGTGAGCCACAAGTGGTTATCAACTTCCCATACATTTGACTGTGCGTATGCATTTGAACTTGTATCACCAATAACAGGACCATGCCACAGTGCTGCAAGTCTCAATGCTGAACATATAACCCTGCTTCTGAAAAAGTTGGAACATTATGGAAAATGCAAAACAAATACATAACTTGAGGCACTCCGAGAGTCCAAACCTCCGCCAAGGCAGCACAGTCCAAATTAATATTGAGTGGGAGCAAAGTTCAGTTATCGTGTGTCATAGGATTTCAAGATGGTTTCTGTGGTGGCCATAATGTTTGACTAATCACGGTGAAAATCAATAGGGTCCATCCCTAAGGTATTAGCGACCCAGCCACAAAATTAAGAGATATCTGTTCATTACTTTTTGAGTTATCTTGTTCACAAACCAAGAGACAAACAAACGGCACCGATCCCATAACCTCCTGCCAACTTCGTTTGGCGGAGGTAACTAATCAATTATTTAATAATAAGAAATAAAACAAAGTGATTTTAAAAGTCCATTCAGCCTTCACTACATTGAAAGTACAACACAGATTATTTGATGTGAATTCAATTATTTACTGAAACACTGCAAGAGTGCTGCTGAATTTTCAGGACTTAGGTTGAAAGATGGGCAGTAGCTCAGAAGAGGCATGTATAGTAATATTATCAATCAATATTTCAGTGGTTTTTGGCTGAAACAGCTGTTGCGTTCTCAGTACCAAAGACGACATGGACAACTCGAGACCTTAGAATTGCAGGGCTCTCACTAACATTTACAAAGTTTTGAGGAATTTGCTTGCAAAGTTTGGCTGCTCAGTGTACACGTAAGGAACTGGAAGTTTTTAATTCTGATATGAACACAATTTAACAAATGAATTGAACACCCATACTTAATCATTAGATAGAACTATTTATTACCAATTTTGTGAAATAGTTAACTCAATTTTGACCAAAATGTCATTTAGAATGCTGTAATTCTTCGGACGCAAACTGAAGCTGTTATCAGCATCATATCCTAAAGCAAGCAACTATGTAATGAGAGTGTGTCAATGCACATGGAAGGGGCGACTTATTTGCACAATCTATATTTAATCCCCATTGCAATCATATGTTCAACCATAAAACATACATACGACTGAAGCGTGATGCATTAAGGGAAATAGAGCACCTCATTGTGAAAAGCAGGCAGTGAGTTCCCTACAGCATTAATGACTGATATTTGCACTACTGTCAAAGTCATTAAAACTGAGTAACTACCTGGTCATGCCAACGTAGCAAGCAAGTTCATTTCACAAAGCAATAAATAATATTTTAAGTTATCATACGAGACTCTCTTGGTCATTTGGTTACTCTTCAAAAGTTTTTTTTTTTTTTTTAAGTAATTGCTGAACAAAAGTTAATATTTAAGGAGAACTTCATCTCAGAATTTTATGCATGATTGCCGATAATTCCTTGGGTGAAAAAACTAGCCTTAGCGAAAATCAAGTCAAATACATAATTAAAGCAGAAATCTGTTTTCCCATATCAATTTTTTGAGGGTGAGAAAGTACTAATTTAATTTAAATAACTGGAATTGAGCCAATCATTTAACACAGTATTAATTTTAATTTGGTGCACAGATAATTCTGCTGGAATGGTAATGACGAGCAGAAATCATTGAACCATTCACGACTGGTTGAGGGAGCAGCAAATGGACTGCCTCAGTATTTCTTGAAACAAATAAATTACTTCAATTCATGGACCTGAAAGATTAAAATAATAATGTATATTGAGGTTAAATGCCATAAAATAGCAGAAAACAAATCATACGGGACACATTCAATGTAATCAGTCTCCATGTAGTTACCATTTGCACCCCTGGAAGTAGAATTTAAATGGACTGTGCCTCATTGCCTCAAGGTTTCAGGTGCTCTTTATAAATCCAGGCTCATTGCACTAATTTGCAATCACTGTCAGTTCACAATAAGTCAAAGGAGGTGTTGTTTCTGCTGACTTTGTGAATGGTACAGTTTTTATAAACAATTTAACAAGTGTAAATGTATCTCAACCATTTTGTGAATAAAACATTAAAAATTTACGTCATCAGATGCCCTCATTGAGACCCGCCTTTTAAAAGACAGCCCATTTAGGCAGCTGTATATTATCTTTAGCAATGCAGGGACTTCACACAGGATGGTGGGGAGACACAACATTGTCACTGGGACTGGTCTGTTGGATGGAGAAAGGGAACTTCTGAACACTTCCTCGTATGTCGATGTTAATTTTTACTACTGATGTGTTGTAGAGTGACCATTTAGACAGTGAAATGACGTTAAAGGCTGTAATTCCTACATGGTTCACTACAGATGAGTACATCAGACAACGTCAACTTTTGTGGGGATGCATATTCATGCTGAGTAATCTTTATCACTTAAAAAATTTGTTGTCACTACGCAAATACTCCCTGTACTTTAAGTTAATAAGTTAACGTAATTTTTAATCTCGGGGTGGTTGTTTTAAGCTTGCATTAACTCACCCACTAGGCAAATAACCTGGGTGTACGCTTTGAATTTCAAACTTTGCCCTGAGCTGAATATTCAACTATTATGCAGAGAAATTAAAGAAAATTTTCAGTTTCAAACACAAAAGCCCGGAAGACTCATCAAAACACTTAAAAAGTTGTAGAGGCAGCAAAGTGTTAAAAGGGCATGAAGATGGACTGCTGCTGTATGTGCGGTGGCTGGTCATATCAAGATAATTTGTTTGTTATGAAAGACAGCATAAATATCCTTGTAAGCAGTCATAAACTATGACACACATCTCCCATTGAGTAAATTGTTATATATAAAACAATTCTGAACTTATATTTGTGAATGGCTGTATGTTATAAGCAGATATTTCATAGTTTGTAGCATAACTACAAACACAGAGGCACATCACTTGCGTACCTGAGTGTATGCTTTATTGCTGAAAAATGCCAGCAGACAGTGGCCTACTGGTACTCAGAGAAGCTGGGCCCTGCAGTCTATGCAGCATGAAACATGAATAAACTGCCCAGGGCAGAAGTGTCGAGCTCCAGTGTGGGAGCACTGCAATGCCTATTTCTGCTGTCCCTTCCAGTACAGAGCCAATTAAGGCCTTGAGTACAAGAGACCAATCAGAGACTTGAATAAATTTTTGAGGCCTAAACAAAATGAAAACCAACCGATGCTGCAGCCCTCAAGAAAAGGAGTTAGACACCCTTGTTCAGGGGTCTAATCCTGCCACTTTCAGATGAGATGTGCACCAGCCCCAAAATGATCTAATCTGGGATCATCAGGTGATATAATGTATGATGCAGCATGAATGAGCATCCGAGGTAATACATGCCCCATTAGACAGATGATGATCGTGGGAGGGGGGTGTTTGGGTCAGACCCCTGTCCTGTTATTGGGGGGCGGGGGGCACTGCACAGGCTTAACATTGACAACAACGAGGACGAGGAAGGGAAGGAAGTAATTTAGCCTGTTTGTGCAGAATATAAATAATGCCAATTTTATTATGCGTGAGCTTATTTAGGCTTTATAACTCAGTATTTGTGTTACAGAGACTCTGGAAAATGATTGCAGTGAAGCAAAATATTTGGAAATTCAACTGCAGATTTATTAAGGAATTAAATTTCGGAATTTACGGATGCCGGCGTCTATATCTGAGCAAAGATGTTATAGCCCTCAGTGCGCAGTACACAGTAATGCAGCATTTCCAGGGCAAATGCACCTCTTAATGCTGACCCCAACGTTAGGCACAAGACTTCAAAACAGAAACATGCTCTCCACTCAAGTTTCCTTTTGCTACAAGCCAAGCAGCGCCCACATCCTCCATTTACGCCCATCCCTCCCACACCGCTGAAGACCACAGAGAAATAAAGAGGGTTAATTCTTAAGGAATCACTGGCACAGGGGGTAGATCTAGTAAAACACTTTAGTCACTTGGCAGGTCTCGGCCTCTGAAGATTATTCCGGAAGAAACCATGGCAGGACTCCTGGCCTCCACTGAGACCGAGTGTTAGAGACGAGTGGAGAACAGGAGGGGGTGGAGGAGGAGGGAGTGAATAAAGCCTGGCTGCCTTTGAAGTGAGCACACACTCCAAACTGAATCCATATGAAACAATTACAGTCGGCTTTCGAACATCTGTGCCAAATTCAAAAACCCTCCATTGTTTCTTAAAGCCTGATGAGAGATCTCTTTTTGTGAGAGTAAAGTGCAAAGCGGTTGCACTTCCTATAATTGCTATTATTCATACGGCAGCTTTCATCTTGACCCAAGGATCCCTCAGCTCTTCGTAATGCTGCACACGCAGCTGAACAGTTTCGGCTGGCAAGATAGTGCCATCAGCCCAAAAGATTCAGCTCAGGGAAGACACAGGTTTCACTGAAAATGAAAATTCTGTCTCGACTGACTGTCCCAGTTAAGTAGAAGTCAATTATTATTAAAACCTCAGTGTGGGTCTCTCTCCTGGGTCCTGCCCCCCTGGTAATATTAAATCACAATGGTCTGTAGGGGTCACATGAGGTAAAGAGCGTTTGGCTTTTAGTAAAGCCTTTCTATCTTTCTCGTTGGGTTAAGAACTAAATTGCTGGGGTTATCATGACTACTAACATAAAACCACATTAAATACAGGCATGCATAACGTGCATTTTCATATCAAGTGTAATTTTAAAAAGTAATAAAACAGAGGACAATAAAATAAAGGAAATCATTCAACATCGCACACTGAACCAAAGGCATTAGGGAAAACAACATGTGGTGACACATGCGCGTCTGACCATGCCCCACAATCACCATGGCAACAGCGCGACTACTTTCAAGAAGGCTAACACCTGCTCATAAGATGCACAATTATGACTCCGATAAGTACTGCAAGCCACGTCTTACCAAATATGATCCACATATTCTATAGGCCATATTTCATGAGTATAAATACATGAAATGCTAGCTATTTGAATGAGTTCTAACTCAAATGTCGACTTGTACGTTAACAAAGCTCTGACATGTTCTTGGCTGGTTTTTGAGGGTCCAACAGTTTATTTGGGAAGATCAGAGGTGATGTTTTTCTTTCACCTTTAGCTAAAATAGGAAGGGGCCTGTCAGCAGTTGATTGTCAGCCATACATCAAGCATATCTACGGTTCATAGCAGATCTTTTGCTTGGCAGGTCGTTTAACATTGCACTGCATATAAAATAGCCAGACTTGCCTGAGTTTTTTTTTTTTTTTTTTTTTGGTGGATGGCCTATGGGTACATCGAAAATTCTAAGTTTCTCTGTCCCTAAACCAAACTTTTTTTTTTCTTTCAAGGGCCTTTAGGGGGGTCGATTTCCTTGAGGGCCAAAATTTGACCTCTTTAAAATTTGCATTTCCAATTGAATTATCTCAATGTGCCAATGACTGCCCAACCTCATTTTAATTGATGTCGACTGGCAAAAGAAGGAATTCTGTAAAATTGCTAAACTTCGGTGGGCAGGTGAGGATAATGCACTGCACCATTTTCTCCATAATGCACTTTTCAAATCAGTCTTTTTTTAATAGAATTTTCTATGATGAGGCAACTCAGGGTTGTACTTTACAGACAGAACTCTGTTTTTAGTCGCCTCAGGGGTAAAGGTTATTTCTCCAGGTTCTGGGAACAAACTATGCTGTCCGAAATCATCTGCTTTCAGGCAGCTCTGTAATTGTCTGCCCCTCTAATGGGCCATTACTGTAATCCACTGTGTGACTTTTCCTGCTGGTTGATTAACTCTGTGATCCATTTGCCATCCCTGAGCCCTGCCCGGGGGCGGCCCTCTTTGACCCACCCTTTGTGGGCAGAGCAGACAGGGATAATCGATCGGACAGCATGTGCTGTTATAGCAGATTGCCGAGTCCCTCTCTCACGGGAGACCCGTTTACCCACCACAGGGGCGAGCAGGAGTGGAGCCCCACCGTCCTTTCTGTGCGCATGCGCTTGTGTTTGGATGTGTGTGGACAGACGTGTTTTTGAACAGTCGTATTTATAAGATTGTGAGCATACATGTGTGTTTGTGAACTCTTGTGAGAATTATACCATTACCATACTACTCATTAACTAAATTCTTGTCTGATTCTTTTATTCCTTTGTAAATAATATGCCACCAGGCCTACAGGTGCAGGACAGCTCATGTAAGCAGGACCAGCCATCGCAAACAGCAACTGAACAGCAAACCACTCACTAACACAACAAAGAATGAACACAAACGCAACTTTGGCGACGGAACAACAAACTACACAACAAATACTAGAGGTGCAGTCAACAGCATAACAAACAAGGGGAGTGAGCCAAAACCCTGGCAACAAGATAGCTAACTGTGTTTCGGTACTGTACTCATTCACAAATGGACCCAATGGACTGGTTTGGACTCTGGTCCATGCTATCAACAGTGGCAAACAGGGCATTGTGCTAATTACCTCAAGTATCTGCAAGGGAGGGTTAGACCAGGATGGCAGAATTAAATCATGTACCAGCTACCCCATACTGATCAATACTGTTCTAGTAAGTAACATCCTGCAGGTATATTGCTTTGACTAGCGTTTGTGCAAGCCCCGCTTGCTAACTGCAGTGTGGTAAGGAGCACTGATTGGAATCATATGCTTAGAAGCTGAGCGGCTTGGCCAGATTATAGAACAGATAAAGAATTGGAGAGGAAAAAAAGCACAACAGGAAACAGAGAGAGGCACTGCTCTAACAAAATCATGGCCCAACTCCAGGAAAAAAAAAAGGATAATAGGGAGCAGGAACAATGCACTGGAACATTATTACACCCAGAAGGAGTAATGACCCACATTTACCCAGAGTTCCTCCACCAAAGCTGCTCTCATTTTCAGTTCCACCCCCAGAAGAGATTTCTGGGACTGAGTCCAAGAATCCTTACCTTTTACAATGAGTGTGGGCTGAACGGTAGTGCCAGGAATGTTTGATTTAAATATCAATTACTCACTCCAAACCCCTCCCCCAAACCTAGTGTTAGTGGCTGGGAGAAAGTTGATTACACTAATAAAATTTGACACATTCTAAGTCACGATCACACAGTGTCAAAGTGTTTTACTTAATAATCTTGTTTAAATAATGGCAATGAACAAACAAAAACAAATAAACCGAACTGCATTTTCTCCAGTGGAACTAAAAGTAAAACAGTGATATATTGCCAAACCTGCCTTTTCTGTTTATGGTCTCAAATTACATCCCCAGGTGCAAATCCAATCACTACAGGTCATTTCAAAATCTGTACTTCATGACATCACAAGAAGTGACAAACCAGATTAACAAAGGAACTGATACACTGATTGGTCAAAGTAGATCAACCCATCTTGATCTACATCCTCTGGGCAGTTACTACCCCATATGATGTCAAGAGGGAACAAAGCTTTAAGTAGTTTGTAAAGGCTAATTAGTTAGCTACATGGTTACATCTACTTCTGGAATTGTACAAGTCATGAATTTAGCCTGAATTTAAGATGAGAAATTTCCACTAAATATTAGTTTAATCATGTCTGCAGCCAAATTATTCAATAACAGCGCAGCTAGTTTAATCCTGGAACAAAAGTTTATTGCTTTCGCTGTTTTGGCGCCATGGTTTTTTCCTAAGCAACAAAGATGTTGAGAAAAAAAAAAAGCCAGTGATGGTCGAAATTTAATGCAACAGAGGCATTTTAAACCATGTTACCGAATTGCAACAGCCTACTCATGCAGCATATACACTTAACTCGAAGAAACGCGGCTAAAAGCTCATGATGACCCTTTACCTCATCAAAATACCATTCAAGCACCAAGCAACTCAATGAGCATGAAATAAAATAATATCAGAGCGCGATCGCATACACCTTGAAAGCGATTCTGCTAAATTTGCGCAATAGAGACTAATGATGCATCAAATGAAAGAGAAGACTCAACAGATTCCGCCGATATAAGGCTTGTCACTTCAGACCACCGCCACACTCCAGCAGCACCCGAAGAACAGCAGGCAAACACTTCACATTCACGCTGGATCTTTTTGTTCACAATGACATCACATTTCCTTGTTCTGTGATTCGGCCTTTTTGAGCACAAAATCCCAATAAAAATGCTATTGGTGAAAATGCGTTTCTCTGAAATTTTGATCAGTTGTTATTTATCTCAATGGTTCGCGATTTATTGCTAATTGAGGCAATTTAGACAAAACATCAGTTTACCTTTAATAAAACCATTTTTGATTGTTTCAGTACTTCTGGAGAAACTTCAGGCTACAGACATGTATTTTCTATCAGGACATTTCTTTTTGATGAAAGACAGAGAAAAATATTTACTCTCATTTTACTCATGAAGAGCTACAGCTTAAAGTTTTGGGAATGTTCTGCTTTTTCCTCAAGCAGTAAAAAGTTGGCTCAGGGATGGAATAAATCATGAAGAGAACACAAATAATACAACTGCCTCAGAGAGGGCGGAGGATGATGGGATATACTGCATTCGTCCTTCTTGTGGTTATTCTCCCTGGTGCTGATAGGGGTTTGCAATCATCACGGTTTTTGGAGCTGTATGAAGATGTACGAGATCTAACATAGACAACAGAAAACTATTAGAGCTGGGTAACACCTCCAGATAAAGCACTATTGCCCAGTTTCATTTAAGGAGCCCATAATCCGGAGAAAATTATGGCCACAGCAGAATGTGCAAAGAAAACAAAAAATACCCAAAGAAATTGGCTTACGTGGCATATTTGAAGGCATATATAACCCCTATATAATATGCAGTATGAAGAAAGAGCCTCAGGTGGACTGGGTACTCTAATGCCCCTCCTTTACATGCTGATGTAGAACAGAGTAGCATTAGAGCTTTAATCAGGCTGTACTGTGAAAACACTTCAGGGGTCTGTTCTCTGATGGAATTTCAGTCAAACAAATACAGGCCAGGCTACACTCTTGAGAGCAGTTCCAAAATAACATTCCAATGCGAGGGACTTATAATAAGTGATAATATTATTAGAGCAAACACTATAAGCCCGTAATAATGGGAGGAGACTTGGCTTCCTGTTACCCCTCTGAAGCAGAGAGAAAGTACAGGTCTCAGCAGGGGGCGCTGGGTCAACGGGGGGGCAACAACACTGTTAATTAGGAAAAGACATGAGACTTTTCGGCTGGCTGGGATGTTTCTTGTTGAGCAAACTTTTCTGTGTGCATCAAAATCTGGAGAATTTAGTAGTGTAATTTAAAAAAATGGCAAACATCATAATGAAAACAAGAACATTCATCTATCCATTATCAAAGACACTCTATGGGCAATTTAGACTCCAGTCAGCCTGACATATCTTTGGACTGTGGGATCACGCATACCACTCAGAGGAATGGAACAGGCCACATTCAAACCCATTTCCGTCATTTTATGATGCAAAGGTCCCTACCTGCTAAACTACTGTGCTGAACTGGTGTATCTAAATATTGACTCAGATTGATCCTTGAAAGCAGGATACCAACTAATCTGCATGAGAAAATTTAAAATGACAGAGCAAGAATTTTCCATACCATGTTAAAGCAGATGTAGCAAGACCGTTTGATTCAAAAAGGCAACACAGTTTTAATATGGTGTGATACATTTTGAATATAAGAGAAAAACAGGGGCGGCAAACAAAATTTTATAAAGTCAGACTCAACTATTGGTTGTAAGACTGCTCCCAACAAGGTTTCAGGTTCCCACACCAACAAAATGGATGATGACAGCTCAGAGAATGACCCACACTACTACCACTGAGACCACAGCCTGCAGTGCTGATCGTGCATCAGGATGAGCCCATGGCCTGAAGAATCAACATCAGCTCCCTCACTCTCCACAGTACAGTCAGATGAAGCAATAGCAGAGCATCTCAAATAACAGCAACTAGACACTTCAGTAAGGGGGCGAGAACATGAGTTCCAAACACAACTAAACAAGTGCTTATACATGGAAACAAAGAAACCATCATCAACACCTTTGGATGTTAGATAAGAATTTAACCCAACAGCTGAGGACTAAGGATTTAATATCTTTGTAAAGTTTGAACTTGACCAGCTTTCACAATCATGGCAAAGTACTGTAAATAATTAGGTACATGGGAGTAGCATGAAACAAACAATCTGTCTGCAGTTTTTGGCAGATTATGTGCGTTCAGTTTGTAGGTTTTGAAACATTTCTTAGATGGCCCCTACGTGAGCCCTCTAGTTTTTTGTTCATATTTTTCTCAATGAAGCTATCATTATTAAATTACCGTAACCAAGTGGTCTTTTGAGACACATTACTTTAATTTTCTGTTTCCCTTTGAATTCTTACTGTAATTGAGGTTAGATGAGCAGCAAGCATTAGCGTTTTATCGTCTAAGAGGATTCAGATGATTTATGACTTTGAAAAAATGATTAACACCTGGGGCTCCTGTGTTCTTCCACAGTAATATAAAATGCTTTCTTTTAGTTAATGTGCCATTGGATTTGACCTCAACCTATAAGTTCTACTCACAAGGTAAGATCCTTTTAATAACTTCAGAGAAAAATGTAAATAAAAAATTATTCTAAATCCTGAAGCATTAGTCAGTTCAAAAACACAGGTTTATATGCTAATATACTTAAAGGTCCATGAGAGGAAATTTAAGAAAGCACAGCTTTCACAAACAATTGCTTGTTTTACAACTTTCTTTTTATTCGCACTGAGAAACTGTAGCACATTCAAAAGTTAGTTACTTCAAGTTTATCGAATATATTCTACATCACATGCTGCTGAGAGCATGTACTTATTGATATTATATTTAACCACTGTTCTTATTTCTTTCTGAGTAAATGCAATTATTCATCTTTTTAGAATGTGTGTAGTGTACATTTCTCTTTAATATTATGGTAGTTTGTGTTACCGGATGTGCAAATGATACGTCAGCAACACTCAGATATTCCATTACAAATCAAGTTATGGCTGCAGTTTCAGCCCCCTGAATTAGTTTTTGTATTACAAAATGTTCCCTCATAATTCTAACGCAACTAACAAAACAGGGTTTGGCTAAAAATTAGAGATGGGATTGGTAAATGGATGGATGAGTATGAGTTTGGACTGAAGATCTGCTTAAAGTACATATTCTCAGCTTTTATCAAGTGGTGTTTATCACACAGTTGAAGGCTTACACATTCTGACTACAATGAGGACGCACTAATGTCTGACAAGGATGTCACCAACACAAATACAATATGAAGGTTGCTATTCAACATGCGATGCAGGATGTAAAAATTTAGCTATAAAAAAAAAACTAAACAACAAGGTTAATGCTTGGTAGAAAGTACCAAGAAGATCCTGCAGACCTCTGGAAGGTTTTTTTGGACATATACTTGTCTGATATTTATGAAACAACTCTTTTCTAGTGCTTTGTTAGTAATGTTGGTAGATAGCCCTTTGCAAGCTGCTACAATGTATTTAGGCATCAAGTTTTTTGCAGTTTACTGGTGGACTGCATCTTGCAGTGCTGCCTCAATAATGGTCTTTATGGCAACATCTGTAAACTGCAGCCATGGGCCCATCTATCTAAGCCTGCCCAATGCAGAGTGTTTCTGAACTTTAGGACTGGTGTTTGGGGTTTTCAAATGAGTTGTATTTGAGATATTACTCAATTCAGAAACAAAATTGAAGCAAAGCACTGATGTTTTTCACATGCTCTCTGTTTAACTTCATGACCACTCTGCAGTTTGCAGACACATGGTCCATCCACCCACTGTCTCTCTACTTCAGCTCGAGTCAGTCATTTCCTCAGTGAAGGCTGTGCCCATTAGGGAAAATTATACGTTTTTTTATTTTTTTTTGGTATGACAAAGAACGGAATAGAGTTTCATTAAAGCAGACCCTATAAACTGCTCACAGGCTTACTTTACAGAAAATATGTCAGTGTCCATCCTGACAAAGACCATTGCAAACCTCAACTCTCTCACACCCACCTGTGCTCTATAACTATTCAGCTGCACTCCACTCTGCATTATCACAGCCTGAGCCTTTCAATGAAAGCTTGCTAATTATAAGCAGGAAGTCTAACAGCTGGAGAATTACCTGTCAAAAATATGGAAGTGCCATGTCTTTACAGATGACTGGTTATTGTACTGCACACTACCAAATTTTAAAACACCAGAAAATCAGGAACAGAATGTTCAGCATGCAAATTACAAAATTAAAAAAAAAAACTAGTGGTACTTTTATGTATAATTTTATTGTGTCATTCAGATTTTCTCCCAAGATAACAATAGGATAATTTTATTAGCTGAGCTCTAGAAATATGCAGAATTTATGTTGTTTTTTTTCTTTTTCCTTTTTTTTTTAAAGTTGGATCTTACACTCCAAATGTACCCAAAAAGGTTATGAAGTGTTGCTGTGCAGCTTAAAACTTGATGTAAGCTTCTTCAACAGTATTGAGAGAGATTGCTCAATGGAGGGATAAATAAATTACGACAAAAAAAGGGAAAAAAGATTTTGCATTTTGAGGACAGAGATGACAGCTCCGCCCAGCATTGAGATGACAGTTAAATTTTTCAGTTTCACTTTGCAATACTTGATCTCTTGGGAGCACGGCTTCATTTATTGGCATAACGAGGGTACATATCCTTTGCTCAAATGAGAAAGCACCACAAATTCAGTCATTTTTATCATGTATTTATTAATTTATGCGGTGAGAGTATGTAAAAATGTAAAGGTAAATGGTCTGTTGCACGCAAACCATATTTTGAAATGATGACCGTGAAGCACTATGCACAAATTTTCACAGTTCTTCAAGCATCATATCTCTTAGCAGTTGATAATGTTCTGCTGGGGGGGGTTAGGGGAGCTCAGTTTTGTTCTGAGTGATAAAACATGTCAATGCAATAAATATTATGTCCATCAAACAGGATGTCAACCGCACTTCATGTTTCATTGCCTCTCCATAAATGGATTTTTCAACGGCATGTTAACACTCAGAGCAAGTGGAATGAAAACCTTAATAAAAACAAGTAACACAAAAGGAATCAAATAACAGCATATCCTAATTACATTACTTGTGACTACATTATTATATGCTTGTTGAATGCTTATCTGCAACGCACTGCTATAGCTCAAAGCCCAATATGTGATCTGAATAATGTATTAAATTAGATGCCGTATGTAGTCAGTGGCACTGCTAGACTCTTGTGGGGCCCCAAGCAAAGGAGGCTGTCGAGGACGACCGACTTATCACTCCCTTCGGCCTCCACTCTTTTTTTGCGTATGTGCACAGGTTTGTGTATGAGTGAGCACGCAGAGAGCAGCCAAAGTATTTAAATATGCCACAATGCTTGCAGTTTATCCCTGTATTTTAGCAAACTAGAACTGAAAACAGCGAATATACAGTAAATGTAGAGTTCTAGCTTTAATTTGGGGGCATTTCCCCATCATGGGAACCATGTTGGAATTGCATCCATAGATCCAACGGTTAAAAAAGAAAACACATATCTCAATATGCGGTTGCTGCCATGTGTCAAAAATGCCCAAAGATGCTGCTGTCTTCTCTGGGATTGAGTTCTTCTGAAATGGACAGATGCAAAGTGTAAGCATGCTGTAGTCTCAGTAGTCAATTTTCCCACTTGTTTAAGCTATTAATGGACATTGTGTTCTTCAAGCTAAAGGAGAAAGAACCATCCCAATAGTTACTAATGTAAGGTCCAAAAGAAGGTATCTATTATTGTACAGAGGTGTGTAAGTGCCAATGACAAGAGAAACGTGATGTTCTGTGTCAGTGCACAGAAGCTGAAGTGCATACATACATTTTGGAGCAACATATTATATTTTCCAAATGACATGTATTGAGGCACACTCCTCACTTTTTCAACAAAAGAAGAGAAAGATTTTGCACGTGTTACAAAAGCGTAACTTCCTCATCAGAGAATGCGTGCACTAGATTAGGCCACCTGCAGTCGAGATCTGCCTTCTGTTCAAAACATGTGGTGCTTTCAGAAGCATAATGAGGACCTCCAGACACATGACCTACTGAAGAATTACATCAAGGAAGAATAGTAAAAAAAAAAAACTTTCAAAACTGGAGCAAATGTGGCCCTCGGCTCCATCAACGATTACTTGGACGGCTGTCAGGAAAGGTGATGTAATACAATGGTAAGAGCACCCCGGTCCCAACTTTTCTGGAGCCTGCTGCAGGCACAAAATTCAGAATGTGACCTTTTTTTTTTTTTTTAAATTCTCTATTTAAGTGATTTAATACAGGTCAAGGATGATTTACCAGTCATGTTTTATTTGCATTTTCCATACTCTCCCAAGTTTTTTTTGGAAATAGGGTTGTACTTAAGCACTGCACTGAACACAAACAGGCACATGTGTATAAATTTTATCTGTAGGCATTTTCTTTGTGAGCTCATGTGAGCGTACATGTGTAGATTGCTCTTTGGTGGCTCGAGAATCTGCCGGAAGGTGTAATACACCAGCGTGCACACAGAGAAAGAAAGCTCCGGAAGCGACAGAGGCTGGTTCAGCCCCATGAGATGAAAGAGGCGGCAGCATCATCCATATGCACTCCGTACAGCCCAAAGGCCCCAAGACAGCACCAAACATACAGGGAAGTTCATTACCCACTTTCACCCTGGATAAAAGGGAACTCTTCGAACCCGCTCTCTTTGATGCTCATATGTAATAGTTAAAAGCTGGTGTGTTCAGTTGCGTGGTACAACCAGTCACTCAAAGGTCTAAGGATTTAGGTTTGTTTATTTATTTATTTATTTTGCTCCCATGAAAAAAGAGAAGCTTAAAATGGCAAGCATCATGCCCTTACAAACATCTAATTGATAGTTATTTCTGCTGAAGATGCTTATGCAGCGACAGCGGATATTGCCCTCAGAAGATCACCAAACCTGGACAGCATTAGCGAACAATCAGAGAATGTATTTAAATGGACAAAAAGCTGGAAAACATCATTTCTCACTTCTCTCCTCTTGCACCATTTTTATTCATCCATCTCCGTTACCGATGCAAAACAGTGCAAAAGTTGCACAAAACTGGATGAAATAGATTCATCAATTGGAAGTAATAGGTATCCAAACTAGTAATGAATAACTGCATGGCTTCAATCGAAGCTTGTCCAGACACATTTGACACTCAAAGCCAGAAGCAAAGAGAAGTATAAATAAAACTACAATGTGTTTTACTGGTAAAAACGGATGCCCCCCCCCCGGCCCCCCTTCCCTGCTTTACCCACCGGACGGACGAACAGACAGGCACATACCAAAAGGCACCACTGCAGGACCTGAGTAGTAAGTATGCTGAGTTTCATGAAGAATGTGTGCGGAGTTATGCTCCGGACAAAAATTGATGACATCCAGACTGACAGATAGACGGACAGACAGACAGGCACATACCAAAAAGCACCACCTTCAGGACACGAGTAGTGAGTATGCAAAGTTTCGTTAAGATCATGCAAACGGTTTTGGAGTTACGTTCCGGAAATGAAGAGGGAACGCCGATGTGAACGTGAACGGGAAATGAGCCTAAAACAATAAGACATGATAATCAAATGGCAAGAAATGATCTGCTCGTGTAGCAACGAAGTCTGAGATAAGAGGTGGTCAGAGTGGACCACTTGGACAACAAAATTTTGGACTTTGACACGGGAGACAGTGTGTCTGAGTACTGTCTACTACTGTGAGTTTAACATTTGCAACTCCAAGTCACGATTGTCTTAAAAACCATGATTGCTTTTCCTGTACACTGAATGCTAACCCTAATCTATTACCACGATTGCCTTTCACCAAAGTTTTGAAGCAAATTCACAGGATAACACAAGAAAAAGTGTGAACCCGTTTTTGCAAGATATCACACAAACCACAGTACGAGCGAACTTTGAAAAATTAACAACTCTACACCCGCGTCAGCGAGTGCCACAATGTGCAGACTTTAAGGAATGCGCACACCGCAGCTCTGTGCAGACTGACTCGTAAACCTGTTAAGTTTGATCAGATACAGTGTGAATTTTGAGAAAATTGGAAAATCGGCTTCATTAGTCCCTGCCTATGACAAAGGTCAGTGCCCAAGTGCAATTTCATAATGTTGAAAGACAGATAGATTGAAGGAGATTTTTCCTTATTTTACAGCAGTCTGTAGAACAGACAGTCCGTCAGTAGTTCTAGTTTTAGTGTTTAGAGTTCATATGACTGAGACATGGAAAATAATTTGGTCTTGAGTTACTATGAGAATATCTCTATGCTTTCAATCAAAAACTGGTGAGAATTCCCTTTTACTAGCAAAGGTAAAATCAGCAGGTCTTCTACTTCCGCAACAGTAAAATATCTTTCATAGCACACAAAAGCGGCCTCGACAATTCAAACTATAAATTTTAAAATTTTAATGAAGACTTGAGCAAGTATCCCTGTCAGGTTTGTTATGAAGAAACACAAGAGGTCCTGGTTATGTGGGAAAGTTGTAGAAACTAACAGAGCTCAGTCTGTTTTTATGCAGGAAGCTGACCTCTCCGTGAATAGAGATAAGAAGGATACTAATATTTCAGCAAACACTTATGCATACATTCTGGCTATAATATTATTAACCTTATATATGTCCCAACAGCTTGTGCTAGTTTAAATACGCGCATTTACAATCCTTTGGGGGATTTACCTAAAAGGAAAAACACATGGCTGTGGCAGTGAATAAACCATCAAAAACAAACAGCTTTTTTTCCCCTCCTTTAATAATTCCCAAAGGAGTAGCTCAGAACACCAGGTGGGCGCTAGAATGAGCATGGGGACCAAATAATTCATTTTACTAACAGATTGTTTTCTTTTTTTTTTTTAAAGACAAAGTGATTTAGGGAGAGTATCTATATCGAGGGCTGACTGCAATAAACAGTTATGTCCAATGTAAAACATCCGGACATAACTGTTTATTGCAGTCAGGCCTCGATATAACCTGAAAAAGGATGGACTGAGCCTGACATTAAAAATGGAGAATGCAACAGAGATTATGCAAATTTTATGAGGAATGCCTTCTGAACAAAGTACTATTCTCAGATGAAGCATAATACTGTGTCCCCCAGAAACCAGAGATGGACAGTTAAAGCTCGGTGACCTCCGGCTCAGTGACTGTACAGCTCTGTTAGCCGCTGGGTTTGTTTTACTGATGAAGGATTTCTGGTAGAATATAAATCGTGATTTATGTGACAAAGGAAGGACTTTTGTCCAGCAGTCCCCTGATTCATGAGGAAAAACCAGAAAACTGCAGAGGAGCTGTAAACCAGTAGAATCGGCACAGGACCAGGACAGAATCGGTGTGGTTCTGAGATCAGTTTGAGACTCGGTTATGATGGTGGTTCTTATTAATCCCATCTATAGTCAGGGCAGCTGTCATTAGCTAAATCTAATCAGTGAGTGTTATTATCACGATGATGACCATAGACTGACTTAATTTTCAGGTCATCATTTTCATTCCCTAAGTACCTGTTTGTTCATTTTAAAATCATAGATTGGTTTTCTTCTTTTAACAGGGGAAAAAATACAGGACTTTGTTTGGAGTTGGGTCCTTAAAATTAAATCAATATATATATGTGTGTGTGTGTGTGTGTGTGTGTGTGTGTTCAGGAATAGCAAAAAGGGGTCACTTGGGATTTTTTTTCCATTCTGAGATTAACGGGGTCAAAGTTCAACCTGTTCTATTTAACCAAAAGTGCATGTGCAAAGCTAAAATTTCAAACTGACAAAGAGAAAAAGAGCTACCATTCTCAAAATGAAAAACTTGGATCACTCTTTGACTTTGTTGGAAATTTTCAATTCATAAAATGACCCAAGTGACCCCTTCTCCTTGTCCTGCACACACACACACCCACATACACACACACACACACACACACACACACACACACGCACACACACACACACACACACACACACACACACACACACACACACAGTACTGTGCAGAAGTCTTGGGCTCATGTAAGACAATTTCATACAGCAAATATGCTCACAAAAATAATGAAATTAAAAGTTTGAAATAACTGAGATATGTATTTTACAGAGCTGTAAATAGTTAAAAACTAAATTAAACCAATATTTGGAGTGAATATGATTTGCCTAATAATCTGGGCCCCTGTCTTGTTGTGCAATAGTTTTGTAAGATGATTGGCTTTTTGCTTGTTCCAGACACAGTGAAAAACTTGCCATCATTCTTCTGCAGTCTCACTTGTGTCTCTCCTTCCAAGTAGGTGCAGACAGCTATGATGATGTTAACATCAGGGCCCTGTCAAGACTGTATAATCTGTATTAACTGTTTTTCATGAAATACAAGCAATTATATAACTTCCTATTTTTTAACTAGCCATTGAAATTTCAAATATGCTTTTTACCCTGATCAAAACAAATGCAGAAAACAAAAGCACATTACTGTATACATACACACACACACACATATTTTTTTTTCTTTTTTTTTGCCTTTCAAAGACTAACCGACAATAATTTTCAAAACCAGTCTTCACACTTCACTTCACTTGCTGATGAAGAGTGTGGTTAAAAATAAATTGAAATGTCATTTAAAAAATGCACAAATTCTTGTGTTGCAAATATCTTCAAATTTTTCTCCTCATGGAGGAAAAACAGAATCAGTCGAGCTCTAAACCTTTAATTATGAATAAACATTTCATTTCGCCCAAACATTCAGCCTCATCAAGCCATCATACTGTGATCAAAAATTTGACATTTTGGCAAAACAAGAGTGTTTTATATCCAATGAATGGCATTTGGAGCCATTTCAAGTTGCAGAACTATTCAAGTCACACTTATAAAATACTCGAAAAAATAAACAACTTCTCTCAAGCTGAGAAAAATCACCAGAGACTGCATCATGTGACAGCCAAAGAAGCCAATCAGAGATTGGAGCCCCATGTCTAATTGACTAAACTGCAGGGAGGATGTATCTACATTGATAATTGAAGTCACTGCAGGGACTCTCAACAAGCTTTTGCCTAAAAAAAAAAAAATCAAACTCCATTCATGGGGTGACAGCGGTTTGCTTTTAATAGTAAAATCAAAACAGTTTACTTCCATAAAGCATCCAGTAATTAAACCCTGTCAAAGGCCCCCTAGTGGCTTTCATTAAACCAGACCACCATGAAGATATTTAAGGAGCTGATTGCATTTGAATGTCCAATTAAATTCAAGCTAATCCCTCAATAACCTCTTTTTTTCTTGATCTGTAATTAGGATTCGCTGGTCTACTCTTCTTCCGTCAGCAGAGCGGAACATTTGTATTAAAAGACAATCTGCCAGACTGAACCCTTCCAGAGGGCCCCACAGGCTCTGCAGCGAACAGGAATCCATCACCTGTAGGCTCTCTGATGTGCTGAAGCTCATTGCTCATGTAATTGCGGGCGATTTGTTTTCCTCGCTCTAGCGCTCATGCGGCGGAGGATGTGATGTGAGTGTGGGGAGGTTCCTTGGTATTTCTGTCGCTCTGGGGTGAAGTTGGTCTTTATGATGCAGGGCGGAGGCCGAAATGAAGAGCCTGTGTTATGGGCTGAAATGAAGAGTGAGATACAGGCCAAAATGAAGAGTTCTGGGCCGGGATGAGGGGCGTGTTTTACGAGCCAAAATGAAGAGCCTGTGCTTTTGGTCGAAACAAAGAGTGTGTGTTACCAGCTGAAATGAAGAGGTGTGTTAGAGACCAAAACGAAGAGCGTGTGTTATGGGCTGAAATGAAGAGACTGTGTCATGGGCCCAAATGAAGAATGTGTGTTACTGGCCAAAATGAAGAGTGGATGTTACCAGCCAATATGAAGAGCATGTCGTATGGGGCCACCTTGTGCTTCCCTGTTCCTGCAACCCCCCCCCCCCTTTCCCCCATCCCCCCATTCCCCCCCACGGCTGCCTCAGCAGATCAGGCCAAATCAAACACCTGCTCCGCCGCTCCCAGCTCCAAGCTGATCTATTGCTGTTGGCAACAATAAGATATCTCTTTGCCCTCTCTCTGCACAGTGACCATTTTGGTCTGTCATTTACAGTGCCACATCAGGAAGGGGGTGAACCAATCACGTATCTCTCTCTACAAGGACTCACCATGCAAACAGCATAATTCAGGTGCGGAGGGGACAGGGTTAGAATGCTGCTGCGTTATGGGAGGATTCTGAGATGCGCACAGGACTGAGATGAGAATGCACAAATGGAAACACTTCCAGGAAACGCATGATGACAGAGCGTTATTAATTAATCTCTTCACCTGAGGAATTCCGAAGTCATGTAAACATGCTGACACATTGCTTATCTGGTACCTGGGTCCTCAATCAACAGGATCAGCACATGATCAATTTACTTCATCAAGAATTTCTCAACAAATAAATGTACAGCCCACCCCTGTGATGCCAGTCCCAAAAGTCTTTGTGAGCCCAAGTGTCTGTGATTTATCCTTACACGTTAGCATCTCTTTTTAGTTATTAATGTGCCTTGAACCAGTCTACTGCTCATTGATTAAAAAAAAATAAATAAAAAATCAGAAACAGCAGTCTGGCACCAGGTGTAGGCAGAAAGTCCATATAAGTGACAACAATAAGTGACCTTCTGTGGACTATCGGACGAGGAAGAGGTAATGTGTGTGATTCATCACTGCCCAGGACCTGGGTCAACTCGAGTGACAGCCAAATCAATCGCCCAGCTCGGACATGAGCAATTTTAAGCCATGAACTGGGCCAATCCCAGTCACAGGCATTAATTTTCTGCCAAAGATCGGTGGCAGAGTAATGCGGAAAGAAACTGAAAGCCAGTGGAGGGGATGATGGGTAGGGTATGCTGAATGTCAGGCCTGGTGACTACTGATCAATATCTCTACATTTTCTGGCACAGTGTTCTTGCATAGGATGTTTTTGAATCAGCTTGAATCCGTTTTTGAGAGCTTGATAACTGCCCTCCCCTAATAAGTGCTAGAAAGCCTGATATGATAATGAGGAACATGAATCTGCAGGCACTAACGGTCCCCCCTCCTGTGTAGAGATGTCCATCAGTGGCTCCTATTGTGAGCGGCTCTGATGAGGTTTTAGGAAATAATCAGTACGGCTGAAAAAAAGAAAAAGATGATCTATTTGCCATCCAGGGGTCCATTCATTCCATATGTTTTATGTTATAGTAGTGAAGAGAAATCATTTGTAATACCTGACAGGGTAGAGCTTCTGCATTTCGCATTGCTTTCACGGTAGCACCAGAGAGCTTGCCCAGACATTTGAGATGAGTTTATGTTCGTGAGTTTATGGCTTATGTTCACACACCTCCTGTAGAATTTCCCCTGATATCACTCTTGCATATTTAGGACACAAACATTAGCAACAGTAACTTGGCTACGTTACCCGCAGTGCTACTGCCATAATCAACTGGCTATCACGTCAGGTTGGCTTATGCAGTAAAAGCAACTTATAGCTTCTGTGTCTGTGAGTCACAGACAGTCACAACCAATACAGGCTTTATCTTCAGATATTTTACAAAGCCTGCGTGTGAGGCCAGCTGTTAGTGCTAACTATTGCTAGCGATCCTGCTAGTCAGTGTAACACGTTAGCTTCACTTACATTATTTACTGCTATACAGTTACTTACTTACAGTTTGTGGCTCCGAGGGCTTAATTGATGCAGCTGCTTCAGGTTTGAGAAGCAGCTGAAACGCTTATCCTGTGTCGAATTATCCTTTATTGACGAAGCTGTCTTTGGTGAAATGCTGAGCACAAGCAGCTAACGTTCCCTTTAGCCGTGGCGGTTTGCTGCCAGCAAACAAAAAAAGCTGCCCACTGATTTCTGGTGGCATCGTCTTTTGGAAGAGAAGTAGGTGTTTTTCTCTATGTCCAAAAGGAAACGGACGAGCAGCTTTGGGAGAGATACTGACAAAGCTGCACCTCAAATGATCTGCGGTTCTTCTTTTGTATTTCCAAAAGTGTAGACGCTACTAAGGCATAGCATGATCTGCCGTTGTTAGCGCCTGCTAGAATAGCTTCCGGTGTGGGCAGGTCCAGTGCCGTGATTGGCTCTGGCTTGGTCTGTACTAATTGGAACGGCACAACCTGACATCAGGTTTTGCCCAGATCTCGCGAAGATCTCGGGAGCAGCTGTTCAGAGAGGAAATCACGTTCACGACTCATGTTCTTGGATTACGGCAAAGCCTCTGTATCTTATGCTTAGAAACTTTTCAGCGGTTGAGTAAGGACAACTAAAATTATAACATTACTGGTATGTATTATAAGAAGGATCAGCATAATAGGTCCCCTTTAAAGTGCCTGAGCCATGCTGTGGCCCATTACCTCTGAGGTACCCGTATTTACAGTATATTAAAAGCAAACGGTTTTTTCTTAAGCTGTTGTTATGATTTGATAAAGTTTAATACATTTTATATGTTTGTTACATAAAATTTAATGAGATGAACAGCTTCTTTTTTCTTTGCTTTTGCAATATTTGGTATTTTCAAGAAAATGTGTCATTTGCAAAACTTTCATTTTGAAGAATTAGCCAAGTTACCAAGAGAATAATCAAAATAAATTGGACATTTATGCAAACAAAGGACATGAACCACATTCAGTACATATTACCGAAGAACTTTTGGCTTTGGTTTTACTTTATCTAAAAAAAGTTTACCTCATTAATAATATTTACCTCCTTTATATGTATTTTTTCCTTAGATGAACCCAGTGTGAAATGTTTCTAGCACCGCTTTTGCGCCCAAATCATTAAACCATCAGCAAATTGTAAGGCAATTATAAACCCTGCATGTCAGCAGCTCTGGCACTTCTTCAATACGTGTAAAGTGCTCTCTCAATCAACACAGCAGTGGAAAGATGACAAAGAACAACTAGAAGAGGCTCATTCTGATGAATGGCAGCCATTATGTGTTCACTTTCAATGTCTGATACAACTGTGAGGAGAGAGGGGGTCAAAAAAAAAAAAAAAGAATACTACTTTTGTACTTAATGCACTGACAAGCCTCAGCCAGTTACAACATAACAGAAATTCTTAACGTTTAAACTACAAAGCAACAAAACTTTTGCAGCAGAGTAATAAGACAGTGTTTAGCTCTCTGGTGACTGCAAACATTAATGAGTGTGACAACTGAATCAGACAGATTGTGCATGCCTCATGTTTACAACTAAGCCCATCCCAAACAACTTGCTTGCACGCACCATATCTCCGAAAGAAATTTAAAAAGCTAATTACTTTGCTGCGCAGCAGTTTTAGTGAAATATATTGTTTACTTGCTTAATTTGCACTGCAGCACAGTCGCTTTTGAAGTACCGGTAGTTATAAATGTGCTTTGTTGAGGCAAAAAATAAATAAATAAATACAATCTTATGATAAATGGATAAGTAATGAGTTATCCAAGATTTCTATGAGATGAAGAAGATCTTTAGTGGCAGACTTACACAGCTTGCACGTTTTTAATGCGGCCATCACCATTAAATAGGAGGAGCAATTCAAATTTGGATCAAACTCTTACCCACCTAAAAACATGCACATTTACAGCCTGGTCACCTATTCCCTATTCAGTCCCTTAAACAAATGATACCAATGATGGCAAGATGAGTTTCAAAGGAGCTGTCATAATTACTGCACATGCTCAGAACTTACATTCTAACGAACTGAATCTGCATGACTTCGAGTCATAATCTGATTCCATCCTTGCCAACGTTTTGCATTGTGTTTATATATTTTAGTTACTCAGGCATTATGCTTTTAATATTAAGGACTTTTCTACGGAAATTTAAGGATTCATAGCGCTATTGTAGCACTTTAGCCAAAGAACATGAACAATGTAGGCCGGTCGCCAATAATCATCATAGAAAAAGAATACCTGATTATAATTATTACCCACCCTATCACTACCATCATTAGCATGCTTAAAATTTATTTACACAGAATAAATATTTCAAGGAAAGCAAGGATGAATAAACAAATCATTATGCCTCTTTTAGCTTATTTTTTTAAACCTTAATGCTTTGCTCCATCACCATCAGTTATTTATGGTTTGTTTTCTCATCTGCACAAGCATGCACAATCAAATCCAGTCATCAAAGCCTCTCAGATGTCTGTGAATGAAAGCAAAGCCTCTGTTTTTACTGCACCACCTGGAGTTCACCTGGGTCACCCACACGAGTAATCAAAGGTACACACGGAGAGAGAGGGGGTGAGGATGGAGGAACAAGGGGGGTGCAGGTGAGGGTGGGTCTGACTGCACTTTTGAATCCAGAGAACGACTAAACAAAATCACAGCACCCGGAGTGCCTCGAAAGTCAGTATGAGAACATCCCTCCTCTCACAGGAGAAGGCTTCGAATCTCAAACTGCACTCACACAACATCTCTTTCGTTCCTGTCACACAATGGCACATATCAGCCAAGCCACATTGGACACAATTAAATCCAAGCCGAAAGGAGCATCAAACAATATGTCCTGCTATGATCCCTTAGCCTCTGGCAAATCAGCAAACCAAATGGTACCCAGAAAACTAAAATGTCATTTTGCCAAAGGCTTTTTGTATGGATGCAAAAGTGACAAACTCAGAGTAGTTGATGTTATTATTGTTATGACATTTGCATTTTGTTTCATTCCCTCTGTCTCTTCTCTCCACCACAAAGCTGTTACCTGTATTCAACTGCACTGTGGTTCACTATACTGGTATATCATTGCAGGTACATCTGCAGGTGTCATCATTAACTTCAAGTGAATAGCATGATTACAATCCTGCCTGAGGTATAAATTAGCACAGGCCAATACTGGTTGGGTCATTTCCGATCACAACTGAATTGGATCACCAGCGCACAGGCAGGACCAGTGTCTGCAGCACTACTGAGGCTCCAGCGGGACAGTGTTTGGGAGGCTGCACCGTCGGTTAGCTTAGCTCCTCTTTCAGTTCCAGCTGCAGCAGGAATTAAACAACTCCCTCAGGAGCCATAACTGAGACCACCTTGGTTGAAATAACCGTATGCTTTGGTAGGGTCATATTCTGCCTGAGGTAATGCTGCAGGACAAGTAATTTGAAGACAATAAAAAGAAAGGCATGCGCATTGAGGTTTGAGACCCATTACCGAGAGCCATTGAAACCCAAAACCAGCTTTATCCCAAAAAAAAAACCCAAAACAAAACAATAATAATACAGCACATAAAGTACGATGTAGATAGAAGTATATTACCGTAAAACCACAAATGTTCTCAGGAAACAAATTTGGTCACAGATTATATGGTTGGCTTTGCTTGACTCACAATCCAATCTACTTCAGTATTATGGCTGTATTACACCTTCATGCCAAAGGATTATTTAGATATAGATACACAAAAGCTGTCTGCCTCATACTGGCTTGATAAATGGTCAGAACGGTCAGATTTAGAGGAAGTTTAGCTTTCCTGTGGGAGTTAACCACAATCGACAGCTCAACTCATTGATCCAACCTCTGAAAGTGGTCCCCGATAACAACACCAACAGAACTGAGCTCGAATCGATACATCCCAGTTACCTTCACAGAACACTGCACTGCATGGGGGATAATGTTCAATTTTTACCGTGAAAAAATAAAAACACAGTGAAATAAAAGGATGTGAAATAATAAAAGGAAATGTAAAACTGTAACAATCAATAACAACAGTAGAGCTGTGGTGCAAGGCACACACCAACACACTGTCATCCCGACTTGTCACACAGTGACGCTACCTGACCAAGCAGCAATATACTACGGAAATGGAGCCTTTTGCCATCCTTATTTGACTTTTAGCGTTAGAGCGCGGGATAAGCATTAGGGATTAGTGGGTTGGCTTCGTTTTAAACTGAAGTCAAATGAGGAAATCCTCTTTTTCATGCTGTATCGACACTTGGTCAGGTAGCGTCACTTTATGAAGAGTCGGGATGAGACTGGGCTTCACACAATGACAAATTTTAAGTGATTTAATGCACTGATTCCCACACATCCTACTATGATTACCGGCGATGCCTCAATCTGTCTGTCTGTCTCAGGTTGCAAGGCACGCCATTGTTTCAAGCAGCTCTAGAACTTGCCATAACACTGCTCAGGGGTCTGACATAATTCTGGGCCCAACTCGAGAATTTTACGACGTTATAATTTTTCCGAAACTTAAACAGGGCAAATGCACTGCTTCACAAATTTAGACATCCAGGGAATATGCATTTGCGGGAAGATTGTCTCATGGGCCATCACACACTCAATTCTACTGTAATACTTGACAAAATCTTTGAAACTTCTCAATTCTTAATGTCTCCACAGATGTCAGCGCGAATATAAATATTTTGCTAAATATATAATTATATTACAGATTAGGTGTACGGGAAGATATTTGCCAAGTGAACTGTAGGCTGTGGTATAAGTGGCCTTGCTATGCTATGTGGTCGAGAATCTTAAAATTAGAGCTTCGTACACACTGAAGACGCACTGCAGGATACTGTCTCAGGCACCAGCTTACAGGTGGAGTAGGACTGAGTTTCAAACAGAACTTCCAATGTGCTCAGTGGAGTTTGCTTGAAGGAGAATGGCCTTCTTACTGACTGAAAAGATTATCCTTCAAGGAAAGTATTCTCTTCCAAAAAAGAAACTATACATTGTTTTTAGCATCAATTTATTAAACATGAAATGTTTTGACAAATGTAGAAAACAAATTGAAAAGAAAGTGAAATCAATAATTCAATATTTGTCTAGTTTCTTTTTTGGAAGAGTATATTTCAATATGTTTTCCACATTTGTCAAAACATTTCATGTATAATAAATTGATGCTAAAAACAATGTATAGCTTCTTTTTTGGAAGAGTATATATCACAATATCACAATATCCCCCCCCTTTTCCCACTGCCTGAAAATCCAGGATCCAAAAGTGGTGCAATATGCTTCAGAAAAAAGAAAAAGACGAACGGCCCCTGACAGTGGAACAATTCCCAGTTACCCGCATCAGGGAAGTGCCCACGCATCTGACTGCAACACAAATGAGCACATCAAAAAAAAAAAAAACGTAAAAAAGCTTTCAATCTGACAAGCACTGAGTTCCCGGGTGTCAGGGTCGCAGCTACGGGGCGACGCATCTGATCTTTAAATTGGTCGCGGTCACATATTGCAACCCTCATATTAACATCAGAGGCTAAACGCTGCTCTGCAATAAATTGTCCTGAAGAACCCAAACCAGCATTTATGAATTGCTCTGATCGACTGTCTATGCGCATTCCTGCATTTCAATTTTATTATTTGTTCTTACATGCCATTTTATTCGTGCTCAAAAATGGCAATGTATTGAGCAAAACTACAAGAAAATATACTCTGCAATTAAAACAGTTTTTGTTCAACTGATTGTTATCCAAAAAAGTAATTATAAAAATCTGACAGCCCAATTAAACAAAGAAAATTTGACAGCCCAGGTAAACAAACTGAATTAGCTATTTATAGTGCAATATTTCTTTTGAAGCAATTTGATCAATTTGAACAAAAAAAAAAAATCATTTTCTTATGGAATGATTGAGTCAATCTCTTTTTAACATCTTCTTTGTTACTGATGTGTATTCTAGTGCAGTGAAATCATCTGTATTTAGTTTGTAGATATGACCTGTAACAGTCGTCCCAAGGTAGAAAGCTTGCTTTTTCACCTTTACTTGGTGGATGGTACGTGAAACAAAACTTTGGTTTTCAATCATTATTCCGAGTGAAAATACATGGAGCTTTTGCTCTAGAAACAGACAGCAAAGATTAACTGCTTTGATAGGCTGTAGCTCAACTCAAAGCTTCAGCCTAATCTTTCTACGGGTGTAATAAATTACGAATCATACACAGTAGCGCTCTGATTTCCCCTCGCAAGCCTGATTATAGATCATTTTCAGAAGTCTTACGTGCAGCTGTGTGCTCCAAGTACCTCAGCTGTGACAATTACAGGAATCAAGAACAGAGCACTTCAGAAATAAGCGATGGAGCTCCAGGTTTGAGTGCTACTCTGAAGAGACTGAACAAAGCCAGGAGTGATTACAGGACAAAGTGCTGTCAATTAGAATGCAGAGAAGATGGAGCATTACGTTGTGAGGCATTTGGGACAAGACACTGCTCCATCTACAAGGTATCAACAGGGACACTTTGTTCATGAACTCTCAGACTTCACAAACACTTCCCAGTCAGGGCCGTATTTTCCATAAGCATAACAAAGTTCGTCCATTGACAGTAAGTTAGCATCTGTGATTTTGGGAAACGCACCCCAGTTCTTGAATTGCTCTTGAACAAGTCTAAAGAATTCATAAATCAAGTTCTTAAACCACAAATTCATGTACAGTTCTTTACTTGTTCTTGAACAGTTCTTGATATAGAAATCGAAGAACACAAAATTCTTAAACTGTTCTTGGAAAATTAATAAACATACAAATCAAGAACACAATATTCATAGATGTTCTTTGGCAGTTCCTGACAAAACAAATCCAGGACAAATGAATATTAATAAGTTCCTTAAATGAATAAAATGAGGCCAATTTCATTAACTGTGCTTCTTTGAGAATTTCTATTCTACGAGATCAATATGATCTAAGCAAAGTACATTCTTGAATAAAGTAAAACAAATAAAACATGCTAATTGTTAATAAGTCTAAGTTCCAAAAACATTATATGATTAAATAAATTAATCATTGAAATGTACATCTTCCTTCTGGAAACTGACTGATAAACTTGTCTGCAGTGATTATGTTGCCAATATTAGGAACAAATAAAATTCTTAACATGTTAACTATCATTGAGACAGTAAAAAGTGCAAAAGGGATTGGATTACAGTAAGTTATTATTTTCAGGTTGTTTAGTTAAACAATAGCCGAATGCTATGAAGATGTATCAGTTTACTGTTGACAATCTGTGTTCATGAGTAGCACTTAAACACTTGCTTTGAGTTCAAGATTTATTCTTGAATTTAAGCCTGAGGTTCATGAGCAATTCATGAATAATTCAATTCCATCTCAAGAATTCTTCTTGAATACTTCAGAAATTTGATTCATTAACTGTTTTCAAATAAATATTCTGAAGCAATTCATGAACTCATCAAGAATTAAACGCCCAAGAACTCGAGTCTCAAATACTTGTTAAGAGGAATTCATAAACAGTTCAGGGACACAGTTCAATAACTGTTCATGAATTCTTCATAAATTGTTCTTCAAAGCTTTGCAGGGGTGAAGTGCACAAGCCTGCTGGCATGACTTTCACAGCCACTATTACACAAGTTTCAGTGAAAACCAGACAATAACCAAGAATTAAGCCCAAACAGTGCAGTACTTCATATACCGTCACAGGGAACATCCGGCAATGAGCTTTGAAACCTTACACATTCAAAATCGCACATTGAGACACGGCTGGAGACATGACCAATAGACAAATAAAAATGTAGAAATATTTCAAATACTGCATAGATTGTGTGGTCATTAGTGGATATAAAAAATATCTATCGAAGCAAAACCACTGAACCATTAAAATAAAGTCACCAAAATGTGTCCATTTCATTTCCAACACAGTGTAAAAAAAATAAAATAAAATAAAAGAAATCATCAGTAGATCTTATGGTTTTTGTAAGAATCCCATTGCAATGCAAGGACATCTATCCCACAAGAACCAAATTAATATAAAGAACTATCGAAATGTGAAGTAAAATCTTTGAAAGACCTGTGGGTGACCTCAGTGCCAATGTGCTGACTGTAGGCGTATTCTGTACCCAACAGCATGACAGGGTTGAGCCTCAGGTGATTCAGGGCAGTGAGAGGCTCATCCCTCCTGAGACCTGTTTTATACTGTAGCTCCTGTACTTACTCGATAACACCATGTGCCCATAGGGTGTAGCGCAGCCGCAGACTGCAGACTGTAGCACAGTGTGGGCAGTAGTGTGTATGTAAACCAGCCCCTGACCCTTGAGCCAGCACATCACAGTAGTATGCATGCTTAATTCCTAAATTAGGTATGGGAGACATCATTTACTAGCTTTGATTTGTTTTTTGAGGAACTGAAATGAGTAAAAGTCAGGATAATGAACCCGTAATATGTAATATATATAATATACCAATCTGTCGCTGTGAATGAGAGTCCTGTCACATGCTGTAGATCTCAAACACATCAGGATTAATCACATAAACACGCACACAAATGAAGGCAAGCAAGCACACATGGATGGACACAAATCCGCAGAGGAGAGAACTGACAATAAAGGATAGGATCTGCAAGTTTTTTTTTTTTTTTGGGTCGAGGCAGGTGAAAGGGGGTTGTTCTCCAGCCTGATTTCAGCAGAAACATATAAATGAGGGCAGAAGCAGTAATTGGACCGGACCTGCCATTGGTGATTCCTCCATGGGTGATTAAGCAGACAGAGGGAGAGCGCAATCTTTCCTCCTGAATCACAACACAATTAAAAAGAGCTTCGACTCCCTGGGACAGGCCGGCCTGCTGGAGCGTGGCGAAAACAAAGCAGCAGGCGACCCTGCAATGGGACGCCTGCTCTTCGATATTCTCAAAGAGAACCGGAGGAGGCTCAGATCAGGATCGGATGAATCATGCAGTGGAGCGGGAGGGGATTTGTTTACGCTGTTGTGGTTAATGTACCTGTTTGTCCTGGTGGCAGGGGTGGGTACGCAACCTGTGTTTCAATGCCCGGTGCACTATCCTCAAACTACTTCTGTCTCAGACTCTCCCCGGATCATTTAAGGAGACGACTGTGGGCCATTATAGAGCTGAGTGCTTTTGTGCCGTTAGGGGTGGGAATTAAAATCCTTGTGCATTCAGGTCAGTGGGCGGAGAGGGGAGATTGAGGTCTGGGTTGCCCGTCCTGCTAATACAACCTCAAGGACAACCTGGCGGCCCTCCCCCAGGAGACTGAAGGAAGGGCGCAGACTTCTGTAAAGTCACTGTTAACTAGAGGAGGAGACCGTTCATCCAGCACAATGAGTCATCAGCACAACGTGCATTAGATATGACATTTATTGATTGTAGCACAAAATATTACTCCCCAATTCTGATAATATACCCCCAAATTCATTCAAATCCATTGGAAACACTCCATGTTGGAGTTAATATGCCTTAACTAGTGATATCAATGATTTAGAAAAAAAAAGTTTAATTCACATCTGATCAGAGAGAGAAACTCCACAAAAAGTTGAGGCAGGGGCAATTTAGGGCAAATGTGATAATTGGCAAAAATATGGTATTGTGAAATCGGTGAAGTTATACAGGTGAGCTGGTCATGTTATTGTCCCCAGCCCCACAAGAGCAAAGATGGGTTGAGGCTCGAAAGTTTGCCGTTGCCAAAAAATATAAAATAAAATAAAAAGAAAGACAGATAAATAAATGGGTTGGATTTTAGTAGTTTCACCCCATACAATTCATAGTATAACTGGCACTCGGAGAGCACATACCGCTGCCAAACCATTTGGAGACTGCTATTCAGCAAACTAGCCATTCACAATTCAAATAAAATGGTCTATTGCTAAATAAATAAATAAATACATTGGTTGAGTGCCGTTAAGCAACTACAAAGAAATAGGTGATGTTGCTGCAAAGCCCCATCTCTATGGAGTTAAATTACTGCCAAAACCTTGTATACAAACCGAACATGTTTTACAAATGCACCACGATTCACAAACAAATACAATGTGATTTGCAAATATAAAAATGATTCACGTGCAAATAAAGTGTGGTGTGCAAATATAAAAACGATTTGCAAACAAATACAGTGTGATTTGCAAATATAAAAACGATTCACGTACAAACAAGGTGTGATTTGCAAATATAAAAACGATTTGCAAACAAATACAGAGTGGTTTGCAAATACAAAACACCATTAACAAACGAATGTTTTCAGTTTTACAAATACAAAACGTACCGATTGCAAGTATACGACGAGAACCATTTCCTACAAGTACAAATCACTTTTGGCAGTTTTCTACCGCTGACATGGCGAAAAGGATTTTCTCACAAATGTCCTCACTGTTATTGTCCCTGTTAAACAGCAGGTGGGGCTATGACTCAATATCCTAGATCTCTACACCGTGAAGTTGAACAGAATAGAGAACGGCCGCCAGCGACAACCGTGGACATGAGGATGATGGCTGAGGCTAAATAAAAACGCAGTGTCTTCGTGTTCGAAATAATTCCGTGTCCGACAGTGGGATGGTGTCAATATAACTACGTGTCCGACAGTGGATTATTGTTTTTAATCTCATGAGGTCTACTGAATCTTTTAGATAGCCTATTAAACGTGAATGTTTGATCAGATGGCTCAGTTCTTCAAGATGGGTACCCAATCAATGTTTCTGTTTAAGCTCTGCTCAATAAAGTGTTCTGATTGATAGTGATATATTTTTATTTTCCATTTCGTTATAAATCTGGGCCCGTATTCACAAAGCATCTTATCTTAGCGCAAGGAGTACTCCTAAGTCGCGCTAAAACATTTATGATAAAACAATCTTAAAATTCACAAAACCGCTGAGAGCAACTTTTAGTGAAGAAAATTGGTAACTCAATAGGGGTAGCTCTGAGATAGGCGGGAGTAATCTCCGTTGCTATGGCTGATGTCAATTCTCATGCACGAGTCTTGGAATAATGAGCACGGTGATTGGTTGTTTGGTGGCAGGGCAACCCATTGAAAAATATCCCACATACAACCCATGGAGGAAAAAATGAGAAAATAGTCCAAGGGACTGGTTTGTCCAATAAAATAATGGCAGTTGTTACGGGTTCGGCAGTTTTCAAATGCATTTCAAAGTAGAGAGGTACGACAATCCCCTTTTTAAACACTGCCCTAACCCTAAGCCTAACCTTAACTTTAACATTGACATTAAAATAATTTTCTTCCCTACAACTATAATAATTTAAAACAGAGTTACTTTTAAGCAAGTTATTGTTAACATACAAAGCATTGGTTTTTCTAGATTCGGTTTTAAAATAATAGCATATTGAGCACTTTTGAAAATTGCAATGCACGGTCCCCGCATATTACGCTCTAGGCAAATAAACGTACATAGGAAAGAGATAATTGTAAAAACATTAATAGCATTAAACAAGTTATTAATGAAACGCGTCACTTGCCCCAATAGCTACTTGTTACCCGATGAGAATGAGAATATGTTGCGATCATTTAAATGTCGAGCCGTTCAAGTTTGTTTGCCCTAAACTGTCATGGATGTAAGTTCAAAAATGACGCGAAAGCCCAGCTGGAGCCAAGACCAGTTACTGCTGCTGGGCCAGTTGGTGCTGGAGCGAAAGCATGTAGCCTAATCAGAGGGAAAATTGGCTCGGGGGTGAATAGCAAATCCAAGCGGTAGGCCTATGCGTGGGATAATATCAGCCAACAGATCGTTGCAGCGTTACCCTCGGTGTCTCGGATGGCTAAAAGTTGCTCTCAGCGGTTTTGTGAATTACTTTTCAGATTTTACTCCTACATAAAATGTTTTAACGCGAATTAGGTGTACTCCTTGCGCTAAGATAAGATGCTTTGTGAATACGGGCCCAGATTTATAACGAAATGGAAAATAAAAATATATCACTATCAATCAGAACACTTTATTGAGCAGAGCTTAAACAGAAACATTGATTGGGTACCCATCTTGAAGAACTGAGCCATCTGATCAAACATCACGTTTAATAGGCTATCTAAAAGATTCAGTAGACTTCATGAGATTAAAAACAATAATCCACTGTCGGACACGGAGTTATATTGACACCATCCCACTGTCGGACACGGAATTATTTCGAACACGAAGACACTGCGTTTTTATTTAGCCTCAGCCATCATCCTCATGTCCACGGTTGTCGCTGGCGGCCGTTCTCTATTCTGTTCAACTTCACGGTGTAGAGATCTAGGATATTGAGTCATAGCCCCACCTGCTGTTTAACAGGGACAATAACAGTGAGGACATTTGTGAGAAAATCCTTTTCGCCATGTCAGCGGTAGAAAACTGCCAAAAGTGATTTGTACTTGTAGGAAATGGTTCTCGTCGTATACTTGTAATCGGTACGTTTTGTATTTGTAAAACTGAAAACATTCGTTTGTTAATGGTGTTTTGTATTTGCAAACAACTCTGTATTTGTTTGCAAATCGTTTTTATATTTGCAAATCACACCTTGTTTGTACGTGAATCGTTTTTATATTTGCAAATCACACTGTATTTGTTTGCAAATCGTTTTTATATTTGCAAACCACACTTTATTTGCACGTGAATCATTTTTATATTTGCAAATCACATTGTATTTGTTTGTGGATCGTGGTGCATTTGTAAAACATGTTCGGTTTGTATACAAGGTTTTGGCAGTAATTTAACTCCATACATCTCTTTCAAGAAAGTTACATTGAAAGTGTCATAGTGTTCATTTTGGTCGGAGCAATTTTCATAGTGCATACAGATTGGCTGAAAGCATGAGGTTTTCTTCTATAATTCTCATGGTCCTGAAAAGAACAGAGAACTTTTTGCTGAAAAACAAACAATAACATTATCACTGATATGGGGACTCTCCTTTCTCATTTCCTCAATTGTAATGCAAAGCCTGGCAGTGAACTAGGCTCCAAGAATTAGACCTAGTCCTAGGAAAACATGGCACTTGGCACCTCCAATCAAGTGCACTGCTGAAAAAATGGTCCTTTTAAAATTAATAGCATATTTTTCCATGAGTCATCCTTTGTGAAATGCACAACGTATATGGGGTTCAGCAAGAATAAGTACAGTATCCTCTCACATGGAACACAAAAGTCGTGCCCTCAGCAGAATACCAAGATTCTGAGATCAATTATCCAAAAAGAAGAATTCTCAGGCATGCTGAAAATTAGAGGTTGACAAGTAAACACGGAAATAAGCACAGCATGTAGTCTGTACTGCAACAGTTTTGAAAAGTAGCTGAAGCCTATGTAGTGCCGTCTGACTAGTATGGTTTAACCCTAGAACACTATTGCTAAAATTAGTAACACCATCACTAACGCTGGGTGATTTTTCCCGATGTAGTAAAACACCCAATAAAAAGTACTTGTCATCAAAATATGACAATACATGACAAATTAGAGTAGTGTTCTTTTATTTTCAACTGTGCCATGTCTAACAAAATGAAAAAAAGTACCCTGAGGTTAACAAAACACCCATGCCTTCAAAGATGTCAAAGACAATGCTGAAGCTACCCAGGGACCCATAACACAGACAAACGCAACATAATGAAAATCACGTAAACACGTTTGCTCGGGTGAAAATCACCCGGCGATAGTGTTCTAGGGTTAAGCAGGAGTGGTATTATGTGAGCAGTCATACCAGTTGGTGTGAAACCGCAACTAATGCTGAAAAGATTAGAGGAGTATTATCAACATGTCAGCAGTGATATTTAAGTGTTCGCGTAAACTTGCTGTGAGCTGGAGCAAAAAAGTGCGCAAGTTTGGGAAGCCTTCATGCGCAAGTAAAGGCGTTCACCTGCCGGAGAATGAGAGAAATGAGATGTGACGTTTCAATTTTCAATCTTTTCATTCAAATTAACTGCTTTTTCTTTGAGTCTTATAGTGCACCAATTACTGTGTAAATATTACGATTTAAATATAATCTAATATCAAACAATCAAGTCAGAGTCATAGTCCTAAGTTCCCTTTAAGGAAGATCTCAGGGTAGCCTACCTGCACTTTTAGACTGCAGTATGGTTATTTCATATATATTAGCCTTATACTTTTGGCTCTGTTTAGCTATGTAAAAGGTAGTAAAATCTGAGTAACAGGCAGAAAGAGAAGTAGTGGGGTAGAGTAAGATGGTAGCTCTCAGGGAAGGTCATTGTGACTGATCAGTCGGTTTTAGACAGCTCAGTGGGAATTTTTCCGAGGCATCCGGCTGTTAACTTATGGTTCTGTGAGGGGTAAGATTGCCGATCACCTGCTAAGGTAGCAAATGAATACTAAGACCACTTAACTGATTATTCCTTCTCTTCGCTTACTTCTGTTGCAGAAGACATCAATCAAGGATGCTGCTGCTCTGTAATTCGTACTTTAACCTTGCCCCAAAAATCATTTCTAATCCTATGCAGAGCTGTAGGTGTCGCTGTCATGGGGATTAGAGCAATTTGGCTTCTACGGTGACTAATAACGGCAGGGATCTCACTGCAATTTGATTTCAGAGAGAAAACTCACACCAGACTCTTCAATTTATCAAAAGCAGGCAATGGCGGGGGTGATATTTACCTGAAGACAGACGACAGGCCGTGAGGTCTTTAACAGTCTGAGACTGAACGAGCGACGGCTCCTTTGGGCCAGTTTAACGGGCAGTGACAAATAGGGTTGCATTAGTGCATTCACACATAGGCAGGGCTTCCTCTGTGCTCACAGAGACCTTTGCTTCATTGAACAACACAGAACAGGAGTGCTGCAGCACAAACAAAATGGCTGCCTGTGAAGATCAGCTCATGCTGCATGTGTAAACACAATCCTTAGGTGCACACAATTGAGATTAGCCCAGCACTTAAACAACAAACATAAAGAGTGAGTGCATTTAATAACAAAGTGTATTGACCAGCACATATATGACCAAACAGTGCTTGCAGCAACATCAAAGCCAGAAGTGCAGATATTCACACTCATATAGACACACACACTCATGTTCTGAATACAGTAGAACTCGCCTTAACCGTCCTCGTAGAAAACGGAAACTCGCTTATACCGGACTAACAGCTCAAATCCCGATTTATCTATAATATTTTTCCATGAAATAAACATTGAATATTTTGGATCTCACATAACGGATTTTCGCTTACAAAGGACAAAATGTCCAGTCCCGTCACAATGCATTTCCATTAAAAACCATTCATGTATACCAGACAAATTGGTTTGCACCATGCACATACGCAGTTGCAACTGAGCGATGAAACGAAGCTCGGCTTTCCTAATCGCGAAAAACTGAAACTGGCGCAGTTTCATTTACATACTATAGTCTTAGTCTTCTTCATTGATCCAATAGGTATGTGCACTTCAGAGTGAAGTTCTTCCGATCTTAATACGCAGAGCAAACATATTGTAGTGACTCGGATGCAGCCAGAACTAGTTGTTATTTGGGCGCTAGTTTATGGACACTTTGGTTTGAAGGTGTATTATTGGGGGGAAAAGATTCCCTAGTTATTGTCCAGATGTGAAGGTTGGCGGGGGGGGGGGGGGGGTTTGTTGTGTTTGCCATCTTCTTCCCAACCCGGGGAGCTATGTAAAGTTGAGCGGAAACTAAGTAGCCTAAACTTGTGAAGTTGTTGAAATTGCTCCGTGTTATTCATCTGAGGAATCAAAAATACATCGCTCAGGCTATAAGTTACAAAATAAATGCATACATGTATAAAATGGATATAATCTGTTATACGCATATAGCGAATATAATCTGTTTTATGCGTACAATGGATTTTGTCCGTTATATGCATTCACATAGGCGCCATATGTGGGGTGGGAGCATTGGGTCTCCTGCACCTTCAAAGTTAAGGTTGGGGGTGCAAAAACCCTGAAATATTAAAATCGCTAGTTTTCATAGTTCGTCTGCCCCTTTCAGTCAAGCAACTGATTAAGGTAATGCGGGACCATGTTAACAATAGATAAATAAATAAATAAGGTTAATGCAAGCCGTCTACAATTGTAGTAGCAGGTTTAGAAGCTGAATCCATATTGGAATTAATATTCATGTCCAGAAAATCTGTGTCCTTGATTCGTTGCCGTGGCCTACTCTAAAAAAAAAATCAGATAGTGAATATCACATCGTCTTTAGCTGCTGTTGTAGCCAAGCAACTCAGGAAGATTGCAACAGAATGTGGGCTACCATCCTGTAATTTACTGAGCTGGGGTTATGTTTCCCAAATGCAGTGCTATTCGCTAACTTTCAACAACTCCCATAGTCCAGTTCAAGCCAAGGTTTTTGGAAACGTACCATGAACGGTTACTTCCAATGTACCTTTCAATGCTTTCGCGTACGTGAATTTGTTAATAATATGCAATCGCCTTCATAAAAAGTGTTCCCCACCTCCATAATAGCGCAGGCAAAAAAAAAAACACAGTAGAATTTCATTTTTCCCAGATATGTAAATAAATAAATAGGTTTTTCAGCATGTTGATTCAGACGTGTGCTTTATATGAATGCATGGTCTTGACTACTTGTAAAGTCAATTTTGGCGGGATTCATTGGTTTTTGGCAATGCAGTAGACAAATTACAGTAAAAAACAGGCTATTTTTTTACATAGCAAAATGTGTAAAAAAAAATTACACCTAAAATAATAAGTAAACAGGTCCTTTATTGGCAATAATAAAATACACACCCTAATTTATTTTTACAGAAGTGTTCCGTTTTTCGTGTCTTCGCTCAAATGTTTTCATTGAGAGACTGCGCTCAATCGCAAGTAGGATTAATTACTTGTATCTGGACCTCATTTTCATCATCCAGCAGGATACAAATTGCAAATGAATTGTGACGTTGGCTTCAGAATTTCCCTTGCTGAGATTAAACGCAGTAAAATGTAAAATACCATTGTTAACTAACATCTATAATATATTTGAGTCTTGTCTGTCTGTTTGTGTGTATATACACTTTTTTCTCCTACATTTCTGAACCGATTATCACCAAATTCTTAAACTAGTTCATTAAAAAGAGCCCATTGATATTGACAACTTGTCTTTTGTTTCTCTGTCTGTATTATGTTTATGAAGCAACAGCCGATTTAATGAATAAGCCTACTGCCCACTTTAGTGAAATTTTCTAGACTTGAATATTAATTCCAATATGGATTCAGCTTTTAAACCTGCAACTGCGATCGTAGATGGCTTGCATTAGCCTTACTAAAAAAGGCCCCGCATTGCCTTAATCAGTAGCTTATGCTTCAGTTTAGCGCTGAGGTTATATCGGCTTTTAACGTGAAGGTTGGGATGTCATTTTCATTGTCGAGACAGGGTGTACTATTAACCATGCGTCTGCAGTGTGCGGCACTATTTAAACACAGCAGATGCGTGGATGATGGAAGATATGTAGCCTATAGTGTTGCAGTAGGAGTAGCGTCGAAAGACAGCGGCCTTGGCTGATGAGCCACGCGTTGCATGCGTAATTAGTGTGTGCGCATATTGCGTGTGTCTTGAAGTAGGCTGGAAAAAATGCGACACATGAGTATCCTAAGGGCTACTCAAGGTCCCGGCTACTTTTGGCTACTTTAAGGTCCCGTTTGCCATTTCAAATCCTGGGCTTAATAAATGACTGAAAACATTTCAGCCTACGTCCATTACTGCAGGGAAGGAAAATGGATGCTCCCTCCGACATTCAATTCGTGTAACCTATGCCTTCATACATGCATCCATTCAGCTAATTTACGTTATTTCAAAGATCACAAGCAGATTTAACATTAATCAAATGAAGTAGCCTACTGATATTTCCAAAATAAACCTTTTTAACATTCTAAAAGGCTGGACTTTGGACAAGGCAGCTTACCCTTGGGAATACAGCAGCCTGAAAAAAGATATTGTAACCCCCCAATATTGACCTGATGTTGGCGCCACTGCGCATACAGCAGATTTCACTTATAACGGACAAAATGAACTGGTCTAATTAAAACCGTTTTAAGCAAGTTTTACTGTAACAGTACATGCCTTATATAATGAAATATTCTTTAAGGACGGAGAAAGCATGGCAGATTAGCCTTGTCCAAGTTAACTGTGGGAATACTAACCATGCAACAGCAGGAAGTAGCCTGAAGCTCTCAAGGCCACCGTCACCCGTGCTCTGCGCTAGGTTTAATCAGGCAGCATAAAAGCTGTCCGGTACATCATGACATTGCCTTCAGGGATAGGAGCCTTGGTGAGCTCCCTGTGCTGATAATTCACTACGATGGACTGGTGGCAGCAGCGGTCGCAGCCCGACTTTCTGAACTTGGAATGCAAAGCCTGAACGCTGATATTGTTATGAACAGCGCATAATTGTGGACACGGTGTACCCCTGATTGAAGTCTTGTTGCCATTACTCCTGAGGTAAATGACTTCCAGAGGAGGAATAATGTAGTACACTTGAGTCAGAGTAATGAGAACAGGGGTTGGGATTGATTATCACAGACAGATATTACAAGGAGCATTACAAGCATATCAAACAGCTCTTAAAGAGATGCCTCCTGATAGCGCAGTCGGATGTGTCAGAGTAGAATTCATTTATGTGCTTAATGGCTAATTTCAATATGAGGTTTTATGAGCTGCGACAGAAGTGTGAAACACAGCATGTGTCAGGCTTCCTACGTGTGAAACTGTGTGTATGTCTGCATTTGAAGGGATTCGTTTTACGATAAGAGAGACTTTCGTACATGTGTGTTACTTACTCACTATATATATATGAGCCAAATGAAAAACAGTCTGCAGTACTTCATGAGCAAGTAGCATCTTTGTTCTTTGTGTGCTCTGGCCAAACATGCGGCATTAATTAATGAGTGCGCGTACCTGTCCTTGCAGGTGTGCACCTAATTTTGTGCAAATGCAAAATATGAACCAGCATTACAGAAGAAGACAGTGTGTTTGTATGCTTATATGAAGACTAGGTAACACTTTACTTGAAGGTATCTTCATAGGAGTGCCATAACACTGTCATAACTGTTACATGACACAGTCATGAACGTGTCATGAATGTTATGTCAATGTCTTAAACGTTTATGACTCAAGAAAACCCAAACAATGTCAACTTTTCATTGACACGTTCATAATTGTGTCATGTAACAGTTATGACAGTGTTGTGTCACACTTATGACAATACCTTCAAGTAAAGTTTAACCGAAGACATGTAATAATGACAGCTGTGCACTCCTGGTTTAGACACTGTATGCATGTCCTGTTACTGGTACTTACCCTGCTCTAATACCGATCATAGTCATTGTCATCATTTTTAATCGTATCTGACCACTTAGTTAAATGTTTTCACTTAAACAGGGGGTGCATCCAAATTCTGTGAAGATCAAGCAACCAGTCTCGCAAACAAACGGGGACTGGAAATAGTTTGTATGGTAGCAAAGACACAGAGCATCAAAGTAACTATTTCAAAAAGGAATGTGGGAAAATAGTTCCTCCGTTACTGCCTTACAGCAAGGAAACACTGGACCAACCTCAGAAGAGAGGAGGGTATGATTACAGACCACAATCCTTTGCAGCTGAAGTGACTGGACAGATCATTCGTGTACCGAAGTTTCCAATACATTGCGGAGGCTATCTTCACCTTTGAACTCATGACGAATTGCAGGAAAGGACATTCTACTTTTCTCAAACATAACCCGAGTTACCACTAAAATCTCTCTGCAACTTTCCCTTGACCCCCATTACATTTTCTATCGAGGTCCAGGACAAGTGGAGAGCAAAGGAAAAGGTTGCCTGTTTAAGAGAATTCCGATGCACCCTGGGTTACCCTGAATATTCCTGCTCACCTCGTCTCATCTCTCCCTCCCTCCCACTCATCTCTTCCATTCATCTGCACTGTCAGCTTATTAACGCCACATGTCGCTCTCATCTCGTCCCAGGAAAGACAACTTCTTGAACAGCAGGCACAGCATAATGAACTGCTTGGCACAGCCAATCAAAATCGACCTGTTGGCTCCAGATAAAATCCCCACTTCGCTTCATCAGTGTGGCTGCCTCAGCCCTCGGCTGTCCTGATCAGCAGAGCCGCTGAATGTCTTAATCTCTTAAACCCAAACACCCCTGGTACCGGGGATGAACAATAAACATCATAAATACATCACGTTTTCTGATAGCAACTAAGTCATGCGCACATCCACTTAATGGGAAGAAACTTGGCGAAAAGATCATGATGACAATTTTTCCCACAAGGAAACACAATTCAAGCACCAAGCAAGTAAATAAGCATGTAGCAAAACATAGGCTAAAATAATATCAGTGCTCAATTGCTAGCGTTTCTACTGCATTTGTGCTTTGCATACAAACGATATGTCAAATAAAAGAGTGAAGACAACAAAATCCTACAACATCAGCCCTGTCATTTTAAATCAACAGCACACCCAAAGAACAGCAGGCATACACATTACATTCTACAGCAACGAGCAAATAATTTTTCTTACTTTAGATATTTTGAATTAAAAATCTGTGTTTGAGGGCAAATCTGCACAGGCTATGGTTAGCTCAATGAGTCCATGTTATATTGAGACTAGATTTTCCAGTCTCAATGCATGTTTTTTTCCATGGCACTGCTTCAAAGAATATCAGGTCCTGACCATTCCACTGGCACGCAATGTATTTTCTTCTCTGTGATTGACTTGTGATGCTGTCTGTTTGACTTTGTGGATTTGAATCTATAAGCTCTGAAATTTTTAACAAGCTCTCGACCATCGTGATCACACAAACCTAGCTTGAGATAAAGCCTTGCGTTCCGGGTGCATCAAACTGTGATTCCATGCGCGATTACGTGCATGAAATCAAATAGCGCAGAATACAAATGCTTAACTGGTTTGTTATTAGTATTTTCGGTAAAGTTTTCCACGAAATATTCAACAGTCATTTTCAAAGTCATTTTCTGAATGAGAATCCTTGCACCATTTCGCGCGAGAACTGAGAAAGCACAACAATACCAGCGCTAAATCGGGATGTGCGACGTGCTTTGTTGTCTTACTCTTCATATTTGCAATGAGACAGTGGTACCACAGCCCTCTCAGCTAGCATCATGGCTAAGGTGATAATTTTTTAAGGAGTGGAAGCAAAGTTTTTATACAAATAAATGCTGGGATTTTTATTTTTTCTTATTCTTTAAAACATTTTTACATTTCTTTGTATTTATTATTTACTTTATTTGCTTGATTTATTAAAAATAAATCTGCTCCAGTGGAAATTAGTACAGGGCTAGCTGAAATATAAAAAGATAACAATAATGAAAAAAATAAATAATTATATAGTTTTATTTAGATGGAATGTGTGCAGTGAAATAAAATGAGTTTTACAATTTGGAACCTGAGAAATCTCAATTGGCACACAGTGCCCAAGATGGTGCCCAAATTGCCAATTTGATGGTGCGACCTTGACATTCCTGACCTAAAATCTCTCAAATTTTGCTCTGGTTTATTTGATTTGAATATACTTTGACACAAAGAATGATGAGATTCTGTGCTGTAATTTTCTTTAGAGGTTTCAGACTTCAACTAAATAATTTCAAAAGGGATACTGTAAAATTTTGTCAGACAGAAATGAGATCTTTCAATTAGGTGATGTTCCATCTTCACTTACGCTGACTCAATGACATCTATACTGATTTTTTTTCACCATGAGAAAAATCCTCAAGGTTTTACAATTATTATTATACCAAGATTTTTCAAATGGACCTAGTAGTTGCAGAGATACACCCATTTCATTTTGGGCATGTCATTTTTTATGTCAGAGACTCGGGGCTTAAAAGGTTAATGCAGGATCTGGGGCTTGATTTAACCAAATTGTGCACCGAGTGATGACAGACTAATCAGGCCTTATAGTGTAGTTTTCCCCTATTTTTCTTTTCAGTGCAGGAGGCAGACTGGTGTGTCTGAAAATCAACTAAAGAAGATGACTCATGCCCGCTTCCCCACCACAGTCTCTGCCTGCTCAGGTTTCTGACTTTTCCCTGTAGATCCTAAAATCCCCACCACTCCTCGAATGCCATCATTTCTCACCCGGTAAATGATCAGGAGGGCAACTGCATGTGTGAGGCAGTGCTACTGGGAAACAGTATTACAGTGTAGCCTTTCAATAAGCGTTAAAATGTTACTGTCTGTCATTCAACAAATTCCCGGTTCTCTAGCCAACTGTGAACAAAAGCTACAATAGTCACAAGGTGGATCATGGCAACTTTTACAAATTAAAGTAAATTAAACATCATTTTCCAACCAGTTAATTTAAATATTGATTGCTTTGGGCAATGGAAACTGACACATTGCAAAGTCCTACTTTAAAATGAACTCCTGGTTTACTTTGAACATTTTTTTTTTATTTACAGCCTCAAAGACATCAGACCTGAGGCTTACGGAATTAGGGAGGATGCAAACTGCAAGAGTTTGTGACATAAATGAACTTGATGCATATATGTTACATAATTACAGTTCATCATAAGTTTACTTCAGATGTTTCTGACAGATTCTGATGGAATATGGTGGCCATATCAGAGGAAAGTTTCAGACAGACATTACGCTAGTAATACTGATTTTTACTTATCATTTTTTGATAAAATACAGTGAAGATGGATTTGAATAAAATACACTGAATTGTGTGCAATTGAAAGGACCAACATAAATATTCTGAAATGGTTCATTCATCATTTAAGGAATCACGTCATATTTCTCTCTCTTAATATTCAGTTCATCATTAAAAAAAAAAAAAAACCTATCCAGTCAAGAAAATGCAGTGCCCACCCCAAATATTCCATAAATATATTCACATTTCAGTATCATCAGGAGATTTGAAGTCTGCTCAAATTAGAGTCTTCGAGGATAAAATGTTCTCAAAACAACACTTTAGACAGTAGATGGAATTACAAAAACATGCTGATGATCAAATGCACAGACATAAGATGCTTACAGAAGGATCCATCCTAAAATGCCTTCTCACTACCCGCATATAAGTAATAGTAACCTGATGGTATGCGGAAAGCCCAACTTTAAACAAGAAACTCTGATTCCCAAATACGCTCTCAAAAAGATAACAGTGAGCCAAGATAATAAACATGCTGTCGAAGCCTTGATACTAAGTATTTTGAACAAAAAAGCAGCAATTGTAGTAAGATGATTCAGGAAGCATTTACTAAAGAAAGTAAAAAGGAAATGCACTGGGAAATCATGCAGGCTTAACGCAGCATTTAACCAAACAGTGGTACGGTGGTTAGGCGATTGTGTAATTCACATGAATAGCCATAAAGAGAGCAAAGTATTGTGCAAGATCTCTTACTGTTCTCTTACTATTGTGTCTGTTGACAAAACACTTGGCACAAAAAGGACATTTTGATTATCCTGTTTGAATGGGGAAAAAAAAAAACTCAATCAAAGAAGTGATTGCATTGTTAAGTAATGGAGGATTAAAGGAAAAGATTCAGGGCATTGAAACGTCCAGTATAACACAACAGTCAATGCCATCATTTTCATAAGATTGTGTGCCGAGTCCTCCTGAGACTTGAGACAGCATTCTTTCCGAAGATACCAAACATAGCGTAGCCCCTAAAGCACAGCCTGTGTTAGCCTTGAAGCAATTCACAAGTGTCATTTAATCAAATATCAACCCAGATTTCACCAGCACTAACTAATTTCACGACTTTCTCCAATCATAGCCATAAAAATGGTTTAACCCTCGTCTTGTCTTCCCATTTACTATGCATCTGTTGTCCTCCCGGGTCAAATTGACCCGGTATCTTTTGGCTGCTTTGAAAGCATAAAGTGTAATATGATCAAGTTTTTTTGATTTCACCTTTTTAGCGAACTTGTTTCCAACACATTAACATATATTTTACACTTATTTTTGTAATTTATGGTATGATTAACCTAATTTACATAAAATGACAGATACTTTTTTGGGGGAAAAAAAGTAGAAATTCTTAATTGTTTTCATAATGGTTATGATCATTGGCATATATGTTGATGTATTATCATGGGCTGGTATAGGTCAAAGTTTAGTCAAGAAATTGTTTTGAAATTATTTACATTTTTTGAATAGCAGCAAATTGTCACACCTGTTGTCCTCCCGGGTCAAATTGACCTAGTATCTTTTGACTGCTTATAAAGCATAAAGTGTAAAATGATTACAGCATTCTTTTACATATTTTTAGCCAACTTCATTCCAACTCATTATCACAACATTTAAACTTGTTTAACATCTCTTTTATGGACAATAAACCTAATTTATATAAAGTTATAATATGTTTTTGAATAACATTCCTAGGTCAAAATTGACTGATGTAATTGTATTCATAAATAAGAGAGCAAACATATATGATTTGCAAAGCACAGAAATTATTTCAGAACATCTTATTTCAAAAACAGAAAAACATCATTTGAGTCTAGGAACATAAATTACAATTCACAACTTCTATTATACAAGGTGATGCACAGATAATAGATGGAAGTTGCTTCATAGGGTGTGTGTGTGTGTGTGTGTGTGTGTTTGTGCGTGTGTGAGTAGATGAGTGAGTGATTGAATGTTTGTGGGGGGGGACATGTGCAGAAGAGTGAGTGTGTGTGTGTGTTTGTGTGTGTGTGAGAGTGTGTGTCTGTGTGTGTGTGCGTGTGTGCGCGTGTGCTTGTGTGAGTGGATGAGTGAGTGATTGAATGTTTATGGGGGGGGACACGTGCAGAAGAGTGAGTGTGTGTGTGTGTGTGTGTGTGTGTGTGTGTGTGTATGATCATTGTGCTGGAAAGCGCAATAGTGCGTCCTATTCCATCATTAAATTTGGCCGGGTCAAATTGACCCGGGAAGACCACAGGTGTTATAAATTTTGATAAAACACACATAATTCATCAAAGATAGTCATAATTTATTGAGCTTGCAAGGAGCATAGGTGGGGACCATCCATGTAATTTTCAGGCAATTTTAGTGAAGAAAACCAAAGTTATGACATTTTAAATTTCGAAATCGGGTCAAAATGACCCGAAGACAACAGGAGGGTTAAGCTGTATTATTAAAAACATAAAGCAGGCCATAGCTGTTCTGTAACCAATCAAAGCCAGTCCTTATCTGGGCAAAGCCGGTTAGGGCAGGTGTCAACTACTGGACTAGCTGACTACACTGGCTGCTCTGCTGGTGACGAGTTGGTTGATCCAGGAAAAAAAATTATTAAAACACATTAAAACTATCTTGACAAGCTTAGGCTGGTTCAGTCAGAAATTTTCAGCAGGATGAACACACTTGAACAACTTCCCCAAAACTACTTTTCTGTGTCAGTAGTTCACTGGTGACAGACGGCACACGCTGGGAGTGTAAAGGGTGTATAAATCACCACTTTCCTTACTAATTACAAAATGGTGGTTGTCATACTGCATACTGAGAGTGAAATGGAGCGCTCAAATGGAATGTTTCGGTGGATTCATCCAAGAGTGATGTGACACCTCGCACCATTATTTTTTCGCATAACATTTATAATTAGGAATAAAGAGGGGGGTGGTGGCGGGTAAAATAAAAAAAAAAGATTAAAAAAAAAGCGATGTGACAAAACTCATTTAACAGCGTATTTTCTGTAGATTTAATCTGTCGTATAAAAATCTCTGTTCCATAGTGTAATTATTGAATCACACCCCCATACAATTTTCTACTTCTCTGAAGTTTAATTTTACCATTATGAACAGAAAATGAATAATAGCCTATACTACTCTGGTGAAAGTAGAATCCAGACATATTGTGCAGTGTTTTTTAAATCAGTTTAGCTTCCACGCATCACAAAAAGAATCAAACATTGATTAAAAGCCAGTCACTTTGGCAATAAACCGTGCAATAACAGCCATCCTTTCAGTTCATCATAGGTTGCAGCCACGTTGCTGCACGTTTTATCCACTGAGTGTAATGAGTTTCTGATTTTGCTCTTGATAACTGCTAAAGGGCGGGAGACATTTTTGACTAGACTCAGCGACTGTTTGGAGGTCATGACTCCTCGCTTGTCCACTGCCGTATCGACCTGATCTCCCCTATGACCTCCAGGCTGCCCGTGGGCAGGCAGGTAGGCAGTATTAAGAGATTAATCAACTACTTTTTATGGCCTTTGTGAGAGGGAGTCAATCAGTGGGGTCAGCCTGGCAGGCGTCCACCAGCTCGGCCCTTCCGGACCCCTGGAATCCATTCCAAATTGGACCAGCTGAGACAACACAAACTGAAATGTTGGACGCAAAGGTAAAACTTCTGGAAGAGCATTTAGACATAAAGGAAATGTACTGCAGTGTACCCTGTGTTCAGAATACTGTAAGAGCAGAGTGAACAAATAATAGGTCTGCCATTCGGGACATCTTTGGAGACACAGGGACACCTTCAACTCAATCTTCCTCTTCAGTAAAAACCTCCTTAGTCTTCAAAGGGAAGAGGAAGATAAATTCTTCTCTGTTTATATGCATAGTGGTTTTTTACAGGAGGACAGTCATCAAGTTATGACACACAGTACTGGAAGAGTGCATATCTGGCCTGAGCCCTTAAAAAGCAAAGGTAAGAAATAAGCACATCCCCTTTAAGGACACTCATTTCACCTACAGGAAGACTCAAGATGATGGAGCAGGGATCCTCAAATATGACCATCCAGTCAAAATCAGTGACTGGTTTTCCAAATTCCAGGGCAATTAACTAAACCATCAGCTCTGCCGATTGGCAGCACTGGCTTCACGCCTGACTCCAGGTACAGGGACATGTCAAGAGCACCACTCCTCAGCCTTTGAGGACCATGATTGGATGATCGGGGGACGGAGTATCGACTCACATTTGGAGACTCTGAGGACCTTCTTAACCTCCCCGCCGCCCGAACCCCCGCAGCCGTCCTCATCGTCACAGTCCCCGCTGTAGCGCCCGTCTGAGCCCCCGCTCCCAGCTTCGATCCGGTCCAGCGTCCCGTACTGTGGGATCGACTTACCCTGCAGCAGCTGGGACAGACACACAGACAAACGACCAACACAGTTTATTTATGCTGCAGGATGAACAAATCCAGCTGGAACACAGACAGGTACACAGACAGACATTCAACACAGTGTTTTATGCTGCAGAATGAACAACCCAGACACACAGGCAGACATTCAACACAGTGCTTTACACTGCAGGATGAACAAACCCAGCTGTAGCACAGACAGATACATAGACAGACGTTTGACACAGTGTTTTACTTTGCAGGATTGACCTCCACTGGCCAAACTGAAACATGCATAATAGATATAGACAGACAGGTGTTTGATAGTTAGAGCGACTCCCTCTGCAACAGGGAGACTAACAGAATTCACCCGAGAGCCGCAAAAAACAGGAATTACATCCAGTGTCCCGAAACAGGCACACGCTCACAGACAGAAATAACACCAATAAAAAACTTCACAGCTCATCTGAAAGCCTGAATAAAATAGGATCAATATCAGAGTTTAACTTTTTTGTGATTCAGCATGTTAAATCTAAAATGTATGATTCACTACACAATCCAGTTTCTACAAAGGGAAACAAACATGCACAAAAAAGAAATAAATACATGATGACTGGTCAAGAAATTTCAAAAGATAGAATGAAAATCACTCCCTTCACGCCATGAAATTTAAAATACTTTCAAAAGAAAAGCAAGACACTCACATTTTGGTAGGGTGGGCCAGTTCATCCAAACTATGAAATTAAAACAAATTTGTATTGATCCTTGTTTTTTTCTTGGACGGAGTACCAACTTCTTGCAACATTTTAGGATACAAACTTCAATTTGCTTGTTAGCCGCTACCCCAAAACAAATAAACACAATCATCAACAAAGCAGAACAACTTTTTTATTTTTTTAAATAATCCAATTTAAATGCAAGACTGTTCAAACACTGAGAGCAATTTGTATTAACCTCACAGGTAAAGCTCTTAAGTCTGCTGTAATTGTCTATGGTAATTAGCTTCTGCAATGGTTCAATATCAGCATATGAAGCAGCACAGTTAATGGATTTATCGCAGAAATAATGAATATGTGGTCACTGGACATGAGTTTAGTGCTGGCTGGCTGAGGGAGGTCATGATGAGTGGTGAGGGTTAAACATTGATGCTGTAATGAGGCTATTCTTGTATAATCCATAAACATTATAAAAGACAGGCAGAGCTCATCAGAGTGGAGAGATGTTAATTTCAGCCTGGTAATGTAATGTCCTCATTGGCAATCAAATGTGGTTCACAGCAGGCCTGGAAAGGATCATGAATTTCACACTGTTATGTTTTCTCCCAGTCAAATAAAATGTGTGACAATGAGCTTATGCTAAATCTGGAAGGTACAGATTAAAGCCTGTCATGTATAGCCTGCCAACCAAAACAATCCAGAGTTCATTTAATTTAAAATGTGCCATTTTCTGCGTGACCCTGATTACAGGCTCTAAAAATAAGGGTCAGACAAACACGCTGTGAAAATAAAATCACCAGTATGTGTTGAATAATAAACGGCAGAAGTGAAAATATCTTTTTAAAGAAGAAGGTGCTTAATGTCTTTTTCTGGGTGAATTAACGACCTCGTCTACAGTAAACTAGGGAAGCTAAAACTTAAGTGGCTCTATTGTGATTGCAGTTACTGCATGTCTCTTTTGGCAGTGTCCCCAAAAGTATTTTTACTACTAAAATAATAATGATGGTGATGGTGATTATCAACAGCAGTATAAATGTATATCAACCAGTTCTCAGGTATAACAGATCATGCTGCACATAGTGCAAATAATTTACTCGGTACAGTCCACTGACCTCACTCAACTTGTCTTTACTCATGAGGGACTGCAAATAGACATTTTCTGCTTGCCTCCCCATTCTGCCAGAAAGCGAGCTTTTGTCCCCATCTGGACTGATATCCAGAGCACACAACATACTTTAATCTCTCTGGCACCACCAGTGATAGTCTTTTTACTGAAGAGCAGCTACCTCACTGCCCTCTGAACCAGAGAAGTCCCTTTTCTGACTGATTTTTAACATGGACAATTGGGGTTTGGACAGGATTCTTTAATTTTTAGGAGGTATTTTTGCTGATTTCTTTTGCTGGTCAGTGTTGCAATTTCTCTTCCAGCACAAAGATCGAGCTCATCAGTCTCCGAGGGGATAAGCGCATCTGTTTTTCTGTCTGTTAAACACTGTTCATGCTCTGCATTTTTCTTAAAATTAAATTTCTTAAATATACCCCTGCTGCCTTCATGTGAGTTTGTGAATAAATTCCCACTGACTTGCATTAGGATGATTCAATATAAACTCCGGTCACAGATGGTTTTATCATTGTATGTTTGCACATGAATTTGTTTTGACATTTATCATTAAAATGAATCAATCAGCCAAGAAATAATTCTTTTCTGAGAGGTTTTCAGGGTTCCTGTTCCAAAAGGATTACAAACCATATTTTGCAAAAAAATAAATGAATAAATAAATAAATGAATAAAATAATTGAAAACATGAATATAAAGAAGTCAGTCCATCTAAATCTACTTTTTTTTCCCTCAGTGGGTTGGCCAATTAATCTGAAAATGCACATGGGCATTGACCATTGCCATGGGCAGGGACAAGCAAAGTCGATTTCCACATTTTCTCAAAATTTACGACCAAATTAAATTGGTTTACAAGTCAGTGTGCGGTTGTGGTGAGCCAATCCTTGAAGTCTGTCTTTCACTGTAGTGTACGCAGCCCACGGTGTGGAGTAGTTTTGCCTTAATTTCCAAAGCCAAAATTGTACAAGAAATTCACAGATTGTTCCCAGAACCCCCCAAAATAGGAAGTGGTCATTTATGAAACATTGGGGAAATAACACATACATATGATCATTGAATGTGGGTGTTTGAACAAACATTTGGTCACCACAATTAACTGCATATTGTAAAATGAGAAGCATTTTTCACTGGGTGAGAAACAATGATGTAATACAGCTTTAGACTTTGCCACAGAGTCTGGGAGTTAATATCGGCAGTCTGACAGGACCATGCCAGCACATCCTTTTCTTTGCCAGAGCGCTGCCAAACTCATTTTCTTGTATCACTGCCTGGTTGAGAGTCAAAAATCTTCCCGGTTTTCTTAGCAGAAGATGAAGCTCTTTATTCAGGACTTTCGTTCAGAGTGCACCCATCTTTCTCCCATCGTTCAAGGCAATACCACAGGACCTTCATCAAAATCCCTGCAGTATCTTCAATCTTAGACAACTACTTCCTGGCAAGGAATTGAGTTCTTTCCTCAGCAGCGGCATCACCCATGTAGATCACCCATAAAGGCCTAATGTTTAGGGGATGACTTTAAGATTGTTGACCCATGAATATCAATTCATGCCACAACCACTGACATGCACACAGTGTGGCAGGTAAGGAGGGCTAATCTCGGCTGCGTGGTTGATCTTTTACATGACTGTGCAATATCTTGCGCTAAATTCCAACCTCAAATGCCTAAGACGGCCAAAAGCCTTATATTTGTGCTTCACTAAAATCATGTCCCAGTAACAAGCAGAGAATACTCTAACGTCTTCATTTTGAATATGTTCCGATTTGAATCCTTTCAGGGGGTGATCAACAATGGGTTATAGGCAGCGGGAGTCTACTGCACCCGAAAGCATGAATACTATTGCGCCTGATCATTTCTTTAGGACTTGCCAAAATTTGGCAAGTATGTTAGTCGGTTTGGTTAGTATGTTTGTCTGTTTGTTAATCTGCTAGTCACACCTTTAACTGCCCTTTATCTTGCAGTGATCGTCTCCGTTTTTATGCCATCGAGTCCAAAAGTGTCCCGCCTAAAAGCCTACACTTGTGTGATTGAAGGCCAAGAAAAAGGTCATAAAAGGGCAAAAATGCATTTTGTTTGATAAATTCGCCTCCATACAAGCTAGAGACGTCAAACTAATGCTATTCTATTCATCAAGTCAATGCAGTCCTAGCAGTTACATGTCACAATGACGTCACTAGGATTTAAGTTGGCAGCATTTCGGCAAGTCAACATTCTATTAATTTTATCTATTTATTTATTTATTTATTTATGACAAGAAGGGAAAAAACGCAATGGAGTTTAGAGTGAAGTAATTTCAATTTCATCTACTTAGAATCCAAAATGTGCGACAGTGAATCAGTAAAAGTTGTTGTGGGCCTGAATACTGTTTTAGGGGACCATACAGCCTAATCTCACTCAGGCTAATGCTAGGTCCCACTATCACGATTCGCGGCACGATTGCAATCGTGATCTCAATCGTGGAGTGATCGTGGTGATCCTATCAGATCTGGCGATCGTGTTGATCGTAGAAAAATTTTGGATGGTTCAAAAATTTCCTACGATCAACACGATAAATTTTCAGTCGCCATCATCGCATCACCTTGTATCCAAACCTGAAATTTTAAGCCACTTTCACGCTGGATGCGAAACAAATTTTTCGCACAACAGATTACATTCAAAGTCAATGCAAAGATGCGAATACACGCGTTTATTGTATATTTGCGTCTTTGCGTTGACTTTGAATGTAATCCATCCTGCATCCGGTCTAAAAGCAGCTTCAAAGAAGTTCCACGATCGGCCACGAATGGATCCGGTCTAAAAGCAGCTTCAAAGAAGTTCCACGATCGGCCACGAATGTTCGTAAAGGAGCGCACGACAGTGGGAACTAAGAATAAACCCCAGATACAGCCAGAGTCACTCCCCTATGACTAAAACATGAACTATAAAAACTCATCAATCTATTGAACGGAAGCAGTGTTAATAATATTCTAATTTATTTGAAGAAAAATAAAGAAACAATCAAGGATTTGAAAAGTGCAAGACAAATGACTTGCAAGTAAAACAAATTCCATTTCAAGGATGAGTAAAACAAAGTAGAAGACAACACCCGACACTGTAATATCTGCATATATATTCTCAGAATCACACTCTCTAACTCCATTCTCTACCAGTTCATGAGACAATTTCTAACTTTTTGCACCATTGCAACTTCTGCGAAAAAAAAAAAAAGAAAAAAGAAGCTAGGAGAAAGTAAAACTCAACACGAGTAACATTTGACATCCCGCTTTAGAGATCTGAGCAGTATGAATAGACTGTCGAGAATAGCTGGCACTGGAATCCTTCCATGAAAGAATATTATCAGCTGTAATGTGATTCAGTTCAGCGGGACAGGGCTGTGTCTCGGCAGCATGTTTCTACAGTCTGTGAACTAGCAGAACAATGTTTGTGTTTTTTTGAAACCTGTGATACAACTGATTCCTTTAGGTTCCCGGGGACACCAGCAGTGTGTTCAGCTCGTCTATGAACTGGGGATATGAATTTGATGTCTGGCCAGTGAGAGGTGATAAATTGAGTCACGGGCCGGTTGGAGTGAAGGTTGTGCTGCCTGCATGACTGGGTTGTGCTCTTGATGGTGATCAGTGTAATTCTGTTCTGTGACCTTTCACAGTGTAATAATAAACATGTGTAAAACTGTGCTGGTATTGTGACCGGACTAGATACGAGCAATGCAGGGGCAGATCCATCAAACCTGTCTCTCAGCAACCGTCTGACGAATCACGGTGCAGCACATGCCCGGGATCCCAAGGCCTCATTAGCAGGGCTGGCTTTATCAGAAAATGCAAACTGCATTGTTTCAGTCACCATTAAACTGATTCTGCCACTAATTTTCATTTGATAAGCAATTGAGTTTAGTCGGGGCAGTGCAAATTTAGTCAACAATCAATGAACTAATCCCTCAAAGAATCACACAGAGAGAAAGTTACAAACATATAATGAGCTATATCCAAATTATGCAAATCATTCTCAATCAGTTGCAGTTATTCAAAGAAAAAACCTCATATTTTAATGGCAGAATGTATGTTAGTGGACAGAGGTCTGTGGTGGGTAGAGTCTAGTGGCCACACTCTACAGACACTCAAAAGACACCAAATACTAGGAGAAACAGAAGCGAAACACATTTTGACGGCTCGCAGTGTATTCACTAGAACATTCCATTTTTGTCTGTGTGCTTGTGGGTAGGGGGTTGGGTGGCAAGCCAACATCTCACATCCCCAATGAACATCTTCATCCAGGACACTTGCCGTCCCGCGCATCACCCCCTACCTCCCCCAATACCCATCCCTCCCAGCATACGAAATGGCGGAGAAAGATAACATGACAAATGAAACCAGGAACATTTTGTTCAGAAACATTTTTCCACAAATCCTGCCAAAAACTCAATTCTCAAGATTAAGCGCAGTCATGTCCGTATCATATTCCCTTGATATATGCGAAAATAATGTCTGCTCAGTCAGCCCATGATCTTATTCTACGAGGGATATGGGGCCTAAAAGCACTTAAAAGGAAACAAATGTTTGGCTCACACAGGACGTGCAGTCTGTACGCTCCAGTTCTTCCAAACCTATAATAGATTCAAATATTTTAATATTCAGATCAGGTCACTCCTGTCTGAAGCAATTTGCTGGAGTATTAAGGTCAGTATAAAGCCAGAATATCTCAAAAACACGGTAAATAACAGAATAATGAATGTATCCATCAAACTTTCTCGTGAGTTATGATAAATTCCGTAGGAAGGAAGAAGACACGCAGGCACCTCAGATATCCTCTTAAAGGCAGTTAATAACTTCTTTTTTATTTTTAATTTCTTTACCAGTGTGGTGCATAATTCTGACCATTTTGCTATAACCACAAATCTGGCTGCTGAAAGCAAGTTGCAAATGCAACACTGAAGTATTATTTGTAAGTTATTTGTCCCATATTTGCAAAGTATGAGTAGGATAAGGAACACAACCTCAAAGCCCGTCAGCACACGGTCCGAGAAGCACATGCTGCCATGCGATGAGTTAATGAGCTGCTCTGTTGTGGAACAAGCTGCAGCTGTTAAAAGTCTGTTTGTCCAGAAATAATGAAACAATTTTCAGTTATTTAAATTAGAAATACTGAAATTATTTTGATTTATTTAAATTAGAAACTCGGGAAGACTTAGCCTTCATCAAACCTACACAGTAAAAAATGGAGTGTCAATATTCCAGAGTAAACCCATTTTCCTCTGGATAGAGTAGTTATAGCACTATGCAGAGTGAAATCGTCTAAATGGAAGTGTCAAAAGTGAGAGTCAATTCCCACTTCCACACAAGGACGAAATCTACTCTGCAGGGTGATGATTCCCTATTGTGTCAAATATTTTTACACACCTCATTGTTAATTTTGACACAAAATAGAGTAAAATTAACTATAAAAATCTTACACTGGCTGTAGAGTAAAATTTACACTGATTTTGAGTGGGACCAAATGTTATCTGACAGAGAGTTAAATTCAACTCTTAAAGAGTAAAATTGACACTATGATTTTTACTGTGTATTACATGCATCACCTAAAGTATGTTTTTCCTTGATTGGTCAGTTTGTCCCCATATTTAGATTTGTGATGAGTGAGGGGGCATCTGTCAAATTTTGTGATCATAATAACAACCCTCTTCCTTCAATTATCTTCCCTCAATCTATTGCTCAGATTAAACTCTTTTGTTGGCAGAAAAATGGATTTGGCCAAGCTTGTAGAGGCATGCAATTTACAGACTGGCTTTGAAAACAAATTGCTGTATTCTTAAATGACTGCATTCAATTTCTGTATTTCAAAACAAGATTCTAAAGGCTTTAATTTTGTCAACTGCGGGGAATCTCAGCCAGTTACTCTGACAAACAAAGCTACCACATGCCTGATAAATGCATGTATTATTAGAGTAAATTATGTATTTATTTTGTCAGAATGAAGTATACTTGCAATACGCTATCAAGTATTTTCAATAAGTCTAAATTCTCTGAATGTAGAGGTCTGCGAATGCATTCATTTCTAACATGGTTATTTACTTAAAGAGTAAATTTTACTTTTTTCAGCTAAACATACTGAAAGAGCAAGCAGAGGTGACTCTGAATTGCTTAGCAGAAAACTATCTGTTTAAAACATGAACAGACACCCATGATTTTTTTAGAATGAAAGCAACGGCTGTCGAATGACATTTAGGGTTCTCAGGGACTTTGGTTCTGCTCAGAGGGTGCAGAATCTCTACAAAGACCCACAGCTTTAGAAAATTTCAAAGAGCACAAATACAGACAGATGCAGTGGCACTATTGACCTTCTGCACGTCTCCGAAACTCTGGAATCAATACTACAATCTGCCCACATGGCCAGCTAACTGACAGCATGAGGATGAGGTTGGACACCATGTTACAGATGCTCTCAGAGTCATTACAGTGGTTCAGCCATGATGAAGAGCTGCATTTGGATTTTGCATCTGCTTTCCAGGTGGGATTTTCCCAATTATAGTCCTTGAGCTCAGTGCAGGAACCATATTCCCACCCCCATGAGACCAACAACATGACTACAAAAAAACCGAAATCAACAGCTAACAGTTTTTGACTGACAATGATAGTTACTGGCAAGGAAAGACAATTCCACACCATTAAGCACATATGCAGTGCAAAACTAGGCTTATGCCGTCGGAGGCGACGGCTTGGGGTATATCCCCAAACGCCCCCAATCCTCCAATTCCCCAATCCTTGAATAGACCTTGAATAGACTTTCATTTGAACTTAATTTCAGGTCACTCGGACAAATGGTTCTGAAGATATGGCCAAAATGGTAATTTTCCATCACAAAGCGCCACCTAGTGGCAAAATATTGAACCATACAGGTATGATGTCATCATTTGACACGTTATGAGGTCATGACCTTGCAGTTGCACATAGTTTCATGTCAATTGGACAAATGGTTCCAAAGATATGGCAAAAATGGTGAATTTTATGTGACAAAGCTCCACCTTGTGTCAAAATTTTGAACCCAACAGGTATAATGTCATCGTGGGACACATCCTCAGGTCATGACCTTTCATTTGCACTTGATTTGAGGTGAATCGGACAAATATTTCCAGAGATATAATAAAAACTGTGATTTTTCAGTTTTTGGCCCCTGGTGGCCAATCTAGAAATTTTAAATTGTCCAAAATCAATTCAGTTCTTCCTCTCTATGATACTTACTTATATACAAAACATGAAATTTCTAATTGAAATATTACTGAAGTTATCGCGTTAACTCGTAGGGCGGTGGCGTCGGCGGTCGGACCAAAAACATAATATCCCCGGAACGCCATTCAGCATTCAGGGATATAACAAGTATCTTGTTAATGGCCATTGGTGTTGGATATTCAGTTGTACTTTATTTGAAGTTATTTGATTGTGAGCCAAGATACAAACTTAATTCAACTCATAACTTACTTCAAAAATAATTTAGGATATACAGTAATTTTCTGCAGAATTCCTATGGCGTAATTACGTTGTATAATGAACGCTACATTGAGGATCTTGCATGAGTGGGCCTGTCATATGAAAGTTACAAAACTTGGTGAGTAAATTTTGCATTTGTTGCAAGCTTTAGCGAGCAACAAACCCAAAATTTATTCCCGAGTTTCATAACTTTCTCATGACACAACCGAGAGTATAAGATTCTGTTTATCGCATAACTGAATTGCGTGATTTATTGGAAAGCGAATGTAATTTCCATTAGCGCCAAATGTGTGTTAGCACTGTGCTAACTACATCGCTCTGCTTAGTCATCTCTCGATCACAGAAATTCAAGGTTGAACAAGCAAAGATTTGTAAATTCATTCAACTGAGTAGCCAGCTATAGTTAGCCCGCTAGTTAACAAACTAATTGCTTGCACACTACCTTGCTAAGTAACATGAACTTAGTAATGTGAGTGGCGCTTAGCTAGCCTGCTACAGCACCAAGCCATACCTATTTAATCAATGTTACAATCGTATTCAAGTTTCAACAGTATAAACAGCGAAACGCAACGCAAAGTGATTATTTTTTATCCCCCATGCTCTCAGCCAATGAGATTTTTGCAGAAGTGATATTACCCTTGGGTAATATCAAAAATATGTAATGAGCTGGGCTATGGGAAAAGCACAAACATAGTAACCAGGATGAGTCGGTTTTAAAGATAGAGGCATTTTAAACAAGTCGACATGGTCTACAACATCCCCCGCCAATCGTGCGCTTCTCATTTTCGAACTCAATCAAGGCCTTTATGGTCTGAAGCTACACACCAAATTTGGTTGCTGTATCTGTAGTAGTTTCTGAGTAAAGCTGTCCCCTTTATCTCGGACGGACGGACGGACGGACGCACGGACGGACGGAGGTCAAACCTATATCCCCCTCCCACTTCGTGTTGGCGGGGGATAATAAATCAAGTTAAACCAGGTGATTGACACATTTCTTTTTTTTTAAACCTTTGTAATTAAAGCAGTTCAGCACTGCAGGTCAGGTAGAATTTCTCCAAAATCAGGGCATTAAAACATTCTCCTAACATGTAACTTCAATTGCGATGGAAACCAATTTTTTTTTTTCGTTAAATGGTTTTTCTCACCGGGATGGTTTGTATACTGTCACCAGACGTTTTACATGAGCAGTACATTTTCAAAGGAGGATTTGCCTCACAAGGAAAACAAATAAAATAAAATCCCCTGGCTCTTAGCTCTCTGTATTCCGCTAGTGTAGCAGCCAGTGCTTCACTAAATGGTCTGATTCAGCCCTGCCTCAGTGTGTGTAGCACACAGATCCATCACCGGTGAGAGACGTTAATGTATTTCTAACAGGGCAGCCCTCGAATACCAGTGAAAGATCAGAGATGATTGTTTTTCAGCTGAAGGAACAAACGTTGACCTTAAGTATGTCAATCTAATGCCTAATCTTTTCTGTCCTTGGAAGCCATAATGAAGAAAGCCTTTTTGTATCACAGGCAGATTGTCTTGAGTGGCCTAAAGCTTCAGGCTGAGCCCGATGAGCTCAAAAGGTGATTTATTTCATACGCTGACAGGATTATAAGCTCCAGCTCTACAAATGCAGTAAGTCTTTGTCAATCTGACCATCATTACTACTATTCTACACATTGTGCAACACTGATTTAGGTGCCGTGGAAAGTCTTTTCAACAGAAAAGGCCTGTAGCTGCATAACATCGCTCCAGCATCAGTAACATTCCTAACAAAGTGAAATGTCCTGGCAATAAACACTTGAAAACCCCCTGGACACAACAGCTTGGCAGTAAGTGAAACAAAAATATTTTACTTTGGCAAAATTATTCACGTTTCATAGAGCAACATTATATGGCAGTTATAAATATGTAGTAAAGACCTAATAAAGCTGAGAGCATCATGAATCTGCGAACACTGCAATAAAAATCGTATAAAGCACTCTAATATTGAATTTCGACATAAATCACATATATCTATTACCTATTTTTCCTAAGAAAACAAATATTCTTGCCACTGATGTGAGATAATTTTGACACATTTCCAGATTTACAAACGGCGAGACAATTTTCTCACCCCATGGATAAATCTTTGATTTTAGATCAGAGACAGAATTTTTTATTGTACTGGAAAAAAGGTATAGAAATAAGTGTTCAAGTCCATTTTTTGTTGAGTCTGCTGCCAATTAATATAACATTTATTGCTATTGAAAGAATCACATATCACACTTACAGAAACAGTGTTTATAAATTTTATGAGCAATATTATGGCGGAATCTACTAAAAGCTGCCAAACCGAGAAAGGTGCTTGAGATGCTGGATAGCAGAAAAAAAGCTTGGGGAAAAAGTAAGGTTTTCAGTGCCAGCGCATTGGTCATGGTCTGTCAAGGGTAAGCACTAAACTTCTTGGTTCAGGGCTGTTTTTCATCGCTTCAGTTAAAAATTCAGGGCGTGAAACATCATTGGGGATTATTTGGTGCACCAAGCACTGTGAGAAAGGGCCTTTTCCCAAAATCCAGCATGGTAATGCCTCCATTCAAAGACTCAGGGCCAAACATGGTTTCTCAAGATCGATACAGAATAATGAGACTGGTCTGCATTGATCTGTCACCTCAACTACATCAAGTACTGTAGGGAGAAGTGAAAAGCCAACTGAAGCCAAAACACTGCCAAAACTTCACTGATGCTTTGCAGGCTAAATTGGGAGCAGATCTCAAGAGCTGCATTCTAACATCTAGTGCAGATCCTTCCCCGAAGGCAGTTTCTATTCAGCCTACAAATGACTGAGGCTGTATGATAACTTTATCAGCTTCATAAACACACAATGCTTTCCTTTCTTAAAGTCTAGACTCAAGACTCTGCAAAGGAAAGATTTATGTGGCCTCAGGCAAGTAAGAACCGGCAGACCAGTTTCTAACACGGAGTAGGGAAGTGTAGTACGTAGGTAAGAATTTTGCTAAGCACTACACCAGTGAAATTGCAGGAGCTCTGAAACATCCTTTAAATGTCTACATATAATAACTAAATAAGAGAGGACCAAAATCCATGCACAAATTCTGAGCCCCCATCATGTGTTCACAGTAGATAAGCCCCAGGAGAGAGGGTGAGTGTGGTGTGTTTTGTAGCAGGGTTCTGTTGACAGACTGCGTCACGGCGCGTGGGAGGACTGGATTTAAACGGCTTCTTCTGCACATCTGCCTCCGTATCCGTCTCAGTCTTAATCCGAAACTCCGCGGGCCCCTAAGCGCCTGACGCGTCCGTTAAGTTAATGTTTAAAGGACGGGATTCTTAGGCTCAGCAGTCGCTCAGCTTTTGTGTTGCCTCAATCTAAACAGTTCTGTAACTGCAGGGGGCTTTCAATATTTCACAGTTTCTGGTGCTACATTTCATACAGTATAACAAGCCAGGGAGTTTATCATCACAGAACTGTTGGTTATGCCCCATGAACAATTGAAAAAAAAAAGAAGAGAAAAACATAAATGTTTTGAACTGGGTGGTAGGAAGAATTATTGGACTAAAGTGATTATCTAGTGAGTGTGAAAGCAGAGAGAAGAGAAGAGAAAAAATAATAATAATGTGCTTCCCACTCCACATCGCATGGCCTATCGGAGCCTCAGTCCCCACCCCTGTGGCTGCGGCTCAAGGTAAAATCGCATTTATTGATCCGGATGGTGGTGACGGATGGGGGCGGAGTGCAAGACGGCCATGTCCTTTGGCTCAGTCATTCCTGAGAGTTACCAGACACTAAATAGAGCCCCCTTAAGCCAAAACTAACACCATCAGCCACCAAAACGCCTCAGAAAATAGAATATTTTTCCAGACCCTGCACTGAGCTCATTTTGAGTGTAATTAGCTGCAGCGGGTAGTGAATTTTGAATCAACTCTTTCCTCCTTTTTCCTGGATGCATTTTCTTAGTATGGAATTTCACTGTCTCTGACCAAAAGGCAGACAGTGGACTAACACTAGGGCTATGACTCAATAACATGCAACGCGCAGAATAGAAATTAACAGGGATGGTATTACGAACTATGACAACAGACGTATGTGAACACAAAATGCTATGCATATCTATCTGAATGTTTCTACTATGAATCACGGCCCTTATACAAGCAGGAGCCTTGGCTAGCTAAGTCATTTCATTGTGAGTTCCTCATCTGAACAGAGTAATATCGGGTTGCCATGCCATGTTCTTTTGGTATGCTTCATTTTTGGATGCAATTATTTTTTTATTCACTTCCATCAGCAGTGCGCAAGAAGTGTGCCATGCTGTTAAATTATTATGTTAATTTCCACTCAAATGTTACTCCCACTCTTGAACATAAAAGGCCGCAGACAAAGACACTCTCCCTTCAGTGGAATGAATGCAAGACATCAGTGTCCATCGATGAAACACAACCTCAGTTTCAACCTGCTATTATAGAGCAAAGAGGCCGGGGTGTATACGTATGCCGGGCTCATATTATGACCAACCACATGAAACTGAACATATATACTCTTCCAAAAAAGAAACTATACAAATATTGAATTATTGATTACACTTTCTTTTCAATATATTTTCCACATTTGTCAAAACATTTCATGTATAATAAATTGATGCTAACAACAATGTATAGTTTCTTTTTTGGAAGAGTATATATAAATATATTATTGTAAAATGGGGACAGGATTTATTTTGCATTCAGTCAAATCGGGACTAAGTGGGGGATTTCCATTTCAAATTTAAAAGATTAATAAAAAAGCCCTGCGTTGAGGTCAGGACATTCTGCATGGTTAAAGATCCTGTGCTTCTTAAAGTAGCAACTGCAGCCCATGTTACTGCGGATATACATTCAATTAACATTAACGCACAATAGTGAAATAGAAAAAACGAAAGTGAGAAAGTGAAAAACAACTGAGATTTTGTTTTTTGTTTGTTTTGCTGGGTTTCTATTTGTTTTTTTCCCTCCGCAATAATGTTTGGGCGAGTCAGAATGATCAAAATCCCCACTATTAAAGCATATGAGAGGAAAAACAAAAGAGTCAGCACTTGTGAATGTGGCACTGCCCACTTTTATGGAGAGGTTGCTTGTGACACACATATATCCCCACAGTGACGTCAGTTTGTCAGTGAAGGAGGGGGATAGTTGCACTCATTGGTTCAAAAATCCTTGATTAAAATCTTTATCTAAGACACTGATGATATGGTGACTGAATGCATAGCGATGTATCTTTTGAACTAGACAGTCTGGTCGGCTGCGACCGCATGGATGTAGCCCCCGAGAGTCCGCTTTTTTGTGCATTACTCGGCCAATACTGTAGCTATAGTGTACAAGGAAGTCTCTATGTTTTACCACTAATGCGCGTATAATTCGGCCAATACTGTCGCCATGGCAACCAAAATCAATGGCTGTCATGAGTGTAGTATAACATATGTACATACCAAATCTGAAAGTAATCGGTCAAAAATTGCAGCCTGTACAGCGTCCACAAGGAGGAGCGAATTTTTCAGCACAAATTAGCATATTAATTGGACAAAACTGTGGCCATGGCAACAAAAATTGATAGGTGTCATAAGTGAAGTGTTACACATGTCCAAGCCAAATATGAAGGTAATCAGTCGAAAATTGCAGCCTGCACAGCATCCTCAGTGCATATTATTCGGCCAGTACTGTCGCCATTGCAACCAAAAACGCGAGATGTCATAAGTGATGTACAACATATGTCCATATGAAAGAAATCGGTCAAAAATGACAGCCTGTGGAGCGTCCACAAGGAAGTAGCTGTGGCAGCGGAGGCAACAATTGTTGGGCTACAATTAATATGTGGGAATACCCAAGAATTTGTCTCTCATAGCATTTGCAGTCATCATTTGCAAAGCTGCACAACTGAGACATGCAATGTACATCCCTGTGAAGACCAGTCCAGTGAGCTGAGTGAGCACCTGTTTTTTTTATTTTTTATTATTATTTATGAAATTCCTAGGGTCGTTTGCCAAACCTTGGAAAAATGGACATAATTTTTGTAACAGTTAATGCCAATTTAAAGTCAATAGACTCATTTGCTCGAATATGGCGAGGAACAGAAATTAAATGTCCGCCCTCACAAAGCCTTTGTAGTTAATATCCCCTGAGATCCACCAGCTGTGTTTCCAATTTAATGCTGTTTACAGTTGATTATGAATAAATATAGAGGGCACATGCTGGAATCTGCATCAGTATGCTAAGCTAAATCAGTGGCTCAATCATCAAATCAGAGACAGATGGGCCACGTGTCCAACAACTAAAAAAGGAAGAAAGAAGGGAGTTAATTAATCAGTGCAGTTGTGTGACCAGCAATGTGACTTAGAGAAAAAAAACCCACAGAAGATACACATGTACACATTTCCCTCCATCAGACTCCCCATCCTCCTCTTTCTCCAATCTTCACCTCACTTGTAATAGTACAGACTTATGTCAATTTCTGTGGGAATTCGCACAGTCACGTGCTGTATCGTCTGTGACATTTCCCTCCCCTCTGATACAGAACAGGTTGCATCCTTCCATTTGCTCTTTGATGTTCTACTTGACATCTGGCTTAATGAGGCGGTTTTATACGGAAGCACTATGGCAACCCACCACTTCACACACTGCTGAAAAGCTTCACGGGATTTTCAGGAGACATCAGGTTCTGAAAGATGGGAGGAACGTGGCGGAAAAGATACTGCTCTCGTCTGTGTGTCATTAATGCCCCCACACCCATAAAAGCAGTCTCATGAGCTTAAATAATGTTAGTGTTACACTGAAGTCAGTATGAATCCTCCAGCTACTGAAAAATCCACTGACAACATTCCAGTCCTTTGGTATTAAAGGATTACTGTGCACAAGGATTCATAAAGCACTGCCCTGTCTTTTTGCAGCGAACTGCTGGTACAACTACGTATTGAGACTTATTCACCTGGGTGCTGTGCGGTGCTGATCCTGAGCTAAGTTCAAATCAAGGTCTCAGACGATAAGCAGGTGTCACCGTTATTCCTTATCAACACATCAATACTTCAGGGTGTGAAAATAACATTCTTCTTGTGAAGAGTCAATCAGATTGAAAAAAGTAAATCTTTTCAGGAAAGGCAAGCAACCCCACACTTTGTTTTTTGTTGTTTATGTGTAGCGTGTGTGTGTGTGTGTGTGTGTGTGTGTGTGTGTGTGTGTGTGCGTGCGTGTGTGTGTGTGACTGTGCATACACGTATGTGCACTTGCGTGCGCGCGCGTGTGTGTGTGTGTGTGTGTGTGTGTGTGTGTGTGTGTGTGCGCGTGTGTGTGTGTGTGACTGTGCATACACGTATGTGCACTTGCGTGCGCGTGTGTGTGTGTATGCAGGATGGAGCTGTATAGTAAAACCTGGAGTGCATGTTGCTTCCTGAGGATACAGATATGAACTTCATACACCTCTATTTATCCCAGAATATATACAGTATATTGAAACATTAAACCCATGAACTGGCAAATCAGATTCAATTCAATATACAAAAAAGCAGGATTATTATGCAAATGAATTATGTAGGACCAACAATGAAATACATAATGATTTCCATAATAATCATGCTTGCAATTCAGTATTACAGCAGCTAGAAGCAGTGAATCAGACAGAAAACCAATGAGACACATGCACTTCAGACAACGCGCAATACCAACTTTATCGCACAAGACCGCGAGGATAATCCGACACTGCGGATAATTCCATCTGAAGTACCTGGCACTGACAGTATAACCATACAGTAACTGCTATGAACTGCAGCCAGTGCACCTCAAAACAAACTGCTTGTGTAACTCATACATTAAACATTACTGAGGAGCCTGACACCTCCGTAAGGCCTGACTGCGAGTAGATATCCATTGCATGGAAGAGATTTAATCAAGGATAACAGTGTGCATTTACTCACATTTACACAGCGCACAGCTGAATTCTACATAATATAATCTGCCTGTGCTAGATAAAATTAAATATAACTATAAATTAATTTAAATTATTGTTTGAAAACCCTCTCGATCCATATCCCATGATGATTTGTGAACAAGTCAAAAGCCAACCATGCCAGTTTATAAGCCATTAACTGCATCATCCCCTGAATTCTGGCATCTTATTTCTGCAAAAACCAGAGAAATCAGGTGCTCAGGATCAGCAGGGGGAATAAACACCAGTGGTGCCGTGAGAGGGTTAGACGAGAGCATAAACCTAATATCCGTCGGCACGTCGTCATTTTACGTGTTGTGTATATGTGTGTGTATATATGTGTTTGTGTGAGTGTGCTTGCAAGATGAACTCTTACCACTAAAACACATGCTACAGCTATGTAATTTCAGAATGCCATCATAGCTTACGGCAAATGTTACACTGTAAACATGCTGCATTGCAGAAACAACAGTCAACTTGAACTGCCCCCTAATGGTGAATGGCATAACTGCATCCGCTGCCCTTCCTACGACATCAACTACATCTAAAGGAAGGAAGTTTCTGCTTTACTCTATACAGTTTGTCACGTTAGCACCTAAAGAGCTGTCCTTTCACATTTTGACAGTCCACATGCATGTCCTCTGGTAGACAACATTTTAATACGACATCGACCACCTACTAATTAGTTAATTACATACTTTCCTTTTCCAATGCCACCACTGCACTGGAACGGCAGCAGCTGATGCTCTGCTGCAGCCATTAAAGTCGTCCCATAAAAAGCATTGGGCCGTTTATAAGGGAGTAAGTAATACATAACATATAGTAATAATGCACTATCCGTCAACTAAGCTTATATAGCATGGGCTTATGTTTCTAGTAAAGTCCAAATACCGATTTAGAGAGCTACTGAACAGCCTCTGACTGAGAGCAATCAACTTTAGTTAAAGGTCTAATCTGGTTTCAGGGGGCAATACAGAGAATACAGAATACAGTACTTCAGTGCCAAAGAATAACATAAATTACGTTGCTCAAAAGTTTATCAAAACGAGATCTCCCATTCTTGCTCATTATGCCTCAAATCCCATGACTTTAAAATGCTACATAAGATAATGTCACTAGAGCATAAGATTATTTGTCTGGTGAGACTATCCTTAAAACTGACTGTTTGATAAACCGTGAAACATGAATAAATAAAATCAGACCACGTCTGTCCGATTGTTATTAAATATACATTTCTTCACTAGCACACTGTATCTTCAATGGGTGCATTTCTCAATCCTGTCTATTATAAACCAGATAACGTGCCTGCATGACCCACTCATACCCGTTTTCCACCAAAAAGAACCTGGTGCTAGAGCCGTGCTGGTGCTAGGGCCAGTGCTTAGTTGGTCCAACCCGCGCAGCTCCTGAGAACCTGTTTGCTTTTCCATCACCAAGGAGCCAAACTCAGTGCCACGCGACTTTGTCACTGTATAACGTCAGGGCACTACTAGGCCATATCTATAGTGCTAATGACAGGTGATAACGGCCATTCAATGGACTTAGAACGTGTGGGTGGTCTGACTGAGGGAGCCTCCCAGCTTACAGGACTTCAGAGTACTGCAGCTAACTTCTTGGTGCTAGGTACCGCAGGACACCAAGTTTATAATCTGAGCACCCATTCTAATCCCTGCACACTGTTGAAACTGCCTACAATGGGCATGCAAGCATTAAAACTGGACTTTGGAGCGATGGAAGGGGATTATTTAATCCGATGAGTCCTGTATAATCATCTGATATTCATACAATTATCTAATCACCAACCATGTGACCGCAGTGCAGTGCATAACATCCTACAGATTCAGGTCAGGCGTTCAGTTAATGTTCATGCCAAAGATCAGAACGGGTGATCTCGGTGGCCTTGACCATGGTATGCTTGTCATTGTCAGATGGGCTGCTATTTTTGAAAGTGCTCCCCTGGGATTTTCACTTGTGACAGTCTCTAAAGTTTGCCACACAGAATGGAGTGAAAAACAAACTACATCCAGGGAGCTGCGGTTCAGCAGTCAGAAATGCCTTGAGGATGTGAAGTCAGGGGAAAATAGCCAGACTGATTTTAGCAGAAAGAAAACATTCAGTAACTCAGAATACCTCTCTTTTCAACTGCGCTGAATAGAAAAGCAACTTAGAATGCACAACACATCAAACCTTGAGGCGGATGGCCAACAAAAGCAGAGGACCACATCAGGCTCCGCTCCTGTCTGACAAAGACAGAAATCTTGAACAAGGCTCACCAAAACTTGAACCTTGAAGATAAAAATGACGTCTGGTCTTATGAATCTCAATGTCTTTCTGCCCAGGTTGTTTTCAAGCAGGTACTGGGATCTGAACTCCGCATCAAGCCATGGATTTAACATACGCCATGTCGACAGTTCAGGCTGGCGGTATAATGGAGTGGGAAATGTTTTCATGGCGCTCTTTGGACCTCGTAATGCCAAACAATCATTCTTTGAATACGACAGCCTATTTGAGTATTGTGCATCCCTCTATGGAAAGAATTTACCAATTTTTGAATGGCTACTTACAGCATGATAATGCACTAGGCCACACAGAAAATCTCAAACTGGGGGGGCAGGGTGCATCTAAACATTAATTTCATATACAGGTACACCTCAGATCACAACAGATTTCGGACAATAACGATACGGCTGCCAATGAGACACAGCTCCGATACTTTGGCAACTAGCATTCAAATGTAAACACATGGCCATGAGAGAGCCTTGAATTATTTACGAATAGGACGGTCACAGATGCATGAGAATGATCATGGAGGAAAAAAAGAGAAAGTGGTGAATAATTCATCTACAAATGAAAGGCTGATCGCCATTGATTTCAATTAGATTGAGCGTGCAGGAAAGAGTGATGGATTGCTTTGCTGTTTGTGTTCAGGTGGGTGTGTTCGGGAGCCAGAGGTTTGGGGCTGTAGGGTGAATGTGAAGAGCTGGGGAGGGACACCTGTATTGTGATAAGAATAATTGATTTGCCAGGGTTTTTTGGTCATTCAACTTGCGTTGACATTTGTATGTAAAACAGGGTTTTTCTCCATTTAACCCCATGCAGAGACTGTGGCAGGGACCTTCCACATGGAAAAGCAGACAGCGGCCTTTAACTGCATCCAATATTTAACCATAAATCACTGCTGCATATATGCAAATGTAATGCAATGTGCAAGTAGGAGGAAAAACAATACCTACGCTAGCTCATCAACATACTGGATATAAACAAAGGATTCATTAGTAAACTAATAAAAACTCATTCCACACTAAAAGCAGACTGCCTGTGACCTCCACTATAATATGAACACCGTTAACCATATGGGTATAAACAACTGAACATGGAGAGTGCTCTACAGAGACTTCTGAATTCATCTGTGTGATGCATACCGAAACCCTTCCCTTCAACACACACACACACACACACGCACACACACGCACACGCACGCACACGCACACGCACACACACACGCTATTTCCATTGCTTTTTAGCTAATTTACACAGGGAAAAATACCCAAGAAAAGATGCATTGTCTGCCCAACAACAGTGACATAATGGCACAGTAATTTGATTTTGTATAATTCATGAAGCTACAATGAGTAGTGATTATCATGCCCAGCATAAAAGCTTGTAATTTTTTGAGTGCGAGTGATATGAGACAATCACGCAATAATACAAAGTCTAATGGCACAAGGCTCCAGTAAGGACAAAACATAATGAAGAGTAGAATAATCACATTTTGCCTGGAAGAAAATATAACTGGTAAACACAGAACACCCTCACAACAGTATTAAAGATGACAGCTGGTGAAATTTACACGACCAGTGAATTGAAAAATCTTTGGCAGACGTGCCACATATAGCAAGAATCACCAACCATGACTCATAGTCAACAAGCAAATTCCTCTTTTCATTGCGTACCCAAAATCAAGGTCATTTTCTTCCAGTCATAACCACATACAGACATCAGTAAAGTCGCCCGAATACCACAAATGAGTGTAACTGTCAACAAATAATCCAGAGCAGACAGTTTTTGATTGGCAGTGAGCCAGATGTGTAGTAGCTTTGGAGTCTGTGTAGGGCCTCAGTTTCTCTCAGATTACACATGAAGACTTGCTGCACGTCAGCACTACCAGAACATGACAACCTAGGAAAACACAATGACAAGAACAGAGGCATTGCAGTGCGCTCATGTAGGATATAGAGGTACAGGTGTTACAGCTCTGTGATAGAGAGGGTGGGTCTCTCAGTCCTTGGTATAGGATAAAAAGTGTATTACAGTGCTTTTATAGAGTGCAGATTTTGGGTCCCTGATCAAGGAAAGAATGGTGTTTCAGTCCTGGAAGAGATGCTCCAGTGCTCTAATAGAGACGATGATAGCATTTCAGTCCTGGGACATATATAGGATGAAACAAGGTATTACAGTGATTTTACAGGGGACAGATTTCAAGCCTCCAATCAAGGACAGGATGGAATTTCAGTCCTTGAAGAGAAAACAGAGGTGTAGTGCAGTGCTCTGATAGAGGAAATCGCAGAGTTTTAGTCCTGCGACATAGGATAAAACGTGTATTACAGTGCAGTAATATTCGACTGATTAATGGTCTCTGATCAAAGAAAGGATAACATTTCAGGACTCTAATAAAGAAAAGCGCGGTATTTCAGTCCTTGGAGCAGGGACAGAGGTGTTTTACAGTGTTAAGATAGAGGAGAGAATGGTGCTTCACTCCTCTGGTAGAAGAAAGGGGGTATTTCAGTAATCTGAAAGAGGACAGAGGGTTATATCCATGCTCTGATATAAGGCTGAGGGGTATTTCAGTTCTCTGATAGAGGACAAAATGCCACTTCAGGGCTATTAAATGGAAGAAAGACCTCAGGGACAGATTCTGGATCTTTCTCTCTTTCTCTCTCTCTACCTCTCTCTCTCTCTCTCTCATTTCCCTGTGGAAGATGAAGCACCACAGTGAGTATTCCCCACAGAGAAGGTTGAAGGCAGGGGAGTAGGTTAAATACTGCAGCTCTCTGTGCAATTTTAATTACAACACTGAGACACACGTGAATCTGGCACTTCCTTATTTCATCTTTATTCAACCTTGAATAAGCTCACATGGGACACAAGCAGTATCTCAACAGTCAGAAGAAATCAGTGAGAGAGAGAGAGAGAGAGAGAGAGAGAGAGAGAGAGAGAGAGAGATAGACCTGCAGAACTATTCATGAAAAAGGGGGCAAAAGAAAATAAAAACAAGATAATAAGGGCAGATATGATAGCAAGAGGGATAGAGAGAAAGATAAAGAAAGTGAGAGAAAGAGAATGCAAAACAGGCATTACCATTTTAATTAAACTAATCACTCCTGTCAGACGGTGTCTTCAGTCATTGATTAAATCCTGTGATAATATGCATATGATGGCAGAACAGGAGCTAGTGAGAGCCAATCAGAGTCTGTCAGTCCATCCACAGAAAGTAGAGATTGCTGTGGGATTTATCATCTCTGGACAAAATCATAATGTCTTTGAATATCTTCAGGTTTTTATTTTGGTTAATTGACATCTGAATTAGCTTCCTTCCATTTTCTCCCTGCTCTCTCACCCTTTCAATCCCTCTAGAGTGCTGTCTATACTGCCTGTGACAAAGAACTCTTTCCTATGAGGCAGTTTCTCACAGTCTCTCTCTCTCAGGACCCTGGTGTTTGTGCTGGAGCAATTCACACACCGTTCGAGTAGAGTCAAAGACAGCTGTGTCCAGCAGTGATCCAAACTGCCCTGCAGAACTCAAATGCATTCGAACTTAAACAGTGATAAACGTGATCCATGTCCTGTGACCTCAAAGCGTGTTGTCAAACGGCATTAGCTGAATATGGGCCACTTTATGGGGCATGTTCTTAAGACACTGTTCGCATGAGAGGGTCCCATTGTCTTCTGAGGAGGTCTCATGGTCAAATCTAGATCTAACCAGCCCGGGCTGGTGAGCAGCCTTTCCCCATCCCTGGATATACTGAAGCTAGCTTGTGCATCACTCAGGGGTAGGAGGTTTTTAATCCACTGGGACAAACCACCAGGCAGGGATAAAAAGTGAGATGTGCCACATCAGCCTTAAACCAGGTTTTTTTCTAAGGCGAGTGAGAAAACCCTGTAAACGGGAGACCCAGGATCCTCTGCCATCAGGGCTCAAGCCCAGCACCTCTCACCTGATTGATGTGCTTGAGCTTAGTGACCCCAGCACCTCTCACCTGATTGATATGCTTGAGCTTAGTGACCCCAGCACCTCTCACCTGATTGATGTTGGAGCTTAGTGACCCCAGCACCTCTCACCTGATTGATGTGCTTCAGCTTAGTGACCCCAGCACCTCTCACCTGATTGATATGCTTCAGCTTAGTGACCCCAGCACCTCTCACCTGATTGATATGCTTCAGCTTAGTGACCCCAGCACCTCTCACCTGATTGATATGCTTGAGCTTAGTGACCCCAGCACCTCTCACCTGATTGATGTTGGAGCTTAGTGACCCCAGCACCTCTCATCTGATTGATGTGCTTGAGCTTAGTGACCCCAGCACCTCTCACCTGATTGATGCGCTTGAGCTTAGTGACCCCAGCACCTCTCACCTGATTGATGTGCTTGAGCTTAGTGACCCCAGCACCTCTCACCTGATTGATATGCTTGACCTTAGTGACCCCAGCACCTCTCATCTGATTGATGTGCTTGAGCTTAGTGACCCCAGCACCTCTCACCTGATTGATGTGCTTGAGCTTAGTGACCCCAGCACCTCTCACCTGATTGATGTGCTTGAGCTTAGTGACCCCAGCACCTCTCACCTGATTGATATGCTTGAGCTTAGTGACCCCAGCACCTCTCACCTGATTGATATGCTTGAGCTTAGTGACCCCAGCACCTCTCACCTGATTGATGCGCTTGAGCTTAGTGACCCCAGCACCTCTCACCTGATTGATGTGCTTGAGCTTAGTGACCCCAGCACCTCTCACCTGATTGATATGCTTGACCTTAGTGACCCCAGCACCTCTCACCTGATTGATATGCTTGAGCTTAGTGACCCCAGCACCTCTCACCTGATTGATGTGTTTGAGCTTATCGATGATCTGATAGATCACTGGATCAGCCTCCTTCACTTTCACCTCCGGGTTGGACAGTTGAGCTCGGATCCCGTTCCCAACAACCTGACGAGTGTAGCTGCAGAAGGAAGAGAGGAGGGAGGAGAGAAGAAATGGAACATGAAGGAGCTTCTCAGTGGCCCTGATCAACAGATCAGAGTGGGGAGAGGAGTTTTCCTCATGAGAACAGCATAAATATATAGTGTTGTGCATTTATAACGAATGCAACAAAACTGACAAAAAAGCTATGGTGTCTGATACAAACAACTGAACTGTAATGTACACGGGCAATTATTATTTGCAGAGAACAGCAACCTCAGAGAAGACGGCCACAAGTACACATTCACGTACAAACAAAACCACGCATTATGCACTCACATATAGTACACGCCGGCACGCACATGTATGCATAAAAACTGCTATGAATATATACACTCTCACCCCAAAGCACAACTGTGACCTGAAAAATCCAACAGCCTTGTTAGATGAAACAGGCTCAGTTAACCCCTTTCTGCAGATGTAGACGCTCGCGTCTATAGATATGCAAATGTAAGCACTTAAGTTACAGTACTCGACCACAAGATGGCACCCCCGGATCAGCTATTGGATATTCACAAGCAGGCAGAGCTGAAACGCGATTTATAGTATGGAGAAGTTCCCTCCAATCCCTGTTTTTCAGGAGTAGCATGGATTAAACTCCTCAGCTAAGCCTGATGTGCAAACTGTTCAATATCCTTGCCCATAGTATCGATCCAGTAGTTTTAAAAAATTATCACTTGCGACAGAAAAAAAACGTACTACTCTGTAGCAACCATTTTAGCTACAGTGAGCCAACAGTATTCCAATTAGTGGTTAAAAAAATACGTTTTGTGAAGAAAAAAATCCGACATAGTATTGCTTCCCTCACATTCTACTGTCAGTTACAATCATCACACACAAAATATGCGTAGTTCCCTCCCATGGATTAACGCTTAGATTCCTCCATCGACAAATTCAGCGCTCCCTTCTATCCACCGAAGTACTGGTGTCGATAGCCAGTCACTCAATTATATACTCAGATTCATCTGCGTAACTCTACAGTTATAGTTCACGTCCTCGTGAAGCTTCCCCGGTAACGATGTGTTGACAGACTCGTTTCTTATCCCATTCCCCAGTGTCTTAACTTTCCTCTATAACTGAAATACATTGATCGGACAATAAGAATGGGATACAAAGCTAAGCGTAAAAGTAAGGTCGGTTGTATTCTTCGAATGTAGGCCGCGGTTGCGCAGCTGAAAATGATGCGATATCAAAGAAATAAAGACACTCGAGACCGTTCTGAAGTGCTCAGTTTCATTTACGAGATTTAAATGTTGTATGGACGCGGTCAACGGGAATTATTCCGAATGAAACAGAACTGGAACGTTCCTTCTACCCGATACATCTGTCTCTGGAGGAGGGCATCAATAAAGAAAACAGGTTATACTTCTACTCTGTTTGCATTTTGCTTAATTTGGCTTTTTGCTGTAGAATCTATACCGCGTTTAAAGACATCGAATGCCGAGGTTTTCGTTTCTCCAAATGCATACATCCCACGCAGGTCGGTAGATCCCTCGGTACGTTCATTACACCACTCTGATGAATATGGAGGCATATGTCGTTGTATTTTTTTCCTGAAAGTGAAATTTCTGTTCTGTTAAAATAAGGTGTATTTCAGAATTCAGATATTACTGAGTTAGTGAGTTTTCACCCTTATAAGGTGTAAGGTTATGAGCTCGGATGTGAGAGCGGTTAGCTTTTTATTCATATCATGTTTGGTCTTGCGTGAATGTTATAGCTGTTAAATCTGCACTTCATTTAATGCTTGGGGTACTTCGAAGAGAAATGGACAATATTGTTAACTTTATTATGGAGAAAAGGCATGTTTTGAGAGGTTACTGGTGACCAATGATGTTCCACTGCACTGATATTGATTAATTCATGCAAAACTCAACCAGAAAATCATTAGTTCATGCCGAATTTCAAGCCCCAAAAGTTTATGTGTGTTAAATATCTGATTAAAGTATGATTTGACAGTTAAAAATGTTGATGGATGTCAGACTTTGGAGAGACACCTGGATAGCTGTCTAATTTGTCTCATAGCAAGCGGGTAATCTAAAATGGAATGTTAAAGATGAATTGTACTTGTGGTCAAGAAGTTTATGATCCCAGAAATGTATAGTTTTAGGCCCCAGCAGTTTTTCAATTGTCAGCATTATTTTTTTTTTCTATTTCAATGGTGAATTCTCATGAAGATTTTTATGTTTGCAGCCCCTTTTCTCCAACAAAATCATAAAAATAAACTATAATTTGATGGGAGTCTAAATGCTTCAAGTGTCTAGACTCAATTGAGCCAAAGTTTTCCTGTCTGTAAAGCTGCAATCTTAAATTATAAAGCCTTAAATCAGGTAACACCTAAAAAGCCAGATTTGGCTTCTGCGCAAAGGGGTTAAGTAAATCTGAATAAATATTCACCAAAAAGTGTATTTTAGATGGAGCACATGGCCTTCGAGCATGTATCGATCCAGAGTAAGCTCGATGAAGAATGAAAAGGAAGTATAGAGAAAAAAAAAGTATTAAATTTATTCATGATGCCAGAAAACTCTGACTTGGTTTCTCATTTAAAAAAAAAATACTGACTCCTTGACATCCCCCAGTATTTTAGTACTCCATTTGTATTCTACATGTGTTTGCCTTAAAAAGGTGAATGAGTGTACTATGAAAGGGCAAAACCTTTGCACTTTAGGTGTCATTAACTGCGTGTTAGAGATTAGATTCATACTAATCAACTCCGGAGAAAGTTGTTGAGAAACATAACTATTAACACCGATAACAAAGGGTAAGATACAATCAGTTCTAAATTTTGACTTTCATATAACATAGGATTTCCTTCCTTTACACAGTTATCAGAAATTTCACTAATCACAAAAGGGAATTTGTCCAGGGAAACTCTTTAATACATAATTGTGGTTGGTCGAATGGCGTACTAAGGGTTTGCATGATATTCGGATAACTGAACACCTATAAAGTAGTTCCAGACATGTTAGCCTGTTGACACTGCATAAATTCACCACATTTGAATTCCAGGCTAAATTTAACTAATAATTTGCGTTAAGTTACAAAATCAGAAGTGGAGGCAAAATTAGACACAGACATTTTGACTTTTCCGCTACAACTATTAAAATCTTTGCCGAGTATGGTGATTTTGATAAATAGGAGAAAACAAAACAAAATTGAAATTTCAGCTGTTTCTCATAAACACAAGTTAGTTGTGGTGGAAGCAAACATTTTGCATATAAATAGAATTTTTGGAGGAAAACACAAAAATAATCGTAGTGTAAGCACACCTTTCACAGCAGGGCGCTTAGATGTGCGATTACATTTAAAATGACACCCTAGCAAGTTATACTTTTAAGGAGTCGTCAATTTCTCAAACTTGAAAGAAAAGTGTATCACAGAGCCCATTTTATTCTGAGTTTAGAGCTTTAATGCTTTGGTATATCCACACTTGCATTAGTTTCACAGGCTTTGCAACCTCACTCTCTTAAACTTGAAGTGAGGGGAAAAAAAAACAAACCAGCATATACCAGAGGGATATCAAGACTCACACAGCATGAAAACAGCAATACACCGAAACCATGACCACATCGCATTTCATTTACCAACCAGCATAAATAGCTGTATCAAGAAGTCCCATTTTCACAACGAGGACGCTGGACAGAAAAATGGGTGTATTGCTTCAGTGAAACTGACAAAGATGGCTGCATTTTGGCACAATCGCAAATAATATAACTCTAAATTTAAAAACCGCTCTGAGAAAATATTTCACAAATTCTGCATTTCTTTGAGAAAAATGACATTTAAAATGTTGAGAAATAATGGAATTGTCTAACTAAGTACATGGGGCTACGTGTTTTCACTATACAGACAGTCATTCAGTATAGGGGTAACATGCAAGAGAAATTAGTTATTAGCATGAGGCAGGGATGGAGGCAGGCGTCGTGGATGTGTGTGCTTGTGTGTGAGGGAGAGATATTTGTTTGAGTAAATGGAGAGAAGGAGAGAAAATACCCCCAACAGAGGGATTTATTCTTCTCCTGCTGGAGTTTGCATATTCAAACAGAGGCCTAAGGTAAGCTCTTTCAGCCTCTGACTATAACACAAAGGGACTCATCCCTGAGTAATGTAAGAAGAAGTGCGGCAGACAAGCTCCTCTGGAAAACTGACAACTCTTCTGCCTTCAGCTCCTCATTAAATGCACCGACAGAACAGAAAAGCTCCTCACTACACAAACATGCCATTAAATCAGTGCAAACATACTGCAAAGACTCAGAATAAGTGCAGACCATGGAGCCCATCAAAAACTCATCAAGCTTCATACTGTCAGGGCGTGAGCTTCATTTAACATGTTTTAATGTCTACGAAAATCTCACATGAGCAAAGGCACTGTCAACACATTGTAGGCACAATTGAAATGTTACACCTTTTTCTGTTAGCTGTTGTACTGCAATGACTCAGATGCGACTGTCAGGTGAATACCAACAAAATACCAACGCCACATTCTACCATAACACAAGCGTCAAAATATGGATCAACATTATTCTTACACAGAGGTGGGCTGTTTGAACACAGATAATGTCAAGCTTTAAAGAAGGTAAGACACGCATGAGGCTTGTCGGTCATTCATTGTTTTGGAAGAGCACAGAACTGGCAGCTGATGGCATGTGCCTGGAATCTAATTATGAAAACGAAACCACCTGGGACGCTTGTACAAACCATGCTGTGTATCTGTGTGCGTGTGCCTGTGCGTGCGTGTGCCAAAGAGTGCGCCCACACATGCATGTGTATTCATGCATGTGAGAGAACATGGAAAAACCTCACAGTACCAACTCATAAAAAGTTGAGACGCTATGGAAAATCCACATGAAAACAGAGAGCAGTGATTTCTAAATGTATTTTGACTAGGGATGCTCAATATTGTTTTTATACCGAAATCCAATATACCAATATTGTTCAACTCCTAATTTCTGATATTGATATTAACTGATACCGATATATGTGTGATTTCTCTTTTGCACCAATTTCAGTTGATATCACATAGACTTGGAGAATTAACAGTCATACATTTGCTCATAAATATAAATGTCACAGGCTACTATCATGTCAATTACACTGAATGCAGATAACAAAGATATCTATGTACATTATCAGTACGAAATATGACATTGATGCATTAAAAGATTTTAAATATCAATGCCGTTAGCCTCGTTCAGGTAACGTAGCCCGTTCTAAACCATTTCGAACTCTGTGTTTATTTTGTTTGGCCAGCACTCAACAGGCAGACCCAATGTCCACCTGCATTTGCGGGATGAAAAGAGCTTCAGCTTTCCAACAAGAACGCTCGGCTACAGTATAAAATACTTTAGTCACTTAGTCATCTTTTCAAAAACCGATACCGATATTTTCCGATATTGAATTTTGAAGCTATCATCGGCCGATTATATCAGAGGCCCGATAATATCGAGCATCCCTAATTTTGACATGTATTTCATTGCAGACAGTACAAAGACAAAGCATTTAATGTTTGTCTGGTCGGCGTTACTTTACTTGATAATAGAAATCCATTCCCGCAATTTCCGCCTGCAGCAGCAGCAATTTAGGCTAATAATGAAGTTAAAAAAAAGAAGAGTGGTGTGATTTGAAATAGCTGATATCAGCAGGTGATTGTAATCATGATTTGGTATAAAAGCAGCTTCCAGGAAAGGCTCAGTCCTTCAGGAGCAAATGTAGGCTAAAGACTCAGAAAGGTTTACAAAGAATGTTTCTTGAAGAAAGAAAGGAAGGGATTTAGATATTTCATGGAGTTTAACGTCACTAAACAATTCTGTGAACCTGGAGGAAAATCTGCGCATAAAGGACAAGGGCACAAGCTGAATACCCACAATCTCTGGCCACTCAGTCAGCACTGCATCAAGAACACTTTCTGAATTGGGCTGTACAAACCCCAATCCCAATGAAGTTGGGACGTTGTATAAAACGTAAATAAAGGCAGAATAAAATGTTTTGCAAATCCTTTTCGACCTATATTCAACTGAGCACACTACAAAGACAAGATATTTCATGTTCAAACTGATAAACTTTATTGGTTTTTTTTTTTTTTTTTTTGGAAATATTCATTCATTTTGGGTGGCACGGTGGCACAGTGGTTAGCATTGTTGCCTCACAGCAAGAAGGTCGTGGGTTCGAATGCGGCCTGGGGCCTTTCTGTGTGGAGTTTGCATGTTCTCCCCGTGTTGTGTGGGTTTTCGCCGGGTACTCTGGTTTCCTCCCACAGTCCAAAGACATGCATATCAGGCTAATTGGAGACATCAAATTGCCCATAGGTATGAGTGTGAGAGTGAATGGTGTGTGCGCCCTGCGATGGATTGGCAAGCTGTTCAGGGTGGGTCCCTGCCTCTGCCCGTAGTCAGCTGGGATAGGCTCCAGCTCGCCCCGTGACCCTAGTGAGGAATAAGCGGGTATAGAAAATGGATGGATGGATGGATATTCATTCATTTTGAATTTGATGCCTGCTACGCGTTCCAAAAAAGCTGGGACAGGAGCGACTAAAGACTGGGAAAGTTGAGGTTTGCTCAAAAAACGCCTGTTTAAAACATTCCAAAGGTGAACAGGTTAATTAGAAACGGGTAAATGTCATGATTAGGTATAAAAGCAGGATCACCGAAAGGCTGTCATTCACAAGCACGAACGGGGCGGGGTTCAACAATTTGATAACAACTGTGTGAGCAAACAGTCCAACAGTTTAAGAACAACTTTTCTCAATCTCCAATTGCAAGGAATTTAGGGATTTCATCATCTGTAGTCCATGACATCATCAAAAGATTCAGAGAATCCAAAGAAATCTCTAAATGGAAGCGGCAAGGCTGAAAACTGACAGTGAATGCCCATGACTGTCGGTCCCTCAGGCAGCACTGCATTAAAGACCGACAACATTCCGTAAAGGATATTACCATGTGTGCTCACGAGCATTTCCCAAAATCAGTCAGTTAACGTTGTTCGTCATCAAGTGCAAGTTCAAACTCTACCATGAAAAGTGAAAGCCATATATCAACAACACCCAGACACCCAGAAACGCCGGCTTCTCTGGGCCCGAGCTCATCTGAGATGAACTGACACAAAGTGGAAAAGTGATCTGTGGCCTGACGAGTCCAAATTTCAATTGTTTTCAGAAATCATGGAAGGTGTGTCCTCCGGGCTAAAGAGGAATAGGACCATCCAGATTGTTACCTGTGTATCATCTGTGATGGTATGGGGATGTGTTAGTGCCCATGGGATGGGTAACTTGCGCATCTGTGAAGACACCATTAATGCTGAAAGGTTCATACAGGTTTTGGAGCAACATAGGCTGCCATCTAAGCAATGTCTTTTTCAGGGACGTCCTTGCTTATTTCAGCAAGACAATGCCAAGCCACATTTTGCATGTGTTACAACAGCGTGGCTTCATAGGAAAAGAGTGCAGGTCGTAGACTGGCCTGTCTGCAGTCCAGACCTGTCCCCCATTGAAAATGTGCGGCGCATTATGAAGCACAAAATACAATAACGGAGACCCCGGACTCTTGAGCAACTGAAGTCGCATATCAAGCAAGAATAGGAAAGCATCCCACCAACAAAGCTTCCACAATTGGTATCCTCAGTTCCCAAACGCTTATTGACTGCTGTTAAAAGGAAAGGTGATGTGACATAATGGTGAACGTGCTCCTGACCCAGGCTTTTTGGAATGTGTAGCAGGCATCAAATTCAAAATGAGTGAATGTTTCCAAAAAAAAAAAAACGTTTTTCAGGCAGAACATTAAATATCTTGTCTTTGTAGTGTACTCAATTGGATATAGGTCGAAAAGAATTTGAAAATCATTGTATTCTGTTTTTATTCACGTTTTACACATGTCCCTTCCACTTCATTGGAATTGGGGTTTGTAATTAAATGCATCACATACCCAGGGTAAACACAGTATTAAACTGTTTCATGCTGGTATTTCAGATAGTTTTACTTTTAATTAATCCATCCATCTCTGCAGCAGGAGTGAACAGAGACGCAGTGTGAGTGTGGGAGGGGTCAGGACGCAGGGGCGCACTAATGACTCCCACTGCTGACTCCTCCCCCCCAGCCTGCGCTCACAGTGATTAATTCCCCATCAGGACAGTAATAACCCCGGCAGCTGTGCTCTTTTCTCACTGTTTTTCACCCTTTACTCAACAAACAAGGGAGGTGTTAGCCCTGCCGCGAGGCCTCTGCAGCAGCACACACCTGGCCTGCAATCTTCCAGCTCAGCAGGGAGAGGAAGAGGAATGCAAAACATAACCAAACACACGAGCCACTGGGGTGTATAACTAGCATATATCAGCATAAGGCAGTAACAAAAAGGAAAGTTATTCATAACTACAGACATATCCAATGTGAACCTAAAAATGTCGACAGTTGTTTTACATTGCGACTAAGAATTAATGTTTGACCATGTTTATGATTTAGTTAAGGTCTAAGATTAAAAAAGAAAAAAAAGATGGTCTTTTTTAAAACCCTTCCACTGGTTGAGTTTCTTCCAGATAAATAAATCACTGAGTAATACAGTTTATTTATCTATTTTAGGAATAAAGTAAAAAATGACAAAAATGTAATAACAATGCCCCTTAAGATTAAACAACATATTTTGAACTAACTTTTCATTAACCGTACCAGTGGTTACAATAAAGGCTTCCTCGGTGTTTGTATAATATCGTGTTTCCAGTAACCCAGTGCTGACAGAAATGTGTTTTGACCAGTAGAAGGATTAATATTGTTTGATTATCTTGTCTTCTCGGCTCATTGTCTTGATTGTTGCATCTTCACCTGAAGCAGCTTCCTTGCAGCAGATAAACAGGCCGCCCTGAGTGCAGTAAACACTGTGCTCACATGAGTTAACTGTGATCAGCGTGGAGTCTTAACAACAGGAGCCTGGAACAGGGACAGCAGCACATCTCCTGCAGTCAGTAACGTTTTCAGACAGAATACAGTGGAATAAAATGGCTGAACTGCAGGTGAACCTGATCTCCTCCGCTTTGCTTGTTTATCCCCCGTCACCCGGGCAAAACGGCCCACGTGGCGTTTTAACATGATAATGACACTAATTAGCGAGGTGGTTGCAGTGCTGGTTAAGTGATTGCTCTCTCGGTTGGTTAGATTGCCTGGAGGAGGACTGAGGTCAGACGGTGGGCAGGCAGGTGGAGAAGTGTGAGGTTAAGCAGGAGAGAACAAACACGCACAACCACAGGAGAGGTTATTCCAGGAATCCTATGATTTGGGTTCTGCACACATCTGCACTACTGCAGCATTTTTCCGTCATGGATTCTCTCACTAGTTTTCCACAGTGTTGTTTTTACACAAGGATTTTGATACCCTGCCAATTTTGTGGTGTGGCGTAAAAGTAAGTGGACCAGCATTTCACATTTTGACCCGCAAATTAAATGACACTGTTTAATATCTCAACTCAATCTTAACAATCTCAAGCTCTGATCGTTTGTGCGGTTAAAAAGAAAGTTACTAGAGAGCCGCTGTAACTGTAACTACAAGGGTAATGATGGGTGCATGCTTTACAATGAAACACCCCCCCCCATTATCTTCTTTAAGGCTTGACAATATCTGTGTTCAGACAGCCCACTTCTGCGTAAGAATAATATTGATTCATATTTTGATGCACGTGTTATGGTAGAGTGTGGCTTTTCACTGAAGAAGCCGTCACCAGATTCTGTGCACTCAAATGACACCCCCAGCTACCGAATTTTCGAAACAGAAAAACAACAAACTTTCTATGAAAAATTAGTCCAATCAGACTCAGAATTGCAGGTGTGCAGGTTCTCATTGCGATGATGATGCATGTCACGTTTGAAAAAAAAAAAAAAAATCCAATGTATGGTTTATCAATAGAGCTTTGGGCAAAATTCACCCTCTAATACTAAATTCTCTAATAAGTAAACAACAATAAGCTGGGTGGGAGCAGGACGAGATATGATATAATTTTGCGAGCGCGAGATAAATCGTTGGTGGAGCGGGTGGGCGAGGGGGAAAAGAATTCCCTCAGCACAGTCCTCTGGCAGACGAATCAGCAGAGCAGCAAAAAGCATTTGCAGAATGGGTGAACTCGGATGTCTGGGGGCTAGATGCGCCTTTTCTTTCTTCCTTTTTTTTTTTGGAATCCAATCCAGTGGCTTTTGGCCAGTATTGGACTGACAAAGAAACTGAAAATCAGGGCAAAACAGGGCTTAATTATTTGGATGCATCCAGCTAATTTGCTACGCCAAAGTTATTTTATTGGGAAAACCACTCACCGAAATCAAACTAGCTCAACCAAGTGAAAGCAATTGCAACAACGTGTTTATTAATCCTCCAGCCAAATGTGGTGGAGTCATCATCGGTCATAAGACTGTGCAGCTCGTACTTTCAGAGTCAACAACAAAAAATAAAAATAGATAAATAACTGATATCTTGAGTTATGTTGAAAAAATATAACTGATCAGCAATGATACGAGATTAAATCTCAGCAATTAGCTTCAGCTGATATCACTACCGGCCCGTGGAGCAGGTCCTCTCACAGCACAGCTTCTAAAAGCCAGAAGTTCACGCAGGATGAGCTACCTTAACAACATCGACGCTAGTAACCCAAGTTTGAAGTTGTTCAAAATTCAGTTGAATTGAGGATAACATACATATTTCTCAACAGGCTTTTAAAATCCAACACAAAAGTTTTTCACAAACTATCCTTTTGGTTTGATGAATTTTATGTTTATTTTTGCCAGCCCCTCAAATCCCCGGTGCTTCCAGCCCATGCAACTTTACAATGTGCCCTCACAGGAGTACGGAAATGCAGGGCTCCAGTGCACTAAGACAGAGAAATAGAGCGCCGTTTCTTTCAAGGTGTCTGGTGATGAAAACCACCACACAGAGCACATAAAGTACCCATCCTTAGGAAGAGAAGTCTGCAGCACCATCTCTCTCCAGAGAGATGGTCATAATTTGCTGTTGTGGACGACATTCTGCCATTTTCTCTCAGTTTCTGAATTCCTTCCCTCCAGCTGTCTATCTCTATGCTGGGAGCCACTTGGTTATAAATGGAAGCAAGATGAATATGTCAGTTTTGGTGATATAAAACAGAGCACAAAGTGATGGAAAGCAATATAGTGTGTATCACTGGTGGTTTCTGTGTGTTTGATTCTTTGCGGCCCAAATAAGAGACGTGAGAAGCTAGCTGGACAGCAGCAGACTGCACAGCATTAGATTGAGCTCACAGATACAGCACCGTCTGGGCAAATGGACTAACTCAGCCCTTATCAGAAAACATCTTCTAATGAGAATCTCAAGCAAGATGGGCAGGAACCACATAAAAATACAGGGTTATCTGGGGAAGAGCAGGCAAACCACTGCACATACTATGTGTCTCACAACTCGGAACTACTGTATATTGTGGCAAACCGGGGTGTGGCCGCACCCCTCGACCACGTCAGCATGCCTGCAACGATCGATTCTCCTCCCCCTTGCTACCAGTGCAGAGCAGAACTTTAGCACCCTGGACAGGGGCTGGAAAGCCAACACCTGCACAGCACTATTAAGACTTGCAGGACGCTGGACATTTCCTACCAGCTGCAAGTCATGAGGCTCGGCGGGCCTGGGAAAGAGGCGCATGAGGAGACACAGCTGCACCTCGTAATGATCAGAGCTGACCGCGGTATAAAAGAGGAAGCCAGGCAGTTGTCGGGAGGCGGGCGAGGAGCACGGACACATGCTTCAAGTCCAACTGTGCTTCAGTATTTTTTACCTAAAGATTTCGACAGTGGAGAGACTGGGGGTTTGCGCCAGGAACAAAAGCACTGACTCAAGACATGCAGCCCGCCTCCCGAACCGAAAAGTGAAACCGACAATTAAAATCATTTAAGAGATACGTTCAAAGTGCACAAAATTATTTGCACCTTTTTGTGTTTGAATTAATAAGAATGAAATTGCCACCCTGCGAGCGGGGTTTTGACCCATCCTCCTGCAAAGTCTGAGCCTCGTTTTCCAGGGTCTCGTTCCAGTATGCATTACTCGCCAAGTTGACCAAGGCGACTTTGAGCCTAAATGGAGAGCAGACCTCAATAACCCATCACGGCTGAAGAGTCATTCTCACCCTCATGCTTCACAATGAAGGAAGCGCAGTGGGTTGGAGTGAGAATGCATCCCACACACGGGTGTCCAGAGACAGTTTAAGTGATAATTTTTAAGAAATATGAAGTTTCTGATGATTTTTCAGGTTAATAATGGTTGGTGTGCGAACAGTCCTGTTTGTAGTCTAAAGGGAGAAAATCTGCTTAAATGTTTTATCTCTGGAGGTTGAGTATATGAACACCTCCTCAGAAATATAACCGTAAGTACTGCATTAGCCAAAGAAAGTATCTCCAGGAGAGAAATAATCTTTTTTTTGCAAGAATAATGGAGTAATATTCACACAAACAACTTTGTGAAGAATGAAATTGGTGTTTTCAGGTTAGCAACTTTATGAGAGTTTACAGTCTTGCTTCAGACCATCAAACAAATGCATCGCATTCACCAGCGGTTCACTAGAATCTTCTGTAACTGCTTAAAATCTGTCATTCTACACACAAACCAGGGCTGCTGGGACTAATTAAGATACAAAACCAAGTATGTGCAAAAAAATGAAATAACATCAAAAACCACAGAAAGTGAGTTCTCTCCAAGCTCCGGATTCAGTCCCTCCAGAGAACACAGAGCCACAAAGAGCACAGAGAGCTAAATGCTCTGCTCAGAACTAATCATCTGAGGACGTGGGAGGTGAGAAGGAGTGAGAGGAGGAGGATGTGGGAGAGAATGAGAGATAATGATGAGGAGAATGAGAAAAGGGAGAGAGAGAGAGAGAGAGAGAGAGAAGAGCCAGCAGTGCTTCTGTCAAGTAAAAACTGCCATTATGAACACAAAGGGGAGGCATCTCGTCTCCACATAGACCAGAGAGTTGAATGCACATGGGTCATAATGGCTCCATACTAAACTGTACAATTCACTGGTGGATGTGGTCAATACATTTTTTTCTAGGAGAATTAAAGGATTTTGATTGCTCATATTTATTCACTCCCGGATTGAAGATATACATGAAGAAAAAATCTGAGTCATCGATCCAACAACACAGCAGAAAAAGTAGTGCCCTGATGTCAGCCAAGGTATTGTGAAAGCCGTATTTTGTTACAATATTTGGCAGCCATGCCCATGACACGTCTGTTGATACTTTGAAGGAAAGTGAAATTAAATATTGCGGAGAAATACCCATAAAAACGATTTCAGTGGTCTGCTATAAATTCTCGGGACTTGTCTGATCAGAAATTCAATTTGACATGACCGTCATGGGCGTAACCCGTCGCGTCCTCACGTGTTACGTCCATCCCTGTGGGTAAATTTGCATAATGTATGCAAATAGCATAAAAAACGACCTCGGCAAAATAAGGTACTCCCTTCCAGCATCAAAATTTCACAAAGCATCAGACAATCATATATACCATGCTTTTAAAAATAATTAAAATGTTTCAGTGTCCTAATATTGTGTTACGACAATAAAAACATAAACAATCTGTGTGCTATCGCTATAGACCGTATAAAAAGATGGCCGCAACGCCCGGGTCTGAAAAGTGAGGCCAATGCGGAAATTGAATTCCATTTAATGGCCAGCAGATGGCGATGTCGGTGGTTGCAGAATTGGAAGAGGTGTATTTCAATTTTCATCACCATTGTAGCACATTTGTACAGTTTTGTATGGAATGAGCCAAATACAAATAGAGAGCAGGAAGACAGCACAGCGGGACAAGCGAGAGACAGGAGGGAGTCTTCAGTCAGCGGGGGAAGATGAGTTTGGATTCTGCTGTACTGACTGCAGAGGACGGCTCATTCCACTCACTGGAGGACAGGAGAGGCAGGAGGTGTGACCTGGACGTTTGGCTTCATAGAGCACCTCATTCTGCTATTTCAAACTAATGAGGGACAAAAAGCCCGTTCTTTTATCGCCCCCTCACTCAAGAAAAAAATAAATGCATTTATCTCTCTTAAGTCAAAAAGTAATTCCCGAGCAACTGCTAAGAGAGCCAGGTTCTTTATTGATGCCTCTCAACAAACAAGTATAAATCAATCCTGTGCAGCGTTGAGCGGGGACACATTATTTTGACGAGTCAGTAGCAAAGATACAGAGAAAAGCACAGGCTTTTATTAAACTGCAGCAAGAGAAAATAAAAACAACACAATTCAATTTAAGCCCCAGATTCAAAGGACTTGTTCTGAGGATTAAAACAACAGATCATGGTAAATACATCTAATCACTGTTTTGTGTAAAGACTGAGAAGATGAGGCCTTTTTTGAACATCTGTATGCGCAGCATCATTTAACAATCCAGGCTGGAATCCATAAGTTCTCATACCACAGAAAATGGGCAGCACATTTTGTTCCTACGGAGACACCCACTAAACTGCCCATTTCTTTTCACATCTCAAGTGAATGGAATGCGCATCCAATTAACTCGACACTTTTTGCCACTAAACTAAAAAGCAATATTGATATCAATGCGGACAACAATGGCTCAGCGTGCAATGTTTCACTGTTTGTTTACTTTTCTGTCAATGGCTGGGCCATCTCACTTCCAACACTGGAAGAACTGGACGGACCCCAATTGGCACAGAACTTGCCAAGAATAGTTACGAGCTACTAAGTGTGAATGCGTGTGAGTATGTCTGTGAGTGAGTAAGAGATTGATGGAGAATAAGAGAAAGAGAGAGAGAGAGAGAGGGAGAGATTTGTATTGTAATAAACTGCAAAGGCAAATTTCTATCTAATATCCTCTTCTCCGAATAGCTTCTGTCAGAGGAAGGGGCACTCATCTTTAAAGCAGGGTGTGTTACTGACTTTCCACGGACTTGAAAAGCCCACAAGACCTTAAATGCATCTCTGGCAGAGGCAGGTCATATAAATGGTACCAGCTCTATAACTGATGCTCTGTTACTGCCCACATGAACATGGGTGTAGCTACTGACAGAGCAGGGACAGAGTAAAGGGAAAAGATAAATTAGCGTAGGTCCCATTTTCCTATTTTTTGCTACAGAAAACACATTGAAAAAAATAGGCATCAGCTGAGCACTGGATCTGGGCTTCCTTCAGGCACAGACAGTCTTGCATTCAATGGGTTCTGTGCCTCAAAGCACGTATTACCCCTTCAGTGAATGCGTTTGTATGTTTCTCAATGCATTCCAGTTTATCTAGTGTTGGGTATATTTCAGAAACTTACAGCAGTTACTATCAACCTGTGAGCTTCACAACTGCAAGAGCAGGGGCAGGAAATCGTTTCATTACTTGTACTAATTCAAAATGATTTTGCAAGGGAACATGATGAGTCCAGAGATAAATTTACATTCATTTTGTAACATGTATTCACAATTAACGATTGCAGTGTTGTACTCATAGCTGGACCCCAGTGTATTTTCAGTGCAGCTTGTCACTCCCAAGATTATAGGCCAGACATGTTCACAGATGGACACAGCTCGCTAAGATGGACTCAGCTATGAGGCAGAACACAGCTTTGGCCATTTCGCTGAACATAATCTATTCAAGCCTGAGTTTATGGTTGAGTGGCTGAAACAGAGAGAGGCAGAGAGAGAGGTAAAAGAGAAGAGGAAATCCAGAAATGCAATGGAAAGCTAGCACTCAAGCTTTAAAAAAATGCAGGAAGTGAACTTTTTTTTAAGTTGAGCGACTGTTAGGATGTAATAAAACTGGGCACAGCAACCTCTTAGGAACTCGGAAACCGATTTATATCATTGTGATTCATTATTGTTTATGTTTCACTACATAAAGACAACAAGGGAGAGTGTAAAGTGCGCAGAATGTAGCCGCTACAATCACACAGCGCACTGCACAGACAAGGAAACAATTGTTTCAATTGAGCCCCAGAGGAGCAGCTCTTTACTATCGTCTAAATGACAGGCAGGAGCTGTTTATTCCCAAAGTTTTAGTGCTTACAGAGGCACTGTCAGAGCCAAGCACATGTTATAATCTTGAAAAGAAGTGGCCAACTTTTTCAAGTTCCTCACTGGTGAAAATGTCTGGTTTATCTTTCTATCAAGGTTAATCATAGCGGTTCTCTCATGGGGGAAAAAATTAATACTTTGGACCAGGATCATATTTTTGTTCAGTTTTCATTTTATTTTAAACATCCATCTCACTTGTGTGAACTTTGAGAAATTTGTTTGTGTCCTGTTCTGCCTGACCATAGATACTTAAGACAAATTCACCCCTTGGAGTCTCCATACTGACTTCACTGTCCATACTGGATTACATGCAGTATGTTAGGGGAAAAAACAAACAAAAAGGAAGCCAAAAAGTAAAAGATTATGGGTATTCCAAGGCGTTATATTTTCATTTATATTGCAAGAGATCAAAGTGATGTACTAAAACCAAGATTTCGGTCAGCCAAACAGTCTTTGATAAGCATTGGCAACCCTCAGGCATGCTTGGCCGCGGCAGCGCCCCTTTAATAGAACTTCTATAACAGTGCATCACTGACAGTGAAAAAGCCCACATACACCAAGCTCAGTGCCAGAACTGTGGCTAAAGCAGCCTTCACAGGAAAACAGCGATGAAGCAGAATTGGCTTGAGCGCTGTTTTCCGGGACTGAAAGCGAAGCAGTAAATTGCTCTCGCTCGATGCTGTTGTGACTCTTGTACGGCACTTTGCTGTGACCACTTCACGAGGAGCAATAAACTGCTCATGAAGGAGGCTGCAGAAAGACATGCAAAAGTGAAATAAAGATTATGAGGATGTTAATCAGGTTGTCTGGAACCTCTCCTTGGGCTTTGAGTCTCACAGAATACACTGGCTTAAGATCTCAGAGACAATGCACCATTCACCATTCCATACAAGTGCTCTGGGGGAGTAACATTGGGAAATAAACAAATTATGAATTTATAATTTTTTGACGGCAGCTATGTGAATCCTGAGATTGATGGAGAGCAGTTTGCTCCAAGCGCAAACAGAGTGACAGGGAGCTGTTTTCCAACGTGTGTTTGCATTCTTTCATAAATACACAATGTTTTATGACAAATAAGTACCAAATAGCCAAGCTGGCTCAGTTCCCGTCCTGATTCCTGTGGCATTTCTGTTTAATAAAAAATGTACCACACAATTGCTTAAGCTTTTTTCCCCCAGCAAAAACCTCATAATCAAATGAAAAGAGGAAATGCATGTGTGTTTATGTAATTCCAATATTGTCATAGCGTTGAGCCTGACACAGTGCAGTTCTGAAGAGTGCAGGTGCCAACTGCTCTGATAGCCAACATATAAAGGGAGAAAGTTTGCTCAAAAACTCAGCACAGATACTGCCTCCTCAGCGCAAACTCTCCTTACGGTCTTATCCTCGGTTTCTGAGCAAGGACAGCTCTTCTTTGGCCACCCATACCGCATAGCTCAAGGACAATCATAAATAAATATAGAACAAATGATGTGCACGCGTGCGTGTGTGTGTGTGTGTGTGTGTGCATGTGTGTGCGCACTTGATCACCGTCCTCATGGATTCCGAAATAATTTCCCACAGATTATCACAGTAGACCACCGGAGAGAACTACCAGATGCGGTGGGTTAAGACTGTTAATTAATTTGCCACCAAATATGTTCCAATCAATGGGGCTCAGCCAGGCTTGAAAAACAGCGATTTTGTGAGGCTTAAGGACCCACATCGTCAAATGGCATCGCAAAGCAGGGGCTCAGAAAAATAGGAATACTTTATTATCATGATAGTGCAAATCCTCGGAGGAGAATGAGGCAGGGAAAAAAATGGGGGCCTTCATCAAAACATCTGAAAAGTAGTTCATACGAGCCTATCGTGATTACATGGAGCGTGTCATAATGCAGAGGTGCATGGTGATTGGCGATAATGCTTCTTTCGTGCCTAAAGCATGCCGTGTATGCATGCATCAACATCACGGCATGAACAGTGGGCAGCTTTGCTTCGACAGACTGACTGTAGTTGTGTGTTTAGTGGGCGCTTGGTCACTCTGGCCTATGAAATGGGCAACACAGGTACCTCTGTAAAACCCCAGCGAAGCAAAAACCAAACAACGGATATTGCCCGGGTTGAAGGCCTTACGTGTTCTCTTAGTCTAACTGTAATTAGAGCATTCTTCTGGCTGGGGTGAATCACAATATAATGGATGTTCTTCACCGTCCGAGGACGGGGCATGAAAACGCAATGGTTACGATTTATCTGACTCCATAGAACAAGTAGAATACAAAATTTAGCTATAACCTCGTTAAAAATCTGACTCCAAATTAGAATTATAATTGATAATTTAGGGAACACCTGCGTGGATTTCCAGACAAATCTGCCATCAGATGCGGCAGCGCAAACCATCATTGCTCAGTAAATGCGTCCCCAGGGTTAATTAAACGCAACTGTCCTGGAATCAATTTGACAATACTTCCATTGGTTAGACGAGCATCTTGCTAGCGGCATCTATGCATATAAACAGCACGGAGCTCGAAACGTAACAAGAACCCGGATTTGCATAAAACTTATTACACAAACCCTAAAGGGGTAGGACATAATCCCAATCTAACTTAGAAGTATCGTTACCTACACGTCTTGGTAGGAATTTCCCCTTAAGTCCCGGTCGCAACAAGGCTCGAATATACGAGTGTTACAAATCAAGGAAACTCACGCAAGCTGAAAAAGGAATAACAATAATTTAATTCACCAGGTAGGCACAACTTGAATCAAACAAATCAATGATAAGCCAATTACCAGTTACATATAATTTAGAAGAATGATTTAGAATATTTTCATACCTGGAAAGATGAATGGCCACGCGGAGCTAAAGTCGCTCCACGTGGTCGGGGAGAACCCAGATGTCCCCACGCTCCGCAGAGTAAGGAGCCATGTGACCCCTCCCCCAACTCACCTAAGCGCGTCAGATGTTGACCGGAAGAGACAGGACAAGAAGAGCGAAGAAAGAAGAGAGGAGCCCCGCCCCCTTAGGATCTCGTACCTTTAAAGGCTCCAAACCACACCTCCGAACAAGGTAGAGGAAGAGGTGGCCGAATCAGAGTTTTACTGGCCTAGGTGATACTAATTTCCATTGACAGACTAGGTAGTCGCCCGAATGAATCTTACAAACGATGAACCATAATTCCAAGGGAAATGAAACATGTTCCATTCAACTCCTTGGACTCCCTCGAGAATAAAGAGACCAAACATGATATGAATATGTGCTAAAATGATGCAGTTGTCATGGAAAAGCCTTAAAATGGAATATTATAGCCCAATAGTGTGATAAATATATGAGAGGTTCCTTTTAGGATATTGAACATAAACAAAATATGAATTTGATAGAGGTTAAGTTGTTTTAAGCCAATTGAAGTAGCTGCGCTTTAACTTCAATGAAAACAGTGAGTTTGAGTTCCAGAGATGCTGGGCCTGCTAGACTTGATGGCTCCCACCCCCCGCCGTGGGGAACAAAGGATTCCACTCTCACCGCCAGGCTGTAGGATTATAAAAGTTAACTGCTCGCTCTGGATTGTGTCAGATCACCCAAACATTCAGATTCTACCAGTGTAATGAGCATGTGTTCCAACACTATAATTTTTAACATATATTTTGAGCCAAATCAAATATTCAGGTTCTACACCTCTGTGTTCTCTTAACTGGTACTTTGTGGTAAAAATGGTTCCTCTTCGAGCCAACATGGATTACACACCAACCATAGATACTTCAATAAAGACCTTACACAGCCTTTTTAAAAAATGTACAACGTACACTTTTGAAGCTCTTGTGGTGGTTCTGCACTCATATACTCTGCAGGAGTCAAACTGATCCACCAGTTTAAGCAATGATTAGCAATAGGTGCGGAGTTTTCATTTTAATTCTAATTGTTTGGCCCCAATGAACATGAAATCCATTGATGCTTTTTGATTCAATGCAAAATATAACCAGTAAATTCATCTGTTCCCCTCATGTTCCAACTTCTCAAGTACGTTCAACTACCTACTTCAATGAATTCTTTCCAGGTTCAAAAGCTTGTGGCTGCGGATGAAAAACTCACTTCATTCCCTAATATTTGCTCATTTTTTTTGTTCCCTTGATTTGCATTCAGTGGCTTTTCATTTTTGTGTCTTTTGAACAAGAGCTTTTTACTTAAAGAGAAAAAACTGAAACAAAATGGTGCACAATGGCGACATAAATGTCTCCAAAATCCTGAGCTGAAAAAAACAATCAGAAAATTCACATACCTTACAGAGCAGAAACACCACAGGGACACAACGCTGTGATTTCAACATCAATTAATAGCTCGGGCGTGTCTTTTTGTTGCCGAAAGTGAAATGAAGCCTAGATGTTTACAATAATTATATTACATAATTAAACCACTCCAGCTCAGCAGCAGAGCTAGTTTGTGTGTGTTTGTGATTTTCTCTGAAGAGTCACTAGATTTTGTGAGCTTTTGTTTGCATTTCTGCGCAATTACAATTTTCTCAACAGGAAGAAAAAAAATGCCAGTCCAACTCTCCTTAATTCCACCCAGTCGAAGGCGAGCCACTGTATTTCTCAGGATGGGATGTGTCATGTGGTTGAGGACACAATTCATGAATCCAATTCATTAATAACAAAACAAACTCAGCAAGACTCATCAGATACTTCAAAAGCTGTCCTTGTGACTGAATGGGATCCATCTTGTACATCTTACAAAATTGAATTAGACCCTATAAGCAAGCACACAATATTTAGAGAAGGACGTGCTGCACCACTCTAAACACTAGCAACTGCTACTACTAACAAGAGCTCCTGAATTATGAAAAAGAAAAAATAGTAAAAATCAGACGCTAAATATGTGGACAGCCTGAAAAAAACGTGATATCCACACAGGAAGACCTCACACACACCAGCAATCAGGTATAATAAGCAACTAATATGAATCAAAGTGATGGCTAAGCGCAACATATCGTCTTTCTGATACAAGTCTTCCAGAAATACACCACAGCGTGCAACCTTGTGCACCTCATTTAATTGAACTCACGATCTCCCGAAACTGAATCAACCAAACATATAAATATTACAATCTATTTATTACACTAATAACATTATGCAGACAAGGTGCTACCATGACAAAAAACAGACTGTTGTGATGGTCTAACTAATAACAATCTTCCCATCTGAATGCAGTAGCAGCAGAAACATAAAAAATGTATGAATTTATTCTCAGGATATTGCAAAAACACAATTTTCAAGCCGTGTATAATGGGCCGCTTCTTGTTTTTCCTGTCATGATAATTTGTATATTCAAAAATTGGAATACAAATGCAGTGTAAAGGGTTATCACATAGGTCTTCTGAGAGCAGAAAAGGACTAGTACTACAAGCAGTAAATAAGCAAATGTATGTTTTATAAGGTTATTCAAGGTACAAGCAGACACCAACCTTCATTTCCCTACTACTGATTAACATTTCATCATAAAAGGACCTAGAGGTCTGCGATAAATTCTGCGGGGAAAAAAATAAAAAATAAAAGCACTGTAGTGAAGACTTGCAGAAATAGCGCCTCTTTATATACTCAAACCATAACATTCAGACTCTGAGCAGGCAATGTGTTGATTAAAATTTCTCTTAAGAGTCTTTTTTTTCAAGGCAGTAATCAAAAGTTATTCTTCTTTTATGCCGCCCAACATCAGCAGTTTCAGAAACTCACTAATGAGGCTGATAATCAATTTTTAAATTAAAGAACGAGAACAAGGAAAAGTTTTCCAGTAAAAGTGTGAATGTGTGTTTGTGAGGGTGCGTGTTTGTGTGTCAGTACAATCAACAAGCTATAAGGGATAATCAACGAGTTGCCGTTTGTTCATCTATTTTACAGCCATGGAGGCCACAGTTCCATTTATTGCACACCTATTCATTGATTATCTCGGTTATACCATGGTCATTTGAAAGCAATCTTAAGTAAAAGCAATTATCTCCTCACAAGGACACACGCCAAGGTCTGCAGACACACCTTAAAAGGTAAGCGAGCAGTCCATTCTTTTAGTTGAAGTGTTGCACGTGGGACAAAATTGGACCCGAGTGACTCTGACAAGAGTCAAATCATGACGTCGAGAAACAACAGACCAGTGACAGGATGTTGGAGGCCAATGACTCACTTACTCACAAGAGCAACAAAAGCCATTTCGTCTGGTCCAAACTAACAGAAGGGATGCTGTGGCACAAGTCTGGGAGAACTTCACTGATGCTTATATGAGCAAGCATGTACCAAGCAAGAGTTACAACAATTTTTATACTAAGCCAATATTATGGGCTCAGATGTATTTGCAAGTGCTCACATAGTCATAAATAATATAATGTTTATATAATTTTCTTCAATACTTATTTTTTACTTTGACTGCACCCGGAACAGCATATGCATAAACAAAAGGCCAAAATGAGGGAAGGGATGAGCATTATGAATGCACTACCCTGACAGATGGCAGAGCAGCAGGCAAATAACATTGTGTTCTCATGACATTACTGGAGTGTAATAACATGTCACAACTCAGATACAACACTGCAGTTACACTACGAGGACATTTTTCCAGGCTATTTGGGAGACTAAGGGTTGAAAAATTCCAGGGTTTTGGAGTAAAGTGAAGATTCTCTCCCTCAGTCAGCACTAGTGCATCAGTTGCTATAAGCCTCCTCTCCTTCACCGTGGTATAAAAAAATCTCTTAAACCCTCAGGAGGAAGTGAGCACCAGTGGATTCATTTTGGTCCTCGATTAGGATTAAACCAACATTAAGACTGTCACCGTCCATCCTCGAATACTGCAGATAATCTCCTCTCAGAAGGGACCTGTGCTGCTTACCTGACGGTCCAATTTTTACGTAAGATAAACCCCACCATGACAGAACAGCATGTTAACGAGAGGGAAAAATCACACCGTATTCAACAGACAGTGAGCTTTCGGTCGCACAGCCAGGAGGATTCCCAGTGTTGTGCTCTGATGAGTACATGGCAGGGGTGCCCATTTTGGAAGCAGGGGGTTTTAGCTATTCACAGAGTAAACAGGTAATAATGAAGCAGGAAGTTTGAATCTTGGTGGGGGAGCTATTGCACCTGTGAACAATTGTATAGAAGACATGGAAGGAAACAGATGCCGATTGAAAGAAATTCTTCAAATTGGCCACAGGGATTTTCATAAACACATTCACAAATTCACAACACGAGACCATGAAGACATTTATTTTTTTAACTATGGGGGGGTAGCATTTAAAAACTGAATGAGACCGTTTAACGCACACATATGGGCAACAAGGCGGAGAAAACATCTTTATTGGCCAGTTTTGAGGTGGAATTTTTTGTTTTTATTCCTGTTTTGAAACCATCAAATACCATGACACTTCTTCGTTTAGCCTGTACAGCTCGCTGAATCAGGAAGAGTGGAACACTAACAGCGAGTGGAACACGAGCGTGTGAGAGATGGCCTCTCTGGACCGTGACGATGACACGGTGTGATATTTGATTTAGGTGACAGCAGTGATGTGCAGGATATATGGCGAGCCGCAATGAGGAGACGCACAGAGGGAGAAGTGAAAGCAATCAAAAAGTAGGCGGGGACTGGTGCACGGGCGCATTTGGCTCAGACCGGAGAGTCCCGCCTCCTCCCAGCTCAAGTGTACATTACACAAGCTGAATGAGACACGGTTTGAAGAACCTCAAAGAGATCACTGTTGGTTGGGGAGGGACCATCAAGGTGTATCGAGGTGTAATCAAATTACAGAAGGGTCCTTGGGCACGTAGACAGGGCAGATGTGTGACCTCACGTACCCCGAGGGTAAGTGGCTGCTGGGGGCAGGGTTTAGCAGGGGCATGGCGGCAAACAAGGAAAAAATGGCCACAGGTTCAAAGACAGTATCAGAAACACAGGGCATGAACTCAAAAGCTGAAACTCAATTTATGTTTATGAGTGGATTTATGTCCGGGCCATGGCAACCTTTTTTCTGCAGCAATTAACAAACAATCAGGCACTTATCTTGACGGCCAGGTGAAATAAATTTACTTTTAATAATAATGAGACAGTCGAAGGTATCACACGCACATTTGTAAAATCCCAATATAGAAGAATCAGGCAGTGTGCGGATCTAGAGAAAAGCCACGCCAGTGGAGGACTTCAGACTAACACATAGAGTGACACACTTCAAAAGAACAATGTATGGAGAAATGCATCAAAGAACACGGCAGGTATTCCTGTATCATTTTTATTAGTATATTCACAGCCTGCAACGGCTTACAAAATGCTGTGAATGTAGCGCATAGCTGTCGAGTATTGCAGAAAAAGCATTCAGGCAATTTAAAATGAAATAGATTTTTGGATGATTTTACTTGGTTTTGCGTTGTATTATGCCAACCGTTTGTTTCTGCTCGCACAGTCTAGGAACCACAACGCGTAAAGATTACCAGCAAAGTAGCTCGCTATGGAAATGCCCCACCAGTGGCTTCTGCAAGCAATAAAGCTCTTGCATGTGAACAGGCCTTCATATGAGTACCATTGCATGTTTTTGGACACCTGGTAGACCTCTGACAGACATGCATTCATCACTGATTTCTCTGTAATTACACAATTATGTTATTATGATGTGAACTCTGATACATTCTTATCATAAAATTCTTTATGTGACTATAATTCTCATACAGAATTTCTATCGAAATATCACTTTGTGTTGATGTAATTGCCACCTGTTCAATTTTGAGACTGAATAAAAATTCTGATTGGCTCAACATGTTAAAATAAACATGACCTCACCAGCACAACACACGTTCATGATTTAATCATAGTACTAATACAACCAATTACGATTACATTACTGAAGGTGAGCCTAACAGCCTCTCTGACTTATCAAAATACATGCAGCTATATTTCTCCTGTGATCTGGAAAAACCTAGTTTATCAGTGGCAAAGATCTTGCAGTTGAACAAAAAACTTAGGTTCTGGACTTTTCCTAACAGAAAAAACAGATAGAAACTTGTTTTTGACAGTTCAAATAACACTAATAGCTATTGTATTAAGATTTTCACCACTCTTAATTACCGCAAACGAGGGTCAAACTCAGTTTCTCTCAACAGTGACAAATGTACTAGGTTTTTCCAGATCACAGGAGATTTGTCAAGTAAAATCAGTCGTGACACCATTCTACTAAAGAATCAGAAATGCTGCACTCAAATTTACTCAAATTTAGCGTAGACGTCCATTCATTCATTGACGCATTCTGTAACCTGCTCATTCATGAACAGGGACACAGGGGGCTGAGGCCTTTCTTAGTATTCAGGGAGTGAGACGAGGGAACAGACCCTACAGTCAGTTCTCCGATCCAGAATCTAATTCCAGGGCACACACCATTCCCTCACACACTCTTACAGTAGATAAGATAATTCATCTTCTCCTATTAGCCAAACATGCACGTCTTTGAATTGTGGAGGGAAAGCAGAATATGAGTGAGAGCGTGTAAACACAGTGCAAGGACTCAGGTTCGATTCAAGCCCACAACATCCTTTCTGTGGCAACACTGCTACTCACTCCACCACTATACCACCCCCAATATACACACGGTCGACAAGGATTTTATGCCCATACTTTCTGCTGTAATTTTAACTGACTCAATTAGACCACATTAAGCATAAATCACAACTTTTCCTAACAGAAGAGAACTGTCTTGGGACACTAGCCAGTGCTAGGCAGTTGTGAAAGATCAGAGAGAGAATAAGGCGGTGGAAAAGCTCTCAAAAATATTCAGATGCCAAAATAATTAATTTTTCTGTGAGATTAACTGTAGGCACATTAAATGCGTAAGAGTCTGTTACAGTGTGAGCTTCACAGCAATCTGCAATAATCCTCTGGCAGGTCCCAACACACAGTTCTGAATCTCTGGCGTGAAGTGTTACTGCAGCTTTGGAGGCAATGCGTTACTTCCCGTGGATATCTGGCAGGCATCCAGCCAAAGACGGAATTAGCAAAAAAAGAAGAAGAAGAGCTGAACTCCCAGCACTCAATACTGCTGTGGCTCAGCTGCCAACAAGCTCCAGGACTGATTCAAAAAAGAGAGATGCTCTAGAGCTTTGTGTCCATCTCCTGCACTGTGTGCCGCTGTTGAGGGTAAAATGGCACACTGTCTCACCCGAAAAGGTGAATTTTTTTCCACCTCAACATCTCAAGTCATCTTTCCTCATGTTGCATGTTTAGAATTTAACTTCTCAAGATGAAGCCTTACTCATGCCGTTTTAATTTTCTTCTGATTTTCTTTTTGCAAATCCTCTGCTTCGAGGCTGGAAACAATCATTTTTGTGTGTGAATTACGAGTATGTAAATATCGTATGTAAAGGAAGCTGGAGTAAGTAGCTCATCATTAGAAGCTTTTGCCGATTCGTTGCTCATACGAGAGCCACACAGTTAGTGGGACCAACAATGCCGTAATAGTGATTGCAAAATTATGCCGTAATTGTGTTTTCAACTAAGGTTAATGTCCTGCTTCATTGACATCATTTTTCTGGTCTCCGTGACACAAATTCTGAGTTATAAAGCTTTAAATAGGGGTCATGCTTAACAGGCAAGATTGCCTTGATTTGGCATCTGCATAACGAGTTTTAACGAACAAGAGTAACTACTGTACATTGAAACTCATTCATAAGTCTAAAGGGGCATGGAGAACTTGGCTGAAATATGACCATAATTTTACATTGAACAACACCTGCTAGACCATAATACAACTGCACAGAAATCTGCAAAAAGAAAAATACAAATTTCCAAAAAATTACAAAACCATAATGATCTGGAGTTGTATTTTTTTTTGTACTGTGAAATGGCTTTTATTGTTTCCAAGCAGACATTCTAACTTGTGAAACTGTAACATTTTCTCACTCCCAGAAATATTTTATGGCTGACTTTTCCTCTTTTCTTTCTGTGTGTGAGGCATTGAATCCTTGTTCTGTTTGATATGGCAGGGTGCGAGATTCACGAAGGGCGAATGCAGTTTAGCGCTTGTGTGTTAGTGGGGTATTGGGACCGCCACGAACGGGCTTAATGTTCTCTCCAGCAGCAAGGGCCAATCAAACGATCCTCCAGGGGACTGCTTTCTAAAACCGCAGTGCCACAGCTGATTTTGTTGGAGGTAAGCCTGGCACGCATACACGACTGTTTTGCGTATAGTGCAGGATCGAGGGTGCCCTTAAACTGTCAACGACATCCAGAGAAGAGGCAGCACAGCTATAATCACGACCGCAGTCGCAATGTTCGCACAGATAGATTTAGCAAGCCAGAAGCGCATCCGCGCAGAAATATCCGGGCCCATTGCTTTTATGAGATGCAAGCTACTTCTTCAAATGTCAACTAAAAACGTATTCAAATAAAAAGTTACATGGAGAGGTACTGTTTTTATGAGACAGTGACTACTTAATGTCGTAAGTCGAATACTGATTCCTGACAATACAGGTATGAGGCAGGGCCTTTAGGGAGGCTGAAAACTCACATATATGCTGTTCTTACATGTCTGCACTTGCTTCTCCCATGTCGCACCTCAACTAAGTGATTTCCATGCGGCCAATCGGGCAAGTGAGGAGCGTTACCTGGGTAACTGCGGAACACAAGCACTCCTCATCATAAAAACGACTCTCCATTCTGGCACGCAAATGCCAGTCAGGCTATGGGGAATCAGCTTTTAGTTTCACTCAGAAGTCAGGATATGAACCTGTGCATGCACACGTGTGCAGCTATATACCACACACGTGCAAAACAGATGGAGATGATGGTGATTTTATTCTGCAGACAGGTGCGCCAGGGGGAATAAAACCCGCAGGAACTGTTGTTTCAGTTCAGTCTGCAGAAATTAGACTGCATAAATATTTAAAATGTGCAGGTGTTTCTGCGAAGAGCATTTCACAATGTTAGGGCTGCCACGAGACTCATCTGCGCTGAGTGAGGAGGATTCCACCATGAAGATACATTCCACAGATAAGAATTATCCTTTCCAAACTGGGCTCAAAGATAATAAAAGGAATGGAGGTGCAGCGCTTGTGGTTCCAGTCAATTTATCTGTGATGAACAACGGCCAACAGTGAATGCAAAAATGCAGCTTAATTTGCTTTCTAGACCAGACAAATAAAAAATAAACACATTCTCGCAAAGAACAACTGTATAAATACTGGTTAAAGGAAGAATGCTGGAACAGAGATGATTTTGGGAGAGAATACTCATTGTTTGTAAAAAAAAAAATTACAGCCCGTCTGATGATTAAAATGGTTGGGATTTAAAAAGAAGAAATTATCTTTAAGGGACAGGTTTTCCATATATGTGCCGCCTCCAGGGACAATCGCAGCAGCTTCCAAAATCCGTCAATGGTAGCGACTCTCTCAGGTAATTTAAACACAGGCTGCACTACGTATTGCCACAAGTGGGCCTGCAGCGATCCGTCAAAAGATGCCAGGGTAACTTCAATCCCAATACTGCCACCCTATGGTGTACACGTAAGACGATGGTACTCAGGTAATTGACTTTATTTGTTTTTGTATACCCATTACTCCCTAAGAGCACCATCTGATGCCTTCAATAATGCCCCCATATTACATAAATGTCTGTAGGCAATTATGCATTCCTTATACTGTCACGCGACACAAATGTAGGCTTCAGCACTCGTTTCCTATTCCGCAAATTGTGCTGAAGAAATCAAATAAAATCCAGTACACAGATAATTTTTGAGTCTCACTTTATGAGTGAGACAATTGAGTCAAGAACTGCATAACTGTTATGCCTGCAGAAAAGCTTCAACATAGAGGGAGGTGGAGCTTGGTTTGCAACCCGCATAACCCAGGCATAAGTCTTTTGAAGATCTTCAAAATCATTGTGTTGGTAAGTAGCTTGTTCGCCTACTTCATTAGTACTAGTCTGCGCATGTACTTACAGAGACTGGGCTCCAGTGATAATAATAATGTAAAATTAATGTAAATAATACATTAATTTTATAATTTTTAATTTTAAAAACGTAAAATTAATCAGTCAGTAACAGAATAGTCGATGACATGTAATACTTACATACTGTGACTCTCATACCGGTGCCTATGTGTGTTTGATAGCCTAGCGTACCACTGCAGCTTTGCATAGCCTGGCCCGGTGAGGCGGTGGAAACAATATCCACACAAAGCCAGATCAGCAGCTAGGCAACTCGCAGCTGGGAGGCTGACTTTACTTTAGTGCACAGGGATGCAAACTAGCTTGTCTTTTTGTGGTCTGCCTCACTCCTCACTCCTCCTGTGTTTGGACCTGCAGTATAATTATCATCAGAGCCAAGGCTCTCATCTTGCACACTCTAATAATGTAAACACAAATACACACACACTATTGCTCAAAAGTTTGGAATCACTTGCAAATTTCTTTGTTTTCCAAAGAAAAATACATTTTCATGCATTTCACAAACACTTTTTTTCCATTTCACAAACATTTTTATCCATTTCACAAACGATTAAAATTAATCGGATGATTTTCAAAGAATGATCTACATTTTTGCATAGAGGTCTATTATCAGCAACTGTCAGTGCTCTGCATCAATCTCCTGGTATGGCTGCTAATCCAAGTTAAGCATTTTATAAGGCTAATTGATTATTAGAAAAAGCTTCTGCAAATGTGTTGCACAGCTGAAAACCATTGAACTAATAAGGGAGCGCAAAAGGGAGCATGGCATTCGTGAGGTTGGATTAGTACCTGAAGCGTCAACAGTTGTTTGTTTGTTACAGGCTCAAAATGGCCAGAAAGAAAGAACTTCCTTTAGAGACCCGACAGTCGATTGTTGTGCTTAGAATAGAAGGCTATTCAATGTGAGAAATTGAAAACTTAAAATCTCTTACCATGCTGTCAACTTCTCCCTTCAGAGAGCAGCTCAAACTGGCACTAACAAGGACATAAAAAAGGAGTGGGAGGCCCCGATGCACAACTGTGCAAGAAGACAAATATCTGAGAGGGTGTAGTTTAAGACAAAGACGCCTCACATGTTTTGTCAACTAGCAGCTGCGCTAAATAGTTCCCGTCAAACACCAGTTTCAGTATCAACAGTGAAGGTGTTTTCAGACAATGTCAGCATGTTCTGTTCATTTGCTATATTTCCTATTCAGACTAATTTCTTGTGTGTTTCCATGGAAAACAATAAAATTCCCAAGTGATCCCAAACTTTTGAGCGGTAGTGTGTATATATATATATATACATATATATATAGTTTTTTTTTAATGTATTTTTTTTCCCGTCACTCGTCACTAGGTAGCTTTTTTAATATGTATGGCTAGTGTTTTGGTTCGCTAGCTGATGCTATCGTTGAGTGGGTAACATTAGTTTGTTTACTTGCTTAGTTGATATACAGCATCATTTCTCCATCATCATTTGATTACCATGCGCAGTTACAAAGATTTTGAGATGGTGTGGTATGTGTAACATGTAAATATTTAATGTTTACTTTTTGTTTATTGCCAGTGTACCCAATTAACAATAAGACATTCTCAGGCTCCTTCTGTGCCTGTGCACTGCTGATGAACTGAACTCATGAATGAGCAGAAGGGCTTACGGGGAGGGTCCACAGGAGGGAGAGACTGCGCAGAGAGGGAGGAGCAGAGGTGTTCACGACAAATATCCTTCTGTCTTATTCTTTTTCTCCAGTCACCTACTGCAGCTTTAAGTGGTTGTCCTTCCAATTTCCTGACCATTAGGCCTATTCTACATTACTGATGAGCTGAGTCTGCTATCAAGTGTAATCAATATGTTCCAATGTTAGACTGGATCCATTGTTTTCTATTTTATCAGCAACTCAGGAGTAATGCAAGACCAAAATTACAAAAAGGAAAATTGGTTGAATGCACATGCTCATATCTCCATCTGTCCCACAGGATAACAAATTTATGCTTAATATCCTTTTTAATATGAGCGTATGAGCTCCTACGGAAATGGTTGACTTTGAATCAAAACCACTTTGAGATCCGATGAGAATGGTTTTACACTGTACCTAAGGCATATCATGTCACATTGCGTAAAATACCATATTTCAAGCAGATCGATTTTGTTATGAGTCATTCATTAAGATACTAATGCAGTAGTTGCACATGCTCCACGAGGGGTGCTAACTTTTCTGACCCGCATCGGATTAAAATCCAAGAACCTGTCTGAGCTGACCCAGAGGCCACTGTGTGCATTACCGAGGTCCTCTGGTCCTGGGCCATTTATGTGGGACCAGAGCCCCCAAGGTGATACCGCTGTGCATTTTCCACACATTTAAGGTGAGGTAAGCTGCTGCCAGAGGCCGACTGTAGGAATGTGTCTTTGTGTGTTTGTGTCCTTTTCGACATCACACTCATTTATCTTGGCTGTCAGGCAAAGGGCAGCGTCAGTGAAGGTGAAAGTCTTAATTCCCCCAACCCTGCCCCCACCCCATCCCAAATAGGTCAGCCAGGTAACCATGGCAACGGGCAACAAAGCCCTGAAACAGGGATTGAACGCCGTGTAATGACGCCGGACTTCCCCAAATTCCCTAGCAAATTTTCAAGAGGAAGAAGAAGAAGAAGAAATAATGGAGTACTGAAAAGGAATTTAAGTGGTGTTTCTGCATCCAGAGGGGAGTGAGGTCTTTGGATATTGCTAACATCCTTGCTGGTAAGAAACAAATAAATCAACTTCTATATGAATATGTCTGATTAATGAGGCCAACCTTTTTCCCAGCTCAATCAGATTAAAATATTTGCCCTGTATGCTTGCGCTTTTCTACAAAAGAAGCTTAGCAGAATTTGATATATTTTACATATGGACAGAGCCCAACTAAATTCCAGAAGAAAGTAAACAGAGACTCAGAGGGCCTGAGTCACTACAGGAACATCAGTGCAGATGGACTTGGCTGCTCTATCAACCAGCTTCCCCACTTCAGTCATTTGATGAATCTGTTCATTAGTGCTTCCCCTGCAAAGCGCTCCCTGAATAATGAATGATGCTTTCAGAACCGTAAAATATGTTCTTGCAGAATTTCAATACGCCTGGGATAAAGTTGTTTTGCTCTGTAAGAAAATCGCTGTGGGCTGGGATCGAACACACCCATCAAGGAAAGGGCTGTTATCCCCTTCAAATTGTTGATGCCATTTTTTGTGCACATTTTCTCAGAGGAATCCTTTGTGGCCAGAGAATAAGAGCATTTGTTTTCCTAAAAGTCCTTCTTGATTCTACTTCAGCTCCTTTGAATGAGGCGTATTGAAAGAGCGAACGGGAATAATAATCAAGGCAAGTCATACAGCGAAATACAAATGATACCTGTGAAAGCAGCTGCGGACATTCAATACAGGTGCTAAGCCTGCATTGGAAATACAAATGCAAATGAATGAAAGTCCACATAAGCCACAGGAACAATATTTCCTACACACGGTGGACAAGATCACCTGATGAAGAAGTCCATATAATCACAATCCTCGTGTGAATGCCTCTCGTGTCTCCTCCGATTCAGCAACTTGCGTGTTTTTTAGAAGTATATCTCCTTTGATTGGTTTACGTCTTTCGCTTTTGTCATTCCCCGACTGCGTCTTGTTTCATGGTTATTCTCTAATGGCCATGGGACGGGTATTCAAGCCGTCTGCTTTGTGTTGCAAGTTGGAGGATTGCAGTTTGCCTTTTGTGCTTAGAATCCATCTTCGTCTTTGTGCATTTTAATTACAGGCATTTTCGGAAGTGTTCCTCTTAGTTTACTCAAACTAGCTTCCAAGCCCTAATCAGGGTACGGGACTGGGACTGCCTTCTTGTCACCTCTTTGAATCTGTGCCTCTGTCCAGTTTGTTAGGAACAAGCTCCCAATCCTTCTGCAGTCATCAGGATTGGATCCGAGACGCCCTCAAGTTACCCCATCCTCCTGTGGGATAGTTCGGTGCTGGCAAAGTGTGCACTCCGCCTTGCTGCTATCCCGGAGGCCAGTGGCCTGCGACTGACAGCTTGGCTTCACCCGCAACATCAGTATTGAACTGTGCTACCCTAATCCGGGGGTTCCGTCCCCAATTCTTCTTCTGGGGTTTCACCCCCTAAATCACCGTTTAGGCCATGAATGAACTATCGATTGGATTGTACTTGGCCTCCATACTTAATTCCTGGTCTGGACCATAACACATGTCCTCCATAAAGCATGGCTGAAACTGTGTCTCTATATGAGCAAAAAGAAAATAGAATCTGAGTGATTTTGTTCGTGAAGTTGTAAAGTGCATGCATACAGAGTGAATCTGGCTTATGAAGCCGTAATCTGCCTCTCTTCCCAGGAGCAATTACAGTTGCCTAAGAAAGCCCTGGGCCAGTTTCAGTCATCCACAATCAATTGGTCTTGTGTTTACCCCAGGGTAATTAAACAGGGAGATTTAAACAGCCCTCAATGTACTCCATAGTCTTGAGAACTTGGTTTCAATGCCAGCACACTCAGACTGCTTTCTGATGCAGTTTTGGCTCATGTGAAAACCAAGAATTGAGCATTTTAAAGGTGATATCTGTGTTTAGAATACCAAAAGGCCAAAGACTAGCCTTATTGCTCATTACTTTCAGCATCACAAGGATCCAGTACTCATAGTGTCACCAACTTGACTGCAGAATTCATCAGTCCCATGAAACTTGCATCTTAATAAGTTTGTTTTACATAGGCCTGCAGACACAGATGGGCCGTATCACAATCATAATCCCACTTTTTGCAAAAGTGATTTGCAAAAATTGGCAGATCGAAGCATGGATTTATCTCAAAGTCTCACAAAATGTCTCCAGACTAGTAGTACTATAACCAATTGCGTTCCGAGCAATCAAATGGAGAGTAATTTTAAGGGCAGACGACACTCATGATGAAAATCTGAAAAGGAAAATGAAGGTATAAACAAGCACAAAGAGAACCTTGACTGTAGACACACACGCACACACACACACACACACACACACACACACACAAACTCATTGCTGACTTAAATCTGTGACTGAAGGTTAAGGTTAATCTGCTGTAGCGGTCAGATTGAAAGCCGCCCGAGGTGCTATAAAACCCGACCATAAAACAAACGGCCATTTGAAGGCCTCTGGAGGAGGCTTCCCCTTTAACTACACGCTGTTGTTTTTGTCATAATTCTTTACCACTTCCCACAAATAGACTGATCTCAAAGGCTCTTTAAGCAGCTGGGCTAACCACATACGAGGAAAGTGGAGGCCAGGGCTATACTTCAGCTCAAGTAAATCTTCGCCCCATCCGCAAGCCAATCGATTCACACGGATCACCTGCGGTTTCCTTCTCTGCCGCACGGCAGCTTTTCGGTGCTTGTAGAGCTCAAGATTTACACTCGGGGAGCGAGTAAGGTCAATGTAATAACAGTTTGTATTGTTCTTAGTAGCATTGGAAGACGTTTCCATTAAGTTCATGGCCATAATTAACAAACTTGGGTTCAAGTCGGCGATCTCCTACTTCAGAAAGCTATAGAAGGAGGACATTAACTGCATGACTCAGCAGAATTTGGATACGGAGATGAGTTTACCTCCCACTGTGACAGCAAACTGTTGTTTCTTCATCCGTCCTGAATGTGAAACACTAGCACCATTAACGAGTGTGTATCGATCGCTCCCTCTGATAGCATCACAGAGAAATATTGACCATTACAGGGCCTTAAGTGTTGGAAAACTATACCTGCATACCTCTGACTGTCAGGCAAAAGCTCGTGGGTACGGGAGAGGGGAGGGTGCACAGAGTCTGCAGGGGCCTCATGATGCAAACAACACAGCAGTATGTGGGATAGGTTTTGGGCACTGAAAGTTAAGTTGTTTGCGTGGGATATCCAATAGTAAACCTCCACCTTAAAACACTCCTAAAGAAATGGCTGGTGGAGTAATTTTATCTATAATGTTCATACTTCATAAGTGCTTTCATTAGAGTCCTCCCATTGTCATTTAATCAATGACCTGGTGTATTTCTTTCGCTGATGCCAGAGGCCAAGCAACAACTACAACAGTCATTCAAAGATTTGACGTGAAACCCACTGAGGCAAAAATTTGTTTTCAACTAAAGTCCTCGCCAGGCAAACATACTGCCGTAAGGGCATTTCTGACAGAATATATGAGTCAAACAGACTCAGATTTATGCAGTGTTTACCAGTGTCTGACAAAGTCACCAATTATCTACACAGCATCCGGCACCACCATCATTTTATATTTTATCATCTCGCAAATCAACATTTCACAAAATATTTACAATCTGTTTCAGGGAAGAAATAATGTGTTCAGGGAGGGATGACATTTTCTTGGTGACTGGAGACACTGCGGAGGATCTCATGTCTAAAAGTTAAATTAATATTTAAGTGAACTAAGGAGACAGGGCTGTACTCACCCTGATGTTAAGATTACTCGATAATTAATTAACTTTTGAGTTTTAATTTAAAATGCTGCGGGAAAGAAAACATAACTTGAAGAACACAGAAATGTTCATTTTTTTCAAAAGGAAGTCATAGCATGCATATAGCGCCATCTACTGGACATAAGACAAAACCTGATCATTTATCAGAAGCGATGCAAAACCCTCCTGAGCGGGGAGTCTAGGCAACAACACGTTGTGCAATTATCACGCCAGCAATACAAATTCTCCGCTGTCAAGGAAGCTCAGAATCTATATCTGTAGTCATGAAGAGGAACTCACACAGCAAGAGATTAGAGAAACCCTTCAAACAGAAACACCATTCAACGCTGATACAAATAAGTAAACAAATGAACTGAAAATCGAGTGGATCAAAGTCATGACAAAATGGTTGCTCTCAACGTCAGTATGCATATTTCAAAAAATAAACAACTAGTGCACTCTTCACTCAACCACTTCCTGACAACTGGCTTTAATATCCGGCTCCAGCTTTGGCTAAGAAATCTCAGATGAGGATTCAAATGTCTGTCTGAGTCTTACGATGAAAAATTCTCTATTTCTCAGAAGGTAATAAACGGCAACAGGAAATTGTACCATAAATTTAACAGCTTGGTGTGCAGTGAGTAACGTATGTCAAATTAGTAACCTTTCATGGGACGGCAGGTGTTGCTTTACTGTCAGCAGAGATTTGTCATTAGAGAATGAAGGCAAGCGTGTGACTCATTCCTCTTTCGTACGATGGTTCCCCACGCGCCTCTCACCTGCTGTAGCGGACTATAAACTATTCCCCTATAGCGTCTGCCTCGATCTCTGATTCTGCGGCTCCAATACATCAACTCCTCTCCCCTCAATCCCAGATTCTGCCAGTTCTGAAACAAAGGTGAGGCAAAGCAGGCTACCAGCACTGCAAATGTGGGCTCTTGGGAGCAGTTGACATTGGGCAAAAGGCATAAATTATACATTAACATAAGGAAGCTAATCTATAATTTGATTTAGATGGTCTGAGCAATAACCTGGGGTTAGTTTTCTCAATATTTTCTCAGCTAGAGAATTACTTATGGCCGAGGTTTGTTCACAGTATGGCAGATAATGAATCACATAATTAAAAACCAATAATTGTAGCTAATTTTCCCTCTGGGAGACACTAGCTACCCTTTCTTCATTTATTTTTCAGATTATGATTTTTATCAATGTTTCTTACGGCAGCGAAGCCCTATGTAGCTTATAATAGAAAAAGATTAGGATACGGACACTAGAAACCTTAACCTAAATAAGCTCACATGCTCTGTGATAAGCTCTGATAAGCTCTGATTATGCCATATGGATACAAACCAAGAATTAATGGGCACCCTTTCAGCCATTATGGTTGTTAATTTGTCCTTTAGATACAGGAAAATAGAAACCACAATCAATTACTGTCAATTAAAGACAGTAATGGTATCAACCATGCCACCATTCTTACTGCAACATTTGCAGATAAGGGAAAGAAAATAAAAATAGAACAAGTTAGTTTGGGCAAGCATATGTGCATGTGTGCATGTGTATGAGAGAGCAAATGCTTGAGCAAGGATTAGAGCACCAGCGCATCTGTGTATGAATATATGGGTTTGTACCTGCACATCTGCATGCAGCATGTGTTTCAACACGTGGAGGTCATCTAACATTTATAGTTTAGTCTGCAAGAACCTCGTCACACGGTACAAATTGCCTGTGAGGATGGAAATGGCCATTTGTCCCGCCAATGCACTACGAGCATCTCACACCTTTAGGAAACTGCTTTACTCCACAGTAAAATGCGAAGTTCAGCTGTTCCCATGGAGCTGTTCTAACAGTTTATCCACATGGGCTGTGCTTATCTGTGCTTAAACTCAGTCAGAGACAGCCGCCTTCTGTTTCTCTGCTGGACGGCTCAGCCAGGCTGTGATTGGCCTCTCAAAGGCTCATGGGCAGAGAGCTGTGTATCCCCGCCCATTACATGGTGTGGGTGGAGCCAGAACACAGCTGGCACCACTACCGTGCAGAGAACATTTTTTCATTGGGGCAGAAGGCTGCATTTTTGGATTCAGTTTAAATCTGCAGCCAGGTCACTTCAGCTTGTGGCTCCTGACTAGACCTGTCCCTGCCAAAATTATGCATTTGATCCATCTCAGATGGGAAGAAAAGGAAACAAGCAGACATTTTGGCTCATCGGGTCTGGTTAAGCACGAATGCAGTTTAAGCCAATTAAAACAATGATTTTCCCATTAGCGGGACCCCTTTTGCCCCAGTAATGTTGATACATTCCTAGCATCCCAGAGGAGAAGTGTTTACCCAGAGCTGCTGCACGCAGATGTAAAACAACTGTGCAGAAATTAATGATCAGATTTAGCAACACTAAGCCACAGCAAAGAGTCTGTGGCAATCATTAGACCACTGAAAAACTGAAAAAAAAATTTTTTTAACGAATTTATTGACCTTTTAACAAAGGAAAACTGTCAGGGTGTACAAATTGACAATGCTACAGAATTGTTAACTCTACTTTTTGCAGATGATATGGCTAACATAGGAGATACAGTTGGAAGACTACAGCAACAGATAAACACACTACATAAATTTTGTTCTCATTATGCGATGAATGTAAACTTGAATAAAACAAAAATAATGGTATTTCGCAGAGGTGGAGTAGTGAGTAAAGTAGAAAAATGGTTTTATACTGATATTGAAATAGAAATTGTAAATCAGTACAAATATTTGGGTACATGGTTCACCCCCAAGCTGTCTTGGTGGAAGACCAGAGAGCACTTGTCACACCAAGCTAAGAAGGCGGCTTACCAGTTAATACGCTTCATTAGAAAATATAAAGTAGATCACCTCCAAGCCCTATTTCTTTTTGATAGAATGATTACCCCTATTCTAGTCTATGGCGCAGAGATTTGGGGGTATGAATATGTTGAATGTATTGAAAATGTACATGTATTCTTTTGTAAGAACATCCTGAGTATTCATAAATCTGTTTGCAATCAAGCTGTATTAGGTGAACTGGGTAGATTTCCCCTATCAATATGTTATATGAAAAAGTGCATTCTATATTTGTTGAAACTTACAAGTATGGAGTGTTTTAGATATCCAAAGAAATGTTACAACATGTTGTTAGAATTACATAATGTCGGTAGGAATAACTGGGTGTCTTGTGTTGAAAAGCTTCTTCAGTCTCTGGGTTTCAATCACGTATGGCAAATGCAGGGCGTGAGCGACAAACGTTATTTTATCAGTGTTTTAAACCAGAGACTTCGAAGTGTCGCTCACGAGGCTTGGTTTAACAGAATATCTAACTCTAGTAAATTACAAACTTATTCTACATTTAAATCTACTATAGAGCCTGAGCGGTATTTGTCAACTAAACATCATAGACAGTACATAAGAGCACTATTGTTATTCAGATGCTCTACTCATAATCTTGCAATAGAAACTGGACGTTGGTATAATGTAGAAAGGGAAAATCGTGTATGTAAATATTGTCATGATAGATTTAATTCCAGCATAATAGAAGATGAGTTGCACTTCATGAACAAATGCCAGTTATATGAAACTGTTAGACGTAAATATAATGCCATATTCAGTACTGATTGTCACACACTTCCTGCAGTTATGGGAAATTGTGATTCTGTTAATGCATGGATGCTAGGGGTGTATATCCATGAAGCCTTCATCATCAGAGAGTCATATCATAACAGCTATGCTAGTTAGAAATGTTACCTAGTTACCATTTTATCATACCATATATCTGCTTGTGTTCACTGAAAAAAACTGTATACAGACATATGTATATTGTGTATATGTATAGCACAATTCTGTTGTTGATACATGGTTATGCTGTGGAACTGTGGGTCGGAAGGCCTAAAATTCCTGAATAAACCAATCAATCAAAAAATCAATGAAAAACTGAAAAATTCAACAGAATTAAACTTACGCTCTGCGCAGGTGCTAATGTGCACAGAGTCAAGCTTTCTGATCAGCTGTTTTTGCTCGTCAGTGTAACGTGGGAACACTGAACTGTCACCTGACTTCGCCCAATCAGACCATTGCTTGAATGTCAGATCCATAGTCTTATTTAAGTTCACCATAGAAGAAGCAGCTTCTTGGCCTGCTAGCTTCACAACCCTTCGCCACCGAAGGTCCAACTGTCATCTATAGCATTCATTAATTGTTTCATACCAATGTCACGCTGATCTATAACAGTGTCTGTGATTTGAAGTCATTGTTCCTGTTGGCTTTGTTTTCTGGGGGCGGGGGGGTGGGATTGTGATTAAGTGCTGCTCCCTGCCTTCAGTTCTGTGTCTGGACTGAACCATGTGATGTCATCAAACTCAGTGTAGGCTTGTAGGCCTTAAACATAATATTTTGACTAAGTGGCTCTGGTCAGAGCTAAAAGAATCTTTAAAAAAAAGGACAATTTTCTTTGTATTAAAAATGAGATAATGTCCAACATCTTGCATCTGCTGAAAGCCTTTGAAAAATTAATTAATTTAAACTCAATATTGAATCCAACACCCCCTTATGATACAATACATCAGCACAGAGTGGTATTTTAGCCACAACAGTTCTGATTCACATACTCTTAACACTGATATGGCCCGCTGTAGTTCTCTATGCTGGCTGATAAATACACTACCGGTCAAAGGTTTTAGGACACCCCAATTTTTCCAGTTTTTTATTGAAAATTATGCAGTTCCAGTCCAATGAATAGCTTGAAATGTTACAAAGGTAAGTGGTGAACTGTCAGAGGTTTTAAACAAAAGGTAAGGTTACCCAGGTTTTTTTGAGTAGGTGAAAGGACGGTTCCTCAGTGTGTGACATCAACTGTCAAACATGGAGGAGGAAGCGTGACGGTCTGGGGCTGTTTTGCTGGATCCAGGGTTAGTGACTTACAGAGTGAAAGGCACCCTGAACCAAAATAGCGAACACAGCATTCTGCAGCGCCATGCAGTACCCACTGGTATGTGCCTAGCTGGTCAGGGGTTCACATCCTACAGCAAGATAATGACCCAGACGTGAACCCCATCGAGATGGTTTGGGATGAACTGGACAGAAGAGTGAAAGCAAAGCAACCTACAAGTGCCACACGTTTATGGGAACTTCTGAAACAGAGTTGAGAAGAACTTTCGGAAGAATATTTGATTTCCAATGTAGAAAGAATGCCACCAGTGTGCTCCGCTGTTATATCTGCCAAAGGTGGGTACTTTGAGTCAAAAGTTTAAAATACATTTTGGTTCATAAATTGATTGCATGATTTCTTTTTTAACTTCGATTGTTCATTTGTTCTATCATGCGTATGCTTTCATTCCAGAGTACAATGAGACATTGAACTGCATAATTTTCAATTAAAAAAAAATTGGAAAAATTGGGGGGGTCCTAAAACTTTCGACTGGCAGTGCATGTTCAGTGATAAGATGCACCATATTTGACATATGCACTCTTGTGTGGGTTATTTCCCACAGTGCTGACATTCAAGCAAACAGGAACAGACCCATGGACTGACGATGATACATTAGCCATCACCAATGACAGGTGAGGACAGGTGTAATGCAGGCAGTGTTGAGACGCAAGATGGAGATTCCAGACCTCGAAACACATCTCGCAACTGCTGCCCAAAGGGATGGTCGTGACTGTATGTCACCATGAAACATCGAATGCATTGATAAAAAATGGGAGCATTTTCCACTGCCTTCAGAGGACGTCTGTAAATCTGCCCAATGAAAGTGAAGACAGGATTGAGCTTGTGGGGAGTTGATGCTCCAATCCTTGAGGCACTGAGGCGAGGCTGTCATTGTTGGCTCTGTGCGCAGCCAAACAACAGTAGCAAACGGCATAGTCTCCAAAACTAGTGTCCACATCAATCCCCACCCAATTATGTTCATTTAAGATGATTCTATCATTTAAAATTGATTTAAAAAAAAAAACAGCAAAACAACGCAGCAAATGTTAAGACACTTTGCCAAATAATACGAGCAGGCAGATTGAGAGACTTCACTTTGGATTATAAGAAAAAATAAAGGTTTCGAGGCCTCAACAACCCATGGTGTTCATTGCAGGAAGCATGAGATGTCCTGAAAATGTTAGACATCCTGCTTGAGCAGTCCCAAAACACAGCCAGACTGTTAAAAAGCAGTTTGGATTAAGCGGGTGTTTGACCCCACATTATCAGGCAGGGCGCCTCACTCATTCTTGGACACAAGCCTACCTCTTGACGATGTCTTCTCCATTCCAGCAGGAGAGGCCGTCCTCAGAGGCCAGCTCGCTCACGCACAGCTGGCCAGCTAAGTCTGCGTAGAATGTGCGGTACAGTCTCAGGCTGTTAATGAACTCCCTGAAAGGCAGAGATTGCCAAACACTGAACAGAGCTCCAGAAGTCCGATAACAGAGATGCTGTTAGCCAGCAGAGGATTGATGTACTGGAATGAGAGGAGCCAATCGGGGAAGAAAGCTTTGATAAGACAAGCAGAATTCACAACAGTACTTTTGCACTAGAATACTGCTCACACAATGTAGCAAAGGGGCAGGGGAATGTAGTGGTGACGACTGAGTCTGAGACTGAGTTGGCTGCAGGAGCTCGCTGATTTTTATTACTGCGTGTAATTTCCTTCCAGTCTAAAGAGGGAGGAATTTAGTAAGCTAGACACCAGAAAAAGATTCTCATGAGTTTCCCGTCCTTCAGTGTAAATTGTCTTGAGATTCAGGACTGAAATGCCCCATGCAGCACTATAAATAAGTATTTGCCCCTCTCTCGATTTCCTCCATTCTTGCTCATCATATTTAAATATTCCAGTTCATCAACCTCATTTTATATAAGACAGAAACATAAGTAAAAACGAAATACAGCTTTTAAATGATCAGTTCACAAATAATACCCCCACCCCCCCCCAAAAAAAAAAAACGTAATCTGCAATCAAACATTTGCGATTAATAACTGTGAGGGTTTTCAATTCTGCCCTACTCTCCTTTACAGAATTGTTTTAATTCAGCCACATTGTAAGATCTTGAGCATGAACTGACTCAAGGGAATTTCAGCCAGAATTTTGACTACGCCACTCCAAAACCTTCATTTTTTTTTTCTTATCAGCCATTCAGAGTTAGACTTGCCTGTGTGCTTTGGAATTTTGTCTTGCCACATGATGCGGTGCTTGAACTTTAGGTCACAAACTGATGGCTGGACATTCTCCTTTAGGATTTTCTGATTTACAGCAGAATTCATGATTCCATCAATAATGCCCAGGCTCTAAAGCAGCAAAGCTGCCCCACATGGTCACACTACCACCACCATGTTTGACTTTTGGACTGATGTTTTTTTATTGCGAAATACCTTATTCGCTTTACACCAGATGCAACAGGACTCATGTCTACCAAAAAGTTCCCTTTTGACTCATCAGTCCACAAAATATTATCTCAAAAGTCTTGAAGGTCATTAAGATTTTTTTTTTTTGGCAAATTTGAGTGGAGCCTGTGTGTTCTTTTTAGTTAGCAAAGGTTTTCACCTCAAAAGTCTCGCATAGATACCATTTTTCAGTCTCTTTCTTTTTGTGGAGTTGCGAACACTGGACTTAACTGAAGCAATGGAGGACTGCTAATCTGGGTTCTTTCATGACCCTCTGGATGAGTTGTCAAGGTGATCTTTGTGGAATTTCGGTCAGCCAACCATATCTGGGATGGTTCACCACTGTTCCATGTTCTCTCGTTTTGTAGATAACAGCCCTCACCAAGGTTTACTGGAGTCCAAGGGCCTTAAAAATGGCTTTGTAACCCTTTCCAGACTGACAGATGTCAGTTACTTTACTTCTCATCTGTTTCATGAGTTTCATTAGATCATGGCATCATGTGCCACTTTTTACCTAATTTACATTGCCAGGTTCTATTTAAGTGATTTTTAGATTCAAAAGGGCTGGCAGTAATCTTGCCTGGGTCTGTCAATTTAAGTTGAACCCAGTTATCAATTAAATAATTGGAATCGATTCCGTAACTAAGGGGACAATTAATTTTTCACATACGGTCTGGTAGAGTCGGATAGCTTTTTTCCTTCTATAAATGAAATCATTATTTAGAAAACTGCATTTTGTGTTTACTTGGGTCATCTTAAAATTAGTTCGATGATCTGAAATATTAAATTGAGATAAATACGCAACAACAGAAAAATCTGGAGAGTTGTTTTTATTTGTAAAAGCAAATGTCCCCACCCCCACCCCCCCGGAAACCGCTGAATAGCAAAAGGCACCATTTCAGGAGCAGATTAATGCACGAAAAATTTGTTTCAGAAATATTGAGCGGTTACCGAGTTTTTGGTCCAGAAACACTTTCAGAACACTGGTGGGAAGTGAGAAAAAAAAAAAGGAGGAAGCAAATGCACAGCACAGTATAAGCTCAGCCCATTTGGTCCTCAGCCTCACCTTCGCCGGCTGGACAGGGTCTCCTCTGTGTCACCCTGGGGTGTCCAGTGACCGATGGGCTTGAGACTGCCATCCTGCGAGGGCGAGTTGACAGACTGCGCCTGCCTCCTGTTTGGCCGTCCGCACATCTTGAGAACCTGCAGTGAACACAGGGGTTCTCATCATAGGACCAGATCATACCTTAGAGGCAAAGCTATTTAAGGAGATCTACCCAAACAAGTCTATGTCTGATACATCACATCATAAAAGTTTTCCCAGAGCTGTCATGCACATACAACCACCAAAAAAGAAGTTTACCATTTATAAGCCGTCACTACAGCCATCAATTTTGATCAAATGACCCACTTTCTCACAAAATTAACTCATATGCTGCTAATATGCACAGCAATTCACGGCGGTCGACCATGCATCGTGAATGGGTTATCTGGCTTCGCTAAATTTAATCCACAGGAAGTAGGGATGTAACGGTACATGTATTCGTATTGAAAATTTTCAGTACAGGGAGTTCGGTTCGGTACAGGACATTGGATTCGGTACACGGGTGAGTTACCACACGAGTATAATAAGTGGCGGAACACAAGTTTCGTTTTCATTTATCCCTATCCAACTGCAGCTACACGTGCGAAACAGTAGAGGGCAGTAAAAAAAAACGAAGGTTGAATAAAACTGAACAGAGCTACATGCTGGAAGGTCTGTCAATGCTGCACTTTGGACGGAAGAATTCATTCATGTTTTTTTCTTAAAAGAGGAAAGACAAAACTGATCAGACTGATCAGCTTGAACTATTAGTGCTGCACTTTACACGTGGAAAAGGTTTGTTGATCTGCGCCAACAAGCTGAGAGAAATATTATAATATTTTAAATTTATTTTGTTTATTTGAGAATATTTTATTTATTGGAAAACTTTTTCCAGCACTTGGCAGCAGTATTCAAATTTTTTTTTAAATTTATTTTTATATTTTGTATAATGTTACAATAAATTTCCAAATAAACAAGCAATAGTATGTTTTGCATTTTATTCCCATACTGTACCGTTAATGAACCGAACCGAGACCTCAAAGCCAAGGTACGTACCGAACCGTGATTTTTGTGCATCGTAACGATCCCCTAACAGGAAGTCACTCTTTTTGAGATGAAGTTAAGATGCTGAATTGTTGCTGGCCACTGCCAAATCCTTGAGGTAAATGCCATGTGGTCACAGATCTCTTAAAATACTGGAGTCTCTTACACACACACGAGCTACAGAAAAGGTTGAGTGCATATAATGATTAGCTGGGAGGGTCAATGTCACATGCTATGTGTCCTGAAACTGAAGATCAGAGGCTAAAACCGTGCTTACTAATGCCAGTCTGGCTAGAGACAGTGGCCTGGATGTAATTGCTGATGCTCTATTCGGGAAATATAAGCCCAGCACTTTGATCAAGGACTAGTGAATAATTAGCTCCATGCCTCAGCAACTAAAGCTTCATTTGAGCATGCGGACAGGCATCCATTTAACCCAATGAAAGGTATTTTACTTTTGGAATGGAGCGCCCACTGCCTTCAATTAACCCTTTCAGCGTCGTGGGCTTGATGTCAGATATCAAAATCAGACACTGTTGAAAACCTATCATGTGGCAACTTGTTTAAGAATGATAGGTTTTCAACAGCTCGGGTTAGGTTTTCAACAGCTCGGGATAACTATATTTTTAATTCCTTGAAAATGTATTCTGCTCTCAAAGGGTTAACAGTAATTATGTCTTCACCTTTGTCTAAATTAGCTTCAGTGAGCACATTTTAATTCTCAAAAAAAAAAATTGTGTTTATCGAAGAAAAGACCAGGGGAGGACAGAAGTGCAGATTTTTGGGTATCGGTACACTGACAGAGCGCACTGAAACGGAGGAGCCTTTACTGTCATGCACTGTGCCAAACAGTCCAGCAGATGTCAGCACCGGGCAAAAAAAAAAAAACAGAATGAGTTGAATTATGGGCAACAGCATGTATTTGGAAATAAACCAAATTTGTTGACATAAAATAAAACAGTGCACATTCTAACGACTGAAAAAGTACTTTCTAATGTATTATATCATATTAATGAGACTACATGTTGGCAAACGGAAGGAAAGGGAACATTCTTCACAGCTCAGTAGTTTAACACCAGCAGAACACACAGTCAGTTGAGTATTTTTAACAAACTTGGGCAGAGCGTGCTGCATTTTACTGGCACACGAGCAGAGTTCCGTCAGCTGAAGCTGCCCACAGGGACATATTTTGGGAATGTACTGGGAGTGCTGGTTTCCCCTGGTATGTCTGACCTCAGGCCGCTGGAGTGGATTCCCGCTTGAGATGAGTGTCTGCGACTCTCCCACAACCTTTAGTGGTGAGGTTTGACCTTTAGGTGTCCATGACAGCCAGATTTCACTGGAGGGGCGAGGCTCAGTGCTGTACTATATGTCACTCACATAGACTAACTCCTCCATCTTGTTTTAAAAGTTCCAAATAAGATGTCTTGTCTGTCAGGCAAAACTGTCGTAGTAAAGAAAATGTTAAGTACAGCTGCAATGCGTACAGTTTTATTTGGGATTATTCCCTCAGGTCTTGGCTCAAACAAATTGATTCTATCTTCCTATTGTTAATGAAATACTGCTTGTTTTTTTTCAGAACTGAGAGATGTTAGTCTTACCTGTCGTCAGCAGTCTGCCTCAGAACGCTTCTGAGGAAGACTGCAGACGACAGTTGAAACATGTAACATCTCCAGTCTGAAGAAAAAGAAACAGCATTTCATCTCACAGGTGTTGTTTAATGCAAAGCACGCATAGAGGAGGTACAGAGGCAACCAATCATATGCTCAGCAGAGTTAGTGGATGAGAGTTAGTGGATATGCTTGTAAAGACATTAAATGTGCTCGTAAAGAATTCAATTTGGACAAAAAATAAATTAAATAGAAATCATCTTAGTGAATCCCTGCCTATGCCAATGCTCAATGTCCACGAGCGGTTTCAGATTGATTGGCCAACCAGTTGAGAAGAAAAATGGATTCAGGATGACAGACAGCTGGTAACATTTCCTGCCATTGAATGAAGTGCTATCAATCAGGGTTGGAGTGAAACCCTATATGATAGACAATGTCCAGGAACAAGATTGGGCATCCCTGCCATACACTATCACTTAGTTCATGCACAGCGTCAATATCAAGCATTAAGTACCCAAGGTGAAAAGGCAAAGCATTCACTATGGCATCCAGGAAGTGACTGCTAACGCCATCTTTGTCAATTACAGTGTCCCACCTTACAGAGAAGCTCATTAGCCTTACCTGTGCAGACAGCCTGGGAATGCTCCTCTGGGCGTGGGAGATGGCGTCACCCACCATAGCGTGAGCTCCCAGCAGCACCTGCTCCAGCTCCTGAGCCCCGCCCATGCGCTCAGACACCTCCTCTATCGAGCGCACAAACTCGCGCCAGTGGCTGTCGATCTCGGCCATGCTGGCCAGGCAGCCGCGCATCACGTTGAGACAGTATCCCATGCAGGGCTTGCTGCGCGTCAGACCCAGGCAGTGGGGGCAGTACTGCATGCGCAACAGCGCCCTCTTGCAGTCCTTGGGGAATCGCAGGTGGTCGGTGGTGTTAATGACCTCAATGGCCAGGTTCAGGGCCTGGAGGTAAACGCGGACAGGCGAGGCGGACGCTCGGATCTGCCCTGCCAGCTGCCTGGGAACGCCCCCGAACGGCCGGAGCTCACGCTGGGTGGACCGCACGCACTCCGCATAGTCGAGGGCGATGCCGGTCAGACCTGGGTCCACCTGGTGGCTGTAGAGGACGGGGAAGAGACTATCGAAGAAGCGCTGGAGAAGGTCCTCCACACCCAGCTCAGAGCCCAACACGAACAGCCCCAAGTCGGTGAAAAGCTCCCGCACAGGCCCCGCTGCTTCCCGCGCCATGTTCCGGTATGTTCCCAGGAACAGGGAGTTGGTGAGGTTCTCAGCCTGCTTGATTAGGCTCACAAAGGTTTCTGGGAAAATAGAAGAAGCAGATCTGTCACTCCTCCAATCATAACCCTTATGTATGTCCTTTAGAACGGTTTTTCCTAAATCGACATTAGCGTTCTAGAAAAGTCCCTTCCTCAAACAGTCATTGTTTCATCACCACAAGAATGTTCAGTAAGATCACGTTATTGTCAACTATATCAAGGGGTTAATGTAGCATCATGAACAGCATTTTCACGGAGAATTCCCACCTCCTATTGATTCTTCCTTGAAGCACAAAAAGATCCATGACTTCATGGCCATTTTGCAATATAACAACAATTATTGTTCATGTTTTTCAAAGTTGCTGCAGTAATACTCACTGGACAAGCCGACGCTGAACACCGAAAGAACTACACAGCCCATAACAAATTATTAATAAATAGTGGCATACACCTACGGCAAGGCACAGGTCACCGTGCCAAGGTCACCGTGCACACCTGACCCTCACAAGGAATCTGCAGACCAAATTTTAAGCTGCTGTCAGTACTTTTGGAAATATGGCCCAGACAAAAGTTTCATGCTCAAGGTCACTGTGCGAAGCTCAAACGTCAAATCCGCTAACGACCCTTACCTTGAACACCTAACCCTCACAAGGAACCTGGATATCAAATTTGAGGCTGCTGAGGTCAATACTTTTAGAAATATGGTTCAGGGTCACTGTTCCAAGGTCAAAGACTAAATCCACTCATGACCCTTTCGTTGCACACCTATCCCCCGCAAAGAACCAGCACAACACATTTGAAGCTCCTGTGGCCAATATAGGAAATTTGACCCAGACAAATTACAGAGCCGCCGCCCACCTGCCCAGACGCCACAGGGTATAACAACACCGCATCAGGCCATAAAGGGCTGTGGGGCAAAGAAAACAGTACAGTTATTGTGCAGCATTGCAAGCATCAACAGGGCCATATAAAGTAATAAAGAGCCTGAGGTCTGATCTCATCATCATGTGGGCATCATGAGTTTTGGGACGGAGAGAAAGAGGCAGAGCCAAACCAAGAGCAGCGGAGCGGACACACTGACCGGACGGAGTCAGGGCGAAACGCTTTAGCATGCTTGTGTACGCGCCAGCTTTTAGCCAATGTTATATTCCGATGTAGCCAGCCAGCAAGAAGCAGACAGTCTTCAGCTTCATGTGCTCTACTGGTCAAGACCTTGTGGAGGAAACCGCTTCTAATGAGCCGTGAGTCTTATAATTAAAGGAGCCCACTGAGGGAAAATAAACAGATTCTGATGGTTTAATCACGTCAGCCTATTTGTGCTCGCATATGAATGTGTGTGTGTATGCGCGCGCCATGTTCACCCGCCCTTGTGGGGACCAAATGCCCCCACAAGACATGGAATTCCAGATTTTTTTGTACTTGTGAGGACATTTTCAGGTCCCCACAAAAAACTCAGTTATTTTAGGGTTAGGGGTTACGGTGAGGGTTGAAATAAGGTTAGGTATGTACTGCTGAGGGTTAAGGTCAGGGAAAGGGGTTAGGGAATGAATGGAAGTTCATGGAATATCCCAACAAAACATGAAAACAAACAGAAATATTGCAAAAAAGCATCGCTGAAAGCGGAAATTATAGGTTCAGAAAGTTGAAGTTCTCTCTGATGTGTCATTTGAATCACCTGAATTTGCTAATTAGCGCAATTCTTCAGGCAGAAAACTAAATGGCGAAATCAACTGACTGAGTTCAAGTGTAGAATAAGCACATTTCACCACGAGACTTTGGTTCTACTTTCTGCCCTCTGGACGTCCACCTCCGCATAATCCCAGCAGTCCTCTGGGAAGCCTGTACCAATATTATTCACTTGGGCACACTAGCAAATTGAAATGATTGCACATAATTATTATTATAGAGATTTTTTTGTGTTAATTTGCATGTATTTTTTGTCTATACTCCAAGCGTTATATGATTACACCAAGTATAACCCAGTTCTCTCCCAGGTTGCACTACTGTAATTAATGATATTAAAGAATTTCATTGATCACTGTCTTCAAACCAAAGCCAAGTGGGGTATTTTCCCTTTGTGTTTTCACTTTGGCTTTGTATTTTTGTCAATAGGCAGGTTTTGGCCAACATCTTCATTGAAGTATTGCATTTGTTCACATTCTCGGGGAGAAAAAAAAGCGAACGCCTGTATTTGTTTTGCAAGGTACCTTTGGAAGGTAAGAAAGCAAAACAAATGTGTGGACCTCGCTGCATCTGCGGAGAAATAGAAAATGTGGCTGAACGTAAGCTGCCATTGATTTTCTAAATGGATTACAGCCGTCTGATAAGTGCAATGGCAGAGCGCTACTGGGAGTCCCACAGGGATTAGCTATGCTGCTTAAAGGTTTTACCAGATTATAATGGAGTTAATGAATCCAGCTAATCAAAGCACACAAAGAGTTTGTGTCGTAAATACAGACTGTATGCAAAGGACCATGGGATTGCGGTGCCACTAATCGGGAACTATTCACCTCGACGATCCAGCAGTGCAGCATGGCTCTTAAGACCTGGCACAAACTCAGCTGGGGTCCTACAACACTTTCAAGCGCTGTTCATTTCAATCAGAAAAACACTTACCGCTTTCCCCAAGTAAATCCTCCCCCAGTTTTAGCTTTGCGCTGGGCAGTCTTACTCTATGGAGGCACGCTGCACTATCACAATTGTTTAAGTCTGTTAGGTTTTAACTAAACTAAAAACAGAGCTGCTCTTTTTCAGGGCTTCATAAATTATGAGTTATGATTTAACGGTACAATAAAACTAGATTTAAAACTGTATCGTCAGTGTCAGAGACACAGTTACATGAAAAGCTGAAAGTATAACACATGACATGAAAGTATACGTGAAAGTACTGATGGACTGTTATGGAGTTATGTAGGTGCAATACTCTAAAGTGCTAAAGCTATTCAAATGGTAGAAAAATTTGAATTTTTTTTTTCCCATATAACTAGGGTTGACGGCTGCTGTAGTATGAATAATTAGTTTCCCAAATTACTTCTCAAGGGGAGAGCAAAATACATAAACAAGAGCACCGCCAACGGTGCGTAATACGCCCGTCATGAACATGGATCAGGAGGTGGACAGACAACATCTGGGCCCCATGTGACCTTTGACCTTTGCCAGTGACCTTGACCTTGGAGGGAGGGCCGTAAACATGGTACGCGACACTCCGCTCAGTGATGGTACACGTGCGTGTGAAATATCATGGATGTATCTCAAGCGGTTGAGAAGTTATGCTCCGGACAAGCCCCATCTGGGCCCCATATGACCTTTGACCTTTGACCTTTGCCAGTGACCTTGACCGGGTGAACGAAATGATGGTGCGTGACACAGCGCCTACTGATGGTGCACGTGTATGTGAAGTATCACGAATGTAGCTCAAGCGGCTGAGGAGTTATGCCCCGGACAAGAAATTGCTAACAGACAACAGACAGACGGACGGACGGACAGACGGACGGACGGGGTGATGACATAATACGTCCCGTCTTGAGACGGGCGTATAATAATAACAATAATAATAATAATAAAAAGAGATCCAGAGTAGCAGGTTAGCTCTTTGAGAGATGAATTATAGGACTCATTAGATCATCAAACTAAGCTTGAGTTGGTTTGTTAGTAGCCATGAATACAAATTCATCGCAAGCGTATTCAAAGCTGTCGTGCATCCACAACAGGAGCGCGATAGAGAAAACTCAGCAAAAAAAAAAAGAGGCACAGATTTTCCCTTAAAACAACTGATTTGCCTTGACTTGTAAATAATTTTCCTTTATTCGAAAGATTTCCAATGATGAAACTAATAAATTGGCAGACAACACATGGCATCTAATCTTAAAGATTAGCCCTGAACTTAACAGTAGTTTTTTTGTTTTTTTTTTTTTGCATACCTAACTGGTCCTGCACATGCTGAAGATGGTTGATCATTCAAAAAAAAAAAAAAGAAAATTTGTCATCTTTCATGAGTCGCAGACCCACCGCGCACATTCAAAACAGATTCTGCAAGTACTGTATGTACTGTAAATCTCTCAATTCTGCCCCCCCTGCTGCTACCCCTGTAAAACCACATCAAGGCCGAGATATACAGTACTGCGCTCACCTCTGCTCACGTCCGGAACTACCGCTCGTTACACACACGCAAACTTCAAACATTATTTTTATTTAATTTCCTCGAAAATCCTAAAGGAAGCTGTAATACTGAGCAAAGCCTGTTCAGTACATACCTCTTGCTTTTTTTTTATCCTGTATGAGAGGTATAGACTTCCTTTGATGTCACTTCAGTGAGTTCAGTGACGTAAGTTCTCTTAACCACAGCAGACATTAAATCAAAGCGGGTTGTAAGTTTTGAGGCTTATAAGCGACAGATTTCCTTATTGAACTCTGTCAGTCAACACAGATGAAATAAGGCCCCCTTAAATCACAAACTCTTGCATTTTTGAGCAAATCGTATTTTGGATCTCCAATATTTATTTTCGACCCAACATTCCCACAACCTCTAACAGCATGTGATTCTACATGACAATGCTTAAGAACAAAACATCTCAATTTAAAAGTCATGTTCCACATTTCTTGCTCTACACAAGTTAATAAAAACAAGAATTGCCCTTATTTCCAAACACTGCCATTAGTCAGCAGTTTCAACATTAAGCGCACGCATGATGACAAGTCATTTTAAAATTTTGTTCCCAGTCACTTGCCGAATCATACAGCTTCGCTACATAGTACTACACAGTTTAGCACCCATTGCAGCAGCACCTGCTAATGCAAAATAGACCAATAAACATATCAGATGAAAGAAAAAATAAAACATTGGCCTACAAAAGAGGGTAAAATAAGACATCAGCTCAAAAAAATAAATTTACCATGATGCGGGTAATTATTAACCGAGAGCGCAAAATGCTGCTATTGTTGCTCAGTGACGCGAGACACTAAATTCAAAGCTGTTGAAAACCTATCATGTGGATCTGCAGTGTTAGGCGATGGTGTTATCTGCCGTATTTCTCCCTGTTGTGTTAGTGTGCCCGAGCAGTTTCTCCCAGACTGAGCCGGTCTGTGTGGATGTATGGAGCCCCTCAGAGCACTGATTCCACTTAATGAAGCCATTCTTTAGCGGAGCTCCGCTCTCCTGGATTATCATCATCCATCACCGCCTCCTCTAGCTGCCCACTGCAGGCCTGAGCATCACGGGTGGCTCCGGCTGACGGCCCCGTCTAGGGCCCGGGCTCTTACCGGACACATACCCGGACATGGAGTCAAGAAAAAAAAAATGCTAATCGGCAAAATGGACTTTCCTCGCTCTTTAAAATAATACTTCTTTGTGACGTCAGTCTCAGACAGTTTGCAGATGTGTGTCAGGTGGGGAGAGGTAGATACATGATGGTCAATCACTGATACTTCTGCAAAGGATGTCATTGGCATTCTCTCAGCTGGGTTAGGCTATCTCTGAGGTAACTGTTTCCTTTTTTATAGCTCATTTAATGGACTGCAATCAACAGATCGGGCACAAGGAAGGAAAGCAGTGAAAAATAAGTGTTTGGAATGAACCCAATGACATACAGCTTACAACATTAAGAAAATGAGTACAGTACCCCGAGTGGTAATGAGCTCTCTCTGTTCCTTCCAGTGAAATACCTGACTTTACCCATATATGTGTACTCTACACGGCTCATTCCTTGAACAAAAAACATAAAATTTGATTAAAATAAGTCTTGAGTGGACATATTGGCAAGTTACCGCTAATTTTAACCCAAACATTGCTAAATGCAAATTAGTAACTCAAAAAAGCATGCCAAATATTAATACCTAGAACATAAATGGGACCGTGTATTCACTTCCATCTCCGTTTACATCATGATGCTCTCATTTATCATGGCTTGAAGTTAACATTCCAAACTCACCAAGTAATAAATCTGCAGGACAAGGACAGTAATGAGTTATTCCAAAGTGCCAAACACAAAGTTAAGCAGTCAAACAGGGACGTTTCTGTACTTAGAGTTGGGGGGAGCAGCAAAGGGCAGCAACTGTGAGGAGTTAAGCACTTGAACATTAAACAAACATTTTGCCTATTTGGTAGAGAGAGAGCTGCAAGACAAAAAAAAAGATTTAAAAGGAATGGAAGGAATGAAAGGATGAACAAATTAGCTAATTTATTTATTAATGACCAAGTCCCCCCCAGCGTGAAGAGTCCGGCCAGTGAGACGTTTATTTGAAGCTCCAACACTTCAAGTGAAACATCTCTGTAAAAAGATGAGGTGGATACGTACATACCCCCTAAAGAGGGTCTCCATACACAACATCGATATTAACTGTGAACCAGAATGTGGCTGTGCCAAGGAAACTGCTTATTGTTTTGCATAAAGCAATAAAAGGAGACCATTTCCTACCTCCCCTTCTACCCCCTCCCCCCATTTTTTTAATTAAGCAATGAGATAATGTAAAAAAGTTGGAGAAGAATTCAGGAGAATCAGAAGAATATGAGAAAGATGGATACATTAGAAAAATTTTGGCTTGATAATCATCTAAAAATACCACTTAAAAAAAACCAAACATAACACAACAAAATACTTGCCCACATTTATTTATTAAAAAAAAAAAAAACTTTTGGACTGTTAAAAGTGCATTTGCAAAATGTTTTTGCAACATGAACTAATCTTTATTTTTTTGGGGGGGGTATTATTATTTCTGCAAGCCGACTCAGTGTTTTCCAGGAAATAAGGAAAATTATTTCGGTCAGTCACTACAGTTGAACTGCAATTTCTGCATACTTTGGTCGTCTATAATAATAAAATACAGAAAGGTACTAATCTCAATTAGGAACTGCAGTTCAGTAGAGAATACCAGTCTCTACAAGCAGCATTCATGAAACTGCAAGTACAGTTGAACTCATGTTACTCCCGAAAGAAGGGTTTTTTTTTTGTTTTTTTTTTTTGGAGAATGTCCATTAAAAATTTTATTTGGTCTGGGACAAGGCTTAATCCACTGCGTCCACATCTGTGTGCAGTAAATGCCTTTCACTTAAATTAGCCCCAGCTAGTGTGCGTGCATGCGTGTGTGTATGTGCATTTTTGATCCAAATACATCCATATTTTGGAAGGTACAGATAATGCCCTGCACTTTATAAAAAAACCCATTTTATTCTGATATCTGCAGATTACCTCAATCCCTGGCACACCTTAACTATGGTTTCATTAGTTCAGATGCAGTTACACAGTTGACATTCAAGGCAAATCAGCATTATAAGCCACTTTGTTTAAGGATGCCTCTAATAAAATAAAACAGCGCTGTTTGACACCATTGAAATGCAGCTCAATTTGACTCCCACCTCCTGTGAAAGAGTTTTGCACTCAAAGACAAAATAAGGCTTAGCTGTGTATTTAAAATGGCAGTGTGGTACAAGAAGGCTTTGTTAAAGCGGACCTATTTTGCTATATTTCCAAGGTTATATTTTGATCTTGGACTCCTCTTGAGTACTCCTGATAGTTCAAAGTCCGAAACAGGGTCCTTATTTAGCTCATACTGCCATCCTCAAAAAACCGCATTTGTAGTCTATTATAGTCTCTGCCTGAAAGGCCTCGTTGGGGTGGCTCTTCCGCTATGACCCCCACTCCCTGTGTGCCCACTTTCTTCTGACTGGCCAGCTCTGTGGAGGGCTGATCTAGGCGGGACGAGGCTGCAGAACACAGTTTTCTGGGTCCACCTCCCCAGAGGTAAACGTGAGACACGGCTGCCATCTGATAAGGAAGCGGCGGGCAAATTCCGCAATCTAACGTTATATTTGAATATAGATCTAATGAAATGAACTTGTTCTAATAAACGCAGAGGTGAAAGTGGAGGGCGCAGTGCAAAAATCCGGCAGTTCAAGCTGAAATGTGTTATCAGCTACAGTTTGCTACGACAACAGCGTTTTTTTTACTCTGTAGCTAGGATGCAGGGAAAGCTAGAAACCACAACATACTGACACATTTGTAAAAGGTCGACATACCGACGTGCAGACCGGAGACCGTAGAAATCTGGTGGGTCTGATTTTAGAGGGAAACATAGACAGTGAGGAGCAGCTAAAAGTGGGCCAACAACTAATGGACTACTTCAGTATGTATTATAAGGACCTGCTGGTTCGTGTGCATAACTGTGGTGTGTTGTTAGCATGGAGAAACGAACAGCTTCTGCGCTGGTATATGACAGAGGGGTGAAAGCTCCAGGCTTAATGGCCTTTTTGGAAATGCCCTTGTTAATGGTTTCCTCATTGCGTCGAAATGACCAGTATTTCCTTGCGGAAAATGGATGCGTTATGCATGGTGTGCGAGAGCTAGATAGAGCTCCGGTTATGTTATGAGCATAATACAGGTTGAACTGTAGCTTATGTGGAGCTAGCGAATTGATCACCTTGACGGGAAAGAATTTAATATTCAATTTCCGATTAATATTCAATCGACAGCAATGCAGAGAAATCGTTTGTGATACCAGACACATTATAGCCTGTGCGTTTCCCTATTGCTTTCACTGGTAGCACCAAAGAGATTACCCAGATACTGGAGAAGTATCAGGCAGACCCCGGTCAGGGATAGGTAAAGCAATCGTTTCACAAGCACCCAAAAACACACCCCAAGCTTTGCAAAACCTACATCTGGTCTAACTGCATCTCTTTGGTTAGCTTCAACTGTAGTGGCTATAATCAGGCAATGTTATGATGAAACTGTCGAACTGATGCTTAACGAAGTAAGACAAGCATATTGATCAGAATTGCTGCATATATGCAGGTGCGTTTTTAATTAGCAGCGCACGGAAACCAACATGGAGTAGCTGATAAGCGGTCATGACTTTGAACGTTATTTGTCACGGGAAAAATTAGTTTCGCGTCCGGTATGAAAGCGGCTTGACGTGCCTGTATTTGCGTCTTTGCATTGACTTTGAATGTAATCTGTCGAGCAAAAAATTAGTTTCACATCCGGTGTGAAAGCTGCTTAAAGCGCCTATCATGTGTGTATTCGCCTCTTTGCATTGACTTTGAATGTAGGCTAATCTGTCCTACGAAAAATCTGTTTAGCATCCGATGTGAAAGCAGCTTTATGGATAGTACACGACAGCTAGAGAGAGCTCGGTTTTGTTATGAACACGATACAGGTTTTACAGACCATAAGTTCCGTTAGCTTGGACAAGTTGCTTATGTGGAGCTAGCGAATTAATCACTTCTACAGGAAAGAATTTCCTATTTAATCTCCTCCTTTTTCGGCTTTTTATTAGCTACAACAATTTCCAAAGGGGGATGAAATTATGTTACGTTAGTGAAGAGAAATCATTTGTTATACCGGACACAGTAGAGCTTCTGCATTGCGCATTACTTTCTCGGTAGCACCAGCGAGTTTGCCCAGACATTTGTGAAGTATCCGGCTGGTCCCGGTCATGGATTAGTGAAGCAATCACAAGCAGCCGTACACAATCCCAGATACAAAACCTATGTCTGGTCTAACTGTGCTTTTCAGCTCAACTTTACGGACAGATAGAGCACCTCTCCGGTTAGCTTCAACTGAGGCGGCTACAAACTGGGCAAGGTTATGATGAAACTGCCACATTGATGCTTACCGAAGTAACACAAGCATACCGATCAGAATTATTGCATATAAGTTAACCAGGAGAATTTTTAATTAGCACGGCACGCGGACTAACATGTTGTAGCTGGTAACCGAACAGTCATGAGAACCACAGAGACAAACCCTTGCAATACAGGTTTTACAGACAGCAAGTTCCGTTACCGTGGGCAGTTGTACCAAGCATCCAAATTACAAACAAGTATTAAAAGTTAGCTTCAAATGAGGTTTATGTTCACACACCTCCTGTAGAATTTCCCCTGATATCACTCTTGCATATTTAGGACACAAAAATTAGCAACAGTAACTTGGCTATGTTAGCCGCAGTGCTACAGCCACAATCAACTGGCTATCACGTCAGGTTGGCTTATGCAGTAAAAGCAACTTGCAGCTTGCATGTCTGTGAGCCACAGACAGTCGCGACCGATCAAGGATTTATCTTCAGATATTTTAGAAAGCCTGCACTTGAGGCCAGTCCTGCTAGCCAGAAACCACCCGTAACACGTTAGTTTCACTTACATTATTTGCTGTTATATCGTTACTTACAGCTTGTGGCTCCAAGCGCTTGATCAATGCAACTGCTTCAGGTTTGAAAAGCAGCTGAAACGCTTATCCTGTGACAATTTATCCTTTATTGACAAAGCTGTCTTTGGTGAAATGCTGAGCACAAGAAGCTAACGTTTCCTTTGGCTGTGGCTGATTGCTGCCAGCAAACAAAAAAAAAGCTACCCACTAATTTCTGGTGGCATCGTCTTTTCGAAGAGAAAAAGGTGTTTTTCTCCACATCCAAAAGTAAACGGACAAGCAGCTTTGAGAAAAATACTGAAAAAACTGCCCCTCAAATGATCTGCGGTTCTTCTTTTGTATTTCCAAAAGTGTAGACGCTACTATGGCATAGTATGATCTGCCGTTGTTAGTGCCTGCTAGTTTCCGGTGTGGGCAGGTCCAGCGCTGTGGTTGGCTCTGGCTAGGTCTGCATTAATTGGACAGCACAACCTGACATCAAGTTTTGCCCAGATCTCGTAGAGATCTCGGGAGGAGCTGTTCAGAGAGGAAATCACATTCACGAAATCAGGTTCTTGGATTATGGCAAAACACCTGTATCCTATGTTTAGAAACTTTTCAGAGTTTGAGTATGGACAACCAACATTATAACACTACTAATATTTATTAAAAGAAGGATCAGCATAATAGGTCCCCTTTAAGTTGACTTATTTTGAAAAAGCTCCTTATCGCAACCAAATGCTCACATGCAGGAAGGTCATTTGGTTTGTCAAAGGCAAGCCTCTTCTGATACTTATATGGAGGGGAGACACAGTTTGTGTTAATTTGTAAGGATACTGACGATATTTTTTTTTTTAAAGGCATTGCTTTCTATTAGTAACAAACTGTGCAAGATGGCTGTTTCAGCACTCAGGATCAAAAGAGACATAACCGCCTAACAACCACAGAAATGAATCTTTGTTTTACATTTGTACCCGGAAAAGAAAAATCCTAAGCAATAACACAGGTGACTTGTCTATAATTAAGCACTTTGCATGTGCATTAACTTAGCATAGAGCCTGAAAAAAGCAGTTTTGCTGAATAGGGGAGTCTTGAGAGCAAACATTAGTGTAGTAAGAATATCACCCCACTAGGTGGCGATGAAATAAAATATCCAGAGTGTTTCAGATGACTTTTGAATCAATCTCACAGGACTCAGTCCAGATGTGCTTTAGACAAATGTAAAACGAGGCTTTCATCTCAAACGGAAATGAGTCTGGCGAAATGGAGGTTGATTATAACATGAGCCCTGCGCAGTATCCAGGGAGTTGGCACCTGATTTTCCTATTGACCCAAAATGAAACCTAACTGGCATTGATGTCGCCCAACAAGCATCAAAGAATGCCCATATGAACTTTTCTTGCACACTCTATCCATACAGTCACCTCACACAGCTTTGGACGGGAAGGGAACTGTGAACAAAACAGAACACTGTACCCTAAACATGGGACAGTAACTGACAGCTCACTACAGTAGACAGTATGTCAGTTTATCTGGCAGATGACAACACTCAAAGGCTTAGCGATTCACCTTATCAGAGGTGAACTTTATAGTGATAGCTAAAATGTTTCAGATGCACCATTTTGTCTGAAACAGATATGAGTATTATTTGATTTCAGGACACTCAGGTAACACGGCGAGTTTGAATTTTTAATGCAAAATTGATATCTTGACAGCTGGATGTTGTGCGGGGGCAATTCAGGTTAAGCACCATAAGCAAGAGGGCACTGCTAGTGTCCCTGTAAAACATGTCCTCTAGTTATAAATTGAGGCTTTGCACCACCATGCCAATCTGCCAAAGTGATCTGGAATGTCTGTGAACAACTGATCTAATCTGTTAACTAATTTTAGAGCAACTGAAACATCATCCCTGCTGAACTGCAAGTGGGCGTAGATGCTTCCCAGCTGACATTTTACAAGTGAATTTATAGGGTTTTTTTTTCTGTGCTTGTCCCTGCATATCACATTTTTGATTGTTTTGAACTTCAGCTCGGAAGTTTTCTCCGAAGCAGTCTTTTTTACATTTAGAGGAGAAGGGATTAGGATCCCCCACGAGATGGCGCTGTTGTGCAGTTATAGTCTCAATTATTTTAATTTAATCAAATGTACATTCACTCAAATTTTGATTGAAATTTATACAAACGGGAAGTCTTTCAAGAGACAGAACTAAACATTTATTGATGTTTTTTTTATTTGAGGGCAGAGTGTGTCAATAACTTTTATTGATGAAACTCTCAACACTCAAGCATAAAAAGTAGGCCTATCTCAGATTGTTTAATGACGACCCTCAGCCTGAACTATTAAGTTGCATTGGTTTGACTGTATAGCATTGAAGAGGATGGTCAAAATATCGACTCTCCTTCCTTAATAAGTCAAAATCCATTTTAGGTTTTAATCATAAAACCAGCTAACTTGGGCAAACACCATCACAAAACTACCTAAGTTTACTACGCGTGTGGCACCATCAGTGTTAATAGCCTACCGAACCCGTTAACTGGTTAGCTGTATCTTGTGTTTGACAAAGTTGGTTTTCTTTTATACTCTAGTTATTTGTCCTGGTTTACTGAGTAAAATATCTACTCTGTTATTTGTTTATCTGCTGTATAAGAGTGGCATACTTAAAGTGGTCGGTTGCAGTACTGTAAGGTAATAGTATTATGGAACACAGCGGGAAAATGTTGCGATTTCATTTCTCTCCATATCAGTATATATATATATTTTTTTAACTGTACTTTATAGAGCCCTTTATATTGAGACAGAGAACAACTGTTGTGTCAGATGATCACAGTTAAAAATCAAAAAGGTGGCATGCCTTGATCAGGAAGGTGTCAGAACAAAATTTCAGAGGCAGAAACTCCACAGCACAGAAGCAAGTGAGAGAGAGACAAGCATGCAGCATTAGAGGAGGGCTGCGCATAAACTGACCAGCAGGGGCCACTAGAGAGTAAGGAGAGAACAATCCTACAGGGTCAAGTTTTTTTGGGCAGCTGTTGGCCCAGCCACAGCTGACCAGTAGCACCAACCTTAGTGATGAATGGCAGTGATTCTTCACTAGAACACTACCTGCGTCTCACACAGGTACAGACATGCCTGGCCAAACACACGCAAAAATCAACAGGTCCTTTGTTGCGATGCAACCATCTCCAGATCAAAGGGTTCTGATGATATCAGCCCATGACCTCTTTCAAGTTAGACGGAGCACCCCCACCCACCTCTATAAACAGGCCGCAGAAAAACCAAGAACCCAGGTCCCATATCAAAACAACGGAGTCATGACTCTCCCTGTGCATTTCTGCTTGAACTTAATCATGCGTGAGTCACCGTGTGGATGTGCAAGATCAGATGGAGTGCGATCAGACTGACTCTCTAAACTCTTGCCAGCGCTTCACAGACACAGGCGGAGTCACCATCTCTGAGCATCTGTTCTCCAAACTGTATGTGTTACTGTGTACTCTTTATTTCATAGGGAGCTCGAACAATGCCGACCTTGGCATACTGTTAGCGGCTAAGCTGGCCTCGCGTGCGTATCCTTTGTTTAGTCGGGTGGCATCGGTTAAACACGCAACGATGCTAAGCCATGCAATCATACCTTTAACAAAGCAGCAGTTCCCTATTCACCTATTCACCCTGGGCCACCCCATTCAGGAGCACAACCTTCAAGTACAAAAGAATCCAGAGAGGGTCCAAACAAAGGAAGCTGTTTTGGAGTAAAAAACACCTGCCTTTCTCTGCCCTTTCACAGCTGCTGACTCTGAGGGCGGAGCCTTATTCGGGACGTTTGCTTGGATTGGTGGAGCTGAATGATGCCCTGAGCTTCGAGCCACAGCCTCAGACAGATCGCAAAACAAACACATCCTGGGGCTAACTGAAGCGCATACCGCTTTGTCAGGCAACAAGCCAACTCCTTAAAAAATGTTGGGCTTTTCAAATAGAGGATATTTGTATTGTTCTTGCAGAAGAAATGTGTATTTTTCCCAAAATATATCTCAATTTCAAAAAAAGCTAACTGAGCAAATCAGGATGTGATGAATGAGGGCTGGCATAAACGGGATATCCATCTACAGTAAATGAGCATTTTTCAACAGAGCATCAGCGCCAAGTACATTAGGGGCTTGTTGGGTTTCAAGAATTCAACATTCTCAGATAAATAGCCCTGGCTACAATATTCTGCTCCTGCCGCTGGCTTTTTTTGAAATATAATAATAATAATTATTATTATTATTATTATTTTTATTAAATGTGTCCACGATTCATAAAAGTAGGGCAATATTTTTGTTTTGGGGTTTTTTTTCTTGCCGCAGTAAAAGATTGTCATATGATCAGAAAGACAGTTAGCCTCATTATGGCCAGATGCATGTACTTCCATCAAAAAAGTCAAAACATCCACACGCACTTCATCTAGATTCAAATCTCGGTTACATAAAGGTCAGGTGTTTTTAGCCGTACATCCTGCAGTTTCTGGAGAGAGAGAGAGGTAGAGGAATAGAGAGAGAGAGGGGAAAACCCCAGGACTGCTCAAGCAGCTACTTTAGCTCCTTTAATATGCGGCCAACAAGAGCCTGGCCTGCGTTCCAATACAAACAGCAGCAGCACTGACCGAGGCTCGAGGGCCCGTCCGCCAGCGTAATGACCTGGGATAAAGACGGGAACGCACCGCAGCACCGCTCTCTCTCCCTGTCCCACTGCTGACAGCCACTTCCCCCTTTCTTACACGCGGCACACTGCCAGGGAGAGAGCAAGAGACTAAACAAACAGCATTGTGGGGAGGAGTTCAGGAGGAATCGGAGAGACGAGACGCAAGAGCTGACCCAAGGGTCTAGAATCAGAACAGCGGGACGTTTGTACACTTTTCCTCCAAACAACAGCAACCACACTTCAACTGTAACTACAGGCTTGTATTTAGACTAGACTACAATCACTGTGAAACAAGTTATTTAGGGGGGGGGAAATGCCAATGACGAGATAATTAACTCATTTCTATATAGGCCAATAGAGTTGAAAATTTCACTTGACAAACAGACAACAATTTACAAACTAGAAACTACTTAATATATCCTACCGGAGAGGAAAGAAATAAGATTACATCTCACTTCCAGACAGCCCAGAAGGGGCAAGCAAGTTTGTAACACTAGATTCTTAAATCCAAACAGAAGTTGCGAACAGAGCAGGAAGTGACCCAAGAACTACAAGACTGCATGCTGGTATCTGAATCCAACATTTTTGTCCCGTGAATTTACTTGCTATCTGTTTTGTTTACCCACAACGCACCCTTCATGGCGAGCAGAAATTTACTTAATACCGGAATTCTTATCTGAAGTGCTTCCTTTGTGGACATCCTCACAGATAGCATATATCTCTCTCCCCTACAGGGGGTAATCAATGCAATGCACAGGAAACCATGAGCCTAAGAATGCCTGCAGCAAAGTATCGTAGAGTATACAAAGAGCGGTGAGCCTTAAAGGATTTCTTTGCTGCAAACAGGAGTATAATTCACTGCAAGATGCTAGGGAGTGCTGACGGTTAGCATTGCTATCAAGAAGTCAATCTGTCGGATGGAAGCTCACAGTGCTTGATTCTACCAAATCGCTGGAAAATAAAGGTAAAACTGCTCTAGACTCAGAGACTTTTAAATCAATATTTGAGGAGCCGGCACAGAACCCACTGCGCAACTTCAAAGGGCAGCAAATGGAGTGGGACCAGAGACCAGGAGGAACAAAGTCTTTAATATGCTGCACAGGAAGTGTGTTCGGGGGGGGGTTGGGACCCCTCGGAGTATTAACCCCGTAATGTAAGGTCCTTCGGGGGGGCAGGGGGTGTCACATGATCCAGGAGGGAAGATTCCACTTAGAAGCTGGCCGAGCCCAGGCCCGTCACGCAAACACTGAGTGTTCACTGAGTTTAACCACATCTCGACGCTGCGCTGATAATGGACCTTTCATTGCATTTCAAAGCCAGTCTTGTGTTGGGTTTTCCCTCCAGTCTCACCCAATATAAGCCTGTTGAGACACATTGAGTCAGGCCTGCAAGGCTGAGGTGATGCTAAAGAGTGACAGAAATACTGTTTTTCACCATTCAGATCATATTATGTATCAAGGCGAAGAGAAGATAAATGCCATTTTATGCAGCAGAACACAGCGGTTTCCTTTATACTACAGAAATTAAAAATGACAGTATTCCATTGAAATTTTAACACATAATAAGATCTCATTTAGAAATGAATAGCCAGGGTAAAGATGTTCAGCGTCATCTTTAGTATTCACAGGTTTTTCACTCACAGGCAATGCGAGTGTGAGTGTGTGTGTGTGTGTGTGTGTGTGTGTGTGTGTGTGAGAGAGAGAGTGCCTGCACGTGTGCGTGTACATGCACTTGTGTAGGTGAGTACCATTCATGTGTGCGCTTGTGTGCCAGTGAGTGTGTTCGTGCATGTGCAACTGGGTGAGTGTGTGTGTGAGCACGCGCATGTGGGCTGGGGTGTGAGCGAGCGTGTTTGATTGAGTGCGTGTGCGAGTTTATGTGTGTTGGTGAGTCTGGCTGCCTGGAGGGGCATGTTTGTAACATAAACAGCTACACGCATGCGCGCACAATTGTCAGGGGCTAAAGGTCAAATATCACTCATATTAACACTACATAACAACACAACAGTACCCTGGATTCTAACCAATACGTAGCTTGTGACTTAGAATACCACACTGACTGAAGTGATTGTCTACAGAGACTGGGGCCTGTGCGGCCATGCAGACCAGACGCTCGATATCAGTGGTGTGAAAACATTCTGTTTCTGCGGAGTCAGCAATAGCAGGAACCTCAAGCTCCCATAATGTACAGAGGTCCCCGTTCCCCCTCTAACAGACAGCTAACACACAGGCTCACAGAGCAGACTCTGTTCGGATATTTTCTTTCTGAAATATCCGATAGGTCTGTGAAACATCAGCAATTCAGCAACACTAATGGCTAAAGCGGTACCAGATGAGGACCTTGGTGGTTATACTGGTTCACTGACTAAGATGACGGCACAGTGGTGCGGGGGGTAAGGATCACTGGAGGAGTAGCACCTTTCTGGTGGCCAAACCATCTCGGCGTCCCAGACCGGTCTCCCCAAATCCAGTGGCATGCGATGCGCAATATATGGCCAAATCTTCACCAGCAAGTGGCCACTCCATCTAGCCTCTCACATGCCGAAGACCGTCCGCAGTGGCTCCTCGCGCCGCCCCTGGTTCTCTTCGCTGAACGCGGCGGATCTAGGGGAGCAAACCCCGATAAAAAACCCACCCTGCCGGTGGACCATCATACACTCTCGTTTTTTGGAGAGTACTGCTAAAGAGATTAGCTCCCCGGTCGTCGAGGTAACCTTGCCACTGGATTCGGAACTCTTCTCCGCAGAGCAGCGTGTGGCTACTGTTTGTGCTCCAGTAGTCCCACGTTAAACTACTTCACGCACACGGCGTCCGTTTGAGTCTTTTTGAAAGTCCTATGGCGATCGGCTAGAAGCGACGGGGACAGGATCAGTGAGATCTGGGAGTCCTTAGTTTCAATCCGACACAGTAGGCGGCAGAGATCTGATTCAGTCGCTCCACTCTTGGACTGGAACAGAAGAGTGGCCCGGCAGCTATCTCTGCGACTGAGCAGCCCTATTTAGGATCCACTCTGCTCACCCCATAGGGGAGGGGGCTAGAAAAGGTGCCCCAAAAATAGCCTGTTCCAATCTTCCCTGGCCGGGTTACCGCGCCCAGCAGGATCACCATTATGCGGTCGAACAACCTACAAGATGAAATTTGGTACTTGGAATGTACGCACCCTTTTAGATGACTCAGGAAACTCAGTCCGTCCAGAGAGAAGAACTGCTCTTGTTTCAAGAGAACTACACCGTTTTGATATTGACATCGCCGCCCTTCAGGAAACAAGAAGATCGGGTTCTGGCCAGCTTAAAGAGACTGGTGGAGGCTACACCTTCTTCTGGCAAGGCAGACCTGAAGGACAGCCGCGGCTTCATGGCGTCGGATTTGCCATAAAAAATGACATCGTCACTCATCTCACTGAGATTCCACAAGGCATGAATGAACGTATTATGATCCTACGTTTAACCCTGTCCACCAACCAGCATGTAACCATTATATGCGCTTATGCACCTACCCTTGACGCTGAGGACGAGGTGAAAGAGGTTTTCTACTCAACTCTAGACTCAATCCTGACCAAAACTCATAAAGAGGACAAAATTGTCCTCCTTGGAGACTTCAACGCCAGGGTAGGCAGGAACGGTGAGCTCTGGAGGGGCACAATTGGTAAAGACGGCGTTGGAAATTGCAATTCTAATGGCACACTGCTACTCACCTTATGCGCCGAGCACCAGCTCGTTATTAGCAATACCATGTTTCGTCAGAGAAACAAGTTTAAAACCAGCTGGCAACATCCCCGCTCGAAGCACTGGCACTTAATTGATTATGCCATTGTCCGCGCCCGGGACCTGAGTGAGGTCAGAATAACAAAGGCGATGGTTAGTGCTGATGATTGTTGGACTGATCATCGACTCATTCGAATCGTCCTTTCCTTTCAGCTAATGCGGAAGAGGCGGAACACAGCAAAGCTTGTGCACCGAAGGTTCGACGCCGGGAGACTTAGAGACCCTGATGTATGTGATACCCTGCAAAGGTCGCTCCGTCACACCCTTACTTCTGTAGGCGGTGATGACGCTATTAAATACTGGGATGACCTCAAAAAAGCTATCATAACTAGCTGCGAAGAAACCATTGGTTACAGGAAACGGAAACACCAAGACTGGTTCGATGAAAATGACGTGATGATCACGGAGATGGTCTCCAAGAAGAGGAAGGCGTTCACTGACTGGCAGAGTGACCCCCTGAATAACAACAAAAAGGAAGCATATCAGACCATTCGGGCTGAGGTGCAGCGGCAGATTCGAAGACTGAAAAACGAGTGGTGGGCTAACAAGGCTAGTGAAATCCAAAGCCTCGCAGATAAAGGCGACACCCGCGGCCTGTTTAGTGCAATCAAGGCAACGTATGGCCCAACCTCATGTGGTGCAACAGCAGTTAAAGATCAAGACGGAACCCTCCTGAAGGACAGTGAGAGCATTAACCGCCGCTGGAAGGAGCACTTTCGAGAGCTGCTGAACCGTGATTCTTCAGTTGATGAGTCCGTCTATGATGAGATCAAGCAGTTAACTGTCAATCTTGAGCTTGGTGTAGAACCCAGTCCATCTGAAGCACGAACTGCCATTGCACAGATGAAAAACGGGAAAGCTCCAGGCACCGACGGAATTCCAGCAGAAGTATTTAAGCTTGGAGGGCCTGAACTAGAGCACTGCATCTACAGGCTTATTCTTCTTATCTGGGAAAAGGAGGTCTTAGCGCCGAACCTTCGAGACGCAGATATTGTGAAAATCTTCAAGAAAGGTGACAAGTCCGTGTGCGGTAACTACCGTGGCATCTCACTCCTTGCCATTGCTGGCAAAATAGTCACCCGAGTCATGGCTAATCGTCTCCAACCATACGCCGAAACGTTCCTCCCGGAGACACAGTGTGGTTTCCGTGCGAGTAGAGGAACGATAGATATGATCTTCACTGCGCGGCAGCTTCAAGAAAAGTGCCGCGAACAAAATACACCTCTTTACATGGCCTTTATTGATCTGTCCAAGGCCTTTGATTCTGTCAACCGTGAGGCCCTGTGGAGGATTCTCGGCAAGTTCGGTTGCCCTGAGAAATTTGTCAACATTCTCAAACTCTTCCATGACGGAATGTCTGCAAGAGTTCTTAGCAACTGCTCCAGCAGCGAACCGTTCGAAGTGCGCACCGGTGTAAAGCAGGGCTGTGTGATTGCCCCTACACTCTTCTCCATATTTATATCAGCCGTCCTTCAGCTAATGAAAGACCAGCTTCCCGATGGAATTGCAATCACCTACCGTTTCGATGGGGGTCTTTTCAATCTGAGAAGATTGAAAGCTAAAACAAAGACCCGCACAACTTCCGTCATCGAACTTCAATATGCCGACGACAACTGTGTCTGTGCAACCTCCGAAGAGAGCCTCCAAGCTATTCTGGATGCCTTTGGGCACGCATACCAGCGGCTGGGTCTGTCTGTCAATGTGAAAAAGACCGAGATACTCTATCAGCCTGCTCCTGGTCTAGTCAACGTCCATCCCTCCTTTAAAATTAACGAGACAGTTTTGGAGAACGTAGATTCTTTTCCGTACCTGGGCAGCATTCTATCCGTTAAATCTAACATCGACGATGAGATCCAGCATCGCCTGCGAGCTGCCAGTTATGCCTTTGGACGAATGCGCGAGAGAGTATTCGAGGAGAGAGGAATACACACCGAGACTAAAGTGAAGATCTACAAGGCGGTGGTCTTATCCTCTCTTTTATATGGATCCGAGTCCTGGACCACATATAGGCGTCATCTAAAGGCCCTTGAAAAATACCATCAACGGTGTTTGCGCCGTATTCTCGGTATAAGCTGGACCGATCACCGAACCAATACAAGTGTTCTAGAGGAAGCCAACTGCTCGAGCGTAGAGGCCTTGGTAGTTCAAAACCAACTTCGCTGGTCTGGGCATGTTCTTAGAATGGACAGCTCGCGCTTACCAAAACAAATCCTCTACGGCGAGCTAAGCTATGGTGAAAGATCAGTTGGAGGGCAAAGGAAGCGATTTAAAGACAATTTCAAGGCCAACCTAAAAGCCTGCAAGATCAGCCCAGACAACTGGGAAGAATTCGCCCTTGACCGCCCGAAATGGAGGGGGCAGATCCATAAGGGTGTTGCCTCCTTCGAAAATGCCAGACGCGACCGCTGTGAGGAGAAGCGCCAAAGACGCAAGGCCCGGGAAAGGGCTCCCCCTCCGACGACCACTCTCTTCATGTGCCCTGTGTGCCAACGGTTATGCGCGTCCCGCATCGGCCTTTTGAGCCACCAGAGGACTCACAAATGATGAAAACGGGCCATCATACTCGCTCGCGAGGGATGCCTGATGATGATGACAGTGGTGCAGTGGTTTGGGCTGCTTCCTCGCAATAAAGACGTCCCAGGTTCTATTTGGTCCAATTTGGCCAAGACCACTCTGAGTGGAGCTGGCATGTTCTCTCCAGGTTTGCGAGGATTTCCACTGGGTACTCTAGTTTACTCCACCCTGAAAAACATGCACTATAGGTTACACTCGGACCCATGTCCCACACTAAGTCTCTGGCTTTGGAACTTGAGTTGGTCACTGGGTACTGTACTGTGGCTGCCCACTGCTCCAAAATAACTAGGAAAGGTCAAATACAGAGGTCAATTTATTTCACGAGTTTCAATAAGAATAACTTAAAGCTAACAAAACTAAAGCACATGAGCATTTCCCTGTGCCCGCACTCGCAAAAAAAACCTCATATAAGCGTACACACCAGGGTTGGGTTCAATTACTTTTTTCAATTTAAACTACAATTACTTTCTGGACAGAATGTTCAATTACAATTACATTGGCTACGATTTATCTTCCCCGAGCAAGAAAACAATATTGATGGTGGTTTTTAACTGCAAGAACAAGCCTCAGCAGCAAAATACAAAAGTATTTTCAAGGCTCTGCCCTGGCCTAAGACCTAAGGTTTCCAATATAAAAATCATGCCATTTGAAAGCCTAGGTTTTTACTCATCTCTCATTATGAAGGTATATTGTGCAAATGGTTAACCCTTAGAGCGCTAAATGCAGCTATTGTTGCTCAATCATGTAAGATATCAAAATGAAAGCTGTTGAAAACCTATCATGTGGCGACTTGTTTAAAAGAGCTCCCGCAGCACAACGTAATTCAATTTATATATTTTTTAAAATTGTTTCAACGATGTAAGGATTAATACTGCAGTAGCAAACATTGTGAGAGAATAGGCTGTTTGGCTTCAAACTTGTGAGAATGACATCACTAGAAATAACACTTTATCACGAGTTTAGCTGACGGGCTGAAACACAGCAGAAATATAATCTGTCATGTAAATCCAGAGGAGCCCTCCCTGCATGTAAGACCCAGGACCTGATTGTGCTGAGGTGAATGTTATCCAATCAAGACCAAGATCCAATCAAGTAAATCAATTAAGAGCGAGACCAATACGAATACCGATTTAAGATACATACACAGCAAAATGTTCAGAGTAAAATCAACTCTTATAGACTCTATTTGGTCCCACTTTCGCACGACTGGACTCAAATAGACTCTGTAAGAGTAAATTCCAATCCATAAGAGTCAAATTTACTCAGATTATTTTGCTGTGTACTTAACTACTCAAAGAACTGACTGTTCATAAAAGCTAACACTGAGTATTAATTTTCCCAAAGCGTTAATTTTGACAGTGACTGATATCACATAGCTGTACAATGATGATGATCATTAAAACTCTGGGTTTCCCTCATTTTTGCTCAAGAAACTAGAAATCAAACAGCTCCAACACAATAAACTCATTGTGAATCAGTGCTGTTCTCATGAAACTTAGGGATCAAAAAGAACCTTAAGGAGGTTCCACAGACAAAGTCAGAACCGAACGTTTCATGGCGAAGCTCTGACATGGAGACACAGCTATGAGTGGTTGCAAGCTCATCTCAAATTACTTAATGAGGCATGCCAGTCATTTGGACCAGATGCAGTAATGGAAAAAGAAAACAGTGAGGTAATTACATCCGCACGTGCCCAATAAACATCCTGTCGGACAGGCTCCTAACATGAGGAGTTAACAAGGTGCCCCGATTCTTTCACGGGTTCAAATCCAATGCATCACATCCCGTCATTTGGCAGATGCTTTTACCCAGAGACACTAAAAAAGCTAAATGACAACAGTTTATAAGTGCACTCATTTACAACCGCAGTAATTGCAGCCAAAATATTGTAAAGCAGCTTTCAAAGCAGGAAAAACAGTGCTCGGCGAGCCTGCTGTCTGTAATCCAGACTCCATCTTGCTAATTTGTTTGCCACAGTTAATGGAATGGAGAAACACACCCAGCAATAAGCGAAGCAAACTCCATTATTTCTGAGGGATGAGCACAAAAGTGATAGAATCACTCGCATGTGATGAAGGAACCAGACAAATAAGGATAGCATATGAATAACAAATACAGGGTAAGTGTAGCTATTAATGCAATCACACAATTATCGATGGATCTGAACTATGGAAAGGGAGAAATAATTTATTATAAGTTGCCTAATTCATCCACCATTTTAACTTCCATCTATAGCACTTAAAGCGAAGACAAAAATTGTGTAATAACATGGGCTCTTTCATCACATTAAAAACACTGGAAATGCAAAAATGAAAGTGGAACAACGCAGAACTCCAGCATTTAAATATGTTTTAAAGGGCCAACGTGGTGAGATCACAGCAACAAGATTGCAGTGAATATTAATATATAGTATGTTGCATATCATCTTATAATGAAAAAAACCACAACTGGTGATTATTAGCAAATAATAATAGAACTTTGAAAAAAATCTGCAAAGAGATAAATCCATGTGCATTCAACTAAACAGCACTTAAGTGGTTCAACAAGAAAAATATTCGCCCACCCCCACCCGCCTCCCAACACGCATGAAGACATTGGTCATCTGTTAACATAATCAGTACTAATGCAGTGTAAAAGTGCAGCAATTAAAACAGGCAATTAGTCCATCATACTCCCAATACACCCAGTTGATGAGTTATTGAAATTCATAGTGAGACAGCAGCGCAATTACAATTGCAGGCCCCATACTGAATAGAACTGTTTAACTCCTGTGCTTTTAAACGTAGATAGATCTATTATCTGCTCGACGCCTCACATCCTGCAGCTCAAAGTCACTTTACTCTCCTCATAGACTCAGTACTGCAAATCTGAATGTAACGTTTTGAATTTTTTTTTTTAACTTATTTGTGGTACATCCTGTTCAAACAGGAACATTTTGGCATTTTTATCATTTCTGCTGGCAGAACTAAAAGACCAGAGGGCACCATCGTACAATACAAAGTCAATGCAGGGTCATGGTTTGTCTTTACCTCTGGGGGGACGTGGTTTTCAAAGTTCGACACACGATGTGCAGTCTCTATTGGCACTGCCCAGCCCACACCCACCAATCCATGCTCGACAAGCCCATTAGTAAAGTAAACTAAATTAGGCAAGTAAAAATTACATATCTAGTTAATGCACGATGAACAATTGGACCCATAATGGCACAAAATGCCCAGCTAACATTCAGTTTGTGACCCCATTGTAGTGGCTCAGTCTCGCACTTGCCGGTCTCTTTTTGTTCTAACTCTGGTTTGGTATGTTACCGGAACAAAAAGGCTGAGGATAAAGTCACAGAAAAAGGCTGAATTTTATACTGGCAAAAACACCAAGTGCTCTGTTGTTGACTGCAACAACCAACATAATGTTCAATGTTTTCATTTTCAGCCAGCATTGGAGGATTTGTCAACAAGATTTATTATCAAGTGTCTGAGTCTGTGGACAAATTGTACTAATTTTCCTCTCGCTATCAGATCCTTTGGGAGATTATACATTTTAATATCAGGAGCAAACAATGTATTCTGACAGCTTCTTTGGTTAGAGGCACCGTCAACACAATATTGCACTTGTTGCCCTTCATTTTGCATACAATTCACAACATTGAATTAATCCTCGGACACCGTAATGACGTCAGTGATTATTGTCACTTGGTAAGTGAGCCCTGCCATTTGAATGGTATTTTTTGAGGGCAGAAATGATGATGGTGACTTGTAGAACTGTTGGTTTTAACTCAACACATCTTGGACTTTGCAATCATGCATTTCAAACCATACATTTTATAAATACACTGAAAAACAGAGAGAAACAAATCACTTCATGGGCACTTAAAGGAAACTGAGATGTACTCAGAACAGTGTATATTTGAGAAGGTTAGAATGACAGGAATCAAATGGGTTCAAAATAATTTTAAAAACCATCAGGGACCTTTAAAGATTTCAAAATATGTTCCCATCTTCTGAGCCAGAATGTGTCCCATTGTGCGCATTGGTTGGTTTCGAGCCATTTTCATCTATGTCAGTCATACTGCACTGGTCTGACAAGTACAATAAACAGATCACACATTAACCTGAAAATTTAAATAAGAATTGAAATAATCTTTTGTAAAATCATCCGAGGTATGATCAGCTATTCAAAAGTTTTAAACACATCGCTTTATTGCCTAACATAATCACATTATAATATTCTCCCACTGCTTAGACTATTTTTTATACTATAATCAGATGTGACAAAATGTTTCCACTGCGTTTACGTGACGCACCGCACCACGCTTTCTCGTCTTCGGCAAAACACTACAATTTAGACAGTTGTTTCCAAAAGTATGGCAGTTCCCAGCACAATGACAAGAAACAAAGTTATTTAAGAGATTTGACTTTGTTACTGTACTCTCTAAATTCATGCCCTGAGTCTATAGAGATGGATGGTAGGAATGCATTGAGTGTAAAATGATATGTTCAAGACAAGTGTGTGAATCACTCTGTAGTTTTCAAAATCCTATGCACCAGGGGTAGTGCCATTACATGCCCTTGTCTTCACACAGCCTTGCACTCCCTCCAGCCTAAAGCCTCCCAGATATATTGACAGAGGATCTCTCCTGTCACTTCAGACAAAAGGCATTTCAAGTATGCTATTCATACAGAGAACACACAGACACACAGACAAACACACACAGACACACACACACACACACACACACACACAATTCGATGTCGTCAGCGGTGAGAATTATCAAAAGTGCATAAAATTGAAAAGCAACCATTCTTAACAGCGCTTCAATTGTGATCGATGAGGGGGAAAAACACTACTTTAAAGGTAAATAAATGAGGGATTTTATGTTACGTAAATTAAGAGTCTCCAATACTGCCTGAAAACTTGAAATGGGTTTTTCCACCAGCCGGAGCAGATCTTATAATGAGATTAAACACACAAAAATGGACTTTAATATCTTACATTGAGGCTAATACAAATGCTGAGATAAATTCTTGCAAATAATGATATTATATTTTTGATACAATTCACATATCAGACATGCAAGTAGAGGACAAAATTGAATAAGTGGGAGAGAAAAAACAACCCGAAAGAACAAAAATGATGGCTAGTGTAAAGTTTTAGCAAAGTACTATCTTCATAACAAGTAAAGGCTAACATATAGAGTGCAAGCCCATTGCTCCCTATTCATTTCCCAGTTTCAGAGTCCATTTCCCCTCCCTCAGTCGTGGGCAGAAATTACAGGGCACCCAGACCTTCTAAACAAACTATTACCACAGAAGCTCGCCTTTGTTTCGTCTCGAGACTGGAGTAGAAATTACAAGGTGACGTATGCCAAGCCACAAATTTGCCCTCCAAGAAAGTGAACAGAATGCGAAAAGCTTCGTCCTTTGCTCATAGCGGGAAGTGGAGCTCACTGGAGCGTTCTAAACCTATATAGAGCGTCCGCTCGAGATAATACGGGCTGGACTGCCACCAACTGAAATACTGCCAAAGTCCATAGATTTCAGAAACCAAGTGTTTTTACTCATTCAGCAGTTCAACTTACACAATTCCTGTGGTTTAGCACTGTTTATAGATCCTCTCCAGTAGTCCTGATCATGTGATTAATCAAACTATGAGGAGGTTAACCAAATCTCCTTTTTTTAGAATATTTCTTCTCCTATTATCCCATTAGCAAGGTCTGTTAGTGGTAACAAAGGATGTAATGTTAAGCACCTTTACAAAAAGGTTCTTGCTCTTCTATTTCTGGCACATAAGCACTGCTAACTGCTGCAAAGCCAGCACACCATAAGGACGAAAGGCACCTTCTTCCCAAAACAAGAATGTGCTTTTCCAGGGAGTGTTTGAATGGACACAGGACAACACACCGGATGAAGCCGTATCACAGAGCAGATATGAGGCAGAAAGACAAACTTTCCTCATGTAAATTGGGGATTTCATAAGACATTGTGATATTGAGAAGATGGGAGAAAAAGTAAGGAATATGGAGGCATATGTCCATGAGGACACAGCAGTAGATAAGTAGTAATAGTAGATAACAGTGTAATACTCGCAGGGAAGGAGTAGTACAGGCATTACAACATTACATCTTTCCCAGACAAAAACACCAGGTGAACTCCAAAGTTTCCCCATGAGGCAGTAAAAATGATGATGCGCGATCATCCTGAAGGGAAAAATCAGCTCATCACAGCTGGTCTTTCATCAAAACACGAACAGTAAAAATAAATGTTCCTTTATTGCTGGAACTTTACAACTATCCAGGTGAGGACCAGAAGAATCCAGCCAAAGCCCTCGCCTCTAAAATAAAAGCTAATCAGAAGCTTGACTGAGTGTGAGTGAGGTAAATAAGAGGCCAGGCTTGTCGTTTCCACTTCAGTTAAATGGAAAAATGGGGGCACAGTTCCAAAGGACTTGGCTGGGAACTGGGTGGGGGAAATGGCACAAGCACAGCTAACTTTTGAGCCACTGTGTGCTCAGGGCCGTGAAATCAGAGGCACATACACCCACTCTCCATAATAGCACGTGATTGCCAGTTTTCACACAAACAAATGGAAGATGGATGGAACTGAAAGTTAGCAAAGGTAAATTGCAATGGTTGCAAAAGTGCTAACATGCGGCCGAAAAGCAAACATATTTTTGCTGGCTGGTAATATTAACAGGCAATGGAACATCTCAGGACACGTTCTTTGGAAACATTTGGACTGTATTGAGGAGAGCAGGACTGCCTATGCTCCATCATGATAAAATAAATAAATAAATAAATAAATAAATAAATAAAAGAAAATCAGTCCAACTGCTCTTGAAGAACCACCCCCCGAAAAACTGAGATGACAAGAAGACAATAAAATAATTGTTGATTGTTTGATCGTCTCGGGAGTAGTTGGCACCCTTCACCAAAGCAAGCAAAAACGCTGACATCATAAAATAAACAATAAACTCAATGAACTCAAACTTTTAATCTCAACATTTCATAAAATTATCAACATTTTCTGAAAATATACTTTAAACATATGAGATGTATTTTTTGTGTATATATAAAATTGGGTTCAAATTTGATAGGCAACCCTGAAGAATTTTCCATTTTTGTTCCAGCGGTTTGAAAATGAGGCTGTGCACATGTGAAATCCCTTTGTCATCCATCACCATGGCAAAAACGACAACTGTAAGTGCTTTCATGTCGAAAGAGGTAAATGGTCGTTCACCATCAAAATTTGGAGAAAGAAACGCATAAACTTTTGAAAATACCACAGAGCAGTTGGAGCAACACTCAAAAAATTTGGAATAGTTGCAAATTTATGTGCATACATGTGTAAGGGTGGCAATTAACTCGAGGCTTTAGAGCCGCACAGTATAGTGCACTTTTAGTCTTATCACGGTACTCAATCAATTAAAAATCAACCGTTTCCACATCAAAATGGAGGCTTTACTGAGAGGAATAGACAATTTACAGCACCTGTTCAGATGAAATCAAAACTTGGATAAGGGCAAAGGTGCGGCTATGGATCATTCATGCTTTTGGGCGAATAGTTGCTAGCGGTCCAAGGCATCTTGTTACAATCTATGCTTTGTTTTGTTTCATTGTTATTATTTTTGGCATAGGATTTCAGAATTTGATGGACAGGCTATGATGAAGTGTGGCACCCTGACAATTTGAAGCCCACATTCAGTCAGGGAAGCGTGGACTGTGCTTTATCACCACATGATATGCACACAAGGGAGAACACAATCAGGAGGGAAAATTTCCTCCCAACTAACCCATATAATTCAATGTGCAATTCAAATGCTGCCTGTGATAGTGGGCTAATATGGCCATGATGAAAGTGAGTGAGTGATAATACTTTCATACTCAATATCTCAAGAGTGGTACTACCCATAACCTGCTAACTTTGGACATCAACAGATATAGTGTAGCAGAGGAGCGAAATAGAATTTGGTTGAATCTGTGAAGTCGCATCATACTAAATTAATATGCAAAAATGCATTACATCGCACAGTCCGGTACAATCCAATAGGACTGCACGTTGCTTCTATCAGTTGGCCTGCTAACCAAGCTAGCTCGGACATTAGGGTGGGACGTCTATAAATCAATCGACTAAATTGTTGTGTTAGTTAAGATGGTATCTAACCTAATGATGATTTATTACCTAGAATAATTTTAGCATTTACTCATTACGTCATGGTAGTTATGATATCCATCATTTTTTATAATTCGAATAGAATATACTGTAAGTTGTTTATCTTCAAGGTGGTGATACAATGTATAAACTGTGAGTGGAGTTACGATTCTGTGTACATTTCTTTCTTTTTTTCCCCTTTTTAGACCAGGAAGCCAACAGAAGACTTTGTCCCATGTGTTAAAAAACCCACCCAGAAATTTAAACCGAGCTGCCGGGTGGCTCACACGGTTAAGGCACTGCGCTGCAGTGCAGAGGTGATCACCACGTCGCGGGTTCGAGCCTCGGCGTACCCACCGGCAGGGGTCGGCAGCTTTTTCACAGTAGCGCACAATTGGCTATCGCGCTACAAGGGTGACAAATTGGGAAGGGACTGCCGGATTTGGGTATTCCAGAACAGCTTTGTTCGTTGCTCCAGCGCCTCCTGTTGGCCAGACGGGCGCTCGTCAGGAAGACTCCGGCTTGGTTCATGTCCGGGTATCCTCCGCCCTCGCTCTGAACTTGCGAAGATTCAACCAGCGAGTGTATAAGAATCAGTGGCTGACAGGCACGTGCTTCGGAGGAGAGCCGTGAACTGTCTTCACTATCCTGAGTTGGCAGCAAGGGGTCGCATACGAGCAAGCTTTGTACATAGTTCCCCAATTGGGCATTCCAAATTCGGGTGGGATTGGAGATGCCAAATTTATAAAAAAAATAAAAAAAAAAAAGAAATTTAAACCTTAAACCATGTGGTGATCAGGTCCATTTTCCTGAACCATAATACCACGCAGGGCTGCCCACAGACAGCTGACTGTTGTCTTGGTTCACCATACCTCAGTTGCTGGAGAATAAACTTGCAGTGATCTTTCTGCTTGCGCACATGCCCGTCATGAGACTCCCACATGCTCTACATGAGCGCGATTTCAGCAGTTTAATTTCAGGCAAGTAAACATGAACTGCTTGGCATCAAAGGTGATATAAACTCCACCTCTGTCTGTATAGACAGGCTAAATATAGCCTAACTTCTTAAATCCCACGAGCTGCATGCACCCAGCGTGTTGTAACAGGCTGTGAACAACAGACTGCACAGTGGTAGACTTGGCCTCCCTTCAGATTTTTTTTTTTAATGCTTATTAAATTACAGAAGATATAGAGGTAGAAGCAGTGAGCACCAGAGCAAAATTATAATCTGATTTACACTCATTTTCCTTTATGGGATAGAGGGCTTCAGCAGCAACATTTCCACAAGATTATTACACACAAAGATTGTTTTTTTCTGAGCTTTTCAAAGCCTATGGAGCCCCGGGGGACTGGAAATTTTCAGGCAATATCCGTGTGCCATTTCTGAACCATTGTGCGAATCTGTGAAAATCTGAAGAGGTGAGACGAATTTGCACTCTCCTAAGCCTTGGGCTCAACACACTGGTATAAGAGCGCAGCAAAGCTGGAGCGCTGCACGTTTCCCCAAAACTGCCTATTCCCCGACACCGCCGCACAGCCAGGTGCCACTGACCCCAGAAACCCTTCACAAAATTCCGCTCGCACGGGTAAATGCTCACATATACACAAAAACACAGCATTTTAAATAAACGCGATTCACTACGGACAGATGACAGGTTCTCATTAACAGAGGCAAACAAAATAGGAGATTCTTAGTTCCCTTCCCAATGGTACTATAGTAACTCCATTACATGGTTCTCTACAAGACATTCCTCTTCAATCGCCTGCTGTTTACTTCCCAAAAAAATGCTGATTCTGCTGAGGAGAACATGCCACCATTCCGCGGCAGGCTGTAATTTGGGTCTTTAGGTCCTTCTGTGCACTAAGTTTGTGCCCAAGGGCATGCTGTGTGCAAGCATTACAGCCCCAAATGCCCAGGTCTTAATTAGCCACATTTGATCCAACTGTTATTTGAGCGCTTATCTGGGTCTGTGGTCATTTGTCTGGTCAACTCGGCTGGCTTCTTGGAAGCGCTTAAAAGAGGGGGGTTTCCGTGACAACGGACGGATACAAGCGCAGGAATTTTTCGTTCAGTGGGATTCCTTCATTTGGGACCTGTCAGGCCAAACAAATAATGCAAATGAGCACTTCACTTCATTTATATAGATAAATCTGTCAACTGAATAAGGGAGCTTGGGACCAGACTTTCTCAACCAAGTACTCATCATCACCCATAAAAAGCCTGCCACACATTCATTGGATCAAATACAAACCACAACATCTAAAGGCCACATTTCTTGTCCAGTTTTCTATGCCCCCGCCCTCCAAAGAGGAAAGGAGGCATTATGTCGACACCATGTCCATCCGTCCGTCATCGTCCGTTAACTTTTCGTTTCTGCGGGATAGCAATAGAATCCCTCGTCGGATTGATGCCATTTCTTAATAGCATATTGGGAGTGGCTAGAGGAAGGTTCCTTCCGAAAACCAGCGTCGCGCGATATCTAATATGGCCACCACAGCAGCCATCTCAATATGCCCTCGATCAACATACAGGCGGGGGCACATGCCACGCTCTGCGTCGCTCTTGTTTAATTTTTACTTACACAGTTCTAACAGAATGGGTCATTCTAATAGAATACATGACACATTTGCGTTGAAGTGTAAACAACTCAATCAATGCGTGCATCATTTTATAAGCAGTTTGGAAAGCAAACGAAGCAGTCGAGCCCCCAACCACTGCGCTACGCAATTACCTGCACAAAAAAGGGCTTCAAAATGGTGTTAGGCAGATTAATATTAGAATGTAGATTGCAGTCCCCAGCGATGCAGTCAGGATGGGAAACTGCTCATGGGCTGAACTTTACCTGACGTGAAATCCCATGAGGAGCTTTACTTAAAATCAATGAAAGCTCCCTACGGAGACTTCTCACACACATACTGCTATGTAGAAAGCCCTCGCAATGAGCTTTTAAGAGATATTAGAATCATCCAAACCGCATCACAATCTCTTGCTAAACCTCAGTCTGTGGGTCAAGAGCCTGACAGCCTGCCACAACCCCTGTGCCACTGCATTTATTATTCTTATTATTTTCCTTTTAAAACATGGTCGGAAATGATATACTGTGTGTCTGAATTTGTGTTAGCGCGTATGCATGAGTGTATGTGTGTGTGTGTGTGTGTGTGTGAGACAGAGTGATGTCAAATAGAATGTGGGTGGTGAATGTCCCGGAGCCTGAAAAAGACAATGTTATTGTTTGTCTAGTCAGTTTACACAGAAATACAAGTCATGCATATACATGCATTTCCTCATTTGGGAGTGCTCAATGATGTTGAATTAATGGCTTGACTTGGTCTCTTTCTTGTGCCTGTCACATTCAGAAGATTTACGCTCTAAGCAATGGCTCCTTCAGCTCATTTCTTGCCGTCTGACTTCCCTTGAAAGCAGCGCCCCCCCACCCCATACAGCCTGGTATCCTTCAATTAAAACATAGAACCTGCCATTGAATATCCACCATTTCCCAGTGATGTCACTGCAAGCACAGGGTTCAGAAATTCAGTGTGAGACAAAACATATCATGTATTTCACACAGCTGCAACTCTACAGTTAACCTGAAGCACATTTTGCTTATTTAGTATTTGAAACTGAGTTTTAATGGAAAGGTATAAGCAAAAAGGTTTGATGAGCTCCCAAATAACCCACTCAAACCAGATCTTTAGCCTGGGAAACACCATAAAATTGAAAATGCTAAACTAGCATTAGACTGCGCATTATATTTAAGATGCATGCAGGAGCCTATACCCAGCATTTTCCAAGCACCAGACGCATACTTGTCTCATTAGTCAAGAGAAATAACTTCAGAGGCTGATGTTTTTTCATAGCGTCACATGACAGAAACAGTTGATTCGGTGCAGTCTGCATATTCATTTAGCACATCTGGCATCTGCAAGTGTAATTTCACACACATTTGCCCTCAGTGGATAAAAATATTTCATACAGGCCTTGGCAGTGTTTTTCAATGTAGCACTGCATGTGCAAACCGATAAATATATTACGCCAGAGCTAGATGAACTGCCATAAAGCAAATACCACTTTACAATTTCATGCTTTCAAGGCAGAGAGAGACTGTGACATGTTATAACACTTGTTGTCTCAAGCATCAATCTCCTTGTATTGAAACAAGTGCCAGTGAACATTTATAGCATTTACAGCACCTCCACTATGCTTCTGAGGACACTGCATTACCCTTTATTGCACACACTGTAAAAAAAAAAAAGTTGTCTCAGCTGAAAAAATTTAGAGTCCGTGCTGCCTTAAAATTTCAAGTTAACTGAATTTAAGATGATACGTTGAATATTACCTCAACTTGTCATCTCAAGTTCAATGAGCTTAAAATTTTAAGGCAGCCTGGACACAGTTTTTACAGTGCAGCGGCTACTACAGTAGCCAAACTCACCCTCTACCCTTAATAGGGCAAAGAGAAAAAGAGTCATGCAACAAAGGGTTAAACATGGCATATGTTTCTACTGTATGACGTCATTCATTTATTTTTCATTTTGTACTTTTGATGTATTTTTGTATTTATTTTGTAAATATTATGATTTGATGTTTTGTGTTTGTTGCTACAATTTAACCCTGTCTTACTAAGTCTCTCTTGTAAATCAGACTGTAATCTAAATGTGACTTCCTGGTTATATAATGGTTATGATGATGAGTTCTATTGTCGGTGAATGCGGTTTTACAAATTTCCAGGAAAATCACCCTCATAAAAAAAAATTTAATTAATCAATTAAATTTTGAAAAAAGAAAATTGTTAATCATCATTAACAAGTTTCAAGCATTCAAGTCGATTTAAAATAGTCTTTTATTCAGGAATAAAGTTTCTAATGTGTATATCCAACCATCTCTGCTTTGCTGGTCTGCTTTAAGTGAAAAAATACTTGAGGTCAGAAGTGTGACTAACCTGTAAAAACGGAATGGAGACAATGTGCAAAAAGACGAACCCCAAACCTATCCGTCTCCCTGAGATACCGTTCCCTGCTACCTGGCAACAAATTAAAACTCCACAGGCGACTGCAAGTTCAACAAGATGACATTTAACACGCAAATGTAACAAGACTGATGACCCTATTTCACATTAGGATTCTGGGAGTTGGTCGTAAATCACAGGCCAAGATGTTACCACAGCCTCTGGGCAGCTCAGAGAACTTGGATAAAAACTTCAATATTTTACATCTGAATTCAAAAACAAACCCTGGCTTTGTGTTCTTGAGCAAGGTACTCAATTTAGACTGCTTCAGTAAGCATCAAGCTGAATACTGGAAATTGACATTATGTGATAATGAAAACTAATTTGCTCAGGATAAGAGCATCTAAATCCCTAAAACTTGAGCATGAAAATGTTAAATATCTTGAACCAGCTGATGTTTCTTTCAAGCCCTCAGTCATTGCACTGGCCGACTGCACTTAACCACATATAGACTAAGAGGTGGCTACTTGATAACACAAGAACAAATCACTGTCTTACAGGGCTGGGCCCACACGGGATCGGAAAGTACAATCACAGCCTACCCATCCATTTTCTAACAACCCACAAAGCAGCCCAGAGTGCCACACTCTGATACAAATGCAAATGAGCCGCACTCCACGTTACCATCAACAGTCCCCTTCACTAGTACAGGCACCTTGAGTAAATAAAGTGGATCTGCATTAATGCCTTCATTATTTACCATATTGATATTATATTCAAAACGTTTACAAAAATGTAGTCTTTAATTGAAACGCAGTGATCAAAGGAATACAATAATTGGCATGTTTTTTTTTCTCAAAAACCCGTGCCAAAAGTGCTGGGTCCCCTTCAGTTAACACTTAATGCAGTCTGCCAAGAGCACTTCTTCTCTCCTACAGAGAGAAATTAGGCCGGTTGAAGACATAGCAAAGGATCGGAGATCATTTGGCTGTGCAGAATCTCTCCAGTTCCTACAGGTCCGTATTTACGGACTCTCGTATTCTCCTCGTGCAACAGGTTTTTCACAGGGGTTAGGTCAGCAGACCAGGATGGCCATGGCAAAACCTTGATTCTAAGGTCAGTGACCCAATTTTGCGATGATTTGAATGCTTTTTTTTTTTTTTTTCTTAGTGTTGGATCATTTAACCGTAGTACAATCACACAGCGGCCTAACTTAAGCCTTCTGGCAGAGTTAGATGGTGTCTGATCACAGTTTCGGAGACTGTCTGGGCCATGGCATGATTTATATCTGCAATTCAACAACTGTAATTACTTTAATCTCCTTCAGGATTGAGTGATTCTCCTCAAAGTGCGTGCATTTAAAGTAGCCACACGTCATCTCGCAGACATTTGCTTAATACAGCGACTTACCAAAAATTGCTTTTTTAATACCCTGGAGGTCAGAATGGGTATTTTCAACTATTGAGCTTTTTAAGCCATTTCCACATCTGTGAAGCCTCATAACTTTTTGCCACACATCATTCCAAAATTTTTGTCTTTTTTTAATTTATTTCGGCATGATTGTTAAGTCATTTCATGACAATTTCAATACAACACAACGTGTATCATGACCGAAAGGGTTGCAGGAGAAGCGAAACCGCTTATAGTTATAGTTATAGTTAAATTATAGTTAAAATATCATCACCATAATGATGGATGACTATAGGAAACTGAACTGTGTGTCATTTTTCCCCCGGGGAAATAGGTATTCACAGGTGTCCATTTGAGTTTTCCTAATCCAAATCGTGAAAGAAGATTATGAACGGTAATAAACTTCAATCACATTTTTCTTTTTAATGTATTTTGAAAGGAATTTTACTTAAATTCAATATTTGATTTGTGAGATTTTTTTTAAAATAAAAGATTAGAACGATGCACAGTAATCACAAGTTTGCACAGCCTTTTAATTAATATTTAGAGCCTTTCCTCTCAAGGAAAATGACTGGATACGTCGCACATGGAAGTGCCAAATACAAGCCAGATATAATAACAATATGAACGTTTAAAACCTCTTTGCGCAGATATAGACGCTGACATCCATAAATTCCAAAATTTAATTCCTAAATAATTCTGTAATTATATGTCTTGCTTCACTGGAATAATTTTCCGCAGTCTCTGTGACAGAAATAATGAGTTATAAAGCCTAAATAGGCTCCTGCATAACCGGAAAAATTTGGCATTATTTTTATTCTGCGCGAAGGGGTGAAGTGAAAGAGGAGATAAGGAAGGAAGTCCAAAGACACCCTAAAATAGCGACAACATCCATGGAACGAGGAGGGCAGGGTGGTGTCCGGGACAACAAAATGACAAACTTCCCCACTGAAGACCGATGTTTGATCCCAACCGCGAATTTAACATTCGCAACGGTAAGCCATGACTAAAAAAACCACGATTGCCCTACTTAAACCCTGAAGCCTAACCTCAACGTTTGGAAATTAGTAACCTTGAAGGCACGGTGTTCTCTAACCAGTCTGTTTTGTAATGCGCAGTGCTGCCATTATTTACGGTAACTGAACAATCGACCTACTGCATATGGTCATATGGTATCAGGGATGTATATATTAGCCAATATTAGTGGAGAGCACTGCACAGGTATATGAGAACAAAGTAGCAGTTTCCAAAGCAGTGTCCCACACCTGAGGATCACATTATGAAGAGGTTAAAAGTTTTCCAGACTCAAGCTTAAGATGTTTTAAGCACATAATGCGGTATTTCCTTTGTATCCGTACAGCAGGAGTTTGTTTTGAGCCAACAGTGAGCTGCACCGCGAGACATCTTTCTTAGGGATCTACACTTGCATGTCTCCACACATTCAGTGGGTGAAAAATGTTTTACAACAGATTTCTGATACTGGGCGTTGGGCTTAGGTATTCTGCTATCAGACCGCAGGTGAATTTTCTCTCGAGGGCAAAGAAAAGGTACATGTGGACACTTACCCCAGAACAACAACAAAAAAAAAGAAATGAAAAGAATAAAAATATGGTTTCTCATTAGCCTCCAGATGCCCTGAGCAAAACAAGCATGACCGCACTGGGGCAAGAGTTTTGCCAAACTCAAAACTCTCCGGCAATGACTAAGCGATGCAGAAATTCTCCTGCCCTCTCAAGCAACCTCATTTTGTTCCCGCAGTCAGGTTTGTTTCTAACCCATGTCAACAGTCAACTTCCAAAGCAGAACCCAGCTGTGCAGCTGCCTCGGGCTGCCAAGTGCCAATGAAATCAAGTGTAGCCGGGCATTTGAAACATGCGCCTGACCGCGGACAAACTGCTGGAGTAACCCACATTATCAGGATGACTTTCTGACTTTGAGACCACATCAGAGCCGAGTGATCAATCTCATCATTTCAAATGAAAGAAACGCATATCAATTAATTTCATTTTGACAATTTTTTTTTTAATTGATTGCTTTTGGGCTGTTTTACTTGTTCTTCATTTTGAAATGTAACTTTTTTAACTCAAATGGAATGACCAGATACTTTAATTAAATGCTCTAGGTCAAGGACAATTGTTTTGATTCAAGGCCTCAGCTTTGCCTGACATTTTCTCAACCGTAATGTTTTTTAAAATTTTTTCCATTGTTTTTAAATTAGCTGTGACAAAAGTTTGCCTAACAGCAAGAGGGTCATGGGTTCGAAGCCTGGGGCCTTACTGTGTGGAGTTTGCATGTTCTCCCGGTTTTAGCGTGGGTTTCCTCCGGGTACTTCGGTTTCCTTCCACAGTCCAAAGACACCTATATCAGGCTAATTGGAGACTCTACATTGCCCATAGGTATGAGTGTATGGCCTAATCCCAAACCAGTCCCTTTCCACTCGCCCTATCCACTCCCCCTCCGTTTGCGCATTTCCGCGGAGGGTCTGCCACATTGAGTGTAATCCCAAACCAATACCCACGGAGTGTAAGTGGCTGATATAACCCTCCGCAGCGAGTCTACACCGATGCAAGCTTTAAAACCACCCTTATTTCAAGTGCAGCACTTATTTTGTGTCCGGGATGGATGAAACGCTTTAATCCACAAATGTCAGTTCCATGCAGCTATTTCCGAAAGATAAGTAAAACATTACCTAACCTTAAACGAACATTTGATTGACTATTTCATGCGCATATCACGGAACTAAAGGTTACATTGTATTTTGAAATGTACGTGCAGATGTGCACACAAACACTGAGTGAGTAGTTTTATTTATTGAATCAATGATTGTTCTTTTTCACCATGTGCCATTTCATGCACAAACGCTTTCATCTTTGTCAGTGCTGTGTATTCAATATTTTTAATATAAATTTAATTACATGACCCTCTCAAAAATATTTCGCGTAAGAAATATATAATCAGGGAACTGGACTGTTGTATACAATGCATCGCACCTATCGGTAGGCATGGTGATTATTACCTCCGCTTCCCGTTGGATGAAGGGGAAGGGCATCTCAAAGTCTATATACGTTTGTAAACCCTCCCCCTTAACCTCTTAAGCCCCAGCCTCTTTTTTAGGTTTCTGTTTGAAAATGACATACCCAAAATGAATAGAGTATATCTCTGTTTGTGTAGCATGAAGTATCAGAGAGGGAGACATGGATTTTCTGACGCTACTCGAATTTTGATATTTGAACATTAATATGCTTGGCGTTTGAGTTGTGCTTGGTGTATGTAAAAATGACTTATATGTGCTTGTAGCAGAGGCTCCCCTGTTTCATTTGATGTGTAATATGACTATATTGCTACTTAATTAGCGCGGCGTTGTAGGTATTTTGCTGTGGTGAGTCTCAGGGTCCCCCAATTGGGGGGTCCCCCAATGGGGGACCCTGGAGTTTAAGAGGTTAATGAAGCTCCCTCCACAGCAGTGAGTGAGTCTTTATACAGAGTGACACTCGATAGTGAGGTGCTAGTGGATAGGGGTCAGTTTGGGATTGGCCCTATATGTCAGCGTTGTGTGCGACCTGCAATGGATTGGCCAGCTGTCCAGGGCGTGTCCCTGCCTTTCGCCCATAGTCAGCTGGCATAGGCTCCGGCTCATTTGCAACCTTAGTGAGGAAGAAGAGGTACAAGATGGCGGATGGAATTTTATCAGATGTTCCTGCCATTCTAAAGCTATTCTTCTTGTTTTACCTCTGCAGTATTGATAATGAGGGGCTACGACTCAGTGGTTAAATGAAGTATAGATCTGACAGGTGTACACCATTAACTTCCATAATAAGGGGAGATGGAGGAAGACAGAGCATCTGTCAGAGAGGAATGCAGGATTTCTCCCAAAGACTCATATGTCATGTCCTAATGATACCATTCCTAGGATGGTGGCGACAGCTAAAGTGTAATATTGACTCTGTATAAAAAAACCACCAAAGGCTGTCAACAACTGGACTTATTTACACAGTTTGAGATTTATGTTGTCAGAAGTGTAAACTGAACAGAGGTGGGGACAGATGGCTGGCTCAGGGGGAAGCAATGAACTTTAACTATTTGTGAAAGCATGGTTTTGTGCAAGTAAATACTTCAGTATTTGACAGACTGACTGTTTTTGGAAAGTGGATAGATAGAGTGGATGTATAATCAGGAGAGAGGTTCTCTTTCCTCTGATTTAGATGACCTAAAAACAACTCTCTGACCACCGCCTAAAAGCAGATCCTTAAGCCAGATTATGCTTAACGTGTCTGCATATCCATGGGGGTACGCGAAACGTAAAATTCATCACTGAATGATGTCAGCATGGATGGTGAACAGCTGGTGGACACATCCACTGTGCACCCAGATTTTTGTGACCACACAGACTGAATGCTCCAAGAAGCTCACTGACTGTGCATGCTCCACAGAACAGGAACCTTCTGTCCGCTCGTGACGGCCATGTCCAAGACAGCGCTGTGGACGCATGCACAGTCCGCAAGCTCATCCACATCTGCCTGCGTGCGCACTCATTTTTAAGTATATCGGAAGCCTGTCGGAAACTTCTGGAAATACTGAGCTTTACCCATAGAAGAGGCAAGCATTATCCATTGTCTTTGATTGAAAAAAATGTGGTGGTCAAGACACCAAAACAAAATATGTTCTCATGACAGCCTGACAAGACATCAAGGCACAAATCACGACTCAAATGAGAGACAAGAATTCTGACTTCCACTTTCTGAAGGATCTTAAACTGTAGACAGCTTTTAATGTTGAGTTTAGATTAAACATGAACCTATCCTCCATCGTCTTGAATTCAAACACACATTGCAGGTACTTTCAGTTGTAACCTACAGTCACACTGTACCTACAGGCAAGAGTAGCGTACCTCCGCTTAGTCCTTTATTAATGAAAGATGTTCAACTTTAAGTTTATAGTAAATTAGTAAATTCTGTAAAACACCCATGATTCCTAGTCATACTTAATTGTGAGGGCTTCAGAAAATGAGAGGTGAGAATATAGAGACTGGAAGCTATAAATGAGTGTGACTAGTTCAGGCAGGAAACTTGGGAACTTGAGCTACATCAGCTGACCGCAGCCTGGTAAGCTACCAGCACGTCTGCATCGGCAGGCACACAATTGGAGGATAGACATCACGAGGTCATACAGCGGTCTAGTTGAAAGACGTCAAGCTCACTTACTTCTGCTGCTGTTTGCTATTACGTTTCATGCTATGCAACATGCTGTTTGGTTTTTTGCTTGCCGCCTCCACCCCAGCCTCCACCTGTTTGGTTCTTCTCACATTGGGGGGATTTTGATTTCTGTTCATGACTATGTATGTATGTTTGCTGAGCCTAGGTACGACATTCCTCCAGAGCAGAACCGCCGCCAAAATGCAATGTATTGCTTATACCCATGAATAAATTGTTCTATTTTATTGAAACATGAGTTTTCCTAACTGAACTATGCAATTCACCCCGATTCATAATACTTGCAACAATCATTCTCTTGAGGCAAAAGATATTCAAAAGCAATGTACCTTTAAAGGTCAGTTCCTGTTGCTAAATGTTTGATCACAGGAGTAACTAGCAGTGAGCCCACAATGACTCATATATAAAGGAACTCCTTGTGCTACCCAGAAACTACTACGCGTGACTGGAACTTCACTGTCTGTGACTCAAGAAATTATACAACGCTCGAGAAATTCTACAATGTGGGAAAAAAATGTATTAATTCAATTAAAAAATAAAATAATAATAGTCTTATGCATTTTAATCTTGCATTTAGATTTACAACTCTCATTTTTGTTACCTTTCTTTACTCATAAAAAAAATCTGCCACTGATGTTAGGTAATTTTGACTAATTTCTAGATTTGTCCATGAGGTGAGAAAATTTTACTCGTCCCATTAACAATTTTAGAAATGAGTTATATTTCTCTCGCATTAGGGTTACATTTTTTTTATGATTTTAAAATGATAATAGAAATAAGTGTTTCAAGTCCAAGTACAAGATTAAAATGCTTTGTAAGATTCTATTGCTGTGCATATTCATTTGTATTTCAGCAAAATTAAAATTCTTATACAACTTTCTCAATTTGGGTTAGCATTGCTAACTGCTCATGCACCCCCAAAGGTCATTCAGGAGTGCGCCCATTACTTTCTGATGCTTGGGTTTCCTTCTCGCATTCTAGGTGCAGGTTTCAGGCAATGGCAAATTTTATCATTTAAATCAATAATAGTTAAAAAAACAATTTTTTAAAATGTGAGGCCAAAGGTCACTCTAAAATGGTGTACTCTGCTCCAAGCTTTTCTCCTCACCTGACCCAAGTTTTTAAATATATCATCACGTTAATGTGCACTTTGTCTCAATGGTTGTCAGCCACAATTTGACTCCATTTGTCATTCCATTACGTTCAAACAACCCATCAGGTTACCCAGGTGTGGATCAGGGTAGCAAAGCCAAAGCTAGCTGGTGAAAGTTCACTAATAATAGCAACAGCGTTGACAGAGTCAAATATGTGCTTATCGGAGAGTGCAGATTTAGGTAGCTTTCAATCCTCAATACAAGCAAACAGAGTCGTGTTGGCGAGAATGGAGTTGAAAATTGACCCCAGAAAAGAATTGCCCTTCAGTGTTGAAGCCCCGTCATGCAGTATAAGGGTAATTAAAAGCACTGAAATACTGCTTTAGGCGAGATGCATCAGATTTCTCCCATATCACCAACTCTGAACAGTCATCCAGATTACATGCAAAATGACTAGACTCCTATTTATTCATTTATTCAATTCAGAGGATCCCTTTAAGTTGTCGAGTTAAACACACATGCACAAACATGAACGCACAGAAACACAGACACACGCTCGCAACCCCCACCTCCTTTCCGCCGCCTGTGGGTGGCCGTAGGCAACAGAGTTATAAACCGTCACCCCCGGGGTAGCTGACACTGCTAAGCAGGGAATTACCACTGCCGTAACTCGAGCCTCATTACTCCCCAGGACTGCCCTATGACTGTCTCTGGAGACTCTTGAAGGGCGTGGCTCCTGTCATTAAGTGCCTTTCTCAGACTCTGTTTGTTTATCAAAGTTAACAGTTAGATTCTCTACCTGTACTCAGTCTCTCTCCAGGAGACAGACTTCTCTTATGCAGATAGACAGGCTTTATCATTCAGAGCCAATTCTAGGTCTGAGTTGTCAGATTGCTGCACAGCAAGAGCTCTGAAATAGCTCATACAAGCACTGAACACATAATTTAAAGCCAGAGCACTGTGCAGGAGGTTAATGCCAATTACAGGCAAATGAGAAGTCTTTACATCAGACCTACTTCAGCTTTCAAATATTGTGTACCTGCAGCCTCTTGGAATGCTTTTAATGAGACTCACCATGCATCAGCAAAAAGTACATCCAACTGCTGCAACACAGAGGCAAAAAAATGCTGTTTTGCCAATTAATCAGAGGTCAACTGGAATCATGCAGCCTACACTTCAGGCAGTATAATGCTTTCAATAAAAACACGTACCGTGAAAAGTGGCCACATTCCGAGTGATGAGGAACTTTAGGCTGGAGCTGGAGGTTTGGAGAAGGTTCTGGATATCCCTTCGGGCAGCGAACTGGTACCTCTCCTCCGCCTTTTTAGTACAGCACGTTAGATTCCGAGATGAGCACACCTGGAGATCCAACCCTGAAAGAGAGGAAGCTGGAGCTTCATTGATAATCCTATTACAGAACATCAGGAAGTGAATTACTCCACTTCGACATTTTCACCCATTATGACCCACAGGCCTAATTCCACTGGATCTCTATAATGCATCATGTACACTTGTTTACGTTTTAAGACACATTGCTGATTACCCCCATTCATCCCAAGCACTTGCCTTACTTCAGGCACTGATTAAACTTGCTCTGGATATACAGTAGATAGCAGCTGTATTATGAATGTATGGATAAATACACCCTTTACAATCTTTGCCCTTAGCCATGGTGGTGGTCTCAAAACTGGAGCTGTACCATGGGCATTGTGCTCCACTTGCTCAAGGCTCCTTATTAGCTATAGTGGGTCAGTGCATGGGGGAAACTACCCAGCAAGACAGTGAAGTATGAATTAGCAAGATAACATAGCCAAAACCTCTCAGCAAACTTGTAATCAAAAGCGAGCATACCCTGAGCGCCGAGAGAACCCAACAGTCATTAACTAATTATTAACAAAATTTTTAAGTTCAAGGTCTCTGTGCCGAGGTCAAAGGTCAAATCAACTGATGGCCCTTACGTTGCAAACCGGTCCTTCACAAAGAACCTGCATACCAAATTTAAAGCTCCTGTGGCCAACACTATGGAAGATGTAGCCCAGACAACTTATGGAGCCGCAGCCCACCCGCCCAGATGCTACATGATATACGTAACAATACCCCTTTAGGCTGTAAATGGCTGTGGGTTAAAAAGGATATGCCCTGGTCTACTTTCTTACAAACACACCAATCTACTATCAGTGTTTGTACAAACAGGATCAATGCAACTCAGATCACTGGAAAAACAGTTTTGCTCACAAATGTGTCCCTTTACTACTGTTCAGGACACCATCTTTCATACTCCTGCTCTTTCATTTGAAACTTGATCCATTGTTCATAAAATCATGCCAAATCAAATGAAGAAATAAGAGTAGTAAAGTGGAGAATTATTTTGTGTTTACTTTGAGACGTATAGCCCTGGCATGACAGTGGGGAGAACACAAGACATGGTTTGTTTTGTATTACTTTTGAAGACCCTTTCTCATTAAAAAAAAGTATCCCAACAATGCTGTCTTTTTTTTCACCAGACAAGCTCTAGCAAGTAAAAGTTGAGCATTAAGAACGATTTCAGGAATTCAGAATTCTTATCACTTTGCTGCCCGATAGTAAAGGTTTTCCACTCAAAGCACTCTTGCAAACACTGGCACATGTAAACATAAGGGCAAAGCCAAGCGCAAATAAACAGGAAAAAAAATAAATAAATAAAATAAAATCAGGCAAGCTCGGGCGGATCAGATTAATGTTGCTAGAGACACTATCAGTGTCCTTTGTTTCACTGTTTGGAATTCCTGGTAGGAGAGATCACAGGCTATATAAAATGATTACCCCACATTTTTATAAAGACAGAAGACCACAGAAAAGCATCCAGCGAACACTTAGCTTGCAAACACCTTCCTTACAATATCCAAACCAATTATTGAGTCCAGTGATTGAAGAGGCCCCTTTACATTATCTGAACATGTTTACAACTTGACTTCTATTTTTTTTCCATGAATAATACTGCCATCAGATGGGTTGTTTGTAATAAAACCATCTACTTTCTCCCCTAGAGAGCGACAGGATGAGAAAAAAATTCATTCCAAATTCTACAACTAGAGCATACTGAAGAATCTGTGCCAAGATGATTTTCGGAATCAACAGTTGCACCGAAGGGACTCACTAGTATGTAATGAGAACCACTAAATCCTCCATCAAGTATGGGAAATTCGAGAAATAAAATCTCAAAAATGAAAGGTCCTACATACTACACACAGTGGGGCATGGCATCACCCAGGGACATACTGCTGTCACTGCATGTTTACCATTCCGACATTGGGGAATAAAATCGCTTGTATCAAGCAGAGACAACAAGTAAGGAGATTGTTGAAATCACTGCAATTGGGTTAAGAATGTTCCAATGCATTATAAAAGCATGGAAGGATGGTGGTGAACTGTCAGCGTTGCAGAAGAAATGTGTAGGAGTATTCAAGATGAAGTCAAAAAAGTCAGTGGATAACTCCAAAATTAAGTCAGCGCACTACCTAAATGTACCGAATGACCCAGCTATCCCATCAATTGATTTTTTTCACTGCTGCCGTCACTAAATGTTCCAAGATGACATTGCCAAGACTCTCTGAGCTCAAATGGTGAAAGAGCAGAGGATTGAACACAAGGAATCATTTTCACACATGAATTGGCCACCACAGAGTCCTGTCCTCAATCAACTGAAAGTTTTAGGGATGTGCTAAAGAAGGCTTTAGAAAGTGGTTTGACACCCCATCATCAATACAAGACCTCGGCCAAAAAATAACGCAACTATGGTCGGAAATAAATTTCACATTGCAGAAATGCCACAACCAATGTGCACCATAATCAAACCGAAAGGTGGTCCAACAAAATATTTGAGTGAACAACTTTTTATGGCCAGGCAGTGTACAAACGGAGATGAGGTTCAAGTACTTTTCATCATGATGAAATTCTTCAATCTTTAGGACTTCCCTTGAAGCAACTGGGGGTTCAGGAAAGAAAATAGAAAGGATAGCGATGAGTCCTTTGTTCTTCCCCTTGCGGAGTAGTTTTGATGGTCAGGTCAATGATGTGATAGCCACTGCTGAGAAAATTTGCCGGATGTGTCATTCTGTATGACAATAGTAGCGATTCAAGAAACACTAGTCCCAACCTTGAGGAGGAGCAATGACTGAGCGGTGCAGAGTCATTGCTGTTCACCAGCACAAAAGCAGTCGACCAGAACCCTGACCTCAAGTACAATTATGGCAGGAATGGCAGATTGTGGCTTTTTTGTGGACGGACAAACTCTGAACACTGAAGATCTTCAGTTCTCAAGCAAGTTTTCACAAGACTGCTGCATTTAAAAGCAGGAGAAATGCAAGCTAAACAAGGCTAACAAGGATCAGCACATCATACACTGACGTCCACTTTGGTTTATATGCAGATGAAAAAGTCATAAGTTTCAAACACAGCGATTAAGATGTGAATCACCGTTCATTTAGCATTTCATTACATGATGCCATAATGTGAACTGAGTCACTGCAGGAAAAAGTAATCCCATTCGTCAAACACGTTGCATGTAAACAGTCAAAGTATCCACACCCAAGCAACAGGGCACCTATTCCATAAACAGAAAACTTTTTCCCCAAGAGAAACCTGAAATTAGACAATCATGGCGATAGAAAAACAAAGGTCAGTGTTATTGAGTCCAGCAGCCTAGTCTCAAATTGGCTGGAAATGAATATCCATTTAAAATGAAGTGATATTAAACATGACGCAAGCTGCCTTGCCGCTAGACTGACTTTGAACAAAAAGCAAAACATCAAACCTTGCAGCCAATGGAATGCAGAAATATCCATGACAAAATTCGACGAACGCTTTGACATAACTGAATAATCTGCCCTACACTGTTTAAAGTTTTATATATATATATATACATATATATGTACATAACACTACTGCTCAAAAATTTGGGATCACTAGGAGATTTTCTTGTTTTCCATGGAAACACACGTGAAATTAGCCTGAATAGGAAATATAGCAAATGAACAGAACATGCTGACAATGTCTGAGTTAGAAATAATGATTTTAATGGAAAATGATGACTATATACTTCAAACTTTGCCTTCATCAAAAAAAAACACCTTCACTGTTGATACTGAAACTGGTGTTTGACGGGAACTATTTAGCGCAGCTGCTAGTTGACAACCTGTGAGGCGTCTTTGTCTTAAACAACATACTCTCGGATATAAGTCTTCTTGCACAGTTGTGCATCGGGGCCTCCCACTCCTTTTTTCTGTCCTTGTTAGTGCCAGTTTGAGCTGCTCTCTGAAGGGAGTAGTTGACAGCATGGTAAGAGATTTTAAGTTTTCAATTTCTCGCATTGAAGAGTCTTCTTTTCACAACAATAGACTGACGGGTCTCTAAAGGAATTTCTTTCTTTCTGGCCATTTTGAGCCTCTAAACAAACAAACAACTGCTGATGCTTCAGGTACTAAACCAACCTCAAGAATGCCATGCTCCCTTATATGCTCCCTTATTAGTTCTATGGTTTTCAGCTGTGCAACACATTTGCAGAAGGGTTTTCTAATAATCAATTAGCCTTATAAAATGCTTAACTTGGATTAGCAGCCATACCAGGAGATTAATGCAGAGGACTGACAGTTGCTGATAATAGGCCTCTGTGCAAAATTGTAGATCATTCTTTGAAAATCATCTGATTAATTTTAATTGTTTGTGAAATGGATAAAAATGTTTGTGAAATGCATGAAAATGTATTTTTCTTTGGAAAACAAAGAAATTTTCAAGTGATCCCAAACTTTTGAGCTGTAGTGTAAATATGTATTTTTTTTTTTTTAATTTAAGCAATAAAATAACTTTGCATTGCCCATCAGCACTGTGGTGCTATAAAGTGCTTCTTCCAGCCATATGCCAAAGAAAATTACACCAATGAAATCAGCTGTGATATGGTTAACAAAAGCATTCCTTTGAGAGAGTATTTAAGGAATCCAAAACAACATTATTCTCAAAAACCCAGGATGTACAAATCTTTCTGCGGTCGTGCCTTTTCTTTCCCAAATAACTGCTGGCTACAGTAGCAGGAATTTGAGGAAGGAAAAAAAAAAAGAACCCTCTGGCACGTCATGAAAAACCTTATAATCCTTAACTCTTGGCCAGCCTCAACAGCCTCAAGTCCAGCTCTGACCCTGTATTCGGTTCTGCGTTTAAACTGGAAGCAGTCGGCCAATCTGCTTCACTGCCATTGCCCTCATTACATCTTTAGAGCTGAATTACTCTGCCTGATGACCGCACTCCTCAACATCAGGTTGCTTTGAGGATGAGTTTATGAGCACTTGTTGACTAAAATGAGCAGCACAAATGAGCTATGACTCACATCCAGGAAAATTAATCCTGAAGCTTATGTTCATTATTTTTGCTCCTGCCTGTCTACAAGCGGTAAAAACAATGGTGACAAGGGCAAGATATACGCAAGATCAATACATTTTTAGGAGGCAAATGATTTGAGAAAATTAAGCACAAGCAAAGTATTTACTTTGAATACAATAGTGTGCAGTGATGAATGTACACTTAACAAAATGAATATAAATCAGAAACCAAGTACTATTCAAGTAGTTATTTCATGTAAAATCGGATCATATACATGAAAATAAAATGAAACATAACAATACATACAAAACCAGAAACCAGTGAAGTTGGCACGTTGTGTAAATCGTAAATAAAAACAGAATGCAATGATTTGCAAATCCTTTTCAACCTATATTCAATTGAATACACTGCAAAGACAAGTTACTTAATGTTCGAGCAAGTAAACTTTGTAATTCTTTGCAAATATTAGCTCATTTGGAATTTAATGCCTGCAACATGTTTCAAAAAAGCTGGCACAAGTGGCAAAAAAGACTGAGAGAGTTGAGGAATGCTCATCAAACACTTATTTGGAACATCCCACAGGTGAACGAGCTAATTGGGAACAGGTGGGTGCCATGATTGGGTATAAAAGCAGCTTCCCTGAAATGCTCAGTCATTCACAAACAAGGATGGGGCGAGGGTCCCCACTTAGTGAACAAATGCGTAAGCTGATTGTCGAACAGTTTAAAAACAACATTCCTCAACGAGCTATTGCAAGAAATTTATGGATTTCATCATCTACGGTCCGTAATATCGTCAAAAGGTTCAGAGAATCTGGAGAAATCACTGCTTGTAAGCGACAAGGCCGAAAACCAACATTGAATGCCCGTGACCTTCGATCCCTCAGGCGGTGCTGCATCAAAAACCGACATCAGTTTGTAAAGGACATCACATGGGCTCAGGAACACTTCAGAAAACCACTGTCAGTAACTACAGTTCATCGCTACATCTGCAAGTGCAAGTTAAAACTCTACAATGCAAAGCAAAAGCCATTTTTCAACAGCACCCAGAAACGCTGCCGGCTTCGCTGGGCCCAAGCTCATCTAAGATGGACTGATGCAAAGTGGAAAAGTGTTCTGTGGTCTGACGAGTCCACATTTCAAATTGTTTTTGGTAACTGTGGACGTCGTGTCCTCCGGACCAAAGAGGAAAAGAACCATCCGGACTGTTATAGGCGCAAAGTTCAAAAGCCAGCATCTGTGATGGTATGGGGGTGTATTAGTGCCCAAGGCATGGGCAACTTACACATATGTGAAGGCATTATTAATGCTGAAAGGTACATACAGGTTTTGGAGCAACATATGTTGCCATCCAAGCAACATCTTTTTCATGGACGCCCCTGCTTATTTCAGCAAGACAATGCCAAGCCACATTCTGCACATGTTACAACAGCATGGCTCCGTAGTAAAAGAGTGCGGGTACTAGACTGGCCTGCCTGTAGTCCAGACCTGTCTCCCATTGAAAATGTGTGGCGCATTATGAAGCGTAAAATACGACAACGGAGACCCCGGACTGTTGAACAACTTAAGATGTACATCAAGCAGGAATGGGAAAGAGTTCCACCTGAAAAGCTTCAAAAATTGGTCTCCTCAGTTAACCAACGTTTACTAAGTGTTGTTAAAATGAAAGGCGATGTAACACAGGGGTAAAAAGGCCCCTGTGCCAACTTTTTGCAATGTGTTACTGCCTTTAAATTCCAAGTTAATGATTATTTGCAAAAAAAATAATAAAGTTTCTCAGTTTGAACATTAAACATCTTGTCTTTGCAGTGTATTCAATTGAATATAAGTTGAAAAGAATTTGAAAATCATTGTATTCTGTTTTTATCTACGATTTACATAACGTGCCAACTTCACTGGTTTTGGGTTTGTAGAAAAAACAAAAATGATGACGTCTTTTTGACAGAAAAAGTCAATATCAAGAGTGGCCACCCTTGGCTTTGATTACAGCATTTCATCTTTCAGGCATAGATTTCACGTATATTTTTATTTCCTCACTCGCTACACCATTCCATATGGTTTAAAGTTCATTCCAAAGAATTTTTTCAATGTTACAACAGATTTGCTCAATCGGATTAAGGTGTGGACTTCAGACATGCCAAGTCGTGACTTTTATGTCACCAGATGTTTCTTTCCAAATTAGATAATTCTTGCCTGACTTAGAAGGGTGTTTGAGGTTATTGGCTGCGTTTCCCAGCTAAGAGCGTTCTTAATGAGTTAAGAAGGCTCCTAAGAAGAGTTCAGCCAAGAGGGAGTGCCAGTGGAAAACTTGGAAAAAAAATCCAATTTTCACAAAAAAATCCGGGCAGATTTTTTTCGTTTGTTTGTTTTTATTCCATGTTAATCACCTTAGCAAAGACTACACATTTGGGGCTCATTGGTCTTAGCATGCATCATAAAGCCTGTGTCCTTCTCGCAGCGACCTGGGTTCGATTCCGGCTCGGGTCATTTGCTGCATGTCTTCCCCCATTCTTCTCCCCAACCTTCCTGTCTCTCTACACTGTATAACTATCAAATAAAGGAAAAATTCCCAAAAAAATTATCTTTGAAAAAAACATGAGACTACATATTTTCACTGAGAAATCCCCAGCAGGGGGCAGCACAGTAGTTAGCATTGCTGCCTCTCAGCAAGGAGGTTGTGAGTTTGAATCTGGCCTGGGACCTTTCTGTGTGGAGTTTCCCCGTGTTCGCGTGGGTTTTTTTCTCCGGGTACTCCGGTTTCCTCCCACAGTCCAAAAACATGCATATCAGGTTAATTGGAGACTCTAAATTGCCCAAAGGTATGAGTGTGAGAGTGAATGGTCTGTGAATGGTGTGTGCGCCCTGCGATGGATTGGCAAGCTGTCCAGGGTGGGTCCCGGCCTTTACTCGTAGTCAGCTGGGATAGGCTCCAGCTCGCCCCACAACCCTAGAGAGGAATAAGCGGGTATAGAAACTGAATGTTCAGAATGCAGATGTTTTTTTTTTTATCTAAAAGGTGTTAAATCTCCGTGTGAATGGTCAATAAATTGAGTTGGTATCTTATTTTAATTCAGTGGTTTTTTTAATTTAGGATCACTTGTTTTTAAGGAACACATTCAGCAAGTTGTGAAAAAGCTGATGCTCTTATAAGGATGTTATTATTGAAATATATTTGCTTGTCTTTTTATGAGAAATAATAACTGGTTGAACGTACCTCAGTCACTGCTTTGTGTTCATTTATTAAACCATTCTGGATATAATTCCTTTTTATCTTTTCTCTTAATTGGAAGCATGACAGTCATAATCTTCGTTCTGTGGAGATTTTGCAATTTGTTGTTCCCAAAGCGTGAACAGAATTTGGAAAGAAAGCTTTTAGATTTTTGGCACCTAATGCTCAGAATAATTCCGTCTGATCTTCAACTACAAAACCTAGTTACCTTGAACGAATATCAAGCTTTCGTGATATCTCTGGAATCCAGGTTGTTTGAGAGAAAATGCTTTATATGAGCAAGTTTTCATATTGTTAATTTATGTGTTGTCTATTGCCTTTATTGTAACAGTGTGGCTGCTGTCTTGACCAAGTCTGTCCAGTAAAAGATATCCAACCATCCATCCACTGTCAACCGCTTATCCGGGGCCGGGTCGCAGGGGGAACAGACTGAGTAGAGAGACCCAGGCGCCCTCATCCCCAGCCACTTCCTCCAACTCTACCTGGGGGATCCCAAGCCGTTCCCAGGCCAGCTGGGAGATATAGTCCCTCCAGCGTGTCCTGGTAGTAAAAGATATCTTCGATCTCAATGGGGCTAACATAGTAAAATAAAGGCTAAATAAAATTTTTCTAAAATTCTACCACTGAAGTCACAGGTTCAAATCCCAGGCAGGGCTCAGACTGGAAATACCACAAAGCGCAGCACTTACTCTAGATCTCTTCAGTAAATGTGCAACCACAGAACTGGCTATGATGCAAACTGTGCATGCTTGCCAAGACTACGTCATCTGTAAAAACAACTTTTTGCAATGAAAAAAAACAAGAGATGGCAATATGGCAGACACTGTGCTGAAACTGTATCTGGTCATTATTTGGAAAAGACAATGCCCTCACCTCTCCTCCTGTGACACATTTCATTGCTGGTGCATGGGAGAGCAAATATGTGAGGACACCCCATGCTGCTGCCTTGGTATAAAAAAATGGCCGACACAATACATTAAGCATTGGAAACACAGTAGCATTACAAATGCCTTGATATAGTTCCATCTTTTATAACAGACATCCAAACATCACCCATATGCAATTTCTGGCCCTTTGGCATAAACATGGGCACCACAAAACAATTTGCACCACACAAAGCACACTGCCAACCACAGAGTCAGCCAACATATCAAAGTGTTTTGTTCATCAAAGGCAACCAGTAGGATATACGTTGGCAACACAAAGGCAGATTCCCATGTTGTGGCCAGGTCAAGGGTTGAGCATGCTTCAAGGAAACAGATTTGATGTACAAAAGATCTGCAGAAAACCAGTATTTAACTGCACAGAAGAAGCTCAGTGAAAGCAGTACATTTGCTAAAAGCCGTTAAAGAAAAATAGCAGCATGTTCCAAACAACTCCTGTTAATTTGACATTTTCCCATCGTTGCTTTCTTCACCAGTATATTCCAGCTGAGAGCAAATAAATAAATAAATAATAGTGAGTTAACTTCCGGAAAGAAACGTGGAAATCTTAAGGCATAGGACACCTAATGGTACAGTGAAATATTATGAATTCAGAGGTTTTTTTCTTTTCTTTTTTTTTAAATGGCACACTAATCACAGAGGCTTTGCAACTTGTTGGCACACGTCCATCTCTGTGGTCTGATAGATTTTCAATTTATCAAGGGATGAACAATTGAGGACCTCTCTCAAAAGAGGCTGTTTCAAGTGGCGTTTTGATTTTAATTCTGCAAAGGGGGCGGCAACAGCATTTCAGTTCAGAATCAATATCAGTATTATTTCGATGAAATGAAGTGAAAACAAATATTTCTCACTCTTTAAATATCATAACGCTTCATCAGCGAACAATGTAAATAAAACCTCTTTCCCACGCAGACAGATTTTTCTCAAATAAGTTTGACTGACAACAGAATGAGATGAAAGCTTTAGATTTTGAATTCTGTCATCATGGTAAATGGATTATGCCTAAAATAATCAGTCATCTAATATATCCAAACCCAAAAACGAATTAAAACTAAAGAATGGTAAACATTTAAAACATTCACAACAAAGGTACACTCCATTACATATATGCCCAAATATTTCGTAAGTCACTTTATTTATGTCTATTCCATGTCTATATATGTCTAAGCAAACTTGTGTATTATCATTAAGGCTATTCGTAGATTAATAATATGCCGAAGAATATGTATAAACGCCGCGTATCGTTATTATCTGAAAATCATTATCTTTCAATGTATTTAGCAAGATTGAGGAGTCTTGCACAGAACTCGCTAACATTTTTTTTTTCTTTTCCACAAGTGGAAACTCAATAAAATGCTATGTCTAAGCCACTTCGACGATATTGTTATCTACTCAAGCTAAATTAAAAACATGCAAATTGCGGTATTTTTAAGGTCTGATAATAATAGCCAGAAGACAGTACAACAATTTCTAACGCGTGATGCTCAGGTACTGATGCACAGGTAAGCGAGCTATGCCTATCTTTACATAATAGCAGCCAAATAGTTTATTTAGGGGATTAAATAGTGTTTCAACCTGTTCTAGGAGCCTCCAGGAGCGAGTGTGCAGGTCCAATCTGTCTCAGTTGAAAAACTTTTAGAACTTCGTCGCAGGTGGTAGGATTCCCCAAACTAAGCCCAGTGTAAACAGCGAACAGCGTGCAGAAGAGAACTTGTGCGTCCATTTCCAATCTAATCTCCTCAAGCAAAGATCAATTTCCGTCCTTTATCCCGGCAAGTGGGTAGAAACTGGAGCAGTTAACTGTTGCCAGCGTCCGGTCATCCGCATCTGCTATTCGTAATGATTAATGTGATAATTTTTCCCCCCCTTTGGAGCCCGAGGCTAATACTTTCAGAGTTCAGAGGCAGGTAAGGAACAAATGAGCTTGACGAATTACTTGTAACAGCGTCATACTTGCCCCGTTTCTGGAGGCAAGACCAGCCATCAAGGAAAAATGGGCGGAAAAGTCTGGACTTGAACTGCTCAATGAAATGCGAGTTTTGTCACCAGGTGGACCAGCTACTTCTAAATCTAGACATTAGGGACACCGTGCGGACATTTCCATCACTCTCATTCGGTCTGTATTTTGAGGCGGTCATAATGGGTACATAAATCGACAGTTGGGCTATTAATTCCACCCATAGTCTTCTAACATTTACGAATTAGCGTAAGTAAAGATGAAATGCGCACGGGTATTTCTAGACAAATAATAGACCAGGGTGAGCAGCTAGAGACCGATGCCCGTCTCATGTTTGTACAAGCGCGAGTAAGAAATGTTTTTATTCCTGCCTCTTTCCTCGCATAAACGAGGCTTTGACAGCAATGCGATGAGGCCAGTTATGGTCAGTTTCAATTTGAAATAGCACTAGAAGCTCGTTTTAGTCTGCGCGTCAGGTTTATACATTCAAATGATGTGAAAGCAGGACCTCTACTGGGTAAAACGTGATACATGAAAACGCAGGCCTACCGCGGGGCAGAACGATCAGCTTCCCGTCCAGATGAAGAACCCGACGGTGTTGGTAATGGTGTTTTCCAAATAATTATGGTCTGACTAATTAAACATTTTCCAATCAATATAATGTCGGAATGACGTTTATTAGTAAAACATTGAAATGATGGAAGACTTTCCAACAGTGGAGATTAAGATGTGGACTATTGTTCTCTAAAATCATTCTTATGTTCAGTATTCACATATCGTATTCAACCGACCATGAAGACAAATGGAGCAAATCCGCCTACCCCCCAAAATTATTCAATCCATAAATTTAACATGGATCCATGAGCATGTTAAACCTGTTAAAGACCATATTTTGATTTCAGAAACACTATCAACAATGAATGACAATGACCTCTTTTAATGTCTGACATCAAGGCCGCAGGAAATTTTAAGAATTATTTAAAACCAATTGACTGGATAGCAAGCTTCACCCATGATTTTTTTTTCCCTCCCTTTGTTTGGCTCTATACTCCAAAACTTTAGAATTGTAGTATTTTATTTCATGAAAGTGTAAATCCTCCACTCTAATTGAGGTCTGTATTCAGTTTCACCATGTTTAAATTACACTTTTATACAGCCTCCAATTGTAGTGCACCTTATTTGCGTGAAATCAGCCTTGTGATATATTCAGTGGTCAGTCGCTCCCTTGGTGCAGGTGGCCAGTTTCTGTACTTAATCACAATTCACTAGCTCTGACAGGCTTTGCCATGGACTGGAATAGGGCCAGGAGAAATCAGTCAGCCGTTTTGAGACTGGGGAGATGTGTAGATTGTCATCATTACTTTTACATGAGATATAGGCAGACTGTACAAAACCAACTGTTTGGATCAACAGTGAGAAAAAACACTTGTTTGTGGAGTGAACTCACACAGACCTGAGCCAGCATCTGCTCCGGCCCCTAGATACAGTGGGCTGCAAAATGACTGGCACCTCTAGCTGGCAATGCACAAACAACGCTTCAAAAATTCTACAAAAACATAAAGATGAGACAAAATCTAAATAACATGGAAGAAATACTGTTCGATACTAATGTTCCAATGGAACTAAAATCATTTAATGATTTAATTAACCCCTTGACACCTGAATTTATATACAATTATTTTTAAATCATAATTTGTGTTCTTGCATTCAAGCAGATGCTAAATTGAATGCATTCTGAATGTAAACGGTCCGCGACAAATTCGCGACAATAGCCGCCAAGGGGTTAAAAATCAATTTCGAATGAATGAAGGTTTCACAATTAATGGCAGGTATTAAATTCTAATAATTGAAGTTTTATCTCAGTGTTAAGGAACTATATTGAGCCATTACATCACCTCCTGTTTCACAGGGGTGAAAAATGAGGTAACACACAGGCAGTATCCCTTTGTCAGCCAACAACATGAAGATAACAAAACAACTGTTATTTCAAAAGAGGCAGATGGTCATAGTCCTTCATAAATCTGGTAATGGCTACAAGAAGATTCACAAGTAATTGAATATGCCACTGAGCACAGACAAACAATTATTTAAAAATTTGAAATGATGAAAACCTCAAGGGCAGAGGACGCAACTGCATTTTGCCCCCAGAATACTGAGGAGGATGGCGAGAGAAACAAAGAAATCCTCAAGAATCACTGTGAAGGAATTTCAGGCCTTGGTGGCATCTTGGGGTCACCAGGTTTCAAAAAGCACCATCAGGCGCCACCTCCACAACCACAGGTTCTTTGAAACGGTTGCCAGAACAAAGCCTTTTCTGACTAGAGGACACAGAATCAAAGGCTTTGAATTTGCCAAACGTCATTTAAATTATGACTAGAACAAGGTGCTTTGGTCAGATGAGACCAGAATTTCAGTTTTCAGTCTGATGCAACATCGGCATGATTTTGGTTGTTCGATCAAAACATTAAAGTATTTCACTTCTCGTACTTTTTTTTTTTGCATTGTTTGTGCATTGCCAGTCAGGGGTGCCAGTAATTTTTGAGCCCCCAGCATCTCCTACAAACCAATCAAAGAGATTTTCTTTTGGAATGAGGTCAGTAACTATCCATTTAGAACTCTATGGACAGGACTAGGCACAACAATGCAATATGACGATCACCACCTTGTCAGGTGCTCACTTGCCCTCAGTCATACTACTCAAAGCATGTATAATAAAATTTGAAGAGTCGGCCAGTACTTTCTCTCCATTCACTGAACAGCATGTCATACTACAGCGATGATCTCAAACAAGGCCCTGAACGTAAGATTTTTTTTGACCCATTAAACCCTGATTTTCAGTTAAACTTTCCCAGATTTTTTTTTGCCCATTATTGTAGGACAATATTTAATACGTAACCACTACCGGGGTGCAATACTTGTCTGAGATAGATTCGATTTAAAAACATGCCCTCTAGAATATTGTTATTAATGGACAAGGCATAAGGTCATGGAAAAATATCCAGAACTCATGCATTTCTCTCCAACTCAGCAGGACAGATCAGATATTCAGGCCAATTTAATTTATTTGAATCAAGTACCTGCATTTGAAGAGTCCACATATGGCTCCATTGGTTTAATGGGGTTAAAAACCCTTAAATTCAGTGTATCAAACTATCAAACTGAGGGCTGTATTTTGCGCACAAAAAAAAAAAAACTTAAGATGGCTGAAATCCAGGCAGAGCATCATGGACAACGCTCAACTGGGGGGGAAACAAATAAATCACCGTGATGACCCACTGTGGGTACAATCACAAGGTAAAGCATCTCCCTTCCTTGAAAACTGCATACTTCATCATCTACCTAATGTTTCCACCTAAGACCTCATAGGCCATTGATTGCTACCCTTGGAATCAAATCCTCATCCCAACTGTTTGCCACCATACTACCCTAACCCTACATTTGGCATCATTCACTTTCCACCAAAATGAAATCCATGATTGTAGAGGCACTTACGCAACTCTTGAAATCCCCAATAGCAGTTATTTTAAATGTGCACCATCATTCAGGATATTAAGACAGGAAAAAAGTGGCAGTTAGAATTGCAATTTCCCAGAGGTAGTCCAATAAAGGCAACACACACAAGCTTGACACAACAGGCTTGCTCTCATTGGTCCATACAGCATTTGTTTTGCCTTTCTCCAAGTCCCAACGTAAGAGATCGTAATTGCGATACAAATAAAAACGAGCCCATGACAAGGGCTCAAAATGCAGGCATGGAAAGCAAATCTCTACAGCCAATTACAACAGCTGTGGCTACTAAATCCCATGTAAAAGCAAAAACCAAAAGGTCAGGCAGCTTATTTGAACCAAGAGGGCAAGCAGGTTTGTCAGTATTCAGATCACCTAACCCGAGCATTTCTTTTTTATTCAACTAGTAACAATGGTTAACTCCAAAGGACATTTAACAGGCGAGGAGGATACCAAGGTTGGAAACTACGCCAGAGGTGGAATTTACATTTTACAAATTTCACTCTCAAAACTTATTTCATGAATAAAATGTAAAGACCTTTAATCTGACAATACTGCCACTTTTGAGGGTCAACTGAGGTAGAAAACTTAGATTACATGAGGTTCTACAATTAAGTGAAGCCAATCACAGGCTGGACCAGCTAACGAGGACAATGCAGTTCCATCAGAGGCAACTGTATTTTATGAACCTCTTGAAAGGACTATTAAATGCAATCTCTTGAAGTAACTTTGTGGTCTCGACAATTCCTTGTGTGTCCCTACAGGGTCCTCCATGTTGAAAATCTACTAATCTGGACTGGTACTACTTTTATATCAAAATATGATAAATCCTAACAACAAATACTGACAGCATTCAGATCTTCTTACTGTGAAAAGTAAACCATTAAATTATACCAGAAAATTATTCCAGATGAATACTTGCCTCGCGAGTGCATTAGAATTACAAGTTTTACGACTGCGTTAAAACAGCAGTCTGCAATTATATTTTGAACACTAAATTAATATGCAAACACATTAAACAACAAACAAGTTTATTTGTGAAAATGAAACAAGAACACATTTGACAGCCACTCTTGGACTAGATCACCATTTCAACCAAAATCTATGGTCAGAAATTTTGCGTCACTCCAAGATGAACCTTCATCTGCGATAAACTTGGACTTGGATGGGGACAAAACAATGATGGCAGAGACATTCCCTCAGTCCTCAACAGGCCGGGACAAGTGCAATACCTCTTCAAAAGAAACCAGCATTGCTACTCATCCCAACCTGCAAAGAAAGGGCAAGTTGGTCCATGGTGAAGACAGACGAGCCGCTGTGGTCAGTTTTGCATGGATTTGCACAGCAACTCAAGTACAGCGGAATGCAAACCAGCAAAACTGACCTCAGACCGGCCATGAAACAGCAAACGGGGAATTGCGGCACTGCTCCGGTCCTTCCTGGCGCCCTTGTCTAGAAGTACTTCAAGTGCTCATACTGCAGTAGATGACCAAACACTACCTGCACTATCAGCACTTTAATACTGCTGAAACATGTCTAATGATCACCACTCTGACAAACAGGACACAGCATCAAATCCAATTTTTTTAAAGATTAAAATAAATTTGGGGGTGGGGGGTATAAAGGTACAAGAAAAAGGCGAACAATGAAGACAAAAGCAGACCACCATCAGTTTTGCACAACTCAATTTTCGTTATGCAACTATGCAAGACTAGCAGAGGACTACAAAATAAACAATAAATAAATAAGTAAAAAAATAAAACACACACAAACCATAGGCATGAATTTAATGGTCTTCTCTTCATGTCAGATGCAAGTCACAGCCCTTATGCCAGAAGGAGCACTTAGGGCAGTAGGTGCTAGACTACATCACTATCTGCACTAGATGCACCTTAGCACAAGCAGAAGCTTAAGCCAGCGAGTAGCAATTTCCTCCACGGTGGGTCAATAGCGTCAGTAGAGAGCTAAAAGTGCCTTCAATGCAGTAGATATTCCATAGTACTACCTGCACTGTAAGCACTTTGACACAATACTGACTGGTCTGGGGTCCCAGAAAGGATCTTCATTGTGCCGTTGCCTGCAAAACGGAGGAACAGCATCAGTCTGCAGAGAATGTACCAAGTTACTTATAAGCATGTTTTTATTCATATGCAAAATGTTCATCTGCAAGCTTCTCACACTGGTGATAAACATTTTCCAGGAAAAAAAAATTACCAAAATGTATACGGAATTGAACAAATTTTGGAAAAAGGAAACGTTTAGTAATTCTACATTTACAGCAAGTCACTGACATTACAAGTCAGCCATCTCCCAACAAACCAAGGTAGCATTCTCATCGGGGCCTAAGGTAGGTTCACATGCACATTCACGCAAGTCAACAGAAACTAAGCGCGCTTTCTAAACGAACACGTGCTGTGGTGCACGCATCACTTCAGGCCTGTTGAATCAGGCTGAACAAAAGGCAAATATATGACACTTTCATCGGTGTACAACGTGATAAACCAGGACTAATAAGTCCTACAGTAGCTTTATACAGGTATTATGCGTGAGCCAATTCGCATAAAAAAAATTTTTCGTATCACATTGATGACTGTTCGGTCCTGTCCACATGCGACGCAAAACAAAGTCTTATTTTTCGCTCAGACAATACATCGCGCTCTTCTTTCTAAATTCCTAGGCACCAAGGATTGAAATCTCGCGGGGCGAATCCTTACGTTGCTTTCACACCGGACGCGAAACGAATTTTTCACAAAACAGATTACGTTCAAAGTCAACGCAAAGACGCGAATGCACTCCAAAAAACGCGTGTATTCGCGTCTTTGCATTGACTCCGAATGTAGTATGCCGTGCGAAAGATTCGTTTCGCCGCCAGCGCGAAAGCGCCTTTACATTTAAACCGTGAATGATTTGCGCAGCTTGCGGCCCGCGTCGTCAGAGACCCGCGCATGCGCACTTCCCCGAAAGCCTCATTCACCCCTCCCCCACTCCGCACTAACATGGCGCCGCCGTGTCCACAAATCATAGAATTTCCTTACAAAACAATTTTCAAAATAAAAGCAAAAATGTCAAGACCGCGTTGTTCCACGATTTATTTAAACGTTAAGACGCGGCAATACACCAGAAAATTCGCAACAGCCCAGGCGGGACTGTGAGGCCAGCTATTCCCCAGTTGGTAGTCTCCACCGTACAAAGCATGCATTGCTAATAGTAGCAAGCTAACGTCTCAGCGTGTGTGAGACGACCCAGCGTGATTAGTTTTATCGACAAAGTGGTGTAATTTTCCAGAAGAAACGCAGAGCTGCAAGGCCCATTCACAAGTTAAACGAATAGTTGCTTCCATACTGCAGTTATCAACACAACTAAATTGCAACTGTGCCCCAAAAACCCCAGGATAGCCACTTTTAGAAACACTGCTTAAGAACAAGCCTGCTAACGTTAGCTTCGTAGCATCAGCTAACTTAACCTAGCTACCGGCCTTTGATTCTTAAGGCGCGTTATTTGCAAGTAATTTACAACTCTTGCTGCTTTAACAAACTAATAAAACACTTTAATCGAGGGTTTACATTGGGGGGCGAGGAAACGTAAAATTGAAACTACATGGGAATCCACGCTGGTATTTTTTATTTTATTTTAATACCTTGCCATCAGGCTGTAATAGGTGCTTTCACACCGGACGCGAAAACGAATTTTTTCGCGCGGCAGATTACAATCAAAGTCGACGCGAATACGCGTATTCGCGTCTTCGCATCGACTTTGAATGTAATCTGCCGCGCGGAAAAAAAATTCATTTCGCGTCCGGTGTGAACGAGGCTTTAAACGTTAGCCCCCCTTTTCAGCGCGCGGCCTGCAACCGCCCCATGTGCGACTGCTTTGTTCTGGAGGCACTTAAAACTCACACGCCACTGCGCACGGTGCGGAGCTCCCAACTTTTCACTGAGGGTTGAAAGAAAAATACTCCCGCAACGCATTTTATAATTTTGACGCCAATCTGCACAACTTGCGTTGACGTCGCGCCTCGGCAGAGCAGACGGGGTGCGCTGCAGAGATGCACAACGCTAGCGGGCTAGAGCGCAGCAGCAGCACGCTTTTCAAATCTCCCTCATTCTCGTAACTATGGAGGAGAGCGCTGCCATGCGCTTCTCACTACATTGTTTTTATTTTTTAAAAAAAGTGAGTATTAAGCGCACCGGCGACGCGATATCAACCGTAAAGTCGCAATTTAGCGGTACTTTCTTTAGAGCAAATCTGATCAGAACGGAACTTCTCCCTTCTCCCGAAAGCTAACAACAGGTTCCTTGTAAATAAGCGTGTAGTAAAGACACTCACCAGCGAAATCCACCATCTTCACCCACTTGCACACACAGACTTGCCATTTACTGTTACTGCTCCGGCCAAATCCGCCAAACTAAAACCTAAACTTTTACCAGCATGTGCTTTCGACTTCTCTGAAGAAAAAAAACACGCCGGTGGGTTTTTCTATTTTTTCTTCCCTTGGTTCGTGTAATAATTTAAAAACCACAAAACAGGCGCGAACGCTTCTGCTCCGGACCATGTGAGTGAATGAAGGGCGGCTCCCGTTGAACGTAAATATCTACTGCCCAACTCCTTCATTAGCATAGCTACTTCCGATCGTCACCGTCCGCCAATCCAAACAGTAAGCTTGATAAAAGTAAGGACAGTTGTCGATAGGCGATTTCTAGCTTTCTAGATGGGCTCATCATTTATAAACAGTATGAGCACCCAAAGACCCGACATCCAGTAATTAAGGTATCGTAATGTTACTGCAGTTGTACTCTGCCAGTCATGAGAAAAATACCGTCTGCGATTTGCCAAAAAGCACTCCCAAGTAAACAAAGTTGTATTTGTGCGACAAAGCGGGAAATGAAAGCAAGGCAGTGTGAAATCAACACAATATTTAGCTGTGCAGGTTTTTTTTTTTTTTTCTTCATGAAGGGCTGAAGAAATGGGGAAAAACTTTTGTGTTTTCTCAAAGAACATATCTAAAATTACCTGATAATCTTATTGTTGTGTTATTTAATCATAATAATTTATAAACGATAAATGCTTTTCTGCATTAGGCTGTTGTGCTGCAAAAAATCTAAAGTTACATAAAAAACAGTAGATGGCAATATTAATGACACTAAATTGTGTTTCTCTAATTAATCTCTTAAACAAGAAGGAGATATTCAAATAACTTTACAGTCTCACATTTTGATCACATATTATTTACAATATAAGCAGAATTTATTGAAATGTTGATAATTGGTGCATAATGTACAGTGCCTTCCTCTAATATTGGCACCCTTGTTAAATTTTAGCCAAACAGGCAATGAAAAAAAATAGTTGTTGTTCCCAATGTTTTACTCAAATAATTTACAGATATCTAACATTTAATTTAAAGACAATTATTGATGGGGAAAAATAAGCATTGTTATCTTAAAATAAATATTTTTCCAAATGTGTATATCGCAATCATTGGCATCCATACATTATCCTACTAAATGAATCTTTAAAAAAACTAATTATAGTCTTATTTTACTTTTTTTCACCATAGTAATTAAGAAAACTCAAATGGTCTCCCATGACTTCCTGTTTCCCAGGGTTATAAACATAAGGGTACGCAGATGTCAATGTCCGTTAGTCATCCTTCACCACGGTGACGACAGACAAATACAGTAATGATGTGCAACAAAAAGTTTTTAGCTTCACAAATGGGAAAATATTTGTAAGAAAATGGCAAAAAAAAAAAGAAAGAGAGAGAGAGTTGGAGTCCTGTACACCCATAAAGACAATGCATTGTACCAAAATGATTTAACCAGGTAAGTAGAGTTGAAAAAAGTATTTTCTGGAATTTGTAAAGAATGTTTGCATTTGCCAAAAATGATGCATTTAATTTGTAATGTGTAATTTGTGGGAGATATAGGTGCTGCTGGCCTGGTATCTTTACAAGATTTTTACAAGAAGTTTATTTAATTTCATTGGAAAAGAAAGCACAAACACATTGTCAACACAGGGCATTTGAACCCACAAAAATTATGCAATTTTCATGAAATTTGAGGTGTGTTGTTTGACTTTTTCACTGTCATAACTAGCCACTGGAAGTGACGATTCACTGGAAATGAATGGGTGAGACTACATGGAAGAGAAAGCGACAGTAATTGAGAGCTTAAGGATGGACACACTGACACTCCCAAACCAGCAGGTATGTGTGCACGTGTGTATCTACGCTCATAGACACACATACGCACACACGCACTCACAGACACAATGTATTTCCGTTTTGAGGGGATATTCTGTTGACTTACATTCATTCCTCGACCTCTTTCCCTGACCTTTAAGATGGAGACATTTCCGCAAAATATTAGTTTAATAATGTCTTCAGCCTAATTAATAAAAGCGTGACCAGTTTATTCTGGGAACAAAAGTTTATCGCTTGCATTTTTAATGGTCAAAAGCTTTTTCCTAAGCAACTGAGATGTTGATGAAGTGATACTGAGAGCAACAAAGTCAGTGATAGTCACAAGTTAGCGCCACAGAGGCATTTTAAACCGTGTTACCAAATCGCAACATAGATTACTCATGTAGCGTATGCATTTAATGGGAAGAAACTCAGCTAAAAGCACATGATGACCATTTTGCCTCATCAGAATATCATTCAAGCACCAACCAACGAAAGGAACATTGAGCAAAATGTGAAATAAAGCAATATCAGAGTGCAATTGCATATACTGTGTTAGCGATTCTGCTAAATTTGTGCTGTGGAGATAAATGATGCATCAAATGAACCCCTCACTCAAACAGCACCCAAAGAACAGCTGACATACACTTCACATTCATGCTGTATCCTTTCTTTTTTTTACTTTTGGTTAGACATCACATTTCCAGGTTCTGTGATTTGGCCTTTTCAAGTACAAAATCCCCAATAAAAACACTATTGGTGTTTTTTTCCCCTGGAATTTCAGTCAGTTGTTATTTATCTCAATGGGTCATGATTTATTGCTAATTGGAGAAATTTTAGATGAAAGGTCAGTTCACTTTTGACCACAAACAGTACATGCCTAACCCTAACCTTAACCCATTACCCAAAAATAGCTCAATTTCCTGATGTGGACCTCAAAATACCCCCATTAGAACAAAGTTTTCTAATTGCAATAGAATTTTTATGTGCTAGGAATTTTCCCCAGTAGAATCTTTACCTGTTGGGAACCTTATTCAAATGTTCCCAATTGGAAACTTTATCTTGCAGGAACCTTTCCCCACTTAAATCTTTACCTGAAGGAAATCTAGCCCCAATAAAATTCTTACCTGAGGCAACATTTTCCCTGAAAGAATCCCCAACCTGCAGGAAATTTTCCCTGATAAAGTCATCATCTGTAGGTTGCCTTTCCCTAATAAAATCTTTACTTAATTTGAACCTTTGCCCAATGTGATTCTGATGATTATCTTTCCTCAATGGAATATTTACCCCACTGGAACCTTCCTCCAATTGAATACTTCCTCTGCCAGGAACCTTTCTCCAGGAGAATATTTACCCAGCAAGGAACCTTTCCCAAATGAAATCTTTACCTGATGAGAACCTTTTCCCAATTGATTATTAATCTCATTGGAACCTTTGCCCAACAGAGTCAATACCTGATGGGAAGTTTCCCCGATTAGAACTTTTATACCCGCAGGAACCTTTCCCAAATGAAATCTTTACCTGATGAGAACCTTTTCCCAGTTGATTATTAATCTCATTGGAACTTTTCCCCAACAGAATCAATACCTAATGGGAAGTTTCCCGATTAGAACTTTTACCCCGCAGGAACCTTTCCTGAATTAAATCTTTGCCGGATGTGAACTTTTCCCCAACGGAATCATAAACCTTATGGTCACTTCCCCAGTGAAACCTTTCTCCTGCAGAAACCACATCATCCAAATGATATATTGTGATTTTTCTATAAGAAAATGTTGATATTCTAACAAACAATCAGAACATTGTTTCAGCACAGTGCAGAATCTTTTCCCCACTGCTTAGATATATAAAGCTTTGTGAGGCCTTTCCCATGATTCATATTTTGCTGCTCAACAACCAAATAATTCTCTGTATGTGAGGCTCTTGATTACATTTTTTGATCATGACAGACTGGTACAATTCAGGAAGAAATGAACAGTAAAGATGAAGATCTGCCATTTTCTTAGTTGTTGTTATAAAATCCTGTTTTAAACTGTTCCTGAAAGAGTTAGTTCAAACCGTAATGATGAATATGACCAACATGGAAGGGAGATGCATGAACTTAGACAATTGGAGAAAGGCAAACTGTAAGCACTTGTGGGTCCATTGATTCTATGGGGTGTACGGGACCAGAAATAAATATTCCATCAGTCTACAGCATGTGGGGTGTAGTTATGTGATTTCACTTCCATCCACACCGCAAAGGCATGAGCAGACACAACAAAAGTGAGATAAAGTGTCCATTTGTCAATCATTTTAGGCATGTCCTGCCTTTATTTATCAAGTCACAATGGTCAGTTCTGACCAAAAATGCAACAGATGCCATTGGAACAATATCCGCTTTTTAAAAAAGGAAAGGGCTTCAAAGTAGGCTACATGTCGTAACTAAACTTTGGCACAGCATAATCTGTGATAAATAGGAAAGTATGTTTCCTCTGGTTCCCATTATAATTAACTTAGCCCATTTGCCAGAAATTATGCTATTTTTACTCAAAAACAACTTGTATGAGTTCCAGTCTATAAGGTATTAGCCCAAGTTGTGAACAGCATTACAAAACTAAGATAGACAGATACACAGGTATTCGACATCAGATGATAACATATGTATAATGATAGATTTATAACAGCTATAATAGGTTCATCATTTTTGGACCAAAATAAAAAAGTAGGTATGATGAATTGAATACAGAATAAGGATTAATCCCAATGGGAAGCTGCCGGTCTGTCAGTGCAGTGTTCAGTTGTTATAAGTGATATGGGCTCAATTATACGAGAAACTGGTTTGTGATTGTAGAGAGTCGTGGAAATATACGACCTCTAGCCATCTTTGAAGGTTTCATACCTTGTGAAATCATTGCAATATCGGAAATTTTTTGCCCAAACAAAGAGACTTTTGAATTAAAATTTTATGTCACACAATGGAAATGTGTATTGTGGTCAAATGATTCAGTATTGCTGTTATGTCATGATTCTGCATTAATTAGTTTTCCATGCAGAGTGGCTGTCTGTGTCTTTTTTATTTATCTCTTTGATTGATGTTGATTATGCAATTGTGTTTCCTATTTCCCAGTTCCTGCATCTTTGTTTTTTTGTCGTCCGTTTCCACGTTGGTTGTCTTATTTGTCCATCGTCATTCCCTAAGCTAGAGCCTCCCACTCCCTCCGGATGTACTCCACGGTTTTGACCTCGAATCTGGACATGGACTTTAATTAGCCTCTCCCTCCGAATACTGTTCACTGCTGCTTGACCTTTGCCTGTCCCCCAACGACAATCTGCCTGCCATCCATTGCGTAGTCTACTAGTATTCTCAGGTGATAAAACCTTTTCTAATTGTACTGCTGATCCTGCGCTTCACTCCTTCTGTCCTGACGTTCGTGGCAGGATAGTCTGGCCTTCCATCGAGCCAGTGTTATGCACTGTTCTTGCTGCAGCACACTGCTGCCAAGGCATTCGTCTAGAGCAGGGGTGGGCAATTCCGGTCCTGGAGGGCCGGGGTGTATATAGGCTTTTATTTCTATCAATTACCCAGACTAATTGTGTTAATTGTTTGCAAACACAAATATAGATTTGTGCAAAGATTAGATCAAAGAAAAATGTTTTATGTGGGGAGATGAGAACAGTTTTTGTTGGCCATTCATGATAATTTAAAGAAATGCCCCTGATATGTCAGATTTCAGAAAAAGTTTGGCTAATTTAGATAATCAACTAATTAAAGGCCAGGAGTTGGTGTGAAAACCAGGGACAGATACGGCCCTCGTTGCCCACCTCTGGTCTAGAGCAAAAGAGTTCGGAGCTGCACCAGGGACACCAGTCCGTCTAAGCCATCTCAGGGCAGATGCCTTCTGTTGCCAAAATTACCCATGATTTCACTACTGCCATCAAGTCACCAGCATTCTCATTTTCCCAGCTCAAGATTACTCCCTCAGATCTGCAGAACCCAGTTTCATGCCTCTGGATCAATATCGATGTCACTCAACCTCCTGCCGCAGCTTCCTGTTGCAGTGCTCTATGGTGTTTGAGCTTCAGCCATTTTCATTCCTTTCGAGTGGTCCTGCGTTGCCTATGCCATCACTCACCTGACCAGAAGAGCCTGCAACTGGGAAGCTGCTCAATAGAAGTCTGACAACGCTGACCCACTCCTTTCCTACTTTTGCAGATGAAATGAGGAGGGTTTCCAACCACTCCCGATTCGGTCATGCTGCTACTCAGCGTCTTCTCTGTCTGTGCCAGGGCATCTTCTTTGCCTCAAATACTCCATTGAATTTTTCACTTTAGTGGCTACTGCTAATTGGAATTTCCCACCTTCTATGACACCCCCAGGACTTTGACAAACTGGTAGACCCTTCCATCATGATTGATGCGTACCTGCAGGAGAGGCAAGTGGACCATCGTGCTTGCTTCCAGGTTCTTTCATCACTAGCCCAGGCTGGCCTCCTCTCTCGGTCAGCTCCTCGACCTCTGCGGAGCCCATGCAATTTGACCATGCTAAGCTAACCCAGTGAAGTCCCACTAAGCACCCACAGTGATTAAACTATGATTTGAGCTTCTACTGCAGCAGCACTGGTCACTTCACTGCCATTTACCATGAGCAGTGACCACGCCAGGCCTAAGGGGAAAAGGTGCTCACTGAAGCTTCCATTTCCTCTACCGCCCAGTCTCTCTTCCACATTTAGCTCCTCTGGCTGAAACGCCCGCTGATAGCTAAGGCTCTCATCGACTCTGGTACTGATAGAAACTTCCTCCACCTGGCCTTGTACAAATGTTTAGCAATCCTACCACCTGTCTGCCCATGGCCATCTGCTCACAGGCTCACAAGATGATTGCCCCTCCAGATCTTCAGGAAGCCACTAGTCCAGTTCTGATGTCCGCCTCTGGCAACCCCCAGGTGAATTCTACCTTCAGGAGTCTCTGCATGCCCCAGTTGTTCAGGGGTTGCCATGGCTGGGGACACAAAACTCGCTTATGGACCGGTGTAGAAGCACCACTTTGGAGTGAAGTCCAAACTGTCATGAATTCTTACTTTGCTCAGCTGCATGTGCGGTAGCTCCTCAACTTCTTTCCAGCCAAGAGGAGTTGCCTGACTTGAGTAATGTTTCTTCTTTCTACCATGGTCTCCACCTGGCCTTTAGCAAGTCCTTGGCTGTGCCGATTCTGCCACAACGACTTTACGACACTCCAATCAACCACTTCCAGGAACGTCAATGTCAGGTCACTTTTTTGAAGAAAAAGACACCCAGGATTAAAGAAGTACCGTCCAGAAAAGTCATCCTTTATCAAGGTAGGGGGTGGTGTCAGTGACATTGGCAAGGGTGTCTCACAATTCTTTGATGGCACCATTAATCCTCGAAAGTACGCTGAGATTTTTGAAGGACATGTCCTTTCTTTAAGATGACATCTTTTGCTGGGATTCCCATGCATAGTTCAACAAGACAATGCAAAACCATACTCGGCATGCATTTCAAAGGCATAGACTCGTAAAAAAAGAAGGGGCAAAAGCTGCTTGCCTGCAGTTCTGATGTGTCCCAAAAGAGAAACTGTGGCCCATTTTGAAATGCAAAATGTGACAAGAGCAACTCCAGACTGTTGCTCACCGTAAGATTTCTTTTCTGGAAGAAAAGGTTAATATCACACCTGAAACATTTCATCACTTAATGTCCTCAGGTTTAATTTTGTAACGTCATAAATTTCCAGTGGTGAAGTATCAAATAATTGGCAGTTGCATTGTTTTCAATGTAATACAGGTCAAGGACAATTTAAAAATGACTGTTTTCAGTTTTAATTTTAATTTAACAAACTGTTTCAACTTTTTTTTTCTGATCAGGGGTTGTACCATCCTGAGTGCTTTCAAACAACAGTATATGCAGTGCATCTGCATGATTGCAAAAGTTTAAATTCAGAACATTTGTATTTTGGTAAATATTTGAAAACTGAGTTCAAGAATTATCTAATATGTTAGAAGAAAAAATTATTTTGGCAAACATATTCATATTTCCTGTGAGCATTTACACATGTATTTTATCCCAAAAATGTATGAGAATGGGTTATGTTTAATTTTTAGAGGATTGAGTGATTTTATATTCAGAATAACCAACTTGCTCCATCCATCTTTCACCTAGCAGTCAAAGAGTCCATATTGGCAAAAAAAAAAAAACAACATTTAGACCAGTAATTAAGTGGAAACTTGTAAACAGAAAAACTAAGAAAAGAAATATATACACTGTAAATAGACATAGAGAACAAACATTGTAATAACTGAAAAAGTCCCAGTGAAACCTCAGGTGTGCGCATGTTTTTTTTTTGTCAAATTTTTTGAAATCTCACTTTTTTTTGATGGGAGGGAGGGGGGTTGAATCACCTTGGAGATAAATACTTAGCTGATCAAGGGGATATTGATTATGTCTAATTTAAATGGCAAGATGCAGTTCATACTATATGAGATATACTCTAAAAATGTGACAATTCATGAAGAATGACTGGCCTGATATCAGCATATTCAATATGGCAATCTGACTGTTTTGCTGGTGCGATCCTTGTTTCATTAGTGCTCGGATTCATTTGTATCATTTTTGTGGGATGTGTGACTGTACTGATTTTAGAAGGGGAAAAAAAACTCACTTATTTTCTCAGAGTTCTTAATATCTATTGTAAATGTTTTAAACTTGTTGGACGCATTGGCAAGTTTAAATATTTATGTAACTTTTTTGTATGTAAGTTAAAGTGATTCATTAAATTATACAAAAACAATGAGCGATTTTTCTGGAAAATGCATACTAACAGTTGATATGCACTCGGGAAGGAATAAGAAAAACATCTCTCTCTCTCTCTCTCTCTTAAAAATAAAGCGAGGCACTCCCACAATCCTGGGGGTCAAATGTGGTTGCGAGACTCCTCCCCCTTGAACCCCCTGACCCCAGTGCCTCTCAGACAAAGGGACACTTCCATGTTCTCAGAAGAGAAAGGGAGAGAGGAAAGATCACAGAATCCAAACTCTTTTGTGCCCTTCTTCTGGGGAATTTGTGAAAAGGCTGGACTCTGCCTTTGACGAATAAGTAAAGAGACAAACATATCAATACTAAACTTCAGAAAGAGGACAGAAAAAATGCAAGGCATATTTTGGACACATTATAAATCAAAATTCTTGCTATCAGGAATCAAAAGTATTTCGGGTCGTTTTGTCATGAACAAGTCATTTCAAATTTCCATGTAAATGTTAATTAACCAAGGATTCTCTTCTGGGGGTTTCCTCTTGGCCACATACCTTTGCAATATAATGAAAATCTTGTTTTTAAGATCATAAAGTATATTTCCCCCATTTAAATTTTTTTGCCTCACGCATTATTATTTTGTTTCTATTTGAAACTAATAAGAGTGGGTGGAACTCAGGTTGGAACAGCCATACTAGTTTATCCCAGCCTACAGCTCTCTTAAAAATGGCTGTGAACAAAACTCCTCCCACAAAGGGGGCCAGATTTTTTTTTCCCTTTCAGCGTGGAATTGTCTTGCTGCCTGACATGAGATCGTAACCTTTGACCACAGTCAGCCCAGTTCTTTTCTTCAGGGAGTCACACATAAGAAGAGAGCGGTGGCTTGCAGCTTACTGAGCATTTAAGTGGGGATATGCAGAAAGTGCCCCCATATTTTCAAACCTGCTGAGCAAGTTTGATTTCAACCTCTCCTTTCAGAGATCAATCACTGTTATGAATTGGGAAAAAAAAAGAACAAGAATAAATGGCAATAGAATTTGCGAATTTGTACCAGTAAATCTCCAATATTATACCTACAGAAAGTCAGTGGGAGAAAGGGGAGAAATTTATGAAAGGGGAGTCATTATGGACATGAAAATGAAATTATGGACTACTCTACTTTTAATGCAACTTTTTTTTTCATTTGAATGCAATCAGAAAACTCATTATAAAGTCTTTGATTTGTAAAGACATGCATATTTTATAAAGCAGTCACCCAATTTTGTTGGCTGAGCTTTTTACTGTATGTTGATTCACTGGCATACTTTAACGCATTTATTTATATGTAAATCAATAAACTTTGATCCATTAATGTACATCTCTGTTAATTGAGTCATGCAGTTACCAGGATGTTTAACGGACTAATGTCTGGACATGTCAAAGGTCATTGAGTGCATTCACCCTTTCGCGGTGCGCAGATTCAATAGGTTGGCAGGACGTTCCACAGTTTTTGACCCAGCCAATCCCAAGACTCCCTGGCAGGGTGACCAAATTCCCTCCATCTGCTCTGGGTTTTTCAAAACTGCCCTCAATCTGTGTGGTTTTGACCTTCAGGTTTGGGTTTGTCACTGACGGCTCTTGACTGCACGTGAGGAATTGCAGTCCAGCAGTCGCCACTCCTGAGGCCCACCCCTCCCCCTCTTTCTTCTGTAGCGCCGCATACCATCACCAACGTGCTCATGCAGGAACATCAGAATACACTGGCTGGCCTCAGCAGTAGCTGTGAAAATTATCTGGCATAAAGAACATGTCTTTAATTCACCAAATGGTTCTATAGAAGGTATAGCACTTGTCATAAACCTAACATGTCGGTGAACACCAGATGTAAGCCATTGATAAGTCTTTGCAGAAGACAATGCATCCCTCAAATCAGCAAAAGCAACAAAATCTACTCTCAAGTTCAGTTTTTTTTTGTGGAGAATTCAGGTTTTGGTGTAAGTACTTCCATTCTTTTTCCAGTTTTGCACCCATGAAATAATTAGCATTACATTGAGATCCTTTCAAATATAAATGACTTGTACCCAATTGGATTCGAACTGAAGAGCAACAGGAGGGAACTACCTGTTTTCATTACCGAGCAGTCTGAAAATGTGAAAATTTAAAGCTTTGCTCTCAACACGCTTGAATTATCTCTACCCCTCAGGTTAACTTAATTGCGTAATGGCCACTGTTAATGAGGAGAAACCCTTGACAAATAATGGAACTGAACATTTAGAAAATGAGACTTCCGTTGGTTCTGCAGCCGAATCGAAATGCTGTCAGGCCTGTCCCGTGTTCTTGTAGTTATTGATGGAATAACAAGAGCAATATTCTAGCAACATTATATATTTACCAGTAAATAGAGCTTCTTTTTACAAAATTTATACAACTTTTTTGAAATTAATGGAACCCCAAATCGATATGGTAAATAAAATCAAGCAAAATTAAATTGATTTTATTTCTTATGCAATTAAGTTCTTCTCAAGTAAGGACTATACTGTGTGATACTATTGTTTCCTCAGTACATGTGATGCACGCAGAGTCCCTTTCATCCATCACCATGGAAAAACTAAAATTAGCATCTTTTCAAAGGAGACAGATGGTAATTCAGCTTTGCATACTTACACTGCAGGAGTTAGTTCAGCATATACTGTTTACAGTGTGACTTCTGATCCAATGATAGTTCAAGAACAAAATAAATTGATTTAACTAAAAGTTTGGTCTACTGCACTTAAAAGCAAGTCTCAGCTCTGTGGTTCTCAAACTCGGTCCTGGCGCCCCACTGTGTACGCTTGTTTTTGTTCAGACCACAGTTGCAATCTTAGGACTTAAACAAGCTGATGATTTGCCTTAATTAGGTGCACTCATGTTTGGAGCAGTTATTTGTCCTCTTAAGCCATATTTTACAAAACTACACATGCCACGAAGAATTAAAATTCCATATCCACAATGAGATATGTTGGAAATCAGTATGAATAACTGCAGAGGGAAACAATTTCACCGAACCCTTAATCAACATAAACAATCAATAGGTTCCTCATTGGTGAAACTGCCAATACATGGTTGCAAAAACCCAAAATTTATCTGGCACACAGTAAAGTCACACCTGTTTCATTTCATGTTAATTTTATTCAGTTCAGGAAAATTATTTTGAAAGAATTCAAAACACCTGTGTTCAGCAACCCAATTTGGAGCTTATTGATTTTCTCAGAGTCTAATTTGATCTGTTTAGAAATGTTTTTTTTTTATCTGAAAATCCTCACAATATGGAAAAGTAAGCATAACATGTTTGAGGGTTTTTATTCTTCATGGCACCGTGGATATGCCCATTAAAATGCAGTTAAAGGTGGTAAATAACTGTTCTAGACATGGAATGCAACAAATTAAGATAACTCGACACCTTGTTACAAGTCTAAGATTGCAGTTGTGGTTGTGACAAAAACCAGCATACACAAGGACGAGTTTGAGAACCACTGTCTTAGCTAAACAAGGTCAGTTATTCCATCATTACCGAAGATAGAATCACAACACTGTTTTCAGAGGAATTTAAACGGCTTACTTATTTAATTTCTCTATATAATTTCAAATTGGAATCTTTTAAGAGGTGAACAGTCAGAAGTTAAGAGAATAATTTACTCCTTTGAATAGAGTCCAAAATTTTGTAATTCTCACAGAAGTCATATTTTAAAGCCATATTTTGCTTAGAAAACAGACAGACATGCTCCTTCTATTTTCCAGTTGCCTAATTTAAGTCCAGCTGTTTTAGAACTTAATGGGCAAAAAGGCTGATGAAAAGCAAACCACAAGTACAGCACATCTTTGGGAAGTTAGATAGCCGCTTAGCTGCAAACTCGTGATAGCCATATAACTTATTTCTTTAGTTAGTGCTTATTTCTTTGGTTTGAATGTTTGAGCTTAACATTTGAATTTTTTATTATCCCTGCCATGAAGCGTGACAGGGGAAATTTCCCTGAAACAATTATACCTAGACATGTGAAATTTTGTATACTTAATAAGCTCGCCATAATCTACATTGAGTTCGAAAATGGATGTCGAAGAATTTTTTTTTTTTTTTTTACAAAGTGATGGCCCTTAATTGTGGCAGCGGATAATGATGATACTGTTTTCTTGCTAAGTTTGTTTTTATGAATTTTATACGGCCTTTATTTCAGTTTCATCAAGGGTGCCAAAACTGTGACATTTAGAAGACGGAGAGGGTGAGAGGAAAAGTGAGAGAAGAGGAAGAGAGGAAGAGGTGAGAGGAAAAGACAGCAGGAAATCAAATATATTGGAGGCTTTGCTTTCACTTTCATTTGATTTTGTTGCCATTTAATTTTCGACTCAAAAGCAGCCGCTACAGCAAGCGGTTCCATTGTGGTAAGTGGCTTCTTTAAGTGTGGGGTAATCTATCCACTGGACAGACGGAGGGCAGACAAGGTCACCAGCTCCCCCAGAGCCTGAAGGCTGTCTTGGTCTCTCTCAGAGAGAATTTATGTTTTACAAAATTGGCCCTCCATGTTGGTGTGTGTCCCACAAATATATCAAGGCTGTGGTCAGCAGCTGTTACAGATTGCTTGAAAGCTTGTACCAAGGAGAGAGAAGGGGGGGGGTAAGAGATAGGCAGAGAGAGAATGAGCTTTCTGAACAACAGTCCCAATGAAAAATCTGCGCTAAATTTGCATGAGATCGAGGGAGAGAGATCAAAGAGTGAGTGAGTTCTGTCGTACTGCATGTTAAACATATTTTTCACAAAATCATGACACAAATAGAACTACACATTCACAAACTAGTTTAAAGAATATGTACCAACATGCTTACGGGAATAAAAAAAAAAATACTAATGTCTTCTGCTGCCCTTTTAGCCATGCCTCTGATTCAAGCTAAACACAGTAGATCGCAAGTTTCCCAAAAATGTCTTTGTTAAATAAAAGGTATCCCACTAAATTCTTTTTTTCTGAAAAATATATTTACTTTGTATTCTGTTATTGTGTGTGTGCATATGCCTGAAGAGTAAAATAAAATCGTGTACTCTCAAATATTTTTATCTAAATAAAATACTTTCCAGCCAACTCCTGGTACTGCAGCGCTACTTTTAATCTTTCCTGACATCTAGTGATGAAAATAAATCACTGCATGCAAAGTGACAAAGGGAAATCTGCTGGCGAAGATCAAACTGTATTTACAATGAATTCAGTGAGATAAACATACGATTAACATCAGTCAACAAAATATTTTTCAGTTGCTAATCTCTGTCATCGAGAGCATCACAGAGGAGAAAATCCAAGGTCAAAAAAAAAAAAACAACAACCAGGAACATGATCATTAAAAAAGGAACTGAAGACCAACACTTGTCTCAAAGTGTTGTTCTAAGAACAACATTTACGAGACAAGACTGTCTCGCTATTGAGACAAGCTACTGTTGCTGGCTACAAGCTGCAGTTGTAAGTTATTTCACGCTTTTTTTTTTTTGTATATTTTATGGTTGACCGTATTATCCTGTAAAAATCTAACAAGCATGCTGATTGTGCAAATACTTTGGGATGACTTGAATACTACCTCAATCCACTGGTTGAATAGTTACATTTCGATTGACCAACATTGTAGATAGAGATATCTAAATTGTGGGAACCTTCAGGTATCTTAACCCTCTTAGAGTTATTTCCATGCTCCAGTTCCCTCTCAAAGTTGATCCATGCATTTTGTTGCAGGTCTCTGTCTCGGGAAGTGGTTTATTACGTTTGACATTCCATCAATGGACAATGACTACAAGTCTGCAGTTTGGTCTCTGAGAGGGAAAAAAAAGAAGTTTTCTAAGGCTGCAAGACTTTGTTTACGTGGCGCTCGATTGTCCTCAAGCTGGTTGGTTTGAGCAATTGCCCATTTGTTCACCAGAACCAGGCAGAGAAGTAAACGAAAAGATGTGAAAATAAAAAGAGCCTGCTCCGCTCTGTCAGTAATTTATTGCAGATGTGTATATTCATACTTGGTTATTTGAAAAGAAATGTCAAGCCCTCTCAGTGTAAAAGATTGGATAAAGTAGTCAAGCAAAAATATAGTTCAGATGTTGCTACTCAATATATTGTCGCCATGGTTGCCTGCATCCAAACATTACATTTGTGTTTGGTGGAGTCCTGGTGTGAGATAAAAGCAATGTTAAAAAAAAAAAACTGAGAGGTGGGTGGGAATTTATCAGAAGGGGAGGGTAGAAGAATAGAAGAATGGTGGCAGGCTGTCGCAGGAAAAGGAGGTTGGTGCAGTGTGGTACGGTGGTTAGCGAACTAGACTTACTGCTCTTGGATTGTCATCTTGATACCCAGGTGGGACACCATCTTTATTACATCATTGAGCTGGATACTCAACCTGATTGCCACAGTAAACATTAGGCTTTAAAAGCCTGTACAATGATATTAACAGTGTAAATTACTTTTACTAAAAGTGTCTACCAGAGAGATAAGAGGCACATGTGAAAGTCTCTGTGCATGAGAGAGAGAGACAGAGAGAGAGAGAGCTGCCACAGCCTGGGGTGTGGGGAGCGCTCCTCGCGACTCAAATGGCGATATGAGGGACATGTACATATATGTACAGACTCACTCTATATACTCACTCATATAAGTGCTTGCACGCACACAAATACACACGCAAACACACCTGTATTCTCCATTCTAGGTTCCTTTCAAAGCAGATCTGCATGCTCTGTACTGGCTTGTTAAAAATGCTTCCGCTTTGGCAAATTGTCATCATGCCTGTAGAGGCCATTTTTGAATTTTGGATTTTTTTACAGAGAGAAAGAATTTCAGTGTGTGTGTGTGTGTGTGTTTGTGTGTGTGCTCGTGTATGAGTATGTGTATGTGTGTGTGTGTAGCATATGAACAGATGAGAATGTATCGGTCTGAGAAGTTCAGGTACCTGGTGTACATTAGACTTGAATACTTGTGTGAACTGGACATTTCCAAATTGTGTTCTCGCTCTGACCATGTGATAAAGTCCTAAGCAGACAGCACAAATTCAGTCTTAAGAATCTAGCAGCCGTTTGGACCATTAGCAATGATCTCCTTTTGAGAAAATAGGTATGTTGTTTGTCTCAATCTGGAGCCATTCAGTAGATGATTTGGTATTTATTATTGTTGTAATGTGCAGTGAGCATATCTTAATTTTATAGGTACTGTATTTACTGAGATTCATGCCGAAGACACTTCTGAAAAAGATTCTGGCAGAATTACTGCGCATCCCTAGGGCCTTAGGGGTTTTTGGGGATGTATGGCGGGGATAATATACTGTAACTAGATCAGTTGTGTCACAGTCAAAATTTTTATTGGATATATCATGAAATAGTGGTGAAATCTGGATGAATATTTCATCAAATAGTAAACCATAAATACAAAATTCTGCAATACAGGAAATTTATTAGTTTGACTTGTGAATTGCATTAAGGATGACAAAAGCAGTGATGAATGAACTGTGCTGAGCTCTGTCTCACTGGATTGTGTAGTTTACAGTTTCAGGTGATGCACTTTATATTGGTGTGGAGTGAAAATGTTTTTCCTTGATTTTTGGGGGCTACACTGATTATATCTCTGGAATTGGAAGCTGTTTATTTAAGATATACAATGCGGTTTGGCTACACATTAACCCTTTGAACCCTGTTGGTTTATGCGGCAGTTTAGAGACACATAGAGAACGTGCAATAACCCAAAATGCCGGAACATATGACCTGAATCACATAACTTTTCGTCATCATGTGACCTTGTTCAAGATGATTTCCTTGTCACTAGAAAATGTGTTTCAGCAAAGGTGGGGGTCATGACTCCTTTAAATAATACAGGGTTCAAAGGGTTCATGAACAATTTGCATAAAACCCTCAAGCACCCCCTCAATCATGCAAAAATACAATTGTACAATCGGTCACACTTTAGATGAAGCGTTGCTCATAAAGGCTTTATTACAGCATGTATACTGCCTTCATAAATGAGACATATGTCTTCATAAATCATACATAAGCAAATGTCATGCTTTGAAATGGGTGAAATAACACATCCATATTCAGCATGTGATGCCAGATGTGATATAACTGACAATGTCACTTAGCTAGTGGCTAAAAGCTATTAAGGGTGACATTGTCAGCTTAGTGACATTGTCATTCTCACATCTGGCATCACATACTGAATAAGGATGTATTTCACCCTTTAAAAAGCATAACATTTGCTTATGTATGATTTATGAAGACATTATATCTCATTTATGCCTTTTTGGGCAGCACTTCACCTAAAGTGTGACTGTACAATTATATTTTTAACAGCCGATTACGGATCACTGCTGTTCTGGACCCAGTATAAGGTCTGTCATGTGCAAATGGTATAACCCGCACACATCAAGATGTCTTTATACATTGTATGCTTTTAAATGTCAACAATTACATAAAAATCCATTCAATACATGACTTCTCCTGCCATTGCTTAACTTGGTCAGTGGCTGTGGGACGAACACTGGCAGCTTGAAACACATATTCTCATGCACACACAAATGCCTCATGCAACAGTATATTCATCTTGAGAATTTTAAAAATGGCTTTCAATTTTGATTTGGTCCTTAGAGTGCTCTCTGGTGAAAATTTTTTCCTCTTTTTTCTTTTTCTACACCATTGACTTCTTTAAATAAATTCACGGCAGTTCAACACTTATCAGGAAACCACAGGCATAGAGTTTTGACAGGTTTTAAATTTATGCTTAGCTGTGCTCATTTCCTTTTCTATTCTACCCAAAACTCAGAAAGGGCCTTTCAGGACACATAATCAAATTATATATATATATATATATATATATATATATATATATATATATATATATATATGAAAAATATATAGATGAAAACCTTTTAAAACATATTACATAAGTTAATGGAAACTCTCCAAACACTGATTCCGTTTAACTCAGCTGTAATCAGATTGACTTTACCAGTAGAGTTGACTTTATGGTAATAGCGGGGCAGCATAGTGGTGCAGTGGATAGCTTGTCACCTCACATCTCTTCCAGGTTTCAATTCTTTGTGTGCAGCTCAAATATTCACATGGTCTGCATCCAAATTCTCTTAAATGGGCTGCCTATTTCCTTTCCTCTCCACTTTCCTTGATTTTGATAGAAAACATGACGCAGGTCAAGGGAGAATTGCTGGGCGATTATTAATTACTGTACTTCAAGACATATTTGAGAAAGATCAGATATCTTCCAAAAAGTCATGAGATCGACAGTGATGGAAATGGACACAACTGATCCAATGTGAAAACTATAGCCAATATCCAATCGCACAGCGTCAAAGGTCTGTGGTTCATATTCAATCATTCCTTTCTCCTGAGGCAGGTCCTGTGTCTCCTTGCTGGAAGGAAGTAACAAAAGAGATAATTATCTCTTTTCCTTCATGAAATAGAGACCACTGTCATGCTACTAGTTTAACTATTTCTGGTTCGTGACCATGATAAAGGAAGGTTCCTTGCAGTTTAGAGAATTCAGACACCCCCAAATTGTCCTCTTGCCCAACTTCAGGCAACACTGTAAAACCAGATGTTTAAGTTCTGAACATATGCTTAACACTTTTTGTAACCCTTTTTAAACATGCCACAGTATTTAGAATCAGTTTTAAAGTGTATTCATTGAATCTGAAAAGCCTTGATCGCAACATCCAATAAATATCCGTGGTTTGAATGAGAACACCCATTTAGAAAAATAATCTCCAGGCATTTAGTTTTTGCGCACTAGCGTTTAGATTATAAACATGTCACATGTTCCACAGTTTTACAGTGTAAAGACATGTGAGTAAGGCAAACTGTAAACTCAAAATGGCCTGTGGGCATGTGAGTGAGTGAATGAATGTGCATGCCTAGCGATGAATTGTAGATCTGTTGGAGTGTATATAACTCTCTCCTGCAATCTTACCCCAAACAAGAAACAGTGGACGGATGGCGATAAAACAAAGAATCATAAAAGTATGGTATTAACTCTGGCAGTGGTAACCGTGTCACATGACCCAACAAAGCTCTGCACGCTCCTCTGGAGATCAGCTGTTTTAGGACCACTGCAGTCGTGACAGCACAATTACAGACAATCCCCTGAATTATCCTCTCCTCTGTCTTCAGCAAATCAAGTGCTCTCAGGAGGCAGGTTAGGAGTTTCAGTGATCAGCAAAAAGAAGCAGTATCTTCGCTCTCCGGTCACTCACACATGAGCAAAAAAAATGTGCTTGTTGCAGGCCGAATGGTAAAAAAAAATGGCAGTGCAGACTGCTCCTTGCACTTTTCAAATAGCCACTAGAGGCACACTGTCCTATCATTGCCATGATCTTTACTACATTTATACAACTGCAATGAGGAGTGAAAATATTTAAGCAATGACACCATATAAGAAGTGCAGTAATTCACTCATGGTTAACAAAATATGCAGATAAATGCCCCAAAATCTGCTTTGAACCGCACTGTCATGGTGTACAAACTCAATTTGCTGTTGGACAGAGTCAAAAAAAAAAAAAAAAACATGATTGTGCTTCATTGTTCAAATACATTTTAAGGGCAGTGTTTAACTTCATGTGACTACACTTGTTTCCTTATACAGTACGAATGGCTACTATCTTTTGAGCGAGTGTGCATTTTCTTTCGGCAGAACGCTTTATCTGAGTGAGGCAAAACTGTTTTAGATTTCCTTGGGGCTACAGCGAACTTTACTCAGCTTTTTCAGGTGCAGCGGAAAAGGAAAGGATATAAATCACAAGTAACATCAGGCCGAGAGAAACAATGCGGCAGAGATGATGTACGAGCAGCGAACGGCGAGATAGCTCACACGATGCCCGTTACATCATATTTATTTACACAAAATACAATCAAGAGGACGAAACCCCGTTCAATGGAACTGCTGAGTTTGTAAATAAATCGCAGGCCACAGATTTCAGAGCACCGTGTGATCCCACAGAAGGCCCTGCCATAAACTGAGCTACAGTTAATTCCATGATTTACATGGCCCAGGCCTTTCGTCAAACGCTGGAAGGAAATAGATGCTAAAATCATTATTATCATTCTATTGAGTCAACTGGGTGAAATGACTGCCTATATCGCTATGCAAATGAGACATCTGTTTGACCAGCGGCTCCCCCAGGCATATAAATTACACATAAACGTAAGGGCTGATGTGCCTTCCTCTTTAATGTGCAAACTGGGGATTGGGTGTGACAGTTAGTTTTATTGATTTTTAATTACAAAGTAACAGCACCAGGTTTTTTTCTATTAAAGTTGATTTCAATAGCTTTTCAGTAGGTGGAAAAAGACTTCTTTTTAAAAAAGAAAGTAGTCTGTAAAGTATAGTGCTGGCTGTTTGGAAGCAAGGCTGTCTCAGGGAACGCAAAACAGTTGGTGCTTGAACGCGTCCTTGACCGGTTCAGTACTTCTGGCGTATAAGATTCAGGTGCATTTATCCTACCCCCTTCCCTGCCAACTGGAGCACAACACAATATAGAGATTCGGAGCCTTTTAGTGACCTGAGTTGTTTTTGATTCAGTTCAATATGCTGCTTCTTTGGCAGATTTTTTTTTTTTTTTTGCAGTTCCGCCAGGTGAACTCTAAGACTAAGACACTGACAACAAGTCAAAACAAGAGCCATCTGGCAATGGCGTATCCCCCCGGCCCCCCACATTCATGGATTAACTGCTCAAGAAATTCCTTGATACCAAAAGGCACATCTACAGATGACACCTGACCTACATGTGAAATTCCGTGAAGAAATACTGAACGGTTTTCAAGTTATGCTCCGGACAAAAGAATGCTTACACACGGACAGACGGACGAACAGAGCAATGGCTATATCCCTCCGCATTATATGCCGGGGGGATAAAAATTATGCAATATTTATTGCCAAAATCAAGGTAAAAAAGGCAGGATCTAAAAGTCAGGGGGCAGGGAGGCAGGACCAGATCTCTACACAGGTGCATCATCAGATAACAGGCAGAGTTCAAACACCAGACAGGCTGAATTCAGTACCAAAAACTCAATGCAAAGCTTGAGCTCAGGAATAGGCAAAGGTTACTCATCAGGCAGGCAGAGGACTTAGAGTCCAGACGCAAGGCTGAAATTGACAGTGACAAACACTGAAAAAAGTGATTTTGACCCCTAGGAAATGTTCCATATATTAATTAAGCATATTTTAATAGAAATAGGTGTGTTATTTCACTCCACTTAAAAAATATAAGTAATTTCAAATAGTCAACATAATAAAAATATCTAGCTTCAGATAAAAATATTTTGTGCAACCACTTACCTTAAAAAAATTATGTTCATTCAACAAAACTTTTTTTTCAGTGAAGGGAAGAGAAGGGATGAGGTAACGAGATGATAATTCTGTCCGAGAAGCCGGCAGACATGGCACACAGAAAGGATCAAGTAAACAGAAGTGCGTGGACATGTGACACAATGTTGAACATGGAGACATACACTGAAATAAGGGAAATTGAATAAAAAAATGACATAAATTACAATTGGTTGAACAGAAGACCAGTGGTCAAAAAACTAAGATGATGCTGGAAATGGTGAAGGTGAGCCAGGAGGTAGCCCTCATTTCAATAGTAAAATAATCCCTAATGCTCCAGTGCTATGATGGGGACACTGCACTGTAGGAGGCGCCATTTTTTTGGATGAGATGCTTAACGGAGGTCCTGACTCACTGTGGTCAGTAAAGACTCCATGATGCTTTTTGGCAGGAGTGGACTGGTTCCCCAGTGTGCCGACTACATTTCTAGCCAGGCTTTTTCAACCTACCACTTAATTATCCACTGATTCGATTTCAATTCAATTTGTCCTCTTCTTCTCTGCCTCAGCTTATGTGTGGTGAGAATTCTGGCACAAAATGTCTGCTGTGCATCAGCCAAGTGGGTGCTGCACATTGTTGAGGGTGAGTGAAATTCCCCCATATCACTTGAAAGCACTTTAAAAAGCAGTATGCAATGTTCATTCATTCATTTTCGTGTTTTACTTTTACTGGGCTAAATTCTTTTGATAGACATCAACGATAAAGGAGCTCTGCTTCGCACTTTAACTCAATTCTCCCTTTTTTAAGTTTGTTTTTTTAGATCTACAGATTAATTTAATTTACTCAAAGATTTCTGCCTTTTAATTTAATTTACACCTACGTGAAGTTTTGTGCCTTTTGAATCATATGGATTAAATCACTGAGAGTTGGCGGTGACAATAGAAGTAGGCTGTAGGTTATGCAACTCCCCTCGGAAAATATAATTTTATATGACAACAATTCTTCTGCATAATACCATGAAACAAAATAGAATCTTGTATCACTAGAATTACTGAGGTCCACAATGTCAATATTCTCAAGATATTCTACAGTTTAGTCTTCCGCATTATAGTGTTATAAGTTCGCAGAAAAATAAACATGCACATATTGTACGTCCTCATTGAACAAGTTCCGCAGCTATGCACTGAAATAAGTTTACAATAAGCCTCGGTGTGCTCTTGTTTGAAAAAAGCGTGAAAAGATTCCATTTCATCTGTTTCCAATACTCTCATATCTTTTTTTTAAATTCTACTGTAGCCGTGAACCTTAAATTTATTGTCAAATTAATGACCAAATAAGCGAACTCTATGGCTTTTTCTGCATCAAGACTGAGGATGCGGACTATCCCCATTCCAAATGAACAGCATTAACCTTAGGGCGCCAAAATCAATTTTCAAACACCTTGAAAACCTATCATGTGGCGACTTGCTGAAAAGAGCTCCCCTGCGGGAGCTCTTTTCAACAAGTCGTCACATGATAGGTTTAAAAAAGCTTCGATTTCATTTTATTGTATCAGCGAGCGGCAAATGCTGCCTTTGGCGCTTTAGGGGTTAATATGGATGTATCCTGAAGTCTGAGCTTTGCTCAAACTTGTATAACCTGAGCACCACCAGGCCAGGATTCTTCGCGTGGGCACAACTTCCTTAATGAGCTCATGTAAATGAGGCGTGTGAACTTTATGCGAACCTAGTAAACAGCTTTGGAAACAACTGTCAGAAATCCTGCCAGGGCCCAGTGTTTATGCCTTCCCTGCGCATATTCATTTGTTAATTTAGTCTTTTCTTTTCTTGGTCTGCTTGGTTTTTTTGTCTTTTTTTTTTCGCCCTGTGTGTGAGAGACCATTGGCTATACTTCCAGCGCATTCCTCTCCTGCTCTATCTCATGCAGTTTACCTGCTCCACCAACCCTGCAGCTTCAAATCGCCAATCCTCTGCCAGCCTGACAAGCACATCACCCACAACTTTCCTTTGGTTAGACAGAATCGAGCCAGGCCTCGTCCACAACTACACGAGCATTTTTAAAAATGGGGGTTTCCCTCTGTTTTCCAAAAAACAAAAACAAAAAAAATGCAGTCAAGAGCATACCAAACCAATAGGCGGCGATGATATAATTGAATGTGAGACTATTTAGGCCAATCACCAGCCTGCGGAACTCACCATACAGCACACATACCCTGGTGTCACGAGCCAAGACCTCTGTTTCCTCTGAGCGCTCGTTAACAGTGAAAATGGACTTTCTTGTAATCTTCACCCTGGAAGATATTTTTATAGACATCTGTTTTCAGGGACTGAAACACAGTTTGCGTGTGGACAACAGGTCAAAGCGCATACAAAGTGATATATATTCAAAAATACCCGTTTACTTGTGGAAAGGACCTCAGTCTTTGCCAGTTTGACCCAGTTTTTGTATCCAGTCAATTATTGATTGCACTACACCGGTACCTTGAATTTTTTTAACAACTCCATCTCCAAAAAAGTTGGGACGCTGTGTAAAATGCAAATAAAAGCAAAATGCAATGATTTGCAAATCATTTTAACTTCACTCCGTTTAGTCTTTATTCAGTTTTAACATCTGGTATGTTGCCTTTGTACCATTTTCAATGCAATGTAGAGCTTGAATCATTTGCAAATCATTGCATTTTGTTTCCACTTACATTTTACACAGTGTTCCAGCTTTTTTGGAAATGTGGTTGGATCTTTTTGCCTGGCTTTTGGATTCTGCTGCAGCTCTCAGTTTTTGAGCTGTTGCCAGGCTTGTTTGAATTCTCTGGTATGGACTTGGATCGTGTCTTCAGTTTTCTGGATTTTGGCACAGTAAAGAATGTTTCACTTTCACTACCTCTTCCTTACATGTTCCACGTTTGGACTCTAACTACAAAACTGACAACGTGTACCGGAGCTGCCAGGTTAGTTACATCAGACCGCAGATTTTCAAACCCAGCGTTGGCAACCTACCATGTAGACACACTCAGAAGATTTACAGGAGGGAGTTCAATGAGGAAGACAGGCCCTCAGCCCAATTTAGATCATAGTTGACATACTAGTGATTTAGGGCAGAAGCATCCTTACATCCTTCCGTGGATAAAAGGATTACAGAGCCTCTGACTCACCTGCTTGATCCGGGTAAATTATCACTGTATCCTTGGATTTCTCAGTTATTTTGCAAGGATCTGGGCATGAAGTGCCTTCTGCAAATGCACCTAATTAATAAATCTAAACTGCAACTCCCAGAGGCCAAGCCCCCCACCCCCCACCCCCCCCTTGTAACCAATGTGCTTATTTATGTATGTAACCTGGAAAGGCTGAATAATTTGGCTGGATGCCGAACTCAATGATGACGCTTAAGGAATGCAGGTCAGAAACAAAGACACATTTGTAAGATGTGTTAAATGTTCAGACTGAGGGCTGCGACAGACTTCAAACAGATGCTCCAGATTCAATGCGCAGTACCATTCTGTCTCTCTGTGTTCCGGAGGGGGGGCGGGTGGGGGGGCGGTTGAATCATCCTCTCAAAATCACTCGAATTACCCTGTGGGAGCCGAGAATCAGATAAAATAGTCACTGCCTCATGCTGACATATTGTTTAATTAGGCCCGTGCTTTCAAAAAGAATAACTTCTTTAGAGACTCTGTCTGTAATGAGTTTGATCAGAAATTCTCTCTGAGGTACAGGGTTTTAACAAATGTCTTGACACTGCATGTTGTTTGAGGACCTGAGTGAGGCCACAGTTAAATTATGGTAATGTCCCGGCTCTTTTAGGTCCAGTGGCCTTGGTTCTGCTTGAAGGCTGAAGCTGAAGAGTTACGTTTGAGACCTGGGTGATCAAAGTGAGAGACATTTCTGTGGAGTTCAATTCTTTGTGGAAGGGTGTTGCAGGGTACAGGAGAGGCAGAAGATGAGTGGTACAATGCAGTAAGATGTTCTGCTGTTCAGAGTTATAATCCTGTTGAAACTTGGGGGGGTGGGGGATCTTAGCTCCACAGCAATCACTGGATAAACAAATCATTCCCTCTGCAAAAATCCTGAACAGCTTTTGCTGATATGGCAATGAAGTATCCTGATCTTGATTTCCAACAATGCTGATATTTAGGGTGTGTTTAAAGGAACATTTTTGAAAAACCTTAATGTGAGTGTTGCATAATGCTGGTAGTTCCAATCCCCCCTAATAGCTACTTTGATGAGCATTTTCTTTAAAGGCACACATTTTAAAATGCGTTTTCAAAAACTTCATTTCAGTTTACCACAGCAAAAATGCCCAATTTTTTTTTAGTAGATTAAGATTAAATACATAACATATATTTTACCAGAATGAGAATTTTGAAAAGACTGAGACAAATTGGGTCATTAGACTCCGGTACACTTCCAGAATTTGGTCCTAACATTTTTCAAAATGTGATATTGTATAACAGTCTACAGCAGTCTCAATCTGCAAGTGACTCGTGCAGTGAGAAGGGAAGTCATTTAGATTCATATTTCCAAGCAATTTGTCGTACATTTATTATCATTTGTTCCATTTAAAACAGTATTTCTTTGGTACAAGGCACAACAGGTGCTAATTCATATGTATTTGTTTACTCTGTTAACTGAGTTTGACAGTTTTAACAAAACTGTGCATGTTTTCTTTTGATTGAATGCACACAGTAAGATTTTAAAGTGCTTTCTTTGAGTGAGCCTCCCAGGTGATAAAGCGGATTTTGATTAACTGCGCTGATTGACGCGAGGGGTCCTCTGAGCCAATTAAAGAACATAATAGAGGTCCAACTGTATTTAAATTAAAATAGATTAGTGTTGATGAATAGGACAGCAAGGGCATAATAGATAAAATAGGAATCCTGGCACGACCACTGACACACAGCATAAAGCTGAACACGGCCTCATGACAAGTACCCCAGAGTTACTTTTACCTTTTCACAATAGGGGTGTAAATGTTTATTCAGTTAATGGGTCTCTCATTTTTAATTTTTTACTTGGATGATGGAAAAAAATACTCAAGCAAAGGCCTTTCATCCAGTTGAACTTATAATGTTAAAACCAAATGGCAAAATTATGTTGCACAATCGCACTTTAGGTAAACTCATCCATAACATAGGCGATGGGTCTGGGTTCAGCTACACTACACTGCCTGGCTGTGACTTCACATTAGTCTGCTCACTGATTTCAGCTAATTCAGTTGCCGCAATGTAGTTGTGGATTAATCAGCTAAGTCAGTCATGGAGCAGTTCATCACAATCAAATAACACTGTACAATGAACTGTGTGGCAATGTACAACAGCATCTGAGTGGAAAATTTTGTACAGTCTCGATCTGAGAGCGAGGCACACTGCCATCCCCAGTACTGTGCAATCGTCATCACACTAGCCATTTCCATCACTAATCTTGTTTGTTTAAACCAAAGACTGTAGAAAAAGGTAAGGCTTCGTTAATTACATAAAAATCGATGTCGGCTAATAGGTTATTTCACGGTATACTGATTTCAGTTACCTGAATGTGAAAGCATGAATATAGCAAAAATTTCCTAATTCATCAAAATTTTAGCCAACTGCCACTTACTGATGCACAGTCAAACAAGCATCTGGAAACTATTTGAAAAAGTAAAGCGAGTCAAACAACAAATTATTCACGATTTACATCCCTAATCCAACGGCCTTGTAATGTGTGAAATTAAAATGAATGAGCGTTTATGTTTAACCCTTAGCCTGATTTATAAAAAGTGTCCTTAAAAGGGTGAGCATGTTGGTTGTAGGGAGGGGTTTCCAGTTTGGATTCTTGGCTCCCCTGCATGGAGCTCAGATGCTTTACATGTTCACTGTGGTATTTGGTATACTGGATACTCCAGTTTCCACCCACAACCTAAGCCCATGTCGAGGGTATCCATCACTTCCAAACAGGATGTCAATTTCAGCGTTAAATGATTGAGACAGAAATAGTCCGCAGAAATACCAGTGTGCAAATGCAATGCTTTGCGTACCCTCAAGGGAGACCGAAAAAAGCAAGTGAGTATTCACTCACCTTCTTTGGTTAAAACAAACAATAACAACAACAACAACAACAGCACAAAAAAAAAAGAAATAACAGTATTAAAAATGAGTTCAGTTGTTATGTCAACTTTACATTGACAATACTAATATGATATTTACTTTTACTTAGAACACAAGAACTCAACTTTTCCTAATTACAGTGAACTGAAGAAGAAGACTGAAGAAGTATAATTATAATTAAACTTCCTTTTCCCAAACCTCTCACCGAAAACAGAAAAAAGTAAACAAAACGCTTCAATGCAATAAAACTATGTTTATCTCCTTGGATAATTTTCACAATTCCTTATAAAACCGACAGTATCTTTGCATAAATACTGTATGTCTCTTTCAATACCTTGAAAGTTAATAACCATTTCATTGGCCTGTCAGAGGAAACAGGAAGTCCTGTCAGATGACAGAATTTCAGAAGTCAGTGGACAGATCTTCAGAAGACACCATGTGTGACAGTTGGCAGAAGCAAGCGAGATCCCTTGTTTGTCACTGAACGCATGTCGCAGTGTTCTTTGTCCGCAGGATCCTGTGTGCTTACACGTGTGCTTGGAAATAGCTCAAATGTGGAATCACGGCTGCACAAGTGCCATGAAAACAAGTTATTTGAGTTTTACCACAGGTCAGGCCGAGAAAAATGGTGTACTTCCTGAATGCCAGATGGTTAACTAAGGAGTTAATGCGAGAATGGACAGGATGGACTCCGTCATTAGTGTGAAGTACGCCCACAGGCAACATTCTCAGCCTCTCTTTCTCTCTACCATGGCAGAGGTTTAATTGTTTCCAATCATGTGTCGAGCATCCGCTAACGAGCTCGCTGGCGGGCTCCCGTGGCCGACTCACATTTTGTTTACCGCGAAACAAAACGCGTCTCCGGTTCGCGTACTGCTCACAGCGGAGCGCAGCATCAAGGCATGGCCACATACAAGCATGGATTCTGATTATAATTCATCCTTTGCTTATGCCGCTATCCACAGATCCACAAATCCACAGTATTCTTGCGTTCTCCTTTTCAGAAAACTTCAATCGACTTCTTAAATATGCCACTTGTGGTGGTGTTTAAGCATTTTCTCGCGGTGAGAGAAATGGCCTTGTGCATACATCAAGCATAATAGACTGTTTTCCTGAAGAACTGAAAATTTATATGGAATAATCACACTTTATCTATGCCATTTGGAGGAATTGCAATGGGTGCTAAATAGAAGAGAAGCCAGTACACAGTATATAATGGAAATTTGCATAAAACATGTGAATTAGCATACTGTAAATCAAATGAAAACTAGACATAGAAAATTGCAAGTGTCAGTTGCTATTGCTGGGACCCCTAAATGATGCTTCTGTTGTTGGTGAGATTCTGTGACGAGAAGGAGCTGGGAATGTGGAAATAGGCCGATGAGACATCGATAACAGCCACAGACTGTGAGGCTGACTTCTCCCTGCTCGTCAAGATAAGAGATGAAAGCTCTTTGTTGAATGTAAAACAAGCTACTGTACTGTACATGGATAGAGGTCAAAATGGAACCCGAAAATCCTACTCTACATAACATACCAAGATCACTTGTATGTTCTCTTTGCGCAATAAAAAAAAAAGAAATAAAACCACCACAGATTAGAAAATAAAAGAAGTTGTTCGATGACTCTTCATGTTGAGTGTGGGCCAGAGATGCTATCGCCTAACTCAGCTTCAACGCCGTCACTGTTCTCATCGCCAATGTCACTGGCACAAATGTGTCCCACCAGCTCTTGCGTAAGGATGGCAAGAGCCTCGCTTTATCACGCCTGCAAAGTTCCTCTCAGCAGGACAAATGAAAACCATTGATTGACGTTGAAATAGTCCTTCATTCTTGCAGTCCGATTGAAAGTCTCTCTAGAAATGTTGTTCAAGCTCATCCTTTCCTGAGTCTATATGCTCTATACAAGTGAGGCAGGACTGAAGCCAGCCTGTTTCCCCACTGGACGACTCTAATTGAGAAAAACTCAAATGTGTGCTTTCTTTAAAAGTTCAAAACTCAATTTCACTGTGCTTGCAGTTCTGGTCTACAGAAATACCTCAATGTGTGGAAGCTTTTTCCTCCTTTAATTCCAGCACAATTTCTCCTCGACAGCCAGGAGAGAATCCAATTAGTTAGGAACTCTCAATCATAAAATCTTAGTAAGCGTGAAACAAACTTGGACCGACATCTTTTTACTGCCAAAGAACCTAATTAAGGGATGATAATTTATTGCTCTCCAAATTTGCAAAGGCTTTTGTGCTTTGACTAAGTATCCGCATTGAAAAAAAAAGTGAGACAGCGAAACGATAAAGTAATAATAGGCAACAACTTCACTATTTCACTGCATAGCTTCTGAACAACTGCCATCTGAGACTAGTTTTTAGGAGTTTCTGACCTCAACAAAGATACATTTTTAGATGCACAAAAACAAATACAAGGCGAATGTGTTTTATATATTATATTTGCTGTTGACAGCAGAGCGCTAGATGAAAATAAGGTTTTCAGAGCGTAGGGAAAAAATGGTTTATACGGCGTGAAATTGATTCTGATTCTCTGCATATAGGAGGCCGAAAGCATGAGTCAAGTGATTGGGGGCACCGGTGATGGTGAGACCCCTGTAGCTAACAGCCATTAGACAGGAGAAGAATGATGAGACCCAGGCCCTCAAATGAATGAGCACTGACAGGTTACCAGTTCCTGGTCCTCTCAACTGTGTATTATTTCTCAAAGTGTGTTTGGGAGATACGATCATCAGTTACATTTAAGGCTGCTCTCACATATACTGTGATGAAATGACACACTGGGTGCACATTTATTTTTACAGCTTTTACAGCTTTTAAGTTTGGTCAAATTTTTTTTTTTTTAAAGATTTTTTTGGGTGGATTTTTTCCTTTATTTGACAGTAATATAGTGGAGATAAACAGGGAAGTTGGGGACAAGAATGGAGAAGACATGCAGCAAATGACCCAGGCTGGAGTCAAACCTGGGTCACTGTGAGAAGGACACAGCCTTTATGGTGCACGCGCTTAGATCGATGAGCCACCGGGGCGCCCACACTTGGTCAGTTTAACACTGAGCTACGCATAGACCAATATATTCTCATCCCGGACTCGTCATATATTGACGCTACCTGACCAAGCGTTGATATGCCAGACAGAAGGAAGCTTTGGTGTCATTATTTGAGGGTTAAGGTTAGGGTTCGGGTTAAAGGTTTGGGTTAGGGGGCAGGGTTCGTTTTAAGAACAGCTGACTGAGAAAATCAGCCATGGGGCCCCAAAACATGGAAAGTGACATCTCACCGATTTTGATGAAACTTGGTGCAGGAACAGTACTTAGCTCGTCAAAAACTTTCCCCAAATATTTTTCAGTATAGCATTTAGTGGTTGCCATGGGAACCAGTCTTGTAGCTCAAATGTGCCTGTCAGCCGGCAATAAATAAGAGCAAATTTGGCTGTTTTGAGGGCAGAAAAATTGTCATAAAAGTGCAGTTATAAAAAGATATGCTTCTTGAGCACGAAGCAGCACAAACTCTAAAGTTCAAATTTTGGTGTTCAAGTCAATATTTTTTTAATTCTGAATTTTTTTTTGAAAGACCTGAAATGGCTTCGCGAAAATGATCAAAAAACAAGCTCCACTAACATGTAAATTGTGAGTGAGCAGACCGGATCTATGAGCTAATATTTACACGATGTAACAAGAAACATTGTATCTTGCCGTACTCGTCATGAAATTTTCTCGCATCGCAGGTATAATGTGCCTGGAGGAGCACAAACTTTCCAAATTTCGTCCATTTCCAGCCTGCTGTCAAGTCTTGGCGGTAAACAACCTAGAGACAGACGTCACCACACAGCTGCCAAACCAACTAGAAGCTAAAACAATACAGAGTGAGTTGTTTTTATGTTTATAACTTATAGTATTGCTTTACTACATGATTTGGCAACAGTATATCACGTACTTGTGTCATTTAAACAACAATATAGATGACAGATTATCGTTTTCTTGCTGGACCCTACTACCCTAGCAAAGCTGAATGGACTTTGCTGACAAGATCGATTGAGATGAAAAGAGTGCATCTGTGAAATCGTAATTAGCAGTGGCGGGCAGTGGACAGAGAACAAGGAGGGCGATAAACATGTCTTTAAACTGCTTTTTAGTCTTGATCTGTTTTCAGTCAATTTCCCTGGTCAAAGACACTTGAACTCTCCCCTCTCAGGTGTAGCTAGCAGTCTTCGTTAAGACGAGAAACCAAACGCACCAGTTGAACACAAAAAAGAGTCCATTTCAATCTTTTTCAATTAAACAATCATTACGCACAGGTTTGACAACTTTCTTAGGATATGACAAAATTTAACTTGGAAAATCCACAGTGGTTTTTTTGTGAAGAGTTGCCTATTTTGGCATGTGAATTAAACATTTAATAGAATTTATTATTCCCTCAAACTACTTGAGTATAGAGTAGCTGGAACTGCATTTTTTCCTCATCTTCAATTTTTTTTTCACTTGGTTTCACGGACTTATTTCTATGTGCATCACCAAAGTAGATTTTCATCACAGAAATGACCCATTGATGACATGGAGCCTTTGATTGTCATCTGCATGACAAACTTAGTGATATATCACTGTTACTGAGAGTATTCATATTTTGAGATTGTGATGTGATTTTTTTGTACCTCTAAGACTTGAGGTTAGGGTGAGTGATATTATTTAACTACCAAGATCTATTTTCATCACAGAACTGACCCACTGACATTGAGTCTTTGATTATCATCTGTGTGGCAAACCTTAAACACAAATCCTGGCAGTGAGCATATTATGACATAGAGACTGCAGTGGCATTTACACCTCAAAAAAAAAGTTAAACACTTGTTGCTTGGACAGTTGTGAGTCTAAAGAAATTCCAGTGTAATTGTTTCTAATTTTATGAAGAAGGAAAGGACAATGGAGTCTGTGAATATTAACATGGTCTACATGGGCTGCCCTCCTGCATGTTGTATTTATATATTTGTGAATGATAACATCATGGAATATTAGCACGGTCCACGATGGTCACTCCTTGAATGTGATTGTTCACATTTTCACTTGTATTTTCTCAGCACTCCTTGTGGAGAAGTATGTGTGAATATATTGGAAGTTCATATGAAAAGCAATAACTTTTAAAGATATTCCCATGGTTCACTGGAGTCACTCTACAAAATTATGTCACATGATGACAGAGTGAATGGCAGATCTGCAGATGTGCAGGAGTCTGATCAATTTTACTATTTTAACTTGTTCTGTTTCATGAAAGTAGGAGCACACTGGTGGGACAAGTATTGGCACTTCATCTGAAAAGTAACAACTTTTAAAGAAATGAATGTGGTCCACACAGGTCAGTCTTTGATAGTCAGAGGAGGGTCTATGGATGACTTGCAGATGAATTCCCCCATTTTCAGTTGATTTTCCGCTTCTTTCAAAATAGGCCCACATTTGAGTGGAACATACTGGCACATAGAATATATTAACTTGATCTACTGGGGTCACTCTTTGAATATCATATGATGACAGGGTCTATGGATGATCTGCAAAAGTGCAGGGGTCTGATGAATTCTGCCGTTTCCACTCAATTCTTTAAAATAGAGCCACAATTGTGTGAAACTCGCTGGCACTGAAAGTGTAAGGGACATTTTTTTATTGTATTAGCATGGTCTACAGGGGTCACTCTTTAAATGTCAGATTAAGTCAGGGTCTTTGGATGATCTGCAGAAGTGCAGAGATCTGATGAATTTCCCTGTTTTCGCTCAAATTCCCATTTCTTCAAAATAGGCCCACATTCGTGTGGAACATACTGGCATGATATTCAGATGGTCTGAAGGAGTGTCTCATTACATGTAATGTATTGACTGGGTCTGTGGATTGTCTGCAGATACAAGGGGAGCATGTCAACTTCACTGTTATTACTCAATCTTGCTATATCTAAAAATCTTCTCAAACTGAAATGTTCAAAGATTTACTCAGCACCAGATGCGAGCAGATTTTATTCAATGAATCTGAAGCTGAGATGTCCCCCTTTAATATATATGTAATGAAAACAGCCAATCATGGTCTGCTCGCTGACAGGACACCAAGCAATATTGCCAATATTTCGTATTTTTCCCATTTCTGAAAAGTGTATAAACTTCCTGACACAAAAGGTACAACCGTGCATTACAGTTGTTATGTACCTATAAATGTTACTCATGTATGAAAACAGTGGAATTTGGGCGTTTTATTGATATGTATTTTTCATACGTGGCTTAATACTTAATTCTGTATCCTAATATGAAAATAATGCAAATTCAACCACACCAAGACACCACACTGGCTGAATTTTGCCCTTTTTTAACAAAGTCCATTCCCATGTTAACCAAAATTAATATTGTCGAAACAACTGCTGTATTTGCCATTTTTCATCATAATAAGCATGTGTGAAAAGTTTCATTAAGATCTGCCGACCCAGACTTTCCCCCCATTGCTGATTCTCTCGGTCTGCTGTTCTTAACCTCTTAAGCCCCAGCCTCTTTTTTAGGTTTCTGTTTGAAAATGACATACCCAAAATGAATAGAGTATATCACTGTTTGTGTAGCATGAAGTATCAGAGAGGGAGACATGGAAATGTGGAGAGAGGGTTGATTTTCTGACGCTACTCGGATTTTGATATTTGAACATTAATATGCTTGGCGTTTGAGTTGTGCTTGGTGTATGTAAAAATGACTTAAATGTGCTTGTAGCAGAGGCTCTTCTGTTTCATTTGATGTGTAATATGACTATATTGCTACTTAATTAGCGCGGCGTTGTATGTATTTTGCTGCGGTGAGTCTCAGGGTGCCCCCAATTGGGGGACCCTGGAGTTTAAGAGGTAAAACTGGCGTCAATAAAGGACGCTAAAAGCAACCGTTTGTCTCGTATATCGACGCTTGGTCAAGTAGCGTCATTATATGACGTGTCAGGATGGGAATGGACTCCATAGACATTTTACAGTCTACCACACCCCGTCCTCTGTTTAGTGCTCCGTGTGCTAATTTTGAGAGTAAATAGTTCCAACTCCCATTAGAAATTTCTTCACAAGGTATGGAAGATAATGCGGCATTTTCACAATCTTTATCCCAGTGAAATACTTTTAAACCCAATAAGTACACGACAGATGTAAATGAACGCAGAGAGGTGAGGATGACGGGAGTCGTGGTTTCATTGCTTACAGTTTGGCGGTGGCTAGTCACCTGCGTCCTGGGAACTAATTATCAGGGAAAAGATAGGAACAGGGATTTCAGTGATTCCACTGATCCTGAGAGAGTGGCCAGTGACATCATTGCACTCTTATTTTGATTGAATGGAAGGAACATCTCCAACTAACCAAAGTCCATAATTTATGATAATGCAACAGAGGTTGAGTATTTAACATGTATAATAAACAGAGAAAAACACTGAATCCTTTAAAAGATGGCAAATCCTTTAATGTGGTATTCAGTAAGGAAGATATAATTATTACCCTTCATTCACATGACTGGTAAAATGACTGACCATTCAGTGGCATAATGGCAGTGCGCTCACAAAATCTTCCTTTCTTGAAATTGCATTGAGCAGATAGGGTGAGAGGCAGAAAGGTTATTTCTTTTGAAAGGTTAATAATAATGGCCACCAGAGGGTGCTGTGGACACACGCTTTGAAAAAATGGCTGACCTACAACTCCTCTCCTTTCGTCCAAGCTGAGCTCTGACAACAATACTTCCTTGCATCACAATTCTCTCAGAAAACAATGCTGTCGTTAATAAAAATAGATGCAAGGATATTTTTGATGGCGCATCGTGCAGTTTGCTGCAAAGATCTCCCTTGAACAAACTGTGAAAAACCATAGAGGTGTGAAATGCCTTTCACAAGCCTCTTTTGAATGAAAAATAGCTCTTTCCTGGCATCCTTCAACAGAGGAATATTTCCCACTTCAGAGAAATATTTTATTTGAAAATATAAACATTTACTTTCACTGTCAACATGTTGTCTGCCGTACATTTAGTAGAAATATAAACACTTATTGTTTGATGATGAAATCAAAACCAATATCCTGATCTTTCAGCAATATCTTGATGTCTAGAGAAAGAAAAGGTGAGGCAGGGCATGAATCATTTCAGCAAACTGTAACTTATTCTACCCCTTGGAAAATCCTCTTTCCAGAAATTACCCACAATCACCTGAAATTCTACCAGAAATCCAGCTTCAAATTCTGCAGAAACAGTTTCAGTGTAAGATTACAATATGATTTACATGTAAACACCAGAAGTCATCCATGAAACAGTGACAAAATTTTAAAAAATAATAAAAATGCATCCCTCCCTGGTTCTCTGAGACTGAAGAGGAGGTTATTCAGTCCACGAGAGAGAGAGAGAGAGAGAGGAAGATCGAGTGACAAAAAGAAAAAGGGATCGAAAGAGAGAGAACGGAGATTGAAGGAGACAGAAAGAGATAGAAAAATAAGATTCCCACTGCCTACGACTGGAAGATCAGAGGTGGTATTTCAACGACTGAAAGATACAGAAACATCCAGAAAAAGGGAGTGAGGTGACCGTATTGCCGTGGCAATCGTACAAAAGGAGTATAGTGAGTGGCTCGGGAGTGACCGATCCCCGCTCCTCTGGTGGAGGTGCGTTGGGGATTTCACAGCCAGGCTGCGCTCATCTTTGTCCACTCGCCAATGTTTCCAGGATGAGAAATGGAGAATCACAGAAGCACAATTCAATTTCCTCCCGAAGACTCTGTTTCCCCCTGCCTTGCAGTTTCACTGGGACATCTCACTGCTGGAGCGCGTGGCGCCCTCTGCCTCCACTCAAAATTACAAATTAAATTCAAACTTTTATCTCGTTTCCTGCCGCTGTCAAACTACTCCTGGTCACATCTTCCCTCTGCGCGCAGCAAAAAAAAAAGAAACTGCAGGAGCAGGGACAATCTACTGGTTCGGATGCTGTTGTCATATCTGGGTCATTGCTCATTTGCTTTGATTGGGCCCAAGTGCGTTACAATGAAGATGGAGATAGCCAAGTAATCGTTACCTGAGAGGCCTTTTTTCAAGCTTGATTTGTGATTCACTGTGAACAGGCGGCTAGTTTTGATTGATGAGCCTCGTTATTCGCACCAGTACTGAATAGTGGCTGTTTTTTTTTTTTTAAACTCCCTTTCAAGTGGTTTCGCGCCTGCTCATCAACAGTACTGTGAGTCTTCATCAATTATTGCAAGCTCCTGAAACTTGAAGCTCCTCGTCTAAATCTCTTGATTAAACTCGAGGCAACCACAAGCCCAATTCCGAAATAGTTGGGACGAAGTGTAAATTGTGAATAAAATCAAAATGCAATGACTTTCAGATCACATGAGCCAATATGTTATTAACAACAGAACATACATAACATTTCAAATGTTGAAACTGAGACATTTTACATTTTCATTCATCTTCTATACCCGCTTATTCCTCACTAGGGCCTATCCCAGCTGGCTACGGGCAAAGGCAGGGACCCACCCTGGACAGGTTGCCAATCCATCGCAGGGCACACACACCATTCACAGACCAGTCACTCACACTCATACCATTGGGCAATTTAGTGTCTCCAATTAACCTGACATGCATGTCTTTGGACTGTGGGAGGAAATCGGAGTACCCGGAGAAAACCCACGCGAACACGGGGAGAACATGCAAACTCCAGGCCGGATTTGAACCCACGACCTTCTTGCTGTGAGGCAGCAATGCTATCCACTGTGAATCAGCTGAAAGAACATTTAGCAAGTAATTAAGTTAACTGGCATCAGGTGTGTAACATGATTGGCTATAAAAGAGATATCTTAGAGAGTCTGAGTCTCAGATGGCCAGAGGCTCTCCAATCTTTGAAGGCTTCCGTAAAAAAAGAATTGTGGAATACTTTACAAGCAATGTTCCTCAACGTCAAATTGCAAAGGCTTTGAAGGTCTCATCATTGACAGTGTATAACATGATCAAAAGAGTCAGAGAAACTGAAAAAATCTCCGTGCATGAGGGACAAGGCCATAGACCTTTACTGGATGCCCGTGATCTTCGGGCCCTCAGACGCCACTGCATCACTCACCAGCATGAATTTGTAATTGACATTACTAAATGGGCCCAGGAATACTTCAAGAAACCACTGTCTGGAGACACAGTCCACCATGCCATCCACAGACACCACCTAAATCTCTATCATGCAAAAAGGAAGCCGTTGTTGAGCATGATCCAGAAGTACCGCCGTGTTCTGTGGGCCAAGGCTCATTTAAAATGGACTGTAGCAAAGTGGCAAAGTGTCTTGTGGTCAGACGAGTCCAAATTTGACATTCGTGTTGGAAATCATGGGCGTCGTGTCCTCCGGGCTAAAGAGGCGAAACACCACTTGTGTTATCAGCGTTCAGTTCTAAAGCCAGCCTCCATGATGGTATGGGGATGCATCAGTGCATATGGTGTGGGACACTTGCATGTTTTAAAAAGCACCATGAATGCTGAAAGGTATATAAAGCTTTTAGAGCAACATATGCTGCCCTCCAAACAACATCTATTCCAGAAGGCCTTATGTATTTCAGCAGGACAATGCAAAACCACATACTGCAGCTATTACAACAGCATGGCATCGTAGTAGAAGAGTCCGTGTGCTGAACTGGCCTGCCTGCAGTCCTGATTGAGAAAATTTGTCGCATAATTAAACGAAAAGTCCGTCAAAGGACCCCCAAAACCTTCCAGCAGCTGGAAGCCTGTATTAAACAAGAGTGGGATCAAATTCCAAAGGCTAAACTTAAGAAACTTGTCTCCTCAATGTCCAGACACCTCCACTCTTTGTTCAAAAGAAGAGGGGATGCTATACCATGGTGAACAGGCCACTGTCCCAATGTTTTTTTTAGACCTGTAGTAGCTATCAAATTTGAAATGAGCTCATTTTGTGGATAAAATTGTAAAATTTCTCAGTTTCAACATTTACTATGTTATCTCTGTTCTATTGTGAATTAAATACTGGCTGGTGCGGTTTGAAAGTAATTGCGTTTCGATTTCATTTACAATTTACACTTTGTCCCAGCTGTTTGGGAATTGGGGTTGTACTTCTTGCCCTTACCTTTTGGTCGTGAAGTTCAACAGATTCGTCCTGTGGGGGGGTCCTCTTAACCTCTGTACACCTGACAGTAAAGCACAAAAAGAGCACAAGGCGACAGAGAAATACTGACAGTCTCCAGTCCTCAAAGCAGCAGATTTAATTAGACGCATTCAACCAAACGCACAGCCTCTAAGTGTTATACAGTGAAGCTGGTTAGTCAACGTCAAGGCTGCAAAGCTGCAGGGAGGATACAGGGGGAGGGGTCCTCCCTGTCACTTCCTGTCAGGCTTCTACAGGGACAGCTCCTTATGTGGGCGTCGATCCTAATCACGCACACTATCTATGCCCTCCCCCCATTGAATTTGCATGCGAGAGAGGACGGGTTGTGGATGTATCTGTATTAATTTCATATCAGCCATCAGGATAAAGCCAATTCAACTGATCCTTGGCTGCTTTATATAGAATTCCCCAGTTCCCCAAAACCCATTCCCTCCCCCATAAATAGACATTTTATATAAGCAGGGCTTGGTGCAAAGGGACTGAACTCGGCTTAATCTGCCCAAATGGAGACGTTGCTGTCCATATTTTAAGTTCTGCTCCCAATGGGCACCATGCTGTCTCTCTGACTTATCCCCCCGCCACACACACACACACACCCAACTCCAGCCCCCCACCCACACACACACACACACACACTCGAATGCACCTTTACACACAAATACACGCCCCCTCCCCCCAAACGAACTCCCACATGTTCAGCGGGATCAATTTTAGTACAAATTCAATGAATTTCTTGAGCACTGTCTATATTTCCTTAGAGAAACCATTGCTGTTGCTCTCCGTTAAAACCCGGCTCCAGTGGCCAAATGATATTTAGCAGCAGCCTCAGATGAGCCTTGGCACAAAACCGAACTTCCCATCAAGCATCAGAGCGCTGGGGAGGGAAATGACTGGGCCGGGGGACACCATCCCATCTTCTCAACAAGGATTGATGGCAAAAAACAAAACAAAAAAGAAAAAATTAAAATACATTTTATTATGAAAACACAATGGAGTGACATTGCATTAAATGTCTTAAAGCACGGCAAATGGTGTTACTATTCAACTTAGTTCATTGAAAGACTTTGATTTGTCAAACTCAGAATTTATTTATCTATCTATCTATCTGTCTATCTCTCATGGTGTGGTTTGCTGTATGGGGCAAAGGGTTTTGATTGCAATAGTTCAACCAAAAGAGTTGTGAAAAATTTGAATTTTACATTTTTTCCCCGCATATTTCATTCTTTCCAATGTGTAATATATTCAGTGCTCCAGTGGCGCGGCTTCTTGCTTAAATAGACCTAAGATGGCAATTGTGATTCATGATACATAGTTTTGCCATTAATTATCTTCTGTATGATTCAAAAGGGAATACTTGAAATAAAAATTATTAGTTTTTGTTCCTCTGCTTTTGAATGCTGCTTTGTAAACAACATTAAAGACCAGTCTGTGAAGGGAGCTGATAGTTGACTTGAAACTTGTGTCGCAGCTATTAGCGCTTGTGTCTGTATGCACAGCACGTCTGCACATTCATTCTGCCATACAGACCTCAAATACAATAACACACCAACGGCTCATGCGAAGTATTTGACAATTAAGAATCCAAATCTGTCTGTCAATTCCTACTGTGAAAAGGCATTAAAAAAAACATAAATGCTGGTATGAAAACAGATCTCGTTGCTGCAGAAGATGCCTGATTTTGTTGGTAGTGCTGCCCACAAACCAGTGATCTGATTTACAGTAACTTACCGTAATGCAGGATTAGTTTTCATTTCCCACACTTCAATGACTAAAACTACATTGGTTCTTCCGCGATTAAACAACGTTGAACCACGAGGAGAGCATCCCCCAACACCTGCCTACATCTTGAGGAGTTCGTGGGGCGTTTTTTATGGAGAGAGATCAAAAACAATCAACACGGCGCTGTTTCTGCAGAGGCCCCCTGATGGCCTGTAAACCACGGATTCATGGCAGGCCGGTGGCAGGGAAACTGTGTGGCGACAAAAATCAAACGTGTCTCCCTGGGCAAAGCCTCTTTTTCTGTCTCTTTCTTTGCCTCTTGCGCTACCTCATTTATCTCTTATCTCTCTCTCCCTCCACAGATCTCTGTCTAATTTCCACAGAAACACTCTATCCTTGTCCTCTTTTCTGGATATTTCTACCATTTCTGGAGATAGGGGGTGGATCCATGATTCTCCCTGTATTGGGGATCTGAATATGAATGCAGGCACTTGGACTGGTCTCCAGGGTTTGGCAGTTAGCATCAGTGAATTCCAACATTAGAAGAGCAGGGATTTACGACAGATGTGACTTAATTCTGATAATGCTGAACCGCGGGAGGAAGTAAAAATGAAGAAAAAAAGCAAATTCTGTAATATATAAATAGTATACAATGAATGTGTTTCGTGTACTTGTGTTTGCAGTACTACATCATATGTTCTTGAACACCCAGGACTAAAGTCATCCCTGAATAGTGACAGAGAGAGAACTGGGAAAACAAAAGCAACAGAGGGCTGAACATTCTGGAAAACCCCTTCAAACCGGGACCATAAAACAGAGGGAAGATCACCGAGCACAAAGGACTAGTTTTGGGGGATGAGACCCTAAATGGAGATCACGCTTCAGTGTCCTCTGAGTCCAGCCCAGAGGCTCAGAGGAGAACGGCTATTTATAGTTTAGCAGATTATTTATGTCGGTTTTATTTTATGTTTATTTGCCAAATGCCCATATCTCAAACGATTTATGAGCCAATCTGTGGCAATACAGATTAAATGCTGATCACAGGAGTTAAAGGGCTAAAGTACAAGCACACAACAGTAATTGCTTCAGCCTAAAAATGCTGCATCGCATAGCAATTAGCACAAGTAGCAGCATGGGAGGATCCTTTTAACTTACACAGTGTTTGACAAGGAACCAAAAGAGCTAAGATACTTGGTTATCATGCTAACAAACTCAAAGAGCCTGAGCTGCATGGAGGTACGTAGGATTTCATTTCGATGTGGAACAGGAAAGAGGAAACAGGAAATGGAAATTCTGTGCTGGTGGGGTTACAGTCAGATCTACATTCATGATGGCCATGGGTAAACGATATGTGACATGTGTGACACTGTATGCGAACAGGCTAAGAGTATAAGAGCAAAATTTTCAACGGCAAAAAAATTTGATGCAGTTTTCTGCTGGCCATCTGCATAGGCGACAAACAGGCCAAAACAAAGAAGAGAACAAATTAAACACACACACACACACACACACACACACACACACACAACATGTCACTGGCACCGACTGAACCAGGCTTATACACAGAGCTTGGTCTGATAATGGGCCAATAGGGAACCATATTGGGGCCTGTCTCCAGCTGCTATGAGACCACACAGTTATGACAGCCAGTGTCATCCTCATGAGCTACTAATGCCCACAGTAAATACATGAGGCATGGGCATCCCCAGCGGGGCACGCCACCGTCAGGAGCCTGGGGTGTGGGTGACGGACGCACCCTGCGGGGATCCGATCGGCTCACTGGGAAAGGCATCCAACTAATGAGAAAAAGCTGGCACACAAGGGCAAAAGAAATGTTATTTTTCAGCCTTTGGCACCAGTGATGTTCTCGTCAGGATCAAAACTGACTCTGTTCGGAGTTTAACTGCAGCAAAAACCCTGAAATTGATTTCGTTCAGCATGGTGACATTCTGATGACTTTTCCTGGAGCAACCCCACCATCTGAAACCGCTATATACTGTGCTTTTCATATTTTTATCCAACTGGTGCACACTGATGGTACAAAGATTGCCTGATGACCTATTTTAATCCCCATTTATCTTTGAAATTGGCACATGATCAAATGTAAGCACCACATATGTATTTAACCTAAAAAAAAAAAAAAAGAAATCAATATTGAGAACTTTGTAAATGTAGATTGCAGCAATGCGGTCTTCCTGGGATGTGAAGTCTTGAAACAGCTTTCGATTGATGTGCTGGTGATAGACAGGCCATTTCTATGCAAGAAGTAGATTTTATCACAGGGGTCTGATGAGAGTCAATAATTTTCAACCCGGTGTAAATGTAAAGGTGACTTCGACGAGGCATCGACAGAGTATCCTGGACAAAGAGAGCTTTAACTCATTTCCTACGGCAAGCCGCTGCTAGCGGCGCGACGAATTCTACGATTCCCTTCGGTACGCCGCTGCCAGCGGCGTGGATTGCCATTCGCAGTCCAATGAAAACACGAAATCAGTTGACGACCGATGTCATGGGCCACCTGTACTTCAAGACTTCATACTGTGTAATTTTCGGTAAAAGTATTCCGTACAAACGCGACAATTTTATATAAAAGTATTCCGTAAGGAATGAGTTAGGACATTCAAAGTGGACAGATCCAGCAAAGGCAAAGCCCGCATACAAGAAAAACTGAAAGTTCAAGTGCTTAGCACAGGATAATTAGCTGACTGGGCCCAGGTTTTGATGCTGCTTAAAATGCACGTGGGGCAGGGAGTTCAAACCAACCAGCTAATGAGGCAGAGGCCAGGTGTATGGGGGGGGAGACAGATCTCAGATCTCAGGCCGTTACTGAGCCAGAAGATCTGGAGGCCAGACTGTGTATGTGTTCAGCAAAAACGTGTGCCCCTCTCGCAGAGAATGAAGCCAGAGCTCCGACTGACTGCTGAGCAGCGAAGGCAACGCTTCCTGCCTGTAACCGTGGCGATGGCTCGACCGTGTCGCTCCAGGGCTGACTGTTCGAGCGTGGGCGCGGAGAGAGGATTATCCGTATTCAGCCTCATCCTTTTCTCTCGCAGAATAGAAAACAAGCAACGACAATAAAAAATCCACAAAAGAATTCCGCCGCGTTTGCGGCCACATCGCTCAAGCGCCTTCTCCGATGGGCCCGGACCAATGAAACACTGCAACTCGACTGAATACATTCAACAAATTACAATGGCATCTATTTAACTAGCTGTAGTCTTTTTTTTCCTGTGTAAATATAGAGGGGTGTACACAGAGATGTGGGAGATGTTGCTTGATTTACTTCCAGACTCCACATAGATTATTCTTGCCGTAACATAGCTGGCTGTCTTTCTCATTGTTAGAATGAAAGCCGTGATATTGTTGGGATAAAACACTCAGTTGTATGGTTTCACAAAAGTGCATTCGATACAATTTAGATTCTTCCCCCTCTTTTTTCTGTCCAGTCATTTTCACAGGCTAAGTTGATTCCTGCAACATCCTCTATCTACTTGGACAAGCACAGACGGGGATGTGTGCGCCTCTGAAAGGTGATGTCAGCTGTTGATTCACTCCGCCTGCTGAGATTCTGCAGAAGTCAGAAATCACACGGTCAGAGACACTGAGTTGCTAGGGCAGGCAAACTGTCAGCCCCCGACTGACCAATGAGAATCATCGGTGAGTGTTCCGAAAGGGTCACCCCAGGTGAGAGAGTCCCGCCCTCCCTCCCTCCCACCCTGGGAAAACACTACGGCAAATTGGGCATGACCTTGCTGGGCTGGGGCGAGCACTGACACAGTTTGCGTTTCACGCCAGACGATGGTACCCATCACCACTATGGAATATTGGAACAGTGCCGTACCTGGATCGGGCGCAAAGCAGCCGGATTACACAGATTTGAGCTCTGAGTTAAAATGTCGAGAGCTCTCCATCTCCCTCTCATTCATTAAGCTGAACAAGAGGATGAAAACATACAAGTGTGGTACCTGTCCATTTGAAATAGGCTCTACACAGGCACAAAATGAATGCGATGTTTTGAAGGAAATGAAAAAAAATTTGATTGGAAAAAAGAAAAAGAACTAGGACAAGAAGGATAGCTGTTTTGCCTTAACTCCCTGCAAATGTGACTGCGCAGAGCAATGAAGCATGGTTTATTTAACATCACCCGCTGTTTGGCATCGCCACAAAACTGCATCTGAGATTTTGCTTACCCCGGAGTTTTTTTATAGACTGTGATTGGTGCTTCCTTCCAGCATCTCTGCCCTTATCAGACACCACCTACCCAGGAGTGACATAAAAAAAGAGAAAAAAGAAAGAAGAAGAGCGAGAGAGAAAAAAATTGAGCAAAATCAAACAAAGCTGCCGATCGTGGGCTCAACCACACCGCAGCAATTGCTTGTGTACATAATTAAAACAGCAGTTTGCTCGCGCACAATACTCGACGGGAACCTCGAATGCTGTCAATGATAATTTCCTCACTTAGGGGACTGCAGCTGAACAATCCCTCCGCTGAAAATGTATGGGTATGGGAAGGCAATAAATGGAGTGTGGCATTAAGCATGGTGCTGATGGGAACAGAGAATTTAAAGGCATGGAACGCAGCTCACGACTCACACTAGATCGAAAGGAATAGAATTCTGCTTTTTGACGAAATTGATTTTACACGTTATCAGATCCATCACATTCAGTAGATAAGGGCCACAGTATTTAAGGCATTGATTGAAGTGAATTTAGTGGTCTTGTATTTTGACAGTGTGTAGCACAGTAAAATAGTATTCCAAGCGGTGGTGTTGTTAGGAGTGCATTAGCTTTTGCAGATGTTTATTCAGTGGAGGGTACACAGTGGTGTATGGAGTAGTATATCCTATTCTATCACTGTAAATTTACAGTATAATTAGCAATCAGCCAAAAAGTCGTTGAAACACACTGGAGAGTATATCCACTTTCCCCTTAGTAATCTACCCATCGATCAAATAGAAAATACCCACTTCTCCAGGGACTACTACACCGCTGGGTTTATACCAGCATTTTCTGTAAAATGTATTTTGATGTTCTTTGACCCCAAAAGGGATTTTGAAGGTATTTAATGGCACCACAGTGCACTCAAAGCTAAAATGCTATTTTGAATATGTATGCAAATGGAATGACTAATTATAACTCAATTAAAGAGTAATGAACACTTGAGTCTAATGAACACTAGCATAGATTAAGTAGCCATATGCAAATGGTCCATGAAACCACTTTCCTGAAACCTGTCCACTGAACATTTTACACTGTGTCAAAAGCCAATTTGTGGCATTTATTAACAGTACTTAATTGTCTTTTGAATAGCTAGCTCTGTCCGGATGCCAAGGCCCGTATAATAAGTAATTTTCCAGATAGCATGACAACCATCTACATATTCATTTACCAGACCGACAGGCATGCCAACTCAGATCATTTCAAAAGCACAAATCTTCTTTTAATTTTATCCACCTGGAAAAGGTGTCAGCAAGGCACACACCATTTTCCTCTCCGCTTTTCTATAATCATCTTTCATTCCCCAAACGTTGCGTTTTTCAGCGGACAAAGGGAACCCAAGTGTCAAACACCATTGATATCCGTCGTTACTCTCATCTTCAGAAGTGCAAATCAGAGTCTTCTTCAGCAAGACACTCGCTGAATGCATAATGATCAGCGAGTCAGCCAGAGTTCCACCGACTGACTCCCCAGGGAGAATAAAGGGGAAAAAAACGTAATAAAAACTAAGAATGATGTTTTTTAAAAGACTTGAAATTAACTGCTCGTCACACACTGCAACGCTTCCCGAGGAGGAATGTCTGTTGATGGCTACAGGGCAATGTGGCTGTTCTCTATAGTGGACCAGAACACCTGTTTTATATTTAAAAAGCACACAAAGAGATAGGCAGGAAATAAAATTAAACAAAGCTGGTCTTCCTGTTGGGGTCCTGGTCTAAAAAAAAACATAACAAATCAAATGAACAAAAGAAGATAAAACAAAAGGCGCCTAAACCCAGACTGTTGAGTTTTCCCAGTTCTCTACCTTCCACTGTTCCTCAGTCTAATGCGAAAGAAGCAAAACTTTGAAGTATTTGAGCTGATGGGATGATTCAGAACAGGTGCGTGGCAAATCAGACCAGGTGTGTGGCAAATTAACCAGAAGGCGGAAGAAATAGCTGGCTTCATGAACTCCTCAAGAGTTTCCCATTGAGATTTTTGAAGTTGTAATTATGACATGCCTAGGACTCCAGTGCTCTTTGTTGGAAGTAAATAAGAGCAATTAATGCATGGTGTTATCATATTTTTTCAGGCAGGCAGGGTCGCGCTTGAGGCTCATCAAAAATAGATTTTAAATCAGCGGTGAACCAAGTACACAAATCCTGTATTCGAGTTAAACTGCAGATACCAAAATCAAGTATTAAATCAGTAAAAAGAAAAGAACTCCTTTTAAATTCCACTTAAGTACATGAAAGTATTTACAACGTTCTTTCCAAAATTGGGATGGTATGGAAAACTTTAAGAAAAAAAAGCAGTGTTCGGAAATCATCTTTGACTTAAACAAAAATGACAACAGTGCAAGAAAAAATATTTCATGCTTTATCAATGTTATTTTTCTTTTTTGAAAATCTACACTCATTCTTAATTTGATACCTGCAACAAAAAGATGGGACACTAGCATTATGAGGCCCTAGAAAGTGCTGGAATGCAAGCAGGTGCTGATCAGGAGATGCTGTCATGCATGGATATGAGCGCAGCATCCACAAAAGATCCAGTCATTCACGTTCAACATGTGGTCGAGACTGACCACATTCTGAAACAGTGAACGATTGAATAACCTGATATTTTAAATACACAATATCGCAATATGAAGAGTTTGGTTCCAAAATGCAATATATCCATTTTAGTCATTTTGAGTAAATCAGCTTTTTCTATGTTGGTGCCTATTGCATTTTATCGAAAAACACAAACTTTGACCATGAAAAAATACACCATATATTATGCATTTCTAATGACGGGTTTTTGCACCATGTGTAAGAAGCGCCGGACTATCTCACTATGGCATTATCTCAATTTTTGTCATTTTGGCACTTATTGCGTTTTGGAACCAAACTCTTCATATGCTGGCGTAATTATTTCATGAATTTAACCCTCGCCAGTGCATAACACAGTACTTTTAAAAGATTCAGGGAATGTAGAGAAATCTCAGCGTAAAAGATGAAAATGAAAATCAATTCTGAGCGTCCTTGATCTTTTGTATCTTTCAGATGGCACTGTATTGAAGACTGGTATGCTTTTATGATAGATATCACCACTCGGGCTGGAACTACTTGGGAAAACCTTTGCCAATAAACTCCATTCGTCATTTTATCCATCAATGCAAGTAAAGACTGTACTGTGCATTGAGGAAGTCAGAGGTCAAAAACATCCAGAGGCACACCTGTCTTTTCTGGCCTTGACCTTATCTGAAATGGACTTTTACACAGTGGAAACACATGCTGTTGTTGGACCAGTCAATCGTTAAAATGGCTTATGTTAATCATGGACATTGTGTTTTCTAGGCCAAAGAAGAGAAGGACCTTCCCAGCAGATACAAACTTGAGTGTCAAAAGCTAATATCTATCATGTTACAGGGGTCTGTTAGTGCCCATGGCATGAGTGACTTAAATATCTGCGTGGTTGATGCTGAAGGACCTATTTGCATTTTGGAGCAATATAAACGTTCTTATAAACAATGTCTTATCAGGGACATCCCTCCTTACAAAACAAATGGAAGCTAAAATCTTCATGGTAACCAGAGAGTGCAGGTGCTTGACTAACCAACTAACAGCCCAGACCTGTTTCTAGTTCAAAATATCTTGCGCTTTAAATGGAAAGTTTTTTAAGTGGGGTTGTGTGAGGTACCTATCCTTTGTCAGTGTATTATCTGCAGCAGATAGTAAGCTCCCAGTTTGTAGAAGCAGAGTGTAGTGTTGGCTTAGAATCGGAGGAATAAACAGCCCTGGACGAGGACAGCAGCAAAACATAAATTAGCCACCTAAAAGATCATGTACAATATCAGACCTTCGACGGATAGCGTGAAAACTGCTTCTGTGAAGGTTAGGTCGAGTCATGCTCAAATAACCTCAAACATCTCATATGAGTAACTGGGCTATAATGTTGATACATGTAACATAGCTAAGTGTTAATGGATGAGGTATATTTTTCAGTTATTTTATTATGGATACTAGTTTGGCGCTGACATTTCAACTGGTACTGTGACATGCGTTCATTCATTGCGAATAATTCTAAAATACTTGGATTGGTGCCAGGTGGTCAGTAACGCCTTTTCATGGGGGATGGTTGATCTCCACTAAGTGCATAGTGATTGAAAATTTGTCTATAATTTCGTGAAATGCAGGTACAGGAGAGTATTGATGAATTCACAGTAAAAATAGGATTAGCACCACACCTTTTCTTTCCTTTGTCATTGTTTTGTTTCTCTACTGTCACATTATTGGACATTTAGGTTAGATAAGTGGATTGCTCAGCAGATACTTTTATCTGAAGGAAATTAATTTGCCCCATAGTTTTCATTATCCATTTACAGCAGTCCTCGCAACTGTGACTGTAGTAGACATAAAAACCGTTGGCTACTTCTATCCATACTATATGAACAACTGTGCATATAAGTCAGAAGCTGCTGAAAATCACCCAACACATTTACTTCCTCCTTCTGTTCTTATAAATATTGCCTTATGTTCTCTGCAGGTGTTTCTGACTTGGAGTATTAAAAAAAAAAAAAAATTTGGTTCAGACAGTCTGTGACACTGTATGATAATCAAAATGCATTTGGATGCATGGAATCTTCCAGAACGCTCCGAGGCAAGAAGCATTTCCAAAATCCCTGCTTCCCCTCTCCTCCACCCCCCATTCTGACAGCACCACAGTGGCCCCTGAGTGAACTTCACTACCGCATTGCTCAAAAAGCGAGAAACCGTGACAGCAAGGTCAAAAGACCACCCCAATAAATAATAAAGGTGAAGGACACTTTTTTGCCCACTTTCCACCAGTGCAAAAATATACAGAGGCCGCAGTACCTCACCATGCCAGGGACAAAGCATTTGGGAAGCCTGCCAGCCCTTGTGTAAAGGCTGTCGCGTACGCCAAGCATCTTAATCAATACACCAGCTCCAGTTGTCTCTGGAACATTTTGACAGATGATGGAAAGAAAAGAAACGTCAGTTCATGCTTTGGCTCCGCAGTTCCTGAGAAGATATTGTCAACAACAAAGGATTGCTTGGCAGGAACTGCTATAGATGGGCAGTTAAATAACCTTGGTACTGGGGTGTGCGCGTGCGCGTGTGCGTGCCTGCATGTGTATATGTTTGCATTTATTTGCATCCTCATATGTCAATGCTCGTATTTGAGTGTACAACACTTATACCTCTGCGTGTATGTGAGGACATCTTTCTGCATGAGACCTCGTGCCTTTGACTGTCTGTTTGTACGTGTGTGAGTTCTCAGGTAAATGTGCCGATTGCATACGTGAGAGTGTATACACGTTTGCATGTGGCTAAAGGAGGGCGTGTGTGTTTTGGTTGTTGGAGTGGAGTCAGGCATGATTCAGCTGTGAGTGATTTTGAAAGACGTTAAGGGTCCAAGAAAATAAGGTTCTAAACATTAAAATTATGGATTGCCAAGCCGGCCAAGATAAGTAAAATATTTATTTGTAGGACCATGCTGAACCAAAAGTCATTACAGGTCATTTTCCTTTGAAGGGAGAGAGTGAAGGGATTATTGCATATTTCTTTACTGCACCTGGAAGCTGATTAATGGATAAATCTAGAATGGGTGAAAATGACTTCAAATCATTGGCAGAATTTCTTTCTTTTTTTTTAAGGAAAACATAATAAAAAAATAAGTGGTTAAGTCAAAATACAAGATTAAAATGCTAGGTAAGACTTTCAGTGCAAACAGGGTGGTTCGCCCTGATGCAGTCACCTCCTGGGCACTGAGGGGGTGTGTCGATCAGCTGGGCAGGCACTCTCAGCCACCTCTGCAACCTCTCCGTGGACCTGCAGAGGGTGCCGTCACTATGAAAAACATCATGTACCATACCATGGTGCCACTGCACCCGGTGACTTCAAAACAGCGACACTAACCTCTTCTATAATCTTTGACAGGCTGGTCCAACTGGACCTGTGAGCACTTGCGGCAGACTCCCTGGACCCCTCACGGTTCACTAACTAGGCAAGAATTGGCACGGATGATACCATCATTTCCCACCTGCACAAGGCTTATTGTCATCTGGAGAGGCCTGGGAGCCCTTTATTTTCATGTTTTTTTTCTTTTAACTTTCTCAGTGCATTCAAAACCAGCCAGCCAATCAGCCACTAGAGGTAGACCATGGTGTGCTGGATTACTGAGTATCTCACCAGCAGACCTTAGCTCGTCTGGCTCCAGAACTGCCGGTCAGACATGCGAGTGTATTGTCAGCACACCACAGGGAACTGATCTGTTTCTTCTCCTGTTTACTCTCTGCACCCATGACTTCAGATTCAATTCTAAACCTTCTCATCTGCAAAAGTTCTCACATGACTCATCCATTCATCCATCGAAACTGCTGCTCTGTTTATGAAGTTTGCATGACTGGTCACGCAGTTCATGAAATACAACTGGATATTTTGCACTCTGTGTCACACCAGTGCCATTTAAATTGGTTATTCAATTATTTGATGCGGTACGGATGCATTTCTTTGCATATGTATCATACAAATTTTCATTTGTTTCTTTATTACGTTTTAATTTATTGCATTCCTTTTTCATAATTCCCATTTCTGTTCCTTTATAAATCACCACTGCTGTGAGGCTGTGATTTCCCTTAGGGGATAATTAATTAACTATCTATTTTTTAATCCATTGGAGTCTGATCTTGTATGTATGGCCACTGTATTAGTTAGCCGATCATCTTTTACATCATGAAAGCATTGTTAGTACCGCTAGGCAAGAGTATGAGTGGAATGGTCTTAAATGCAGTATCCAATGTCCGCAAATAGTGATGGAATTACTCATTTATGGAAATATTATTTTTAGCAGTCTCCTAATGAAAAATATCTCAGGACCATGTAATTTCTAAAGGATATTGGTCGTATTATGAATTGGACAGTATGTTACGTGCATCACAGATCTTGAATGTTGTGGAAAAACCTAGTATTTAACAAAAAGCACATTTTGAAGAGAAGACAGAAAATTGTACCCCTCTGTGGTTGAGCTCTTGTCCAACAATGAAACTGATTTGGCAGTTATTTCTTCATTACATGATAAAAAATATCTCAGGACATTTTTGTTTTCTTTTTGTCCGTGTCAATGGCAATATGACTTAGAAGGATTTTCTATCCAAAGATGGCAAATATTAATCCTCAAAATGGATAAAAACCTTGCTATCATGAAGCTGCAATGGTGTTCGACAGTTTAACTCCACCATCTGCTTCTGTCTTGAAGCCATTTTAAGCCATTATTGGCACTTGAATAATGTAAATGATAAATTCTGATCATGAATGTCCCGCACATCCAATGCTCTGCATAGGGACTGACCTGACAGATCATGTTAAAGGTATTCTGGCTCAAAATTGGCTTATTCAACTCTATTGGTTTTGCCATAAGAAAAATAAAAAATTTAACATGGAAAAATCAAGGAGGATCAACTTGCTTAGTATTTGTATCATGAGAAGGTTTTGCCATTGACAGAGCGCAGAGTCAGAACTCACACGCAGATGAAAATCCAGTTTTTTTCACAGGTTTTATTGGAAATCATGGTCGGGCAATCAAGGTCAAAAACAGGCAGTGAGACTTCAGTACAATGAGACAAATTCAGAATCATAATCAACAAACAGTCCAGTTGTCAGAACCAGGAAGTCGGTACACTAAAGTCAAACCAGGAGGAGAATATCAAAACCAAAAGACAAATCAGAAATCAACCGCGGGCAGTCAGACTCAGAGGGCTGATTCAGAAGTCAGAAAACACACCAAATGGCACACGCGGAAGTGGGCCAGACACTGGAGAACAGGCTAAAGTTGGCCACACCCCAAACAATTTTTACAATCTTAACTGATTTTGAAACTGAGAGACCTCACACACGAAAAAAAAAAAAAAAGATCAATTAATTATCAATCAATTTTGTTCTTATAATGCGTGGTGTGCCCCAAGATAACCAACACAACACACCACATACTAACAGATTTTGTCCACCCACAGCCAGAGTCTAGTCCCCAAAACCAGAAATTTTGCAATCAAACGTGACCTTATGTAGTACCTGGACTGACCTGTGAGAGGCAGCAATTATATAAATACTCATGTTGTTGCCATAAATCAACAAGTTTGTCCTCCATTTCTGAAATCCATCTCACTTTCATATTTATGTTTATTACCAACATTGTTTGTTTCTTTTTCTTCCATCTTCAGTCAGTGTGCCTTCAAATTGGCTATCGCTTGTTGCGAGTGACAATCCATAGTCTCGGTGCTCGGATGTCCTCGGGGTTCCACCCCAAACAACAGGATTTCAGATCGTAAATACTGAACATGTTTAATATTTATGATTATCTGCTCTGACCCGATTTGGGGCAGTAATATAATCGCTTTGACTCCACACACTTGACGATCAGTTGGACAAATAGTCGGCTGAGACAAGCCTAGAATCAGGCCACGCCCCCCGAACATCAGGGGAGAGAAAATCGGGCATTTTATCCTTTAGTGTGAGGCCAGTTTAAAGGTAGCCAATCTCTTTCATTTTTTTGATGTTCTATAACAGATATGACCAAAACAAACAGGAATAAATAAATGTTTTCTCCAAGAACGCTTGCAAACTCCCAAATACTGAATGTGAAAATAGTTTTTGCGACCCGTAAAAACTCCCAGCGCCATTTTTTGAAATACCTCCTTAATATTCACGAGAATGACATCATGTGAAAGCGGATGTGCGCGGTGGAGACAAAAATGAAGAAAAGTTGGCCAACAGCAACATGCTGCAGCCAAAGAAATATCAAACTGATTCGGCCTGTAAAAGAGCGAGAAAAGGCCAGGAAGAAGATCGATTTAAGGCCAGGATAAATATAAAAGGCCAAAGTGATCGCTGGCAAGCTTTTAAAGCCAGGTTTGGAGACATTTCCAATGAAGATGTAGCTAAACATTTGCTGGATACATAAGTAAGCTTGATACCTGGTGCAAAATGCCCAATGACCCTGTTTCCTAGCACTTTCAGATTGTTAATGTGCTTGAAATCCTCCCATATTTGTGACTTGACATGTTTATAGTAATGGACTTCTATTGCATAAATGTAATTTATTTGCTAGCGGTTGAATCTGATGACTGATCTGACATAACTTTTCATGCAAATCGCTCATGCACATTAAGTAGTAAGCATGTCGAAATGGCCGCGGTCCAGCAGCCACAATGGCTGGTCTTAACGGTCAAGTGATTTTTTTCCTTCAGAGTTTATCTTTGTTAGGGGTCGAGGACGACATTAAAACTTAAACACAAATGGTTTTATTGGAACAGCCTGGCAAATAAAGCGATAGAAGGGTAGACATTAATGGAACGAATCGGCTGCCTTTAAGACAAACGTGCGAAATGCAATGGGGCTGGGAGGTATATGTGTGCAGGACTAGGAAAAGGGGTCACTTGGCTCATTATGAGAGTTGAGATTTTCCTATAAAATCAAAGAGTGATCCAAGTTTTTCATTTTGAGAAAAAATTGGGTGAATTTGTCCACAGCAAAGTGTTGTTAATTGACTGTACAGTAGTGCTCGGATTGAACTAGTTGAACTTGATCCTGTTAATCTCAGAATGGAAAAAAATCCCAAGTGACCCCATTTCCGAGTCCTGCACAAACATGTACGGAGAACTAAAGGCCAAATCAGAGGGGTAACAGGAGTGAAAGGGAAAGACAAGCATGCTGGGAGGAGTGGTGACACACGAGGGACCAATCAAACAATTAACAATGAGCGAGGGGCGGAGCAGGTGTGGGAGTGAAAACGAAAAGCTCATTGGTAGTGACAGGGGAAAGGGAATGCCGAACTAACGCAATGAACAGCGTTGAACAACAAACAATAAGACAAGAAATAATAATAAAATAATATAATAAATAATAATAAACACAGCTTCATAATACGCATACAACATAACTAGACATTCTCAGACCCTGACAGCTACAGCAAAACAGGGAATCAGGGATTTTTTAAAAACGTATCTTACAGTATGTGATCAGAGAAAGAATACTGCGTATTAAAAAGGTCCTCGTTTCGATTAAAATTAGACATGCTAGGTTTTTTTCATAACACTCTGTACCATCATTTTTTCCCAAGATGCTTGTATTGTACTGGTCAATCTTGAGTACATGTATCAGTTTTGTGTGAAGAGCTGCTGAAGGCCAGATAATCTCACTCATTCTTACTCTCACATTCCTGCCAATTTCACACTAAACATAATGAAATGTCTCATTCCACATGTCATTGCCAGGCATTTAACGCTGGCAAACTGACTTCTATGCTTTGGGGAGCTCAGGGCCTTCTGAAGCATCTTTAATGGCAGACGATCCTGGCAGCTGCTTTCTGCACTGAAAACCATGCAGGGAAACCATTTAAATCCTCATTGACTTCCCACAGCTCAAAGCTGACAGCATTGTCAGGTCATCTTAAAAAGAAAAGTTTTCCACGGGCCCTAAAGTAGATTTTACAACCACAAGCTCTATGAAGTTTGCTTGAGTTTGTCCAGTTTTTTCCCCATAATTTATGTACCTTTTTCTCAGAAAAAGAAATAAAATGCAGTCGTTTAAGGATGTGGAGAGAGCTCTGTGCATGCTGTGCTGCACCTACTGAATTTGCTAGCGAGCCAGAATTGCTTTGCGTAAAACTACTCAAAATATAGCTGCGATGACTTTAACGTGCCAGGTTCAAACACAGGATTTTGGTGCAGGCCTTTGTGTACTCTTAGTGAAAAGGGGCCATCCCATTCCTGCTCCTGGAAATCCACCATTCAGTTGGTTGTCTTTCCAACAACATTCAACAGCTCGTAAATTTGTTGAGCAGGTGATTGCAGAACTAGGTAAGCATGAAAACCAGGTAAAAATGAAAACCGACAGGGGAGCTGCTGGATCAGGGTACATGAAAATGTCACCTTAAGAGAGGACATTGAGCATTTTAAGCTTACAGAGGCATCGCAGTAAGTTAGCCATATACTTAATGCTGCTTTTAATAACATTTGGCGAGTTTGCTGATTTGCTCTAGTTAAAAATGTCATAAATGGCGAGAGAGGCTAGCTATCCGGGATTTTCAATGCAATATTAATTCTCATTAAAAAATGAAAAGTCTAAGGAGAAGTAATCCTTTACAGAAATGACTGAATCTGCTAATATTTCTACAAGCTGGGAGACGTCAAGCGTGACGGCTGGAATCATAAGCAGGCAGCGTGTTGAAGCCGTCTGAGAAAATCCCCATGTACGGGGAGAGAGGCGAGCACATCTAGCGACAGAGCCAAACAGCCGCCGCAATTTGTAAATGCAAATGGCCTGCAATCAAGTATGCAGAGGCTGTCCGAGAGAGACTCATGGGAGTAAAGAGGGAGGAGGGAAGGCAGGAAGTAAAGGTAGTGCTAGGACAGAGATTGTGAATAGAAGAGCTACGTCAGCTAGAAACACTGAGGTGCTTTAGCAGGGGGTGATGAATAGATCCAGAGGGAATTTTCCAGAGATTACGATGGACGTAGCCAAATGCTCACCTCCTCCGCTCCGCTCCCACAGACCATTGAAATTGATGTAGTTGAATTTTTCTGTCTTGTTTGGTGGGTGTCTTAATTGGTATTTGAGCCCAACTGGCTGTATAAGTCCACACGGCGCTGATTATCAGCAATGCTCCTGCTCTCTTCAACACACTTTATAACTTTCAATTATTTCTTACACCAGGAAGGAAGTGTTGTTTTGCTCTGCGGAATAAGGAGTATTAATTGTGTCTACATGACAGATATGACCTTTTCACATCTTTCATTTGAAGGAGTCCTAAGCGACAGACTGGTTTGATACTACCCTTGTCAGCACTGCCTTTTTTTATTGCATTCAGTCACTGACCCAGCGCAAGTGCCCACTTCATAAACCTGCATACAATGGGCAGGAGAGTGTGAGTTATTATACGACAGAAACAGAACAAACTAGACGTGTAAATGTTAGTCTGGTAGCTGTAAATAATTTGTTCTGATGTTTGAAATATTAACAAAAGATTAGAACAATTATTTGGGCCAAGAAACAGTATTATTGTTCAGCATAGATAAATACTGAGACAGCTAACAAAGCTGATCACTGCAAGCATTTCTCCCTCTTGTTCCATGTAGCATTGACCTCATGTCAGAACACTAGATGAAAATTAAATGCTTCCATGTAGCATTGACTTTAAAGCCAGAGCACAAATGGCATTCAAGTGTAATTTAGGAATGATAGAAGATTAAGGGCTCTATCTCTCACACTGCCCAACCCGTTGCCACTACCCGCTACCCATGAATTACGCATTTAGCAGCTTTCGCTATCCCTAAACGGTATCGGCCACACTACCCGCTATACATCATGCCGAATCCTTTATTTGCGCCCGGAGGTATGCCCGTGGGCGTGTTTATGCGCTTTCCCTACAATTGCTATCTTGACCTCACAGGGTAGAGCAATGGTTCCCAAACTTTATCTGCTGGGCCTCCCTTTTGTCCATTAGAAAATTTTTGTACCCCCCCCCAAAAAAGAAAAAAACAGGTAATACACATATTTTGTTTTCAGAGTCCATTGTCATTTACTTCGCACATTGTAATTAATATAAAGCACAACCTTTTTTGAAAAAATAAAAGTCATCTGCCATAAACTGTAGGTTGTCATAAACAAGGCTACTTTTAGAATGAGAAATAAATAACAAAATAAAATAATTACACCGTAGTGGTTTGTTAACTGTAACTGTTTTCAAGCACCATAACTGTGTAATTATGTTCAGTGTAACAGGTTTCTTTTTTTTTTTTAATATTCAACAACATTGCTATTAATCCATTTTCCGGACACCAACAGAAACTTACTTGCATACAGCCAATCAGAGACCTTGTGCCGGACCGCTGAACACACTGTCTCGAGACAGTGAAATATTTCTCACCTCACTGGCCTTGCACTTATGAAGTAAAAATATCTGAGATCGCGTCAGCTTATTCTAGAAAATATGAATGCTCTGAACAGATGAGTTTTGTATAGCCTTGCTGGAAACATTAAAAATGATCGGCAGGTTTGGAAACGGCCACCGTAAATTTCAAATGAAGGACACCAATATTTAATAATTCAAAACCTCTTTTAAAGTGTAAAATCATTAGGCTGTATCACACCCCTCTGCCTGAGTATAGCCGTCTATTTAAAATTATGTATCTATGATGCAGAAAGAAAGCACCATAATCAACCTATATTAACAGCCGACAGCGAAGTGCGAAAAAAAATCATGAACATCACTAGCCAAACCTGCCGATATGTTTGTAACGTTCAGTAGCTGTCACTTACTAGTTTATTATTAATATGCCTGGTCAGTGCAGGATAAAAAAAGCGGCGAGTTGGGTATCGCTAGACTACATTGATTGTAACCAGCTCATTTTATCAGCTTCAAATATTTGAACAATTACATTCATTAATTATTTATGCAGATGGCAGGCTAGATGAATGATTTGGCCAACAGTTATGTTGAGAGTAAGGCAGGCATTTACAATGTAATCACAGTATTCTGGGCAGCGAATGGACCGTGCAGTCAGTTTTTCCGAGGCTGTACCTCGGTGCAAGGCCAGTAATGACAGAAAAAATTCAACTGTCTCAAGACACTTTTTCAGCGGTCCGGAACAAGGTTGCTGATGTGCTGTATGCAAATAATTTTCTGTTGGTGTCCGGAACTCTAATAGGGGGAAAAAATTCGCTTCCATGACCCCGCACCCCCCCTGCAATTGCTCTGCGCCCCCCTAGGGGGCGCACCCCCCACTTTGGGAACCACTGGGTTAGGGAAAGCGTATAGTGGGTCCTCAAACAACCAGCTACCCATTTGGCAATTGAAGACATGACTTCTCTCCCCCTATGCGATCTAACTACGACAAATGGGCTACATTCAGTTCAGAAAAATAATATAATTATAAATAGGTCTATGCACTGGCACTCAGTGACAGTGTTTTTTTTTCCAGCAAGAGCGGAATTTCAGATCTCTTTTGCGAATGAAGGTCATTTCGGCGACAAGTACGCACACCTGTTTTTGCAGCACTGTCACGCAACTTGCTGTAAAAAATAGACAGCTGTCTGACTGGAAAATGTAAACGGACAAAACCGTACTTGTCACCAGAATTACTTTCATTCGCTGAAGAGTTCTGAAATACCGCTCTCGCTGGAAAAAAAATGTTACGTCGCTGAGTGCCAGTACATAGCATACGCAATGCTAAATCTCCAAATAATGGGTTTAGGGACTCTGGCATAAGATAGGGCCCTACAAACTGGACACCCATTATGAAATGAAATGAGGAACTACATGCTGCGCGGTCCAAGGTACAAACCACAGTCTTGAATCTGTTCCAGACCTAGAAGGTCTCATTTTCATGTTCATTCAGCTGCTGCCTTGTACTCTTTTGTTTAGCTAACAGTATATACATATATATGTGTGTGAGTGTGTGTGTGTGAGCTCGGGCAATAACTATTGCTCAAAACATTTTCCTTCAAAATGGTCGAACACGGCAGCGGTTGTCCTTGAATTTGTCATCTGCTCATTGTCTGTTGGAGATTTTGCCGATGGTGAGATTATATGAAAGCATTAAGAGCTTTGTAATGGCGCTCCGCAGCCACTGTTCTTCCAAATGCCAGCTCTCTTAAGTTATGAAAGCATCACTTTTTCTATCCAAAAAAAAAAAGAATGTCAGGATGTTTGTTTGGAATCTAAAGTACACGATTATTTCATTTTTCTTCCAAAGACCTCCCAAGGGGAAATTAAAATCCCCAGAAAATCTCTATTACTTACTGTTAGCATATCAAACATTTGCGTGTACATCTTAGATGAAACATTTGCACTGTGAATAGAAATGACTCCCACAAGCATTAAAACACTGCTGTGCTTAAAAAAAAAGCTCTAGTAATTCCGTCCTGAAAGATCCACAGGTGTGTTTGTGTAACCAATGTGTTTCCAGGGTATTAGTGTGTTAATGGCCTCTCTGAGTGTGGATGCTTCGCACCTGACTACAAGGTCAAAGCCAAACACACCATTTTGGTTTCCACTGTTTCCATCATTTCCCCTGTGCACTTCTCTAGGCATCGAATCAGTGCTTTTTCTGATATCATATTCTGATTGATGAGAACTATGACTTTGTACATGGATAAAATTTTAACTTTTGAATGGCAAGGTTCTTTTAAAGGCCACATTGTTGCCTGTGGATCTTTGTCTAATTTCTAAATGCAAAAAAGCATTTTCCAGGTTTCAGCTGTCCAGAATCCTTTTTTTTTTTTAGACAGCCAATCATCTTCACACCTAGCTTTTCCAAGTTTTAGTACTGTTTTGTTTTCGCTGCTGTCACAAAGATAACTGGATTACTTGCTGCATGTTTTTCTCGGAGACTAGACCAAGAAAAAAAAGAAGACCAACAACATGCATGAAATAAGATAGAATAAAGAAACACGTTCACTGAAGAGGTAAATTGAAATCACAAATTGTTTTTTTTTTTTACTGAATTTGGAAATAGGCAAAAACCCATTGTAATGAATCACACTGCAGGGTAACTACATAGTTTGAGCAACTTTTTTTGTTTTGCACAGACGAGTATCAACAGCAGGGGTTGGCGTCTGAGCGAAAAAGTGAGAACGTTAGAAGACAGCATTAGGAGAAAAAGTGTGAATTTGTTCATTCTCTCCCTATCTAACGGAGACGGGAAAGCAAATAGAAAGTCGTTGGCATGAGTCAGTTGACTGCTCCTGTTTTTTACAATATTGATGAAACTGCGCAACGGAGACGGTGATAATATATTTTTTTGTATTTTCTGATATTCATATATACAAGAAGATCATATGATTCATATTAGTATTTTCATATGAATAAGGAGATTAACCTCACCGCCAGTCTGATCCAATATTCTATAGCTGTAGGGCTGGTAGCATAGCTAACTGATTTCGAGAGGGCTTTCTTCCCATTAGCTTCCATAGCTAACAGTACCACATGTTTATTCTTCCCAAGCCGAGTAGTTTCCACAGTCACTATGTGTTGTTTCACTAACCGCTATTTATGCCACTGGGCTTAAAAACCAATAGCTACTGCGTTAAACAGAAGCTCTGTCCTCCTGCTCTCTGGGTAGCACTGCGCTTAGTGCACTTCCTTTGTGCCATAAATCATTTCATTTTCACCGGAAATTTTAACCGTTGGCAGACAGAATTGCATTGAGAAAGAGAGGCTTATCGAGAGCCGATCTGAACGCCGATGATGTCATTAATTTCTGCCATTACACTGTTCAATCAACGTTTATTTCGTAATGGTGCATTAAAGCGAAGAAGTTGTCTTTTGCCACTTTAAGAGAGTAAAAAAAAAAAAATCTAGTTTTCCGGCTTGCTTGTGTGTGTGTGTGTGTGTGGGGGGGGGGGGGGGGGGTTGTGTAAATGCAGTGCAGTGACTCCATCGTCACCCTTATTTGTAAAGCGTAAAGCTCGAGGCCAGGATTATGCGTAAAGAATCATAAGCAGCCACCTCTTCTGGACCACCAATAATGCCGGAGAGCCGAACACATCCCCAATGATTTCTCCTCCCAGTTGAAAATGACATCTTGTATCCGCCAGCTATGCTCATTGGCACAATCTCCCTTAAAATATGATTGCCGGTAAAAATGAAATGAGTCGATTTGCGCACCTTTGACATTCATTTTCTGCTATCGGAATCCTCATTATTTCCTCACCTCCGAAGTAAACACCCTCCTTAAGACATCCCTGACCGACCATCCCAAAGCCAATCAAAGCAAATCAAAGCGCTTTAACGGTTGGATTTCAAAGGGCACAGAGGCCCCGAAGCCTGTGAGAGTTGAGAGATACTATGCTAGAGCCGGCGAGAAGGAACCCATGAGGATGATCCTGCTTTTGAAATGAAGCTCAACACGTGACAGAGGCTATATCCGCTCCCAGTCTTCGGATTTGACGCGTCCGATCAAACTATTAAGCCCAGGGCTCCCTGAAACACGGCGCTTCTCCCTCGTGCGTTTCTCTGCCGCAGTGACGGCTGTCACAGTTGGGCAGAGTTGGTGGAGAAAGGCGCAGTGAAAGAGATATGGAAGATCCCTATCAATCACAATGATCTTACTGGCACAGTGTGAAAGGCCTGTAATAAAAATTTGAAAGGTTTAAATGTTTAATGCGGTATGGAATTTTGGTTTATAAGACTAGTCAGATTGGTGACTGGGGTGATTGGTGTGCTATTTCTGACTGCCAGCTTCACTCTACCATAGGAGTATATGATGTGTAGCATAGTTGAAGAATTCTCAAAACATGTCAGTTCATGACATGAGTGAGACTCAAAAATGATCAATTTTACTGGATTTAGTTTGATTCGTTCATAAAGTAGTCTGTCTGAAACTGATGTGGAGTGCCAGAAACTTGTCTCTTTGAAGATCATGGAACAAAACCGATCTAAGAGATCCGTAACAATGGCTCTGCCAAGTGCCAAATTGTTCATTCAATCAATTGTTGCCAAACTGGGATGATCCATTAATTCAGGAATTGTATTTTAGTTCTAAGTAATCAAGCTCATCTCCATCATTTGTGTTGTGTTAGTTTGTTTGCAACTGATACTTTTGGCGATTGTGCAGACCGTACCTTGTTTTATACAGTCTGTGGGTCCCCACGCTGTGATGGCTGGTTATTCGGGACGCCAAATTCAGTGGCTGGAAAGAAAGGAAGCACAGCAATAAGTCAAACACAGAAACCAGACAGAACAGGAGAGCGGGGCTCGAGCTTCCAATGGACATATATCTCGTCTGTGAAAAAATAAGGAAGCGACGCGAGCCAGGCAGAACGAACAAAGGAAAGATCTCGGATACCGAGATCAAAACGAATAAGCACCCAAAGGGTGCAAGAACAACGGAAGGGAGAAAGGGAATCACTCTGGAAACACTTTTCCTTTTTTGCAGCTATTTCCTAGCAAACTCTCTAGCCAGAGAACCTATGGGCTTACAGTGCAAACATAACACTGACACTCTAGCAAAGGTGGCGCGGTGGAACTTGAACTTAAGTAGAGTCCAGGCACCGCCCACAAGTAATGCAAGCTGTCAAAAGAATCCGATGTGGGAAAAACAATATCGTCCCGGACAAGAGTAACAAAGAAAGCTCCCAAACAAAGCCCAACCTCCAAAACCATGACACACGCATGTTTAGCAGAAGCTCCAAAATGTGGTCGTCCGCTATATGTCCAACGGCCAATTGTGTTGAGCTAAGAAATGAAGTATCCAGTTGCTGTTTGTTGTGGTGTGTTCATGTGCTTTGATCTTTGTCAAACTGAAAAAAATTCCAATAATTCATAGGTAGAACTAAGTTCAAACTGCATGAGTTTCAGCTACTAAATTAAACCTCTCAACACTGGAACGGTGGGGTAGTCTTGTGGTAAAAACCCTGCCTAGTAATTGACTAATTGCTTGTTCATGCTGACCGATTTTAAGGTCAAACTTAGCTCTTCCAAAGTTCCCTTGAAACAAAGAAACTGTCCATGCAATGTAATGGAGAAAAAAATTGAGAGCTTTTAGCTGGTTGAGGAAAAATTAGCTTAAAACTGGTGTGAAAAAAAGGGTAACTTACACGTGTAATATTACACGTGATTTCAAGTGCCCCTTTTATACATAAAAAGCTTTTGGATATGACACATTTCACACATAAGCTTACACGTATTAATTTTCAAGAAAGTGTTCATGTTGAAGTACCATCTGCTGTGTCGTAAATGATAATAGGGCAATGCAGAAACACAAACGAATGTCTTTTTTGGTACACTGCTAGATGCTATACTACTGCATTTAACCATAGAGGGGCAGGTTAGCAGAAAATTGATAAACATGACTGTAGTTCTGCGGTTTGGTGTACAAATGTGAAAACGTTCTTCTATCTATGCACAACTAGCAGCATATCACTCACATGTTAATGATTTCAAGCCTTTGAATATTGCGGTTACAGAATGATCCAAAAACCTCAGGCAAGAAAATAAAGCCATTTCTTTTTCCATTTATGGCGGAATGCTTTAGCATAGCATCTGGCAGTATAGCGGAAGAAGCATTCAACTGTTTGTCTGCTTTACCCCCTTATAATGAAGCAATAAGATGAAATTTGAATCTCGCTGCAAATAAATAACACTCCTAAGCATGGCAAACAATAAGACGCTATTACAAATCTAACTGCTCGCTTTTGGCAAAATTGGTTTGTTCTGCTGCTCCCTTGATTGCTAAATTTGTTAAAAACTCAAGAACAGTCGCCTTTAAACATACAGCACGCCTGTGCCATTCCAGCCTGCTCCATCCTCCCCCTCTTTATCTCTCGTACCTTGTTTTACTAAGTGATTTGAAAAGCTGCCAATGTAAATTACACTTCCTTTTCTGGAAAATGACCGTTGCCATTTTTTTTGGGGGGGGGGGCTTCAGTTTCAGCCCCTGTATGAATGTTCGGTTCAGTTCGGGTTCCGGTTTGAATTTTCAGGCCTGTTCAGAACTTAAAAACTGTTTAGAGCTATGACTGATAGCATGCAGTATTCAGTACATACTGGCACAGTTCACAGTACCTCATGAATAAATATTCATATTCGAAAGGTTTCATTCTTGTCTATGAAATGCGTTTTAAGGTCCAAAATAATAGAGGCGGGTGCTTAAACATAACTACGCATGCACCACAGGCCTGACATGGTGAGGTAGTGTTGGTTCTGAAGTTGAGCTGCCCTCTTTTGACTGATGGCCGATCTCTGTATCATGCCAACTTGCTGCTATCACATGGTAAACCAAATAAAGTGGTACTTGAGATCAGTGGCGGTTCTATAACTGGGAAATGGGGGCCGCAGACACGTCCCTTTATAATATTTAGTCCTGGCTAGTTCTCCATCATTTTCCTTTACTGGCACATTTTCTAATTATCGTTTAACTGAAGACACAATTTCTCTCCATATGCGATGGAACAGCGATGAAATCTTGGACAAAATTCAGAACAGTGGCGGAACCAGAACTGAGAATTGTGACAAAACATCTGTTTAAAACAATTATTTGACCTGACCTGTTCTCAGTCATTTTCATGATTAGTAAAAGGTTCACTCCGAGAGCACTCCACACTTAACAGCTGCTGCTTGTTCTCCCCGATTACGTAAGAAAAACAATCATTCATCTGGATGCGTATTTGCTGTATTTAAACCAATGTTATTCAAATTTGTATACCAGTCGACTCTCACGCTAATAACTTGAGCAGCACGCTGCCTATTTAACTGCCGAGTGCTGTTCGATCGCAAATGGAGAGAAGCCGTGTCTTGTTGCCAATTACTATAATTGGAAAATGCGTCAATAAAGGAAAATGATTGAGAACCAGCCAGGACTAATTGTCATAAAGGGACGTGTCTGCGCCCCGCCCCCCCATTACCGGTTCAAGAACCGCCACTGCTTGAGATTGTATGAGTTAGGTTAGGTTTGTATACTTTCTTAGCAATTACGTATCTTGATGAGCTATTACATGCAATTTCCCGATCAACTTACTGTTTGTAAGAGTTGCATAAATGGAGCACTTGAAGCAGGCAACCCACACCCGCAACCCACAATGCAGCACCTAATCCTTGCTAAGCATTACTGGAGCTACAATTGGGATGATATATGATATTACGATGAGATCACAATTGAAATTTTGACATGTTTTGTGAGAAATAGGGTGCACACAAAGAAAAGCGGCTGTACCCACATTAAATATGACAATGTATCGTTAATGCTTTGGGACTGTTTTGCTGCTGGTGGCCCAGGGGCTCTTGTTAAGATTAATGGTGTGATGAATTCCACTAATGACCAAGATATTTTATGTGACTACGTGTCCTCCCAGCCAGGAGGTTGAGAATAGGGCATCAATGGGGCTTTCAACAAGACAATGACCCTAAACACACATCAAAATCAGGAGACAAATGGTCTCAGGAACACAGAATATTTTGCAATGGCTACGTCAGTCTCTCGAATTGTGCTCTCATGAAAACCTGAGGTTTAAACAGGGCCGTTCACAAGCACAGACCTAGAGTTGTGGTCAACATACTCCAAAATGTTTTGGAGGGGAAAAAAAAAGAAGACTCAGATTTTGTCTTGTCATTGCTTTAAAATGCAATCGTAAAGTTTATGTTTTAGCTCACAATATGATTAATTGTACTGTATATCTTGTTTATTTTTACAATCATTTTAACTTTTTTTTTTACAGAGTGCTTATTTCTCTCGTTTTACTGCATATTTACCATTTTGAGATGACTGCAAAGTTGTGTTTTAAGAGTTCATCTTTTGCCACGGACTCAAACAAGGCATACTGTGCACAAGGCACAGGAGGTGCAGCTCTCAGTACAAGGACTCGGAGCCACATAGCAACAAAAGGAACAGCCCTGAGGTTGTTGAAAGCTTCAACATCCAACTTGAAAACGTACCTTGACATTTGAAAGTAGCAGCAGACCATTACAGAGGAAGGATTTTTTCCCCATGTATAATATATTTATTTCTGTTTTACAATAATTCAACCTCCCCCCTCTCCCATTATTATTCCTTTGCCACAAGGACCTTAAAACTCAAACAAGTCTCAGAAGACTCCACACAAACTAGCAGCAATTACATCAACTCCCTGAGGTCAGCCTGAAATGTAGGCAAGAGATGAGGGGGGAAAAAAAACTCCTTTTTTTCCCCTTCAGATTGGAAAGTAGGCCTCTGCCAAGGTTATTGGTCACTTTGCCTCTAACCAAAATGATGACTTATACCTTTTTATGCCTGTTTTATCTGATTTTCTATGGGTTGATGCACTGCCTGGGCTAACTCTCTCTGGCTGGAGCTGCACTCAGTAAAACGCTGAGAGGGCCCGAGCCAATTTCTGAAAGGGTGTGTGTGTGCGCGCGTGTGTGTGTGTGTGTCCGTGGGTGTTATGTATGCGTGTCTGTGTGTGTTATGTGTGTGCATATGTGTATGTTTGGATGCATTTGTGTGTATGTGCTAGCATGCGCACATAAGTGCACGTGCCAACATGTGGGTAGTTTTCCTAAATATACGAGTGCATGCATGTGTGTGTGCGAGTGTGATTGCTTTGTTCAAAAGTGACGCCAATATTTATATTTCTCTTCTCTGCACCATTTTCACGGAGCTGTGCTCACAGCTTTACGTGATTTGTAACAGCATGTATTTCACCTGTCCTGAACTATCCTGCCTCCATAATCCCATCACTCAGCACTCAAAACCCCTTCAATTGGGACAACTTTAAATTCCAACCAGAAGGCTTAACTCCAAACTGCAGGTGGACTCAGGATCACATTTCCCATCATGCACTGCATACACTGCCCATGGGTTTTTCATCTCTGTCTTAATAAAAAGGCTGGGAGATTTCATTGAATGACCCTCATCAATGCACTGCCTTGGATTGAACAAGGCATATTTGCACCCAAAATCGTGTTTTTTTTTTAATTTTTTTTTACTGTAGCGGTTGTGGTTTGTGAAGCATTGAGTTCACTGACAATGTTTGCCCTTTCTCTACGAAACATCTTTAGGTTAATTTATTTCAATGAGAAAACAATGACTTCATCAGTGCATAATGTCAAAAAAGAATTAATGAGAACATTCTCTGAGCACAAGTGAGTGTGATAAGCAGAGAGTCTGTGCCTGCTGTATGTGTGAGAGAGGAAGAGGAGTTGTGTATGTGTATTAGTGTACATGCATCTGGGTGAGATAATGCCATACGTTTTGAAAATTAAATATGAGGTATATTGCCATCATTTGCCTCGAAGTCCATTTCTTCAACGAAGACTGCCATTAAACAAGTAAAAGTATGACTGCAATGACCATTTAAGTTCTTCAGGGGCAATATTCTTTTTTTAATCATTTCACAGTAATGAAAATAAAGGTTGTTTAATGAGCTAAGGCTTTTACTAACCCATTATCAGGAGCTGGGCGAGATGTGGGCTTCACACAATTACAACTTCAGCCCTTATCTTGCCCTCGCAGATTCACTATGAAAGAAATGTCATTATTCTCCAAGCCTATAATTATTTATACTCGTTAAAAAAATTGAACATGGTAAATAGTTTCTTGAAACCAGTCTTCATTGAAAATTTACCAAATGAATTTCACTCGATTCTAAATAAATATATTGAATACCACAAGTTACAATGTAGGTATGTTTTTTTCCCCAAATTTATAGTGAAATATAAACAGTTGTAAACTTAAACTAAATAACAGCAAGTGCCGCATATTGAGGCATGAATTGTAATAAATCAAATAGAAACTGATATTCCGCTGGATAGTTAACTGATGTTTTTGGAGGAAATAAGACAAGTATTTGGCTAAATATGCTGATAAGATGATTATTTCCATTCCTTATCAAGGGACGAGAAATCAAGCCAAACTGGATGGAAAAAACGAAACAGTTGTCGCAAGTGCAGCATATTTGTGGGAACTTCCGCAAGACAATAAGGATGCCATGAATTTGATCTGGAGTACTAAAGTAATTACAACAATAAGTGGCTATTTCCATGAATTAAGTTTAGATTTTTGATATGTTGCTTGTGTTTAATTTTGTTCCCTCTCTAAATGCTTGAAAATTACACGTATAATAAATCTTTCGACTGCTGATGTGCACATACGCTGCATGTGTGCACACATTTAGCGCATACAAAACTAATATACAATCGATGGTGGATTACGGTGGTATGGCAATGGTGTGAGGTGAATTTTTCTGACCTGGACTGAGACCTTTCTTAACCAATGTTTTGCAGGACTGAGTGATGCTGTCGGTCTCAAAATGGCCACACCCTTATCCAAAGAACTCACACAACTTGTCATGATATTTTTTTAGGTTCATCGACTGTTGGTAACTGCACTGAATTACTCCTGCAAAATTCCATTCCTTCGTTGTGAGTAGGTTGATGTTCTGCCTCCACATTTGGATGCTGATAAGCTCTCTGGAGAAACAGACGCAGGGAACATTTTTCTCAACTCACTAACAAGGAGAATATTTTGGATATTAATTTTTTGTACTGAATCTACACGGGCTTCAGAGACAAGTGCGCTTGTCTGAAACTTAAATTAATTCCGTTGTCTTGCCAAAGCAAGACAAGAAAGCCTGTGTGCATGTGTTCTTAAAATCAGAAAACCTCCATAGGCCTACAAAATTGATTGCAGCATCTTTTCTCGCTAATGGCTAGAGGCTTCTATGATTACACTGATGGCTGTCTGGTGAAAGGTGGCCTTGAAATACTGCAAATTGAGCTTGAGTTTTTTCAATCCTTTTTTTTAATACTACTGTTCTATTGATTCTTCTATATAGTATGAGCAAAGTACTGTGTAGGCAGACATGCCTGCTGGGAATCAAACAAGTTTTGGCAGTGGCTGCCACCGCAAGATACTTGAAATACGGTTTAAAAAAATGTAAATTTGCACGATGAGGATGCGAATGCAGTTGTAAACATTACAAGCTCGGGCACTGAGCGAGAATGAGCATTCAGCTGGCGCTACACACAGTCCGTGGAATACACTTCGTCGCATTGATTGGTTTGGGCAATCCCATGATGTCTCCATCTGACATGAAGAGGGCTGCTCCTAGTGATTTAGCGTGAGGCTCTGAGCCAGTGGCGGCTCAGTGTCAGAGCCATTTACACGCGTATGAGAATGGGCTCGGATGAAGGGCGGTATCCGGCAGTGGAAGAGCAGTATATTCGGATTCCTGATACAGTCATGGCTTCATTCCCTCAGATTAGGTTTGACAATCTGCCACTCACACTCAAGCCTTTGCATTAGGTGCGAATTGTTGGAATTAACCCTTAAAGTGCTAAATACAAATAATGTTTCTCAATGATGTAAGATATCAAGTTCAAAGCTGTTGAAAACCCATCATGTGGTGACTTGTCATGTCGCTACATGATAGGTTTTCAACAGCACAAGATAATTTATAATTTTTTGAAAATGTATTTCAGCACTCTAAGGGTTAAAAACACTGTCATTCCCGAAAAAAAGGAAAATATACATTATCCACTGCAAGTACAATGACAACAGCAATAAATTTCTTTCCTCAATGAAGTAGGGGAAGTCAGACATTGACAGTATATTGATTCATTTTCTTTGTACATCTTTTTTTTTATTAAAATCCGGTGCTCTGATTTAAATCCAAGTTGTTGCAAACACTATGACATCCTATGCCTCCTCTGAACTCTTGTGCACTACAAACATTAACATTTTTTCTTTTCAAAGCTAGAGTATTGTCTGAAGTTTAAGGAAATTATGCCTAAGCAGTGAAAAAAGAGGGGGAAAAATGGACAAAGAACCAAAAATAACTATTCGACAAAGTGGACTTGATATGTAGTTTTTACCACAAAGTCTGTGATACCCCTTGTTATGAAGACACAGTGATATTGATATAATTCGGTGTTCATTGTTGGAACCAAATCTGTGAGTTCTTTTTTTTTTTGCCCAGAGAATTGACAGTACTGACAATTTTCATCTGCATTAGAGATGCATAAGAGTAGCTCACACACAATAGTGAACCATTATTATACATATTTTACTTGCATTGAGTAGCTTGTGTGTCACCTGAAAGGTTCCCTCTGTGAAATCCTTGTTGAAATATCTAATATCTGCTAGACAATGTGCATGTAATGAGAGGTGTGTCATTCAAACCACCGAATGCGTATTGATCTAGATGTCATTTTTAACCTACAAACGCTTTCTCATCCTCCCTCTGTGTGTGTAGAGTATGATGACAGATGACACTGTGGCCTACTTGGGCTGCCGTCATTGCTTAAGCAGAAATATCACTTCATAATGCAGAGATCTTGGCTTACTTCTGAGACAGAGGGCACTCGCTTTCACTTACTGAAACAGACATACTGTAGGCCTGCTTCACTGCAAAGTAATCATGAAAAGGATTAAGATGAAAAACTGTCACCTGTCCATCATGCTGAGCAAGTATGAATAGCTGCTTCAGCTGAAAGAGTGAAAAGCTTGGCTCTGAAAGCAGTCGCCCCTTCTGAGCTCCACAAAATTTGCTTTCCAGTGTGAAGGGGAAGAAAGGAGGACTCGGCAATGGAATTGGCGAAGGGGACTGTGTCTATTTTTATTACAATTTACACCCTCTTGGTCTGATCTTCATTTTTCAATTTACACTTTCTTGGTCTGATCTTCATCTTAATGCTGTGATCTAGAATTAGCTCCAAATTTAAATGTTAAAGGCCATGTAAACCCTTGTAACCCAAGTAATGTTGGTGATAAACATTTAATTGACAAATTAGTGCCAAATTCTAGTCAAAGCACTTTCAATTTGAACAATTTTCCTTCCCTCTCTAGTTTGGCTCCAGATATGGTCTGCAGTTCCCGTTCCAAGCTGTGAATTGTAGATTTTTACCTCTCAGCCCCGACAAAGGGGCAGAGGGGTATTGTCGTCACATGTGATGTCCGTCTGTCCGTCCAGCCTCCTGTCTCTCTGTCCCATAAACTTTTGTATTCCGAACGATAACTTGAAAACGTGTCAATCAGCACCATTTTTGCTGTGTTGCTTGGTCTTGTGTACCTGCAGAAGCCGGAATGTCCAGTATGGCTGCCACAGCCGCCATCTTTAATGTTGTATTCCGCACGATAACTAGAAAACACTTTTGTAAATTTATTTTCTTTCCAATCAATCCAGGGGCTAAGGGGGTAACGCCCACTTTGCGGGGCTATTTATGTTGAATGATTCACATACCCTTCAAGCATGAAAATGATAGCAGATGACACTTTAACGTTCTTATGTTAAACATTTTACAGTGGCCAAATTCATCAGTGAGCCAATATACACCAATGAGCCACAATATTAAAACCATCTGCCTAACATCTTGTAGGTCCCCCTCATGTCATCAAAACAGCTCCTTCAAATAGTAGTCCACTTGAATACCAGACCCAAGATTTCCAGGCAGAAAATTCGCCAAAAGCGTCACATTCCCTCATCCTATTTTTCCTCTTCTTCCCACAGTGCATCCTGGTGCCGTCTCTTCCCCAGTTCAATGGCATTTTGTATGTACTCAGTCAACACAAATGATGAAAACGAAAACAGGTCTCACTGGACCAAATGACTGTTTAAAATCGCTCCGAAGTTCAGTTCTGATGCTCCCATGCCCATTGTAGGTGCTTTCAGCTGTGGATTGGGGTCGGATTGGGCACTTCCTCTGGTCTGCCGCTGCAACACGTGATACTCAGCAGGGTATGGTGCACTGCGTTGTGACTTATTCCCCATGTAAATATCATTTAAATTCTCTGGGACGTGTGCCGCAGTAGCCCTTCTGTTGGTTTGGAGCAGAAGGGAGAGCTTTGGTTGCCCTCGTCCATCAATGTGCCTTGAGCACCCAACACGCTCTTGCCAGTTCAAGGTTTGGACCACCTGGGATCACTCTTTGTAGGTACGCATCACAGCTACTGGGGGCACTTCAGAGATGCTCTGACCCACTCACCTGACCATGATTTTTGGCCTGTGTCAAACTTGTTCAGGTCCTACTTCTCCCACATGCTACATGTCAACAACTAGAGCTGGTTGTTCGCATACCTTATAAAGTCTAGTACAAACCATAACATGCACTGTGTGCGTGGGATAATCAAAGTAATTTGCTTCTTCTGTGATTGGTTTTAATGTTTTGGCTCATTGGAATAGGGTTCCTCCTCTAAATGGCTTGGTCTAAATAACTGGAAACACACCCATGTACAAGTTTTCTGAATATTCTGATTTTTGGTCGCCGAAAACCCACTGAAATCTTAAGTGCTTTGTTGGACATGTGCACCTTTTACTCTTAAAGCTCATTTAATTTTTTTTGGATTTTGGTCATATCATAACATGCAATCTAACTGGTTGTCTTTTCCAGTGCTTCCTTGTTCCAGCTCCAACACTGATTTACAATATAGATGTCACCAAGCTCTTGTTTGACACACTCGGAAACACAAAAATGTACAAAATACTGTATATTCAAACTGTCCATGGATTTTTATGCAATGAAGCACCAGCACCCTCTCATTTTCAATGGCTTAAATTCAGCAGCATTTGCAAATTCAAATACTTTGCCCTATAAGTTGAGCAAAACAGTCATCAAAATTGACGATATGTGAATGTTCAACCGGAAGATAAAAAAATGCTACATTTTACTCTATTACACGTGCTGCAAGTAGCATGGTGGAAATAAGATCTTAGCAATGAACGTCCTGGCCTCAGCACACATTAAACTGCCATGTGACATATAGGAGGAGCAGTCTGCACTACACTATTTAGCAAGAGGCTCACAGCAAGTATATTATCCCCTGCGTATGAGTGACCGGATTGCAGCGATGCCGCACTGCACTGTTCTGCTGATCACTGAAACTCCAAGTCTCCCATCTGAGAGCACTTGATTTGCTGAAGACAGAGGAGAGGATAATTCAGGGGATTGTGTGTAATTGTGTCGCCACGGCTGCAGTGGTCCTGAAGCAGGAGGGTGAGGAGCCGCACTGGGTCATGTGACACGGTTACCACTGCTAAAATTAGTACCGAACCTTTATGAGGTGGTCTGGGATCAAGAATGAAAGTAACATGCAAATAATTGTTCAAAATTGAAGTCAAATAATTAATAATCAAAATAAAGTGCTGTAAAAAATGATGATTCCCTTCATGATGGTGGTTGCAGCCAGGTTAGAAAACAGTGAATCATCAGAAATATTTTCACATATAAAAAAAAAATTTCTGGTCGCTCTTTGATTTTTTTTTTTTTTAATTTGCATGCCCAGTCATCAGTGACAAATCAAATTAGTACTGCCTATTATCTTGGTAGCATTAATACTTGACTAGATCTGCAGGTGAGATGTTCAAATTAAGCCATTTCTTTCAGTGGGTGAATCATCGCCAGAAGTAGACAAGCTCAATAATAGATGAAACAAAGGTTTATGATCATTGTCATTTCAACTTCAAAACTCCTGTTTGTGGCTCATCGGTTATCATAGTTCATGAGGTGAACAGAAGCTGTCACAAAATAGAAACTGGGTTAATGAAGCGGTTGAATTATGTCATCCTGCAAAGCAGAAAGCCACCTGGATTAAAGGGAGAATGACGAACAATTAATTTCACTCCATAACGCATCTGTTTGCTTCATTACAGGTTAATGGTGGAGTTGCAGGGCCCTTCCAAGCATACTAAATAAGACCTCATGCAATAAGGACCCTGAGATGAACTCAATCATAAAATCGAGACTGAGAAGTGGACACGGACAAGCTACTTGCCGACCTCACTTTACCTCTGCTTGCGGCAACTCTAAATTCATTCCTGCATTTAAACTTTCATTCAGTTTCGCCCCTGATTATGCAAGCCGTCACGCAAATTTATTTAAGCGTTATTCATTGCTTTTCAGATTTCATTGATATGATTCTCTGGACATGTCACTTTTCGTAGAAATTTCACCCTGGAAATTCGAGCAAACTTTCGCAGCTGTCCAGCCCTCATCCCTCTCCCTCCCCCCAGGCTTCAGAGGCCATTCGGGTTCTTTGTGGCCAAATAGCATCTTTTAGGTCATGTTATAAATGAAAATTCAAAAGGAAAATTCCTATTAACAAGAGCATTTTGCATATGTATGCTTTCACCCATTCCTTCCTCCAAATTCTCTCCACCTCGGCCCAGGACGATGTATACAAATAGCAGTCATCGGGGCTTTTTATGAATATGATGGAATTAAACTAATTGAATAGGATTGACTCAGTTAGCAAATTCTGTCTTGCTTTGGCTCTGAGCTTGGGACCACTGTCCTGCTGGAAGGTTAAATTTTGTCCCAGTTTTAAATGACTTGCTGACTAAAGCAGTTTTTTTTTCCCCCCATTTTTCACCTGTCTCTCTTTGATCATCACACGAGCCCCGGTCTTTTGTCCTCAGACATAACCCCTCAACCTGGCTCTTAACCGCCACCCATGCTTAAGCGATGGTGTTCCCTGACTCTTTTAATATTTTAACATATGTTACAGTTTAGCTTTCAGGCCCAGGGGCTTTTCTTTATTTTCATCAGATCAAAAAAAAAAAAAAAAAAAAAAAATATATATATATATATATATATATATATATATATATATATATATATATACAGTATATTTATATATATATGATTGCTTGCCACTCTCTCATAGAAGCCATATCTTTCAACTTCTGCACTGCAACAGTTCTAAACTCTCTGAATTGGTAATAGTTAATTATGGCTTGTTGGTCAGTAAATGATAGCTCCTCTGGCCAATCGACATTCTCTCATTCTAGATGGTGCCATAGATTTTTATTTTTTTTTTTTTTGGAATCAGTATGAAAACATGTAAGGCAGTAGAAATAATTTTATGCTGATTGTCTCCCAACAAGTTCATGAGATTTTCACAGACGGCTGCTTAATGACTGCAACACAATTTTCCATTTCATTTGAGACATCTCTCAATGACTGGGATATTTATATGGTTTATGTGGAAATATTTTAAATGAAAGCTGTCGGAGCTGAAATAGGCTAAACACCTGCTTCATACCCCATCTTGTCCAAAAAAGTTAATGCCTTCTCAAACACTGGGTCACATTCTTAACGCTAATGCTGAAATGCTAGTGAATAAAATCAGTGCATCAATACTACTGCTGCGATTTGCACAGTTGTGACTCTGGGCTGCCCTCTGATTGAAAAAATATACATGCCAAGTTTGCTCTTAGAATTTACCTGGCATTTTTCACTAAACTGCAGTGTGGGAACAGCGCAGGCCAACAAGTTTAATCCAGAATGCCAGTGCAGTTTTAGGCTTTTTGTGACAGACGATGACATATCACATAAGTGATCAGGGAGTAGGATCATGTCTTGACAGCAAACAGACCTCCTAATCCTGAGCCCCGGTATAAATGATAAGTCATAAGTCAAAACTGATATTTTAGCATTTTTAACACTTTGGTGATAGTGATAGCAGTAAAAAAGAAGCCTATTCCACCATATACATGTATACAAACATGTTATGGCATATGGTTTATGAAATATAGATCAACATGCTTACCCAAGCAGCTATGTAACATACAATGTATAATACAAAAAGTATGATACATAAATCTCAAACGTTGCAAAGATTACGTTTATAATTGACAATGGTTCCAATTAAAATCTGGGAAAAAAAACTCTTTTTCTTAGTTTTATACCACTAGCAGTCCTTGCCTAATTTGCATTTTAATTTGCTCAGCTCTCCACACCCTCATAACTAATCCTCTTCTAGCCTAAATGGGACCTATGTTCCCTGTGACAGGTCTTCCAGGCACAAAGGCACGTTACTGTCAGGCACATTTATAAAGCTCACTTAGGCAGAATTTTCTCCAGTCCACGCCGAGTCTTGCTTTGTTTTTTATTGATTTTTATGATTTGGCATTTCTTTTGTGCTTTGAGCCTTTATAATTCTCCTTTATTAGAAAACCGGCAGCTTGTGTGCTCAGGTTTTCAGAGCGCACTTAAATACACAGTCTGAACAAAAAGGGACGGTGTGGAGAGAGACTCAGGTGAGAACCATTTGACCGCAGTCGCTCATCCGATTAATTACAGTAACAGGTTAAAAGCAAAGCATTTGAAAGCAAAGAAGATTACATTCCCTTAAGCCAGAGAACTGCATTCAATGGGAGCTCAATTATCCCAAAGCCTCTTGATACGACTGTTGACAAGATACCACTAACAGGGGAGCCAGCAACTTGCTAATCAAGTTTTGGCTAGCAGCACTGATTACGCCCAAAAGCTGATTAACTCTGTGCCTTGCATAGTTGGAGATGCTGACTCAAACACCTGCTTCATAATGAAACAGCAATCTGGAATGTTCCCTCAAAATCCCACACCATGAGTTTATCTCTATCCCCCCCCCCCCCGTCTTAAGAAAAGCCAGCTTACGCAACAAAGCAAACTGTGATCGTCGATCTAGAACAACGGAGTTTCTCTTGATAATGGACTTGTTTGCAGCACTTCAGACAGCCCAGGTGTCAGGGTAAACTGTTCCCTGATCGCTTGAATTAATGATCTTCAAGGACTCGGGGACTTCAAAGCCCCTCCACCTTTTCTCATAACCTGAGAGTGTATTGCTTTTCGCGGAGTTACGTACGGCTGACCGTCCGGTTTTTTCATCGGTGACTCTCACACAGAGGATGCGGCAAGCGTTTCCTGTGGCCCCATAGTCCAAGATAGCTGTGGCATCCAGCGGCGTTTCCAGATCAGTGCGTTTAACATTCCGCTCAGTCGCTCCCTCGGTCCGAGAGCTTCAGGGACATAACAATGTGAGAGAGTGTTAACATTCACTGCTGGCGAGAGACACACTGGAGGGTTCACCTAAATCCTGACATATTCTAAAGTAAACAGAGCGCTCCATAATCCCCTTCCCATCCCTACTTACGTCATTGTTCTTTTGCATCAGAACTCACCCCCTTCTGGTTTTCACTTTTTTTTTGGCAACACGTTTTTTTTTCTTTTTGCAATGATCCAACAGGACTGAATAAGCGTAAATTATATGCAGGAGTCAATTATATACTGACTTTGGACACCGTCCTTAAAACAAAAATACAGACGACTGAAAATGGTCCAAGTCATTGCAGAGTAATGAAACGTGGAGGCCAACAGACAAAACTTTTTAAAAATTCATTTGGTGGGTGCAGTATGCAACATTGAGCCATGGAGCACAAAGGCAATGGTAATACCTCTCTGGTTTCTTGTATTCCATACTACCGTGATAAAATTGCATTGAATAGATGTGTCTCTGAGTATTCGCTGAATAATATATGCACATTCATTAGAGATATCGACTTTTCCTTCCTCCTGCACGACTAAAAGGCAGAGATAATGTCACCATTTACGGATATCCAGGTGATCAATTGTTTATACGTCGATAGCGCCAGTGATGGGATTTTGTCTTTGAAAATGTGGCCAGTGGAGCTCCTTGCTTGCAACATTATCACGTGCAGATTTATTTCTCTAAATCAATGAAAAAACCTGATTTGTTTTCATTCCCAAGAAGAAGAAAACTCTCATAAAATCACATTCATAACTTAATACTGGGATGCTTTGCGGTAAAAAAATTATGTTAATTTAACTATCAATAGAGTTTATAGGAATCTAGGAGGGATCAAAGGTACGTTAACTCATCCTAGTCAATTAAGCACCAGCCATTTAACAATGTGCACATTGATTAAATGACCAGTCCCGACAGGTTTTATGAGCGCATGTGTGACATTGTTCTTCGGTTAGCTCCCGTTTTGGTATGAAAGGAAATGACTTAGCAAAATGAATTTTCATGAAAAGGTCAGACTGCCTAATAAAGTGAAAGACTAGAGAGGATGTGCAACACCTTGAACCGTGCAGTATTTCGCTGTGTTTGCTGTGATTTACCACAGCCTGATATACCTTATTGCCATTATAAAATGGATTTATGAGCCAGCAGTCCATCTATTTATATGGAATTCTTGAGGTCCATCGATAAATCATTATTTTGCTCATAAAAGTACATGAGAGCCTGCACTGCATGTTTCCCTCTGTTCATATGTTGCAAACTGCATATTGGCCACAGATGAACACTCCACGTTTTGATTTATCTAAAGCCAAACATGTAGTATCAACCTGAGGCGAAGAATGTGTGTACGATCAAAATTACATGTGTAAACACTACAGAATTCTGAAAATCGGTCTGCTGTTCAGGCAAAATGCCTCTTAAAAAATAAAAACAATCCAATTTTGATTACCACATCCAGTAGTAAGAATTCAGTTTTTTTTTGTCTTGCAGGGTCAATTTTTGGGAAGAGCTGTCAAAGACCCTTTACTGAATAGCAGAGTTGCAGTGGGGCAGATGCCCAGCTTAAGTCCATAAAATAGCTTTTGAGGTAGAGAAAACTCCGGGCGGGGAGAAAATCCTCAAACAGTGATGAGACGAAAACTCTCGAATGGTGATAAATCTCGGGAGGAATCCGTCTATAGTGGGAGAGCCTATTCTCTGCTGGCCAGCTAAGTGAATGTTAAGTGGTTGTTGTTTCAGGAAGTGTATTATGGTCAATTAGAAGCCTAATGTAATTATACAAATGGGAACAATCATACAAATGTCTGCAAATCAAGCAGTAGACATACAAAAATGAAAGAGATGAATATGGAAAAGAAATAAGCAATTAGAGGAGCTTGCGGTGGTAGGCGCAAGTGCATCCAGGGCATGACAAGGCATGGGTATGAGCAACTGGGCAGGACAGGAGCCCCCCGAAAAAAAGCACTGTCAAAAGCATCAGCACACAGAGCAAGATGCCATCCCTGTATCCCAACTTCACTTCAGATAGAATTTCCATCCCAGAGATGGCAAGCACTGATCGTACAGAATGTGTCAGTTATACTTTGTGGCTGCGCCCGCTTCTCCCCGTGTTAATCTTGGGTCAAGTAGCTGACAAGACCAGTAAAATGTATGCAGAGAGTAGTTATGCAGTGTATTTTTCTTTTATAAAACTGAAAATTGCTAATATTGAAAATTTTTATAAGCATTTCATGCTTGAAAAATTGAAATGTCAGTAAAATTACAGTTTACAATTTTCTACAATTATTTGACAGATTCAGTCATTTATTATAAAGTAATAATGGCCTGTAGGCCACTACTAACTTTTTTCACAAGGTCATAAGGGTAAAAATACAAAATGTCCCAGTATTTCTGTTAATTTGTAATACAATATGAACTTTATGACGTGATACTTTCAATTCACACAAAGTTATAACAGAATAACATCAATTCTAGCATTATTAATTATTAGTAATTATTAATGATCTATTTTCTACTATTAATTCTTTCAGATGAGACGTTTAATCGAGGCCCTGACTCACTGTGGTCATTAAAGATCCTATGACACACTTTGATAAGGGGTTATCTGGTGTCCTGGCTAAAAACCCAACCTGGCTCTTTCAACCTGCCACCTACAGTAATTATCCCCTGATCTAAATGGTGTTACCAATTGGTGTTAAAGTGTTACCAATAACCCCTCCCCCCTCCCCCCAAGAAACATTACGCGCTGTGGGCTCTAAATTCGTTGACCAGGCTCAGGCAGGGTGAATGGGTGGAGTGCTGCGCCAAGGGGATGTATCCAGGCATATTTTGCAATTTCGTGCCCGGCTCAAGTACTCCTCTGTCCCGCCTCTGTCCCTCCTGCTGGCGCATCCAGATCCACAGTGAAAACATTAAGCAATCCACCGAAAAACTTGGTCTTGGGCAGGAATGGATCTTCCAACAGGATAATGATCCTAAACACACGGCTAAATCTGTCAAGAAATGGTTAGTGGACAACAAAGTGAACCTTTTGGAGTGGCCAAGCCAGAGCACCAACCTCAATCCTATCAAAAATCTGTGGAGGGAACTGAAGACCAAGGTCATGGCAAGGAAACCCTCAAAACTTGAGGACCTGGAGAAGTTTGCAAAAGAGGAGTTGGCCAAAGTCCCCGAGCAGACATGCAGACACCTTGTGATCAACCACAGGACGCGTTTGGAGGCTGTAATCATGAAGAAAAGGCTTTGCCATCAATTACTGAGAAAAGGGTATGAATAATTCTGGCCGTGGCATTTTTTGTAAATCTGTCAAATAAAATACCAAAAAGAATTGTATTTCTTGAAAAATTGTTTACTGTACTTCTTACAGCCTTATGTCAACTTACTGTGTCATTTGTGCAAGAACAAATTAGATTTGTCAAAAAATATATAGAAAAAAAAACAAAATTGGTAGGGGAATGAATAATTTTGGGAACGACTGTATACAGATATACACGCACTGCCTGATGCCGAGGCAGTTTGTGGTTGGCTGAAAAAGATGTGAAGTCGTTTGTTTGCATCACAGATTCAGCTGCGTTGAATAAACCAGGTCGAGTTTCTATTAAGTGTGCCAACCGCCTTTGATCTGACCTCAGGACAATTGATATAGATACTATAATTTATGTCCTGATTCAGATAGTTACATTAAATAGTGGTTGCTGTAATTATTTATTGCATTGAAATGTGCCTGACATTCTGGAAACCTGCCTGTGAGGTTTCGGTGACGTGTGCACAGGTCAGCCAAATTACCTCTGCACAGAAAGTAAACCAGGTTGGAGAGCCGAACTTTCTATGCAACTGCAGCAGAGACTTTTGCTACGAAATTGTCACTGCGTTTTGATGAATATGTGACGCGTCCCCCTACTACGCTGCCGCACCCATCTCGGCCCGCGTCCGTCTACCAAATTGCCAGAGTGGCTGTGCATGGTGTTACGCCGCACGAAATTGCCTCTGTGCGGTCTGTGGGCTGCGCCACCCTGCGGTGCACCAAGAAATTAGAGCCCAGTATCTCATCAACATAATAAAATAAAACATGCAACATTTCTTCAACTGTCTTTAGATTGTTAACATGAATGTCAAAGCTAAATAAAAGTGATATGTACTCAGAGGAATAGCATGAAACCTCAGTGGGTAGTTCTGTAATCTGCAGCAAATTGGACTGATTCAGTTCCCACCAAGGCAACTCCCACAGGTATGAATCCAGGATATCATCATGCAAGTTAATGGCTCATTGGTATTTATTTATTTTTTTAGTTTTACAGAAATGACAGTAGCTACAGTTACAATTTGTTGCTTGAAATAAATTTGCAAGCATTTGGTCTCTCCATATTTTTCCAAAACATACAAACATACATATTTAAATCGACCAACCTGAACTCGGCTAATTTTACAGTTTAGGCTATGTTTGGCATCTCCTACGGCCACGATTTCGATCAGTTTTTCGCAGGTCTGTTTTTACAGTGTAATGATTTCTGGCTATCCATGGTCAGAAATCCGATCAGGAATTTTTCCTTGACTATTTTCAGGAACATTATGTAAATATACGGCTACTGCGCTGTACCCGTGTCCAGTCCTCACATCGCCCTTTGGTGTCATGGCACCCACTTTAGGAACCACTGCCTTAGCTTCATGGTAGATTTTGAGGCCTCACATAAAGACCATTCCAATTAGTTGTTTCACCAGCACGGTGACAAACCAAATATGCAATCCATATTGTAATGGTCTGAGAAAGTCAATGGCATCAAATAATTATTTATGTTGAAAATGGGATACCATAGTTGTCTTGCTACGGTAAGGCCAAGAAAATAACCAACCAATTACATAACAAACAATGAATTAATGTTTCCCATACTAATAATTATTCTGTCCGAGAGATGATTGTGAAATAGCAAGCAGGCTGGCACTTACTGTACTGAAAATACAGTACTATGCTGTAGCAGTTCCATAGCAAGCAGGTCAGTTGCTACAGTGCAATAGGGTCCCAAGACGGTGGCGACGTAAGGTTTTTATGTCCTGAGACAGTATAGCACACAGCAGAGCAGTAACTGCAGCCTTCTGGCGCTGGTCCACGCCAACACAATGCAGAACACAAAAAGTTACAGCCGATGCCACATATCTTTAGCCGTATTTGCTTATCATGGTAGATACAGGGTGAATCCCAATATGTCCATACCCTCACTTCCTCCTCAGTAAACCATTGTGCCTCCGTCCCAGGATTAACATGAATGGAACGAGGCACAGTTGCAAACCACAACTGACACATTCCAATTCGCGCAAATTCATTATTCGGATTTAGAAACGATGAATATTATTTGCTGAATACAGAGAATGTTGGAAACTGTCTACTTGTAGCCACAAACTGTGCATGAAAGCTGTAGGTGGCTTGCTAATCAATAATAGACTAGCATTTTGTGAGAGCATATTTTCGTCAAAATGTTTGTCAACAAAATTAACATTGTTCTACTGTCCTGAGGTTGTACAGTTCTTGTTTGGTTGTCCTGTAGTGCAGGCCAGGTATTCTCCAATGAATAATTTCAGTGACCCAGGACAGTAACATTGCCACGAGGCACTACCCTCATGGAGCACGTCAGTAGCTGTAGTGCAATTGGAACTTCCGGAGACAGCGGCTCAGTGCCTTGAGCCAGTACCATAGTGGAGCAGGTAAGTAACTGCAGTCCAAGTGTCCTGAGACAACAGCTCAGCATCTTTAGCCAATCCCATAGTGAAGCAGGCAAGTGTCCCGAAACAGTGGCTCAAAGTCCAGAGCCAGTCCTATAGCGCAGTCACCACAGAACAGTTCACGTGCCCCGAGACTGTGGCTCAGTGTCCCTAGGCAGTCCCCCTGTGGAGCAGGACAGTAACTGCTCTGGCAGGCAGCTGGCCTGCCGCAGCAGTGCAGTACAGTACTCAAAATGTTACAGCCCCTTCTCTTAATTGCGTTCATCCTCAGAATTTGGGTGAGGAGGGCTGTTGTTGTGCATCAATATAATGTGATTCTTGAGTAGCTCGCACACAGGGCTGAGTCAGCCAGTTTTAAAAGCATCCACATTTCAAGAGGAAGGCTAGTTCACTGTAATGCCTGATAATTTACTCTACCTCTGTGGCTTATTTACACACAGTCACACAAATGAGGTGCTTCTGGGTAATTTCTGGATGAGCGTGATTGCATAACTAAGAAGCAGTTAAGGAACTGAACCCTGTAAAGAGAGGGTCATATGTTTAAATCCCTGCTGACGCACTATCATTAGATCCCTGGTGTAAAGTAATAAAACTAAACTTCCTGGATTTAAGGACTAAGCCTTTAAACAGGCAGTACTGTGTGCAAAAAAAAGTAAGCTGTGAAATTTGACTTGACCGAGATTCTGAAATTACAGTTTTGATTAACATATGACAAATGTACAGAAATGAGTACTATCAATATAGTGTATGACATGTAAATTGTTGGTGCCATTTGTACAGTGAGCATTTGCATGTAGAGCAGGGATACATTATTTAATAGAATATAAAATTATGGTATCGTATTTCATAATATCTGTATTCCTTGGAAATTTTAAATACTATTAGCCAACAAGCACTAAAAAGTACCTCCTCATACAAAGCATGCAGTTTATAATCCTTGTAATGAATTCATGATTACCCTAAACCCCTTCTTATCACTGAGGAGGAGGTGGCAGACATAACCAAAGCTATTTTGGAAAGAATTGGAAAATAAGGAAGCACATCTGAAGCTTATTTCTATCCAGATATCTCCCATTCTCCCTGACATCCAAAACTCAGTTCATTTTTATTTATTTATTTGGATAAAACACCCCGTGGGCCACGTATGATAGCTGAGAATGTGCATCACCTCAGGATGCTGGAATCCGATTGGTTGGCCTGGATCTCCAAGCTATTCTACATTGGAGCTATTCAGTGCTATTCATGGTCAGGGTGTGGGTCCAGAATGCCAAAGAGGATGATGAAACCCTGGATATAGGACATAGTCTTAGGGCCTCTGTGAGCCTCATTAACACGCCTCAATGCATATGAGCTTGTCCTCAACATACAGAAAACCAAAACAATGCATATATCTACTAGAGTACACCGAAAGCCGCGCATAGCCAAACCCACAAACCTGTCAGTACAGAAATTTAAAAAATATTATCATCAATTTATTGCAATGCATCAAACAGTTCAGCATGTAGGAAAATGCTAAAATAATTTTCATTTTAAGACATTACAATATATGAAACAGATTAGAATTTTGTTTTTTGATGAAACATCATGTTTGAAGTATTTTTCAGTATAAGCAATTTCCAAAAGAATAATTCCAGTATTAAAACAAAGACACGGCACAATTCATGCTCTGTGGAAGTGTTAAGACCATTTTTATTATTTAAAACAACACATTTGAACATGCTGCCATGATAAGATGATGTTTGAGGCTGCCTAAATGAAACGTTTCCGGAAAAACACGCCAATTGGTTTTTATAATCATGCCTAAGAAAATGTCATCACAATACTGTACAGATTGATGCATAACAAGGATATCCCCTGTGTGTCCATTTGTGTGTGCTGTCAACGTCCTTGTATGTCCTGGGATTTAAAGTGAAACGCACAAGGTGCCTTGGGTTTTTGATCTTTCAACCCCTAATTAGATAATTGGATCAATTAGCAGGCTGAATTTGTAGAGGTGACCCTATGCTCAAGGGTATTTCATTTCTAACAGACCTAGAAAATGTGCCGCAGCATGATTCTCCGAGGGCACAGGTTGTCTGTCACCATGTAACGTGACAGTTAACATGCTGTTGGAGAGCGCTTTTACTCACCACTAGGTGGCACACTTGCTTGGTGAATAGTCCCAGGTGGTGTGAGAAATACAAGTGATAAACCTCCATGTTCTTTGTTGGTTTCTCTGGAAATTATTCAAGGTGCTTCAAAACAAGAAAAAAAAATCTTGAAGCAGAAGCTGCTATTGCCCCCAGATACTCCCCTCGATCACATAAATAACTTCAAAAAGGTTTTCATTTACCCTCTGTACAAGAGCTATACCCATAGCAGGGAAACAAGATGTGGTACAGACAGATACATTTTGATATCATTGATATTCAAGAGGGACTGAGTAAAATTATTTTTATTTGTAGTCCACCTGAAATTAAGAGGAAATTCCACTTTGTTGTCCTAAAAAAGTTTGATTTATTTAATGTTCTCCAGATCTTTTGAAAAATAACATCAAAACATTTGAAGATTTTGGAAATGAGAAATCGCACTTTGATTTGTTGATGACTAGTAATCATTCATTTCCATAGGCAAGGTTCACAGAGCATAAGCAGGATTGCATCATTTATTACCCACATTTTCTGAGAACATCAATGACTCTGTTAAACATCACTTCAGGCTTTGCATTTCATCTGAGTACCAGAGTGAATTCAGGCTATTTGAGGCATATAGATCAAGGTTAATAAGGAGGTGGGGTGTGGAACTTAATTTAGGTTGCTTTCATGGGTAGTTTTCAAAAGTAATTTGAATTATTTTGCTATTTAATATAAAATAGAATGAGTGTCCTTAGTTGTGTGTTCATTTGTTGACATTCTTTTTGAATCAACCTTGGGTATAGAAATTTGCATTGCATGTCAATGACAAAGATAAAGCAGTGATTATTATCAGCGGAGATCCTACACACTTTATCTCTTCAGCAAACAAAATCAGTGCTCTTCAGCACTGTAACTGCCTTACAGTAATGACAAGTGGTCATGATGCTACTGAATAGATACAAGCTCAAGGACAAAGGCAGCTTGCAATTAGAAAATCATGTCAGGGAATAGCTCTGCTTTGTCACAAGGTAGTTAGCATAGGGAGTTTTGAGAGTTTTTATTAGTCATGCCAGGAGCTAGATTTAAGGCTTGACCGGTTGGGTATGTGTGTTGCTTTTGCATCATTTGCATTTGAGGTACTATCATCTGATCAAAAGACTGCAGACTTCCACTTGTGGACAAAGGGGTGAACTTGAACCGAAGCCGCACTGAATTTATCGATCTTACAGATTCTGTGACCAGCAGTGTTAGAGGAAGTGCTCAGATTGTTTACCGGGCCATAGGACTGATATATTTCATGAACAATAAGCTACTGCTAATGCTTCACACAGTATCAATAATGTCATATGTTAATTTTTTTTTTCAATACTCAGCACATTCTCTCCACTCGTCATATAGTTACGTTACCTGACCAAGCCTCGATAAACATTAAAACAAACAGAGAGGCTTTTGGTGTCCTTATTTGATTTTCTGAGTAAGGGTTCGGGCTAAGGTTTGGGGTTTGGAGGTAGGGCTCTTTTCAACACTGGCAACAAATACGGAAGCCAAAAGCCTCTCTTTTTGTCGTATATAGACGCTTGGTCAGCTAGCATCACTATCTGAGAATGGGCTCCAATATATCACTTGCAGCTTGGTTTTCTCCAAAATGACTACTTTTACTGTCTAAGTTCAGTTACCTGGTAATTATTCTCTATTCTTACATTAATTCCAGGATTTTTATATGTCAATATGTATTTTTGCATTGTGGAATTGATAGTTTTACTAATGTAAACAATCTGAGTGCTTCCTCCAACACTGCACGTCACAGCATCTGACAGGTGACCAAATTCAGTGTAATACCAAAACCCTGTACTTGTGCACTCAGTACTGAAAATTTTAGTATTCAGTGTAAGACATTTGTTCATGAATATAATGCTGCATACCAAATTGAAATAATATATTAAATGAATTGGAAATAATTCCAATGTGGCCAGTTTATAGTCTGCAATAGTTTGAAACATCTTGTGAGTGCTCCATTCTATTTCTGGTCTGCATGCATACGGAATGGTAGAAAAGAGCTACCGAGATTACTCGAGTGAAGGCAGTATCTGTCACCGTGTTGTACATTTTGAATTATACTGAGTGCTTCCTCTTAGAACTGGCCAGGATTCCCTCGGCAGATCAGTGGCACGCCGACAAATAAGAAATCTGCCCGACTCTACGTGACAGTCCTCCTGTGCCTGACTAGCTGAGACATCACAGCTTGACTAACTTGGATTTTTCCACAACAGTCGCCTTGCAAGCTGTGATTTCCGTGGCTGCAAAACTGGTCGGGATTCGGTTCGGTAAATACGTCCAACCTCAGGGCTTGGATAGAGGCACTCCTCATGAGAGCTGTTTAAAGACCTTTTCTCAGAGAAGGCTTCATCGCAGCCGGAGATGAGTGAGACACACGTTTGTGCCAGAGTTCCACAGAAGAATAAATAAATCTTGGTCTGCCTGACCACCTCTTAAATCTTACACCTCGCTGTGGCGGCATCAGACTTCACACGTTTACTTTGCACACTTCTCTCCTGGACTTTTTTTTTTTTGAATCCCAAGAACATTAAAGAACACATTTAGAGAGTCTGGCTCTTATCATCAGGTTTCTGTGGCTCACTGGGTTGCTACATCCTTCACCTTTACCTCATCCATTCTTCAGAGTTTCCATTAGAAATGAACCCTGGAGCCAAAAATATCACCTTTCCTGAGAATTTTCTTTCCTACAGTCCTATGAAAAAAAGTGCAATCCGTTGCATTCAGAATGAACTGGAAGGCATATGTTTTAATTAAAAATGAATTTTGTGGTCTTAATCCAAAGAAGAAATGTCACAAGCAGATGTTGTGCTGTTTTATTTTTTTCTTCTCTGAGCTGCATTAGAAAAAAGAATGGGATGATGAACGTTGTAATCATCGTGGCAGTCCAATTCCTATATGGTTGTCAGCATTCAAAAAAGGGAATACCATAATTCTTCAACTATCAGACACTGTGTATTTGAGTGACAGCTGCCACTGATGGAATATAAGAACCGCCAATATAATGTGGACTTGTCACATGTGCCACTCTAATATGCAGTCATTGCATTGCAGTCTTGGGTATGTCATGGAATCATTCCACTCATTGCAATTCAAGAAGTTTGCTCTATTAGAAGTTCTCTTGTATCAACTGTCATTGCCGTTTTCGCCACAGCTTGTTGTTACGCCGGCCACAACTTGTGTTAGAAGCGCTGAATCTTCAGGCTTGTTCCAGTGGCAATTGCAGAGCCTGCAGGTCTCCCAATGATACAATAGAGGTCTTAAGTGTTATAAACTCCACAGGACAGCAGTAATGCCGGAGACTCAATGACTATTTCACATTTTCACGCCATGGAGAACAAGCAGCATGACAGGAAAACCAGTGGCCAGACGGTCCACACGGCAATACAGGAATGCCAATGACTATTTCACACCATACAAGTCATGCAGCATAGCAGGGAAGCCAGTGACTGTTTAACACCCGACAGTCCACACAGCATTACAGTTGAGATAATGACTATTTTACACCATCGGTCAGGCAGTGTGGCTGGCAAGCCAGTGACTGCTTTACATCTGACAGTCCAAACAATACTAAAAGAGAATAAATGTCTAAATCCAAGCAGATCTCATCGTACTGCAGAGAAAGGCAACAATTGTTTTATATCCTTTGAAATGGAGAGTAAGTGTTTAAAACTCAACTGGCCACAGTCCTTCAGTGACTTTTTTACACCAGTTCACACAATGCGGCAGGAGAGCCAGTGGCTTTTGTACAGCCTGCAGGTTTCTCAGTACAATAGGAGGGCCAGTAACTGCTTTAAACTGTGTCGCCCACGCATTCCAACTGAAGCTATTTCCCATTGAGATGTGGCTCTTACTGTTAGCACCTGCTGCGCTATTCAGAAAATCGAATGCAGCAGTTACCAAATAAATCGGTAATGTCTCAGTCACAATGGCGAATGGCATCCCAGGTTCAAACCAAAGATTGCTCGTGTTTTGTGTCAACAGGACCAGTTTCACAGACACTGTTTGAGTCGAGTCTTTGACAAAATTGAGTTTTGAGTGCAATTTATGCATTGAGAATGAAATTTACTATTATCAAGATGTCTAAGTAGCTTGGCAGAGCCAGGCATTTTGCATGTCTAACTCCACTGGCGGAAGACTTGTGTGAAAACCAGTGACCTGGAAAGTTTGATAGAACATTCTAAAACCGAAGGACGCGGAGACAATAACCGTAACCTCCAGCTCAGATCGTAAATAATGAAAATCATAAATACACCCTGGTGGCCAAAGCTGCAGCTGGGCCACAGGTTTTGGTTTCGCGGGTGTGTTTTATGACTTCATGCATTTAGAGTACGCCAGCATCAGATGAGGAAGGAACTCCTCTGCCGCCGCAGTTATAGCTGCACTACTTTAAGGCGAGACGCAAACATGTAGCTCGCTTCATTCTGCAGGAGAGATCAGATTTTGGTCCCCAAGTGGTTTTGACACATTGAATAACCAAATAGAAAGAAGTTAAATTGCAATTTAATAAATAAACACAAGTAAAAATTATTTAAAAAATCAGAGTGAGCATTAGTGTCAGTGGTGGGATATGTTTTGGCAGGTTTATCCTGGGTAATCACTTCCTTCATGCGGGTTTAGTTAGAACTTTTATGCCTATAGCTACATGACGCTGCTCAGAGAACAGAAATGTCATTACCTGTACACCAGCCTGCCCCATCCTTGAAATCCATTTACGTTGTGTACGAGAGTTATAGGGTGATTGTGTCTGTGTCCGTGTACGTGTGTGTTTTGTATGTGCAAGTGTGTGTGTGTGAGGGTGCACATGAGTACATTTGTGTGTGTCAATGAGTGAGTGAGCACATCTGCATGGGGTGTGCCTGAGTGAGAGACAGAAGAACCGTATGCAAATGTCTGTGCGTGTGTGTGTGTGTGTGTGAGAGAGAGAGAGAGACAGAGAGCGTGTGACTGTGTGTGTGAGTGTGCATCTGTATGGCTGTGAACATGAATGCATGTGCTTTGATACTCAGTGTTAATGCACATGGTGCGATTTGCATGGGGCTTCCAGTCATGCGTGTCCTCGCGCTGTGATGGAGGCTGTTTTGCATTTAAACATGTAGGGGGCGGTGAGCACTCAGCTCACCACTGTGTGCATCTTTCTTTGGGACTGCTAAGACCGCAAGAGCACATTTCTGCCGTGAGAAATCCCCCATTTATCTGGCACACACACCAACAGAGTTCTTCATCTGCTTTGATGAGTTGCTGTTATTAATAAAGTGCCCCTTGCTCCACTTGCAACAAAATCATAATACGTTTCATGAGTTCTAGCTTTTCTGTTATAAGAATGAAGTAATTAATGCTATATTTCAATTTTAATGAATACGTGGTGAAAAACTAATAATAACGCCACTACTACCACTGTAATAAAGCAATAAATCTTCCCTAAATACAGTCGCAGCAGCAAACAAATTTGCTGCGAGGGGACTAAAGCAATTTCTCTGATTATCTTTTAGTTTGAGCTCATACGTGATAGGGTCTATCGTTTCTATCTTGTCCTCAAAGCCCCTCGCTCGAGGGTGCACGGTGTCAGAAACGATGGCCGTCAAATTTGATTGCATGTGTATAACATTCTGGGACTACTGAAACTTGACTTCCCTGGCAGGCAGCAGTGCATTTGGGTTACTGGAGGGTTGAGGCAATAAAAGGGTTAATGAATCTTGTCTTTTCGGGTTTGGCTCATCAGCTCTCCTTGCTGCTCACTAATCTTCATTCCTCATGACTTAATCCGCACTGCTTAATTATAAATCGCACAGAATGTCATGGGTGAATTCCATTCCAGGCACTGCTCTAAATATTTCATGTTATAGTCCCTCCATGACACTGCGGTACACTGCGCCGGTGCACAATCTTGTGTGGCTTGGTGGCTGGTCTTGGGGGCATATTCTCCGGGAAAACCTCAGCTAAGCAATTGTTAAATCCCAAAATTTACATGTAGCCAATTTTTTTCTTGTTTTAATTTACTGTTCGCTAGTTAAGTGAAAATGTTTGAACCCATTGGCAAATCATGAAATGAGACAAACCTTCACCTCGTTTGTAGTATTTTTTCCTTATTAATCAAAAAAAAAAAAAGAACTTCAATACAATGCAAACATACTTGTTGAGATTTAATAGTGTTCTACACCAGCTTACCTTCATTGTCGGCATTCATATTTTTCCCTGTGCTTGAGCTTTTATGCTTGGGGACCTCTGGGGTATTTGCTGTCCTGGTTCGGTTTTATGCCTCTTAAGCTAATTTATAGATGCAGAGTTAGCAAATTGTCCTCGTGCTCTTCACAACTGTCAAAAACACCAACGGGCCCTTCTGCTGTTATATAGATTAGAAAGTCATTTTCCTCTCATAAAGGATAATAAACCGTTCCAGCCACCCCGCACATTGCCGATTTATGGACACAGGCTGCCTGAATTAGAAGGATTATTCTAGAAGCAGCGCTGCACACAAACCGACGCACTGTTTCAGTGCGTCACCTTGATGTGGACAATTAATTCTTCTGTGTTCGCTATCCTTGTGCTGCACGTGGGATATGATGTTAAAATTCACGCAGCGAGGAAGACAGAGTCCTTGATATGACTTGGTACCAGCCTGAAAGAGCGGTAGAGAGAGGGAGAATGAGAAACAGAGGGAACAGAGAAGAACATGACATTTACATGAGATGTTTTGGGGTGACACTACATGTTTACTCAGCTGTTTGGGCCTAATGACAATTTGTTGTAGGTCGGCAGGCTAACATTCACTGCTCCTCTCTTTGTTTATCACTCCACATAGTAATTTGCCTTTTAAACATGCTCTGAATGGGGTAGCGCAATTATTTTTGCGACATGCTACACAGGCAAATTACATTTATCCTGCTAATGCACTCTTGACAAGATACCATGGCAAATTCTTTAATACTTTATTGTGCCGTTATTTTAATGCTGCTCATTTAAATTCTTGGAACCAAGTCAAGTTCTTGTGGAATAAATTCATAAACAAATGCACAGCACATAAGCAAAAAAGATGCAATAGAATTACAGACTTTGCAAAATGGTGAATATTACATAATTATGCATCATATGAATATTTTATAGAGAATATTTCAATATGTACATGCATGCATAATGATCATACACACTACTGCTCAAAAGAAATTAATCACTAATAATTTGTACAAAGATTAAATAAGAGAATCTAGACTCTGTTGGTTCTTTCTGGAAAGGAAAAACCATTACAAAACCTGGGGCGACCAGCAGAATCTTTTGATGAAAGCATCGTGGAGTTGTGGAATGATGAGGATTGAAAAGGTCTGAGAGTGTTTCCATCTTCAAAGAAACCTGCTTGGGAAATATTGCAATTCACAGGAAAATTCATTGAAAATTATAATTTATAAATATGGCTCATTGATCCCTGTAATGGAGAAAAGAAGTCACTAGATGGCAGTATTGACTTTTTTTTTGTTAAGCCAGTCTGGAGCTAGGTTTTGGGCATGTCCTGGGCATGTCTGAGACGGAATGTCCCCGAGGAAAAAAAAAGTTTAAAAGGTGGGACGGGTCTGCAAAAGAGCATATAAGGAGAAAAATTGAGAGAGTAAAGTAGGAGGAGAAATTGCAAGGAGAAGGAGACATTTGACCAGACCTGTCACTCTTTTCAAGACCTGTGGAGCTTTTTGTGGATTTTTGCCTGTGTTGGAGCATTTTCCTCACCCGGAACATCACCAAGCAACCCTATCTCTTTTTTTTTCTCCCCTCCACCACCCTCCCCTCTTCGGAGGACAACTATATTATTTATTCGGGTATAGGTACACAAGAAAGGGGTTTTAAGAAGCTCCGAAGCCCATTCACTTTGGTACAGACAAAAATTGACAAACTGTGACAGACAAACAAACAGACAAAGACAAGAACAAACAATTACAATGAGAGCCTGAGAAATATGGAGTGATATTAATACTGACAGGTGAACATTCATGATATTAGAACAATTGAAATCACAGTCTTAGCAGCTGTTGGGTAAGAGTGGGAATTGTTTGAATTACTAATCTTAGCAATGAAACTGCATTTCGAATTGTGATGTGGATTGAGTAGGTGTGTGTGTGTGTGAGAAGAAAGTTTTAATACTTCAGTTGTGAATATTGGTAAGTCTATATTCCGGTTTGTGACTTACAGGAGTAGCTTTGGAGGAGTGTGAGGTGGAAGCTGAAATAAAAAGTAGTAGTAGGGATGATGGAGGTGAGGGCGGTGGGAGTGCAAATGGATGTGTTTACTGTTTAATTTGTAGAAAGGTTATGAAAGGATTCCAGGTATTTTTAAAGGCAGATATATTTTTCTCTTTGCATGTTGCAATTTCTTCTGTTGATATGTATTCTGAGATTAGATTAATCCAATGATTGAAATGGCAAGATGTTCTAGATTTCCAGTTTTGAAAGATTATTTTCTTAACGATAGCTTGAGAGACAAGGACTGGAACAGTGTATTTGGGGGGGAGAGGAGTATCTGAGGTATCTCCTAGAAGGCAGAGTGTGGGAGACAGTGGGACACTGCAGTCGAAGACCGTGGATAGTGTCTCGGTTACTGTGGTCCAGAGAGAGTGGACAGGTTGGCAGAGCCTGGTTGCATGAAAGTATGTGTCAGTGCCCCCTAAAGTGCATTGTGAGCAAGTGTCTGAGTCACTTACTCCCATTTTAAACATTTCACTCTGGGTAATATGGGTTCTAAGAATAGTTTTGTACTGTATGAGTTGTAAAGTAGTGTTCATGGTCACAGTGAAGACGTTTCTGCATATTTGTGTCCAAAAATCCAGGTCGGGAGATAATGCCAGATCACATTCCCATTTAAAATTGGGAAGTGTTATGATGGAGACAGATGAGGAGATGAGTTTGTAAAGCTTTGACACAAGTTTTTTGGGGTGGGTTGCAATGTCCAATATCTGTTCACTGATTTTAGAGGGTTGTAAAGTGTTGTAAGTTAAATTCATTTTAGATTTGATTAAAGATTGCAACTGTTGATAATGAAGAAATTGGTCTCTCCCGATCCCGAATTTCTGGATAATTGAGTTAAATGACATAAAGTTATGGTTTTCAAAGACAAGACGAAGGTGGGTGATGCCCCTTTGCTGCCATTTGGGGAAGTGGATAGGTGCATTGTGCAGTCGGCAGTCAGGATTATGACAGATGGGAGTGAACCTACATGGTGCTAGAGTTGCAACCCCATCTCAAGGGATACTGTATGTTATCAATCTTGGTCAGTAGTATAAATTGTTTGATAGCGTTGCTCTTTGTTTAATTAAATCTGTTTTAGTTTTAAAATTTTGTCTGTCATCCCTTGATGTCTTATATGTCGTAGCAAATTGGGGCCATAACATCCCCATGAACCATATCACTACTTTGGCTATTTTAAGCAGCTCTGACATCTTTTGATGACAAACACGTAATATGGCTCATTGGTCCCCATGGCTCATCGGACCCCAGTCTCCTTTAGCATCTAAATGGCTTATGATGCATGGATGGCATTTCCACTAGTGAAGTCTTAAATGTGAAATATTGTCACAACCCAAGGGCGTAGGTATAGTGTGAATTGGTAGGGACTTGTATGTGATGCGAGCGTGCATAGCGCCTGAACTGGAAAATGTTTGTAAATCTGAGTACAGATACTGCCTTTACTGAGTACAGAAATTATTGGAATGAGTGTTTCTCCATTTCTTTAATTAGGCTACGCGAATTGCCCCCAAAATTGATGAAGATGCCACATACATAAACTTGCCACAACCTTAACTGACAGCTGCAAACCATCTCAGTGCACTCATGAAACCTGCTCTGGTCTAGTAACCTGGACATTGATACCAAGTGAGAGGATATATAACTACGTTAGCAAGCCAGCTCGCAATCCTCTCTATTAAGCATCTTAATATGTGGTAAAGCAATTGCAGCCGCAATATTCTCCTCAAAATTGACCACCAACTATAAATTGGACAAGACGCAAAGCGAACGTAAATCAGACTGGATCATTAGATTTACGATTAAGTGTTTCTTTCATTACCCCCACTGAGCCAAAGTTGGTTGGGACTTTTTGACTTTCAAAGGTTAGATTTGCTGTACATCATGAGACTAACTTTAATGCTTTCCTATAATTTCACAGAACAAGTCATAATTATGACCTCACCTGAAGCCCTGATACACCTGTATCCCCAACAGCTTGCTCTGTTCCTCTAGCTTGCTATTGTGGTTCCTTCATATAAAATAAAAAATTAATAATGGCACCTTCACAGGATTTCTCCACTGAAATTCACCTCATAATTTGGCTTATCCACCTAACTTACATTTAGCTACTACTGCGAGCAACCCAATTGCTGTAGTTGGCCGATTGGGCCATGAGAAAAGTGCTGTAGTTACGCGATTTAGAAGAATCTAGAATTAATGCCAAATTACGGTTCTCTTCCATGGGTAAGCCATTGCAAACACATATAATCAAAGCTGGCGATCCACTTATGTGTCTCAAGCCCTGCTTTGGACAAAAATGAATATTCATGACCTGAACAGTGTGATCAGTTTACTTTTGAGTTTTAGTTTTCAGAGCGCCCTGGCCTTTCAACCAATCAAACGCTAGAATGCATAAATAGGTTGTCTCGGAGACAGCCTCAACAATTGGGTCTTATATGGCTTGTCTGGAAAGATAAGAAAGAGTTTGCTGAAGTATTGGTCGGGACAATCTGGCTTCCCAAAATGTTGGTAGGGACATGTCCCGACCTTCCATATACAAACCTACGCCCTTGTCACAACCCTCTCGTGAATGCCATCTGTATTTCCCATTCAGCATTTCTGTGTCTAGTAGAAGTATAATCTCCTTTGATTGTGACGTAGCATTCAGGAACCACATGCAAGAGATAGAAATCCAAAAAACGTATGCCTTTAATGAGGTCAGAGTCAAAGCCAAAAAACACAAGAATTGCCAAGCCACAACACGAAATCCAAAAACAGTGTCGACAAGACAGGCAGGGGTCAGAACCAGGAAGACAGATGAGCAGAGGTACTAAACCAGTGAAGTTGGCACGTTATGTAAATCGTAGATAAAAACAGAATACAATGATTTGCAAATCCTTTTCAACTTATATTCAATTGAATAAACTGCAAAGACAAGATGTTTAATGTTCAAACGGAGAAACTTTTTTTTTTGCAAATAATCATTAACTTAGAATTTAAAGGCAGCAACACGTTGCAAAAAAGTTGGCACAGGGGCCTTTTTACCACTGTGTTACATCGCCTTTCTTTTTAACAACTCTCAGTAAACGTTTGGGAACTGAGGAGACCAATTTTTGAAGCTTTTCAGGTGGAACTCTTTCCCATTCTTGCTTGATGTACAGCTTAAGTTGTTCAACAGTCGGGGGTCTCCGTTGTCGTATTTTACACTTCATAATGCGCCACACATTTTCAATGGGAGACAGGTCTGGACTACAGGCAGGCCAGTCTAGTACCTGCACTCTTTTACTACGGAGCCATGCTGTTGTAACACGTGCAGAATGTGGCTTGGCATTGTCTTGCAGAAATAAGCAGGGTCATCCATGAAAAAGACGTTGCTTGGATGGCAACATATGTTGCTTCAAAACCTGTATGTACCTTTCAGCATTAATGGTGCCTTCACATATGTGTAAGTTGCCCATGCCTTGGGCACTAATACACCCCCATACCATCACAGATGCTGGCTTTTGAACTTTGCGCCTATAACAGTCCAGATGGTTCTTTTCCCCTTTGATCCGGAGGACACAACGTCCACAGTTTCCAAAAACAATTTGAAATGTAGACTCGTCAGACCACATTTCCACTTTGCATCAGTCTTAGATGAGCTTGGGCCCAGCGAAGCCGGCAGCGTTTCTGGGTGCCGTTGATAAATGGCTTTCGCTTTGCATTGTAGAGTTTTAACTTGCACTTGCAGATGTAGCGACAAACTGTAGTTACTGAAAGTGGTTTTCTGCAGTGTTCCTGAGCCCATGTGCTGGTGTCCTTTACACACTGATGTTGGTTTTTGATGCAGTACCGCCTGAGGGATCGAAGGTCACGGGCATCCAATGTTGATTTTAGGCCTTGTCGCTTACGTGCAGTGATTTCTCCAGATTCTCTGAACCTTTTGACGATATTACGGACCGTAGATGATGAAATCCCTAAATTTCTTGCAATAGCTCGTTGAGCAATGTTGTTTTTAAACTGTTCGACAATCATCTCACGCATTTTTTCACTAAGTGGTGACCCTCGCCCCATCCTTGTTTGTGAATGACTGAGCATTTCAGGGAAGCTTCTTTTATACCCAATCATGGCACCCACCTGGTTCCAATTAGCCCGTTCACCAGTGGGATGTTCCAAATAAGTGTTTGATGAGCATTCCTCAACTCTCTCAGTCTTTTTTGCCACTTGTGCCAGCTTTTTTGAAACATGTTGCAGGCATCAAATTCCAAATGAGCTAATATTTGCAAAAAATTACAAAGTTTACCTGTTCGAACATTAAGTAACTTGTCTTTGCAGTGTATTCAATTGAATATAGGTTGAAAAGGATTTGCAAATCATTGCATTCTGTTTTTATTTACGATTTACACAACGTGCCAATGTCACTGGTTTTTTTGTACATAAACGGTAGGCAAAAAGTCGTAGTCGATGAACAAAGCCAAGGGTCATACACAGCTCATCCAAACACAGATATCATGGTAATACAAAAATGGGTTAAAATCCAAAAAGACAAAACAATACAAGAAGGGCAAGGGCAAGAATCGTAGTCGGACAAACCAGTAGAAGAAAAACAATACTCCATGGCATACAAGGCGCTCTGCACATAGAAGTATTGATCAACGTTCTGACAAGGAGCTGGCTGTGAAAAGACTGCTGAAATAGATGGGAGGAAAGAAACATGCTATGCAGGGAACAGGTGAGCAGGATCAGACGAATTACAACGGGAGAATCACATGAGGGAAACCCTAACCACGAAAAGTGGTGAAAGCCAAGACACGGACAGGAATCACACAGACAACCTATGACATTTAAACAGCTCCAGTCAGTGAGCTCTAAGTGCACAGATGACGAGTACAGCAAAGTAATTAAGCACGTGCGAGAGGTCTCACAGAAACGCAGGGGGAGACAGGTACAGCTGAGCAAGAGGCGGAGACTAGAACAGGGCGATTGCTGAGAGGAAACTAGTACTAATTAGTAGCGGTGCAACTTTACAGATTTAACTAGAGAGCTCCTAAGCAAGTTAGTAATCTATATACATGGAATCGTTGTGTTCGTAGACTATGATGCAAAATACAAATGTTAGTTTTGTTAGTAATTAGAACAGTAAGACGAAGGAAGTAAACGAGAATCGAAGGAATATTTTTAACGCCAGAATTCATTGAAATCACCCGAAGTAAGTGAGCACACAGACCAGGAAGACAGACTGAACCAACTAGATCACAAGACAGGGGAGACAAGTGCAATGAAACTGAGAAATGGAATGAACTAAAAACCTGAGAATTGCAATAACCAAAAAGAATAAATAAAAGTCAAAATCATGAACATTGAACTTGAACATAAACATGACAAAAAACCATAACCGTGACATTGATTGGTTTACGTCTTGCAGGTTCCGTGATCCCCGACTGTGTCTCGTTTCATGTTAACCCCACCTCATGTGTTCAACATATTAGCTCCCTGTTCTTTGCAAGTGCATGGATTGTTGCATTTACTATAGGGCTTTAGAACCAGTGATAATTTGCGAATTAAACTCTTAGTCCTTTGAAAGTTAACCTGTTCTACTCAGAATTTGCTATCGGGGGGGATTATTGCCAGGCTCATACCTCGTTTGAAAGTACTTTACCTCTCGAAACCCATTCCCATTTACGCTTCCTAATTAGTAACAAAGCATTAATTTGTTCATTTGCAAGGGTCAATTGGTAATAGAATTACTGTCCATTACCTCTCAGGTGACATTATTGTTTATTGCAATAGTAGTCAAGCATTTTCCTTTCTACATTAATGACGACCTGAAACGTCAATCGGTACATTTACATGCACAGTTAAGTCGAGCCACGGTAATTGCTCGATTAGGCTATTTAATCGAATTGCAGTCCTTGTCCCAGTATACATGCACGTGCAGAAACCCAATTTATTGACCAAAGCATGTCCATCTCCACCACGATAGTTGGTGATATGATATTTCAGCTTGTTCGTGTTGGACCTTTTTCTGGTTGACCTATTATATCACAGACTAAGCAATCATCAAACAGCTGGCTGCAAACTGGTAGCATGTCGAGTTACGGCTCAGTACATTTCAAACTGGCTGTATGCTATGCTTTCTGTGCAACTGAGATGCACGCTATCCCTGTTGGTTATGGAATTAGCCGAAGCTAGGTGGCAATGCCGCTATGCTCTACTTTGTGCCCGCTCTACTACCACGGACTGCGTTTCCCTAAGTGTAGTTGCAAACTAAGTTAGCAACAAACATACTAGTTTGTCAATTCTCAGTCTGTGGTTCCCACTTTGCAAGTAAGTGTCTTCGCTTTCGGGAAACGCACCCCTGGGCTTCCTGTACATGTTAGATGTGACTCAGGAGTAAAGACTAGTGGGAGAGAGTTGTTTGAGTTTTCCAATGGCAAGTAGAAGGAAATTTTTCGTATGATGCGCAAGTCATTCGATAAATTATGTGGATTAATGGTAGAAGTTATGAGCCCCGAAGGCGTGACTGTTAAGCAACTAATACCCTTGCAGATGAGGAGTGCTACTGTTCTGTACAATGCTCTTAGTTGCTGCTAATCAGTTTGGTGTTCACAAGTCCTGAAGATTTCTGGGTCAAAGCCTGACCTGATGAACTGGAGCATGTACAGAGTTCAGTTTGGTTCGATTTAAGCGTGTGCATGGAGGAATAAAGCGACTCGTATCCGCATTATCTGGGTGAGAATCCGATTATGAGAAATTTGATTTGATGCAACTCCAGTGAGGCTAAGATGAATTTTAAAGGTCTGGTTCAAGTCGGATTTACACAATAATTAAATTTTTTCCTACATCATGTAAACACACTCTTTCAAGCTATTGAATTCCTGTAGCTCACAAAATAGAATGTATTGATTGTATGATTGTCTTGATGTACCAAAGAAAACATTTTTTTAAACTCGGTTTTGCCGACTATGGTCCGTATGGTAAGTGTGCTTCTGTAATAAGCTTACGTAATAAAACTGTGTGTACAACCAGGGATATTACCATCATGCTGGTTAACTCTCTACCACTTTCTGATTATGAATCTGACTGTTAATTAATTTACTGAACAAATAGCTACCAATAACCTGTGTTGCAATTAGTGATTAAGACATATATTTGCGTTAAAGAGGAAGGCTATAATGTGAGACTGGATTGAGGGTAATAACTGAAATTTCTCAAAAAATTCCTTCTTAAAGTAGAATGACTTAATTAATCTCATCTTGTAGCATTCCTACAACTATATAGACACACACACGCACGCGCGCACACACACGCACACACTGGCTTCATTGCTGGGAAGATGAGATGTCTCATTTCAGGACATTGATGTCTCCAGGAGCAGATCCCGAGGGCTCTGGGTGGTGACAGTGCCTTTACAGAGCGATGGCGCCAGTGGCACCAAGGATTTTCCCAACTGGCCAACGAACAACCTCAGATGACCCCGACTATTCAAAGTAGAACTCCAAGGGGAATAAACCCAGACTGGCAAAAGTCACATGATGCAGCCTGCAGCAGCAGCCATTGTGAAGCAAGCAGCCTTGGCCGTATTATACCATTATTCAGAGAAAACGTGAATCATGGAAAATGCAGGATTTCCAGGAGTCGGTTCATACTGTTATTTAGAGACAGCAATTACATTTCCTAAAGAGAGGTTAAACTCTAAACTTTGAATTTCAAGATCACAAGATCACTTCTTACTTACTCACTAACTTAAGGTGATAAATTGATACCAGAATGGTGCAACATTATAATAGCTTTTACAATAACCATATGAGCCTTTGTAACACAAGACATGTATTTCTCAAATTCAGGAACTTTTTATGTAAATGGGTTGCATCTTTTTCTATACCAGTTCAATCTAAACTCACTAGTTCCATTGCACAGCCGCACTTATGGTGTGTCCAGAGCAGAGCTCTATTTTTTAATCGGGACTAACTACACTGTTCACATTTATAGCATGTTACTCATAAATATAACACTATATGACTATTCTGCAATATATGATGCCCCCCAAACGTCAGCCCTCAGACAGAATTTCTGAATGCAAATGTTGTTGTCTCTCCAGTAAATTCAAGATACTTTCAATTACAATGTTTGGTTAATGACGTAATTTCTCTTCTGTATGTATGCTTTTTAGAGGTGATGTTTCCTGAATTCTGATAGCTGTGAAAAGGGGACTTTATCTTTAGAATACTTGGTTGCTAACAAATAGGAGATGCAAGTGTTTTAAGGGCCATCTGGCTTTGTGATTTAGTGAGGCACCATATACTTTTACTTTGCATCACACAAGAAGTTTAACCAGTGGCTGCCTCCAGAATAAGACAAAAAAATTAAAACAAATATAGCAACATTATGCAATGCAATAGAAAATTTAAAAACTGGGGGTGGGATAAGATTAGATTTTTATTCATTGGTATATTTGCTCTCTCAACAATTTTTCCGTTCTTCAAATAAAAATGGCAAATCATCTGGTAAATTCAAAAAAAATAAATGAAATATTTGAACAAACCAAATACATTCCTCCTCAACAGAGATAATACCGCAAGAGCGCTGCCAGACAGAGGTAAGATATGACATTTTATTAGTCACATTCGTGGCAGGTATTCCTTACAAGCATTCTTTCATTAACATGACAATGAGGGACATGCTGTGGGTGTTTTAGTCAATGTTTATGAAAATCAGATGAAAGCCTTCAGAAAACCCATAAATGCAGAGCCTCATGAGTAACTGCAAGATGATCTACAGCAGCATGTGCTTTAAACCATTGCTATTTAAATCCTCATTATTTAATGCCAAATTCTTCATCCCCATTTTTCCCAAATCTAAATTCACAGCTCCTCTTCTGTATCCTTCATCAGTTCAAGCTAGAAAAACAAACAGGCTTACCTGAAATACCTGCTTCCGCAATCTGACACCCCCCACCCACCCACAGCAGACATCTAAGAAGGCGGCAGTTAAGACGATTGCGTACAGCAGGTGTAGGTGTAGGTAAACCCATCCCTCCTAATGATAAACCCCTCCTTCCTGAAGATAAATTCCTCCCTGCTGAAGATAAACCCCTCCCCCCAATGAAAAACCCATCCCTCCTGAAGATACTGTAAGCTCATCTCTCCGAATGAAAAACACCTCCCTCTGGATGATAAACCCCTCCCTCCTCATGACAAACCCCTCCTTACTACTGACTAACCCCTCCCACCTGCTGAAAAACCCCACCCTGCTGATACTGTATACCCCTCTCGTTAAATGATAACCCGTCCTGATGGTGAAACCCTCCATGTTAATGATAAACCCCTAATTCCTGGGCCAGTGCTACGGATATGCATGTGCTCCCCTGTAAGACTGCTTGTAACTGACGGTTTCAAAGTTTCCCAGTGTTTGCCAGCATTTTTGTGTAAGTCACTGTACATTTTTATGCACAAAGCCAATTTCTTAAGTTCAGAAAGGGCACTCTTCCCTCTGCATTGTCTCCGTACAGACTATATTTTTCACCTCTGGTGGGAAATTAGTTATTAGTCTCTCCGGAAACGGAGGGGACTATAGGATTGCACTCCGTCCGTCCGTCAGTCCATCCGTCCGCTTTCGTGTCCTCTCCATAACTTCAATACCGTATGACCTAGGAACATCAAAGTTGGTGTGTGGATGCATCTTGGGGAGCGGGTGTGTCATGTACCCCATTCAGGTCACTTTGACCTACTTTTTAGGAAATATAATATGCATACACCGGTAGGGGACTAGTATTGCACAGCAATACGACATTCGCCGGTAGGCGGTGCACTTGTTTGCTTATGTTTCCCAGTGAACATGAGAATCACATTTTGACAGAGGACATTTGACCTACCTGGTGTCACAAGAAGGAATCGTCCAGGAATACAACTCTGGCGAGCTTTGATATGCTAACTGAAGTGTGCTTTTCTGTGATCAGATGGCTCTTGAAAAGCTAAAAAAAAAAAAAACCATTGTGGGAAGTTTGTTGAATTTTGACCAGTTTTAGTGTTTACATGAACAAGCTGTCCCATAACGACCCCGAGCAAAATGATGACTGACACTGCAGTAAAACAAGCGCCACTCCGTGATCCATACTTATCGTAAGGACTGCAATGGATGTAAGTAGGCTCCCCCATGAATCAGGTACCATATCCTCCAACCCATAAAACCATCAAGGCCATTTGTTCCCACCCTCACAGACTACCCATAGGACTGTTTATGATACTGTAGGACGACCATTTTCTTAATTACTGCAAGTATCAGTGGTATTGCGCCTTGAAAAACAAATGGCTGGAACAACATTGTGGCTGTGCTTAAAGTTACCACTTCCTCAAGAATAAGGTTAGGTTGAGGTATGGTTCCAGGGTTAAGGAAAATGCAACTGTGGTTTCATAAAAGACATCTGAGCCTTTTCAATGACAGTCCTGGCTTGCACTTTGAAATGTTAGACACATGAAAGCGGGAATCGAATTCTCGTCTCCTGTGTGAAAGTTTATTGTTTTATACGCCCACCAACCTGACCTCCACCCTAGCACAAAGTTTCAGACTACTTATTAAAGTAATCCCATTTCCCTCTTAATGAGCTCATAATTACAACAGCCGCTAGAGAGCATTTGTCACTTAAATGTAAACATAGGTCATTTTTGCCACCTCCATTTATGACCTACATAATCTTTTTCATTATGTACAGTCTTGATTCAGAGCTTATGTTGTCCTCATCCACAATTTTACCCTGCCTGTTTTACCGTCAAAGATAAAAAGTTTAGAAACTCTTAATATTCCACTGGTGTGGAACTCCTGAAATGAAAAAAAAAAAAAATCATTTTTAAAGATGACACAAAAGTAAAAAGTTTTTATTTGTTCAGAGTATTTGGATAGCAGATGGAAAAAAGATGCTGTGGAGGTCATCAGATAACACCGAAAACTGATAAATAAATGACACAAGCTTCCTGCAGGGGAAGTCTCTCTGCGGTGCGCGATGAAAGTCACATCCAAACATTGTGGCGGCCGGCACAGTTCTGAGGACTCTCTTTAAGAATGAGCTAGTGGTACGGTACATTGGACACAGTGAGTCACACCACCAGCGCGCACAGCTACATGAGCTTGCGCCTTGGTCCGAGTGCTGTCTGATCAGCGCGCCGTTTTGCTCCTGTGTTTAGCATTGTCCTAGACATGGTTCTGTGCAAAGTTAAACTATTCTGTCTCAAGTTTCTTTCTGTGTACATTTTGTTTCTGGCCTTCTTTGACTTACTGTGTAAATGTTGATGGACAGAATGAACCCTATAAGAAAGCAAGGCGCATCACTAAGGAAACACGATGTTTCCTGTTCCTCTACATTTGGGAACAGATGGAATATAAAACTTATAAGAGCAAGAAAAAAAAGAGAAAGAATCTCAGGACAGAATAACATCAGTATGTTATACTTGTACTCGTGAAGAAGGAGAACAGACCTCATTCTCTCCGGTGATGTTGCAGAGACTGATGATAACTAAAAAAAAAAAAAAACTCAAGGCAAAATAATGTTACGCAATGTGAAATAAATATAGTGAAGGAATACTTGAAACCATTATAAATATAATGTATACAGACATATTCTAAGTCTTTCTTTTGAGGTTTATTCCCTAATTGGTGTGTTTATTTTAGTGATCACAGAACCCTTCAGAGAAAAGATTTCAAAGCATCAATCTGTCAGCTGATTGCCTAAAAAAATAAAAAATAAAAAATACAGTTTACCACTCTTTATGGGGTACTTGTTGCAGAAAGTGCTGTTGACTGCAAGAAACACATGCGCGCGCCTGCACACACACACACAAAAACACACACACACACACACACAATTTGCTGATGTGATTAATTATTGAAAGATCATTTTATATTCTTATGATAGCCATTCTGGGAGGGATGCATCTCATGAAAACTGCAACAGGGTTTTTTCCGTTCATCGGGGACCTGACTGTCCTCTCCCTCAGACAGAAATAAGTGTTCCTGGTCCCAGAAGATCCCATAAGAAACACAAGCAGAAGAGTAGCTGCTTTCCCAGCAATACACTCTTTTTTAACATAGATATACAAACTGAACTAAACTTGAACTAAAATTCTCAAATCCTGCAAGACACATCTAAAAAAAAAAAAAAACCTTGCACATATTTTGCCATTCCATTTCACTGATTTTGTCATCTAGATGCAGCAAATTGCAAAAGCTATTTGGAACTAATCACATCCCAGTATTCCTTTGCGGACCAAACCAGTTACTGATGATTTTACTACTCAGTATATATGATACATAGGCATTGCTGTTATTAACAAGAGTTAAGAGCCCCATCACTCCAATGTTTGTATTTCAGTGGTACAACTGTATGAATTATTGACAAAGTCTGACATTTGGACTACGGTAGATAACTGTTTGGGATATGTATGTTTTATGATGCACTACTGTTGATAGCTTGCTAAATAAAACAGGAAATTGACAGGAATTCTTACACTCTTTTCATCACAACTTCTTGCATTTTTATTGCTGCTTAAGAATCTCGACTGCACATTCTTTGAATATTGAATTTTATTTTCTACAACTGTAAATTTTGCCTGAATCCCTCACACAACTGACTCCCTGAAGCATCATTTTAATCTGTTGCTATTTATTTCAAGACTACATTACTAAATTTTAGATAATGTCCACTGAATGGCACACCTCGCAGAATGCAATACTGACACATTATGAACATATTGCTTTTTTGCTTTGAACTAGCAAACAGAGAGAGAGAGAGAGAGAGAGAGAGAGCAGTGGAGAGAGAGAGAGAGATGACATTTGCATCAGGTCAGGCAATCTTCAGATATCCGTTTAGAGGGATATTACCTGTTTACACAGCTGGCTGGATCGGTGCCATCATTTTGTCGGTCAATGGATTAATATCCGCCTTTTCTGTGGGGTCAGGGGAGAGGTCTGCAGAATCTTTCGCTATCTTCAGAAACTTGGAACAGCACAGCACCCTGGGAGGAAGAGGATCACAACACCTTCGGCTGGGCTCTATATTTCATGGAGGAAAATGGCTGAACCGTCCCTACTGGAGTCGATACGGCCGCTGTGTTTAGGGTCAGTTGGAGGCATAGACACATGGTCTCAACTAAGTCACAACAGTGAGCCTTTAAGTGTTACTTGATCATTGTTTTCACGCCACATAAAATCAGGAAATAAGTATTTCCAGATGATTTTTATTAGTCCAAGATTATTTTTCTGTCTACAGATTATCACCTGCTATTGGCTTTCAAAAATGTCTATGTTTAAGTTCCAAGGGAAAATACCTAGTATGTCAGATATCTAGTGCTTCCTCGTTAGCCAGAGTAATCACATTCCTGTTCAAAATGAATATGACGCATTTTCTCTGATGAAGTTGATAGCTGATATTTAAACTGTATATAAAATTGTTGGTCTGCATCATCAAATAATTCTATATCAGGGCATACGATCAAAGGCACATAATATCAGGTCACAGAGTTCAGTTCATTTGTTGATATTGTCCTTTGCTCATCACAAATTGGTTTTATATCTCTCTGCAACCCCACCACTTCTCGTCCATATCCCTGACGTAGTTACTCAGAAATTAAGTCCCCACAGATTCGTTTTTAAAGAAAAAAAACCAGTACATTTCCAGAAATAAGTCGCTCGGTAAAATTCGTCATAGAGTACATCCAGGGAGCCAACGCCAGCCTGTGCTGAGCAATGGTCAGTAAAAGTCTGGTTAATAATAATAAACCATGTGACCTGGGAGGCCGTGAAGGGGAGGGACTTCAGTTTTCGAGTGGCTGTCATCCCGACCCTCCTCGCTCTCCTTCTGTTCCTCCGCAGGGGGAGACTGATCAAGCACCCACCCCAGCCTGCTCTTCCAGTTGCCAAGGCAACTACCTCATCACTGTCGGCATCGCCGTGGCTGCTGCTGCTTGGTCTTGTTCTGTGTTTGTTCCTGCTGAGGCCGAGCCTTTCCTCCTCTTCAGTGCCAAGTGGAAAAGCCAGGGCATGTAGCAGTGCCGACGACAGCCTTGAACTCCCTACCAACGGCTTCACCGGCGTAACAATAACCTCCCAACCAACGACTAAATGTATGGAACTACTATCTTATAATCTATATAATAATGAGAAATAACCTCTGAATCAATATCAGTTGTAATAGTGCATCCAGAACCTTCTCATCAAGAACTGACCGATTGTAGGGACTGCAAGCTAACAGTCCGCTAATGAACAACTTTACATTTATACTCACTACAACAATCAGCTTTGAGGGTATAACCACTAACCCTAACACACAACTTAAGGAATGTGGTGTATAAACTACATTCTAGTGATAAGTTTTGAGGGTGTAAGCACCACCTCCTAATCAGCAGTCAACGGAGTAATCGATACCTCGTAATCGACAGCTTAAAGGCCAAATCACTTCCCTATCAACAGGGGTGCATTCAAAAACGGCTAAGTATTACTATAATATCTTAACATGGATTGAGGGACTCAATTAAAAGTCGTCCAAAACAAGCAATAGCCTAAATACTGTCGCTAATTATGTACTTCAATTTGAATGCCTCTCCTCACCGCATCACGTAATTATACGGTTTAAGCAGGGCACCAAGAGGGGTGAGATGAGTTCTACTAACACCAGCTGAATATTTTGCAGGAAAATTGAGAAGCTAAATTTGGCGCACATTGCTTGCAATAGAACCTGGGAAAATTGTTGCTCGAGGTTAAAAGCTAAATGGTATCTTCACTTTTACCCAAAATACCCGACATGGTTGACTGGATTAATCAAATGAATGGCCATAATTAAGAGATGAATTGCACATATTGAAACTTATATAAAAGGTGTGTTCTCGTGTTGTTTGATGTGAGCTCTACATAAACAGTATTAATTCTTATGTCAACACTGGACACTATGCTACGCGAGTAGGGGGCAAATACTTTAAGATGATACTTTATTCAACTCAGCAGACACAGCAGGATTTTTTAAATGAAACATTATATTTAGCATTATGATGTATATTCAACTGAAATATTAGTGGGCAAGGTGAATGCTTGAAATGTAAACTTGGGACTGGATTTGTTTCTTACAGGCTAAAAAATAAAATAAAGGGGGAAAAAAATCCATCTTCCCGCTGGTAATACTGTGCTACTGTGCTCATTTATTTTTAAGACTGAACTACGTCATGAGTGAGCCAAGATTTGACAGCACAGAGTAAAAATTTGCAGCAGTACCTTTAGTCCCAACGTACATTTAATCCCACAATCAAGACACGAGTGATGGAGGAACAGATCAAGTGGAATGACTTTAGTGGCCTGTAAGCTTCAGCACAATGGCTGTTTGAAGCAACATAACAGCAATGGCCATTTCCCCATCACAAGGGTCAATTGCCTAGCAGTCTGAATTGGAAGGTTAACCCCCCACTAAGGTCATAACTGTCTGAACAGCTTCATTTTAAAACTGCACCATTGAATGAAAAAAAGTGCGCACGCTCTGCTTGTCCAGTTTGAAGATAAACCAGAGAGAAAGGATTGCCAAGAGCAAGATATCCAGGAGAGGTATACACTGTGTGTGCAGTGATTGATCAAGAGAAAACGTGTTAAGGAGTGCATTGTCCTGTGAGGCTCGATTCTATTCTCCTGAATCCTTCTAGCTGAAGGAAAGAAAGCGGGAAACAAAAAAAAAAAAAAAAAGCTGTCAAGCAGCCACATTAGTGTATATACTGCAGTTCAGCACACTGATATACTGTACCAGCAAGTGAATTCCCAAGCCATAGAATGCCCTTTTATAAGATAAACACAACTTGGAAACACCAGAGCTGATTGGCAATTAACCTAAGCTTGTCCATGCTTGTCTGTCATGCAGTTGCTATCCCTGGTCATGAAAACTTCCAGTCCTTTTTTGTAATACAAGATGGAGGTGATAGCAACTAAAAGGCAGACTCGGCTGTACTCGCAGGTGTAAAATAAAAATGAGGCGTAACAAAGGTGGGATCATTGAAAAGCAATTTACATTTTGAGGGCATTTGGACCCATGCAGCCATGTCTTGGCTTTGTTACTCCTGCTGTGGTATAGTTCGCCTCCTACACATGGTGATCTTGAGTTGTGACAAGGGCATGCAAGTTACAAACAACAAAACCTTGAATGGATGCAGGATTTCAAATTCACTTTTCCCCAGGGTTTCTGGATACAAGCCAGAAGGGTAAAGGTCGAGGGGTCCGAACGCGAAGGTCCCGCCATGTCAGAATCATCGGCCAGTTGAATCCAAGTGAACGAATCAAAATACTGGGGAGGTCCTTTATCTCCTGAGCTGGGATTCTCCACTTAAGTAAAAGGCGAGGATCAGTTAAGACCATTTGGCAGAAAGGGAAGGCCTGGTGAGACTCCCTGTTATTGGGATTAATCAGAATAACGTGCGATGGAGCAGTTATAGGTGACAGGTGCGATGGTGTCAGAGCGAGGATGATTTAGGGCTATAGACATACTGTAAAGGAGGCGTCCCCGCTGTTTGCCAGGCATTCTGATTTCTCATTCTGTATGGCGGAAGGAGAGGCTGTGCAGATGGGAAATCACATTTGCAGCCTGGGCTGGCGCATTTAGCAGATGTCAAATGGGTGCTCGGTACAAAAAAAGATGGGGGAAAAAAATTAAACCTTTCTGCATTATGCCCTAGCTACAGCAGTGGAGGGATATGAGGCAAGTCACTAGGTGCTACAGCTGGATCGGGTCATTGCGTACAACTATACATTCATAAGGAGGAGGGAGGGTATATGAATGTAGGCTCTTCCGTGGACAAAAAGCAGTGGCTGCAACATCGACCTGTGAATAAGTGCACTTTCCTCCAAAGAGAATAGGGAATAGGCCTGCGCTCTTCAGATGAGTGGCCATCCCAGAGAAAATTACAGCTATAGAGGCTTCAAAGATAAAAGGCTTACTGCTACTGATAATACAAATGACAACATGGCCAATCAGAGGAGTAAAAAAAAAAAAAAAGAAAGAAAAAATAAACAACGCCGAAGATAGCTTTTATCTGCTTGGCCTTCAGCCAATCCTTTACTTGTTAAATGTGTTTCTATCATAAATAATGGTGATTTACTTCATTTTCCAATGGTACAATATACAACCTCAATTCCATAGGAATCGGTACAGTATGTAAAATGGAAATAAAAAGAAAATTTGTACATTATCTTCAGCAGACATTTAGTTGTAAATGAAAGTGGCACACCTCATCAACTATGGATTTTTGTAAATATTTGGAAATTACAAATGACAAATTTAACCAATTTGTAAAGTCACCTTTCCTGGAAAAAAAAAAAAAATTTGGAAGACACCAAGCGATCAAGTGTTTCAAATGTAATTTTGTCCACCTCCTCCAACAAACAAGTCAACATCACAAGTTCATTGTTATCACATTTATTATTCCAAAAGGCACCACAGGTACTGTACTGGTGACAAATCAGGACTGTGGGCAGGCCAGTGCAGCAGCCGCACCCTCCTCTTCAGCAGCCGTGTCTTTGGAATTTTCGAAGAATGTGATTTTGCGGTCTCTTGTTGAAATACACGTATATGTCTCCATCAAGGATGCCGTCTTGAAGGCTGCATGTGCTGCTCCAAAATCTCAGTAAACTTTAGAGCATTAATGGTGCCTTCGCAGAGTTGCAAGTCATCCCTCTCAAGGGCACTGACACATCCCCATTCCATGACAGGGCATGGCTTTTGGACTTCTTGCTACTTGTTGGTTCTTTTTTCTTGAGTCTGGAGCACATAGGGCCCATTTCTCCCAAACAAGCCTTGAAATATTGACTTGTCTGACCACAGTTCTTGTTTTCATTGTTTGCAGGTCCATAGCGGATGCCTCTGAGCACAGAGATGTGGACAGCCCTTCTGTACACTGTTATTATAAGGCTTTCTCTCTGCATAGTAAAGTTTTAACGGACATTTGAGGATGTAATTGTGTGTTGTATGACTTATAGGTAAATGGTGGTGCTTAATGCAGTGCTTTTTTAGCCATTGGAAATTATGGGTATTCAATTTACGACCTTGCTTTGACATACAGAAATTCCTCTTTCATTCAGTAATCTTTTAATAATGTTATGTATCCAAATTAGCGAAACTCCAAAAATTGACCTGTCTTTCTTTTAGGAACATTGTTTTTTAAACCTTCGATTAATTTGCATTTGTTGGCAAATTGAAAATTCTCAGCCTCTCTGCTTCTGTCAGTTAAGGCCTTTCCTGGATGCTGCTTTTACACCAAACCATAATCATTAATAGCAGTTTCAGATATCACAATTTGCGATAACATGTCTTCACCAAAAACAGTAATACACATGGTTGTCTAAAAGTTTTTAGTGTGTGTGTGTGTGTGTGTGTGTTTATTTGCAATTCCGTAATACCAGGGCTGCCCAATCCTGTTCACGGAGATCTAGCTTCCTTAAAATCCCAGCAATACACTCATTCCACGGGTCAAGATATTTTTGAGCCGCTAATTAGCCTTGTCAGGTATTCTAATTTAGGTTCCTAAAAACCTTCTCCAGGAACAGGATTGAGTTGCTCGGTCTTATCCCATAAATAGGCTGTGCAAATAATTAGAGAAGTTCTCCTGCATCAAAGTTTATATTGAGAGCACAAAAAAGAAGAAGAAAACTGAAGCAGCTCTATGGATCGGTGAAAACACATTCCAAACGATATGAGGTCTGCAGACACGGAGCTGAGAAATAACATAAAAGCGTGGATGTGTGAGCAGCACATTTGCCCAGTCTTCCAACAATAAAAGTTTAAAAAAAAAAAAAACTAAACTAAATTCTGTCCTGTTTTAACACATGCATAGCATAAAATGCTGCCTAATTGTGGAGCAATTAAATTACAAGAGTGTTCTTTTTCAGAGTGGTAAAAGGGTACTTGATCCTTCGGGCTACTAAGTAGACTGTCACTGTGGGTCTGCTGTAAATCAGCATGATAATGGGCTGAGGAGCATCTCATCCTGTAGCAGGCTGGGATCAGGGCATTAATGACATAGCAGAGGGCATATTTTGGGGTGACTGTATAGTGCATACGTACAATGACCAAACAGTGGCTCTCTCTATTGTCTGCTTTTCATCCAGACCAAGTACAGTCAATCATGCACTTGGCAACACATCAACCAGTTAAATAGATGAGCAGGTGTCTCTTCATATCGACCATTATTTGCCAACAAAAGTGTACTTTGATATATTATCTTTTTCATCTGACAATAGGTGTACAAGTACAGAATAGTTTAATTTACTTATCAATATGTTGCTGAACTTAACAATATATATTGGATTTCTGTGTATTTTCTGAATCAGTCGAAGGCTTTCTGACTGGGGATTCTTTGGCTTGATATTACTTGCCTTATTTAAGAAGGCCTATTTTGTAAAAATCACAAGCATGTATCCCAGATAGGCTCCAGTACAATGCTGAAACCGCCCATAAGTTGTAAGTCTATAGGGGATTCAAATAAAGTGTCTGGTCAACTAATGTGAATAATAGTAAGAAAAAGATATAAAATGACCAGAATCAGGTGTATGTCAGTTGTAAAAGAGTATAGCTCATTGGCCCTAAAACCTTTGTGTTCTACTCAAAAACTGTGGAAACTGAGTATTTCACAAGGGTAAAGATCGCATCAGAGAAGAAAAAGCTCAAATTTTTAAAGTCAACTATTTAAAATCATAACAAAGGTAAAATGCTAATTAGCTAAATAGCTAAAGTTGGTGGATAACTCAGGATAAATGACTAACTAGTTGGCTAGCTACAGTGTGTGCAAATAAAATTACATTGACTGTAACGTCATATGTTGATATATTGTCTAACCAAATGATAGCAAGCAATCGCAAATGCGACATAGCAATTTGACCTTCTTTCTATCACAGCCAGAAGGAGAAAAAAAGAAATTAAATTAAATAACTTGACATTTGACGGAGGTCAGATCCTTTTGAGTCACAACCTTCATTAGCTAAATCCATCATCAACTCCAGAATAACAAAAAAGCTCATTCTATTCAGTATGACGTTAGCAATCAATAGGCTAACCTATGCGTTGCTACCATCTCCATGACAATGAACAGTAATATATTTAATTTGGATAGGGTAATGTGAGGACCCAACTTATTATGCACCATATCACCTCCCTGTAGAATACAGCCAAGGAAATATGCAGGTTCATGAAATCTGATGTTTTCTTAGGAGCAGTCTCAGGAAGAGTGCTCGGGCAACAAGAAAATCACTTCCGGAGTAGAATTTCCTTTAAGAATTTTGCCTCAAATAAAATTTCAAGAAAAGATCATTGGAAAGATAAATAATGTTATTTACCGGTCATTTAAAATTATGAATAGTCTTCTCACTCAGGATCAACTGAAATAGCTTCTGTTCCTGTTTTTAATGATCATCGCAAAGTTTTGTTCATATCTGTTTTTAATTTTTTTCAACCGTTTATAATCCTTTTTCTGTTAATTTGGTCTGCATGTGAATATGACCGGATGTAAAGGCGCTGTGTCACAATTACTGCGCGTACTCACGACTTTGAACGAAGTAAATCCGCTCAACTGCAAGTCAAAATGCAGAGGGTATTTTTCTTCGTCTATGATTACTGGCAATGGCAACCAGCTAATATTCTTTGTATCCCTTTGCTAAAGCTTGAAATAGTGCTTTGAACCCTAAAATTTCCATAAAAAGTTCCTAATATTTCATTCCGGAACTTTCCAATGCAAATACTATGCAAAACGTAGTCGGATTAGCAAGCGAGGAATCAGATGATGACCTTCTGTAAAGCAGATTCACTTTCTTGATGTAAGGGGTGTATTCTGACTTGACTTACGCGCCTTTGAAAATCGCGTAAGGGCCCTTGCGCGCCTCTGCAGGCCTTATTCGTATTCTGACTCGGTACCTTTATGCTTGCTTTACAGAGTTACGCGCTGGGGCGCACAGCTATGCAAATAAGGGCATTTCGGGGCGTTCCTGATTCAAATAACCCTTACGCGCATTCTGACTTTGAGTTACCTAATCTGCTCCTAATCTGCGCGCAATTTATTTGTCCTCAGACCCTGTAGTAAGGAGGTGGACTCCTGTTGGTAAGAGTTTGGTAATACATTTTTCTTCGAATATTACCGTATTGTGGGGACAAAGGGTGAATTCTAAATCATGTAGATAATGTCTTGATAACAAGCACATTTAAAATTTGCATTGCCAGAAACTCAGCTATGTTTGTCAATTCTTCAACTATATGTTAAAATAAAAAAAGGTCAACTCAGTTGCTTAGGTAATGAATCCCGATTGAAATTAAGCGTGAGAAAACATACAACCGGTTTGCACTCAAAAAACAGCTTTAATATATCAAGTGTCAGAAATGGAAATAGGAAACTGAGTTTTTATTTTATTTTAACAACGAACCAGTCAACTACAAGACGATAATAGAATGACATGGGCGACCGCGCTCCCGAGGACGCTGGAAAGGCGCAATAAGCTTCAGATGGGGCGACGGAGGATTGGATGGCACGGAACGAGGCAGAATGCCAGGGCGGAGTAAGACGCAGGAGTCGGATGATGTGGGCCAGATGATTGACAGCAGGATGGAGGAATCATGAAGACGGGACAACGGAATGAACACCTGGAGAAACTAAACATATGCTATTTAGCACTGCACACACACACGGAGCAGAGCACACAGGCAGTACAGATTGTCCGTAACACGTACGATGCCAGCATACCATTTGCTCGTTTTCCTCAGAGAGTGGCAGAGGCGTAGAAAAGTTTGTCCTGTACAGAGACGGGAGAGAAGGCCGAGGATTCCCCGGCCTCACTTAGATGCCCTGGGTCTCACTGATCGGGAGTGCATCCAGTGATTCAGATTTAACTGAGAAGCACTGCTGTATCTGGTTACTTCTTGTCCCAGGAGAGACAGCTCCTCTTCAGTGAAATTTGGCTTTCACTTCCTCATTGTTTTTGCCATTGGTGTGCTTCAATTTTTTTTTTTTTTTTTTTTTTTTTAAATTTTAATATATGGGCCTATCATGCATGTGATTCAGGTATGTTCGCGGTGGTCAGTACTGCTTTAAATACTGCCAAACGCGATTTCACACAACTTGACCGGTTGATTAATTCAATAGTCATTTTCTTCCCTGCATTCGTTCTTCAATTATTTAGCCGCTCTAGTTCGCTCATGCAAAAACTGGAGGACATTTCAATAAGTTAACTATTGCTATTTTATATTTTCATCTGAACAATCCAACAAACACACATTACTCAACAGTTTGCAAATACAATGTCTTGACAATTTGTATATACATAATTCTACTAATATGATCAAATCAGAGCCATTTGATTTTTGTTTCTTTTAAAGCAGATGGGGTAGCGAAAGACTGTGACGTGTTTGGCAGGACATGGAGACATATATCAAGTTCAGGGCCGTGGGCAGTTGTTCAGAACGCTGTAAATAAACTCCGAGTTAAAAATCAGTTGTCCATTAGGTTCTCATGGTAGGCGTGTCCTTTTTTAGGCTAAATTTGCATTTCTATGGGCGTGGCCGAATAAGCCAAGTCAGAATACGACTAACTTTTTTTTGCGTAAGGAAATGCGCGTTAGAGGCGCTGCGCGCTTCGAAGTCAGAATACACCCCTAAGTTCTGAGCATCTGCAGTAATTGTGACACAGTTAAATGTGCTGTTTTTTGGCAAGATAGGTTACTCTTGAACATCCAAATGGGGATTTGGAATTTCATCCAAATTTCATAATTCCTAAAATCCCCTATTCTCTCCTTTCAAGTACTGGCTGTTTTGAGTGGGCGTTCCCGCTGTGATAAAGAGATCTCTGCTCTCACTGGCCTTTCACATCATGTGTCAATAAATTAATGACCACTACATCAAAATCCTTTGGCTAAACTAAAACTGATTTAGCTGTTTTTACAAAGAAGACTGGGATAGAGCCATTCTCTCAGTAATGACTTTGAAGCAAATCCACTGTTGTCCTGGCAGTCTGATATAAATTGACGAACGCACACATGCAAACATCGATTAAATCAGCCCAAAGCCTTATTGTTGAAAAAAAAAAATTCTACAGCTGTTGGTGGAAATAAATAAAGCCTTTCGCTAGTCGACAGACTGCCTCACAGCAAGAAGGGCATGGGTTCGAATCCGGCCTGGGGCCTTTCTGTGTGGAGTTTGAATGTTCTCCCCGTGTTCACGTGGGTTTTCGCCGGGTACTCCGGTTTCCTCCCACAGTTCATAGACATGCATATCAGGCTAATTGGAGACACCAAATTGCCCATAGGTATGAGTGTGAGAGTGAATGGTGTGTGCGCCCTGTGATGGATTGGCAAGCTATTCAGGGTGGGTCCCTGCCTTTGCCCGTAGTCAGCTGGGATAGGCTTCAGCTTGCCCCGTGACTCTAGTGAGGAATAAGCGGGTAGAGAAAATGGATCAATGGATGGATGGATGGATAGTCGACAGACTTGCTGAATTTAGCGGGCTGTAGCCTAAAATATCTTTGCTGGATGCAATGTAAATAATGAGCTAGTAGTGAGAGCAGTTGTGAGAGGTTGTGGGCAGGTAAAAAAGGTAGCACTACAAGGTAAAAAAAAGAGGGTTTGAAGGTAGAGCAAGGCTGTGGGAGGGAGCAGGGAAAACAGTGATAGAGAAAATGACGGAATTTCAAACATTTTTTTAATGCTGAGGAGGGAAAGTGGGGTCTAACCTCTTAACTAAATGGGGGCATTATCAAAGTCAACCTTCAGTTCACTGTTAGATACAATAATTACTACTGTATAGGTAGACTGGCAAAAGAAAACAGTCATCTGGGCTAAATGGAAAAGTAAATTAATGCATACCTGGGAGAGCATTCATGTCTTTTATAATTGCCTCTGAGTGGGGTTTTTCTGTTTGACCAATGAAGACCAATTAAAATTATGAACCAGCATACCTGAAACAGCATGAATTTAGCCGAAACACTGGTTTAACCTAATGGCTGTTTTTAATTAAAAATCGTAACCTGCTTATTGATTTGAGTATAAACGTGGTCTTTGAAAAATGATGTTCCGCATTAAAAAGCTAATAACTGATTCTGTTGTTTTGATTTTTTCTTTTCATCTCTGACGTAATTGGAAATAATTGGATGTCCTTATTGAATTGGTTTTTAAAAGATAATATTAAGACTTCAAGATTTGAAAATTAAAGAAATAGTGATTAATTCTTCCAAGAATATAAATGAGGAAACACAGGAGAACAGATTAGCATTCATTTAAAATGAATAGATTTGCAGTGGAGAATATAGGGAGGTCAAAAGTGCACTGAGAATAAAATCATCAAAACGAGAAATTAATGAACTTTTGTGAAGTATTGCTGGTCGGCATTCTATACAGGAAAGTTACATACATTATTGTAATTACACATAGACAGCAGTCCATGCTACCTACACTTACTTACTCTTATTCCTATTATATTCATTAAGTCTGTTGGTAGACTTTCAAGGACAAGAAATTACAAAAAAAAGTCAAGAAAAGAAAAAAACAGAGTCCAAATTTTGCATTTTTGAATATTTTCTATTTTATTATTATATTTATAATAATATGTAATATTACACGTTGTATATCATTTTATATATTATATATATTTTGCATATTTATTTTAGCGCTTTATTTCTAAGATTGGTATGAATTTTTAATTCATCATTTCTCCACAACCTGAAAATGTGACTGATCCATCCATCCATCCATTTTCTATACCCGCTTGTTCCTCACTAGGGTTGCGGGGTGAGCTGGAGCCTATCCCAGCTGACTACGGGCAAAGGCAGGGACCCACCCTGAACAGCTTGCCAATCCATCGCAGGGCGCACACACCATTCACAGACCATTCACTCTCACACTCATACCTATGGGCAATTTGGTGTCTCCAATTAGCCTGATATGCATGTCTTTGGACTGTGGGAGGAAACCAGAGTACCCGACGAAAACCCACGCAACACGGGGAGAACATGCAAACTCCACACAGAAAGGCCCCAGGCCGGATTCGAACCCACGACCTTCTTGCTGTGAGGCAACAATGCTAACCACTGATCATTTTTCCATATTATATATCTTCAGAGACTGTGGGACAGTGGTGAATGTATTGTAAACTCACTCATGATGTTGTCTTCTTGTCATAGTGAATCAGACGTCCCCTTATCTTTCTCTCTGTCTCAAATAAGTCACCCCGAAACAGAACTGTAACATCCTCCAGCCGAGTCCAATTCATGAATCTGTAACCTCTGCCCTTAAGAGTCACAAGGCAGTCTGGTTTTTAATGAAAGCTTATGGTCGTTAATCAATTAGTGCAGGTACATTAACTCATGGTCTCTACTTTCTGAGGTCAGAACTCATTGTTGATTTAAAATGAATAAAAACCCAAGAATAGCCTATGCCTCCCCAGGACAACCGAAAATAGCCTTGCTGGACCGGAGTCTCATACCACTGAGCTCAATTAATCACAGAAGAGAGAACAAACTTCAGTCTTGGGAGACAACTTCAGGAACAGAACACACACAGATTTGACATTTCACTCAAAAGCTTTCATTAAGTGTGTTAGTATTTCATAAATTATGTCTAGACATGACTTCATCCCGGCAATATGATTTCCAGATTATGCAGGTAAAAACTGTAATGTGTAAAAATGAATTTATTGAATGAATTTAAATTAGTCTTTGTGTAATATGTTTGCTATTAATCAATATTTGGGTGTATAGTTAACAATATATTTATGGAAACAGGAATTCAAAGTCAGAAATATTTTGCAGCAAACCTTTTGGGACGTTAGTAAAATCTCCCGCTCCAAAAAGTTAGCACATTATGGAAAACACAAGTAAAATTTAACAGGAGTGATATCACAAGTCCATATGCTTGTGTTTATCCAAATATATGCTTATATAAAATCTAATGAGTGCCGAAGACTCCAAAAATACAGACAAAAGGGGCTGTTCAGGACTATTGATTGTGTGAAAAGAAGCAATAATGAGGAAACGTGAAATTCTAGATATTAAACAGGTGAGTTAATTGTGTTGTTGTATTAAACGACTTTCCGAAAGGCCTAGTCCTTCACGATCAAAGATGAGTTTTGAGGCCCCCCAATCTCCCAACAAATGCATAAACATATTATCCGTCATTTTGAGAACAACATGCTTCGAAGACCAAGCGATGGGATTTTTGGGAATTTCACCCTGAACAGTGTGCAATACAATTAAAAGATGGAAAGGAATCTGGTCAAATCTCATTGCATAAACAGGGAGGCCAAAAACTACTAGTGAAACCACTAGTGTGATCTCCTGTCCATTTGATGTCATTGTTTCTAGAACTCTCTTGCAGTATCATGGCATTGCCTCAGAAATACTTTGGAAAACCTTTGTCTGTCCACGCCGTTTGCTGTCTCATCACGGATGTAAAAGCTTAACCATGAAAAGCTGAATACACCAACACTATCCAAAAGCACTGCCAACTGCACTGGGCTCGGTGTCATCTACAATGGTCAGCAGCACAGTGAAAGAGTGTTTTGTGGTATGAGGAGTCAATATTTAAGTTCATTTATGAAATACAGCTGCTGTGCTCTCCAGAAGAAAGACGACGAGGACCACCAAAGCTGTTATCAATGTCAGGTCCAAAAGCCAGCATTTGTCATGCTTCAAGAATGTGAAATGAATGGTTTGGTGTTTGCGAGGGCATCATCACAGCAGAAAGATATGTATGCATTTTATAGCAGTATATGTTGCCATCTAGATATCGCTTGTTCCAAGCACGTTCCTGGATTTTACAGTAAGATAATGGCAAACCTCATCCTGCATGGATTACTAGTGCATGGGTACATAAGCAGAATGTGCGGGTGCAAGACTAGCTTGCCTGCAGTCCTGATCTGTTTCTGAATGGGAATGTATGATACATTATGAAGCAAAATGCATGACAACGAAGAACAATAACAATTGGCAGGAATAGACCAGCATATGGATGGATGGATGAGTAGAGGGAAATTCCACTCTCTAGACATTCCCACTTCTGGTTTTAATCTGAATACAGGTAGAAATGCAGTTATTTGCAAATTTTACAGATACAGATCGATATTTTGGGTTGGTGGTGCATGCCTATCACACAGTGATTAAAAATCAACTTTGCGTCTTGGTGTTATAAGCTGATTTGTGTATTATTTTAAACATGTTTTAAGTTTTATTTTCTTTATTGCATCTTTAATATATCCTCGTAACTTCCGCACATCGCGCTTTGCTGCACCTGTGCCTGCATTTATGGTATTTTTGTCCAGTTTGTAACCCCACCCCTTTGGTCCCAGCTCTGCCTGGTTTCCGCATTTTGTTTTAGTCAACATATTCTCCCTTTTGTCTGTCTTCCATTGTAAGTTTTTTTTTACCCTTTTGCTTTGCTCTGTGTCTTAGAAGCCTTCTTTCCGAGCTTGAGTTTTTGTCATTGTCTTCCTTCATTTTCTGGTTTCTAATTTTCTGATTTCGAATTGCCCCTTATACAGGATTAATTAATATAATGACATATTGTGGGGCTTTTTGCCCACCGAATTCTGCTTGTGATTTTGTGCTGCATTCTGCCAGCCCAGTTTTCAACTCTTTGCCAGTTTATTGGATTACGGCTCTGCCCTCTGTTTTGTGAACTCTAATCTTGATCTCTGGATATCTACAAGGACTGTTCTCTTAAAGCCCCACTAGGTAGGAATCCCAGTTTCGTGCACTCTAGTGGCCACTGAAGGCCACTAGAGCAAGTAGGACACAACCGCTGTCGTAAAACACACAGAGCGCTGTTGCCGGCTGACGTCCCCCGTGAGAACGTGCATTTTTTTTCCACCCTGAGACTTGTGGAGCTGGAATCAATCAAGTTATCAATTATGACTGTGTTTTCACAGAAGTTTTCAACAGCGTTAGATTAAAACTATTGCTCTACAACAATGTATGCGCAAGCATCGCTCCTAAGAGGAACGCTAGCAGACGTAGTAGCTATTGTAACCTCAAAACGGGACAATATCAATATAATGACGGTACAACATCAGCCTACAAAGCTGATATGGCCTGTCTTTGCTTTCAAACAATAGTTGCTAGTAAGTCAACAACTTTTCTCACCGTGAAGCATAAAGTTTGCTATAAAAAACACTCCGAAAAGGGGCTAACTCTGCCGGTGAAATGCTAATGCTACCTCGGGTAAACTTGTTTACATTATTTGAATGGGCTTACAATCAGTTACATTTTGATAACCCAGTGACTGTGACTACATACGATAATACAGCCAACACAATGTGTGATAAATACAATGCATAAACACGGGCATATAACTCACCTCTCAATCAGCAACACTGCCAGATCGGCGTCCGACTTGCAGCCCTCTTTTGCCATGAGCTCTCTCCACTGTGAAAAAGCTGGTCCAATATTAACTCTGGTTTTGTGCCGTGTACGGTCACTCTCCCCACGATAGCGGGCTAGCCTAGCTGCCTTCTCTTTATGCTCCTTATCCAAAAGCTTGTGTGTGCCGATAAGCAGAACGTATGTCTCGCGAGAGTGCGGGACCTGCGGTCGAAAGTTACATAGTCCCAGATGCAGGCCTCCAGGTCCCTCTGTGGTAATGGGAGAGATGCCATTGTCACTGTAGTAATCCAGCTAGATAGACTTTGAAACTGATATTTTAAGGTGAAATTCCTACCTAGTGGGGCTTTAATAAACCTTGTGCTCATTGAATCGGTCATCAGCTTCTGAGTCCCTGAGTTCTGCCTGACAGTGCCAATTTTTTTTTGGCTATTGCAGTCATCATATATATTTTCGATAAGAGACTAAATTCTCGTAACAACATGATATAATGTGTTTTTGTACTGTTTTCAATGAAGTACAGGGTGCCTGGAGTGTTCAAATCAGTCTTTTTTTAATGTAATTTGCATTCTCCATGATATGCCAAGTTGTACATTTGTGGAAATTAAATATTCCTGCACAGAAATTTTGCGGTGTTCTCAAATACAAGTGGATAGAATTTGATTGTGTAAGTGTGCAGTGTTTTCAGAAAGGGCTTGTTTTCACAGACCAAGGTTTCACAGACCTTGAACAATTTTTTCTTTGTCCATTTTAAGAGAACTGTGGCAGCAAAGGGCTGAAAATCATGGGCTGCTGACTGTTTGGCCAAGCATTGTAAGCAGGATTTCTAGTCGCATAATTTATCTCAGGACAAGGATGACGAGTGTCTTCAAACTGCATTTACAAAGCTCAATGATACAAATTAAAACAAGAAAAGGAGACAGGCTCCCTGTGTGATGGCTTTGGTTCAAACAGCTAAGTAACTGACAGATAAAGTTGTATAGATTCCTCAGTCGCAACATTAAAAGCCTAAAGAACACACAGCAGGTAAATGCTAAGGGAACTGGTGGCCACTGATGCAGAACAGAATGTGCATGTAACAACCCTCTCAGAATTTAGAAAGGAAAATGTGTCATGATAAGGAGAGTGCATTCACAAACTGACAAGGATTGTTGTAAATCATTACATTCTGTGCTTACTATTATATTGTGTAGGAATTTGTGCAAGGCCAAAGAAACCTGGCTGTTCTTCTCGATCACAAAGGTAGATTAAAGCTGTGGGTTATCGTGTTGTAACGGGCATGAACAAAATTCTGGATTTTGTACCAACCCCCCCCCCCAGCAGTCGCCAACAGATTTTCTAAGGCGCATACATTCTAAAAGTGATAACCTAATTATTTGGAATTTGGCGATTAACAAGCACCAAAATCACACTCCCTCTACCTGCCAACGTTAACTGTTAGAACTCAATATGCAGTCAATGAAACTGCAGATAGACATAGATGGTCAAGACGGCTTAATTGCACCCAGTATCTGAAATAACTGTCACTCGCACTGACGTTTGAGGCAGTTTTGCTGTCATTCAATAAGGACTGAGTCAGGTGTTCTAACTGTTAGAAAGTTAGGCCACATTCTTGGTGAGTGTTTGATTTCTGCGTGCTAATTGTAAGCACATTATTAATTGGAGCACTGTCATATTATTATATAATGCCAGTGCTTATCAAAAGAACTGTGACTGAAGGACAGGGGCTAAAATATCTTTGTGCACAGCATCCTCAAGCAATATAGCCTCCGGCAGAAGGAACCCATTCAGTATCAGACAGCCCTGCGTTCAGTGAAGGTACCAGAGACGCTGCAACTACACAGCTCATGTATTACTGGAGCAGCTGTCCCGCCGAATGATGAGAAGTGTATTATAATTCATTTTAAAAACTACACAGCATCTTTAAAATTTCTGGGAGAAACAGCAGTTTCACATACCATGTCACCTGCAATCTAACAAATGTAGTGAAAAAATAGGAAATAGGAATACAAAGGCAGGGTAGACAAATACAGTACTCCCGTTAATATGAGAAGCAAGGCAAATTAATCTGAACTTGACATCAATGCCAGGGAAGAAAAAAAAAAGATTAAAACTGCATGTGAATATTAATTAACACTTAATCTGATTCTCTCCCCTCCAAGACTAATTGCAATGAGGACCGTGCTCATGGTCTGCAGCAGACTCTGATTGGGGATTAGCAGCAAATGGGATGTTTTTGTCATGTTCATGAACCGCACACAAGGTGTCAAGCAAGGACAATATGCCCAGCTGCAGGTGGTCTAAGTGCCTGGATTTTGATCACGTAGGAAAGACAGTGAAGCGCGAACAACAGAAACACATGCCGTGTATCAAGTGAATCATCAAATGGCACATATATCATTGAGGATCAAAGAATGACTGTGCGATGTCCAAGACTGGAATAATTCAGTGCGACAGCAAAGGTGTATGAATGGACGCAGTGACAGTTCTATAACTAGACAGTATGAGGGACAAGTGTATTATGACAGATTTGTTATGGAATATTCAGCAACATGTAGTACTGGTCTAGCCACGATGCATCTAAACTGATGTTCTTCAAATGATAAGAAGATAAATGAGTACAGACAAAAAAAATCTTTTCTCTAATGAGAGAACAATACAATATTGACACGCATTTATAAAATAATTAGGAGTATAACTAACCCTATTTCCCTACTAAATAAATAAAAAATTAAATTAAATAAACCCTATTTATTAAAAGTCAGTGATGTGACTATGACATCACATATTTTACTGGTCATGATCTGCCACATAACATTGTTGTTAATGATTATTATTGTGCAATGCTTGAACTGGTTGGAGCAAAGAATGTACTGCATGTAGAAGAAGCTCATCTTTTTGCGGGGGGGGGTGTCATCATGTATTTGTGGGTAGCAGCTATAAACTGACCAATGGAAGTTTGCTCATGTGAGCTGGAATTTCGCTCACATAGCTTGCAGGAGTTCCGTATACATATGGTGCAAATCACCCTCAGCTTTCAGTTTTGCAAAAAACTACACTGGTTAGATGGAGATCATTTATGCTACTATGTATGATGACACTGAGATCAAATGGTTGCCGTGTGGGGTGATACCGAACTGGTGGTGATGAGTAGGTTGCCCGCGGAGATTCAGAACCCATGAATATCCACAAATATCCACGAGTGTTCCTCATTCTGCGACCCCCTGGTCACTTCATGGCCCGGTCCATAAAAAAAAAAATCCTTGCGGTGCTTATTCAGGAAAAAGCCCGTGTGAACATGAGGTGTCAAAGTAAGTGACGCCAATTGAATGAAACCGCAACAGGCCGTCACTCCAGCTGCCTTTGGGTTTCAGACAATCACCAAACTACTCAGTGGAGATAAGGGCTCACTCAAATTACCAATCATATCTAAAAGAATTATCAACATAACAAGTAATGAGGAATGCTTGTAAAAATAAGTGGGAATCAGGTTAAAATCAAGATGACAAAACAATGAATGAGTACGCCTTTGGGGCATGTAGTGTCCAAAGTGAGACCAGTAATTTTACAGCACTTTATTATCATAATATGACTGGTGTGTAGCTCACATTGTCTGAAATGTCGTCTCTGCTGGTTTGTATGGGGAGTTGACTGAGATGTGGAACTGTGGGTAACCTAACACATTGTGCGCACTGAATAAAAACTCGTAGTTGACTTGTTTCCATTTCAGGCTACCTAGAAAGTCTAAGGTGGTAGTTATCAGCTTTCTTCCCCTGTACAAATGCAGAAGTATAAAAAAATAAAAAACAATAATAAAAAATTAAAAAATGGGTCATTGCGGATCATGGGCTGAACTTCTTCATTTGCTGCTGTCTGCGGTTCGGCTGCTTGCGGGGGAGGGCAATTAAAACAGCAGGCGCTGCACATCACGACCAACTGGCTCTTGAATCAAATGTGAGCGCAGGTATCCAGGCTCAGAGAAAGAAAACCCTCTCAGAGAGTAAGTGATTCAACTCTCAATTCTCCACACAAAAGCAGAGGTGAGCTCGCTCCAGGTGGAGGTTACAGTTTTGAGGCCATATAGATGGTCTGCTGGGAACCACACGTTTTGGAACTTGAAACTTTTAGAGAAATATAGTTTCCTCACAAACTTAATGCAGTGTTTCTGCTGACAGCAGTTGGAGAATGCAGTTGACAGAAAGTAAACTTTGAGATGGCTCATCATTAAAATAATTCTGTGTTCTTAAAGTATTTTGCATGTTGTTTTCTTCATGTATTTATCCTCTGTATTTATCCTCCCTTATTAACCCTTTGAGCCCTTAATTCATTTTCCAGGAATTAAACATGTAGTTATCCTGAGCTGTTGAAAACCTATCATTTGGCAACTTGTTGTAAAGAGCTCCCCCGCGTGGCATTCAACAGCGTCTGGTTTTGATATCTTACATCATTGGGCAACTATAGTTACCCATGGCGCTGATAGGGTTCTGAAGTATCTCACCATGTGTTGGGTCAACACACAGCCTCATCTCCCCCCCCAGGCATATGAACTTCATTGATTGGTATTTTTGTGCGACATCATCTGCCCCTAACCTCAGAGAATTTTCCTCACACCTAGACCCCCCCACACACCTCCCCCACTGTCATTCTCAGTGGTGGCCATGTCAGTTGATTCCAAGGATGGACTGGTAATCTGGCTTCTCGGGCAATGCCCCGTGGGCCGATGCGCATTTTGGGCCGATGCAATCATAGTTTATAAAATTGTAATAACACTGATCATTTCCCTGGTGAAAAAGTATTGCACTTATTTATATTAAAAATATAATTGTTGCATACAAAGGTTATTACAAATATACTTTTACTTTTTGTGCTTAATTTGTAGTATATTTAATATATACTTTTAGAAAGTGTACTTTAACCCCTTTCTGCTGATGTAGACGCTCGCGTCTATAGACCTGCAAATTTAAGCACTTAGTGACAGTACTTGACCACGAGATGGCACCCCTGGATGAGCTATTGAATTTTCCCAAGTAGGCAGAGCTGAAACGCGATTTAGAGTATGGAGAACTTTCCTCCAATCCCTGTTTTTCAGGAGTTGCATGAATTAAACTCCTCAGATAAGCCTGATGTGCAAACTGGTCAATATCCTTGCCCATGGTATCGATCTAGTAGTTTCAAAAAATTATCACTTGCGACAGAAAAAAGTACTGTGTAGCAACCATTTTAGCTACTGTGAGCCAACAAAAAAAAAAAACGTTTTGTGAAGCAAACAATCCGACATTGTATTGATTCTCTCACATTCTACTGTCAATTTTAGTCACCACACACAAAATATGCGTAGTTCCCTCCCATGGATTAACGCGTATATTCCTCCATTGACAAATTCAGCGCTCCCTTCTATCCACCCAAGTACTGGTGTCGATAGCCAGTCACATAATTATATACTCAGATTCATCTTCGTAACTCTACAGTTATAGTTCACGCCCTCGTGAAGCTTCCCCGGTAACGATGTATTGATAGACTCGTTTCTTATCCAATTCCCGAGTGTTTAAACTTTCCTCAATAACTGAAATACATTGACGGGACAATAAGAATAGGATACAAAGCTAAGCGTAAAAGTAAGGTCGGTTGTATTCTTCGTATGTTGGCCACGGTTGCGCAGCTGAAAATGATGCAATATCAAAGAAACAAAGACACCCGAAACCGGCCTGAAGTGTTCAGTTTCATTTATCTCGTAAATAAGGTATAAGGTACACCTGTGCACTAATCATGGTGTCTGATGACCCCCCCCCGCCTGTGAGGTGGGATGGATTGTCTCAGCAAAGCAAAAGTGCTCACTATCACACATTTAGACAGATTTGTGAACAATGTTTGAGAGAAATGGTAATATTGTGTATCTGGAATGAATTTGAGATTTTTGAGTCCATCTCATGACAAATGGGAGCAAAAACAAAAGTGTTGCGTTTATATTTTTGTTGAGTGTATATAGTAAGTATACTTTATTAAAATGCCCTTAAATTTCAGTTAATTGGAAGTGAACTTACGCACACTTATTAAACATGTACTTTACTGTAATTCTGTTTTAAATTGTTCTAAAGTATACTTTTATCAAGTACATTTATTTCAAAGTACTTATAGTTGTATAGTATTCATAAGAAAAGCATACTGATTTCAAGTCTTTTTGTAATATACAGTTAGCATACTTTATTAAAGTGCACTTTAATTTCGCTTAATTGGAAGTGAATTTACATACACTAATTTGAAAGTTCACTTTATTGTAATTCTATTTTAAATTGTTCACAAGTATACTTTGAAAAAAGCATACTCTATTTCAAAGTGCTTACATTAGTTGAATAGTATTCTTAAAAGTATGCTTATTTGACTCACTTGTAATATACTGTTAGTATTCTTCTTTAAAGTGCACTTCAGTTTCACTTAACTGGAAGTGAATTTAGGAACACTTAAAAAGTGCAAATGAAGTTGCGTTTGTTTTAACTTGCTTTCTTTTAGCGGGCGCGCTGGGTGGGTCTGCATTCAAAACCACTACTACTGAGTCTGCTGGGGAGGGGAACTGGAGGGGGGAAGGGGTAAGAATATGACACTGTGATTGAATGAACTGGACACTTTGGCATGATACTATTTCAGGAAGGCAGAGAAATTGAGCCTGTGAAGAAAAACTAATGATTTAATCCGCAATGTTTAATGATGTTACTAAAGCATTAATAATCATGTACACAGCAAATTTGCCACAGTTAATTTTTCAGTTTTTTTTTTTTTTTTTTTTGGAGTTAATCAGAATTAATAAGAGTACATTCTGGAGTTGTTTGAACAACCAAATACTCCTACGGTGTTTATAAAACTCTGAAGGCAGGTGTTTTTATTGCGAGTAAAAGCAAGTACACCGGGGCGGAGCTATTACCATTTCCTAGGGTATTCCGGAAGGCTCTGGCCCCCACAAGATGCTGACCACGAGCAAGCAGGTTAGATAATGGATGGACGACAGATAGAAAGAAAAAAAAAAGGCCAGTCAGCCTCAGCACAAACCAATCATGTTTACCTGATGGTGGACATCAGGAGGAAGTTGACAATGGCAGGGGGGGGGTTGATGATGACTGATAAAGACTCAATGTTCAGCCGATGACATAACCTGAAAGACGGATGGCCAAAATGACATTTAAAACATGGTTTCATCTTCTGCAGTGGTCATTAGCAGAAGAGGACCACAAATCAGTCCAGGAGGGAGAGGACTCCTGCCAAAACATGGGGTCTGATTGAGCTCTCAGAGGAAAAGCTATTTGACTGCAGAGACACCCATTCTTACTGTGCCTTTCACTCTCGATCAGGGTCATCCATCACTGCCGGAGTCTGCCTTCACTCATGACAAATATTCCAGGAGAATACAAGGTCCCACTTGATTTTTTAAATACTAACATATTTCTTTACGTTACCAAAATGCGAGTACAAAACACAGTGGGAGGGAGATAGATATCTCTCTTTAATTAATGGAGAGGTCTTGACATAACAAATATATCCTCCATTTACCTGTCTATCTCAGCCTCTTCCGTTTCTCATTCCAGCTTTCATTTGTCATTAGCTCATTTTATCCTCTTTCTAGAACCCGTCTGCCTGTCCCACTTCAGAGCTGCGGCTCTCATCGGCTCAATATACCATCGTGGCTCTGCAGAGCAGAGACCAGGCTGACCCATTACACCAACTGCCCGCTATAGTGCTGGGACCAGACTGACCCCTAATGCCAACTCCCCACTGTAGTGCTGGGACAAGGTTGACCCATTATGCCCATTTCTGACTGCAGAGCTGGGACCAGCCTAACCCATTATACCCACTTCCCACTATAGTGCTGGAACCAGGCTGACCCAATATGCGCACTCCCCACTGTAGTGCTGGGACACGGCTGACCCATTATGCCCATTCCTCACTGTAAAGCTTGCCCATCATACCGTCCTCCTACTGTAGTGCTGGAACGATGCTGACCCATTAAACCTAGACCCCAGTGCAGAGCTGGGACCAGGCTACCCATAATGCCCATTCCTCACCATTGATTTGACTCATCAGACCGCTTTCCCAGCGTAGAGTTGGAACCAGTCTGACTGAGTTGGCTCATTATACCCCTTATACCCCTTTCTTCATGTACAGTTAACCACTTTACTATTTCACAGTTGGGACCGGGATGCACTGTGGTGAAAAAGGCAAACCAGCGTAGGGAGTGTGATGGTTTGGGAATCTTCTGCTTAGAAATCCCGGCACTAGGCATTCATGTTGACATCAATTTGATAGAGTTGTTTTTCACAGCACACGGGAGGCTGAAGTATTATGCAGGATTTTTTTTTTTCTTTTGCCTTTATTTGACCAGGGAAATGTCCATTGAGTGCATGTTTTTCTTTTTTCGAGAAGGCCCTGGGAAAAATATTAAAACTGAACAATAGCGAGTGAAGAGGGATGATGAGAAGCAGAGGTAAAGCCCCTGGAGCATGTTTGGGGTTAAGGGCCGAGCTCAAGTGCCTGAAGGCAGAGTTTCTCCCAACTTCATCTCTCCCGATCAAGTCAGAATCCAGAGTCTCATCGGAGGGTTTTAACAGCGGCCCACCACTAGACTACCCTGCCGCCCCAATGTTAATAATTGTCTGGTACATCACTGTGTATTATTCTGACACCCTTCCGAGAGTTCTTCAAAAGATAATATTTTTATAAAGGTGTTTCTGTAACACCCTCCAACATGAAATAGAAGGGGCCAGGATGTTTTCTGAGGAAAACAGAGAAAAATAAAAGTTACTGAAGTTTCATTCAGACCCCCGGCTACTGTGCCAGACTTTCAGTATCTAGGGTTTAACAAATTAATTAAATCAGTAAAATAGAAATTATTTTCCCAGGATAAACAGAGAAACCCAGTCATTTTTAAAGCAGACACGATTCAATGATGGCACACGCTTTTTATGTACCATTCCATCAATTAAAGGAGACTATTATTAATTGCTGACAAAGCCTACACGTAACAAGGAAGATGATTCACAGTCTGTGGGATATTCATCGGCCCTAGTCAGCTAATTTACTTCTTTATTTTTTTTAGAAAGGCTTACATTAAAAATATGAAGAATTGGGAAACCAGAATTAGGAAACCATGTGCAGGCAGTTGGGTTTAAATCAGCAGCAAGTTTTCTTAACCAATTAATGCGGTACTTACATATAGACAGTCAAAATCACAGTCATGCTTGAGAAAAAAAAATGCCCTCATTCTCTCAAACATAGAATGAAACGAAGACAGATCAATCATTTTTATGCTCTTTGGCTCAGTCCATCAACCCCGAGGCTGTCATTTTTACTATATTACTACATGTTTCCAGGGTGCACGGTTCATACAATAGACCTTTGAACTTTTATATAGCCAATCAAACCACAGGTTTTTTTTGAAAACATATTGAAGCTGCCTTTATATCCAGACAAATCTGCACTCAGCTTCCAGCACTCACGATTCCGATACATCTTATTAACCCTTTGCTGCCTGTTGTCTGATATTTGGGACACAAGTGGGGTTTATTTTCTCCAGGCTCATAGATACCCTAAAAACACAATACGCACATTTTATTTATTTATTTATTTTTTTTATTGTCATCCAGACAATAATTTCCTCAATAGGTGCCTCTCTGATTAGTCGCATGATTTACCACAAACGAACACAATGGCTGCATCCACAAGTAAGAGGTAAGTTGACGAAAGTCAGGAATAGTCTGATATTGTTCAAGTTTTGATCAGACTTTTTTCTGTTGGGGGATGGAAATACATTATATAACACAGACTGAAAACACATAACCAATGTAATGCATGTCTGTTTGTTGGAATACATCTGAGTCCATTCTTTATCAAACATATTGGTCATTATGCATGCTGAGTAAATAGCTCAAATAAGAAATGTCCAGAATACAGACAGATCTGTATTTTGTTTATGCATATCAATGACCAGGTTTCTTCTACTTGGCATTGTACATGTGGAGTGACAGAAATAATGTCCAAAATACTGGACAGACAGACCACCCACTTTCCCCCTCCCCCCACACACTCACACACAAACCATTGCACCAAATACCAACAAATGGTCCGACGCATTTGTATGTACTCTATGCATCAAAGGATTAAAAAGGAATACTTTCTCAAAAAATCTCTTTTAAGGTAAAGCTCTTAAATATTTTTGGTGTGAAAGACCAGGCAAACAGCCAAGTCTTTCTTCAGAGCTATGGGGCAATAAAAAAAAAACAACTTTGAAGCTCAGGATTAAAACTCGTACCCAACATTTTCTCACCAAGATATCAATATGACAGGTCTGCAAACAATTTTTTTATTAACTCTGCTGGATTCTGGGATCTCCAGTTTAACTTCGAATTCATATGAAAATGTTTGAATCAGTGTTCTCTCTTGCATTACTTTTGTTCCAGTGGTGTAACAATAGGGGATGCAGCATGTGCACTGGCGCGAGGGCCCAGTGGCAGGGGGGGCCCCTGCGACAGGGTTGGTCCCCAGACAACACCAGCATGAGTGGCTTTGAAAATGGGAGAGTTTATGTTGACCAAGATCAGCATTGAATATATGAAATGCTGTGCTACTGAGTATTAATACCACTGCAATTGCATTCATACCTTAGTCATGGTGCTGGCAAGTCAATGTCATCATGGTACATTGTTCATCATTTTAATTGAACATAATTCGTTATAACATAATTGAGATAATTGAACATAATTGAAATAATTGAGATTTCCAATTAGGGATTGGAAAATGCTTAATAAAACAATGATAATTTTATTCTGCTGTTGATATCATCATTGAGACAGCAAGTGTTTCTGGGTAATGTCCAACATCCCACCAGCGTCTCTCAAACTGTGTTCCATGAGAGCTTCCTAGGTGTGCCGCGAGAAAAGCCACTTACTGTTTTTTTCCTGATAGCCTAATAATATAAAACCACTCAACTTACAGGATATAAAAATAACAATTCATGTCATTGTTAATTCAATTTATTAAAATGCCTATTTAAAATTCCTCCTCGATATTTCCGCATCATGGACTGTCTATGGTTTAATCTTGCTGCTTTTTAGAATCGGGGGGGAGGGGCATTCCGTCAGGTCTGCACTCAGGCCCATATGGACCACGTTACGCCACTGGTTTGTTCGGTTTCCTTTTTTAGTCATTTATTAAGTGAAGACAGGTAAATGAGGTATCTGGGTTTTGATCTTTTTTTGACAAGATATTTTGCTAGCTTATTATATAAAGCTTGCATGGTCTGACTTGCGTTGATTGTGTTGATGGCAGAACCTTCACCATAAATAGATGTTTTTCCTCAACTGCTGAAGCATTATTATCTTCCCTTGAGATTGTATTTTCATCTTAATATGTGTGTGTGTGTGTGTGTGTGTGCATGTGCGCATGCATACATACATTCATGCATCCATCCATATCTGTGTTCGTGTTCTTGTACTTGCTACATGCTAATTGCCATAACACATTTTTACCAAACAGAGTGGGGACATCTTTGGGAAGTGAGGACATATGGGCCAGTCCTGACAACAGCAAAGGCAAATTGAGACTCATTAGTTAAGGTTAGGGTTAAGGTTAGAATTATATTGGTTATGGTTAAGATAAGGAAAAGGCTGAGAGACATGCAAAAATGATTAGTCAATGTGATGTTCTCACAAGGAAACAAGTGTAAGGATGATTGTGTTTGAGTGTATACAAGCGCGCACGCGTGTGTATGTGTGTGCGCGTGTGGTGGAATTTAATTGTTAATTTAGTTATTACATATAAAATATGGAATTTTCATTACAAGAGCCATATGATATTATCTTCATTAGCAACGGATTATTTTATTGATTTAGATTTTGCTGAAAATCTTTTATGGCATGGAATCAAAACTTCAAGCTGAGATTTATCAGCTTAACAGACCAATCGTCAATTTTACAAGATTTTTATAAAAATTATGGCCCTTATACAAAAATAAATAAATCAATAGGGCTTCCTGAAAGTCCAGATGTGACGCTCTTTAGCAATGCTCCTGTAAGATCCGTCAAGTGAAGCCCACAGGCTGTAAGGCAACCTAAACCATACTGAAATGCACGAAGAACGACATAACCTGGAAACCCATATTGGAGGTGTGTGTTTCTGGAATTCTCCTCAGACATACCAGATGAGGGGAAAACATTCTTAATCTTGCCAAATCTTGTATGCAGCACCTTTAATAGTTAAAATGTGCTCACAAACAGCATGCATATACTCGCACACACACGCACAGAGACACTCACACACGCACACACACGCGCGCGCGCACACGTGCAGAACCCTCAAGTATGAATTGATACAATAACAGATCCAACCCTAGATTACTAACCAGACAATTAATCTGATTATTTATAATTCAATATTATATGTGGAACAAATTTTGTTGGAAATTATTGCATTTATTCCATGTATTTAAGGAATCAATAGATCATGGCAAGCAGTTTGTACAAGACTTATTTATTCATAGCATGGATCTGACCCTATGATTCATCATTATAACCTTTAAATTGAGCTGAGATCAGTCAGACTGTATATGAAATCAAATATGCAAATGTTTCGCCTCGCTGGTATTGATCGGGCCAAAAACTGACAGATGTTACAGTCATTTTGCATAGTTCAGCAAGGAAGAAATCTATTGTGTTGTAAAAATTTTTAGATGGTATTTCCACAGTTTTACCAGTATGGACTGCTTGTTTTCTCATGTTCTCTCTCTCTCTCTCTCTCTCTCTCTCTCTCTATGGTTTTGGCTCATTGCTAAACTGTAGAGCTTTGCCTACATACACTCGTGCAGACATTCACCCACATATACACACACACACACACTCACGCACACACACACACACACGCACACACCCACACACACACACACACACACACACACGTGCATTCACCCACAAATATGCACACAGACAGACACAAGCACATATCATACCTTTTTAGGAATTTAATATTGCAATGCAATATCTTGAGGCTATATTTGATTTCAGCATATTGCGTTTCCATTAGGGAAATGTGGGCTTTGTCAACAAACTACGCTCTTTCATCCTGAATGCACCAGGTTCATGCTTTAGATAATAAAATAAAATTTTTGGCATTAATACGTTTTCTGGTTAATATGACACTCCAATTTCAGTAGAGGAGGTCCAACTAACGACACGAAAGGAAAACAGAGGAAAAGAATAGCATGCATCACTTAATTTCACAATAATGGAAATGCCATCCCAACTTGTCTGCTGAGATTTGGAACAGATTGAATGACTCATCTGTAAGAAGCTAACTTGCTATTGGCTCAAAGTCAGGAACATAATTGCAGTGGAGGCTTGTGGGAGTTGATGTTTATTTTGGGTACTCATTTGGTTATATGACCTCATAGCCTACTCCCAAAAGAAAGAGAGAGAAGGAACTCATTTGAATTTATGCTTTGAAAGCTCGAAGACTGACTGCCCAGTGAAAAGACAGATCCTGCAGCCCACAGTCTCAGAAGCCAGAGAACGGAGGCGAAGAGTGAGACAGAATTAGAGATGTGACCTCTGCTTAATTGCATCATCGATCCCTCTGGGGGTCTCTGACTTTGCAATTGGAGAGAGGAGCTTGTAAATTAAAGCAGACACATCACCTGGCAAAACGGGGAATTATGGGGGAGGAAGCAGGAAACTCCCTACCACAGGTGCAATGCTCCCACATGCACAGGTTGTGGACGGGGCCTAAATCTGTCAACGCTGACTGCTCACGCTGGCCCACCTGCATATGCAGCCTACTCAGCAATCAGGATACTCATGCTCTCACCAGCATAACATTTTGGTGCATCACTCTTGCATAGCCTTACCTAGCAGCATGACCACATATTATCACTGCTTAATAGTGATGCCAATATCGACGCTTAAGTTCATTCGATTCGAACACGTTCCACACTCCAGGTATCAATATAGCTTTACAACGCGGTTTCCAAACTTCAGTCGTGTGACCAAGTACCATTCGTCCCAAATAAAAAGACCTCACCCACTTTGGGAAGGTTTGAATGTTTGGTTGTGCGTTTTTGGTGTTATTGCTAGATTAGCTTCACGTCTCTTGCCAGACAAGCGCAGTGAAATCAAATAAAAGTAAAAATCAATTACTAATCAATTAGACCAATTATAACGAAATAGTGATGTTGATCAGGCTGCCACATGGCATGTGCTGACTGTCATGATGGATCTAAATGCAAAATAGAAGACAGCCCGTTAAAACAAATATTTTCATACTTGTTAGATTCTAGTGAGAGTAATGTGACAGCCGTAAGTCAGTAATATATCTTTTTAAAAAGCAAATTACTTTTATAGTTCTGGATGCAACCATCTGGCCCTTCAGTCTGGGGCCTACAGCAGATATAGGTCTTCCGAGGTGGGGCTTGTACCTTGAATGGCAAGGCCCTTGTAGGGGCTAATTAGGGATTGGCTAATTCATGTTCCTTGTTGGTATAATATTGTTCCTATTATTCCTCATATTGCATATTGTTCCTTTAATATTTTCATATTTGATCGTTTAGTTAAAAAAACTGTTATAATTTCATAGCATAACTAGAACGGGCACTCGGTAGAGCGCATACCTTCGCCGACGCCACTGAATCCCTCGCCACTGGCGTTGGTTTCATGCCGATCGGATAAAAATTGACCGAGATATGGCCGAAAGTCGGTTTTGACCTTTTCGTGGCCTTGACCTTGACCTTTGACCCGATCACTCCCAAAATCTAATCGATTGATCCTCAGGTCATGCCAAATCAACCCACCAAATTTTATGAAATTCCGTTTGGTACTTTTTGAGTTATTCGATACACATACAGACAGACACACAAACAAATAAATACACGGGGATCAAAACATTACCTTCGTCAGCGAAGTCGCTGGCGAAGGTAATTACATTTAGAATTCATTAGTTTAAAAATATAGACACAGAGACAAGTGAGATAAAAACATTTTATTATTTAGAATTGTGGACGCAGAATTAGTCATGTGACCTATTTACGGTATTTAGGAATGCAACCTAGGCTTCTCCAGTCAGTTCGATGAAACCAGTTCCTGATAGCGTCACAGTTTTTTGACAATTCAACATGATTTGTAAAAAGGGAAGATCGTTATTGAATAGATAAAACTATAACTTTCTTGTCCTGTCGTCTGCGTTCAAGACTCCACGTTACTCTGGTTTCAAAAGGTGTTTCATGAATAGAAGACGTTGGAAATACACACCTACAGCCCTGATTAAAGAAAGACTTGAATAGACAGACAGTCCTCGTCCTATGCGCTACAGTTGTGAGCACATGTACCCATCCACAAAATGGCGGAAGGATTTGTAGTGTTCTACTGATAATGAAATGTCCACAACCAGGAAACAGAACCTTTTTCTAGTTTCAGATTGTTTTGGTCTGACACAGTTTCTGTGTAACAACTGTGTATAAATGTCTGATTATCAGTCAGTTTTACAACACCTGCATGGTATAAAAGCATTTGGGAATTTAGAGTCTGCTGCAAGAAAAGACATTTTTTTTTGCAAGCTGAAAGCAGCATGTGCAGCAGCCGTCTACATCAACAGGCTATTCATTTTTATTCATTTTTAACAGCATGTTTGGGAGCTGAACTTTGTCGTGATTACTAATGCACATCAAGTTTGAGTTCCCAGTTTTAAACTTTATAGCGTCGAACGTTACAAAGCAATATGAATTCATGGCGAAGATATACTGAGAATAGCTCCTTCTATATTAACCATTTTTCCCCCATTTTGAGGTAAAGTTAGGTAAAAACTGCACCGCCTGTGTTTTGTGATATTAGGTTGCATTTTCTGAAAGCGAAAATGGGTCTTGGAGCTGCATTTAATGGATTCAGTGCACAACATAAATGAATGGCTTTCTGCTTGAATGCTAATTGGATTAGCACAAAGTCAAAAAGTAAAAGCATCAAAATGCAACATTATTTGCTTGCAGGAATTTTCACATATGTTGAGCCAAAAAAAAAGAAAAGAAAAAAATAATTATTACTCTCAAAGGACATTGGTCCATCAGATAAAGGCCTAACATGGGAAGAACACCATAAGCTGCTCAGGTGGACTCATTTTCTGTGGGGTAGATGGTAAAAGGTATGTGCTTGGCACAGTGTAGCACAGTTACCATGTCCTATATCGTTCATCTGGAGTGACTACTGTGGCCCATCCAATGCAAGAAGCAGTATTAAGCGTATAGGCATATTGACAAGCTAAGCAAAAGCTGAAGCGGCCCATGTAGGAGCTTACAAAACTGTAAATAAGTGCTTCTACTCCATTCTATATTTTTATACATATGCCTTCAAGCACTTGCATGTTATTTAAGAATTAATTAGCAAAGATGTAATGTTTGCTTTCACTGTATGCTTGTTTTATGCTTAAAGTTTGAAACCTAAGTTGAGCGAAAGCCTAGCAATAGCCTTAGAATTACAGGGTTCTGACTTATATTTATACAGTTTTGAAATTGCTTGCAAAGTTTGGTCGCTCAAGTGTAAAATTAGGGAACTGGAACTTTGTAATTCTGATCTGAAATGAATTGAATACCCATAATAAATCATTAGACAGAACTATTTATTACCAGTTATGAGTAAAAGTTAATTCAATTTTGACCAAAATCTAAGTTAGAATCCTGTAATTCTAAGGTCACAAATAGCTTTTGCTTGTTTTTATACTTACATCACATTGTCATAATCCACCAATTGCTCTGTCCAGCATATCTATTTTGATATACTGATATTGGCTTCACTCATCTTGTTTTCTTGATTTTATCCCCAGACGACAAGTTGGGGATATTATGGATCAGCGATCATCACCCTGGGTCCGTAGAGACTTGCTTGTGAGTGCTGTGAGGCCACAAATTTCAACCATTTCATTTCATATTTGCCAAGGGCCTTGTTTATAGTAAGGTCACAAAGCCTATCGATTTTGGTAGCATTTGCTTTAGGGGGTCTGGAATTCACGTCGACCAGCTGGTGACCGACTGTCTAATTAAACAAACACATCACTTGCGTGTTCCTTTAAAAAAAAAAAGTTTACACAATACTAAAATCAACCCTCCAGAAAAATAAATAAAAGGGGGGGTGGGGCGGGGGGGTTGGGGGGAGAAGAAATACTGTCAGACGGCAAATATTGACTTACTGAAATGAATTGCTGACAAAAATATTTATTATGGTACATCTGGAGCTTAGGCAAGTTCAGAACTATTGTAAATAACTGTAGGAGCTATTTCAAAGCTCCATTATGTCTTCTGGGTTTTCCTCCCTCATCCCAACCATTTTGCTGCGAGCGTGCCTTCATTCTCATTCTTTTTTTTTCACATTACTGCACTCCAATGCCTTGTTCTAATGATGCAGTATGTTCCCCGTTGTCCTTTTTCACCTTTCATTGTGTTCTCTCTCAGGTTTAAAAAAAGAAATAAATAAGAATACAAACAAAAAAATAATCTGTGCAGGTGCTGTGGACAGGCATGACCTGAGGCAGTTGTGACTGATGGAGAGAGAAGCTGCATGGTGGGGCTATTTGATTTGCAGAAAAGACACACAGTACATGTATACATCAACCTCAAAGTGCAACCTCTAGAAGACGAGACGCTCCGGTCCTTTTATATATTTTGATATTGACCAAGTTTTTTTTATGTTATCCTCCATAGCAAATGAAATTAAATCATGAATATGGAGCCAAACGTAATTGGACAATTGGATGCATGGCTGTTTAATATGTGCTGTTCCGTCTCGGTTTATTTCACAGTGAAACAGATGAAAGGCATTCGCAAACCCACAGGTAGTTTTGTGTCCAAATCCTTCAGATATCAAGGGCAAAGCAGAGGTATACTACACCTGATAAGCGAGGCTTTTAATGTGGGATGACACCACAGAGCCCAGAGGAAACCCAACTCAAACTCGGGGATAACGCAAACTGCAACCTTGGGGCAACAGCATTATCCACCGTTAATAACAAATAGATTCCCAGTGAGAAAAGCCACAGTATCCTTTAGCACAATATTTAACCTCGGTTCCTTCAGCTGCTTCTTATAATTGGATGAAATTCCCAGCCATGCGAATGAACGGAAAGCACATAAAGGTAAGTTGCATAGGTTGCTCTAAGTTACAGCTATATGGTTGAATTTAAGTGCAGGATTTGCTCCACCTCTGGCTACTGTGAACCATTATTGATTACAGACATGGGCCGAGACTGGGCCGTGTAACACCAATTGCCTCAATAAAATATCAGCTGCAGCCTAAGGCTTATACATAAAACACAAACAGTGCACATTTCATTGATTGAGGGTTCCCATTCGAACAAAAGTAAAACATTAGTGCTGGTTAGCACGATGTCTTTAAATCAGTTCTAGGTCATGGCAAAAGTGGAATTATGAACCCCATGTGACCCCATTGACGGCTGCCTGGTGCGGTTGCCATACAAGGCCCACAGCTCCAATATATCATCCTGCCACCTGTGTCGTAATGCTGTCTTCAACCTCTTTTAAAGAGGTGTTCAATGTGCCCTTATATTTCACTCAAACACACAGATTCAAAACCATTGCAAATGGCTTAGCACTACAGAGTTCTTTTTTTTTTCCTCACGGGCCAGTCATGTCTTCTTCAGTATCAAAATCAGCCGCGCAATCAATCACCTGCCTGTGGTCATTCTCAAATGCAGAAATAATGATCTCAGGGGTGGGGGTGTCCCATTATGATTTGACAGGGAGGGGAGGGCACCGCATCAATTTGACAGAATTTCTGTTGGTTAGAACCCATGAAAAATTAATGATTCATGATTCCCAATCATGTTTTAATTCAAACAGGAAATTGCTGCCAGCTTTGAGGCCATGCTGACAAGGAGCACTGGGTGGTCCTTTTGGCAACTGGAGATGGCAGTGGCATCTGTTAATAGACTAGGGCCAAAAGCAAAGGCAGTTAAGAGCACCGTTGAGTGTTTTTTCCCTCATAGAAATGACTGCCATGCAGGTCTGCGCCACAGAGAACAATACTTTTTATGAGTTTAAAAACAAGTGGGTGGGGGGTGGGGGGGCACAATCATTTTGCTCAACTGTACAAGGCGGGAAGGGGAGATTTTCTCTGCCCTTTGCTTCAGGGACATCCTTGATGTCACTCAGCAGACTTTCCTGAAAGGTTTTCATTTATGCTTTCAGCTTACAGCCGCAATTTATTCATTAAGGAAGCGGTCTATCAAATCTTGGTTACTATGGATGATTTCAGTCTCGCAGCCACTAATGCAAGCTTCATCTTGAGCGCATTACATTTAATGACATTTTTGACTGGCTTGGATACATTAAAATGTGTAGTCAAATTGCTTCTTTGCGTTGCTGTGCAAGACTTGGGGTTGAGAGACGGGGCATTCGAGGGAATCATAGTGCAGCATGTCATTGGTTAACCCTTTCAGTACTAATGGGACACGTGTCCCACCAGTATTTGTCAGTGGGGCATATTTTTCCCTCCAGTATTGTCTCAATTCCCGACAGATCTTGTATGACAGTTGGATTCATATAACTGTATTCAGTATTGAAAGGGTTAAATGGTTCATGAAAATGAAACAAATCATCTTAAGCTTTGCAAAAACCCAGTTGGAAAGCGGTAGGGGTGGGGTGATAAAACAGGGATTAGAGCTATGTGTTTAAATATAGACAATCCCAGTAACTGAAACCTTCTTTCTCATCTCTTACCCCATGGCAATGACAAAGCGAAAAATGTACTCCCCATCACTTTCTAAAAAAAATTTTTTTTTTTTTTTCGGGGTCAGTAAGCCAATGGATATTCATTAGTAGCTCATAGACAGTTGAGTTTTTCACTTTGAAAGGTCATCGTATCCTGACTTTCCAGAGGTGTAATATAGGGGGCGGGGGCACTAAGCCTTGAACTTTGATTGCCATGAAAATTGTCGGCGGAAAAATGGCCGATGACTCAGAAAAATGCGGCAGAAGACTTAAATTCTTCCAATCAAACATCAGCAGAAGAATAATCAAAAATTTGTGATGATTTCTGGTCATGAAAATATAACTCGACTGCATTTCAGCACAGAGGACACGCCGAAGCGTGTTACAATAACAATTTCCATGATCACTACTTTGTCCGCAATATGAATGTTAGCAACAGGACTTCAACGGGATTTCAAAACATATTTCACTCATTTTACAATCCTTAATACTCATAATACTGGGTAATGAATTGAAGTTAAAAGGGCTGTTCCTGATTTTACTGTGCATATTACTCATTTCTTTTCATTTCCATTCCATACAAAGAATGCAAATAGAGGAGGAGATCTAGGAACTACACCGTGCCAGACCCGCCGGTCTGTTTGAGGGGCACGTCTGGCCCATGTACGTGAAACACAAGCACTTGCTAAACCTTCTTGGTGAAATATGGCCTGGTTTATACTGGAGAAGCTAGCAGCTAACAAAGGCCTTTCCCCGAGGACTATTACAACATTTAACGAGAATATTTCTGTGCAACTTTTAATTGAGCATATAACTGCTGTTTATGAGGTTGAGACAGCCAAGCTCAGCCAGCTAGTACATTAGTATTTCAACGGACAACCAGTGTTTGATGTAGGATTTTCACATGGTATTTTAAACGTAGCTGGCAAGCTGGCTGCTTGCAAACTCAGTAGCCTACATTGTACTTGTACTCTAATCTTTGCTGTTCAAAGTTACCTCATCAGTTTGTGTTTAAGCAGTATAAAAAATTCTGACTTTTTTTTTTTTTTTTTTTAACCAGCATTATGCACATCTTGCCACCATTTGCAAACCAATATTGCGGCACTTTAATTTTATGAGGCTATTTTTACTTTCAAAGTTTACAGAAATGGGCTACACAATTTCACGCCTTTAAGGGATTAACTTATTCAAAGGGGTGCAGAACAGTTTACAGTAGTAAGCAGGATGCAATCTCCCTACTTCTCTTCAGCCACCGCAGCTAGCTTATTAGCAAGCCAGCATACAACCAATGCCAAATTACATTGCACCATGCCACAACTTAAACCATGTGTCACAATATGACACAGGTGGCACATCCTGTGGTTCGATGGGTTTTGCAAGACTGTAGAAAAAGCACCGGGCTGTAGTGTTGCTGTTAGCATTCAAAGCATGTTGGTGAATTGAATTAATTAAATTATTATTATTTTCAAATAGTTGATTGAAATTTAGGGAATACTGAGCGTCGGCAAGCCCACTGTGCAGTGCATTTGTTTGCGCATACTCAGATTTTTCTCTGGGCAGATTGTAAAACACTGCAGCAATTTTTTTTATCGTGTCAGCCAGGTAGATGTCAGAGTTACAAACAAATGTATGTACTGAGATATTAGAGGTATGAGTCAAATAAACAATATATGTTGAGGCCAGTCATCACCTTCAGTCACCGTATTAATGATAAAATTCCCAAGCTGGAGACCCTCTGCCTTTTCTGAGCCATCACAGTTTTCATTTATTTCATATTTATTTATAAATTTATATAAATATTTAAATATTTCTAAATATTTATGAAATCATATATCATGGTAATGGTTTTCACGAATTTTGCACAGTGAAAGCCAATATTAGCATCACATCATACACATATTGAAGTACAGTACGTTTTTGAAATTTGCCAAAATTTCCATTACGTGGCAAAGAAAAGAACCATCGACAGAGCATTTGAGAGGCAGCATCTCCACCACCACCATCCATCTCCACAAATTTAAATGGCAAAGCGAAATTAGGCCCAATGTTAGAGCGAGGACAGGGCTGAAAGGACACGCAGTGCCACTGCAAAGCCGGGCAATTTTGCTCTGAGGAAAAATGCGCAAAAGTGCTTTTTTCATCTTGAGTGTAGTGTCGCCTCATCAACTCCAGTGCGTGGTGGAGCAGCGGCTGAAAGCTTGTGGACTCATGCGGGCCAATGGAGCTTGAAATTCAGTGCTTGCGAGTATCGCAACTCGCCCCCTTCTCCATTCTTTTTCAGTTCCACATAGGCCCTCTCTCGCCCCCTTGTCATTTCTCACACGCCTGATTTCACTTGTGTAAATGTTTGTGTGTGTGTGTGTGTGTGTGTGTGTGTGTGTGTGTGAGAGACAAGCCTGACAGCTGCCAGCTCTGGTGCATCTGCGGCTTTGGCAGGGAGTTCATTTCAGCCACTGGAGTTGCTGCTGTAAAGGCAGCTAATGCAGCGGTAGCAACGGCACTGATGATCTAGTGTGTGATGTGTGAGGAACAGGTGTGGACAGCTCAAGTTCTTATTTAATCCGTCTCCACAATAATAATGCACCTGCAGGGGATCGGGGGAGCCAGTCCAATGCGTACTTGGGAGCCCCACTGGTGATATGCAATGGACTGAGCCCTCGAGGACGGCTTCAATCTGTTAATGTAACATTCAGTGCTCTTACATTCCTGCTACAATTACAAAATCTCCGCTGATCAAATTTCAATTCTGATTGCTTTAAGGGGAAAAGATAGACATAAGCATATAGGACTTTGTTTTGACACTGTAGACCTAATATCATCTATTTTGGAAATAAAACAGAATAATATTTCAAGTTATGATGCATTGGTGGCAGGTGTTGCATTTGACGAGCAAATGTAGAGCTTGTCTTTCTCTCTTTCTCTCTCACTCTTTCAGCATTCACGATGGTCCTTCCCAGGATAAAGGGGCAATTTTCCGTTAATTAAACCATCGTTTCAGTGTGCTGGCTGAGATGAATAAGTAGCACACATCCCATACACATTTCGCCACAACAACTTGTGATATAAGCATATTTATCACCTCCATGGCTAACCTTTATATTTGCAGTAAAGACAACAACTACCACAATGCATTACTCTAGTCCACTAGTGCAGATGCACCCTCAACTCATTGTGAATCCGTATATAGCATTGCATTGAATCATTGTTAACATTACTGTGCAGACGCCTGGTCATAATTATTATGCTGACTGTTCTGTGCCTGGGAGCACTGCTTAAAAAACGCGGACGTTAGAGGCGCTATTTTTTGCTTTTTACCTCCAAATACAATATGGGCAAAATAACAGCAATGGACCATTGCAAATCTGAATTTAGGGAGCACATTCTTCTTGAGGACAACATGACACATCACCAAGTGGAGTAACAAGGTCGTCCAATCACGTGAATTCTGAACGATGCAACCATACTGTCTATTTTTTGACCAGAGCAATTAATGTATATCTAGTCTCACTTTCACCAACAAAATCTCCACTGCAGAAGCGAGAGCAACAGCTGATGGAGTGGCTGGTGAGTGAGTGGGCAACTTGAAAAAAACAAAAAAAAAAAACCTAAACGGTGTGCCAACAAACTCATCACTAACTAAAATTTTCCCAGTTAGCAACTGCCAACTCAAGTTACAACTGCAAGCTAATGTTAATGTTACCCAACAAAAATGAAACTGCCACTGCCAAATCAACACCAGGTTATATTGCTGAAATGGCTGGCAAAATTTCATGCTTGCTGCCTTGCCAAATACTGTCCCAACCGCAAGCTAAGGAAAATCTTCACTTGCTTATCGATAAGTAATATTATAGAGGGCACGTTATGTAGCTATCTGTCTGTAAAATGTGTCCACTTCTACAAACCCAAATTCTAATGAAGTTGGGACATTGTGTAAAATGTGAATAAAAACAGAATACAATGATATGCCAATCCATTACCACCAATATTCAATTGAGTTTACTACAAAGACAAGATATTTAATATTCAAATTGATAAACTTTTTTGGGAAATATTAATTTATTTTGAAGTTAGAATATTAATTCAACTTCAATAGATTGGGGTTTGTATTATCCTTTGCACTCATATTTTGGGGTACCTTTTCTGCTGGTGGAAATGCATGCGAGTTGCTATACATATGAAGACAGCACGGAAGTTTTTTTTTGGGGGGGGGACACATCCTGGCTTCTCAGAGATTAAGACTAGAAATTTAAGCAGAAATAGCTTTAGGTTCTTCCTCACCTCCACCTAAATTACAGAATGACAAATGATGACGATGGAGGGGGAAGTATAACAGATTTTGCTGATGATTCCCAGAAATGTACTGAAAGCTGGCAAAAACTGCTTATGTTCTAAAACTATATTCCTAACTCGGATAAATGGTGATAAGGTTGAAAATTGGCAAACTGTCTGTTTGAATGAAGTGTTAAAACAAAATGTGACAAAATTCAAAAGTGGAACAGATTCAGACATAATGCCGAATTCTTTTTTTTTATCTGATGCTGTGTGAACTTACAAATTAGCATGATCTGTTAAGAGAATGTACTATGAGCGTTTTTTAATGTATTTTTAATCAATTAAATCCTCAATGAAGGCAGTCGCTGCTCATTATGCGCCGCTTCATAGCTTTACTGGTCTTTCTATATCCTGGGAATGTTTCGTGAACATTCTGTGCAGAATGCCAGCCTCCTAGGCTGTGTTTTACAAAGCAGCAGGTGTGTACTGCAATTATCATTCATGCCTCCTTGCAGGCTTGTATAAAAGCAGGCTTTTGCATCCTCATAAAAAAAACAAATTTTTTCCGTAAAACTAGCCCATTAGGACCAGATTATATGGACCATTTTATGACACAACCAGCAGTTAACCAATACTGGAGAACAGAATGCAAATAGCGAGCGGTCCTTGACCTTTACACCCACCTTTATTTAACCTGCTACTGATTATTTTCAGATTACATTCAGGTGAAGGTCAAATCAATGCCTCAGGCTGAATTAGACCCATTTACATTAGCATTAATTTCCAGCTACAGAATTAATTACTGATTTTTTTTTTGTTTGTTTTCTCAACTGTATTTAACTCAGCCACAGTCAAGAGCACTGACAGGCATGACAACTACAAATGTTTTTGAACCAGAGGTCCACCAAAGTCACTGAATTCACATTCTCCCCTCCATTCTTTTTGCCCTATAAAATATTCTAAATGTAATAAATTCATATAAACAGCGGTGATAGATACTTGATAGATGTGTGTTTCATAGTGTACAATCATTTTGTTGTCAGGGATCCGGGGTAATGAACCAATTGCAGACACAAAAGGAAAGCGTGTGCGAAAGCTTTATTAGGGGTGGATTTTATGCCTGCCAGGGCGAACGCAGGGGACAGGATGCAGAGAAGGAGACAAGACTGGAGGCTGGAAAAAGGACTGGACCGGAGACCTTGTGCCGGACCAGACTGGGGAAAAGGGAGGACATGCGTAAAAAAACGGGGACAACATAGACAGAAAATAGACAAAGCAGACTAGGACATACGGAGGGAAACACGAGAAAGAGAGGAGTAAGACTCTAAGAAGGAGAAATAAACAGCACAGGAGAAGAGCGCATGGCACAACCCTCTGGCAAAGACACCAGGGATGAGCAAAATTTTAGTCCACAGGAAATCAGAAACAGGTGTGCAAAACAGTGTGAAGAATGCACAAAGGGCAAAAAAAACAAGACAATGAACTAATTAACAGAATCCCACGAACAGTGGTGGACACACCATGAACCACACGGCCACGAGACGCGACACGTTGTGGGCATTTTACATTTGTAACCTTTAAGTTCGACACTCTGGCTGACAACTTGTGAAAATACAGCTAGCAAGAGGCTGAAATTCCAGTTTTAGATACATAATTGTGTGACATACACATACAGAAGCATATTTAGTCTTTCAGTGATGTGGTTAATCTTTTATTTAAGTCAAGACTATCTTACTGGAGAACTGCAAAGTTTTATCTGAGAATAATTCCTAGGTGTCACCAGGACTTTTCGCACTGTCATCAACATAATTAAAGCATGTTTTGACCAAACCAGCTTGGGATTGATGCTGAGGAATAATTTCATTCGATGTCGCTGGAGGTGCTCTTCACTACCTATCAGTGATGCCGATTCCATGATATCGTTTGTAAAATAACTTTCTGAGCAATTTTTTGTTTTGTTTATGTGACTCAAATAGACATGAATCATCGCCTATGAAATAAAGGGTAAACAACCACATCCTTATGTATTTACAGGCTGCCAAGATGGCTACCAGGATTTGTGTGGAGTTATTTACTCCTGTTTGTGGTATTATCTGTTTATATTTTCGGAGAAATGTATCCCTTTTTATTTATATACTCTGTGGAATTTATTTGTGATAATTCACAACCCTTGAGGAACTGATATACTGTAGATTTATTCCAAAACACATCCTTATCAGTCTATGAAATAAGCCTGAACACACTAAGTACCAGCATGTCTGATTTTCATCCACACGAGTACCCTTACTTATTGTGTTCTGCCTAGTGAGTTTAGGTACACACTTCTAAGCACCCACTTAATTGCATCTCTGTAAATACACTGCTGCAGTTTGAAGCTGAGACAAAAATCCAGAAAATGTCCTCATTACAACGGATAAAAGCGCTGAAAAAGAATTTCTCTCAGATTATGACGCTGAGCTGGCCGTGCATTTCAACACATTTTGTTTTAACCGTGATGTAGAAAAAGTACATAATTATTTAATTTCTTGCCATCATGAGCACCATGAACAGAAGGATAACTTAGAAAAATGAGACCAGTTCTTTTTTGCGGTAATAGATGAAACCGAAGGCTAAAGCTGTCGATAAACAATGAGTATTTTACCATCCAGGGACATTTCTTGGGTATTTTTGGTGTGTCGAGTGAAACAGCAGTATGCTAAATCTCGATTCCACTGCGACCAGAACTCCATCGTTTATTTACGATTTGTACCAATCTTCTTTCAATTTAACATTTTTAAATATAAGAATAATGTCCATATTTTACTCCTCAATTTATGAGGCCTGATTAGAATCATATTACACCTTCTTCTTGCATGATTATCTATGACTTCTGCACTGTCCACTCCATTTTTGAGTCACTGGTGGCAGCTGGTGCAAAGTGTTGTTAATATATCCAAGAGAGAAGTGATGCTTCTGTAATGCGACTGCTTGATTGGGCAGGGGCACCTTTTTTTGTTCCAATTCACGCACTGATCCCTACCAAAGCATATAAACACTATGAAATGAATTTAAGGACATGCCTATTGCTACTAGGAAAACACTGAACTCAGTAGAATTAGCTGATATGGATATGTACGAACTGAACGATGCCCTGCTGCAGTAGGCCCAGTGTCTGTCAGTAAAGGGTTTACCTGTATGTGGCAGTGGTAGAACTACGGCGATACACCCCTTCTGCTTTTTTCCCATGGAGTCGTTCAGGAGCAGAACTTCAGATTGTTTTTATCCTGTTGAGGAACCACATTGTGGCTCATCGAATCTGAAGAGAGATCTTCTTCTGACTCCACTCTACACAAACATACAAAGCTTCGGTAAGCAGTGTCAGAAGAAGTGACAGGTGATGACTTGTTTGGGGCGAACTGTCGATATCCACATGCTGTCTTCTTGGGATTCATGTTTGAACTCAGCTCTGGTCTAATGGGATGCCATTCCCAGTTGGGCATGCTCAGCCCCCAGCTGACTGTAAAATTACAGTTTGTTTTGTTTTGTTAAGTTTTTTTCAGTAAAAAAAGTGAATTGGACATATCAATGACCATAATTGCAATACTTTTACTCCATAATCATTTGTTTTGGAATGGGGGCATATGCTGTGAGATTTTGCTTGCTCATAATAACAGGATTGATGACATCTAAAATGGTCGGGTTGGATGAGAGTCAAACCTATGTAACAGGAAGAGATGGAGTCCTCTGCTAATGGTCATAATGGATGTTTGCTGTGCCATCAAAGGACCATATTAAATTAGAAGCAGCATGATTCTCTGCTCTTTTGACTCAATGTGGGTTGCTGCACATATAGTTACATGCAGTTGAGAATCATGTTTGGTAAAAAAAAAAAATGCTTGCAATAAAAATAAGAAGATCCACTGGTCTGTTCAGGTTCCAAGGTCTTATTTTTAGTTTAACTGTAATGGCTGTCAAATTTATGCAGAAGGGACACTCCAGTTAGCACACAAATCTAATTAGACTTGTGCCGATAAAATTTCAAACATATTTCCAACTTGGCTGCAACTGGCTCAGCTGAGTGGGTAGCAAACAGTAATGAATGTTTCCAGGAGCATTCACTGAATTTCTAGATAAGTAGTTTTTACACTTGAATATATTTGAGTACATTCTCTCTCACGGCACTCAGAGGATCTTCCCTCAGAGGATTTTTATAGTGAGATTAAGCGGCAGTTGTGTTCAAGCAGCTTGACTACAGGTCTTGCAGGTCTAATGCTCATTCCTGTTGACGGACTGACACCAGGCTGTTTTGTGCGCTGGGACTGTGGGCGTTTTATTTAACCAGATATGATGTATGAGCTGAGAAACGGCTTCCATTTTCAATGATGGTCTGAAATGAAAAAGATACCCGGAAGCAAACATGGAGCCACACAAGAAAACAAGTAAATTACATCAAAATCTTAATAAATCAATGAACAAACCTTGCATTTGTGCAGCACTTTCTCAGTGGTACTCAAAGCACTTTGCAGTTCTCTGTGTGAATCTGACCTGACCACCAATAGTGCATAGCACCCTCACATGGGTGATAAGCAGCAGCCATATTGTGCCAGAACGCTCACCAGCTGAGGTGGAGAGGAACATAACAATTTTCATCGGCAAACAAATCAGGGAATGATGAGGTGGCAAGTTAAAAGAGCCAGTTAAAATGAGAGACTATTTACATTAATACTTAACATTAAATTGACTGTAAAGCAATGACACGAAAATATGCATAAAATTTAAAGGGGACCTAATATGGTATTTTTCCAAGTTTATATTTTGGTCTTTGACTCCCCAAGAATACTCCTGATCACGCAAAGTAGAAAAAAGGTACTTATTTTGTTCATACTGCCATCCTCAAAAAACCCATTTGTAGTCCATAGTAGTCACTGCCTGAAACGCCTCATCGGGGTGGCTCTTCCACTATGGCCCCCACTCCCCGTGTGCCCACTTTCTTCTGACTGGCCAGCTCTGTGGAGAGCGGATCTTGGCGGGATGAGGCAGCAGAACGCAGTTTTCCTGGTCCGCCTCCAAAGTGAAACTGACGCGCTTCCCGAAGGACTCGACAGGCATATTCTGCAATATAACAGAGTACATGTGTATAGATCTAATGAAATTAACTTGTTCTAATAAACGCAATGGCAAAAGTGGAGGACGCAGTGCAAAAGTCTGGCAGCTCAAGCACGAATTTGCTATCAGCTACAGTTTGCCACGGCAACAGTTGGTGAGTACAGCGGTATTTCTGCTTCTTAGCCAGGATGAGGGGGAAACTAGAATCCACTCCATATAGACACATTTGTAGAACGGGTCCACATGTCCAAGTGTAGACCGGAGACCGTAGAAATCCGGTGGGTCTGAGTTTAGAGGGAAACATGGACGGTGAGGAGCAGCTAAAAGTGGACTAACAGCTTATGGACTGCGGTGTGTATTAGGACCTGCTGGTTTGTGTGCATAGCTGTGGTGTGTTGTTAGCATGGAGAAACGAACAGCTTCCGCGCTGGTATATGATGGAGGGGCGAAAGCTCCAAGCTAAATGGCCTTTTTGGAAATTGCCCGTGGTAATGGTTTACTTATTGCATCGGAATGACCAGTTTTTCCTCACGGAAAATGGGCGCATTATGGATAGCGTGTGAGAGCTAGACAGAGCTCTAGTTATGTCATGAACATAATACAGGTTTTACAGACCGTAAGTTCTGTCTGTGTGAACCGTTGCTTATGTGGAGCTAGCGAATCGATCACTTTACAGGAAATAATTTAATATTCAATTGAGGGCAATGCAGAGAAATCATTTGTAATATCGGACACGTGCCTATGCGCTTCCCTATTGCTTTCACCGGTAGTATCAGAGAGCTTGCCCAGACATTGGAGATGTATCAGGCTGACCCCGGTCATGGATGAGTTAAGCGATTGTTTCATAAGCACCCAAAAACGCACCCCAAGCTCTGCAAAATCTACATCTGATTAACTGCAGCCCAACTCGGCAGACACATACAGCACCTCTCCGTTTAGCTTCAACTGTAGTGGCTACAATCAGGCAACGTTATGATGAAACTGTCACATTGATGCTTACTGAAGTAACACAAGCATACCGATCATAATTATTGCGTATAAGTTAACCAGAAACATTTTTCATTTGCAGAGCACGCAAACTAACATGCAGTAGCTGATAAGCGGTCATGACTTTGAACGGAATCTGTCGCGCAAAAAATTTGTTTCGCGTCCGGTGTGAAAGCTGCTTAACGCGCCCATAACGCCTGTATTCGCGTCTTTGCATTGACTTTGAATGTAGCTAATCTGTCGCGCGAAAAATTTGCTTCGCGTCCGGTGTGAAAGCTGCTTAAGGCGCCCATAACGCCTGTATTGGCGTCTTTGCATTGACTTTGAATGTAGCTAATCTGTCGCGCGAAAAATTTGTTTCGCGTTCGGTGTGAAAGGTGCTTGACGTGCCCATAACGTGTATTCGCGTCTTTGCATTGACTTTGAGTGTAGGCTGATCTGTCTTGCGAAAAATTTGTTTCGTGTCTGATGTGAAAGCAGCTTTATGGATAGTACGCGACAGGTAGAGAGAGCTTGGTTATGTTAAAAATATAATAGAGGTTTTACAGACCGTAAGTTCCATTAGCATGGACAAGTTGCTTATGTGGAGCTAGCGAATTGATCACTTCTACAGGAAAGAATGACCTATTTAATCTCCGCCTTTTTCAACTTTTTATTAGCCACAACAATTTTTTAAAGGGGGATGAAATTATGTCAAGGTAGTGCAGAGAAATCCTTTATATTTATATCATTTATATAATCCGGTTGAGCTTCTGCGTTTCGCATTGCTTTCATGGTAGCACCAGAGAGCTTGCTCAGACATTTGTGAATTTGTGATCCCTGTCATATAAGTGAAGCAATCACTAACTGTAGTGGCTACAATTGGGCACGTTATGATGAAACTGCCACATTGACACTTACCGAAGTAACACAAGCATACTGATCAGAATTACTGCACATATGTTGATCAGGAGCATTTTAATTAACAAGACGCGCAAATTAACATGCAGTAGCTGGTAACCGAGCGATCATAACCTCAGAGGCAAACCCTTGCAATACACGTTTTACAGACAGCAAGTTCTGTTTCTATGAACAGTGGTACTAAGCATCCAAATTACAAACAAGTATTAAAAGTTAGCTTCAAATGAGGTTTATGTTCACACACCTTCAGTAGAATTTCTCCTGATATCACTAGGACACAAACATTAGCAACAACAGTAACTTGGCTACGTTAGCCGCTGTGCTAGAGCCACAATCAACTGGCTATCATATCAGGTTGGCTTACGCGGTAAAACCAACTTACAGCTTCTGTGTCTGTGAATCACGGACAGTCGCGACCGATACAGGCTTTATATTCAGATAGTTTACAAAGCCTGCATTTGAGGCCAGTTGTTAGTGCTAACTATCGCTAGTGGTCCTGCTAGCCACCTGTAACACGTTAGCTTCACTTACATTATTTGCTGCTATATGGTTACTTTCAGCTTGTGGCTTCGAGCGCTTGATCGATGCATCTGCTTCAGGTTTGAGAAGCAGCTGAAACGCTTATCCCGTGTCGAATTATCCTTTATTGACAAAGCTGCCTTTGGTGAAATGCTGAGCACAAGCAGTTAACGTTCCCTTTGGCCGTGGCTGTTTGCTGCCAGCAAACAAAACGGACAAGTAGCTTTGGAAGAGATACTGACAGAATTGCACCTCAAATGATCTGCGGTTCTTCTTTTGTATTTCCAAAAGTGTAGACGCTACTAAGGCATAGTATGATCTGCCGTTGTTAGTGCCTGCTAGAATAGTTTCTGGTGTGGGCAGGTCCACCGCAGTGGTTGGCTCTGGCTAGGTCTGTACTAATTGGACGGCACAACCTGACGTCAGGTTTTGCCCAGATATCGTGAAGATCTTGGGAGGAGCTGCTCAGAGAGGAAATCACGTTCTTGGATTACGCCAAAACCCCTGTATCTTATGTTTACAAACTTTTCAGAGATTGAGTAAGGAAAACCAACACTATAACATTACCAATATGTATTAAAAGAGGGATCAGCATGTTAGGTCCCCTTTAAGAGAAAATCTTTACTTCTCACACAGCTACTGTTGCAAATTTACTTGGTTATAGACAATATTCAGAGTGGTCTGGCACATCAGCTGAGTAGATACATATTAGTGAACACTGAATAGCAGTTATATTATGTCTGAAACTGGCTTTTACTATAATATAGTAAGATAAATACATGAAAATGAATTCATTACCCTATTAGGAGATGAATAAAAAAAAAACAACAACACAAAGCAAAACAAAAACACACTGTCTTGTGTCCAAATGCAAGTTGTCGGTACTGTCGTCTAATGCAGTCTGGGTTGGGCACACTCCAAAACAAGAATATCCAAAAATTAATGGTGCTTGACAGATGACTGTTAAATAAGATTCAAATCATCCTTTTTGAGTGAACCACTTAGAAACAGTCAACGCTGCCAATGACATTGTTTAGATGTTGTAAGACTTCTGGAAAAAGGAAAATTGATCAATGCAAGTAACAGTAGCAAGAAAATAATATTTAGAAACAGAAGTTAAAAAGAGTTTACATTCTATTTGGTGAAAATATTTTTTTATGTTGTTTGGGACCTCTGTGCAGTGATAACAAATTTGAGCTGATTACAAAGTGTGTATCAAAAGAATTGTGGCAAATGAAAATCAATATCAAGCCTCTGCTCCAGATAAAAAAGTGTGGAACAACAAAAACTGCTGGAAACAACCTGAAAGCTACACCAAAAATAAATGTGCTGTGAGCGCTCACATTTATCCTGATTTTGTAAGTGTAAAGGACAATCACAACATTGTATTTTGAAGCTTACAGACACCAGAAAATGGAAACTGAAATACACCATATATCAATGAACTGCAGACTCTTTAAGATAAGACTTTTTTCTTCCACTTGGGAAACATACCCCTGAATTGGAAATCTCCGGCACCTCCCCCCTTCTGTTACTTGTACCTGTATGTGTGGAATTGCTCCCTTATGATAAAGTGTGATAAGGCACAACAATTTAGCCATGTTTTTTTTCCTTTTTCAAAATGATCTCACAAACAACAGAGGATTTTTTTCTTCTTTCCAGCAGCCGCTGTTCAGAATATATCAGTCAAGTAGGCAAGGATTATGCCCTCATTCCAAGATATTTACCAAGAATTAAAGTATAATGCACCGGGATTCAATGTGAAGAGCACACAGATTAGGTCTTTGGCTGGTCACTGGATCTTTACCCTTAGAGGAGCTCAAGAGAGTTGAAGATGTGTTTCATTTCGTTCTTATTGCTTTTAAGGGCTTTTCATTCCCGGTTCCTTGTAATTAGTTGGCAAAGATTCATGTGGAATTCCCCTTGCTAAAATCGATTAGTTTGATTCACAGCTACTGATTCAGATCCAGCCAGCCTGTAATAGAGAGGCAGATACGCATTAATCTTTTATACTTATCTTACAATACCTTCTCCCCCAAGCATGCCAACCTTTCCCAACCCAAAACTCCTCAACCCTCTGGAAAATCTAAGCTCAGCTGAAAAGTGTGTTGCGCTATTGACAGTTTTATATATATTTTTTATGGTGTGAGATTTCATTTGAGGACAGATAGGAATACATTGTGAGGCAGAATATACCCATTTATTACGTAGGCTGGATTACAGACTACACAGAAAATGGATTAGCTCATATTAAAAATGTATAATTACAGCCTTTCTGTCAAAATAAACTGGTTTCTCAGTATGACACATTTTTAGAACTTGCCAATGTCAAAATTGCAGTAATTTATTCTGCCATGAAAAAAAGATATGCCCCCCCTAGTTATTTATATCTCCGAACGCTGAATGGTGTTCCGGGGATATTAATGTTTTTGGTTCGACCGCCGCCCTACATATTAACGAGATAACTTTAGTAATATTTCAATTAGAAATTCCAAGTTTTGCATATAAGTAAGTATCATAAAGAGGAAAAACTGATTCGATTTTGGACAATTTACCATTTCTAGATTGGGCATTGGGCCAAAAACTGAAAAAATCACTGTTTTTGTCATATCTCTGTAAATATTTGTCTGATTGATATCAAATCAAGTGCTAATGAAAGGCCATGACCTGAGGATGTGTCCCACGATGACATTATACCTGTTTGGTTCAAAATTTTGACACAAGGTGGAGCTTTTTCACATAAAATTCACCATGTTTGCCATATCTTTGGAACCATTTGTCCAATTGACATGAAACTATGTGCAGCTGCAAGGTCATGGCCTCACAACATGTCACATGATGACATCATACCTGTATGGTTCAATATTTTGCCACCAGGTGGCACTTTGTGATGGAAAAATTACCATTTTGGCCATATCTTCAGAACCATTTGTCCGATTGACCTGAAATTAAGTTCAAATGAAAGGTCATGACCTGAGGGGCTTTATATTGTATTGGGACTATTCAAGGATTGGGGAATTGGAGGATTGGGGGATATACCCCAAGCCGTCGCCTCCGACGGCATAAGCCTAGTTTCTTTTATATTTTTGCATTGCAGTCTCACTATATCAGTAGTGTCCAATCATGTGCCACGTAGGGCTGCTATTATGAGCATTTACATTCTAGCCAATCACTACACCTGTCGATTTCATGGATTAGCACACTTTGAAGCAGGGAAAATGGAACTAATTGCCGTGATCAGCTGGTGTAATGATTGGTTGGAAAGAAAACTTGCACACCCTCGGCCCTCCATGGCCATCAGTGGGCACCACTGCTCTAAAATGATTCAAATGTTCATGCAAAATGTAATATTTGACAAGGCAAACATGCACAAATGCAATCATAAAGTTTTTACATTATTTCATTTCCTGGAAGAGAAATATGATCAACGCCCTTATGTGAAAAACAGAATTTCCAACAAAAACTGAGCCTGTTTTGCCCCATTTGACTGTGACGACTGAATCTAAAAATTTCTAGGAACTCGAGGTCAGCCTTTCATTCAGAGTGGACTGGCTTTCAGCTTCGGATTGTTGTCTTGCTCCATGACCCAATTCCCCTTGAGCTATAGATCAGGGACTGATATCTGGACATTCTCTTTCAGGGTTTTATATCGAAGAGAAGAATTCATGGTTCCATCAATTACTGTAAGTTGCACAGGTCTTGAAGCAGCTGTGCAACCCCACACCATATCTGACTCTTAGTCAATGTGTTTACCATGAAAGCTGTTAACTTTACATCAGATATAACCCAAATATTTAAAGAAGTTCCACATTCATCCTCTCCGTCCATTGAGCATTATTCCAAAATTTTGAGGGGGTGATAAAGACATTTTGGCGAATTTGAAATAAGTCTTAATGTTCCTTGTGGCTAACTATGGAATTGGCTTTGCAATAATCACAACTTTTGAAACCTCATTCACTTTCTAATGGAAGAAGCCTTTGGTCTGGATTCGATTTCTATTGTGACTTTGAAAACTGAGTTGTTGATGTGCTCTTGGAGGAATTTGGAGTAGGCCATCTTTTGTTTTTCAGAAGATTCACCACCATAATGGCTCTCACTGCGGTCTGCTGGAGTCTGTGGGCCTAAGAAATGATTTTGTCAGCCTCGCCAGACTGATATATTTAATTTCAGATTTCATCAGTCTTCCAGTATTTCTTCTGAGGGCAGCATAGTGCACTGCTTTCGTTGTTGCTGAAAGCTGTCACCTTGCAGGAAAGGTTCTATTTAAGCAATTCAACAAGGCTGGCAGTAATTAAGCCTGGGCGTGTCAAGTCTAATTAAGCTCAATTATCAATTCAATTTGGTGTATTGGCTGGCTGAATTGCTAAAGAGCCCTTTCTCTTCTACACAAAGGGCCATTTTTTTCTCCTCAACAAATGAAATGATCACTTAAAAACTGTATTTTGTGTCATATTTTAGTACAAGTTCTGAAACATCTAAGAATGACAAATATGCTAAACAGGAATCAGCAATGGAGCAAATCCTTCTTTTGTGGCACCTGTAGCCAGGTTGTGAATGTGGATTTCCTTTGAAAAGAACAAAAGATGGTGGATACACATGAATAAATGTTGTAATTCTCGGCTCCCACGTGTAACAGGCTACATGCTTGATTAAGGACCACTGCAAAATTACTTATTCTGCTGCCATTTCCACATTTGTGCCTTGGTGGTAAATTGCGTCTTGAGTCAGAAGGAGGACAGACATTATAATACAATCAGCGGTAATTTTTTCTCCTCATGCTTGCCCTTATCTTAATTTTGATGGCAATCGGAAAATAAAAATCATGCTGCCAGAATGAAATTCACAGTTGAGGCTGCATCACTAATGGAGAACAATTTAATAACTGCGTTAGCAGGGTGTTGCTAGATTGAGTTTTGATACTGAAAGAGAGATTATAATTTTATCCCTCCGTTCATTCCAGTGATTAATGAAGCCGTTGGGAAACATAGAAAGAATTAGACTCTCGGACCATGCAAGGTTTCGTGTACAAACACACGCACGTGCACACGCACACATACACACACACACACACACACACACACACACACACACACACACTGCTAAAACGTATTAGAGGCCAGGGTCCTGTGCTATTTCACTTTTAAGATATTTTAGCATATAAAACTGACATAAATAATTTTAAAAGTGAGCCATGAGGCCTTATATTTCACAAATACAAAATACTATAAACAATTAAAAATATTTCATTTTATTGAATCATTCGTTAGAAAAAAAACAATTTGAGCCACATTTAATTTGAAGTCTTAGTCACTGTATGACAAAGTCTAAATGAGCTCTGAAAAAAAAAGAAAAAGGTCATGCTGATTTGAAATGTGAAGCACTCACTATTATCTGCCCCATCCACAGTCATTTTCATCATTTCTGCAGAGGGCAGAACTTAACATAGATATTTGCAAAGACATTTTTTAATCACGTTAACATTTTGCCTGCACGGGAAGAATGGAAGTGATTAGGTAATCAGAAAGTTTAAAAAAACTTAATGGCTCACAAACAGGCCGAGGAGAAAAGTATTAGACAGCTCTTATCTTCGTGATCAGTGCTTTTATCGGCAGTAAAATGAGTCGCACAATAGGAGCGCCATTAAATGGATTCTGACATCCATGGCGGGGAGCTTTTGTCCCTGATTTTTTTTTCCTCAGTGTTTTCAGAAAACGATGGAGGCCCGACTGTGAGGACTCTTAAACGCTGCCGATTTCGGATCAATCGCAGTCGCGGCACCTCTACATGTGTCAGAACCATCTGAAGTACATTTGCACTCGCCACGCCCACTGCACTGCTGGAACACTGGTCTATAAGTCATGGACTTGGTCTCGGTCAATATGCCTTTTCATTTGACTCACAATTAAATCTTTTGGTTTATTTATTTATTTGCTTCATGGGGTGGCAGCTCCAAGATAAACAACTGGACATGCAGAGTCTCAGAATATAAGGATTAACACTTGCATTTTTTTTTTTGGTAGTCCTGCCTTGCTTAGATGATTCACAGAGTGCAAGACATGCTGAAAATTTGCGCTGCTTCCTTACTGCATCTTCACAGTGAACAAGGCTGACTGGCTCACTTTGATGATGGGATCTCTTAAATGAAAAAGCAACCAAATACATGGCGGACACTCGTTGGGAAAGATGGAATATCCAAATCCCTTCCTTTTTATCTCAGAGGAACATTGTTTTTAAACATTTCAATGATTTTTCTCATGCATTTGTGGGCTCATCTGAGCTCCTGAAGGACAAGGCCTTTCCTGGATGCTGCTTTTGTTCCAAATCATGATTACAATCACCTGCTGACATCTGTATTAAATCATATCATTATTCATTTCTTTTCCCATATCACTAGTCCTAAGTTTCTCCCGTCCCAACTTTTTTTTTTAATGCCATGCGGACCTGAATGGCGGGAATAAAATGTTTGCGGATGTCGTGTCACAGAAGGAAATGCAGATCGCGCACGGGAAATGATTTCTCCATAGTGAGGCATTAACAAAATACCAAAGTTTGTGCCGTTTGTGGTGGTGCCAACCAATCAAATGAGAGAAAGAAACAAGACGTACTTTTGAGTCCTGAAAGTAGAGACACATAAAAGCAAAAAATCAAAAAGCTGGCACACAAAAACGAAGGCAGACATAGATTAAAAACCTCAGTTTAAAGTCTGGAGGAGTCAAACCACACTCATGTATGCAGTGACCACTTCGTGAAAGGTAAGGCTACAATCAGTTAGCCACCTAATTAACTTTGCATATCTGGCTGAAATCTACAGAAGTACAGACCAACGATTCCCAGCCGGCGTTCTTCACCTCCTGACCCCATCCGGCTTTTGCGCCTCATCAGAATCACATGATTCCAAACAAGCTATAGATGAAGATTTTCAAATAAAATGAAGTTAAACAGACAAAACATTGAACAATTCGTCTTCATACTGTCTGCTTTGAGGAGATAGATAGATAGATAGATAGATAGATAGATAGATAGACAGACAGATTGATAGATATGCAGATTTATTTAATGAACGCAGTAGTTATCATCATTCATGCACATATCTCAATTGGTTTAGTTCTCTCCCCTGCTCCTTGGTTCAATACCGAATACGTATGTCGCTTGAGCCTGATTCATTTTGACGCTTCTGGAACAAGTAATAAAATCTATCAGTGGGTTTACAAAGCTTTTAGTAATTTGGCTCAAATTTGAAGATAAAAAGCACACATGTAACAGTGTCCTCTCCAATTCAAAGTGACAGATTAAAACAGACGGTATTTACCAACTGGCCCACTGTGACCCAGTGCTGACTACATGCCATCGTATGCGCTAAAACAATTCTTTTTGTGCGCATTCAGTCTTATTTTGTACGGGACTCAGGACTTATCTTCTTTTTTTGGGGGGAATTTGCTTCCTACTTGGACATTATAATTCATTATTACTATTAAAGACGATTATTTGCATACTTCAGCTCAGTGAACAATGTTCGTAAAGTTACTTTCTATTTTATGGTGTGACTGCTACACAAACTTATTTGGCAGCAGTAATTTTGGGGGTCAAACGAAGGCATTTTACAGACCCAATTTTGAAATAGTTCCGACAAAGTGTAAATTGTGAATAAAATCAAAACGCAATTACTTTCAAATCACACCAGCCGGTATTTTATTCACAATAGAACAGAGATAACATAGTAATGTTGAAACTGAGAAATTTTACAATTTTATCCACAAAATAAGGGGCCTGTTTACCATGGTGTAGCATCCCCTCTTCTTTTTAACACAGAGTGAATGCGTCTGGGCATTGAGGAGACAAGTTTCTTGAGTTGAACCATTGGAATTTGACCCCACTCTTGTTTAATAAGGCTTTCAGTTGCTCATCCAGGGTCTCATTTGACTGATTTTTCGTTTAATTATGTGCCAAATGTTCTCAATTGGTGAAAGATCAGGACTGCAGGCAGACCAGTTCAGCATCTGGATCGTGCTCAACAATGGCTGCCTTTTTGCATGATAGAGTTTTAGGAGGTATCTGTTGATGGCATGGTGGACTGTGTTTACAGACTGTGGTTTCTTGAAGTATTCCTGGGCCCATTTAGTAATGTCAATGAGAGAATGATGCCGGTGAGTGACGCTGCGGCGTCTGAGGGCCCGAAGATCACGGGCATCCAGTAATGGTCTTTGGCCTTGTCCCTTAGTACTGAGATTTTTCCAGTTTCTCTGAATCTTTTGATGATGTTATGCACTGTCGATGATGAGACCTTCAAAGCCTTTGCAATTTGACGTTGAGGAACAATGTTTTTAAAGTATTCTACAATGTTTTTACTTAAGCCTGCACAGGTTGGAGAGCCTCTGGCCATCTTAACTTCTGAGAGACTCAGCCTCTAAAAGACATCCCTTTTATAGCCAATCAGGTTACACACCTGATGCCGATTAACTTAATTACTTAATTAAATGATCTTTCAGCTGATTCGCCTGTAGAGTAATTGCTTTTTCAGCCCTTTTTTGTCTGTGTCCCAACTTTTTTGAGACCTTTTTGAGCCAGAAAATTTGAAATAAGCTCATTTTGTGGATAAAAATGGAAAATGTCTCAGTTTTAACATTTGAAATGTTATCTGTGTGAATGTGATCTGAAAGTCATTGCATTTTGATTTTATTCACAATTTACACTTCTGTCCCAACTATTTCTGAGTTGGGGTTGTAGATTAAAAGTTAAATCAGGAAACTTGTGTCCTTCATCAGATATTATTTGCATATTTATCATATGGCAGTAATAATAATAATAATAATAATAAGAAGAATACATTTGTAACAAAAACAGCCAATTGAGGACATATTATTGGCTGAAATACAGCAAAAGATTTCCTTCATTATAGAGGTTTTTCTCTTTCCTGTTAACATTCCTATCCCTACAAATGCTTCTGGCTCAGGCCCATACAGGAACTATGGCATCAAAACCAAATGATGAAACAGCCCATTAATTAACATGTTAAGCCATTATTAGACTTTAACGACTCCTGTTCTCGTTTAACAGCAGTCTCATTACCCCCCAAAAGGCTGACTAACTTTGTTTAACATTCTCAGTATATGTCACACAACGTAAAACACTGTTTTTCTCTTTAGTGATGATTAACTTGCCTTGTATGCACTTTTCTCCTGACTGAACAAAAGACCTAAACTCTTTATCATAATCATAATCATTTTCTCGCCTCAAAATTATGATTATGGAGGAAAGTGCTGAGGGGGTTTGACCGCCATTGACTGCAGGAAGGTTGAAAATGTATTATCACAAAATACTTGAAGTTGGGCTGCTGGTTGTTCCTTCAGCTATCATTAGTCTTTGGGGAAAACAAGTTTTAATGAAAAACATTGACATGCTAAATTAAGCCATAATTCATCTCACTGCTGCAAAGGATAATATTTTCTGCATTTGTAACATGACAATTAATGACTTCTGATTTTGAAGTACAAAATGAACAAAAACAATGGTCATCGTGATCAAATTTTCAAGCGCACATATACTCAGTTAAAGGCACACACACACACAAACAGAAACGTACACAAAAATATAAATAAATATGAAGTCACATGGTATTTACTTAAGTGTAATTCAGAGGTTGTGTCTGTTAAAAATCGCTAGCATGGGTAAAATACTTTTTTTCACAACCATAACATATCTGATACGAGACCAGTTAGACACCAGGCGCAAGATGGAGGGAAAAGGATGTTTATTAAAATAAAGAAAACCAGGCACAAAGGCCAACAAAAAACTTGGCCCAAAGGGTTGCAAAAACAAACTAAGGAAAGCTTCACAAAGCTAAGAACTAAAAGATCGAAAATGACAAAAAAACAAAAGCCACTGGAAACTCCAGGCAGATAACCGTAAACAGAAAAGAATAAATACGACTATGTACAAGAGAGACCAAAACTGTCCATGAAAAGCGCTGACAAAACTTGGACATGAAACTTGGAAAGAATTTGAGAACATGAACTTGAACTAGTAATGAGACTTGAGACTCTGTCTGCCAGCCAACTTCCACCGCCTACAGATAAAGGAACAGAAATCAGGACACATGAGGAGCAACACCTGGAGGAGAAACAATGGGCAAAGCAAGATCATTAGACATGGACAGAGATTGGTAGACAAGACTTGCTCATTAAGAGAGTGAGCGGCTCAGCTTAAGTACCAATGAAGTATGCAGATTGAAGGAAGCATGAATGTTTCTAGAACAGAAAAGCACAGCAAGATCTTGAAATAGCAAAGCAGGAATCATGACAATAAACTCCCTATCTAAATTAGTAGTATTAGTAATGTGCCTGTCTAAGAATCACATCCCCTGTGAATGTTAGTAAATGTTAGTAACTTAAAAACAGTTAATTGTCAATTAAGCTTAGACAGCCCCGAATCCAGCACAGCACAGAAGGAAGGGGGAAATACCAAAGCCAACCAGAGCTCTGAAATGTACGAAGACGAAGGCACGGGGCGGAATTCAGACAAGCGGTGGAGTGGCTGGGCAGACCTGGCAAAAAACAAAACACGGAAAAGTAAAAACATGAACAATAAACATGAATAATGAAATACTTGATCCTGATACAAGAAACTGTTAAAACTGTGATATGAATAATGAACATGAACTATGAAACTTGGAACATGAAACTGTTAAAACCATAAACAATACAGCCAGGACCCCGGAACACTACAATATCGACCTAAATTATGATCTAAATCACAGTATGCTTCCGCTCACACATGTTCTTCAATATCATTTCCAAAAAAGTAGGGACGCTTTATAAAATGTAAATTAAAAAAAAAATGCAATGGTTTGCAAATGATTTAAACTCTATATTTCATTGAAAAAAAGCAGAAATGCAGAGTATCAAATGTTGAAACAGGAAATTCTTCAAAAATTGTTTTTTGAAAAATATCTGGTTATTTTGAATTTGATGCCAGCAACACGTTTCGAAAAAAGCTGGGACAGTGGCATGTGTACCATTGTGTTGCATCACCAGCTGCACAACACCTCATGGCCTCCTTTGTCATATTATATGTTTCCATAATGCACAAAAAATTTTCAGTGGGTGGCAGATCCGGACTGCAGGCAGGCCAGTTTAGCACTCTGGAGCCATGTTGTTGTAATATGCTCAGAATGTGGTGTTTGAAATTGTCTTGAGCATTGAGCATTTAGCATTGAGCCAAGATAAACACTTGACCAAGCAGGATATGGCCTGTGTGCATTTTGAGGATGAGAAAATTGCACTGACCTGAAAATCAAGAGAAGCTAAAAAAGTTGCTTGCAACTTATAGTTTTGTAGCTTAGGATCAGCACAGATGTAAAGACACTGAGCAGACACAAGGAGAATGGAGGAATGAAGCCCCCTTCCTCCAGAGTGTCAGCCATCTTGTGTAAGATTCAAAGTAAAGGAAACACTGCAATGAACAGGAGATCTTAGATAAGAAACAGGGGAAGGAGGAAAACTTGTACTGCACCCACCAGCACAACTTTTTACTTTTTTTTATTCTGTCAGTCAAGTTCTATCCATCACTGTTTTTAATATGTCAGTCAAATTATATGCATTAACATTATTTATTTATTTATTCATTATTTTTAGCCTGGCTTTCAAGAGCTGATGGATTCTTGTGCAAATATGGAAGCATGAACATTTTGCTCCCAATTTTATGATAAATAATTCAAGCAACGCCGGTTTCTCTAGCCTCCCAGACATAAATTTCGCATTCAGTGCCAGTTTAGTTTTATGATATTTTCATAACAGCATGAGAATACACAACTGACTTCATTTTTAACACCACAGTCACTCAGCCTTGAAGTCTTGCAGTGTACTGAAGCGCTATGTACTGGTCTAGCCAGGTTCTTAACAAGCTTATTCAGCTCATAAAGGTCCTAATTGACCCAATTTAAATTCTTTGCTCTGCTCAGGGAGATTTTTTTTTTGTTGTTTTGTTTTGTTTAACAGCTTGAGGTTCCTCCATGAATCACAGTTCCCTCGGATCAGATTTCGCCAGCCTTAATCTTGAGCATCCTCCATCCCGCCTGTTCAGCACAGGCATTCCCATGATAGACCCGCCGCTGTTACTGCGTTCTTCAGCAGGGCTCAGTCTATCGCCTGTTTCGAGAAATCAGAGCCAAAAAGAGAAGACTTCCTACACACTGCTATTATCTTTCGGTTGACTTCATCTTTTCCACAAGCAGTGGACTTAGTATCATAACTGTTATTAGCAGTACTGCTACAGCTGTGAGTTCAAGTAGTACCATAACAAAGCAGATTACATACACAGTATATTGTACCATTGCTTATCAAGACGCTTTTCGAGGGGGTTCAAAGTGTCCGTTCCCCTGAAAAGGTTAAGCGCTCTGCAGGAACTCTTATTAATCCTGAGCTGGTCAGGTATGGACAAGCACAATAAAGGCGCATATTGTGTCAGATTGATTGAATTAAAACTCTACTGATAAGCCCACTTAATGAGCCTATTAACATCACCAGAAGCTGCTGCAGCAACTACAACTTTGCACTTAAAATTACGCGGAACGGTCTTCGTTATTCCCAGAATAAAAAAAAAACATGCATATTCTTTGGCAGAATGACTGCCTCACCTATGGCTTAACCACACGATGGCTTAATAATTGATACTGATCAAGTACCACCGGCATTTTAAAGCAGGAACAAGCGCCACCGCTAATGACCAATGATCTGACCTGGAAAAACCCAGAACACTACCACACAGTAAGACAAAAGGACTAATCAATATTTATTCTTTTGAAATGGTATTATCTGCCATAATACGACTGAAGTCTGAAAAATAGTCAAAATTCAAGCATTCCAATGTAACATTCCTTCATAATAAATTACGTTTCAATATGTATGAGCCAATGATGGTAAATAATGCATGAACAAAGAATCAATTATGCAATAGGTCTAGCCAGCTTTGAGCATACCTTGAGTATGCAGGATGTAGTCTACAATGAATTTTGAGATAATCCACCGAAAATGCATGACACACAATTTATATATCATGACCCTCAGTTTTGCCCAGATTTCTTCACGTATATGCTGCAATTTTTCCACGGCGTTTGCCTCCTTGTCCATGCCTTCAACAAATCTGATGTAAATTGTTCACTAATTGTTCATACATTACCATTGGGGAGTATTTCATGGTTTTGCATTCTCATTTATATTTTTTCTTTTCATTTGAATACTTGTTTAAGTGGCTCCTTGTCAAACTGTACCTTTCCAGCTGAGCAAGAGGCTGAAGCCTTGCGGCAGTGCGAACAGGTGCCATTAGATTTGAAAAATTACCCAGGTTTTCATCAGCTAAGGAGGGACTGACGGTTATTTCCTAGGCTTTTTTGAGGATAAAAACTGTGCTGGACCCTCTCGAAGCACTCAAATTACAATACGCGCGGCATGTGACTGAATTATATGCCCAACCAGCTGAAACTGATTTGCAATTATGTGTCAACGCTGTCTTAATGCACTGATGTTCAGTGCTGTGCGCATACTTGAAAAAGCATTCACTGCTGGGTGCTGCCACACTTTTATTCCATCCTGCAGCTCGGCCACTAGTTGTGTGTCTTTCATACTTTCCCTGAGGAACTGATCAGTTGTTTATGACATACAATTTAATACCCGCAATACCTATCCATTTTGGAAGCAAATTGTTACAATGTGTAGATTGAGTCTCTGTCTATTGTGTATTTTTTTTAAAACTGTATATTTTATTATAAAAAATCCTGTTCCCAGAGGAAGAGCTCCTCATTTTAGGCATGAGAAAAGTCCCTGAGAAAATATTCAGTTTCATGCGAAAAGAAAATACACAGTAAGGACCAGTGACAAACTGATTGTTATTTATTTCTGCTGGATAAGTCATGTCAATGGGCCAAATGGTCTAGATATTGCCAATTTCATATTTTTGTTAAGTACAGTGCCTCCTATGGGAGACATTTCACTAATCATGACAGAATTTGGAAATAAAATGTGTAAAAACCAATTAAAACACGTGCCTATGCATCTTTGATGCTTAGAACCTAAATAACAATTACAATAGATGCTTACTGCCTTTGCACTTTCGGTGTTAGGCCCCTCATAAAGAATCCATACAATGACAATAAGTGCCCACGCACCATCGTTACTTGGCCGCTAAAAACATGTAAGTGTCCAATAATGTGTGGTGCTCATTGTGTATATCAGAACGGTGAAAATTTTATTTGGGTCTGAGCCCCTCAAAGCAAATTCTGAGATTCTGAGGCATCCATCTCTTATCTGGCCCCTGATCAAAGATGCTGCAGATTCAAATCTTAAATGGAGCAGTGCTGTGATTCCGTGAGGAAAGGCACGATGTTCGATCGTTTTTTTTTTTTTTTCCTTTTATGCTTTTAGTTACTCTCTCAGGGAGACTAAATTTAAATGCAGCGTTTATGTTTTGGACTGAGGTAAAAAATCCTCACAGGATTTTGTTCCAATCAATTGCATTTACGAATTGGCTCAATTCTTCAGACTGAAAGTTGAACTAATTTGTGAATTCAGAGTTACTGGTTGGAAGCAAAATGTGGCACAACTTTTACTTTTGATCTTTGGAATTTCCCTTTATTGATATGGACACTCTGCACAGACCAGTATGGTCAGCTACAAGTGCAAAAATTTGCTTTCTATTTAAGATTAAGCTTTAGGTAACTTCAAAGTAATACTGCAGTAATTAAGAGCAAAATTCAAATGCTATGCAGCATCCTCAGTTGTATAGAGACGTCTTTTGTGATTTTGTGTGTGTGTGCGTGTGTTTGTGTGTGTATTGTTTTGTTTTTTTGTTTTTTTTTTTTTGGCAAATTCTGTCTCATTGCGAGTTACTTTCAATTCAGTTCTTTTTTTTCAATTCTATTTTGGAGTCTCCAATTCCACCAGAATCTGGGATGTCCGGTCAGCACATGCTCATAAGCGGCTCGTGCTGCCATCTCGGGAGAGCGCAGACGAGTGACCGCTTCTTTTCAATGGCAGCTTCAAACGTCACATGCACAGAATGACAGCGAAGGAAACTCGAACATTTACTAGCTTAGAATGTGACTGACAAGCACCGGGATGGCCAGGGGGTGACATTTGAGCAACAAACTACTGTAATGTGAATATAGGCCACTAGATGGCAGTATTTACCTTTTTTTTGTTAAGCTCAGACTGGAGTCATGTTTAGACATGTCCTGGAAATGTCTGGGGCAAGTCTCAGAAAATTAAAAAAAAAAGAGGTCTAAATGTGGGTGGGGTCTGCAAAAGAGTATATAAGGAAAAGAATTGAGACAGTAAAGTAGTAGGAGAAATTGCAAGAAGATGACCAGACCTGCCATTCTGTTCAAGACCTGTGACGTTTCTTTTGTGGATTTCTTTGCCTGTGTTTGAGCATTTTCATCATCCAGGACATCACCAAGTCACCCCACAAAAAGAGACTGTAAATATTTATGTTTTTGTATTCAATCTTGGTCTTAGTTGTTAGTTGCTTAGTAGTTATTGTCTTTGTTTTAAAAATTAAATGTGTTTTAGTTGTTAAAACTGTGACTGTCATCCCTTGCTGTTGCTGTTGCGTTGTAAATCTAATTACAAATTGGGGCCATAACACTACGCTCACCCAAACCAACTGTATCCCTCCCAAAAATCCTGAGGCTGCGGGCTGTAGTCAACACTGGCAAAGATGAATTTGATCTGACGAAATAGTGGCTGCTCTTGCACTGCAGGCAGTGCCTTCTCCAAGTAAGCCAACTCAATAGCCACATATTCAGTTCAATAAGGAAAAATTTTAGAGGGAAGAAAGGTTGGGCTGAACCCGGCTTGGAAATGGGGGAACCCAACTGCCTGAAGCTAGTCCTACAGAAATATGGAGCGAACAGGACGGAGAAAACAGGAGAATCTAGAGAACTAACGGTGCTGGGGAAACAGGCAATATTTTAAGAAGGAAGGGAGAAGGCAATCAAAAAGCAAATCCCTTTAGCACAAATGCATACAGGCTTAGCCTAATTTTGAAAGCTAAAATTACAAAATATACTTCAGGTGCAGGCTAGGGCTAGGGTTTGGTTTTTGCTGAGAGAAAGAAAAAAAAAGGACTGGGGAATAGCCGTGGATTAGAATAAGTCCAGGTACATATTAGGCATGGGGAATTTATTGTCGAGTAGAAGCCAAGGCTCAGTGTTTTGCGAGCGCAGAAAGTCTGGGGTTCAGGGCAGGTCAGGGTTCATAGAGACATTGCGGTGAAAATATGCGGACAAAATGGACTGCCTAATAGCAGGACACAATATCGCTGGATGGTTTTATGATTTGAGTGCATTCCATGGAGTTGAGAGAAACAAAATCATGCCCTCTGGATTCCTATGGGAGCACTTGGGAAATAAGTTTTCTTGCTGCTTCTCACCAAGTAACAAGACATTTGTCCAAAAAAAAAAAAGCTGCTCTTTACAAATCGCGACGCTGTATAGCACATACTCAGTATATGAATACTGAGTTTTATCACTGGACTATCCCTTTAAGCAGCAATAGTCACTTGAAAGAGCAGATTTCAATTGTAGCTTCTCGAAATTAAGTGAACAGCCTTTATCAGGACATTTTACTTTACAACGGAAATGCAATGCTGACAGTGGAAAGAATGAGATTAATGTACTGTTTGTCTGCTGCGTCAGCTCTGGCGTTTTCCATGATTCTGTTCCCCATTCCAGCTCGAGATGCATGTCTGCTGATGCATTCAGTGCATGTGTGCAGCCATACCATTATTCCACTCCGCAGCCCTGACAGTTGCCGTGTATGTGTTCTTCTTGCGTTCCTTGTGGCGTGGATCTGTTTGTTTCACGCAAGCTAAAACCGTAATGTATTTCCGCATTGAAATCATATGGTTGCTGCCTGAAGATGGCACCTCTCTCTACTGCTCTTATTTTCCGTAAGAAAATATCCTATAGTAATATTATATAGTAATACAATAGTATTATAGTATAACTATAGTTTGCAGAGTATAACTACAGTAGTATTACGGCCATTAAACTATAACTATAGTATTACCACAGTCAACAGTATGATATTACTATAGTCCACACAACTTTATTGCAGTAGTTTGAATGACTATAGTATCACTACAGTAATACACTATGGTGGCGAAAGTATAGTACATTTACTATACGATGACTATAGCATTGGAACAGAGTTATTTTTCATAATGGTTAAGACAGCATCTCATAGGTCTCATCCCATTTCTCTTTCTGTTGTTTACTTTCCCCTCCATGGAGAACAGTGCTTTTACACGGCTGGGCTAATAAACCAATTATGCTGGAGCCTATCTGTCCTGAGTCTGTTGCTATTAGGTAGATGCATTACGACATGAAGGCATCTGGTCACATTGGCCAGCTGCACAACCCAGGGGACAATTTCAGAAATGGTCGTGCCAGTGAACGTTGATTACAAAGAATTGCTTTGGGAATGTTGTGTCTCCCAGTCACCCATGCTGTATGTGCATCTTTAATACTGCCCAGAGATTTGCTTAGTTACTGCATGAAATTGTTAACGGTTTTACTTTTCCTGGCCATGACTCGTTTAAGATAGTTGCGTGAGTGTTTCACATCGGAGATTAATAATTTAAGGGCCTAAATGACGGCACATTGAGAAATCCTATGTTTTCTTCTTTTCTTTCTTGTTTTTTAGTAATGACGGAATGGGCATTCAAGTTTTTGCATTCCAGTGACAATGTGTTCCTCCATTGTTAGTTTGCAACACATTCCATCGGTTTCCCTCACGCAAACAAAATGGCTTTAAATTATATTTCAGATAATTGCGCGCTCTTAAAAGTGTCTATTCTGAGCAGTTGTTCTGGGAAGATTTTCTGCTATTTTCCACAAACACATATTGACATAGAAAATGAAACAGACCAAACTGTGGTGTATGAATCTGTGGAGTAAGAGTGCATTCAACAATTCTCTGCGGATTTCTACGGTGCGCAATTGCCGAAATGGCTGTTATTTTTTTTTTCGCGCATGTTAAAATGTCTGCTGCCTCTGCCAGAACAGGGCTGCAATCGAGAAGTCTTTCTTGCTCAGAAAAGTTCATAACTCCTTGGAAATGACCTGGAAGCATTTTCATGGCAGCCTGATAAGTCCTATTCAAATTCTCTAAATGGCAGCGTTTTAGTACATTCTTAATTATCTCCTTTAGCACAGGGTAGGTAAACGGGATCATTTACTCTGAAAAAAGGTGACAACGCCATCCCACAATTTCTTGTGGCAGGAATATTTTAAGTGAGGCATCATCTATCCAGTTGTTTTCGAAAACAAACAAACTTGACGGGCAGCAAATTTCTGAAATGTTGGGTGGCGAGGGAAAACTCATGAATATTCATGACATAACCACCACCTGATTGGCTTACATCCAACCAATCCAAATGTCATCTGTTTCAAATGCATCTCTTCATCTCTTCTACAGGCAACATAATAATTGCCCGGTATTACAATTTGTAACAAATTACTTTTGTTGCAAAAAATTTATTATTATTATTATTATTATTATTATTTCAATGTATTTATTTATTTATTTATTTTTGGAAATTTCAAATGTGTTTTTTGAAAGTCAGTTTCAGACAGAAAGACAGAATTTTGTGGTGTGTTCATATGCAACGACAACAAACAAACTGCAGCTCCAAACTTAACAGATGAGGAATGCCATCTACTACTAGGGGGAGTATTCTGGGGTGACCTTCCCCCGCACAAAGCTGGGGGTTTAGGAATCCTCTGCAAAGACAAATTCTGCATTGTCTGACTAAAAACTCAGCATGTCTGCATCATTTAGACGGTTGCCATTAGGTTGCTATATTTATTTCTTAAAACATCAATTAATGGCTTGAGCTTTTATTTATGTCAATCACAATACTGAACTGGCTGATATTTCAGACAGGCATCTAAATGGGAGATGCCTCTGTTCTCACAAAACTTTCATCAGGCAAAGATGTGAAATTGAATCAAACTTTGTTTAAAGCAGTTAGAATTTTCCCTGAAAAAAATTAGGCTATTGAATTTCCGAATTGACAAAACTGAGGTTTTAATGTAAGTCAAATATATAGCTGTTTTGAAGCGTAAAATGGCAACCGGATAAAGAACGGATGAAGACCAGGGCACGGCTGAACAATGCGTTTTTCATTGTGACTAGTCTTTCATGATTGGGAAAATACTTATGATGCACTGAATGATCAAAGGCTGAGTGGACATTCTTTAAATTTAAAACTAATCTTTATTTTGGATGACATTTGGACTGATTTTTTTTTTCAAAGATATTAATTTTTTCTTGGCATTTTTATCAGCCATTTATTCTATTAAGTTGTGCACAAGTGCAATTTTACTCCGTCAGTGGAAACCATGCTTGCCGAGACTCAAAACCCGTAGGTGATACGAACATTTCTCAGAGTAGCAGTCAATCGTAGCTGTCAATCATAACTTTAAACCACCTTTTCATAGTAACAAATTACTACTTAAAACCTACGAGAATAAATTTTGTATTTTACTAATTATTTATTACGTTTTTATCTCTTTTTTTATTACCACCATTTTATTTATTTATTTATTTATTTATTTATTTATTCATTCATTCATTCATTCATATGTTTTATTAAATGTCCATGTTTTTGTCCATGCTGATAATTGTTTGTGTTGTCTGCTGGCTGTATAACAAATTGCCCCCTTGGTGGAAAATAAAGACACCTTGACCTTCACATCTTTGGGAAAAACTGAATTCACAAGTACTGATTTTAAGGTTTGCCTATGTCCCATCTGCTAACATTGAGGGGCAGTGAATTGCCTATACTGTAGCCTGCTAGCATGGAGCAATCAAAATATTTTGGCCTCACATTTGTGGAATTGTCAGGTCATCCATCTCCATAGGCAGCGTATGATTTAAACGAACATAGAAGAACTACTCATCTAGACGGATCCCGGAAGAAGGTGTAAGAGTTCTAGCCTGGGTGGCATTTGATAGGAAAAATTACTTTGTTGTTCTCAGTTCTCTTTGGAGAAAAGACTAAAAAAAGTGGTATTTAATTTCAGTTTTGAATTCTACACTGCTGTTTATCCCTTGCCATCATGCTTGGCTGTATATCTTACACAGAAATGATGTGTTGTCTTCTTCTGCCTACTGTCAGTAGTGAGAGAAATTGGCAATGTGTATCATTATTAGTTTTTTTTTTCTATTATTGCATCATAGGCCTATCGGTCATAAGTATGTTTGCTTTGTGCAATGAGCTGTGTGAAAATCTGTTTACCTTGGCTGTTATAATCGCAAGTTTGAAAAATTGATTGCATGACTGATTAAACTGATGCCTTAAACTACTTTTCATTAAACGGATGTGTCATGTTTTCAATCAACAAATATGTTGTGAATTTTACATTAATCTCATTCATTTCCAGGCTGGCTCTTGCATGATAATTTGATTTGCAACTGAAGGTGGTAACATTTTTCTTTATTGCAAGGACTCCCATAATTTTACTGTTAATCAATATTTATTCACAAAGACGCTGAATTTGATGATAAAACCTTATTTTCTATATAACTCTTGGCAAGACATATTGTCTAGTCTTCATGTAGGACCCAATTAATTGACATTTATACATCAGACACCGCATAATATAGCTCATTAATATCGTCACACACCACACAAAAGCAACATCGATTAACAGGGTAACTCTGGATCATGAAAATTCACATTCTTTCACTCACTCTGACTGGCGAGACCATCACACCAGCTCCATTAAAAAGCTGTATTAATGTGGTTTTCAATCACAGCTACTCATATGATATTTACACGTGCTGAGACCACTTCGCAGTTTTTTGAAGTAGAGCACTTTCATGTCAAATTCAAAGTAAACTGTTGCCCGATTACATTGTTACTAGTCATTTATTTACACTGATTTTGTCTGTTATTTGCCCATGATTCAACACTCTCCAATATGATGTATGATGCTGTCAGTATTACGTAGAGGAACCACAAGCGAGAACCAGAGAACGCAAAAATGGAGACTTTATTTCTGAAGGGGGAGACTCCCCACGGAGCTGGCAACAGTACAAAGTCCCCAATCCAAAAATCCGAATCCAATGGGCAAAGAAACTGCCCATTCTGGAAACATCCAGAAACTGTAACCAGGGCACCAATCACAAACGTGGGGGTCGGACAAGAATAGGTCCGATAACAGGAAATGCAACAAAGTACAGGAAATAGGCAAAAAATCGTAAAACATGGACGGTCTAGTCAGAAAGGTAATCTCAATGAAAACAAGGCGAGGAAAGCGTGGCACGCGCAGACAAAAGAAAATATTCTGACAAGGCATGGCTGTGATGAGGCTCCTTAAATACACACTGGTAAGGTCACATGTTATTATTGGGGAAAAGGTGCAGGGGATCAGACTAATTACAAAGGGAAAGCACGTGAGGGCAACCCTAACCACATGAAATCGGTGAAAGCCAAAACAAGGACAGGAAATGACTAGACTTCCAGTAAATATTAAACGGCTCCGGTTAGGGAGTTCTAACATGCACAGAGTAAGAGAAGCAGAGCAGGTTTTCAATTAGAAGCCAGAGCGGCAGAAACGCAGCAAGACTAATAGGAATAGCAAAGAGGGCGGAGTATACAACAGAACGAATGCCAAGGGAATATTAGTTAATTAGTACGTGACTTTACAAAGAAACTGTTAGTAGATCTGAAGTAGAAGTGGCAAAGGATGCAAACGAGAGACTAGAAAGAAGAGAAAAATCACCATAAACCTAAATCACCCGATCATGTGCTCAAGACTCAGACCGGGGAAACAGGACAAGACAAACTCACAGACAAGACAGGGGAGACAAGGTGCAAAGCTTGGCAATGGTATAATCCTGGCATAGAAAACAAAGACGCTGAATGGTTACAAGACATAAAACTGCAAGACTATGGAAACACGGCATGGCAAGAAAACATGAGCATGATATCAAAAAATAAAGAAAACATAGTAAATAATAACAAATAATACAAAACAAGACCTGACAGAACAGAACAGAATCATAACAGATGCCTTTTTTTATGGAAAGTGATAACATTTTATAATTTACAGTAAACTTCAACCAACGTTGATGACATATTATTCACTGCAGTCCAGCTATGATGTCCCTGCATACACTCTGTAATTAATCATTTGAAAAGAAATTTCCTCTTCTTAAAAGTCAACAGTATGCTTTGATTAGAGCAGTTGCAGAAAATGACTTATGTTCTTTGTTCTTTTGTAAATGCAAATTTATTTAGAGCCAAAAAAAAAAAAAAAAACCTCTCTGCCTGAATACTGTATGGTATGTAAGACCTATGGAGTATTCTGCCCTACAAAGGTTAAATGCAGTAACGACGTAATAATTTAAACAGCAAAAAATCTCGCCAGAATTTGTTTGTTGTCCCAACAAATGAATAGTTAGCACATTCATAGATTATGGTTATCATGATGTAATTTCTGGCCAAATAAATCCTGAGCCCCAAATACCCTCAAACCCAAAGCTGTGTAATTCACATTTTACCCAAAATGTAGTTTTGGGCAGTATACCATCATGATCATTTTGCATAGTCTTAAGATCAAAATCTACTCCATTAAAAAAAATGCTGCAAAACTATCAAACATAATAATTCGACTTGCTCTCTCATAGCGAGCGACTGTACACTGTACACACTGTAGTTGAGGGAAAGAGTGAGGGAGAGAGTGAGAGGAGAGATAAAGGTTACAGAGATGAGAGAGAGAGAGAGAGAGAGAGAGAGAGAGGTAGCCTGCTGGCCTTTGACACATGCTACCAGCTGGAGTATATTTGGAGCACAGACCGTTTGGCGGCTGTTCAAAGTCACCTGGGATGCCTTGCATGTCGCTCAGTTTAGCAGAAATAAATGATTATCGCTGTATTCGGTCCGAACTGCTAACTCTGCTGCCATTTGACACATCTCAATAGTTTATCTGAAAAATGCAAACAAATTAAATTTGTAGCATCATGTATATGTATATGGACATATTTTTTCATTTGCATCTGCCTTTGTAAGTTTCTGCTGAACAGCGGATCATAATAGGCTGTTGTTTTTGTTCTCATTTCCTGTGTTGTTCCATGTTCCATATCACTACACACCATTTATATTAATGTTGGAAAAAAATAAAATAAAATATATACCAGTGGCGGCTGGTGAACTGGCGATAAGGGAGGCTCAAAACAATCCTTTAAAATTAATTATTGGTCACGACCTGTTTTCAATCACTCATTTAAATTACCTTTACAGAAACTCCGAAAACTTTCAACATTATCAGGTGTGGCCAGTTTTCATTTATAATGCACATCGATTACGACTCTGGACTTCTCACGCTTTTCTTTACTCAGCAGTTAGAAGCACTGCATATGTTTCCTGATCGTTTAAATGAAATTAGATCATTTGAAATGTCTTTATGCACTGACATTGCTTCCAACCCCTCCATGCACAAGGACTTCTATTCCGTGCAATTCCGTCTATTTCGTTACATAGTCTACGCTTTGATTGAATATTTGCTGGCTACAGCAGAGGAACGTAAATATGCATCCTACGAGTGCCTGAGAGTTGACAGGCGCGCAGTATAAAGGAAAACTGACCACACCTGATAATGTTGAGAGTTTTTGGAGTTTCTGTAATGGTAATTTAAATGAATGATTGAAAACAGGTCATGACCAATCGTTAATTTTAAGGGATTGTTTTGACCCTCCCCAGTTGCCAGTTCACGAGCCGCCACTATATATATATATATATATATATATATATATATATATGTACACACAAGTTATGTATATATACAGTGTATACTGTATAAACAAAAATTTTAATGCCCCATTTGACACTTTTAAAATTTAATTAGTATTAAGGGTTTTACAATATATTAAGTCATACACAATTCATTCTATTGTTCAATATGCAACAGATTATTGTGCATTAAAGCAAGATAGTGGCGTATGGAAATCAGGGATCCCCAGTAGACACGGTTGGGATCACGATGAGGACGACGAGCCTGTAGGTTTGCTTCTCCCAGGCAGTTCTGGACAGTTTGAGGTGTGATACGTGCAGACAAACTGTTTCATCTGCTGTGCGTGTTGCAGGTCTGAGGCGATCACATAAAGAGGAAAAGCCGTGTGGTTACATGTGGACGACCAGGGTGAGGTCGATTTGCTGTATTGCCAGTCCGTCTAAAACACACTCTTCAACACCCAATTGTCCGATAGTGAACATTTACATGTGCAGCAACCGCTCTGCTGGACGTTCCTGCATCCAGCATTCCTATGGAGCGTTCCCGCATAATTTGCGACTTTTGTGGCATGGTTACTTTTGATGAAATTTGACATTTTGGGGTGGTCTTTTATTGTCCCCAGTTTTGGGGTGAGTCTGAGTTCTGTTCATGCTGTTCATGCTGGCACAGTGGTTAGCATTGCTGCCTCACAGCAAGAAGGTCGTGGGTTCAAATCTGGCCTGGGGCCTTTCTGTGTGGAGTTTGCATGTTCTCCCAGTGTTCGCGTGGGGGTACGCCGGTTTCCTCCCAAAGACAAGCATATCAGGCTAATTGGAGACACTAAATTGCCCATAGGTACGAGTGTGAGTGACTGGTCTGTGAATGGTGCGTGCGCCCTGCGATGGATTGGCAACCTGTCCAGGGTGGGTCCCTGCCAGATGGGATAGGCTCCAGCTCGCCTCCTGACCCTAGTGAGGAATAAGCGGGTATAGAAGATGAATGAATATATATATGTATATAAGCCACATGTCTGTTAATATGTTGTTATTGAAGCATTGAGATGATATATGATTCAGCATAAAATTTTTTTTTTTTAATCTAGTATTTTGAAAGGTCAGATGACCATGCAAGATACAACAAGATACAATTCAAATTCTAAGCATTTAATTTCAGTATATTTTCAGCTTTCCTCCTCTTATAAGACTTATGGTTGTCTGTCTTGGGGGTTGTAGTAGGGAGATGGCTGGACTGAGTTGCACACAGATTGGCTGTAAAGTGAGAGTTCGGTAACTTTTGGGAAAAGACATGGATGATTGGATTCTGGGAGGCTGCAGCACCTGCTAAGTAAACCTGGAGGGGGGAAAAGATGCTGGATGCAAATATGCTGTCTGGCGTATGCTAGCACGGGATATTTAAGGCCATAAACACTCTACTTCTCCATATTTCAATGTAAAATCTTCAGAACATAATCGAGGTACAAAATTATTAGCGGGTAAAATTTGCATTACGCTGTTATTTAAAGTGAAACACAGCAAGACAACCACAATTCATGGCATACGTAATTCCTCACAAATTGTCACATTTTTTGAAAATTTCACTTTTATTCTATGCATTCTCATTTACTCAGAAAAACACTGCAATGTCAATCACTTCAGTACTCTTCATAATGTGATCGAGTTTATTACTGATTTACTACTAACCTCATGATTGGTTATCTAATTATGATAAGAATGACTGAACACCCTCCAGTGGCTTAAGCATACATGAATGTTTTACAGAAAAGAACATTGTGTCTTACTCTAGTGTGCATTACTTTGCACGTGACTTTACCATGTACTTAGTATATATGCTGATGGAATCTCCCTTAAAACGCTCAATTCCTGTGTGTGCCACCTGCTTCATAATGGGTCATTCCATGTGAAGTCAACCGGAGGTCCCCAGGTCACCGAAGCAGATTTGGCTCAAATTTATTTTGGGAATACTTTTATCTTCATAATGGACACAAACAAAATTTTAGGGTCCTACTCCAAGGGGTTTCCAAGATATGGCCTCCCAAAAATTAGAGGCCACGCCTCCTTTATGCCCTCGAGAATCGCAAACCTTGATTTATAGGGATTTTGGAGGCCAATATCTTTGGAAGAAATCATCGGTATGGGCTGAACATTGCTTCCCAGGGTAATTTGTGTCCAGGCTTTCAGAATCTTTTCAAAATTTATCTCTCTCTTTATATTAAGACATTGGCCTCTCAGCTATGAAATTTTTTATGGGCGGAAATCAAAAATTCAGTTTTCAAGGGCCTCATTGGAGGCCAGAATCTCTTACAGAGGATAAATTGTGCTGGATTTTTGAATGTGTTCATTATGACTTTAGAGGTCCGCCCAAATTTAATTTGAGTCAAATTTGAGTCAGTGACAATGGAAGATTCTTGTACTTCGGCTGAGTTCATATGGAATGACCCAAATGTAATCCCTTGTGTTTTTCACAAAAATGTGTAGAAGGCTTATTGCATGCCTCTTCTGTGAAGATGAAGCTAGGGCCATAAATTTTGTTGAAAAAATTTAAATTTACTGAACTATTTTCTTTCATTAAGGTTCAATTTAATGACTGGAAACAGGTCATTTTGACCTGAGCACTAAACATAGGTTGACTACATGCTATTAATAATTGCTAACAGATGGATAAACGCTTCAGGTATTCATGCAAGACTGCTCATATACAAAAATGCCACATACCTCAATACCCTATTAATTAGAGACACATACTAAAGCTAGAGATCAGAGGCAGGCAGAGATGTACTTTGATGGGAAGTGGGCTGGTTTGCTCAGCTTGCTAGATGCCCCCTGTAGCACAGCACACTTAAAATGTCCAAACTTCTTTTTATCACTATCTAATCAAATTTTGTGTTGAATGAGAACAGTAATTTCCCTCACAAGATCAAGCTGAGCTGTCTTGGTTTTGCACAAAAGATATCCACTTCCTCAGCTGTTACCTCAATGTCTGTTCTCTGATAGCAAAGCCATTGCCATGCGCTTGTTCTCCATCATTCGAGGGCAACACATTCGCTTTCATTTTCTTCATCCTTGTAAACCCTCTGTGTACGCGGGTTGGAATGGCAGCCAGCGTGAAGCTGTGTGGTGCGGTAGTGTTCTTTATTGCTGGCATAATGTATCAGTTGGGACAGCGGAGAGTTTAAATCTTTGCCAATATGTCACATGCAGAAGGCATTTTGGGAAAAGAACTTTAGGACGCCCTTATCCTAAAAATGGACCTAATTCAGCCCTCAAGAGAATTTGGTATAATTGTCACATTTTTCTCCCTTCCAGAGAAAAAAAAAAAAAGTAAGAAGCCGAGTGTATTTCAGGAGTTTGGCTTTCAGCGACGGTCACCTTTTCCGGAAATCCCCCGCGTATCTTTTGTCCATTTAATTTAGGAAAATATGTGGGCTTTAAAAGTGACAGATGGCCGTTTCTCCATTGTGCATGTTGCTGGCATTTGGCTCCTAATTCAAAAGCAGGCCCGATGACAGAGCCCACTCCCCTGATTACCACTGTAGCCATCTCCGGCCCCACGCTAATGGACTAATTGACCTTATGACGAGAGGAAAGGAGAGAGCAAGGGTGTTCATCGTAACAAACAAAAAAACACAAGCAACAAACTGTCAATTATGTGCAGTGCCACTAATTAACGGCCGCGTGAATTGTTCCCCCCATTTAAGGAACACTTTTCAGACGTAAATTCCGAGGAGCAATGCTAGTGTTTAACCCTCTGAGATATATAATCGCAGACGTGATAGAAATGTTAAGTAAACATCGCAGAAGTATCAGTCATTTCAGGGAAGGAGGGCCAATGGGGTTCGAGTACATTGACTCAGAGTTTTGAATAAAAAGAATTCCAGTAAACTACTCTTTAGAGAGTTAAATGGCAGGCTCAGTATTCCTTGTGGTATGAGAGATTAGTCAGTCTGTAATGGTGATGAAGACTCAAGACAGTAATATCGTATCATAATGGGATCCGGTATTTCCACTGTATTAAAGTAGGTAATAATTTTTCAGAATATGAGATACCTCCTGAAAACTGCCACCCTCCTCAAGCTAAACTGAGTACAGAGGCGCATGGGCTGGGAGCTTTCATGGGAAAATTAGGTTTCAATTCGTGTTCTACGGGTCAGACAGAGGCTATCTTGGCCCTGAGCCATTTTAAAACATTGGATCTGTGCAGTAATGGGGACTCTGTACTGCAGGAGGAATGATCTTTCTTACTGTGCATAGAATTGAAACATAATAAAACTTCATGTACTCTGCGGTACACGTGCATTTTTGCTGCAAGTGAGGAGGAGATGGGGGTTAAAATGAAAGAGAATATTGTGAAAATCACTTTGTGAAATATGTTTTGTAAATAAATTAAAATTGATTCAATTTGATTGATTTAAACCAAAGTCCTGACTCACTGTAGCTATTATTGATTGAGTGGCTCTTATCCAGGGAGAATGAGTTTTCCCCCGCGTCCAAAGACGATACCCAATCTGGAACATCTAATCTTCTTCGAGTAATTGCTTTCATAATCCATCCTAGTCCATTAGTTGGTTTGTGCTGCTGTTAGCTACAGGTCAATGATAGATATTGGGGTGATTTCTCCAACACAATCATTTGCCTCAAGATGAATGGAGCCACATAAACTGAATCCATAATTATTAAGACAATCACTTTTATTAGTATGTATTATTGTCCCTTCCTGCCCCCATATTTGAATGCCTATTCGTGTTCATGCTTGGTTGCTCGTTGCAGCCTGTGCTGTCAGTTCCAGACTGTGCAAACAAGTGTTTTCCATCCTCTGATTTATATCCTTGTCGTTAAGACGGCACAAAACCAGTGAAGGACATAGCTTTCCTAACAACTAATACTGGGAGGCCATAGCCTGTTTTCAAAATCAAAGAGCACGCTGATCAGCAGTGCTGCTAATGACACAGAATAGATAAGTCAACAAATAAACTAATTAATTAATTACCTGGCCCCTCCCCTAGGGGGCCAGGTTAAGCAATGATCATGTCTGTGTGTGTGTGTGTGTGTGTGTGTGTGTGTGTGTGTGTGTGTGTGCGCGTGTGTGTGTGTGTGTGTGTGTCTGTCTGTCTGTCTGTCTGTCTGCCAGCCCGTGGCTGGGGCCAGGTCTGCTATCTCTGATTGCCTTGTTCATACATGAGTTGGATATTTAATTGCAACATAGTGCAAGTTTATTTTGCAGTCCGTTTCCTCTGTAGGAAAAAAAAGGCGGTTGTGCCTTTTTCTGTTCCCATGATGCAGCTGTATTGCGTTTAAACATCTGGTAATCGCAAACTTTGGTGTAAGCAAACACAAATCATGTACATTAATGTAACGTAAAAATATGCAATCATGCTTTTGTGATTATATGGTAACACTCAGCTCTAATTGCAAAAGCTGAATCATTCAGGCTACGCAGTTGACAGAGTTGATGCCAGTTTTTAGGTATTGGTTTATGAGTATACAGAGGTATGGAGTTTGTTACTGACATTGCAGCCTATAGAACTTCCCTCTTTTCCAGGTCAGGGATGGACCCAATTTTGCCAATGTCAGGCATCCCCTGTGATTCGTCTCCAATTAGATCTGACCTTTCTCTGTTTTTGCTCAGCCTGTGCTGCTGTGTGACCTCTGAGAAGAGGATACTCATATACAGATCTTCAATTCATCTTATTAGTCTCTTTTACTCTCTGTGCATCACACATTCCTTCAAAGAAACAAACTTTATTTGAGGTAACTTACATAATAAGTGGTCTATATCAAAGAATAATAAAAATATAGGGAAAAAAGTTGGGGCTTTTTTTTTTTGCCACCGATTCCTGAAGTGCTTGTTTGGGAAATTAATCAAGTCATAACTGCCTAATTGAACTGTTTTAATCATTCATGCCCGTGGAATGACTGAGGCTTGCTTAGGAAAGTACCTGATTAGCACAGCTGGAGGAGAAATAAAGTGACGCCGAACTACCCAAGAATAAGAGCTGCAATCCACTGACCAATCACATTAGAAACAGCAATGATTGAGCTAATTGCAATTGAAATAGTACTGACAGAACTGATTTGTAATGTGTGGAAATTGTCGTGACTTATCTTAGGGGGGGAACACTTCAACATTCATGCTTGACCCACTTTTTTTAATGAGGCTTTCCATGACCCGACTAACAGTCGCAGTGGGGGGGAAAAAAAGACCCGTTATGTTACAAAGCAGATACATTATTCATGACACAATGTTTATTGAGCGAAATCCTCTCGTGACACGTGCCATCCACGCTTTAATGTTAGAAAATAAAATTACATTAAATTCCAATACAGCTGATAACTCATAGGTTCTGCTTTCAGAGCGATGAGTCTGCAAACTCTTGACTTTCTTTTTTTTTTTGTTCATTCCCTGATTCATCTCAGATTTTGTTAGCGTTATGCACACCCACACATGCGCATCAGGAGCCCAACGGCTACAGCGTATTGCCTGTTTTGATGGACCCTCCTGCACACCTGTCATCTGACAAGATACACCATCTAAAACAAACCCCACCCAGGTCGCGTGATCTCAGTTGACCTATTTCCATAAGACAGGTAAAGGCAGAAGTGAATAAAACATGAAAGAAAGAAAACAAGGTTCATAGATAGAACACATTTTAATCCCAGTAAGTGACATTGAGACATGAGTTTTCTTTCTCTTAAAAGCCTCATAGTAATAACTAATCTGCTCTCCCGCTTTGTCTTCATGAATTAGGAAGTACAGACAGGTGACAAATTGATGGAAAAAATTCTGTGTGTGATCAATTTTATATCCTATCACGAAACATTTCTACCATGATATCGGTTTTCTCTTCCAGGATGACAATCGCCCATGATCCAGAGTACAAAAGGGGTCAGGTAATGGTTTTATAAGCATGAAAATGATCATGAACTTGTGTCACCACCTTCAAAGTCACCAAATCTCAAGCCTGCTGAATGCAAATGGAGATTTGGCAAAAAAAAATTTAAGACAGCACTCTCCATCGCCACCATCAAAACATCAAACAAAGGAATATCTCTATCCACTCATTAAATTTTACAGTTGTTGAGGCTATGCCAAAGTGTGTTGAAGCTAATCTGGCTGCTTGTGGAGGCCAACACCTTACTAAGACTTTTTATGTTGCTTTTTCGATTAATTTGACACCCACCTGTATCTCTTTGATTCTTTTGTGCTTCAGTTCTAGAGTACCATAGCCGTTGAGCATCTCTGCTTCTTCTGTTGTCTACTGTTGCATACATACACATCTATTGACTTTTATCTCAAGTAAGTGGAGACGTATCACCGGTCAGTAGATAGATAGGGTTGTCTGTGGGTGCACAGTGGACCCTCATTATTTTTAGCTTTATAAGACCAGTTGTGTCCTTCAACTGTTAAATAAAAATTACAATCAGCCAATGGATCATCTAATGCCCAGCCTCAAATCCACAGCTGAACTGCACAGCCTACATGTGTGTTGAGAAGCCACCTGTGACAAAATGAACACCTACTTCAAGCGGAACTACTGCAACAAAGATGGAAAAATGCCACCTAACATTCAAACATACAAAAGCTGCACTTTAATGGTCTTTAATGTTATTCAAAGAATCCTTTCAGGATGCAGATTTTTCCTAGTTTCAGTACTGTGCAGAAAACACACTGACTCAGGCGACAAAAATATTACATTTGATGTGTCCGTTTGCTGGAGATGCCCCCGAACTTTAACAGAGAAATACAATTCATGTCATTTTGCTTCCAAATTACAATGTCTAATTGGACCGCTCATCTCCACTGCTGGTCTGGTCATTTGTTTTGGCTCAGAACATAAGCAAAATGAGGACAATTACCACGATTACCATAATCCTGCCTGGTAACAATACTGTTACCCTCATCTGCTCTCCCAAAAGACCTGCAATGTAAGAATGGGAGTTTGTTTTTTGGCTAAAACATGGTCAATATTTGTAAGAAGACTGTGGCATATTTAGAAAGACTGCTGTATAATAAGGATACAACACAGTCGCTTGGACGAGATCCCAAATCAAAGGGTCTGTCTTTGGTTGTTACCAGTACAGAAAAGGAAAATTAATTCAGTTTTATTACTAATTATTTTTCAGGCCATTTACACATTACAAGGAAGATGAGCAAAGGAACTATAAAGAGCATCATGAGATGAGGATATTAACAAAGCAATGGATGAGAACACAAAGGAGAGGAATAATATAAGAATATAATAACCACAACAATGAGAACAGGGAAGCAGTACATCACTGTCAGAGTATATGTCTATATTGGGGCACTCTGCCTGTCTGCAGATGGTGGCACTGTGTTGATTATTGTGCAAAGGCCATGTTGTGTGGAGGAAACTGCATATTATTTAGTGTGAGGAAATTTGCTGTAGCATAAAAAAACAGATTGTAAACTCAAGGCGAACAGGTGGAACATCTAATATGATTTGCAAATGAGTCAAAGTGTTCTGTTCACAGTGAACACCATGGACATACTATACTCTCCCTCGAGGCCACAGCGTACAGTGACAGAAAAGGTTGTTTAAAGGTTATTTGCTCATTTGCACGATGAAGTTTTGGATTTTTACCAATAGCAAAAGCTGCAGTGCAAGGTCAGATTTATTCTTGCGCGTTGTAAAGCACCAGGCCTTTTGGCACTCCGCAGATGCATTTGAACTCGGTTGATAAAATATTGCCCACGTTGTCATCATGACGAAAGTCCACACCTGCTTAGTGATTTCTAAAATTAGCATTCCATCTGTAGAGGTGACGAGATGCGCCCCACTGCATGCAGGAGGGGTGAGAGTGATAGATGAGCTGACTCTGGTGAGAGAGGTCTTTTGATGGCAGAATGAACATCTGACACTTGTCATTCATTCTCACCTTCACATGTACATCATGATGTCATCACATATCAAAATACCCAAGTTGGCGTTCATTTATTTGAACTTTAAATGCAATTGGATAGCTGTGGAGAGACCTTGGCTTCATTGCGTCACCTTGGCAATTGATCGTTTTCACTGTTGTCATTTCATATTTGTTGAGCTCAGCTCTCATGACTGGGCATGATGCAAATTGCTCATTTTTCAGGCCAATTGAGGTCCTTGTCACATGTGCAGCGAATTGATCTATTCCCTAAACCAGGGCTATTAAATCTATCCACAAAGGGCCGGTGTGGGTGCAGGCTTTCATTCCAACCAAGCTATTACAAACCTGACACCACTAATCAACCCCAAGAGTCTTTGGAAATGAGCTTGATTTGTAGTATCAGGTGTGTAACTGCTTGGTTGGAATGAAAGCCTGCACCCACATCGGCTCTTGCAGGATAATGTTGAAGAGCCCTGCCCTAAACCATCCTATTTTAGAAGGCGACCCAGAGCAGGTAAATGAGGGCGTATGTAATGGACTCCATAGTGTCATTGGTGCTAAGTGTAGTTTCAGTAAACAGGATGGGGTCACCATCACAAACCAAAACATTTAGATCCCCTAGAGAAACGCGAGCAAAATTATTTTTAAAAAGTGTCCAGATCATCTATTTTCACTTCTGGCAGGCTACGTTAAATTACGGCGTGTATGTCACGTGAGCCTGATTTTTGCCTCTGAGTCAGAACAAGCAAACAAATTCAGGTTAGATATGTTTGTGGTTCTTTTCTTCTTCTGTGAATTTGCACTCTTCCCCCAGAAAGCAGGCAAAGCACGGAGGCAAGAATAAAAAGCAAATTTTTCATTTTCCTCCACTTGGGAAGGAAGAAAAATCATCCGCAGCGTTTACAGCGAAACTAGGCCCTGTGCAACCTACATCTATTACCCAGGTCAGGAATCATACCGCACTTTTGAGCTATTCATTCCAACGTAATGTTGTAAAATTAGTAAGTGATATGTGGTGCTTGCTTTGGGAGAATAATATCCGCAGTGATTAGCTGGCCCGTTTCTATCAGAAACAAAAGGGCAACTTCATCATCTAAATGCCAGCATGCAGAGTTCCCTGCGATAAGCGTAGATGCTTGGACAGGGTTCTCATATAAGGTACCATTCATATTTACAGCGAGAAAAAAAAAATAATTAAATGCAGAATGTTTCTGAGAAAGAGAACTCCTTTTTAAGATTAAACAGAAAAAAAGAAAGAGAAATTCAAACTGTCATGAAGTGATGAGTCTTTTGAAAGTAGCTGAATTGGATTGTTTTTAATGACCACCAGCTATAGCACCGATGCACCATCTGTCAGCGTTTTAATCTTCTGGAGAGGATTCTCCCTTCAACTCTGATCATCTGCGAGTCTTATTAAACAGCATTCCATGCTTCTTCATTCATCAAAGTTCTTTGAGTTTTTTTTAGTACAGAGTTTCCAGTACCTTAAGAGCAAATTACACCTCTGAGATCTAATGTAATTTTGTGAATTTAGGCATTCAACACATTTCCAAGAAAAAAAAAAAATTATATAATATCACAAAAATTCTAGAGGTAGTCACATGAGAATTGACAATAACATGGATACATTGCAGCATGAAGACTTTGGCGATAAGTGTCTTATTTATTTTTGACAAATATTTAATCATTAGGTGGCCTTGTCCTCGTTTAATTACATAGAATGCTCTGTAAGTACAGCAAAGAACACGAATGGCACACGAGCAAGCATATCTCAATCCTCTGTACGCGGCATGAAAGTCAAAGAAGACCATTCACTGCCAAATAAAACACAATTCTCCAAGGGCCTCCAGGTTGAGAAGGCGTTCCTCTGTGAGCCTCGTGGTCGGGTGTTCGAATCCCAGCCACGCCATTATCAATTATGACACAAGGCCCGCGTGGGTGAGGGAACGATTGGGGTAGCATCGCCACGGGCAACAGGAGTTAAGCCGGTTGAAATTTGCTAGTTCATCATCCTGTAGGGACCACTTCTGGTTGGACAGGCGAATGAAGCTCTTAATGATCCTCCGACGACATTGGCATAATGGTGGGGATGGGAGGCGCAGGCATCGTGGGAGGATAAAGGTAAAACCATCATCTTTGAGGACGAAATGTGGTCAGAAAAAATATCTTGAATTCGCGTTTGGTGAAACCAACTTGTAAAAAATAAATAAATAAATAAACAGTAGAACCCACAGTTATGCTCAATAGTTAAGCTAAGGTAAATTTGCATTGCAAAGAGAAATCCACCGGTGACCACCAGATTTGGGCCAGCCATAATACACTGGGAGCAGTGTTATGATTATTCGTACCAGACACTGCTCTTGTGATGTTCTGCAGTTTTATCCCAGGGTAAGGCACTTAACGGAACCATTTCAGAAAGTACACAGCGGTACGAATGCACAGGAAGCTTAAACTAATGTAAGCTGTATACGTTTCCCTGGATAGCCATGTATCCACCAAAGCCGATAAATAATGCAAAAGTGGCACAAGCTCAATGTCTAGAGACCTTTTTTTTTTCCTAATGTAACCTGCATCCCACTGTGTATTGAGCAATAAACATAGCCAGTGGCTGTAAACAGGGGTGATCACAGACTTCAAATGAGTGAATAAATAATAATTGAATAAATAAATAAATAAATAAATGAATAATAACCAAATAAATAAGCAGCAAGCTGAGCGGGGACGATGGGTAGACAAATCGCTGCTCGAGCAGTGTCAGTAACGAGGCCTCAGATCTGAGCGAGATTGCCCTTTGGCTTTCATTAACCTCGGATTCTGCCTGCCGCACGCCGGAAAAGCTCCCTATAGATGTCTCCGTTGCAGGAGGCTGCAGTTTAACCGTGGGCATGCGAGAGGATCTAACACATCAGCCAATTAACTGCTGCATTTCTAGGCCTTGTCTGTTTTTTTTTTTTTTTGTTTTGTTTCATGAGTTCTCGCCGTATGATGAAATTTTGTTTACCAAGAACGCTTTTCCCTCCAAAGTTATTAGAAGGATGAAGCCATGATTTCTCTGGCTGTTTTACATAGGCACTTTCATCATGTGATTTTTTTTGTACTCGGAATTATGTAATCCACTGTGTCATGTGTTGCTTCTCTGCAGAGTGCCTCCACAATAAAAATGTGCATGTGCATGTGTGTGTGTGTGTGTGTGTGTGTGACGGAGAGAGAGAGAGAGAGAGAGAGTGCGTGTGTGTGTGTATCTGTGTGTGTGTATGTGCGCGCTCATTTGTGAGCATTGGAGTGGTATTATTTTCCTTGAAATGTATGTAATGTTTATTTTCTTTCCAAGAACATCAATAACCTGCTGTCTGAGTTTGTATTTATTGAAGACCTTTTGGTCATTTGCAGGTCCAAAAGCAGGATTTTTGCCCATTCTCACTCGTCACCACAGAAGAAGAAAATTTATCTTGGTTATTCAAAAGCCATGCCCTGCCAAGTAGAACTTTTTTCAACTGTTATCCAAGTATCAACCAAATACACATTTCACTCCAAGTTCTGGCAAAGAGAAATAAATAGCAAGCAACATTTGAGAGAAAAATATGTGGACGTCAATGAAAAGAAATGAAAATTTGCATAAAAGTTGGATCAGACTGTCTTAAATCATACATTATTTCATGAGACCAGATAATCCAGTCTTTTGGCCCCCTCACTGCAGCCTCCACACTGTTTTACCGCCAACTGCCTTAGGGCTATTTTGACTAACATATGACTGTTATGCGGTGGCATTTTTAATATCCATCTCCAAGTGGATATTTAGATTATCCCAGCAGTACTGTGCCAATTTAGCATTAGTCACCGTCCTTTGTTTTTAACCTAAACATACTTTTTTAACTCACTGTAATGTGTATACCTCTTAACTTTCAAAGTTTTGCTGAATAAACATCACAAAAACAAAAAATAAATGGCCTTTTTTTTAAAATCACAATAACAGACCTATTGTTCTTTGTCAGTTGTTAAAAAAAAAATAGACAAGAAATAAAAAAATAAATTTAAAAAAATCAGGGTTCTGGTTATCTTTATCAGAGCTCATTAAATGTGTCGCTGTGCTTCAAACTTTTATAATACTACTCCTACCACCACCACCACCACCACTACCACCAACATCACCACTAGCAACAACAACGATAATAATAATACAAATAATAATAATACATTTCAGACCGCTTTCCCTGATCCCCCTTGAAAATTTGACCCCTCCCCTTAAAAATATCCCGTGCCAAAGACAAATTTCCTTGCAGTGCAATAATGTAAGTTGAAAAAAAAGAAGAAATTATATATCTTGGAGATGAATACATGCAGAACGTGTGTGCGGCCTGCACTGAGCGCACAGCTCCAAACACAAGAAGCAGAAGACATACATTCAAAACAAGCGACTTACAAACTTTAATGGCATGATAATGCCACACAGTAAATCAGCATATATACTGTACTTCGCGAGTCTTGCTGGACTGCTCTGAAGATTAGCCATGTAAGTATTGCTTTGAAATTAATTAATTTCTTGGACATCAATACACAAAGACCATGTACACCATTTGCACCACGTAGACTGCACTGAGTGCAAAAGACATGATACACAAATATAGCAGCTAGGTTGCTACTATGTTAGAATGCTAAAGCAGGTTCTTTGATATCTGTACAAAAGCATACTGACATGACTTACTCTTCTAAGATTTTATTGAGGCCATTTTTGTGCATTCAAAAATATCGCTATTTTGACATGAAATTTGTCACAAGGATGCATGGCCAAAAAAAGTTCACGATTCAATTTTATGACGTCAGCTGATTTCAAAACATGGCATAAAGCGAGAGGAGGGCAGAGAAGAAAGGAGGCTAATATTGGGTGGCTGAAGAACCGAATAACCAGAGTTTTATGAATATGCTTCACCCACTGGGCATATCAATGCAAGTGTTTCCCTCAGATCCGATTTTGAGGGCAAAATGGGTCAAATACGTGCAGAGGTACCACGCTGATTTCGGCAAGCAAATGTAAGTGAAATGACTCAGAGCTGAACCACGATGAGACTGCAATCAATTACACTGACGTGCAGAGTTGGCATTCTGGGACCCAGTCTCTGGGACAATTTTAGAGAGAAAATCAGTGTGCTTTTGGCGGCTGAAAGTTATGAAAAAAAATTTTTTTTAATCATTTGTCCAATACACTTTTCAGCAAAATTTGCTAAAAATGTTCAGCCGAACCGAGCACATTACTGTTCGCCCTCATAGTGGCAATGATACAATTGCTTGACTGCTAATGCCAATGGGACAGCTGAGTGAACCACCAGAGCACTGCCACTGTCGATAAGAAGTAGACTGGCCAATAGAGGCGCATGCGTTATGCCACATCCCACAAATTTGCATGTTAACTTGATCCGGAAAACTTTGACTTGCAAGCAAAAACAAGACTTGCAAAAAATGAGCACATCGAGCAAAGGAAAAAAATGCAACATACATAATTTATTTTTCTCAGAACACAAAGTTTTGCATTTGATTAATTACTATTTCATCTCAAAACTACTTTTTGCTTTCAAATATATATTTTTGGTTGGAATTTTTAAATTTTTTTTTTGCGCAATAAAGACAAAAAAAAAAAACAACTCCATGAAATAGTGCAACCTGTATTTAAGTGAAGTAAGGCATGTAAGCATTCTGCAGTGGCTTTCTGCTGTGAAAGACATTAACGGACAAATCACATCAAGTGTATATATATGTTTGGACATTATTTTTTTATTCTTTTAAGCACTACTGGAGTCAATGTTCAATGCTACCCAATGTTGGGGTTGTTTAAGTTCAAAGCTTAAACCCAGACACTTGGCACTTCTCTCAGGCAGATAAAAATCACTGTTTTAATACTGGCAAAAACGAGTGAGAGGTCTGGCCTTGGTGAGGTCAGCCAGGGCAACAAAACTAAAATCAGGCTTGATACTTCACTCACACCGCAGACATTAAAAACTCTCTGGAGAAATCAAAAGGATAAAAAAATGAGTAGCTTCCTTTGACTCTGTCAGGGGATTTTAACAGATAACAGGGCAGATTTGTCAGCCTCCGCAAGGAGGTCAGAGAGCAGATCTAATTGTCAAAGTTCATAAAACTCCCAAAGTTTTCACTTGGAATATTTTGGAATGGTATGTTATCCCTTTGAAGTGGCATGGCCTAGGAGGTAGCGTACGTGGTTTAGGAATCAGTAGGTTCCTGGTTCAATCCCTGGCTCCTCCAGAGAGGGTGTTGAAGTGTCCTTGAGCTAGAGACTGAACTCCACATTGCTCCTGATATGCAGGTTGACACCATGCATGGCAGTCTCTGCAATCAGGGTGAATGAGAGGCTGATTGTAAAGGGCTTTGGAGTCATTTCATGTGTTGAGAAAGTGTGATATAAATGCAGTCCGTTTACCATTATCAGCCAGAAATGCTAGAATTTTGCATGAACAATCAATGCTTCATAAGAACTTCAACAGTAATATCACCTTCAAATAGTTCAGATCAGAAAGGACGGTACAGCTCTTGTAGTCTTGGTAAATCCAATTATCACGGGTCCTTTTGGATCAAGGGGATCAATTCTTAATAATAAAAAGATATATATCCAGGCACTACAATAACAGTGATGAGGAAGAATATGATTAAAAAGCCTTTATTACATCATGGCTATTGCTGATAAAACACCAACATGTTTCGACCGCTAAGGTCTTCGTCAGGGCCGAGGGTTCAAATTAAACCGTGGGCAAAGCCTCACTTTTGGACCTTCAGTCACCTGATCAACTCAAGATGAGCCCAGACCATCAACTTAAAAATGAAAATATAACCAGAAAGAAAAGCAAAACAAGTACAACACCATAAATAACAGATAAAATCAATGTCCTCATTAAGACCTGGGTGCTGCATTGCATCAAGACGATCTATCCAGAACGTTTCTCCTTGACAGTGTTTCCGTAGCCTATTTCCATCCCGCACCGAAGGCTTAATATGTTCAAGGCCCTGAATGTGTAAAAGGGAATTGTTTTTATTGTGGTGTTCGCTAAAATTTCTTGCCTTACAGTAGTTCGGGTTTGCCACTCTAATGGCATATTTGTGCTCTGCGAGACGATCCCTTAAGCAACTTTTTGTACAGCCAATATAAAAAAAGCATTCCTTGCATGGGCATGTTAAACGGCAAATGACAAAAGTAGTGTTGCAATTAATAAATTCCTTCAGCTTGTATACTCTGTTAGTTTTTGAATCTATAAGTATTTGATTGGGTTATATTGACGCAATGAGGACAATGCATGTACTTAAAAGTACCCACTGGTTTGATAAGCCAATTCCCCCTTTTCTCTGCAGGGAGATACGAGCGCGTGAGCCTGTCCCTAATGGTGGGCGTGCGTCTGAATGAGACCAACTTAACACCAAATATTTCGAACATTAGAAAGCAACACTACTTTTGTCATTTACCGTTTAACATGCCCATGCGAGGAACGCTTTTTCTATATTGGCCGCACAAAAAAGTTACTAAAGGGATCGTCTCCCAGAGCACAAATATGCCATTAGAGTGGCAAACCCGCACTACTGTAAGGCAAGACATTTTTGCGAAAACCACAATAAAAACGATTCCCTTTTACACATTCAGGGCCTTGAACATATTAAGCCTTTGGTGTGGGATGGCAATAGGCTACAGAAACCCTGTCAAAGAAAAACATTCTGGATAGACCGTCTTGATGCAATGCAGCACCCAGGTCTTAATGAGGACATTGATTTTATTTGTTATTTATGACATTGTACTTTTCCTGTTTTTCTTTTTTTTGTTGGTTATATTTTTATTTTAAAGTTGATGGTCATTATTTAATGTGTTTTTTTGTTGATCTTGAGTTGATCATGTGACTAAAGGTGCAAAAGTGAGGCTTTGCCCTCGGTTTAATTTGAACCCTCAGCCCTGACGAAGACCTTAGTGGTCGAAACATGGCGCTTTATCTGCAATAGCCACAATGTAATAAAGGCTTTTTAATCATATCCTTCCTCATCACCTTTATTGGAGTGCCTGGATATATATCTTTTTATTATTAGTGATATCACCTTGTACGTCAGGGTAATGTCTCTTCCTTCACCAGTGATAACATAAATATATGACCATTTATGGTTATTAAAATAAGCACTGATGAATCATAATGCAGTGCTCATGCAAATTACGAATTCTTGAAATCTTTCCACATAATTTGGAGACAGTCTAGTTTCAACAATAACGTCACAAAAAAATTGCTCGGGTCACTGACTCAACTCTCTAAGAGACAGGGATGTAAAAAGCTTTTACTCTTTCTGTTTGGTGAATAGAATAAATCATCTATGGGGAATTTAAAAAAGGCACTGGATGTGGTTGTGGCAAAGTCAAGTCACAAAGATGTCAGCATCACAATTCAGGTCCCTGGGCCACCATGCATTCTTTGAATAGCACTCAAGCTGCTAATGCCCATGCAGTGTTTTAATGAAGCTGTGCTGATTGTTGACATTTCAAAATTTTCCACACAATTTTCATGAAACATTAATTATGACAAAAGCCAAAAAAAAGCCAAATAATCCAATCAGTTGTTTGATTCATATCAGGGAAGTGTTGCAATTTAAATATTACTTGAGTTTTGCTTGTCCTTTCTTTTCCAGTAAGCTTAATCATTTTCCTGTGTAGTCAAGCAACCTTGGTAGCAGTCTGAGAAACAATTCTTGCCATTGTGTGAGCCTTTTGTTGCCAGTTCATACATAGCATTATTGAAAAAAGTATGCTGCTGATATAAAGGCATTTTCAAATGGCGCTTATTGCTTGTTGAAACCTATCGCTCGCCAAGACTTTTTTGTTGCCTAAGAGGATTTTGTCCGAATTTACCCTTTAGCAGGAAACTTTGTATGGGCAGGACGCTTTATTTGACTAAACATTAATGTACAGCTTACAAACTGTTGTTCATGAAAGTTAAGTCAAAATTTTCAGGGAGCTCACTTTTCTTGTTCTGCCAGTTATTTGCTGTTTTTGTAAAGGATACCAAAAGGCGTAACAGTAAATCTGAAAACCAGAGGTTTCGGCATTAAGAACCATGTCGACTAAAGGCAAGGCAACCTTACCTTAATTACTAATACAGTTAATACAGGTTGGTGCCCTTCTGTATTTCGATATGATGCCGTCCTAACTCCCTGTTGGAAGATTCCTTCAAGCCTGAATGTGCAGTGAACATGGATGGTTTCATGAGCGAATAGAAATCCAATGGTTTTGCAATATATGTACTTTGTCAAAAGCACATATGTTCAGGCATATGTTTATCTTGAAGTGGAACTTTAGCAGTAAAAGTCTGTTTACCATTCAGGAACAATCTAAAATGTATCACTCTGATTTGGCATGCTTTTCCAGATTATCCTCATCTTGAAGACTGCACTACTTTTCATTGAATCCTTTAGACAGAGGTCAAACAGTAATGAATTGTCATGGGTGCAAACCGCATGCCGTTACATTTTCATGGCTTAAAAATGGAAATTAAAAGGGCTTTAAGAGCAATATTAATATCTGTGAATTAATTAACTTGATTGAAATTTCACAGTTGAGTTCCAACCAAAATTTAGGAAAAGTTTTTAACTAATTGCCAGTGCCCACTTGCTAATGGTGGTCACATGACTTTCCACAATCAATTCAGCAGACCAAAGGTGACCTTTGTTATTATCCAGAGTCAGACTATCAGTCAAATAAAATAAAATATTTAGGATGCATTTTAAAATGTGACTTCATATATTTTTTTGATTGCAATGGAGGTAGGTTGTGCTTGAATACAGTGTTTTATTTTGTTTTGCTATTTTAAACTCAGTTCTGAGAAATCGGGTTTTGAGGATGTCGGGAATTTTGCATCATTGTATGTAGCAATTACAATGTGACATATATGCAGGTCAATGGCAGATTTGAGTGTTATTAATGTATTAAATCTATTTTGATGATTTAAAGATGATGCAACTTTTTTCCGTCTGGCCAGTGAGTTGTTTGAGACACATTAATCCTAAAGCTACATTGGGTAACTTATTAATAGATGTTAGGCAATTTTTGGGATTGATATTTTTGGACCAGTCAATTTGTGAAAGTTTCACTTTACTTCCAGACTGGGGGAAAAAAAAACTACACAGCCCAACACAATCCAAACAGTCTGATTGGGTGAATAGTAAGGAGGCAACTGACAGATATCGATATTGAGACACTCTTGCAGTGTCTCTCATTCTGAAGGTGGACAGGACATATTGGCGCTGCCTCAGTCAGAGTCAAAGGATCCAATCAGAAGTCTGTAATAGAGGTGAGGTGGCAGGACCAGAGAGCTGCCACCACCAATCACAGCCGTGTGTCCCGTCTCACAATATGAGCGTGTTTTACACAAAGAGCTATTGATCACCAGCAGAAAACTTACGCTGCAGTCCCTTTGTGCAAGATCTGCTATCAGCATGTTTTGTTCTTTACCCTGATGATTCGCTCTCTTTCTCTCCCTATAAAAGTGAATAAAAAAAGTAGAGAAAAGCAAAATGAACTAGCATAGAGTAAAGAAACGACAAAGTTCTCTCTGAAAAAAAAAAAATAAATGAATAACACATGTTGGCTGTGAATATGATTGGTAATACATTAACACTGCAATAAGGCAGCCATTTTGGTACAGAATCTTTGCATTTTTTTCCCCCTGAAGTGGAGCACTAGGGGAACAAATGAGATTCTCTGTTTTTGTTCAGCATTTTAATTCAGTGTTCCATTTTTAATACTGCAGTTGTAGGCTAACATACCAGGTTGGCAGTACATTCTGTGTTAAAATGGTGGGAGATCATTATAGCTGTTTTCAGACTGTGCCGCTCAAGACTTATTAGATTTTCTGACTGCCTTTTCATATTCATTGTTGAAGGCCGCCCAAATATCTTCCAAATATCTTGCATATTCAGAAGATTAATCTGTTGCATAGAGTCAAGTAAAAATAACTCTTCCGATGCACCACTTGAGTGAGGGAACCAGTCCTGGCTTTGATTGAGGGCACATTCAAACCCAACTGGGAGACACTGGTGGAAATAAAAAGTAAAAAAAACATGCCTCAAACGACCATTTTTTTGAGCACGCTCATATAATTTACATGTCTATATGTCAGGGTTTTTTCTATGTCCATATGCTTTCTACTGAAATGGGAAACATGTTGGCAAGTGGAATTTCACAGTCCATACTGTTTTAACACGATGAGGGACACAAGGAAACAGACTCGTGCTCAGTCTGGGAACACTACTTGATAATTTATGCTGTAAAGGGAAAGTGCTATAAGAACTGCATTGTTCTTTAGGGACATGACAACGACTAAGCAGAACAACGTAAAGTGCTCTAACCAGAGGTGAGTCATCGAATTATTGTCTTTTCCTATGACCTGTCCATTTATGTGGTGGATGACCCACAAAACATGAAATACTACAGATGTGCAAATAAAACACAAGAACAAATATTTTAAAAGCACTAATGTCAGCATGAAGCAGACATTTTATCACACCATTCTGACCAGAGACCAACCGTGAACCCATTTGTCTCAAATATTACGATGCCCTGAATTGGGCCAAACAGTGTGTAAGAAGAGCAAATGTAAAAAAATATATTCCCGGTAAAAAGCCGTATTTTAACCGCATGAATTGTTGGATTACAAAACTAAAGTTGTGGAATAGACAGCCAAATGGAAAATATTTAAATAAAGTGCTTCTTCCAATACACATGGTATACATAGCAGTTTCTATGAGAACAAAAAAAAAAAAAACGGATTCTGCACACATCTAAAGATTTTAAAATGACCAGATCTCAAAAAACATGTGAAATAGTTTGTCTATGAACAGCAAGAGCTACTAGCACAAAGGCCTTACATATTAGTAGAATATTTTTATCATAATATTCATGACAATTGCGATGATAAAGACACTTTCACACCGGACGTAAAATGAATTTTTTGCTTGACAGAAAACAGTATTCGCATCTTTGCATTGACTTTGAATGCAATCTGTCGTGCGAAAAATTTGTTTCGCGTCCAGTGTGAAAGCTGCTTAATGCTTGGCTTCCATGCTGCATTAACCCACTTGAAAACTGATCAACCATTCATCCGTGTAACTGTTTGTCCATGTTTTAAAATCTAGACCTGCAAGAGACAATGACCTCCAATGCAATGGTCAGTTCATAACCAACTGAAGATGTAAGCATGTTGAGAAAATAGAATCACATCCTGTAACTACTCTGAAGGTCATTAGTTATTGTATCTCCCCGATGACGAAAGTCAGGAGATACTATGGTTTAGTTCCGGTGCCGCCACGGCTGCAGAGATTTTCTGTTCCAGGCTCTGGAGGCATCAAAGCTTATATGATTTTTCTCTAAATTTGCATCGTCAAAGATGTTTATTTGGCAATGCTCAAGATCAATTCTCCGCAATTTCTGACATCAAATATGGGCGGCGATGGCCATTTTGTTGAAAATATTTTTTTTGCAGATTTTGTGTCTTCTGTTCAATTTGAGACACAATGTGTGTGTGTGTGTGTGTGTGTGTGCGTGTGTGTGTGCGTGTACGTGTGTGTGTATGCGCACAGGGATGCATATTAAAGTCAAAGCAAAAGTAAAAACAGTAACATTGCGGCTGTAAAAAGTGGCAAGTGATCTCTCATGGGGATCAAGGAGATAAACGACTCGGCTCCTGTGCCCCCCCCGGCACCATCCACTCCCTCAACTTTGTGGCTAATGTTACTTTGCATGTGTCTACATTCTTGAGAGCACATCTCCGTTTCCTTCACCACCACCACAGGTCTGATTGTGTCTATCATGCGCGGTCCAAAGAAGGACTATTACAAGGACAATCTTCTGCGATCTGTCAATGGCAATACTTCTCTGCATACACTTAAATGTGGGAATGTATGAGCCTCCAGTTGGCGTGATAAGAAGAGCAACGATAACTAAAGAGAGGCTGGGTCGACTCGAATGTCGATAAAGTTCACTTACAGCCAGCCTCAGTTGTACACACAAGAGGAAGGTGCACATATAATTGACCTTGCTTTTTTCCTTTGAAGAGATAATATTATGCTTTTTCAATTTTTTGCCATCCTGAATGAGTCGTATCATCTCTTGTATGTGTACAATGTCTGCAAAGTTTCAAAGCCCAAAGTCCACGCCACAGGGAGTGATTCTGTCCGACAGCCAGGGGTGCAAAATCCAGGTTAAGAAAGTACAAATCCTCCCCAGAACTTCATTCCAACCACCTGAATTTACTTCGGACCAGAGGTAGAGCTAATATGAGTGATCGGCTCATTCTGTGGGAGGGAGAAAAACTTAGCAGGACTTTTATTTTCTGACCCCTGGATTTTACACCTCTGCCGACAGCTCATCAAGTGCCGGAAACGCCTCCTTTGTCCTCCTGACTTTTATTTCGCACTGTCAGCCAGATGTAACACAAGGACATAACCCCTGACCAGCGGATAGAATAGCATACCTTTGAACAAAGCTTGGTTGACTAGAGGCTGGGCAGAGTTTGATTAGAATGAAGGGATGGTGTTTTCTTCAGTGCAGACTTCAAAAGAAAAACAAAGTGAAGAAATAGTCTGCGAAATAAATTTTTACCACTATTCCTCAGCATTACAACCTCAACCTTTCCGTGTGTTCACTTCATTTTACGGAGCATCCTACTGCTTCCTGAACAAGGTTGCATAAACAGAAGAGAGTGGGCTTTGAGGGAGGAGGGCTTCAGGAGACAGGAGCCAAAACCACCCGTTTCAGGCTGAGTGAGTCTTAAAGTGCTGCACTTAGCCTTTAAAGCTGAAACTAGGAGCTTTTTGACCATAAAAACATGTAAATGTTTGTAAATAGACCACAGAAATAAAAAACATTAAACTGGGAAATGGGCATTACATGACCCCTTTTAGGTGCTCGCCTTTGTTTTGTGGACATGAATAATTTATGAAATGCATTACTTATTGTGTTCAAAAAGTTCACTAATGCTGTTTAATAAAATATACATCAACTGCATGCCAGTGGATACTAGATACATGCCACTTTACGTAACAGTATACAGTGTGTTAGCCAGTACATTAAAATAACCCTGTTCTGTATCGAGTCACAAGACCAAATTATTAAGATCTCCTGGGTCTCGGTGGGACATTACAAATGATTGCATTGTATTATGTAATACAGTACACCAAGAAGCTCTGGCTGCATATAGTGAGATTTGACCATTATAGTATTTCATGGTAGTATCTATGAGATACTTTGTTGCCTAGCTCTTTAGAGTATGTTCCATGTGACTCAGGTAGGTAGAATCAAATTAAAGCCAGCTAACATAACTGAGTGCCACTTTATGCTGCAACTGACATATTTTCAGTATTCTTCAATTATGTGCTTATGCATACACTTACAGTTGGACACAGTTCACTGTGAGAAATAGCACACAGGCCTCAGAGTTAAGACACGTTCTTATCAATGCGAGTGTATGCCTGCGAGTAATAAAACTATATTTTACGTTGATGGTACGATGAAACCAGATGCAATCATAATAAATTATTCCTAATAATGAGAAACAATATTTTTTTTGTTGGAAATTTCCTCCATACTTATTGTTGCTCATCAACAAAAAAATTCCACAATTTGAACTTGATTTGACATTCTCTATACATAAGTTTATGAAAATAAGTATAAGAAACTGAACTTAGCTGGAAGATGACTTTTTCATAAAGATGTAATTCTCCAATTTGAAAAAAAAGCTATTCCTGGCATTGATCGTTTTTGAGATACAGAGCTCTAAGTCACAGTGGAATTTCACCCATTTGCCCTTTGGATTGAAGAGCTGGTGCCCACATAGAAGCACAGATTACCCTTGCCAAGAGCACTAACAAAACCCACACCATGTCAGAGCTTGGCTTTTTGACTTGTTGCTGGACCTGAAATATTAAATCATCAGGCAACAATACATGTTCCCACCGTGTGAGTGACACCGCACCTGCCTCTGAGCCCAGAGAAGTCAACGGGGCATCTATACACTGTTGACACGGGGCTCTCTTTTTATGGTGTAAAGTTTTATCTGGCATTAGTGGAAGAGAATACTTCATGTAATACTTTGTCAAGATAATTCTTTGGTAATATTACTTAAAAATAAATGACGTACCAGTGATCTGAGATCACGAGTATTCAGCTTAGGCTTGTGGTCTTATGCTGCATGCACCGAATTTCTCTCGGATTCCTCAAAAAGGATTCCTCAAAAATTTTAACTATCTCATGCACTGTTGAAAGAGTAATATCCAAATGCGTTCTTATCTTTCTCTGGGGAACCTAAGCCCTTCTTACGCATTTGAGGGTAAATTGGCGATTCTCAATGCATCATTGTTCCTGAAGGACTGAGCCTTTCCTGGATGCTACTCTTGTACCAAATCATGATAACTATCACCTGCTGACATCTGCTGTTTCTAATCACATCATCGCTTGTCCTAAATTGTCTCCTCCCAACTATTTTTGGAATGCTCGGCAGGCTTGAATGGCAGGAATGGGTGTATATGTACAAATGAAATGAAAATGACCACATAAAGCATTACATACAACGGTTCATTCTGTATGCAATAAAATACAAGTCAAAGTGAATTTGATAATCACTATTGTGTGTTTTTACGAACATCTTCCATACTGTCCAAATGTTTTTCGAGTTGGGGTTATTTTTCAACATGATGCATATTGTACATTAATTGAATGCACTTCATTACGAACAATTAAACAAAGACACAATTGTTTTGTATGCTGATTAAGCATGATTGGGTTTAAAAAAAAATTGCCCTATGATGAATAAAAAGATTAGGCCAAAAAAAGGCCTTGTTTCTGGTAACTGCGAGAATTCGAGTTAGGGTTGATGGGTACAAATTTTTTTTTTTTTAATCAAGTAGTCAATCTTAACCCCTGTACTTTCCAAAATCTATATTTGATGATGAGCCACCCTAAACAGAATACAAATTATCACATTTGATCAGTTTATCCTCCCAAAGTGTTTTATAAAGCATAGTTGTATGACAATGAAGTTGTATTAGGTTTCACGCACTGTGGTAGTCCATTCATGCTTAAAATTGTACAGTTATAATAATTGAATAAATTAATAAATAACATTTTAATATAGGCTCAAAAAACATGATAATGTTGTTTGTATTGACAAATGTAGAGCATTAAAGTGTAGAAAACAGTAATTATGATGGCGATGACAGATTGAAAAATTGAGCATTTCACTGAGGGGCTGACGAAGGTCTCTGAAATAACAGAACTGATTTAACTTATTGAATGACATCTAACGATATCCAAACAAATTATTTAACATTCAATTTGAAACATTAGAAGTGGATGTGGATCCATCTTGGTTTATAGCTCATATGGCTTTTTACCATGCAGTTAACCATCAGGCAGAGAAAAAAATCTGGAATACAAGAAAAATAAAATTGGTAAAGGAATTTTATACACTACTTTTTATACACTTTTTTTTAAAAGAGAGAAGTGAAGCCCGGTTGAAGAAAATGTTGCTCTAATGTTCCCTGGCAAATAAAGCCAGGAAAATCAAATTTAAAATAATGTTGAAATGAGCAGATTAAACAGCTGAAAACTAATTAAGGTGAATTGATTCATGCAGCACATCAATTTTATTTTAATGTTCAAGTCATCTTTAAAAACAAACCCTCATAATTATAACATAATTTCAACATTAAAGCTTTAAGTTGCAACAAAATTTCACTCAAAGGAGAATAAAATAGCGAGGGCGCAACATCCTCATTAATAATCATCCATTCATGCTCCATGTTCTATTTAGCAAAGCGATCGGGAGCAACTCGGATTTCAATCAGGATTGGAGGCACTTCAGTTCCGGTGCGGTCCTGCACGTCTATCAGACCAGCGTTCGTCGGAGCCGGTGACAGGGAAATACCACATGATTCCTCCCGCTCTCATTACTGGGCTTTTTGCACACATGCTGTGATGCAACGTTTGTGAAAACGCTGCTTTGCTGCCCCCTTTTCATTATAAGGTCCAAGTGTAGCAAGAGTAAATACTTGTTAGCTACTGTATGCCTGGTTTCATTATGAAAAATGGTTGACAATGATGGCGACAAACCATGGAAGTAGATTAATTGTGAATCACTGTCGTCGAGCTGTTGACTGAGGCTTTTATCAGAAGCAGAAATAAAACATAGGCAATCCCGGCTGCTGATAGCTTCGACAGCATGTTCTGTTTTATTTTAATTACTTTGCACATTTGATGCTGTTAAAATACAATAAATAAATGAAATTCTATATTTAACTAATTTATCTACCAGTGCTTTTCGCTTTATTAGAATTGTCCCTTCCGATTGCGTTTCAAAGATAATTTGTTGTTCCGTAATGATTGGTGTTTCTTTATCAAATCCATCACCCCGATAATGACAGTCAATTTCTGAGCCGTACTCTGGTAGCCACTGAGAATGCTCTGAGCATGTCTGCCGAACTTAACAGCAGTGCAAAATCGGGTGACTCAAAACAAAGGCTGATAAGAGCTGTTGCTCAGGGTTAGATTCCGAGGTAAATGGCTGAGGAAACTGGCAATAAAAACCAAAGCGAAAAAAAAAGGCTTCTCAGACCTATTACAGGCCACAGAGCTGCAGGGTTCACAAATCCTTTTAACAATGGGGTTGATTTAAGGGGACTGCACTGTCAACACATTACTAATGCTCAACAGAAAGCCAACGCCATGTCATTGTACCTTCTGCCTCCTGATCGCAATCTATATATTATATTAAAAAGCCCCACTTGCAAGGTAATGCAATATAAGCATATTGAATACTTTTTTCTCTGTGTTCATTATATCAGACAGTATATTGCTGTAAATAAACCACAGCAGAATTTCTCTACTGCATGGTGCAGCGAGATGTCTGTTCAGTTGGGCCTCTTTTAAACGGCAATAAAGACATTGTCTATCAAACGGACAAGCACAGTGATATGTGCAAATGGCTTCAGACAGCCCCGTGATTCCCAATCAGTCCTGTTTCTCTTTTTGTTTTGTTCTTTATGAGAAATGTCAAGCTGGGGAACTCACCTTAGAAAAGAAAACTTTTTTTTGCACTTCTTGTGTGATTTCATCAAAGGCAGTTAATTTGACATATACTGGCGGTTCCTCAGTGCCAAAAAGATAATGGATCTGAAACCGCATTTACAGGCTGTTCAAATAAAACCTTTTGGTTTGACCTAGTCTTGAATTGTTTTACTGCTATTTATCTTCTAGACCCAAATTAAACAGCCTGGTTCTCTCATTTTGAGGAGCTCCAGTAGACATAAACTGGTTGGCCACTCACTTCCGTTGTACGCTCTGATTGGTTAAGCTCTAGTATCGTCAAATGTCCAATGACTGTTCAGATAGTAACTAATTCTATCAAACTAAAGGTATGCTGGGAGCTCTTGGATTGACCACTATTGATCAGTTGTTAGAACTTGTTTTTTATTTATTCATGTTTTTTCCCCCAACAAGCACTTTTTTAGATCTATTTATTTCTAAGAATTTGGGACAGCACTTTTTTTTGAGCACAACACTAGCACATTTGGGATGATACTTCTTTTGACCACAGTACGGGCAGTAAGATATCATCAAAGCTGCAGTGCATTTATACAACTGGCTGAAACAAAAATGATGTCCGTGAGCCACTCTTGGTCTCTCTTTCACTGTCACTCCTGTCGAGCTGGACACAAATGTGCTGGTGGGAGGGTACACCCTTCCGGCGATCATGGGGGAAAATGAAACAATAAAAGGAATTTATCATTTGTGTTTTTATATATTTTTTCTTTTGTAAAAAAAAAAATGTCTCATGGTCTTTCATACAGAGTAACATTGATTTTTGTTATATAAGCTGCACCATACTCATGACTCTCATAGAGACATTATAAGTACTCCCTGAGTTGGCTTTTAGACAAAACATATTCAGCGTTCACTCTGATAGGTGTTGAGGGGTTCTGCATCAGACGCAATTTGTTATTTAAAATCATCATTGGTAAAATAGAGGTACATGGACTTTTGATACTGCCTTAGGAGTGTGAAATGCTTAAGTACCATACCTGGTGGGATAAATGTCTCTTTCTCTCTCAACAAATTAGCTTTTTTATTCACAAGACTCTGCTGTACTCTGTCACCCCCTTGTTAACAGAAAAGTAATGGTGAGAGTTCACTCACAGAGTCTGCACCATTAACAAGACATTTCTCGTTTTATCTTCGTCTATGCCCTTGGCTCTCAAAGAACCTTTTATTTTTGAGTTATTGCTGCAAGGTGAATGGGCAAACATTTCAGCATTTCCAAATGCAATGTAATTAAAAAACGTGAAACTCCAAGTGAAGCGTAAATACAAAGTATTCTCAGCTGTTCTTTGGAGGTGATGAAATGGCAACACGTAAAAAGAGGCCCAACACCCTGAATTCCATCCTTGCTAATCCGTTTTTGCTTTGCATTGTATTTGAATATTTTAGTTAATCAGGCATTATACTTTTTATATTAAGGAGTTTTCTATGGAAATTAGAGGATTCAAAGTGCTATTTTAACACTTAAGCAGAGCAATGAGAAGAGTGTAAACTGGTTTGCCTACCGCCAATGGTCCCAGAATAAAGTTAGCACCATTCAAGCGTTTATTAAATAAGTGGAACCAGTTCAGGCAGGAAATTCTGGTCATTCTACATCACCTGTGCGGTTCTCTGCGTCAGCAAGTGTACTCCCAATCGCCAAGGTAACAGCAAACGACCAATTACGTTGGTCTATTTTAGCACAATCAGCACAAAGACCTTTCCTGCTCAATCTGATGCCTAACATGCAAGGTGAGAAATGTGTTTTGTTGCCACCTCCACCCCGGCCTCCACCTGTTTGGGTCTGTTCTGTCTGACAGTGGGGTGATTCTTAAGTTCTCCTCCCTTCATAATTTTGTTGTTTAGTATGTTCTTGCTATGCCATGGTAGAGAGCACCTCCAGAGCTCAACCTTCCGCCAAACTCAAATGCCATTATGTCTACATGTCAGTAACTTTGTTCAATCTTAATACATGAGTTAACCTGATTGAAATTACACTGAACAAAAATATGAACGCCCCACGTCAAATATTGATGCCACATGGAGTCAACAACTTTAAGTGAGCATATGCTGACTTTTACTTGCACAATAGGGATATTTCTCTTGATTTGTGTACCATTTTCAATCCATCTCTCTGTCAGTGAATATTTGCTCAGTGCTGCAGTGATTTCACTCAGTATATGGGTGTGGCATTTCCAGACGGTGATCAGACAGAATGAGAAATACCCAGACAGTCCTTATTCTGGGGACAATAAAAGGCCACTCCAAAATGTCAAATTTTGTCGAAAGTCATCATGCCTCAGATGTGTCAGGTCATGCCGGAACGTGCCATTGGCAAGCTGGATGCAGGGATGTCCACCAGAGCGGTCTGCATGCAGTTCCTTGAAGCAGAGCACATTCCAGTTCTGGACTGGCCTGCGTATTCACCTGACATGTCGCCCATAGAGCATCTTTGGAATGTTCTGTTCGATGTGTCCGCGACCATGTTCCATTTCCGGATAATGTGCGCCAGCTTAATGTGGCCCTCCGGAAAGAATGGAAAAAAATTCCACAGGCCATGATAGACAACCTGATCAACTCCATGCGAAGGAAATGTGTTGCTCTGAGAGACGCAAATGGTGGACACACAAGATATTGAACATTCAATTTCTTCAACCTCAATGTGTTCAAAGGATTGTCACTCCTTTGCAGATGCCAATATCAAGATGTAATGGACGGTGATCTGAAGATCAGCCATTGACAAAAATGAATTTTGATTCGCTTCATATTTTGCATAACCCTAATGTTAATAAAAACTCAAAAATTTGACTTGGGGCATTTATATTTTTGTTCACTGAATCATTTGCTTCAACATGATTGAAAAGCCTCAGGCTAGTGCTATTTCTTAGTCCTTTCATGTTGGATGGAGGGCTGACTGCACACTGCGATGACTCACTATCTCACTTGAGTTTGAATGTAGTATTACGAGATAGGAAGGGCTGGATACTTCAATAGATACCTCTTCATCACAAATATACAGATATCTTTGGCATGACATCAGAATTGTTATTACCTCCCATTCTGTTGAGAATCTTAACTCATTTTTGAATGGCTTTATACAAAAATTCAGGCAAAACCTTACTTTTATCACCTTTAAACGGTATTATTTCACTGGTAGGAAGCGAAAGGATGAGAGTGAAGTGTATGAGGATGGGTTTTGTTGCCCCGACAGCTCGTCCCATCACCACAGGATTCACTGCCATGTGGAATGAGAAAAATTACAATATTCCATTTTCAAGGAAAACAAAAGTAAAGGAAACATACAAAGGGTGCCGAAGAGCAATTCATCAAAAAAATGATTTAGATGAATACTCCAGTGTTTATATCTTATAGAGAGTGCTAGTGATGGGCGGGATAAGTATTTTTGCAGCCTGTGGGGAATGCTGTTTGACGTGCCCTCCACAGACCTCAGCAAAGGAAATAGTTTGGCCTGTGATCTATAATGATCTTTGCATAATAGCCAATTTATGCAAGGGCAGAGCGCTGCTCACCAGCATCTTGGATGATCTTGGGTGCCAAAATTGTTGACAGCAAAATAGAGTCAACTATACCGTCCAAATCTCAATCTACTTCATTCTCCTCGTATACATGCAAATAGACAACATCATTTATATTGTATTATTGCTGTGTTTTTTATTTCTGTAACTCTCAATTTATATTGATCATGCTCCATGTTGCCTATGCTTGTGCATGTGTGTGTGTGCGCGTTTGTGTGTGCGTGCGTGCGTGTGTATGTGTGTGTGTGTGTGTGTATTTACATGCGTGCGCATGTGTTTGTTTATGTGTTAAGGACAAATGATAAAATTGTGCATAATTAATGCAACCATCTTGTCTAGAGTAAACTAGTGTGGGCAACTGTCATGTAATCTCATTAAAAATGTATTGCATATGTTACCAAACAGAAATCGCAAGAATGGTCAAGGCCGGAAAAAAAAAATCGAATTTGATATCAGCTGACATTTCCATTCTCCATGTTAAAGATGACATCTTTGTGAGGCATCGCGCTTCCACCAAGCTTGGCTATTCAGTAAAAGTCTTTACTGTTTTCCAGTAGTGAGCACTGTTGCCAGTTATTTGAATAATTGGCCTGGTGATGGCAGGGAAAGAGTTGTAGGTAAGCTAGATAGCCCTAAGCTTTTCCCGTGATCTAAGATCTTTTTTCTTTGTTTGTTTGTTTTTGCAAACTGGCCCTCGGCTCGACTGCAGGCCTGTGTTTATTTTATTTTGCGACCTGCAACTCTTTAATGTCTGTGGATATCCTTGGGTTTCGGATGTCTGTGGTTGTCCAGCGACATCTCTATTCCACCGTTTGTAGTAGTAGCAGCATGTGTCCCAAAGTACTTCTAGTCTTATTGACAAGCAATATTAAAGTAGCGAGCCTTATTTTGTGCAAAGAACACAGGCTTGCTCTCATCTTTTATGGCCATTAGAAGACCCACTATTTTGACAAGCCTGCCTCACAAACTCTAATTAGCAAGGATTTGTTTTCACGGACAAAAAAACACTAGAGCTGAAGGGAAAAACAAGATTGTTTGAGTTTTTAAAAGGGACTCCCACTCCATTGATCAGGATGAGAAGTGAATGCTTGCCACTCACCAAATAAAGGTGTTTTCTTTCCCTCTTTTTTTAAAATATTTTTTCCTGGCATTAGAAAATAGATTCAGCAAGCCACATTTTCAAGTTATGTGAAGTACAATGTCATAACTAAAATATTAAAAATATTCATATTGCTGAATAGGAAGTAGGAGAAAAGGCAATGCCATTCAAAGCTTGAGTAACTTCCGTCAACTATGAAATAACCTCAAGACAATGAATAATCATTCTGATTGGCCAACTGTCATTGAGAGCTGGTTTTTCTTGTCACTCATGACTTAAATGAGCAATTAAAGCTAAAGCAGATAGTAATTGCACAGTCAACTGTCCTCACCTGGTTTATTGGGACTTAAAGCTAACGTAGACTGATCATGTTCCGTACACATTTCCTCTTTTCCGCAAACGTCAGCAACCATTCCTCTTTTGTTGAGAGGATCCGCCTCTTGATTGTGTGTTTACTCTCAGGGGGAATGTTCATCGGACAAGCGACACTTTGATTGACAGTATTTGATCCAATAATATTTGAGAAAACCAGGAGAAACTGCCGTCTCCACCTCTGTACGGAAGACCATCTGGGCTGGCAGTATTCCGTACAGTTGCTGGACAGTGTTCCGTACAACATGCGCGAGTTTAATTCTGTGGTAACGTAATACACAATACTAAAGTAAATATTATTAATGCATTATTCATTCATTAAAGAATGTATTCAAATGATCCAAACTTTATTATTATCACTGAAGTTTTATACATAAATAAAACTTTATACGTAAATAAAACTTCTGAAACGTCATAGAACCAGTAGCTGGCGGTAATATGCCTAAGGTTTGTAAACCACCGTTAAGCCCCAAAGAAGAAGAAGACAGAAAAAGAAAGATGCCGTGTTGAGAGACCTGCTGCTGCCTACTTTGGTCGAAAGAACACCAAGCGTCACGTAAATTAATGGTTTAAAAGTCATCTAAAAGCATTTTTTTTTTCAACAAAATGGTAATTTACTTAACTTCCAATAACCAAATAATATTTTTAGACAGATTACAGCTCTTTATGAGGCAATGTTAAGATGTTGCGCTCTCCCCAAAATGGCAGCAGATCCGGGCTGGGGTCTCCCTAGCTTTCACTTTCGGCTGTGGGCGGCGCACCTGGTAAACTTACCGGAATAGCGCCTGATCGGATCGCGTGACCTCTCTCGTCTTGGGGGGAGTCGAAAGGGGACAAAATGATGATAAAGCAGGTATACATTTTATTAATTACCTGGAAGAATTTATTTTGCGATCGGACGGATAAGTTCATTTGTACGGAATATGGTCGTTGTACGGAACATGGTCAGTCTACGTTATTCTTACCTTTCTAGCATGCTGCACAGCACTTAGTAAAAATTTGAACATGAGCAACTCCCTCTCCCTCCAAAGTCCCACCCTCCTCCACCTGCCTGACCTCTGAGGCTCCCCTCCTCCCCTGATGTGTGCGGTGAGAGAGTGAGCAGGGCGAATGAAGCTGCTTTCACACCGGACGCGAAAATTTTTTTTCGCACGACAGATTATATTCAAAGACAATGCAAACACGCAAATCTTGCGTGTATTCACGTCTTTGCATTGACTTTGAATGTAATCTGGTGTACGAAAAATTTGTTTCGCGTCCGGTGTGAAAGCATCTTGAAACAAGGCAATGGAGTCAGATTCAGAGGCACCGGTTAGTGAAAACAAACCAACAGTAATTACATAATATTCACTTCTATATGTAGTATCAAATAAAAGGCCCTCGTAACGTCTGACGAACTGCCATTAACGTTATTATAGTAGTAATTATAACAGTTCAGCGCCTCTTTGTTCAGTCAGATGCGTCGTTTTTCGGCAGAATTCATACATATTTTCTTGCAAAACTGCTGTCAAAATGTCTTACCTCATCAGAATTGTCCCGATAACATTAGTCTATAAATTAGAAGCAGTTGCAGCTCCTGTTTTGTCTCTACCGTTCTGCTGCTGTACCAGAGAGGCGCGCGACTCGCAAGCGGTGACAGCTGTAGACAACTGAATCGGACGCGACGACAGATGACAGACAGGAGGCTCAGCAAATCATTTTATTCAGAACGAAGAAAATGATTGGTCAGACTTTTATCAGAAATACATGAGAAATGATTATATGAGTTTCAACGCCTGGTGGATTTCTTTCACATTTTAGTGTGCCATACGCTTATAAGGAACATTTTAAGATTACAAAAGAAAGTGTAAAAATGCCAGAAAGGTAAGAATTGCTTTAAAAGGGTGGTGAAAACAAAAACCAACATTGTGGCCCTCCAGAACTGGGGTTGGCTACTCCTGCATTAAAAGTTGGTTAGATTGGTTTTAAGGGGCCTAATGAGTGCCAAGTAAAGAGTCCCCACACCATAATAGCACCACCACCAGCCTTAAATGTCGACACAATTTGGGATGGGTTCATGAATTTACGTTGGGTTTAGTAAATTCTGGCCCTGCTATCTGCATATTGGGTAGAAATCGAGATTTGTCAGAAAATTCTCCAATTTTCAATTGTTCAGTTTGTTGGCTTTTACCCACTGTAGCTTCGGTGTCCCGTTCTTTTCTGACAGGAGTGGAACCTGGAGTGGTCTGCAGCTGTAATCCATCCACTTCAGAGTTTGACATGTTGTAGATTCAGACATGCTCCTCTGTATAAGCTTTCAGTTGCTGCCGCCTCCCAGCCAACTTGAACCATCCTGGTCATTCTCTTTCACTCTCATTAACAAAGCATGCTTGTTTCATTTCATTTCTTTTTTTTTCTGGTCGTCACTGTATTGCAAGTACTAGAATACACAAACACATACAAAAGTACAAGGCTGATTTTTCAATGTCCTAGTGGGGACCAAAAAATATGTTTGTGCCAGAGTTCTTTGTCCATAACCCCAAAATCTACAATACCTAATTAACCCTCACTTATACAAGCCCCCAGAATAAACAAATTTTCAACCTTAGTTCAACATCCCACCTGAAACCACGTCATAATTCTAACGCCTAACCTTAAAACTAGACCTACGTATATCTAACCATAAACCCAGTTGTAACCCCAGAACTAAACCTTAGCCTTGGCCCAGAATAAAACCTTTTCCTTTACAATACATGTGGGGTCTTTTAGTCCCCACAAGGCATTTTTTATTCCTTCAAAGTGCAGAAAAACATGTACACAGGAACAGGCGCACACACACACACACACACGCCAACACACACACATACCGAGTGGCCATGGGAAAGGCCAGACAAATTCAAAATCTAAACTGCAAAGGGCCCACAGGAAGGTTACCAGTGGCACACTGGTCTAAAGTACTGTATTGCTTGCCCAGAATAAAGCTCTGTATGACCTAAAAATCATGAACTGTCGAGGGGGATGCCCATTCCTAATCAATAACAGTCGATGGCTGAGGTATTCGACACAGCACAGAAATCAAATACTGGATGGTCTAGATAAAAGTCCTATGCACTGCACTAACAAAAAGGGAAAAAAAATCCTGAAATACAGTACTCTTGAAGAAAAACACGGGGAGCACCTTGGGGGGGGTACTGAATACCAGCGGCACAGGATGAATGAAAGAGCACATTTAGCTAATACCTGCTTGCTCAAGAGGGTAATGTCTTGGAGTCAAAGAAATTTAAGCAGAAAAAAGCTGGGAAATGTGGACAAGACAATGATCCAATATATACCTCAAAATCAAGCATGACATACTTAAAAGAACAGAAGATTAAGGTTTTTGGAGAGGCCTTCACAGTCCCTTGACTTGAATGTTATTGAAAATCCAAGGGCATGTCTGAAATGTGCAGCGCATGCAAAAAGACACAAGAACATCTCTGGATGATTATGAATGAGGATGATTCTGCGGGGGAGAATGGGGGTGGGGGGTGGGGGGGATAAAAGACTCGGAGCAAGGGAACAGATTGTTAGCTGGTGACAAGACTTGCTTGCTCAATATGATTTCAGCTCATAATGTTACAACACTAACTGAGCAGGTTTCCAGCACCTTCATTACTCATTAAAATAAATATTTTCTTTCTTTTCTGTTCAGTTCAGAAAATTTTAAGTCCATGCGCATTAAAACAACATCAAGCAATGTTTTAAAATTCACGTTTGTTTCCTGTCTAGGTCATGCTGAATTCTCAGAAAATCTCCAACCCTTCCACAGCCCTCGTATCTCATTAAGTAGTTCATCCCCTGTTCCAGCAGTCTTTATGGGTTTTGCAGTTTTCTACCTCAATTGATTTATGGTCTTATTTTATCCCCGCCTCCTAACATGCTCTTTTGTATGACTCACCCATTTTGTATGACTATCTTGTCTGTGTAATTTTGTTGTGGCGTCTCAGTCTTTGTTGCAGTATCTTTGCCTCCTGCTTCATGTTATCTTCCAGTTGCCTGATATTGAGCCAAGCTCTCGTTCTTCCATGTTTGGAATTATTAGAAAAGAAAAGAATTAATCTTACTTTGTGAGCACTGTATTAAGAACGATCTCTCTGTTCTCTTCAGGTCTCCAGAATAGGGACTGAGTCCATATAAAGACTTTGTTCCTGATTGCGAGCACTGCAGCTGCTGCGGTACGCGTATTGACTAGACGGCTTCTGACCCCAGGACAGTTCCTGACCGTGGTTTGGATAGTCCCCATTACAGCTACCGGCCAATCGCCTGACTCGGACTGCTGCTCACTTTGAACTTTCCTTTGTCCTCTTCAGTTCTGTTTGCCAGATTTTTGATAATAAATGCGCCCCTCGCAGCTTTCACGACCGATCTGCAAGTGGTTCCTCAACCGGCTTCGTATCATAACCAGCTCCGCAGAAGTTGGGACGATTAGGAAAATGTGCATAATAACAGAAAGCAGTGATTTTTAGATTCACTTCAGCTTGCTTCAAATTGCAGACAGCATGAAGACAAGATATTTAATGTTTTGTCAGCTCAACTTAATTTGATTTGTAAGCATAAACCCATTCCTGCCATTCAAACCTGCAAAGCATTGCAAAATTAATGGAAACGAGGGAAATTAAGGACTTGTAATGGGGTTAAAAAAAAAATGTGAATAATCATGTTATTTAAAGCAGCAATCATGATTTTGTACGAAGGCACCTTTCATGGATGGCCTTGCACTGGAGGAGTGAAGATGGGCTGCGGATCTCCAATAACACAAATGCATAAGGAAATCATTGAAAGGTTTAAAAAAGATGTTCCTCAGAGAAAGAGAGAAATTGATTTTGATATTTCATCCTCTGTGGTGTAAAAATTAATTCAAAGAGTCTGGCGAATTTCTTTACATAAAGAGCATGGCCGCATGTCAAAACTCTGAACTCTAATCACTAATCACTCAGATGGCAGAGCATCAAGAACCATCATTTATCTGAAAGTGATATGGTCACATGGGCTCAGGATTGCTTTCAAACGTGCTTAAAACTTCACTCTTTAACAAGGAAACCATAAGTTACCTGTGTACAGAAGTGCTGTCAACTTCTCTGGGCTTAAAGGCATCTGCGATAATCCATAACACTGTAAAACATGTATTGTGATCAAATGAATCAATATTTGAGATCTACTTTAGTAAAATGGACACCCTATGTTCTGGACTTAAGGAGAAAGGGACCATCCTGTTCATGGCAACAAGTCCAAAAGCCATACTTTGGCTGTGCCATGGCCTTTGCAAGGGTAACGTACATTTTTCTTAAGCCACCATTCATGCTAAAACAAATGAAGACCACAATGGAAAAATGATCAGTCACATTTTCACATTGTGGAGAAATGATTAATTAAAAATTCAAAAAAATCTTAGAAACAAGGCACTGAAAAATATGTCAAAATGTAGTATATATAAAATATTATATATTACTTTATAATACATAAAAAATACAAAAATGCTAAATTAGGATCACTCTTCCTTCGTGGTCTTCATATATTGACTTCAAGACTTTACTGGAGATGCCCAAACATACTTCAATAAGTAATCTGCATGCGTTATGTAGGATAGGCTGCTTATGAGAGCATGAGCGCTGGGCTCGCCTGCCTGTTGTCCCCACTTCTTTCCAGCATAAAACTTGTGGTGGATATTAAAACACCAAATGCGACAAAAATGACTCCAGACTGTTGCACAGTTTAAGGCTTGTTTGCAGGGACAAATAGGACAAAATTACACCTGAAGCACTTCACTTCACTATCCCTTAATATTTTCAGTTCCTAAGTGTTAGGTTGGTGTTTTCAAAAAGTAATTGTCAACATCAAAAAGTGGTAAATACTGCCTCAACTTTTTTTTTTTTTTTTACTGTGTTGCAAAGGTCAAAATTGAATTATTTTGAAAAATTTATTACATTCACACAGTGAAGCATCAAACAATATCCTGTCATGTTGTTTTCAACAGAATGCCAATAAAAGATTATTTGCACATCAGTTTTAATATTTATTTAACACACCATCCCAAATCCTTCTGATTATGGGTTGTTCAAAATGTGCAACATGGTCAAACTTTTGCATGCCACTGTAGTGTATGTAAAATGTTCATGTGTGGATGTCCGCCAAAACTGGTCAATTATTTATAGAATAATAGTGATGGGGAGTGAACAAAATATTTGAACCAAAACAAAAAATTGAATGCTCAATAGCAGCAGGAGTATGCTCTGCGGGCTAATCAGCTTCACTTTGCTTGGCAAGTTTCCAGTGAAAGATAAACATTGTTCTTAACCAGCTAAAGAATTAACACGCACATTTCTGGTGCATTGGTCTCAAAAATGCCAACATTATTTATGGTGGCTTCAAGGAGCTGTATGAAAGTGTATGGCAACATATGCCCAACAACAACATGAACAAATGAATGAATAAATGAATAAAGCAACAGCAAAAAAAAATTGGAAAGTAAACTGAGACTGCAAGTCAAAGCTCTCTGACCGAGGTTAATGGACATAAGTTTGATTATTTGCTAACACCCACAGAAGTACCACACTAAAAATCGCTGCAAATTGGATCAATCCGTATTTGAACAAGACTGAACAAAAACAATGCCATGAACTCCAAATAGCCAGTAACTGTGTCATTATTTTTTGTACGAGTGTGGTCTGACACAACGACCGTGGAAGGCGGTGGTAGTGCAGTTGAGATGACAGACAATCATGAACATACAGAGCAAATTATCTCAGTATTCATGGAGTTTGCGTGGGGGGATGACAGCTTTCTATCCAACTGCTTCAGAAGTGTTTTGCTGAAGTTCTACAAAAAAGACACAGCAACAGTACACACAGTTACAGCCTCTGGTAGTCTTTCAGGTATTCTCATATTTCACTCTTTGTGGGCCTCATCAAAAAGTCTGAGGTTTCATATTTCTCTCTTGAACCTTTTTAAAGTTTGTGGCAGTGGCAGAGCCAGTGGGGGGGCAAAGACACATCCCTTTCTGACAAGAATTAGTCCTGGCTAGTTCTCAATCATTTTCCTTTATTGACGTGTTTTCCAGTTATCACAATTGGCAACTGAAGACACGGTTTCTCTCCATATGCGATCTAACAGCGATGAAATCATGGGCTAAATTCAGTACAGAAAAATTATTTACTTATTAATAGGCCAATGCTTCGCGTTGATTGAACTGGTCTGTGTTCCAAAGAAACGGACTTTCGCTCTCGGTATTGTGTGGGTCGATAAAAAAAAAAAAAATTGCCACTCGACAGTTAAATAGGTTATATAAAGTCTGTGGCCCAAGCTATTTGTGTGAGAGTAGACAGGTATGCAATTTTGAACAACTTTGATTTAAATACTGCAAATACGCATTCAGGTGAATGATTGTCTTAACCTAATCTGGGAGAACAAGCAGCACCTGTTAAGTGCGGAGCGCTCTCGGAGTGAACCTTTTGATAATCATGAAAATGACTGAAACAAGTCAGGACTAATAATTCTTTTAAACGGATGTCTTGTGCAACACAATTCTCTGTTCTTGTTCCGCCACTGTACTGAATTTAGCCCGCGATTTAATCGCTGCTAGACCGCATATATATAGAGAAACCGTGTCTTCAGTCACCAATTTCGATAATTGGAAAACGCGTCAATAAAGGAAAATTATTGAGAACTAGCCAGGATCAAATCTTGTCATAAAGTGTCTGTGCACCTCCGCCACTGGTTTGTGGTCAGGCCAGATCAGGAGACCACAGGAAAACTAGCCTATTCTGTTTCTTTCAAGAAAAAATGTTAATCCTTGCTCTTGTATTGCAATTCACTTTTTCCTCTATGCTTCAGCTGTTTTCCACAATTTTATATTAATTTAGCAGCGTTGTTTGCATGTGCCTTTAGCTTGATATATTTGTAGTTCCTGTTTTATCGTCCTCAATTTTGAGTAAACTGTGATTTTGGTTATTCTCCGTAGGTCCCTTTAATGCCAGCTGTCTTTTCTATGAGCTTTTCTATGAGTCCAGCTGAGTGGCAACACTCACGATTCTTTGTTTTAAGGCTCTCAACTTGCTTTTTTGTGCGGCTAAGTTAGATGCTTGTGGAAGGCATCTGTACATTAGTTTGAGTTTTGCATTAACTCGTCTCTATTGTGAGAGTTTTTTTTTCCTTTTTCTTAATACTGGTGTAACCCTCGGTTTTCGAATTGGGTAGCGTGCTCGGGGCTGTGGAAAAGAGCGGTTACAATTGGAGTTTCATGAATCACTCTTTAATCTTCTAATAGCTACATCCAACAAACAGGAGCGCAACCTCTTGATTTGCTACTACTTCCTTTTCTTTCTGTCCGGTTCCTCCTTTCTCGTTGAAACAAACACAAGTAGGAACCAACATTTTCTTCACACATTGTATCCAACCCATGCATCACAAAATCAGTGCAGCAACTTAGGTTACAAAATACTCAAACAGAATATAATGCATACAATAACGACAATTACACTGATGCCACTTGGGTTGAGAGTTCCGCTCATTTAACATGAGCAAGTATCTTTGCATGTTGGTGGGAACTTTAGCCTGACCTTCGAACCCGGCAGGGATCAGCCCATTGTATTTGTGAGTCCAAACTTAAGAGGACTTGATGCGCATTGGCCTGTCCGAGAAATGTGACTTTGTGTGCCTTTTGGATCGGTTTTTGTTTGGTAATGCAATTAAATTTCTTACAAACCTTTTTTGGGCCATTAACTTCTTTGCACAGAAGCCAAATTTGGCTATTTATGGGTTACTCAATTTAATGCTGTATAATTCAAGATTAAAGCTTCATAAAGAGGAAAAATGTGGCTTTACTCAGAAAAGACACTTACGGCACTTAGAATTACATTGTATTTCAGTTAATTTTCATGATTTTGGTGGAGAAAATGGAAACATAAAAAATCTTCATCTGAATTCACCATTAAAATTGCAAAAAATTAATACTGAGAATGGAAAAACGGCTGAGGCTTCAATCTATGCATTTCTCGGATCATAAACTGCTTTACCACAAGTAGAATTCATCTCCAACGTTACATTCTAGATTACCTACATGATATTAGCCAAATTACACAGCTGAACAAGTGTCTCCCCGACGTCTGAGATGTTGCACTGCCAAAGCGTCAATTAATCATGTATTTAACACAAATGAAATTCTGAGGCAGGAAATTTTTTCTGAACTAATGATTTTCTGGTTGAGTTTATTATGAATTTTTCAATATAAGTGCAGCTGAACATCAGTAACCTCTCCAAACACAAAAAATGCCTTTCCTGGATATTAAAGTTTAGAGTTTTGCCCAGTCCCCCAAGCCAGCACACACAGTCAATAAATAAACTGCTGATTAAACGGTCAGGACATTTACTCTGCAATGAAACCGACAGTTCTGACGTCCGAGCTCACTAACTCATTTCAACACTGATGAGGAACAAGTACAACTCACTAACTCAGTGATATCTGAATTCTGAAATACACCTTATTCTAACAGAATAGACATTCCACTTTCAGGGAAGATAAACTATACATTTACTCCCTGGATCAAAAAGAACCGTGCAATGGACGTACCAGGGGGTCCATCCAAATGCATGGGAAGTTCACGTTTTAAACTGGAAAAAACTTTGGCATTCGACTTTGTAGAATACGGTATTCATTCCAAAACAGAAAGCTTTTTCATGAATCCCTCCTTCTCCGGAGACCGATGTATCCAGTAGAAGGAACCCTCCGGTCCTGTTCCATTCGAAATAATTCCCATTGACCATGTCCTTGTCTCATTTAAATCCTGTAAACGTAACTGAACACTTCAAGGCCAGTTTTGCGAGTCTTTTTTTCCCCTCTATATCGCGTCTAATTCAGCCACATAATGTGCGCAACGTAGACAGGATGCAACCGAGCCTGCTGATACACATAGGCTTGTGTGCTCTGTGTTTGTCCAATCAATCTGTTTCGCTTACTGTAGAATGTTTAAACACTCGGGAGTTGGATAAGAAACAAGCCAATCAATACATTGTTACCGGGGGAATTTCACGTGGGCATGGAGTGTAATTGTGCAGTTATGAAGAAGAGCCTGAGTGTATTATTGAGTGATTGGCGATCAACAGCAGTACTCGGGAGGATATAAGGAAGTGCTGAATTTGTCGATGAAAGAATCTACACTTAAATCCACGGTAGGGAACTACGCATTTTTTTGAAAGAGATGACTGTAATTAACAGTAGAATGTGAGAGAATCAATACCATGTAGAATTTTTTGCTTCAAAAAACTGAGTTTTCTGAACCATTAATTGGAATACCGTTTACTCACTGTAGCTAAAGTGGTTACTACACAGGACAACGATTTTTTCTGTCACAATAGATCATTTTTTTTAGACCGCTGGATCAATACTATGGGCAAAGATATTAACCAATTTGCACATCAGGCTTAGCTGAGGAGTTTCATTCATGCAACTCCTGAAAAACAGGGATTGGAGGGAACTTCTCCATACTCTCAATCGTGTTTCAGCTCTGCCTGCCTGTGAATATTCAATAACTGATCCGGGGGTGCCATCTCGTGGTCGAGTACTGTAACTACGTCCTGAAATTTACAGTTCTATAGACGCGAGCGTCTACATCTGCAGAAAGGGGTTAAGTCTCTGTGGTCTGGCCGAGATTTGGGATGTTGTACATTCTCACAGACATGCGCATACAGATGCATTAGCCCATGCTTACACGCCTGCGCATGCGCATTTTAATATATATATTTTATAATTGCCTGTAAATTAAAGAACAACATACACACCGATGAGCCAAGACGTTATGACCTCTCCCTGATGAAGCAAATATTGATTGAAGCATCTGAAAACAGACCATAGATAATGAAGGAACAGTTAGTTCTGGTTGATTTGCTGGATGCAGGAGAAACCGTGGTGTCATCGAAAAGGGCAAAGGCTCTATGGCCAGATGACTGGGCAAGAGCATCTCAAAAGTGCTATGGCTTGTGGGAAGCCCTCAGTCAGCAGTGTTGAAAACTTACCCACAGCAGTCTGAGGCGGCATAAATCACAGTGTGGGGCGCCCAAGGCTCATCGCTGTGAGAGAGCAGACATTTAGTCTGATCCGTATTGAATTATATTGTCCGTATTGTCTGGTCCGCTATTGTGGCACACGTCGCGGAAAATTTAAAGGTGGTAACGGGAGATATATGTACACAACAATCAGTGCATATTACCCCACCACATAAACTGGTCAAAGTGCCCATTCAAACCCCTGCCCACAGATGAAAAAACCTGAAAGGGACATGCGAGTGTCAGAGCTGTGCTTCAGAGCAGCTGAAGAGAGTCTTCTGACCCGGTGATTTCTGTTGCCCTTTACATCATGTATATTGGCCGGGTACATGTATGGTATTACCTGGGGAAGAGATGGCATCAGGATTCACTTTGGATGGGAGACAAGCAAGTGGAGGGTACGTAAGACCCGCTGAAATGTTTTGCTGGGAAACCCGACGTCTGGGCATGAATGTGCACTTCAGTTTAATGGAGATGTTTTGGCGGCTTGAAGAGAACCAACAGCATACTAAGCAGGTGGTCATAATACTACAGATGTTTGTTTATACCGTATAACCTTGTCGATGTCCGTATATTTATTCATGCAAAATGTTTATACTCACATACTAAATAAAATAATAAATTCTCATTGGTGACATAAGCACACACACACACACACACACACACACACACACACAAACTGATCTCGTTTAGTCGTAGCTTTCAAAAATCCTTCTGCCATGGTAAAGGGGACAGCATACAGTCGCTGTTCAGTATCACAGGAAATTAAATATCATGAAAAGGGAAAACAGGTTTTGTTTGAACAGCAGGATTTAGTCCAATAGTATTGGCAGAATACACGATTATTTCGAGGGAAAAGATGGCATCAATATGACATAAAAACATGATTGGACTATTTTTCATGATGATGTTTAATTCTGGCTGGGTGGACAAATAAACACCAAAATCACTCCATGAGAAGAACAAATAGGAGAAATTTAGCCATCAGTAGTTTGCAGCAAAACTAAATTAAATGTTTAAAACAATACTTAATCTACCCTAAATGTTCCCCAAGCAATTCTGACTCAAAAAGAAGCGTTCATGCAACTGCAAAGTGTAAAAATTACTTTGTTCCCAAAGTTGATTTTATGGTACTTGTTGGGTAATTCTAATCAAGAGAGAATAAAATTGCATTATAATACCTAAATGTTTGGCCCTGAATGCTTTTCTAAATTGCTATCCATTATTAAGTTTTAAGTATTTCAACTGGCAATAAAACAATTAACAGATTACATCCCTTTCTCGCAAGCTCATTCATGCTTTCTGCTCAAATAGCAAGTAGAAACGTGAAAATGAAAAATCAAGTTACAGTTCATCTTGTCCATATCTAATATCATCAGTGATGTGTAAATTAACCACCACTCTCTGGATCCTCCTTTGACATGCTTCAGCATAGCATATAATGGTGACAGGACTCTTCGTCTCCGGATTTTTTGTCTCCCTGGACTTTTCGTCCCTGAGGACTATTATAAGGGTTAAAGTGAGCGTTGGGGATGGTGTCATAATACAGGAAGAGGGTAAAGCATTAATGGGGATGAGCTATGGAGGGAGGAAGAATCCGGGGACGAAAATTCCTAAGGGACGACAAGTCCAAGGGCAAAAAAGTCCGGGGACGAAAAAATTGGGGACGAAAAGTCCCGGGATAAAAAGTTTGGGGATGAATAATTTTAGAGCCATATATAGTGTAGGGAAATCAATGGACACCAGAATTAACACGCTCTTATCCGTGTTTACCTTCCATTGTGTCTGAAAACCGCGAAGGGTAGAAAAATCAAACTGAATATTTTCAGCAGCCAGATTAATATTTAAACAGAAAATATACTTATAATTTGGCAGATCTTTTTGTTGGCCGAAGCTGTGTCCAGCATTCACCAAAGCAGACGGGGGGAAAAAAGGTGGGAGAGGGTTTTTGCTATGACCACCTGTCAATCACTAGGATTGTTTCAACCAATGGGAGAGGTTTGCTGGCTACAGCAACATGCAATAATTGGTTCTCATCAATAAGCATATGCCAACTCCTCTAATTTCAAAAATTCATCATGGTGGCACGGTGGCACTATGGGTAGCGCTGTCACCTCACTGTAAAAATAATGGTGGGTTTGAATCTGGCCTATTTGCAGGAAGTTTGCACGTTCTATTTTTGTTTGTGTTAAAGCACTCTGGTTTCCTACCACAGTCCAACGTCTTGTTTTTTTTTTTAGCTTACTGAAGACCCAAAATTGCTGAGGATATGAATGTGTGAGTGAATGATGTGTGATCGCGATGATGAATTGGCAAACTTTCCATGATGTGTCTCTGACTCTGCCCCATTGCATGCTGGGATAGGTTTCAGCTCCCCTTGATAATGACTGGGTGTAAGTAAGATAGACAATGGATGGACGGATGGATGGATGGATAAATCCCCATTGTCCAGTATAAGATTAACATCCTAATCCATGTCTTGGCAGAGCATGGGCACATGAGTTAACATGATTTGAGAACTGCTGCAGATATCGCAGTAAACAATGATACAAAAAATATGCAGGAAACGAAGGTATATGCCAATATACATATTAATTATGTCATTTACAAAGATTATGTGATTCATTTTGGAAAATGAGAGCTAATAATTTTGTGCCCCTAGAAGAATTTATTTTAAAAATATGATTAATTAGATTCAGTCACGAGTTGTTAGCAGAATCTCACTGTACAGTGGAGGCACCAACACAGAATCATCATGAGGACAAATTATGCAGAATATAAGCAGTGTTAATAAAACAAGAATCAGAGATGAAGACATGCCAAGTGCATTTCACCGTACGGCACTTTAAAATATTTACAGCCTATGTACACAAATTCTTATATCAGATTCAGAGATTAATATTTCAAGCACTACTATATTTAATATTTAATTAATACATTACTTTAGAGTTCTTTAGAAAAGTTTCAGAACTTAAAAATCCTTTTAGTTTTAATCACTCAGGGCATAAAAATGCAAAAGGCCAAGGTTGGAACACGGAACATTTCTTGTTTCACATTTCTGTTTGGTGCATAACCCTTGAATATGCAAGGGTACATGTAAATGTATACTTGTTTGTGACACATAAGGGACAGTCCTGTACCTGCATCACTGAGTACAATTTCAGTTTTCCTGAGTGCACACTCAGAATTTTATCATCTAACTTCTTTCATTTGATCAGTAATAAAGATATGGCCCTGCAAGGCACTGGATTGTGCTGATAATCTGCTAAAACCCATGTGTTACACTGAACCACATTATCTTGCACACTGATCGAATTACACTGCAATAATGTGAAAATCAAATACCATTTTTACTGTGTACACTTCAATTCATGATGGTTAAAAAAGAAAAAAAGTAGCACATGAATCCACATACTGTATGGTAATGATGAGAATCTATCTGAGCAGTACATGAGAGAGAGAGAGAGAGAGAGAGAGAATGTTTGCTTGCAAGCTCTTTTATTTGTCAGTGTAGGCATGTGAGTATAAAGAAAATCCACAGCATCTCTCATCAAAAATCTGACACAAAGCCCAGACGTTCATGTATTCCAGGTACTGAAAAATAGCATGGCCATAAAGAAGGAGAGAATGACCTGTTAGAAGAGATAAAAGTATTTTATGGGGTATTTTCCACAGGAGACGTAATATGTTACCCAGAACTGCCTTGTTTGTGCAGTTGGATACAACAGATTGTTTGAAAGTTTTATTAATCCCTTGGAGAAAAAAAAAAAGCAAAATAAGCCAAAAAAAAATAAAAAAATACAACCATACATACCACAGTAAAGAAGAAATTGATAATTATTCATTTCTCCCTCTTTTTTTGCTAGCAAGTAATAGTACTGTATATCTCAACCTCCATATCAAAAAAAAAATCCTTTGTTTTCAAACCGACAAATTCCTCTGCGTTTTCTCCCTTTTTAGCTGCTTCACAAGCATAGCAAGTACCTACCTTGTGGCAGAAATTTGTCAGACTTTAATTGCAAATAGTGACAAAGTGCTCTGACAAATACAATTGGATGGACTGACTGATTGAATTAATGATTGATTGTGTATAGGTGTGTATGGTGTTAATACGCTGCTGACATCACTGTGCCTTGCAGAATGGGTAACTTTCCCCGGCCCCTAAACCCACATCTTTCTTGCTACCCTCCCCCAGGTTTACATAACCTCATGTGGGTGGATTCAGTCCTGTTTCACCGAGCAGCCGCACATTCTCCAAGTACCAAGAGTCAGAACCTCTGCGAAATGATGAGTCACTTGCGCGTCACATCAGATAATGGCTCTCTATTAATTTTGACATGAATGGGTTTAGACTTCAGAGAACAGCCTACTGTCCAGTGCTCTTAATTTAAGAGTAGATTAGGGAATCTAGAAGAAGCAGGACAAAGGCTCATCACTCAAGACATTACTGCTCATGTCAAAGCAGACTGGGCAAACAAGTCTCTACCCAGAGAAGTACAATGTGAGGGGGAAAAAAATGCTACAGCTAAAATTTTTAGCTGAAAGCATGACTATTACAAGGGAGATAATGCTGCAAAATGTTCCCAAACGGAACATTTGGAAAAGACGTAGCATTACCTGCTTATTGACGCGAGTGTTAATCCAGCTTTTCCATATCAGAGAAGTATAACTGCAGTTGATGCCAGAGACGAACAGCAGATTTTGTGGAGAGCATATGGCTTTGTGTATGGCAGTTCACATCGGCGATGAGATTTTATTCACCCTCAAAACTGCAACAGAGATGGTTGTAAGCAGCATAACGAAAGATGATGGAGCTTGAGCACACTCTCCCACAATCTCAGAAATCATCCCAGTTTATTGTTTTTTTTTTCATGTTAATTTATTACCTCTTTTCACTTAGTACCATGCAAGTTGGCTCTCGTGATACCATACATAGCTTTTTTGATACATCGGGTTTGTGCATTGCAGAAATATTTTGTGGGCTGAATAAACTGGGCAAACATTAGATATCATATCATAAAGATTTTGAAAAAGGGGAAAAAAGTAGCGAGAAGCTCATTGAAATATGCCACGTGCCCTCCAGTTCTCAGATGACTGCATGTTTCCATGGATACCTGTGATGGGAAAACCCAAGGTGGGAGGGAAAAAAGGGGGTCATTAGTATGCATTCCTCTCCAAACACTAATGTAAATACAGGCCTTGTTCTACACCAGTAACAGCACAGCAAAGCCTTATTTCCAAAATAAATAGAGCGGTCTTGTGCAATGGGTACTACTTTATAGCTAAGTTGAATATCATTTTAGTAATAATTAGAGTTAAGTGGTATGCTGAGCATTTGGGCAGTGTTGATGTATGGCTTCGATTGATGCATAGTGAAGTTAAACTTGCATCTGAGGAAACAGCGGCAAATGACATTGACTGATCTATAAAAGGTGAACCCATGTTGTGATATCCATAACAGTCGCATTAAAGTCCTTCAAACAGCGACATTTGTGAGAATGGAGATCATGCAAAGAAGAGGTTTTCAGCCTAGCCCTCTACATTTCGAGATTCAATCAGATTCTTTCCATATGAACAGGGTGAAATGCCCAAAAGCCTCCCAATTTGTCCTCAGAGAATGTTGTTCTGAGTGTGATGGATTATATCCTGAAGCATATGTTGGCAAACAGACCGTCAACCCATCTCACGTCATGACCTGGCCTTTTTGGTGGCTCCTTTATGCTACAACACAATTGAAGCATTGATTACTAAAACCCCACAAGTCAAGTCAAGTCAAGTGTGACTTATGGGGTTTTAGTAATAGGTGCTTCAATTGTTCTCAAAATGAATCCTGAGGATCCACTTTGTATGCTGATTTTTGTTCTGACCACACTTGCTATAATTTGGTTTTAACGAGCTGTTAATTTGTCATCATTAGGCGTACTCTTTTGTTGAGAGCAGCTATTCACCCTTGCGAGCCACAAGTTACCAGAAATATTTCCACACTATGCCACGATGCCACCCTCATTTTTGTTACGTACCATGCAAACAATGCCTACAAAGTGGTGCTGGGGTCTAATCAGAAGGGGAGGTTGAAGGTGTATTTTTATATAGTATGTGAATATTTTGTATATGTGGGGGAAATACGAATAATAAACTTCAGTCTCACTCTTGTTTTAATATTGCAAGTGCCATTTTGCATTCGGTACAAAATCGCCCACATCTTTTCATAAAAAATGCATTACCTGGTGAATCAACCTTGATCTCCCCCCCCCCACGTATCAAAGCATTACTGTTTTGGAGCACCGTTCTCAGAGGAGCGAGGGAGGTGGGCGGTAATGCAAGATAGGTGCTTGTTCCTCACCTGACAAAATTGCCAGTTCGTTATGGCATTGAGACACTGGTCCTAAGGTAATTACAGCAGCTAATCTGATCGGCCTTAACCCCTTACCACTCGGGAAACATTTCCTTAAAATGACTATAAAGGACGTACTCAAGGTGAAATGAAATCTTTTCTTGTTTTTAACTTCCTGATGGGCCTGTATACGGGCTGTTGGAGTGGTAAGGGGTTAATAAATCAAAAACCCCTCAACACCCACTGGCGATTGATTTGTTTTTGTCCATTCCTTCTGACAACAGCGCCACACTTGCTTTATTGCTTTCTGCCATAAAATTCACTGAATGGAGTTTGACACACCCAGTTATGGTCTGCAGTACCTTAACACTAACGTTTGCCAACTGTGCTTCGGTCATCAGGGAAAAAAGACCCCGTCTCTCTCCACTCTCATGGTTTATTGGAGTCTTTTTTTTTTTTTTTGGCAAGGGAAAAGCATATTAAAATTAATTACAGTATATTTAAGCCAAGCATGTTAGAGGGAGTATGGCTCATATGGTTCACGATCTTAGAGTGCAGACTATATCTGCTGTTTCTGCACTTGGACTAGAAGGCAGACGAGCATGAAGAGCCAAGAAATGTGGACACAAATACACACACATATGCATTTCTATTTTTTTTAATGCCATAGAAAATAAAGTTGAACCAAAAACTTGACTAGGAGACAAAGAGGGACTTGTTTGTCACATAACGTACAATGACTCACACAGAGCGCAGACGCACATACATAATTTCAAGACTCCGCTAGTTGCAACAAGGGTTAACAGCCTTTCACAGAGTAAACACGAAGCTGATATTTTCCAACTTTCAAAACTTTTGTTTTCTCTGAGTCATTTATCAAGGGTCGTAACTCTGTACAGTTTTCCCGCTGTGCACGTTATCAGTTAGAGAATCACATCACACCCATTCAAAATATTCTGAAGAAGTAAAACTCTCTGAGATTAGACTCTGCCAGAAGACATATCAAGTGCTCAGTCCCATAACCAAAAGAATAAAAAATAAATATATGTGTAAAAGATAAGACAAACTAAATTAGAAGATAAAATTTTCTTTACATCCAACATCCCGCTGCACTTTCCCCCTCACTGCTCTAAGTGAAGCCTTCACAAGTATTTCTCACTGTTAGCGTAAGAGCATTTGCATTTGAGTTTGAATTTGGGTATGATTTCCCAGCTTTCACCATTTGAGCAGCCTACCCTAATACTAGCATGGCAAACCCTGTGTGACCAAATTAATATTTTTAATTATTATAAGAGGCGCCCATTTATTTAAGCTCAGTTTTAATGCATGCTTTACTCAAACGTGATTACTTTCCGCTCTTATGGAACGTAAGCATGACACAGGAAGAGCAGCAATTGGTTTTTTGGATATTGGCCCATATTCAGAGATAATTTACCTGTTATAGGACATCAACTTTCCCCACAAATTCTGGCTTCTTGCACTTTGTTTGAGTAAATTTCAGGGTTGGGTTAATACTAGAGGAAACCTTTACGAAATTGAAACTGAAAATCACATGTTTGGTCTGGCCAGAGAGTGCGTCGCAATACCGCTGTCAGAGGGTCAGCGCATTCCTTTAGCCTAGCTGTATTAAACAAAATATAGGAGCAGCAAGTACTGGGCATATATGCGCAGATCCATCCCCAGAACATAAAAAGTACTTCAGCTTCATTACATCAGTATGCGTCCCTCTTTATATATTGATGCTGAACATACATAAATGCAAATATAAGCAGGGACTAGTTAACTGCACTTTATTGTTCATTTATTTATTTATTTGGAAAATATATGTTCAGTAATCTAATCAAGAGCATGCCTACACTGGTACTTAATGTGAATTTTTAATTTATACTCAACAAGAAGCAACCACTGGAACATAATGTAAATCTTTCATCCCTTTTCGAAAGGCGAAAGAGGATAATAAAAACCATTGTCTCGCTTTTTCTTCGTTGCCATTAGTGATTGCCTGACAGCAGTCACAACCCTCACATCTTGTTAATTAGTCCCCTCCTTGTTCCAGCAGTCTGCTTGAGTTTTGTGGTTTGTCTCCCTTAATTGATTTCTTGGGCTCTAATTTCTTGGCGCAGTGCAGGGCGGGGCAGCGTGGCGCAGCCCAAGCAGTGGGCCACTTTGGCATGTTGGTAGACGGACATGCGTCGAGATGGGTGTTGCGGCGTAGTAGGGGGAGGCGTCACATATTATTCATGAAGCAGGGACAATTTCTTGGATAAAGACTACGCCGAAATTGAGCAGAGATCGCGCCAGCTCCAACCTGGTTTACTTTCTGTGCAGTGATAATTTGGCTGACCGGCACACAGTGCGCACACATCACCGAAACACAGGCAGGTTTCCAGAATGTCAGGCTCATTTTAATGCAATAAATAATTACAGCAACCACAATTTAATGTAACTCTCTGAATCAGCACGTACATTTTAGTATCTATACCGATTGTCCTGATGTCAGACCAAAGACAGCGAGAGAGAGTGAGAGAGAGAGAAAGATGTGTGCATGTGGGCGCGTGAGTGCGTGTGTAGGCTATGAAGGTATGTGTCCTTCAACTGCTTTCACAGTGGACACGAAGCAAACTTGTTTCACACGACCAATTACATTCAAAGTCAATGCAAAGACGCGAATACACATAAATCACATGCCTCTCCAGCGAAAAATGTTTTCCCGTCCAGTGTGCAAGCGGCTTAATACTATTATTCTCACTTAGATTTTATCGTTTTTAGAGGGGGAAAGGAATACAGCCTGATTGCTATGGTCTCGTACTGAGTTAAGATCACATATTGAATATAAATGTGTTACGTATCTTGCATTGTTGTGCATGCATGATAATCCCAAAATTTTAAGCAGCAACAATAATAGGAACATGCTATCTACTGCTTCTCTTCCCAATGATGCAGGCAGAAGAAATAAATGAGCAATGATTGTATTTCATTCCAACTTAATAAGTTTAAATGATCTGATGTAGTTTCGTTTTGGAATTCCATTCAAGTTCGCTAATAATTTGCGAATGCCCTTGCTATCCAGCTAACTCATATTGGTAATGCTTAATATAGACGTAAGCGGTGCAGAAAACATGCCTGAAACAGCATAGTAAAATGCAAACATAGCACCCTTCATGCGTTATATATAAGACAGAGGCTTCTTTGTTCCAACACTTTAAAGGTGAGGAGAGGAGCTCATTTGATTGGTGAAAATTTGACTCGGCTGTGTTAAACCCACTCAAGGCTTCTCTCCCCTCTTTGCCACTTGCGCTGGCAGGAGGGGCAGAAGCGGGACAGAACTTAAATCCATGTTGGCACCGTATTTCAGCAGAGAGCATATGCCCGTACTCTTAACTGCATACTTTCGTGCATGACTGAATTTGCATGTGCGTGAAGTACTGCTCCAAAAGCAGAATATTTCTTGGACCTGTTTCAGCTGCAGCCCCTACTGGATTAATTGCAGTCTCTTCTCCTCGCGAGTATGTCACCATTTTGTGACTCTAGGTATTCTGAACCATTAAGCCATATGAAGTTTAAGTTCTGAACAGCTCTATCAAATTATTTTTATTTTGACTGAATATAAGGTTACACTTGAAGCCCACGGGCTTGAATGTGTAGGCTCGCCAGCTAAATATATTCACACAAACCGACTGGGTGAAAAAGTGACCCAATTGTAACTGACGTTAGCATTTTTTACTATGCCGAAGAAATGCTAGAAATTGTGCATTTACTAATGATCTTGGGCTGACTCAGGGTTAACTGTTGGAAGATTAATATGATGAGCTAAAACAAAAACACTGATAAAGAGCCGAAGTTTTTGTCAACGTGTTCGGTGTAGAGTTGGGTGGGTGTCGTTCTGAGGTGCGCTTCCCAGAAATGATATAGGTCAACTTATTCCAAATAAGGCAAGCCACGAGAGACAGAGGCGGGGCTGCAGCTCACAATGCACATTCATGCGATGTTACTCAACTTGAATTTGAATTTAGAGAACTGAATTTGAATTTTATGAACTGAATTTGAATGTGCGAACTGAATGAAATGCTTCAAGTTTTATCTTAAAATTCAATACAAATAATTGGATTCAGTTTTAGATTACTTGTTCATTCAATTTCAAAACCGACAAAATTCAATACAAAGCTGATTAAATTCAATTCAGACCCAAAATTTAACTCAAAACCTGGTAAAATTCAATTCAAAACTAATTTAATCCAATTCAAAACCAAAATTCAATTCAATTTCTGTTGGAGCAAATTTCGTTCCATATAAAAGGCCCCAAAGATTCCATAGTTCTGCTGGGGGACTTCAATGCTTTCGTGGGCAATGATGGAGACACTTGGAGGGGAGTGATTGGGAGGAACGGCCTCTGAACCTGTGCAGCATTTTGTTATTGGATTTCATGCATCATCCATAACAAACACCATGTTTAAGCATAAGGGTGTTCATAAGAGTACTTGGTACCGGAGCAGCCTTAGTCAATGATCAAGTTCAATGATCAATTTTATAATTGTGTTGTAAACACCTCACAGCTATATCAACGACGGAAATAGTCGGAGGAGAAGGCACAGCGCATTGTTCCTCAGTTGGTGTGATTCGGGATAAAACAGATGTTAATTTATCAGCTTTCTCTGTTCATAGGAACAGGGCGCATAGCATTGCGGTTACAGCTTATCTGACTCCAAATTAAACTTAGAATATAAATTTATTTTTTATTAATTGAAGTTACAATAAACTATGCATTTACATGACTGTGATCTGACTCCAATTTATGAATTTAGAGCTCTGTTGTGCCTTGGACTCCTAAGTGGTCTATACCCCCAGGTCTATACCCTGGACCAAAAACATCTGTACAGCCCAATTCAGTGGAGAACTGAGAGACTGATGGTCTGATTCTGCCCAGTGGTTTGAACATATAAAGTATGACTCGGGACCACCGAGGACTAGAACATGTATAACATTGACCTCTGAGTTTGAAACGGTAAGGAAGGCGTTCAGTGACTGTGCGAAATTTAAAAAAAGAAGGCGTACAGGGAAGTCAATCATAATAACACCAACCAAAGCATGGAAAACAACTTTATACCTAGCAGGCAAGCCCAGTGATCAGGCAGGCCCCATCATACCCCTTGGGTGACAAGAATTCCAAGCTGGAAGGATGTAAGTTAGTTAAAGTCAGAAACGCAAAACAGAATCCAATTAACAATTAATTTGCCAGGCAGGCACAAGCTTAAATCAGAAAAAACAAAGTATACCGTTACATCGTATTTAAAGAAATAATTCAATCATACCTGGTGCAGCTACATATACACACAAAGTGTACATGCGGGAAGTTGTTACCACTATATCATCACTTTCTAACCCATTTTGGCGACACATGGCATATAGAAGCTCGTGTGGGAGGTTGATGGAATCCTCCTAACTTCTTGAATACACACGGCATATAGAGGCGCAAGTGGGGAGTTGTTTGCAGTCTTCCTTACATGTTTTGACTACACACGACCTATAGAAGCATGTGTGGGAAGTCGTTTGATCTTCCTCGAATGGTTTGTTTCCCTATCTTTAATGCCCAAACTCTACAATGGCTTTTATGGCAGTCGTAAAATACTTGGGGAGCCGAATTATAAATGTGACTCGACATTGCCAGAGGGGAAATTTCAACAAGTACGTTCTATTCATTAAATGTTAAGTTATTAAGTAATTAAATGAGGGTTTGATACAATTCTAATCCCTTCAAAATATGCCCCATGCAATTTCGTAAATTTAGAGGAGTAGAATGATACTGAACCCGATATGTTAGCACAACGGTTTGCCGTGAAACGTCCGGTACAATACAGAATTGGATGACTTGAATTAATGTTGTCAATCAGCTCTTATCATGCAATATAACAGAAATACACATTATATTTGTCACATTATGGGTGAAATTAGTATTTTAAATCAGTGGTGAAAAAGTCCTTGAAAATTTGTGAATAGGAAGCAATTCAAATTATTTCTCTGGTGTAGTCTCTGAAAAGTCTTGTTAATGGTACTGTGACATTGTCTGATACAAAACAAAGTTTCATAAGTCATTTTAGGGTGAATCGGGGGACACCAGGCACTGACCATTGTCCTAGAGGTCCCTAACTGCTCCATCCATGAGGCGATAAGGTTGGGTGCCTTTTGGGTCGTAAAAGCCCTTATCGATATACTCCCATAACCAGAAATTCCTTTGCCAGGTGCTGGCGCCATTAAGATAATGGGGGTAAGTTTACCTGCACACGAGTCCCGCATGTAGTTTCTCTACATTCCATTGCAGCTTACAGTGTCATCCAATCTGCGGCCATGTGTTTTGAACACATTAGTGAAGGGAGGGGCAGAGCTGCTTTTCTCACATCCATGGGGAGGCCGAGGTCAGGGTGTCTGAGTGAACCCTACTCCAAGTTTCCATTGTGCAAGTGGCAGCCGTGAACTGCGGCCTGAAGGTTGTTGGTGCCAGTAATGGCGGCAACCCAAAGCCTGTTAGTGGACACCTGCGTTGAGGGAGGCCGTCAAGCTGAAGAAGTTAGTCTTTCGGGCCTGTTGGCCCTGGGGACTCCTAACTAAGCAGACTGGAATCGAGAAGCAAGAAGGACTGCAGCCGTGGTGGTCGCAGAAGCAAAAATTCAGGCTTGGAAGGAGTTCAGGAAGGCCATTAAGGAGAACTTTCAGGTGGCCTCAATGGTTCTGGCAAACCGTCAGACGACTCACATAAAGGAGCCAGGGCTTCCCCCATCAGTTTTGACCAGGGATGGGGAACCGCTGTCTTCAACTACGGATATTGTTTAGCGGTGGAGGGAGCATTTTAATGAACTCCTGAATCTGACAGACACACCCTCCATAGAGGAAGCAGAGACAGAAGACTTGGGTGAGTCCTGGCCCATTTCTCTGGTTGAAGTCACTAGAGTGGTTGAAAAGCTCCACAGTGGCAAGTCACCAGGAATGGACAAGATTCACTCTCAAGATGCTGAAGTCTCTGGAGGTTGTTAGGCTGTTAGTTAGTTGTGGTGGTTCAGGTCTCTGGTATGGATGCCTCCTTGACCCCTGCCTTTGGAGGAGTTCTGAGCATGTCCTACGAGGAGGAGGGTCCGAGGCATCCCCAGGACACACTGGAAAGATTATAATCTCTCGGCTGGCCTATGAGCACCTTGAAATCCCCCAGGAAGAGTTGAAGGAAGTAGGGGAAGGGGATGCCTATGCCACTTTGCTTAATCTACTACCTCTGCAACCTGACCCCAGATAAGTGGTAGAAGATTGATGCATGGATGGATGGACGATTGCTTTGCCCTGACCCTGAACTGTAACCGTAAACGAGCCTCGCATCACTAGGCTCTTCAAAGGGAGAAGAGCCTGGTTTCCATTCACTCAGAATTTTGTCTGGGTAATGATTCCGGTCTGGAGAGCAAATCCATAATTTACTAAATTCACCAAAGTAAAAGTGTTCACCAAAGTAAAACTTTAAATTTTGGCATACTATCGATTTCCGTTTCCTGTTTTGAAACATTTTATTCATTTAAACATGGACGTGCAAAACTACATTCTTTAAATTTGAAAGTTTCACCGAATTTTTATTAGCCTAGCGCATCCATCGAATTCTGGATCCTGTCTCTCTCACCCTGGTTCCAGTTGCTAACCAAAATAGCCACTAAACGGCCCCAGACTAACCCGCCAGGGCTGGTAAAGACAAGTGGCCCATTAGAGTGAACAGAGTTGACGCGACTCTCTCTCTACATGGCTCTGGTCATGCCAAGCCTCGCGTCACCTGGCCCTTCATACACCGGAGAAGAGCCTGGTTTCCATTCACTCTGAATTTTGTGTGGATTCTGGTTTCGGTCTAGAAAGCGGATCTGGAATTCACCTAATTCACCAAATTAAAATTGTTCACCTAAATAAAACACCATCGATTTCCGTCTCCGGTTTTGAAATATTTTATTTATTTAAACATGGACGTACAAAATTATATTCTTTAAATTAATAAGTTTCACAGAATTTTATTAGCTTGGCGTTCTGGATCCTGTCTCTCTCGCCCTGGTTTCGGTTGCTTACCAAAATGCCAATAAACGGCCCTAGACTACTGTAACCTAACTGTGATCCCAACTTTAAACTTTCGGACATTGCAAACTTTGACTGAATCCATCGTCATTTGTTCAGGAAGGTACAGTGCCTCAGTTACGTAAGGTAAGGCACAATGGCAACTTAAAATGGAAAGAAGAGGGTGGCAATTATGAAACCTAACCCCTGCCGCACAGTTAATTTGAATCTATCACTCTAAGCCAATGGTACGATGTTGTACTATAGCATATAGTCAAGAAATTACCAACAATTGTTTGGAGACATCCTTATCTGTCAGTGTCTCGAGTAATTGGCAGTTTTAGGGAGCTGTAGCTTGAATGCAAAAAAAAAAAGTAGTGTTGCTAATTATATTTTCCTTTTCAAACATGTTACTGACCAGAGTTAGGATCCTTAAATATCTGGATAATCATTAATTTCTTATTAACTTAGTGATATCAGTGCTGTACAGCTCCATGTAGGGTGACCAGACGTTCTGATAAAATTGGGACAGTTCAATTTTAACAGCCGTGTCCGGCTTATTCCAAAGTTGTATTCTACAATAAATAAAACATTTTGAGTGGCCTAATGACTTCATTATGATTTCTCCTCTTCTATAAATATTATGCCTGTTTGCCAAAACACATAGACTATATCATCACATTACCTTTCAGTACCAAACATTACCTACTGGACATCAATAGTTCACAATGAGAATATTTTTCTTTTACCTACAAGAAACAGCATAGCCTACCTTTTCTTTTTTGTTGCAGGTAGTCAGTGCCCTGGTTCTAGAGAGAGATGAAGCAAGAGCAAGCTCCATAAAGGAATTACATTTACAAATTGTCAGACCAGTTTTTTGCTGTTTGTTTTTTTTTGCTGCAAGTTTGTTCGTTTTGAAAACTGCACGGTGCTGAAATGCAGTCAAACGCCAAAGGAAATGCTCACAAATTAATAGATGTGTAGGGTTTCTGTTGTGGAAGCAAGATGTTTCTTGGTATTGCAGCAGTACAGCGCAGGTGCATAGGGAATAAAAATGGCGGCATGCTGTACATCATGGAAAAGAACACAAAGCACTGTAACATCCATGAATACAACCTATGTGAGCAGAAAAGCAAAGTAAAATTGCTGTTGAAGTATGCACATGGACATTAGTATACACAAACTCAATAGTTACTCGATAATTTTTTGGTGAAAATGTATTGAAAAAATACTATTGTTGCAACGAAAACAAAGAAAATAATTCCCACAAGAGTGCCGTAGGGAAAAATACAGGTAATAAGCAAAAACATTAAAAACATCATTTCTATCTTTAATACCAATTGAAAGGTGCCACAAATTTTATTTGTTTGACTCTTGCATAGCCTCATTGCATGTTTAACAGGTGAAACAGCTCATTCTATGATTATTGATGCTAAAAGAATTATTAAAGCTGGTTTGAGGCAACATTGTTCTGCAAAATTACCTCTGATGGTTAGTTGTTCCAGTATATTAGGTGACATGAACTATGAGCAGTGCTGCTGTGTTAAACAAAATGGCACGATGGAACGAGCTCTCTGAGATTGTTCGAAGACATATTGTAGCCTTACATGATGCAGAAGATGTTGGCATGCTGCCATGGCACTGTAAGAAACACCAGCAAGCATTTCAGAGACTAATTCACTGAAAACTAGTGGTAATAGAGGTGCAAAACTGAAGTGCCTCGGGTGGCACGGATAGCATTTTTTGTGTATGACAAGTCAAAAAAAGGTGGTTTACAGCAGGATAGGATGATATTAATAGCACCAGAAGTAGAGAGATGAAAGTATTAAGATCTATTACTTTGAGACGCCTGTGTGAAAGTAGTCTGTTTGGTCCTGTTGCTGCTAAGAGCTGTAAAAACCATTGGAAGACTTGAGTTTTCCAAGAAATTCAAGGATTGGATTCCAATGGACTGGGAACAAGTCCTTCGAATCAAAATTTTCTCACACAAACGCAGAACATGTATGCGCCATAGAGTTGGAGAACATTTCAAAAAGGAATGTTTAACCCCTTCAGTAAAACATGGAGGTGTTTCTATAATGGTTTGGGGCTCAGTCTACTCAAAAGGAGCCAGTGATCTTATAAAAATTGATGGAACCATGGAACAAAAGAAGTATCGCAGCATCTTTGTGAGGCACGCATTACCATCTTTAAAGAGACTGGATTTTATTTTCGAGGATTTTATTTTCAATTAGTTAATGACCCTAAAAACACTTCTGAGTTGTGGAAGAAATATCTCAGTCAGAAAGAATCTGATGACATGAAAGGAAATGAGGAAAAAGAAATAGATGTTAAAACTATGCCTTTATGATTAAATGCTACTGAAAGCAAAGGGTGACCACACTAGATATTGACTTTTACTCATTTACTTCATTTTATTAAGTGTGTAATCATTACTGTACACTACTGTACATTGGCTCATTCAAATTTGAGGAAAAAATACTTAAATTTTTATTTTCTAGCTTAACAACATGTTACTAATGTTGGGAAAACAACAGCCCATTCCAGGCAGACCACAGCCCAGCTGGAAAAGAACAAAAAGAAAAGACAGTGTAACCAATCAAGATGGCATGCTTGCTAAAACAGCTTGTTCAAGCCTCTTATCAACCAAGGATACCCAATTGGAGGGTTAAGTCCAACAAAAATGCATTTCTAAATTGTGTAGATATTGAATATGCAACATGGGGCTCTAATTTCCTGGCGCAGCGCAGGTGGCGTAGCGAGGCGCAGCCCGCGCAGTGGTAATTTCGTACGGCGCAGCCCGCGTAGTGGTAATTTCGTGAGGTGCGCAGCCTTCGGTAGACGAAAGTGCGCCGAGATGGGTGTGGCGGCGTAGTAGGGGGAGGTGTCACATATTCATCAAGACGCAGTGACAATTTCGTAGAAAAAGTCTCCGCTAGAGTTGCGCAGAAAACTCGCTAGCTCCAACCTGGTTTAATTTCTGTGCAGTGGTAATTTGGCTGACCGGCGCAGAGTGCGCACACGTCACCGAAATCTCACAGGCAGGTTTACAGAATGTCAGGCACATTTCAATGCAAGAAATAATTACAGGAAGCACTATTTAATGTAACTATCTGAATAAGGACATAAATTATAGAATCTATATTGTCCTGATGTCAGGCGGTTGCCACGCGTAATGGAAACTTGACCTGGCTTAATCAATGCAGCTGAATCTGTGATGCAAACTAACGACTTCACATCTTTCTCAGCCAACCACAAACTGTATAATCGAATGCTTGCGTTCTATGCTCATTAAAGCCGATTGCACACTGGACGCGAAACGAATTTTTCGCACGACTGATTATAGACAAAGTCAATGCGAAGACGCGATGGTCGGACAGGGTTTTAATATAGCTCCGTGTCCGAGAGTCATAAAAATTCTAATTTTCCAGGAATTATTAGACGTGCAAACTTGGCTATGTTTGTGTTCCACCTTCACAGAATGCAAATTGATAGCTATCGACTTTTCTTGGTCTTTTTAGCCTATTCATCTGTTTTCTTCCGTTGAAGATAGACATCAGTATTTATTCGGTCTTTCTTTTGAAAATTAGTCAGATGGATCGAACAGATTCACGCTTTATTTCCACAGCAGAGATAAAATAGTGCGTGAGCAAATCAATTCCATGACCATTGACGGAGTGAAGAAATCATCGCATGCACGATCAAGACTGTCCGACACGAAATGCACATTACTTTATGTCCAGCAGCCAGCAAAAAGTAAAAGTATTGATATGAAAACAGATTTATAACGAAATAAAGATTAAAAATATATCAGCAACAAACGGGATTTCCGACAAAGATGACCCGCCAATAAATAAATCGAAGTGTTCATTGGTTGCTCTGTTGTTAAAATGTTTCTTTTTATTCATTATTTAGTTATCATTCTGTTCTAATCGTCCTTTTTTTTGGCTGTCTGACACTGAGGCATTGTACATTGTCTCGCGCCAATGTCGACTCGCTTTATTGAGCAGAGCTTAAACAGAAACATTGATTGAAATTCTCGGTACTCATCTTGAAGAACTGAGCCCTCTAATCAAGCACTTTCTTCTAATATCTGAAAGAATCAGTAGATTTGAAGAAATTGAAAACAATAATAGACTGTCGGACACGGAAATTTATTAAAACCCTGTCATACTTTTGGACACAAGACGCAATCTGCCGAGCGAAAAAATTTGTTTCACTTCCAGTGTGCAGGCGGCTTAATACTAGGCTACTATTATTGTCACTTCAGTTTTATCGTCTTTAGTGGGGGAAAGGAATACAGCCTGATTGCTATGATCTCGTACTGAGTTAAGATCACATATTGAAAATAAATGTGTAACGTATCTTGCATTGTTGTCCATTCATGTTAATCCCAAAATTTTAAGCGGCAACAGTTTGTAATAAAAGGAACACGCTATCCATCGTTTCTCTTGCCAATGAGCAATATTTGACTCGGCTTCTTTGCCAACTAGAGCTGGAAGGCGCGGCAGAGGCGGGACAGAGGAGTACTTGCGCCTGGCTACGCCGGGCACGAAATTGCAACATGCCCCTGGACACACCCCGTTGGCGCAGCGCACCCTCCATTCGCCCCGCCTGCGCCTGGTCTACGAAATTAGAGCCCATGAACTTTAATTAATTATCTTGCTGGGTCTATTTGCAGCCATTTTGTGTCCTGTCAGGGCGCCATTTCTTTCTGCAAGCAAGCATATGTGCTCTATTTACTTTTTCTGAGTGTCTAGTTTCTATTAGCAATAATTTTAAATTCACTATTTCAGTTATTGAGAACTGTTTCCAAAAATAAGGACCGTTGAGGACACAAGCTTTGGTTTTGCTGGTGTAATGCCATGTATTTGTCATCTTTGGCAGGCAGACTTCAATTGCCTTTGGATTTACTGGAGATATAAACCTTCTTTTCTGAAACAATCAAATAAATTATATGCTCATCAAATGAAGCCTGTTGATGCATTAAATATTGTTTGTTTGACTTAAAATGATCTTGTGAAATGTCAACTAGGTACTTACCAACATCGAGGTAAATATTGAGAGTATACAGAACACCCACTTCAAAAAATAGGACTTGCTTACACTGGAGTTGTGCCATTGCCTTGAAAATCAAAGGAAGCACAAGTTCTAATCTAGTCTTCTGACTGGATTAAAGGTATGTGCTTGGATGCCCTTTCAGCACCAGGGGCCAGTCAGGATTCGAAAGGATTTGTGAAGGATTCCCACATTCCGTGCACCGTTTGAAGCACAATTCATGTCAATCTCATGGACCTACACTGAAACGCTTCTTGCCCTTTTTGTAAATGTGGTCTGAATAAAAATTGTAATTAATTCATCATCTCATCTCTCGCAACATATTTGACATATTTGATGTTTCGCAAGTTTCGCGGCTTATCCAAAGAAAATTGCAAACGCAAAACCTCCCACTCTGTGCAGTTTTTCTATCATACTGAAAGGGTGGCGCGTGAGATGCATAAATATACAGCTGAATGCAAGCACAATAATTATTTTGTTTACTGCCGTTTGACCTCACAAGCTCTGTGTGATCATGCAGTCCAAAGTCAACTATAGGGTGTGCACCTGTATGGACTAACTGAATTAGAGACTCTGCGAACTTGGGAGCCTAGTTCTAAGTAATACTGTAACAAAAACACTAAAATACATGTTGGTTCAAGTGATGTCATCTTCAGTTCTAAACTGTTATGGCTGTCAAACTGAGAAAATAACTGGACACATGAAATGATGAGCATGACATGTCATAACAAGAGAGTATTGACTCAAACCGTTTGCTGTCAGTGGCTATCCATTAAAATCATGGCTCTATACTCCATTGATTGAGCCAAGACTGAAAACACAGAAGCATGGGGCAGGACTAGGATAATGAATAGGTCAGTGTTTCGGCTGTTAAAAAATGTGTTTCAAATGTTTGACCGGTCTCGCAGTACATAACAATATATCGCACATATTGTTACTGCATTATTTGTGGTGTGCGATATTATGCAAGAGGTGCTTGTAGCATAGCAGAGCAGTGCAGAGGTTACTTGAAATAGACTTCTATCTTAGGATCAGTTGCCAGCTTGAATAATTCCATTGTAGCCTTGAGCAAGGTACTTAACTTGAATTGCCACGGTATATAACCAGCTATATAAAAAATGCATAAGCAGTGTCGGGGCAGATGCATTAAAAAAAAAAAATCCGTGAGAAAGCAAATACTGGGTTATTTATCCAGCAATCCTAGAGTTATCTTCTCACGTGAAAATTAAAGAAACTTAGTTGAAATGATTACTTGTCTTCAATAATGGTTTTAAACTAAAACTGAGGATACAGAAACAAAGAAACACCAATATCTTTCATTTGAAAGAAAAATACATATGGAAAACAATTCTCTCCCACCTTCATTTTGAAGTCTCATTAAAACGCTTGCAGTGGCGCCTCATTACGCTTTTGTTCTTCAGCCATGGTGAAATTAGAATTGGGGGACGCTAATTTAAAGGGGGAAAAAAAGGAACACTCAGAATGGTGGTAATTAAACTACAAACTCCCTACACAATCACCCCAAAATTTCATGCATTGCTACTGAAGCAGCCTCTCTCACGACTGGTCAGATGTAAACCTAATGCTGCTGTGACAGAACTTAAATTTACACTTTACGCTTTAATTCATCTTGGACCTAAACTCAGAGAGCCCAGTGACACTGAGGTGTTTAGTCCGTTTTTTCCACTTGCAGACTAAACATGACACAAAATACACGCTATGTCACGCACACTTTCTGGAGCAATCAGAGCTCAAGAAAGCAGTTGCACTGAAAACCCATACCTCTGAACTAGTTACAGTATCTGCTTCCCCACCCAAATGACTTTATCTCAGTCTCAAAATCTCAGGATTTCCCCCTAATCTGATTCCTTGAGCTGCAGTGCTGTTTGCCATGCAAAACGGCACTCTACCTCATTAGCTGACTGAGGGGAAGTTAAAATTACATTCTACCCAAGCTATTTTGAATTGTATCAAAGCACGATTTGGGATTCAGTGCTGGCTTGTTATCCATGTCTGTAAATATTGCGGATTTATTTAGTCCCTAAATAAGATCGCAAAAGTGTTGACAATTTGGAAGCTGAAGTCAATGTTGATTTTCACATCGACGCCTTTTAATGATCCTGGCTACCCCACTTTCGGATGAGAATACATCGATATTTGAACATCAGCTACAAGAGTCAAAGCACATGGCACGTGTTCACTGTCCTGTTTGGCGAATAAACGATAAATGTGACTAAAACGGTTGTGAAGTTCTCTGACCCTTTTCAATTACTCACTTGTTTCCTCAAAAAGGCCTGCCAATTATTTTGTGAATAATTTAATTATATTTCCCTGGGGGGACTCCGAGTGAGGTATTTTTTTTCTTTGCCAGAAATCAACTGGGTTTGAACCAAATGAAGCAGCATTCTAAAATAATTGTAAAAAGGAGTATGTCTATTTGTAGGGAGGACAATGCTATGACCTCAGAAGAGAAACCATATATTAAAGGTAAATTATGCAAATAATCTTGTTTTTCTAAACCATTGCTTCCACTTCATTCAAAAACTGCTCAAATCACAACACATTTTTGTGGACTGGTGTGCATCTGTCGACAGCACTTGAGGATTACAGCTGCAGTTGGATTCCCTGGTGTTCTCCCCAGTGGGAACCCAGGCATCGGGATGCACATACACAGTGCATGTACGGGGATGAAAGGCCTTGTAAAGTTGGAGTGCTCCAAATGCTGAAGCTTTGAAGAAATTGAAAGGAGAAAACGGGCTAGACTTAAGGTGTTTCTTTTTTTTTTTTTTGTAAACAGCGCTCTGGTATCATTGGATTCTACCGGATGAAAGGTAACCTTTTAAAGGACATTTTACATGTGTTTACACTCTAAAAGAACAGGTGGTGTACAATTCACTTCCAACTCAATGATGGAAAAAGAACAGGGGGCAACTCAGAGAGTAGTATGCTTTTTTTGAGACTATAAGCTTTCTAATATGTACATTCTTTTGTACTCTGGACATTAACTGTATGCTTTAGCTGAAAATCCAACCTTGCGACATGTTTGAGAGCATTCACTGGTCACCGCTGAAACCAGCGGCGTAGCAGCGATTTTAAAACTTTGGGTGTTCTAGAGGTGGTATATGAGCACCGTTACCCCGCCTTCAGCACCCATTCCAGTCTCCACAACAGGCCAAATTAAAATGAATGCCAAGCATTTCTTCAATTTTTTCACAACAATATGCAAATGATCTTGTTAAAAATGTACATTGAAGCACCTCTCCCTTCATCATACAAGGCATACATTCACCTGTATTAACAAACCATAGTATTGAGCGAGGACTTCAGACTTTTAGTGTCAGCAAAAATGAAGCATTAGACTTTAATTCTCTGTAATTTCACCAATGATACACAACAAGAGGAAAACTGACGAACACAGTCCAACTCTACCTTACCCATTCTATGTTTAAAAAAGTGCCAGAGGGCAGATTGAATGGTCGCTTTCAAAGCAAAGACCCAGTGAGCCCACGTCACGGTAACTCCACTGACATGACTACTTTACTTGAAAAAGTGATCAATCTTTTTCAGCAGTTTCCTTTTGTGCATTTCCTTGTATCTTGCCTAAAAAAAAAAAAAAAAATTGGCATTTTGAACAATGAGTATGATTATATGCAGACAAATTTCCTGTCATTACTCTGAATATGAAAACATTCAAAATTTGATACAAGTCATGTGAACAGCATTTTCCCTCTGGATACTCAGAATTAGGCCTTATTCCAAATGTAGCTTTATTATTATTATTATTATTATACGCCCGTCTCAAGACGGGACATATTATGTCATCACCCCCGTCCGTCCATCTGTCTGTTGTCTGTTAGCAATTTCTTGTCCGGGGCATAACCCCTGAGCCGCTTCGGCTACATTTGTGATACTTCACATACACGTGCACCATCACTAGGCGCTGTGTCGCGCACCATAATTTTGTTCACCCGATCAAGGTCAAGGTCACTGGCAAAGGTCAAATGTCACATGGGGCCCAGATGGGGCTTGTCCGGAGCATAACTTCTCAACCGCTTGAGATACATCCATGATATTTCATACACACGTGTACCATCACTGAGCGGAGTGTTGCGTACCATGTTTACGGCCCTCCCTCCAAGGTCAAGGTCACTGGCAAAGGTCAAAGGTCACATAGGGCCCAGATGTTGTCTGTCCACTTCCTGATCCATGTTCATGACGGGTGTATTATGCACCTTTGGCAGTGCTCTTCTTGTTCAGTTAAGACATGGTATATACCAGCAGCACTCGGGTAGTTAAAGCGTTCTTTGGGAATGTACAGTACTGCAGTTTACGTCTCATACCGCCTGTTTACAGTGGGCAAAACTCACATTTCTGGCCCGAAAGAGACACACATCTACTTTAAAACATAATGAACGACTCCAATATAAACGGGTGTTTGGATGTGCACGAATATTACAATGCCCTCCTTTTGAAGGTAGCTCAGTGAATGAAAGGAGAAGGCCGCATTCACACAGTCAAATAAATGGTGGAAATCTTTGAAAAATCCAATTTTATTCGGATTAATGGCTGCATGTAAAAGCGTATAGTTTGGAAACACTTTGCTAATGTCACAGTACTCTGTTTCTTGAGAAATTTAAATGGCTTAACTTCTCTATGTAATCTCAAATGGGATCTGGTAAGAGGTAAACAGTCAGAAGTTAAAAGAGAAAAATTTGCTTGTTTGAATATAGTCCAAAATTTTGGAATTTTCAAAGAAACGACATTATGCAAAGTAAACAGACAAACATACTCCTTCCATTTTCCAATGGCTGAATTAAAATCTAGGATTTTTGTGACTTATTGGGTAAAAAAGTTGATGAAAAGCAAGTGTTATGGCCCCAATTTGTAATTAGATTTACAACGCAACAGCAACAGCAAGGGATGACAGACACAGTTTTCACAACTAAAACACATTTAATTTTTAAAACTAAGACAATAACGACTAAGCAACTAACAACTAAGACCAAGATTGAATTATGTACAAAACATAAATATTTACAATCCCTTTTCGTGGTGGTGGCTTGGTGATGTCCTGGATGATGAAAATGCTCAAACACAGGCAAAGAAATCCACAAAAGAAACGTCACAGGTCTTGAACAGAATGGCAGGTCTGGTCATCTTCTTGCAATTTCTCCTACTCTACTGTCTCAGTTCTTTTCCTTATATACTCTTTTGCAGACCCCACCCACATTTAGACCTCTTTTTTTTACTTTTCGGGGACTTGCCCCAGACATGTCCAGGACATGTCTAAACATAGCTCCAATCTGAGCTCAATGAAAGAAAGGTAAATGCTGCCATCTAGTGGCCACTATTTACATCACACAAGCCCCAAGTGCCGCACATTTTTTGGGAACTTAGGCTGCCGCTCAGCTGCAAACTCATTATAGCCATATGGCTGCCCTAGTAAAAAAAATGGCATATGAGTATGCTCAGAAAATATGACGACAAATGCTGGTTAGTTTGATGGATTTAAGAATGAAGCCTAATTTATAGTCGTCCAGCTCAGACACACAGTTGTATCGACAGAGATGTGGATCTTTCAGATTTCTCCGTTGCTTAATGGGTGTTGCAAAGAATTTCACCGCTAAGACAATAGGGGGCGTAGCGTTGTTTTTAGAGACCCGCCTTCTATTTCATGACGTCTGAGCGGCATTCTGGGAATGATGTAGTTAGCTGACCAATCACAGGTTTGCGCTATCCGTGGGCTCTCCGTCGTTTTGACGGATAGTTAGAAAATTTGGGAGGTGTCCATCATGCATCCGGGAGCATTTCAGAGAGGGTTTCCGATGTCGGAGAGGGGCTCTGCGTGTCTGCACTTTGACGGAGTTGGACGACAATAAATTAGGCTCAAGACCTTTTTTTTTTTTTTTTTGCAAAATACAGGGAGCTTATTTCTTTATTTAACATGTATTGTAAGTAAATTGTGGGTATGTCCAAACTTTTGACTGGTTCTGGATATTGGTGGAATATTAATTTTCACTAACCTTGAAAACAGTTTGGTAGGAATATTCTTTTGCGGAATAGTAATTTCTAAAAGCAGAAATATAATCTGCATATCAACTTTGTCTAATGCCCTAAAATAATGTGAGCAAACCATGTTGTATTTGCTATACATATATTATCAAGCTAGCCAATACTGGGTTGCTGCGAACTGCTAGCCATCTATTTCGCTCAAACAAGAGACAATGGGCCAGGTTGTGCGGTAATGGAGTTACAAACTTGGTGTACTTCGTATCATAGCTCCAAAATTAAGTAAGGTAGAGTTACAATTTAAAATGCTTTTTTTAGGTCTTCCCTTGTACTTCAAAAAAATTTGGCCATTTGATTTATTTTGGTTGAAAATGGCAAAAAACTGGTCAGTAACGGAGCAGTGATGCAAAATACACCAATTTTGTAACTCCGTTATCGCGTAACCTGGCCTCATTGAACACCGAAGGCACAATAGATTTTCTTAAAAGCGGGGGGCATTTAGACTAACTTGCAAACTAGTTGTAAAAATTCCATCTTTCTAGCTAAATAATACCAGCTACCATAAGTTTCTCTGCCCCCCAACTTGCAGTTGGAATGATTGAAGCTAATTTCGCTGTATGTTCAATGACGAATGTTAGCTGACACATCTCCAAACAAGACAAAATTATTTGAGTAAATTGTAGCTATATCCCTAACAAGGAAAACAGCCATTATTCCTCGATCTGTCAATAAAGCCAGCGAGTGTCAGAAACTCTGCTTCAGACTGCACATACAAAATGTTGTATTTCAACCGTTTAGTCTTCCCTGGCCTGTTGTTGGCCAAATGGCTGTGATTGGCCGGATTCTGCCAAGAAGAGTGGGCCAAAGTTCTCCCACAGCGATGTGAAAGACTCACTGCCAGTTATCACAAATGCTTGATTGCAGTTGTTGTTGCCGAGGCTGGCACAATCAGTTATTAGGTTTAGGGGGCAATTACTTTTTCACACAGGGCCAGGTAGGTTTGGATAGCTTTTTCCCCTCAATAAAGGAAATCATCATTTATAAACTGCATTTTGTCTTTACTTGGGTTATTTTTGTCTAATATTAAAAAAAAGTTTGATGATCTGAAACATTTAAGTGTGACAAATGTGCAAAAAAAATAAGAAATCAGGAAGGGGACTTTTTCATGGCACTGTAGGTCATGTTTTGGAGCATTTATTTTTGCATTAGAAGATGCTATACAGTAAATCCAGAGGTGTATAATTTATGTGTCCAGAAGTAAATGCCCTGCAATGTGTTTCCTCCACCCATGGAAATATTCTGCAACCTGCTGTACATTTTCTTGTCTGATTTCTGTGTGGTTTGTTCCAATAGCACAATTTCTCTGTGAGCAAAATCCTTGACCATTGATTTTATTTGTCCATTTGCAATCAATATTCAATATTTCATTTAGTCTATGTGAAAATTTTCATCAGAGGTCTGTTAGTAGTCATCTGATCAAACACAAGCTACAGTGTAATGGAGCATGCAACATTGCATATATATATATGTTGTGTTCCAGGGTTCTGGCCTTTGGCCAGAACAGTATTATTCATGGTTTTAACAGTTTCATGTTTCAAGATCTTGCTGTGCTTTTCTGTTCTTAACATTCATGCTTGCTTCCAAACTGCATACTTAATTGGTACTTAAGCTGAGCACGCTCATTCTCTTAATGAGCAGGTCATGTCATCCAATCTCTGTCCATGTCTTGATCTTGCCATGCCTCTTGTTTCTGCTTCTCCAGGTGTTGCCCCTCATGTCATGATTTCCAAGCCTTTATCTGGATGCGGTGGAAGTTGGCTGGCAGACAGTGTCTCGCGTCTCGTTGCTTGTGCAAGTTTAGCCAAGTTCTTGTTTTCATAGTTCCCTAGCATTTCTAGTTTCTAGTCTCGTCCTAGCCTCTTGTTTTGTGTATATATATTTAGTCTTGTTATTTATTTTTCTTGATCTTCTCGCCTGGAGTTTCCAGTGCCTTTTGTTTTTTGTCGTTTTGCATTCTTTGTTTATAGCTCTGTGCAGCATACTTTAGTTTGTCTTTTGCAACCCTTTGGGCCAAGTTTTTCGTTGGCCCTCGTGCCTGTTTTGTTTTTTGTTTAATAAATCCTCATTTCCCTTCACCCCGCTTTTGGTGTCTAACTGATTCCATATCATATATATATATATATTTTTTTTTTTTTTAGCAAGGGCAGTCATAAAGCTATAATTATTTTTCAGCTGCACGGCTGTCTAACTTCCCAAAGATGTGCCGCACTTTCGGAGCGATTTCCATCTACCTGTTTGCCCAATAACCCCAAAACTTATTGGCTTTAATTTCATTGTTGGAAAATGGAAGGAGCTTGTTTATCTGTTTACTTTGCAGAGTATGGTTTCTTTGAGAATTCCAAAATTTTTGACACTATTCAAACAAGTAAATTAATTTCTATTTACTTCCGACTGTTTACCCCTTACAAGATTCTATTTGAGATTATTTAGAGAAGCTAAGCTGTTTAAATTCTAAAAAAAAAAAACAGAGTTCTCTGACTTGAGCAAAGTGTGTCCAAACTTTTGAATGGTCCTGTAAAGACGATTAGAATATTCTCAGCTTCTCAATGTGTCAGAGTTGCAATTGGTGAGTTGCAATTTTTAAATATGCTCAGTGCATTTCAGAAAAATATGTACTGTGCATTTTATATCCTAATGTCTGACAAAGGCCACCTAAATTAAAGCTGCTTTGGTATTGTATTTTCCCACAAAGCATTATGACTGTGGAATTATCCGGTTGATTGGATGTGGAGCAATACATGCACCATTCACTGGAGTAGTGGGTATTAGCTGAGGGGCTTGTGGGGTGATTTCATTGTATTACATTGTGTTCATTCATTCGCTCAAGGCCTATTGCTTATATGTAATAACATTTTTTTTTGTTAACTAATAGAACAGTGTTCTTGCTAGTTTCCAGTTGAGTACAAGAAAATGTGGCCAAAACTTGAGATTCGGCACAATTTTCTGCATCAAAGTGGTTCTCAATATACATTCACATTTTAACATAACAGCAGTGAGATGATCGATGCCCGTGCTAAGTTAGGTTTGACCGTGACTCAACAAAAAAACACCCTCATCCCCCACATGCATGCTTCAGAAAATCATGAGAACAATTATTCTGAATTGCTTATGGAAAGAGTTATTCTGCACTCAGGAGAAAAAAGCCAAGAAATGGTTAAATTCTATCTGTTAAAAAGATTAGGGGAATGGAGAAGGCTCGGCAGAGTAAGGTAGTGTCCTATCATGTCAGCACTGAAAAATTACCCAATACTCAGGCTTATTCTGTGCATCCTTTACTCTTGGCATAAAATTGATAAAAGGACATTGCAAGCTCTAATAGTAAACTCTAACCGTGCCTTACAGGATGCTGTAAAGGAAACACAATCTGTCAATCCAGTCTGCTGGAAATCTATTGCCCTAAAAAAAGTAATACCATGCAGTATACGTATGCACGCTATGTTGTCTTAAGAACTGAAGTGCTTTGGAAATACTCATCGAACATGAACTGGTCTTTTTTTAATCTCTTCACATTTCCTTTGCATTAACACCCCTTTTTGTTGATTAATCTATAGCATCGTAATGCCTGATGGGAGCAAAAAAAGAACAAAAAATCTGTCTGCAACTACAGACACAAAGCATGACCTCAAAATTTAAAAAAAAAGTATACATGATGGATTAAAAACTTTTTACTAAAGTTTAAAGGTTCAAAGTCAGAAAAATACATTTTGTTTTTCATATTGTAGGATAATTCTAACTTTTTTTTCCTGAAAGTTTGCTATCTTTGAAGTGTCAGTGACACATTCACTGAGGGCGTTCTCCACTCATAGCGCGAGCCTCAAGGCAACTGCACTAGTGAATATTAGTTAGTGTGTGTTAAGAAATCATGACAAAATAATTTATCATGACACAACTTTACTTGGGGGGGAGGGACAAAAAACAGGCGCGTAACGCGTGACGTTATATCAAGCAATGATAAACATTTCATCTGTTTTCTCCAGTAAGTTGTCCAGTTTATATGGTAGACCTGAGGCACATCTGTCAAGCTTAAACATGCCTGATCATTAGGCTCTAATTGGTACTTGCCAGATGACTTTGGTTTTGGTGCTGTAATCTGCTACACTCCACTAATTACAACAATACAAATACAGTTCAAAATTAATTACATTTTGAAAGCATGAACACGATACCTCTTTATTGTACTTATAATTCTGAACATATGATTAGCACCAGCACACAATATGCAAAATGTAGTTTTCAAGAGCACAAATACTATTTAAAGAAAAAACTTGTGTTTCAACCATTATGTGTCACAAATACCACTGGGGCTATTCTCACAGACATATGAAGCAATGTTTTTTTTTTATCAGAAAGGCTTAACAAATGCATCATCCTGAAATAAGCTTTTACTCTTTTTAGAGGAATCCAACTAATTTGGCCACAAAAAATAGTATATGAAGAAACTGTGAATTAACAATCTTTAACTGATGGTCTATTAAGTATGAAAAAATCACGTAGTCATAGTAATTCGATCATTTGTTAATGGCATGCAACAAGAATTCATGATGCATCCTACATTAATCCATGCTTTAAATCATCTCAAATTAGTTTAGCATTACTTAAGCATACGATGAGTCCCCTTATTGTAAAATGTGTCCAAGATATGCATGTCTCTCCCAGCTCTCTAATCCAAATGCTTATTGAAGTACCTGCTTTGCATCTTTTGAATCTGTGGTGTTGTAGCTTGCCACAACAGAGATGTAAAATTGGCAATGGGCTCATTTGAAGTGGCACATCCCAGGACAGATCAAAGATTCATGCTGCATACTACAAGCGAAACGAAATCTAACGAAAGACTCAGCAATTTACCCTCATATTCCCAGGACTGTGCAGTTAATGTGGTTTCTCATTGTCTTCGGTTTGACTGAGTCTGTTTTTGGGAGGGACTTTTCAGGCATCACTCCTTGAAACGGAGAAAGAAAATAAAAGCTTGACAGGGAGAATACTCTCAACTTTTTAGTGTACCGTCCCTGGTTACAGTACCCAAGAGCAGAGTACAGATGAGTGGCTATAAAAGTACAAAAGCCATTTCTTTTTCAATTTCATTTTATAGATTAAAAAAAAGAAAGAAAGAAAACATAATTCTTGCTTGATCAAATTATGTGGGATAGGTAAACTGGAATTCTATGCGATTCACTGAGGTTTAATTATGAGCTGTCGTTTACACACACACACACACACAAACATACGTAAATGTTCTCTACAACATTGCAATTTAGGTTCACTTACCTTGGATTTTGATCCTGTCGCCTTCAATACAGGACAATCTTTGAACCCCATTAAAGGGATATATTTTTAGTTTTATGGTTTTTTCAGGGTTAAGTTTTTCAGTTGTAGCCAGGTCCGACACATTGCATTGCATTGAGAATACGTCCTCCGCAGGAGTACTGCTATAAGAATTGTGCTGGGCACATACCACTGTGTCACAGCAAGCTTTGCCTGTAATAATATATTTTCAACACTTTAACTTTGATAACATTTCATGGAACATTGTACAGTATAGTCCATTCATATAATGCGCATATTCTGTCCTGCAATGATCATTATCCTTCCCTTTTCAGACATTCATTGCATATAACTGGTTCCATATCTGCTTTGTTTCAACATTTTCAAAGGAGAAGTATCAAAAATGAATAATGTGAACCTTCATAAATATTGTATTCACCCCCACTTTACTTGTAAAAAGCTAATTCGGTCTGTTTTGCGATATATTTAAGTTGGGAGGGAAAAAAATGCAAACACATTGATGAAATAAATACATCAGTAAACAAATAAAGAAATAACCCTCCTTATTTGCTTATTAACTTTCTGATAAGGGAATGACAGTATTTGCAATCGCAATAGGGAAAGCATCAGCCCCCAGAAATAAAGTTGTAATAGCAGTTGCCAAATTTGTGTTGATATTGTACTTTATTTTTACGTGTTCTCTTTCAGTAAAATGGTATTGCAACAAATGAGAATGAACAAATTACTTCAAATTTGATGACTAACTAATTTATTAAATTTAAGACCAAAAGAAGAATCAAGGCACTCTAATTAAGCCACGCTCAAAGCTGAACCTCAATTCAGCTGATGGTTCAGATGAAACAATATTGCAGTTGGTGAAACAGTAGAAGATAAGAGTTAAATAACCTGCCTTACCGCTGTCCATTTACTGGCACAAATGCATGCCAAATAACATTCCATTCACTGAGTCCGCTAATACAGTAGTACATTGACTGCCAGGAGATGTTATAGATGTTACATACAGATAAGTATTAACCTGGCAGCCTGATAAATCAAATGTATTACACCGGGAATGAGTACTGTTCGAGGCTGTGAGGGGCTGATGAAGGAATCATGGGAGTTTTAAAGGCTTTCCACTGCGGTATTTGCTCTGCTTTTATCCCAGGGCTGCCTTCAATGCCCTCTGGCTGTCAGTGACTAATCACACCCCACCATACACAGCACACCTATGACATCAAGTAATCTTTCCGGGGTCCGAGAGGGCCAGAGAGAAGGAACCATTATAACTGGCGCCTTTGAAAAATAATGGGTTACATTTCGCAATATAATGGATTACATTTCTGAAGCAACTTTCCATCCCGTGCCCTTGATATGCTTAGCAGTGAAAGGGTAGGAGAGATCACCTCAGTCATTGACCTATAGCTTGTTTTGATGATGCAATGCAGCCATTTTGTGTGGAATAGCTCACTATACTTCAGCTTCACTTGGAAAGCTTAGGAATTACTTTCATACTCCATCCCTTTCCAATTTCGACTGGAGAAGATAATGAAAACTGTATTCAGAATTCAGCACAGAATCTGAGGAAGTCACTAATTATAATGGTAAAATCCAAGGATGAGTAAGTAATTGTAATACATTTTGGAACAGTGGGTAGCCAACAGGCTGCTTGACTGGAAACTTCAGTTTCTGGTTTGAGCCCCTAGTGGAGTTTGGGATTTGGAGTTGCAAATGGATAGATGAAGTTGGGAAGAACTGTACCATCGGGTGATGAGCAAGGCCTTCAATCCCATAACCATTACAGGGGCTTTACCCCTGTTTCTCTCGCTGTCCCCTTCACTTGTAATGGTTCTATCTGATGGGTGTCCTTGAAAAAGAGAAATATGTTCTCAAATGGTACTGCCCTGGCTAAGTGAAGGGTAACGAAACCTTTGATTTTAGCCAGACCTAGACAATATTATAAGCTCCACAAACTTAGCAAGTGCAGAATGTTCTGTTGAAAACTTCGAAGTACCACATTACCGAATTTATAATGCATTGTGTTTTCTGTCTGGTTCCTCCTCTGAAACAGACAGTTAAACATCATCAGCTTAAATAAAACGCCGGCCCATTTTATTCCCTGTTTGCTCATTGCTCGTTTCAAGAGTGAATAAAACCCATTCACAGAAAACAATTACAACAAACCTTTCAATCCATAAAAAAATGAATAAAATATATAAATAGTAAATAAATGGACCAATGCTCGCAGCTCTTTCTAAGAATATGTATGAGTGCTGCTGTAGCAGAGGCTGTCCAAGGTGTTCATTCATTTCTGTCCTACGGATGTGCCCTACTGCCTGTCACCACAAGGTCACCATTACAAGTTTCATGTTTGTCCATAAATGACCAGTTTTGAATGTGCAACTGATAAGAAATTGGCTTGGGCCTTAGGATCTGCAATAAGTTTTCGGTGGCAGCCTCCATTTTCAATTAAAATATGTACAGTTCTCACTCACAGCCAAATTTGTTGACCCATGTACTCATTTACTATATGCTTCTATTGCATAAAGTATTGTGAAGAAGTATTTGCCAGTTACTAATTTCCTCAACTTTTTCATATTTTTCAGATTTAAATGCTTCAGATCATCCAAATAATTTTAATACAAGACAAAGACAATACTTAACACAAAATACAGCTTTTTAATTACCATTTCATGTATTGAAAGTAAATAGGCAATGAAAACATCATTAATGTGTAAAAGTAATTTCCATCCTAAACCTAAATTCCAACTGTGCCACCTTTGGCAACAACAGCTGCAATCAAATATTTGCAATATCTAGCAGAAGGACTTTTACATTGCTATGCATGTCATGGTTCTGGTTTTGTGTTCATGTTTATGTTCATGTTTAATGTTCCATATTTTGTCTTTTATTTATTCTTTTTGGTTATTGTATTCTCAGGTTTTCAGTTCAGGCCATTTTCAGTTCCATTGCACTTGTCTCCCCTGTCTCATATCTAGTTGGTTCAGTCCATTTCCCCAGTCTGTGTGCTCACCTGCTTTGGGTGATTTCAGTGGTTTCAGGTGTTTCATATTATTCCTTAAATTCTCATTTACTTCCTTCGCCTTGCTGTTCTGATTACTAACAAGACTAACATTTGTATTTTGTATCATAGTCTACAAAAGTACTAACCCAACTAATCCATGTATATATATCATTAACTCACTAACGGGCACTCTAGTTAGAATTTGCACCGCTACTAATTAGTATTATAATGTCTGTGCACTTTGAACTGCCTGACCGGAGCTGTTTTAATGTCAAAGGCTGTGTGCGTGATTCCCGTCCGTGTCTTGGCTTTCACCAATTTTCATGGTTAGGATTTCCGTCATGTGTTCCTCCCATTGTAAGTAGTTCTCATCCCATTCACCTGTTCCCTGCATAGCAAGTGACTTGCCTTCTGCCTATTTAGAGTCCTCACTGCTCTTCTGACTTTGTCAGAATGTTGATCAATATTTTGTTGTGCAGAGCTTTTTGTATGCCATTGATTATTGGTTTTCTTTGACTGTTTTGTCTGACTAAGATTTTTGCCATTGCCCGTTTTGTATTGTTTTCGTCTTTCTGGATTCCAACCTATTTTTGTACGACCACGATTTCTGTTTTTGGAAGCCCTGTGTACGACCCACTGCTTTGCTTATCGACTACGACTTTTTGCCTACCGCCTATGTACCCTTGCTCCTCTGTTTTACTGGTACTGACCCGGCCTGTCTAGTCAACTCTGTTTTCGAATTTCGTTTTGTGGCTTGGCAAGTGTGTCTTTTGGTACTGACCCGGAACTCAAAGACATATATATAGTTTTTTTTTTTGGATTATCCTCTTGCGTGTGGTTCCTGAATGCGCCGTCACAATGCAGGAATGTTTTTCCCATTCGTCTTAGCAGGATTGCTTTAAATCAGCCAGATCGAAGGATTTTCCAAGCATGAACTGCCTGCTCATGGTCATGCTACAGTATCTCCCTTGGATTCAAGTCAAACCACTCCTGAATCTTCGTTTTGTTTCCTTTGAGCCATGCAGAAGTGAAGTTGCTTATGTGCTTTTTTTTTTATATAGTATTTTTCTTTTACAACTAATGTGTGCTTGATTTTTAGGTTACAGGCTGATAGCCAGACATTTTCCTTCAGGATTTTATGGTGGAAAGAGCAATTTAAATTTCCACCAATTATTGTAAGTTGAGCACGTCCTGCAAGCAGCAAAGCAGCCTCAGATCACCACCGTGTTTGACTGTTGGTATGACGCTTTTGTTATGGTATGCTTTGTTAGCTTTACGCCAAATGTAACAAGACCCAGCGTTTCAAAAAAAGTTATACTTTTGGTTAAGCAGTGCACAGAGTATTTTCCCAAGTCTTGGGGGTCATCCAGATGTTTTTGGTAAATGTCAGATGAGCCTCCTAAGGATAGTAATAATGCCAAGTCTTTTTCTTATCATGGAAATGCAAACGCTGATCTCTACTGAGGCAAGTGAGACTTTCAGTTCTTTAGATGTTAGTCTGAGTTCTTTTGTGACCACCTGAATGAGTCATCATTGAGCTCTTGAAGGATTTTGGAAAACCAACCACTCCTGGGATGGTTCAAAACCGCTCCTATAATAATAATAATAATTTTTATTTTTATTTTTTTAATGGTTCTCACCATGGTTTGCTGCCATCCAGGATTCCTAGTAATGGCTTAGTAATGTAATTTTTTTCCAGGCTGATTAATGTCAATCATTCAATAACTGTTTTTTCATCTATTCTACAATTTCTTTAGGTCATAGCATCAGGCGCTGCTTTTTGCCTACTTCATATTGCTATGCAGGTTCTAGTTGATGATGCTTAGATACAATTGCTCTGGCAGTATTCATGTTTGCATGTCTCAAGTGGAATTGAACCCAATTGCCAATTGAATTTGTCTAATTGACTTTGGAACTAAGAGTTGTTCCTTTATCACATTGAGCCAGGTGGGGTAACTTTTTTCCTTTAAAAATTTAAATCATCATTCAAAAACTGCTTTTTCAGATAACTGGGATTATATTTGTCCAATATCAAAATTAGTTTGATCTGAAACATTTAAGTGTAACAAATTGGCCAAAATATATTAAATTGAGTTGGGGGGAAATTTTTTTTTCACATCACTGGATAAAGAACACTAGCATCAAGACACCAAAAATATCATACTTGGATACCAAAATCTTGTCTATGGATCTCCTGACCTTAGCACACTTGCACAAGTAATGCTTAATCTGGACTGTTGCATTGTCCTGTGGACCAGGATGCAAGCATATGTATATCATTACTGAGATGGCGATTTGGGTAATTTCACGCATCTCCTCCAAAAGTACGGTGAATAATGATTCTGTTTTCCGCGTACGCTGGTTAAACTGTGTGACAAAGACGAAGCGCTAGGTTTCAAACTTAGTTATGAAGTGAAAACTGCATTTTGAAGCCGTTTTTGCAAGTAAGACCGGCTAATTCAATCTGCTGTTATCCTGCCTACGCATATAGCCCATGCTACGCACGGGTATCGGCTAGTAGCATATAATTTGGCCATTGCAACAACTCTACAATATCAGTAAACACAATGTTCCCAAAGTACTGTTAACATGTTCTGAAAAGCATTGCCAGAATAGTCTGGCAACATTTTGCATTATATTAGGGATGTTGCCTCTAGCCTGATCTTCAACTCACCACAGCTCCCACATGTCCACTGCATTTGAACATCCTTTCCCAGCTGGCAGTGGCCTGGATTGATTTCAAAGCATGCATGAACTGACATACCAGTCTCCAGATGATACCGCCCCATTACATCTTTGGAAATTGATCACACACAGCCCATTCTGAGCATGCATACCCGCTCAGCATCATCTAACCGGCCAGCCACCCATCTTCTGAAGCACCTGGCAGCCGCTTCAAGCTGTGTAGCTTATTCCCTACCCCACTGCCTTGATAGAATGATCTTCAATCAGTGAGAACAAAATAATTTTTTCACAGTTTTTATGCTGTGTCCTCCATGCATATGCATATTTTCATTCATTCCGCTCTATGCAAAAAAAGAGAAATCTTCCATGCTCTTAAATATTTTGAGATGTATGCCTTAGTGACATTTCTACCTAAGTAACTTTCAATTTTCTTACAAATCTGCCTCAAATTTAACTGGTGTTTGCTTTGAAAAGTACCATTAAAACATCAGACTGTCTTTTTCTCCCTCCAAAATAGCTGCATTTAGACTGTTATGACTATTCATCACTGGTCTGATTTATGATTATGAAGCAATAAAAATAATTGACAAATCAACAAATCACCAGATAAATACATAAAAACAGCATACGTAATTTTTTTTAATGATTCTCATGCTTGGTGTGTGTGTGTACCTACTTATGTGGGGACAAAATGACATTTCCAGAAGACATTTCGTATTTCTTTATCCTTATGGGGATTATTTTCAAGTCCCCATGAGGGCACTGTGCTACGTTAGTGTGAGGGGTTAAGCTTGGGGTTGGTATTAGGGTTAGGTATGTACTGTTGAGGATTAAGGTCAGGGAAGGGGGTTAGGGAATGAATGTAAGTCTATGGAATGACCCCACAAGGCATGAAAACCCAACATGCAAGTGTGAATGTGCTTGTGTGTGTGTTTGCATTTACTGGTACATGCACGAGAATTCTGCCCAGTGCACAGCATTACTTTACATCATGCACAATGCTCCAGGTGGTGAGTGCAGTGCATAATTTTTCAAAGATCCATCCATCCATCCATCCATCAACTAATTGCTTAGTCCTAGCTAAGGTTGGGCATGTGGGAGGAGTTTGCCCTAAATGCTTTCAGCAAGGTAGCTTTTCTGCCAGAAAGCTTCCGTTAAAAAGGCTTTTAAGACATGTTTAAGATTGTGAAAGGTTCTGTTTCAACCAAAACCATGATCTTTTCCTTAACCTAGACAAATAGTTTTGTTGCTATTAAAACTCTCCAACTCTCCTCTCTCTGGACTGTTGTTGAATACTGGTCTTCCTAGAGCTGGAGAATGTGGATCTGTATACAGAAAGGCTGTGGCCAAAATTTGAACCCAGAAACTTATCGCTGTGAGGCAACAGGCTGAACAAAGCATTATGTCTAAATGCACAAGTAATCAATTCACTGCAGTAAAAGGATTTTTTTTTTCCCCCACAAATAGCAGGCAGGACTAAAAGATGGCACAAATGGCTTGCGAATATTTATTTTGAATTATGTTTGTTAAGCGGGTGCTCTTATCCACAGTGCTCTTATAATGAATGAGGAACATAAGTGCATTCACCTGATTTACGAGTACCATGAGGCAAGCCAAGGTTTAAGAGCATACACCGAGAGCACAGGCAATGTCACTAACACTCCAAAGCAGGGTTCTCAACCTTATACAGAAAGGCTGGTGTGGGCTCCAGCCAAGCAGTTAAACTTCTAACTCCACTACTCAACCCCTGAAATCTTTACACAAGACCTTGATTGGTAGTATCAGGTGAGCGACGGCTTGGTTCAGCTGAAAGCCTACACACAAACCAGCCCTTTCTGGATAAGATTTAGAATCCTTTGCTCTAATGCGGAGTATTTATGATAACTGAGTGCCAATATAAACTTTATCAATACTATATATCAATTATATAATACTTGCCTGGCTCAAATTAGGTGTGCCACAGAATATCCTTGACCTGTTTTCATTAATTTACCTTCTTTTACACATTTTCAGATGATTACAATAATTAATCCATAGTTAAACACACAGCTTCCTTCTTCATGCAATGCTATAGCAGTTAGTAGGAAAATTAAATAAAAAAAAGTTTTACTCACTGACTACGCTTTACAAAATAGGATAAACTACTAACTTCTACATTTGCATCTCCAAATTCAGGAAATCTTACCTGAGCTTTGTGAATCTAAATATACAATAAAGACAGCTTGGATGCGCACCACGTATCCACAACTTTGAAACATATCGAGTGAAATGCAATTTTGTGCCCAAATTTAGCATTTTGTTTCTCATCTTAGCTGTGTCAGATATGGTGCGAACCTTCCCAGTAAAAACATTCACAACATTTGCTGGATAACATGAACAGTCACAAGCGTAACTCTCACACAACGGCATACCACTGTTTTTATTTACATATATTTTTGGTTCAAAGGTGACAGGAAACATACTGTAGCTGCAAAGCTTAAAATTTCTTGTCTTGTAGCTCAGATGCTAAAGCCTCAGGTCCGTTATACTGATCGAGCAGTTCACTTTGAATGGGACAGCAGAGAGGCTTTAACCCAGGGGTGGGCAATTCCGGTCCTGGAGGACTGGTGTGTATGCAGGTTTTTATTTCTATCAATTGCCCAGACTAATTGAGTTAATTGATTGCATGCACAGATATAGATTTGTGCAAAGATTAGATCAAAGAAAAATGTTTTACGAAGGGAGACAAGAACAGTCTTTGGTGGTCAAACGTGATAATTTAAAGAAATGTGCCAGAAATGCCAGATTTCATAAATTGTTTGGCTAATTTAGATGATTAACTAATTAAAAACCAGAAGTTGATGTGAGAACCAGGGACAGATTCATCCCTTGTTGCCCACCTATTCTTCTCTGCTCCGTGCAGTGTTTTTTTTTTTTAAGGCCGGAACAACTTGTCAGCCACACAATCCTGATGTTTTTTTTTTTTTTACTCAATTTATTCATTTGTAGATATTTTACTTGTGGTTTATTTGTAACGTATGCACAGGTTGCAAGTAGATTTTACCATTCAATTAAAGCACCTATTACTCAAACCCCGTAAGTCACACTTGACTTGACTCAACTTGTGGGGTTTTAGTAATCAGTGCTTCAATTGTCATATGTGCTGTTCACTTATTCTGTAATGGCCATCAGCTTTACGCTGTTAATCTCTCCGCCATTCTACTCAGCACTCCTCTTCCCCTCTATTCTCTGGTTTCTGGAATCAAAGTATTATAGCTGCCTCTGCAGAGCACAACACGTTCCAAACATTTTTCAGAAATGTGAATAGTTTGTTTGGGGGGCACAGTGTGCTTTAAGAAAATGCAGCATTAAAAAAATTGAGCAGACATTTCCTAGGTGCCAAATTTTGACAAGGCCTCCACCATCATTATAATTTGTAAATTAAAATATTGTGTTGGGAAAATATTGTGTTATGTAAAGTTTTTTGTTATCAGTCAGGCTTCTGCATACATGTTTTTATCTCGTGTGAAAAATGGATAGTCTCATGGATATCCTTTAAAATGTATTCTGGGGAATACATTATCGAGACAAACAAAATAATATAGTTATTAATAATAGCCTTTATCTCTCTAAAAAATCATTACAGACCTCAAGTGCATATTCCGTAAATGTACACTTCATATAGCAGGGCTCGATTCAGGATTTCTTGGACTAAGTGCACATGGTGCACCTAGATTTTGAAAATGGGTGCACTCGTGCGTGTTTAGGTGCACAGTCTAAAACTTGCTTAATTCAATAAAATAAAAAGCCGCTTTGCAGCAGTACAAAATGAATAAATAAATATTCTTAAACTCAGATTCTTTGATATGCCATGAAAATTTGCAGTGGTGCGACACGTTAGGATTATTGGTGGAATAAGATTTTATTAAAATCATGCTATATATAAGAAAAATAATGGAAAAAAAAACAAAACAAAGAAATTGGTAAAACTGAGTGTACTATTGTTATTTATCACAGTAAGATAATATTCAATCTACAATTTGATTTCACTTTGACTTGGCTGTGAAAGAAAAGTAATTTTCTATAACTCCATCATAGGACCTCTCTGGCCTCAATAGCAGCAACAGTGCTGCTTTTTGCTGTTTTTATATTTTTACATTCTTCATAACTCCATAATTAAGACCCTCTCCTCCTTACATTTAATCTACACCGCCCTCCATAATTATTGGTTAATTAATTAACCCCTGGTTAAGGCTTCTAATAAATTCAGTTTTTTTTTCCTAAATAATATAGGACCGCAGTGAAAAAAAGGAAAATCCAACATTTAAATCAAATGCATTTATTCAGTGGGAAAAAAATCCCCCATTAAGAAATAATTCTTTTACATCAAATCATGTGTGCCATAATTATTAGCACCCCTGATATTGTTATATGTTAATAATTTGTACAACCCCCTTTTGCCAACAAAACGGCACCTAATCTTCGCCTATAACGTTTCACAAGATGGGAGAATACAGAAAGAGGGATCTTCGACCGTTCCTCTCTGCACAATCTCTCTAAATCATCCAGCGACCTGGGTCCTCTCCTCTGCACTCCCCTCTTCAGCTCACTCCACAGGTTTTCAATGGGGTTGAGGTCTGGGGACAGAGATGGCCATGGGAGGAGCTTGATTCTGTGTCTGGTGAACCATTTCTGTGTAGATTTGGCCACATGTTTAGGGTCATTATCTTGCTGAAAGACCCAGTGATGACCCACCTTCAGCTGTCGGGCAGAGGCCACCAGATTTTGATTTAAAATGTCCTGGTATTTCAAAGCGTTCATGATGCCATGCACCCTAACAAGGTTCCCAGGGCCTCTGGAAGAGAAACGGGCCCACAGCATCACCGATCCTCCCCCATACTTCACAGTGGGGATGAGGTGCTTTTCTGCATACTCATCTTTTGTGTTCTGCCAGACCCACTTAAAGTGTTTGTTGCCAAAAAGCTCTATCTTGGTCTCATCTGACCAAAGCACACTGTCCCAGTTGAAGTCCCAGTACCGCTTACAGGCATGCAAACTCCTCACCTTTCGGCGAAATTCGCCGTTTTGAGTTTGAAATAGGCCATTACGCGAATTGCGCAGATCCGAGGAGGGGGGTTAGCCAGCGACAGAGCAAGCAGAACAGTGGACCGCAGAAAACTACATAGACCTACATTACACTCGTCTCGTGAGAGCAAATGACTGACGAGATGCTCTAATTGAAGCGGCTTTTTACACCAATTTACAAAGCGCCCCCTTCTACTTAATTTTTTTCTAATGGTGCAAACCTGAAGCAATTTACCCACGAAAGAAATAAGCTCAAGGCCTCCATTGTGGAAATTAGAACCTGCGGCGAGGTAAGGCATTAACGATACAGTTATACATTTCTTAAAGTGATAGCCTATGAACAGCTTCATAAATCAGACGTCAAAGCTGTCGTAAGATTAATTCCCGCACTTGAAACTTGCGCTGGTTTCGTTCGTGCCTACTGTGCTGTTCGTAATTCATTCTGCCATTGATAGGCTATACGGCTCTTTATAATCCTGTAGAATGCTCCATTCTCTTCCCAACATTTTACTGTGACATTTCTTGATAACAGACCATTGTATAGCCTACAACAGGCTGCTGTTAAAGTGAAACAGAACGTTGCCACGAGGGTAAATTAACTAATCTGTAAAATTGAATTTATTCCTCGATATTTGACCGCCTCGCATAACGTTATCCTGGCCTATCAAATGAACTGCACAGTAGGTCTTCCGATGTGATGTTAGAGAAAGTTTTAGCTAGACGAGCAAGCCTGTCTCTTCAACAACTTTTTTAAGAGTAACGTTAGCTTAAACCTAAATAGGTTGCAGGCCATCTCCCTTGCATTTATAATTTCGAGGGAGACTCGTTTTTGAGAACAGATAAAAGGCTAAATAGGCCTACCGTCTCAGTCACGTATTTTATAATTAGTCACCACTCTCCGCCATGTGGCGATGGGTGGTATTGCTTAGACCTCGCCCTGATGAGTAAAGCACATCTCGTTTTCTTTAATTAGAATAAAAATAAATTATCAATAGCTATAGCTTTTTGTGGTTATTTTAAAACAATTGTGTAAATGTTTTAACCAGTATGATCAATGAAATTAGAGAAGTATGGAACTTAGTTAAGTATAATGTAGGGTTGATAAAGGCATGAAAAAATGCATAAGGTGTGCCTATTAAAAAGTGACTTTCCATGTTACCATTTACTGCTTTTGAAGAGCTAGCCTACATGTGGTGATATAAATTGTGTTGTATCAAGCACATGATAGGAGATTGAGTGTAGCCTATACTGTAGCCTACCTGTTGTCACTGACAGGGCATGTGATCTTTGTCCAGGCCAAAACAAAAAAATGACTTGTGCATAACTTGTTGATTTAGATTTAGGTATTGATGGTAAAAAGAGCATGTGATCATTGTCCAGGCCAAAAAGAAAGAAAAAGGACCTGTGCATAAGTTATAGTTGTTTTGAACTGTCGTCTCAATAAAAAAGAGATGTTTATGGTAAGTCATCTTGTACAGTATTCAAGATGCCTCTCGTGATGCGTGTTTCTATAATGCAGACTATGAAATTTACGTTGCCGTTCGCGCCGTGTGTCTGTGCGCCTTTCTCATCTTTTTCACCCATGACCAGTTTGCATGCCTGGCTTAACGTACTTCAGACGTTTGCGTTGATGATTGTGAGTGAGAAAAGGTTTTTTCCGTGCATGCCTCCCAAACAGCTTGTTGGCATGTAGATAGCACCTGATGGTTGTTTTGGAGACTTTTTGACTCCAAAATGCTACCATTTGTCGCAATTATTTAACAGTGAGCTTTGGGGAACTTTTGGGTCGTGTGGGTTGTGGTCTGTGCTGGTGGCGCCCCCTGGTGCCGCGGAGGGCAGATGTCCCACAAACCAGATCCAGGATCAGGGAAAGTCTTTGATGAGAAATATACATTACGCGATCAGCCAATGTAAACAATGTTGTCGCTGTTTGAGCGCTTGGGGAAGAGAAGCCATGTCTTCAATTGTTACTTGATTATTACTATAATTGTAAAACATGTTAATAAAGGAGAATGATTCAGAACTACCTAGGACTAACTGTTGTCATAAATGGATGCAACTTTGCCCCTGAATTTTCAGTTCTGGTGCCGGCCCTGGGATAAGGTATCTGTATTTCTGAAGAAGAACATAAAACATCCTTGCCGTATTCTTGATCCTCAGGCCTTTTCCCTCCGCCAGAACTTCCACAGGAGCGCGCGCATGCGCAGATGATTTGTCTCTGGGTTTGTTACTTCCGTGCGATTTAATGAGTTTTGGATTTTATCAAAAATTTGTAAACTGCGCCAAAAAAATACAGTCTCGAAGCTTTGCACTCATATTTGAACTCTGCGCTGGTCATTGTTGAAAAGGTAACAATTTTGATGTGCATTCTTCAGAGTAGGAGAGGATGGATGTGGGACAATAGCATGTCAGTGATAATGCATTTATGAGGAAATGCAGTTTTATACTGTTATTTTACCTCTGGTAATATTATTATTATCATTATTATTTCTTTTTTACTTGCGTGTTTAAATGTTATTTTGTTTTCTCAGATTTGGACCCTAAGTATTTTTAAGATTATTTACATGGAAGTGCAACTGATTTTTTTTGGAACTGCAACAGATTTTTTCTCTTCACAGTGACCATTTTGCTGGAGCTGAGTTAGAGGGACAACTCCCCGTCCTATCAGCATCTGCAGATGAGCCTTTCCCATCATCACACACTGCCATCTGTCAGTGTGATGTGGCTCTCTGTGTCCAGCTGGACAGAAATATCCACTCAGACCAGCAATAAAGGGCACAAAAACACCTTCAGACTGTGGGGAAAAAGAAGGCAGAAGTTTAAAAGAATACAGGCGGTATAGAGTTTTAAGAGTCTGCAAATAGTTGGAGACTTGATCTTGTTAGTACAGTCTGCCTTCAGATTGCTTTAGCCACTGCAATTTCAAAGTGTTTTAGGATAAATGTGATCCATTTATTTCTATTTTGAGAATTTGTTTTCAGTTAATACATTATTAACATGCATTATGTTTCACAAAATAGTTTAAAAACTGGCATAATCTGAATTTGTGCCAAAACAAATGACATTGTGCTTGATGATGGGACAAATGACAAATCAAAATCAAAAAATCAAAAATACAATCAAATCAACGATCACAAATAGTGAGTAAAATCTTGATGGGGATACGTGGGCTTCGATCTAAAAGTGTTAATGTGCTCATCTTGCTTTGGACACTAACCAAGCAACATGCTGCCCCTTTTAAGCAAACAAATGTTGCTAATGAGCATTCAAATTAATAGCCATAACCAGATAAAATACTTCATGATTGTTGGTTAGAGACTTCAAAGTTCAAGTCATTTTTCATATTTTGTTCACCAATTAAAAAAAGTATGCACTTGTGTATCCAAAAGCATATACAATACCCTCTGACAATATTGGTGAATATATACTTGTGATTAAGAATTAAAGCCGAAATTGTTTATCCTATTGATTCAAAATTACAGCTTTGCGCCTTCTCCATTAGAGTGTTTTGTGGTTAATTTTTGACCCCTCCTTCAAGTGGAATCTTTCCAGGTCCTTCAAATTCCTAGGCCCTCATTCATGGACTCGTCTCCTCAGCTTGTCCCACAGGACTTTTATGCGGTTCAGATCAGGGGACTAGTAAAGCTGGGGTCAGTGAATTTCTTTTATGCTCATTACGATTCATGCCTAGGATTATACCTCTGTTGAATGGTCCAGCTACTGCCTCATTTTTGCTTCCTTTCAGAAGCTTTCTGGTTCTCATTTAATATCTATTGGAACTTGTTTGGAGGCATGGGATCATGAGATCTATCAAGTTGTCCAGGGCGTTTGGAAGAAAAGCAGCTCCACAATGTGAACTAGAGCTGCGCTCAGAGAGCGAAAGTACCTTCGCTAATGTACTCAATGTTATTTTTGCCAGTATTAGCTAGCAACCCCTGTGTTTATGGAGTCCTGTAGTCTTCGCGCAAGTATGTTTTTAATGGGTTTTTGACCTTTTGCATGCCCTCAAACAGTACTTAATCATTTCACCAAGTTTGAGGAAAATCCATCCAAAACTTTTTGCGTAATCTTGCTTACAGACAAACCAACAAACCAACCAACAGACAAACGGTAATTATCGCATAACCTCATCCAACTTCATTGGGCGGAGATAATGATACACCACCATACTCAGATGTGGAAATGGGGCTTTGTTTTTTCTTTCACCAAACCCAAATCCAGCGTTTACTACCAAACGTAATTATTTTTGCCCAATCGGACCATAGAACCAGTACCAAATCGCAAACTGCAAGAGCACGATTTTGTTTTTTTGATGTCAACAAAAGCTTTGATCTTGCAAACCTCCCAGATATCTTAAAATGGTATACCTGGCCCCCGACAGTGGTTTTGTCGACTTTCTAACCCCAAAACATAATGACTGCCTGCAATTCCTCAACTGTGTTCCTTTTAGGTGGATGGTGTAAGAGGTAAAGGAAGAGTGGAAGCTTTCAAAACAGGCCAACATCCACTCCCACTCAGATTTATCACATTGTCTTATACCTTAAACTTCTAAGTTCATGCCAAAAAAGTCAAACTAGTATCTTCAACTTTTTATTGATTTTCTCATAGCCGTTTCAACATTTGTCAAGTGCAGCACGTTGTTCTTGCACATCATTGATGCGGGACCAGTAAGATACCAGGCGCGAGATGGAGGGAATAAGGTGTTTATTAAAAATAAAGAAAACCAGGCACGAGGGCCAACAAAAAACTTGGCCAAAAGGGTTGCAAAAAACAAACTAAAAAAGCTTCACAGAGCTAATAACGAAAAGATCCAAAAACGACCAAAAACAAAAGCCACTGGAAACTCCAGGCAGAATAACCATAAAAAAAAAGAATAACGATGCTAGGGTTCAAAAAGGACAAGAAACGCGAAGGCTATATATACAAAAAATAACAAGACCGTGAAACGCACTGACAAGACTAGATATGAAAAGCTCACAAAGGGACATGAAACTAGGGAAAGACTTGAACTTGAGACTCTGTCTGCCAGCCAACTTCCACCGCCTACAGATAAAGGAACAGAAATCAGGACACATGAGGGGCAACACCTGGAGGAGAAACAATGGGCAAAGCAAGATCATGAGACAAGGACAGAGATTGGTTGTCATGACCTGCTCATTTAGAGAATGAGCGTGCTCAGCTTAAGTACCAATGAAGTATGCAGATTGAAGGAAGCATGAATGTTTTTAGAACAGAGAAGTACAGCAAGACTTGAAATAGCAAAGCAGGAATAATGACAATAAACTCCCTATCTAAATTAGTAGTATTAGAAATGTGCCTGCCTAAGAATTACACCCCCCTGTGAATGTTAGTAAATGTCAGTAACTTAAAAACAGTTAATTGCCAATTAAGCTTAGACAGCCCCGAATCCAGCACAGTACAGAAGGAAGGAGGAAATACCAAAGCCAACCAGAGCTCTGAAAATGTGCGAAGACGAAGGCACAGGGCGGAACGCAGACAAGCGGTGGAGTGGCTGGGCAGACCTGGCAAAAAACAAAACACGGAAAAGTAAAAACATGAACAATAAACATGAATTATGAAATGCAAAATCCTAATACAAGAAACTGTTAAAACTGTGGTATGAATAATGAACATGAACTATGAAATCCTGATACATGAAACTGTTAAAACCATAAAAACGCTGTCCTGGACAAAGGCCAGGACCCTGGAACACAACAATCATACCTTATGGTCTTAACTATGTTGATGGATAACCAGGGAAGTTTTATTTATATGCTCATATTTACTCATATTTATATTACGAGGAAAAAGGAAGTCATGGATGACGATTTACGTTTGATAATGAGAATAAACTGAATAAAATATTTACAGAAATATAATTGAAGTTTTTCTTATACAATATTCTAAGGGTGCTGATTATTGCTGTACATGGCTTTTGGAAAAACAACTAGAAGAGTCTTTTTTTTTCTTTCAATAATTTTCTATGAATTCAAGGTTAGAGTTTTGCAAATATTTTGAATAAAAGATTGGGACGATTAACAACATCATGTTTTTCTAAAGCCTTTTTTGCTAATATTCACTGAGTGGGCCGATAATAGTATGGATGCATAAACACTGATGATCCAAAATATTGTGAGTACTCTCAGATGGATGCACTAATAATGGAATCGTGTTTATTCTCTCATATCAGCGCATGTCAAAGTCTAAGATCAGACTTTACAGGGGGTAAGCGAACAATCTGTTCTCATAATTTACGTGCTGGATGCGGTACAAATAGGCCCTAGGCAACTTCGACGAGAGTCAAAATCAATTTTTAGCTGATTCCAGGGCTAACGGTGGACCAACAGAATATTAGGCAAGTGGGCATGATTTTTTGGCATATTAGTGTACATGTTTAGTAAGGGGACATGCAAATACTCTTTAAGATTTAATGCAAGAATGTATGCAATTTGTATGCTTAAATATGAGTTATTGGAGAGGGGTGCATGCATCATTTATTGGACAGTAGGACATCTCCCCAGGGTGACAGCAGTGGGCTCCATGTTATCAGAGGGAGCAGATTGTTAATGATCTGTTGTGGGAGTTTAATAGGGTTTATGAGAACTGTTACGCACCTCCCCAGTATATTCACTACAGCTGGTCCGAGACGAAGGGATATTTACACTGGTGCGATTCAGCTTACTATGTCTGTGTGTGTGTGTGCGTGAGTGTCCCTGTGTTTGTGTGCTTGCATGTGTGTGCGAGCGTGTGTGTGTGCGAGCGTATGCGTGTGTATGCGTGTGTGTGTGTGTGTGTGTGTGTGTGTGTGTGTGTGTGTGCGTGCTTGCATGTGTGTGCGAGTGTATGCGTGTGTATGCGTGTGTGTGTGTGTTTGTGTGCTTGCATGTGTGTGCGAGTGTCCGTGTGTGTGTGTTTGAGTATGCGTGTGCATGCGTGTGTGTGTGTGTGCGCGAGTGTGTGTGTTTGCGTATGCATGTGCATGCGTGTGTGTGTGTGTGTGTGTGTGTGTGTGTGTGTGCGAGAGAGAGAGAGAGAGAGAAGAAGTGATTAATTGCGTGAACGAGGGAATATATAGTATATGTGGGCTCAAGTATATAAGTAGGTGTGAGGAAAAGGAGGTTGAAAGTTCCCAATTCAGTCTTGCTGGCTGTTGCAAATGAAGCAGTGCTGAGGGATGGAGATTAGAGAAGCTTTCTGTGCTAAATTCTGCGGGCAGGACTTTACACTCCACTCTAAGAATGCAGCAAATGGCAAACAGTTCTTCCATAGTTCCCCATACACCAGTGAGCTCCCATTTCATTGAGCCTGTTGTTAACAACAAGAACAGCAACAACAATAGCAACAGCTGCACAAAAAATGTAATCAGTGCGCAGGATAAAATTTGAAGAAAAAAACAAATCAATGAAATAAACAGTGTGGATTTTAAGCGCCACTGACTCGATGATGCTTAACTGTTCTGGGATCAGCATCTTGGCGTCTCGATGCAAATATAGTTATGAAAATCAAATATTGTTCATTAGACTGCCCTCCACAGATCCTCTGAAAGCTGCCAACCGATATCAGCGAAGATGTTCAGCAGATTTGCTTTGAATGAACGCATATGGGAATAAGAACATGCATGGATGGAATCTAAATGGAAACTGGGTGTACTACTGCACAAATGAAGCCTGCTTCACTGCAGTGACTGGGTGGATATTTATGGACATGTCTGCTTGCTCTTTATTAATCATCGCCATCCTTCTTTAGAAGCAACGTCTTTGTGTCTTAATATCCCAGTCCATCGGGCACTTTCTGAACTGATTGAGGCTTAGCATTAACATAAAAGCATTGTAAACTGACGGTTTGATTTAAACGCTTTACTTTGCTTCTGCAAATGGAAGACATAATAGGATCCGGTTAGATGCCACACATTTTCAGAGATGAGTGATGGAGCAATGGCGAATGTTGCTTGTTAGCCTTTAAAATACAAGTATAAAACATTCATTCAGTACAACATAAATGAACCATAAAATGGGGCCGTTAAACTTTGTGGCTGATATGTGTGGAGTTCCGTACGAGTGTGTCCCAACAGGGTCGGGCCAGCGAACACGTCACAGTCATCATCAAAATGACACTCCACTGATGATCAAAATGACATTCACTGATTCACTCATTTTCACCGCAGGGTGCATGGGAGACAATGGATACTCAGAGCATAGATTAAACACATATGCACCAAGGGTACAATATATTTCAAAAGGAGCCGAGTGCAGAACGTGCCATGAGTGTTAGCAGAGACATGTTTATTGGTTGCTCTTTGTCATACCCAGCATTACCTATGATGAGTGAGAGATTCCCTTAAAACGAACATTTTTTTTGTCATTGAAGCCGTGTGATCTCAAGTTAAGCTCAATTAAGCTTGCTCAATCCAATGGATCTTTACAAAACAGACCTCCTGGCAGCTTTTTAGTCAATTTAGCATGGTTGCAAATGATGATTTTATTATGCAGCTCTTCCCATGAATGGTAAAAAAAACATTTTGTGGCAATAGGTGCTAAATCTTCCCACTGATTGGAAACATCTATTTGATTAATGGCTTAAGTCAAATTGTTGTGAAAGAACACCTTGTGTGGAGAGACCTTGCAAGGAAGACTGTATGAACAATTGGTTGAAGGATATTTACGGTGGCCTGAGGCAACAGTGAAAATAACAAGGCCATGTCCTTGGAAATTGTCTTTGTATCGAATCTGAGAGCGCTATCCGCTCATGGATATGCAGTGCTGTGTGCGCTTTAGGAATTCAGGAATTCACAATTTCGACAGCACTTCAAACAGAAACAAGTCTCCGCACCCAAGTACTCATCAAGGACAGATCTGCTTTTTATTCTTTAAGGGCTAGCTGAGAAGTGGAATAATTTCTAAACATTCTCACGCTGAACTTTAAAACCATAATGCATTTGCACGTCAGGTCAAACTTTATTTGAAGTGTTGCTCATAAAGGCTTTATAGAGCATGTATAATGCCTTCATAAATCAGACATAATGTCTTCATAAATCGTACATAAGCAAACGTCATACTTTATTAAGGGTGAAATAACATATCCTTCTTCAGCATGTGATGCCAGATGTGATATAACTGATGATGTCACTTGGCTACTGGCTAATTGCGATAAAGGGTGACATTGTCAGCTAAGTGACATTGTCACTGTCACATCTGGCATCACATGTTGAATAAGGATGTATTTCTCCCTTTACAAAGCATGACATTCGCTTCTGTATGATTTATGAAGACATTATATCTCATTTATGAAGGCATTATACATGCTGTATAAAGCCTCTATGAGCAACACTTTAAATAAAGCGTGACCCTATGTGAAATATTTTCCTATATCATTTTTTCCCCATTGCTCACTGTTTTCCTTTTAACAAATGTTTTTTTATGTAGAAATATCAATTGTATATATATAAATATATATACTTTTTTATATCAAGGGATTTGTTTGGTCCCACCACACCAATAAAAAATTAATATAAAACTCTGACTATTTTTTTAAGTTTGCAAAAATGTGTTTGAGGATGACAGTACATATGCAAGACTGACTGAACCCAGCCTAACCCTCTGCTAAGCTGCTGCCAATTATTAGTCGCCCTTCGAAGATTGCGGGGGTCGTCCGCACACATCAAGAAGAATGGTGCTGGATGAGCCACCCAGCAGCTCTCATTTGGTCATCTCCGGCGGCAAAACCGCTCTTTTGTGAGAATGGGGGATAGACTAAGCTATTGTTAGTTTAACATCATAATCTCTCCCCATGTTGCAGTGCTTATTTGGCTGTGGTCATGCTCGCAGCACTTTTTTTTGGGTTCACCTTTCTCTGCTCGAAGAAAATATGAAGTGAGCGAATAGTTATTTTTTTCCCTCCACTGTTCATGTTTGGTCTTTGATAACCGCCACTCTTGTTAGGCAGGCTGCTGCAGCAGGGACTGGGGCAGTGTGCACATATTCTGAGTTTAGAAAAATGAAAGGACCAGATCTGACTACAGAAGAGTATATGAAATCACAGTACAATCTGATGCTCCCACTCGGGCCCCATTTCCTGTTTACCCTCCAAGCGATGGGATAGACGCTGACATATTTCAGACTGAGACCTTTGCCATGCACTGTTTCCTCTTGGCGAGCTTGCAGCTCCAATGCTAACCTGTTCTCGTAAACTTGCTTGCCGCAGAGAAGTGGGGCCTTTTTTGACTAAAATATTACCTCTGACAGCTGCCACAGGATATATATTTTTTTTAAAAATGAGGTATTTCTCTCATATTTTCATCTTGGAAATTGCACGTCCCCCCTTTAATAACTGGGTTGCCCCTGCGCCCTCTGGGTTTCCGAACACAGTTAAAACCAATGTAGGCTGGACTAACTGGAGGCTTGTCACCTGCTGGTATGACTATGTGGGTGAAAGGTGAGTGTTTGTTCTTTGTTTGACTCCCATTGACCTGTCTAGGGTACATTGCCACTCCTCAAATATGCTGGGATAAGCCTGGAATCATCCATCACTTTCCCAAACCAACAACACCATTTAGAGTGATTACATTTTTTGCATCTCCCAAAGGATGGTTTATACAGTTGGATGTCATGCAGGTTAGTGATGGATCCTAAGACTGTGACAATAGATGGGGAGGGGAGCGGAGGCACGAAAAGGATGAAAAGGAGTGGACCATGCACTGAACCTTTGGGGACACCTCTGGAGACAGAAATTGCAGCTGATTTGCAATTATTGACACCAAATTATTGCCTGCAATATTGCCCATCTGAATTGTGTGATTTGAGCAAGGAGGGGCGAATGTCAGTAACGTTAAGGATGATTCCTGATGGGAGAGAGGAGGGGCTATGTTTATGGTGTCGAATGTTGCACTTTGCTAATATTCTTTACAAAGGCAGCATAGGTAGTATATTGCCTTGCTTTAAATCATTTGGCATGTCTTCCGTCTCTAAAAACTGCCTGAAAATATCTGTCAGTGGTTTAGAGTCGATCCAACCGTGAGTGACCTTCTTTGAGTAGCCTTGAGTATATGTCATCAGGGCCCACTGTCTTATCTGTCTGTAATTTATGCAATTTACCATATACTTCATTATCCCCAATCACAATTTCTGATTAAAAAATTGGAAGTATAAGAAATGCCCCTTGGCTTATTAGAAATCTGCTCCCTCAGTACAACTCTAAAGAAAATAACGATGTAAAGGATCAGTATGGAACACTCACTGCATGCATGTAAAATGTGTAGCACAGTCTGAATCTGAAATATTGGAGAGAGTGGTCTCCCTTCCCCCCTCCTCCACAAAGTCAAAGGTAACCCTGGTTACCACTAAGAAGCCCTCACAATGTTATTTAAATAAGTATATACTCTGTGCTTATCACCTTTTGACCAATTTACATAAGTTAGATATATATTAACTCTCAAGGTTTTTTTTTCTATTATTGTCCCCCGCCGCGCGGAATGCCCGAAGCGGCGGGACATAGTATTCACGACCATCCGTCCGTACGTCCCGAATCCTTGTCAGCGAGACATCTCAAGAAGAATTGACGGATTTCCTTCAAATTTCATGTCAACATGTATGAGGGTGATATCCCGGCGCCAGTCGATTTTGGTGACCTTCGCGTCACTCTCAAGGTCACACTGAGAGATTGCTCATTTTGACACGATTTCACATCTTGTGGCGGGGGACAAAGACACGTTAGTGGCAAATACTTGCAATAATTTGTCTGTGTGTGTGTGTGTGTGTGTGTGTGTGTAAACATTCAGCTGAAAGTCACCAGTTAACACGATCACTGGACAAGCTGAAACACTGCTTGAGCAGCAAAGATTTAAAAAAGGCTTGAGAAAAACAAAATTATACAAGTCATGTGAAAACTTATAAACATCGTTGGGCAGATTACCTAGAAATGTAACATCAGCTAAAAGAAAGCAAACCCTCTGCAGTTTAGCCAGTAATCTTGTGAGGTACCGTTCAGGAACCACTCGCAAGAGACAGAAATCCAAAAAAAACACATGCCTTTATTGGGGTCTGAGTCAAAGCAAAAAAAAGGACTTGCCAAGCCACAATACGAAATCCAAAAAACAGTGTCTACTAGACAGACAGGGGTCAGAACCAGTAAGACAGATGAGCAAAGGTCCAAAAACGATAGGCAAAAAGTCGTAGTCGATGAGCAAAGCCAAGGGTCATACACAGGCCATTCAAACACAGAAATCATGGTCATACAAAAATGGGTCGAAATCCAGAAAGACAAAAATGATACAAAAAGGGCAATGGCAAGAATCAAGGTCGGACAATCCAGGAGAAGAGAAACAATATTCTATGGCAAGAGGCGGAGACTAGAACAGGGCGAATGCTGAGAGATCGTTAGTCAATTAGTAGAGTACAGCTATACAATCCCTAGTGCTTGTTAGTAAGTTAGTACTATGTAAAATGTTAGTATTGGTTAGTAATCTAGAAAAAGCAAGATGAAGGAAGTAAACAAGATTGGAAGGAATGTTTGAAATCCCAGAAACCATTAAATCACCCGAAAGTGTGGCACGCTTATTTTTATTAGGTAAGATAAATAGCAAGTAGCAGCCATGGTGTATTAATTAAGGTTGGTGAACATTAGCTGACGCACAATGCTTACCTGGGGTGCATTTCCCAAAAGCACAGTTGCCAAAAAATTTGCAACTTACATAGTTCCTCCATTCACAGTCATTAGTTCCAACTATGTAAGTTAGCATCTGTGCTTTCTGGAAAGACACCCCTGTTCAGAAGTGCATTGGCTAACTTCGCACTCGTTTAAAAATAATTCTGGGCAGTTAGCAGTCTCCATATTTCAAATGCATCTCCAGATTAACTTGAATTTTATCAAGCATCAAGCTTTTAACGAGGATCCCAAAACTTTTTAGTAGGTCTGGGTATAGCCACTGATTTCCTGAATCTATTCGATTTCGATTCACAAGGTCCTGATTCGATTTCTGATTCGATTCCATTCAGTTCAATATCAATTCATTGAAAGATACTTCAGCTACAGTACCTGTTTTGCTTGAATGTGAAAGGGAGTCTTGGAGAACTTATGGCAGAAATTATATGGTCAGTTGAATTATTAATAAGAAACCTTCTAACTAGACACAACATTTAAAATATTAAAGTTTACACTAAAAAGTGACCCAAACTTGTTTCGTGAAAATACTTTTTATTGGCCAACACATTTGATCAATCAACATAATAAAATGCAACATAGGCTTACAGTCAGTAGGCTATTATTCTCTGAAACTGGGTCAATATTACATGCTTCACTTTGCAAGTTCATTTTCTGGTAAATGTTATTGAATTCGCGGTTGCTACGGGTACGGCAGTTTTTCAATGCATTTCAATGTGGAGAGGTGCGGCAGTCCCCATTTCAAATCCTGCCCTAACCTAACCCTAACCGTAACCCTTACCCCTAACCCTTCCCCTAACCATAATCCCGAAGCTTTATCCTAATCCCTTGAAATTGATTGCAGTACAAACAAAAACTGCAGTATCTCTGGACACTGCATATTGAATTTAAATCAATATCCTTGCCCAAAATACCCCACATGGACACGTTCGATTGTAAAGAAATAAACATCACAATACATTCGACAAAGAAAATAATATTGGATTTTTTATTCGAAAACTGGTTGATATGGTGGAGGAAAATTGGGACATGTTTTATTACTAAACTTTCACCCGACGCTGTTATTGAAAATATATCTCCCGACACAAGTAGTTGAGCTTAAAATAAAGATCTGATACGAAATGTATATCCAACGTTCATTTTGTTCTCTCATCATTACTAGTAACTTGAAAATCCGGCCTCAGTTTACCGTTCCGTGCGTGACCAGTCGTGTCCACTGCAGTTACGTACGGATCACTGCACATTTTTACCGTCTATTTTAAAATCCTTTTTTTTTTAAACTCAGCCCTACTTTTTAGATTAGGGAGAACCCAACCTCAGCTCTGTTATATCAGTTCGCTGGCTTGCTTCTATGACTCCACCATTCTGTGTTTGCCTGCCAATTTACATCATATTTGGTAACTCCGGGAACTGAAATGGCCAGTAGGTAGGATCACACGGGCCAAAACATTAAAAAGAAATTAAAAAAAACTCTTATAATGTAAAATAGCCAATTTATGATTTAGTATAGTAAATAAATTACATATTGATCCTTAAAGGCATCAGCGATATCCTTTGTGTCAAACAGCAATGATCCATTTTTCTTCCGAATATAATTAAACTTCTGATAAAATTTCCTTTTTCTGTTACAGAATTGGGAGAAAAAAAACTGCCCAGCATTAGTTTTAACATCTTTTACCATGTGCCCTTCAAAGAGTAATTCAGCTTTCCTCAGCTCTTTTTTTCACCTTAGCACACATTTTACAATATTCAGCCTTATTACACTCATTACTGTCATTTAAATATACCTTATAAAGAACAGCCTTTTCTCTCTGACTCTTCCGAATTGGTTTGCCATGGTGGGGTCTGCATTTTCAACTCACTTTTGCATACCTTTGGAATTAATTTACACTCTGCATTCAGCAGATCCCTCTTAAATCGATCCTACATCTCACCTAAATCTGGCAATCGAAGAGTTTCATCCAATCTATTGTACTTTCAAATGTATACATCTTGTTAAAGTATTTGTACCTAAAATTTAAAAAATAATAATAATGAAAAAAAGCTTCCCAAGAAAGCAAATTACCCTTGTAATTTGCAAGATACATTAAAACTAACCGTGGAATGATCACTAGTGCCTAATGACTGAAATATTTACTGTTAGCCCTGCTTTTCTTTTGAGATATTTGTCCTCAAGATTTCAGCAGATGGAGTTGAGGTGAGAACTAATGGGTGCCACGGGAGACGGCGACTGTTTTAGTTTTAATGGGATCAGCTAATCGAAGCAGGTGGACAGTGTGTTTTTGTAAAAGTTGATAGAATCAGAGGGAGAAGAAAAAGCTGGAGAAACCGGCCCCTTTTATATGCCTACTCCTCTGGATGGGCATGTACTGCGACTACCCCTGTCCGTCCATTGGTCAGTCCATCAGTTTATTATTCTCTCTCTACAGACAATTTTTGTCTATGGTGATATGCAGAGGGTCCCTATTGATTTTGGGGATGACTGAAATTTTTTTTGTGAAATACCATCATCAACAATACAAGCATGTGGGCCAGGGGTGTCAAACTGACCCGTAAGCAGGCCAAGAGGCTGCAGGTCTTCAATCCTACCAAGCAGAAGCTCACCTGAAAGCACTAATTTAATCAACTGATCTAGGCCTGCACAACTGATTAGTTGTATCAGGTGTGCTTCTGCATTGTTGGAGTGAAAACCTGTGGCCTCTTGGCCCGTTTTACGGGTGAGTTTGACACCCCTGATGTGGGCGTATTACCACACTTTGTGTGGCTATCTTTTCTTAATGGAAGCTGAAGGAGAGAAGGGGGAGATGAATTTGAATTTATGGAAGGTTATCGTATCTTTGTCTTTTAGTTTTGGGGTTGAGATGTCAGTGCTCTGAGTAATGACTTGGGGGCTCATTTATAAAGCTAGGCAAAGCGCCATATGAAAAGTTTGCAGTGGTATGAAAATCAGAAAATAGCATACACCACACAAAACTGTATTTATAAAATCATCTGTACCATATTGGTGCACAATTTTACCCTCATAAATCATAACCTTTTTGGAAGTATATGCACGTAAATGAGCCTCAGTCCCCGCTGCATTTTCTCCTGTGATTGTCCATAAATGACCAATGCAAATTGCATCATGAATATATGTATAATGTGTATACCTGGGTTTCACCGCAGAAGAAAGCTTCCTGTAGCTACATGTTGCTGCGTTCCAGCATTTTTAATAGCCTGAGAATCCAACAATGTCATTTTTTTAAAAGAAATAAATCATGACTGAGATAGTGGCCAGAATGCTTTTGTAAATAAGCCCCTTTCCAAAATGACCATTTCACTCGGCATGTAACTCACTCCCGTATTTATTGAATAGACGTTTCCTAAACACACAGCATAAATGCGCTGGAAAAGTGGTGATGTAGTTTTGAGGTCAACTTGCCGTAGCCATGGTAACTGTTTCATTGCGAACGAGCAGAACCATAAGCAAAGAACTAAAACAGTGTTCATCGCCATAGTCCTCATGTCTATGTATAGAATTAAACCCTATTTTCAGCTATCTTAAACCCAAAATATGCTCATTATAAAAGATTAGGGAGCATTTCTCACAATATTTTTGATTGTCAAATATTTAGGTATTTTGTGCCGTTTGTTAAGTGCACGAGTGAATGTGCTGCCATGCTGTGAGCATGAACCATTGTCAAGGAAGTGAGTGCTGATCCCAGCGAAAGTGACGTCACACTTTTTCAGCACATAGAGGTATGGCAATATGCTGTACATTGTCTCGACTACACAAAAGGTTGACCACTCATGAACAAAAACAAGTCCCTTTAAAATCCATGTTAATTGCAGTTGACGCAAGGCAATTGAGAAAGAAAAAATAAAAAAGGTGACAGTTATTTGTTGAACTGCTAAAGCCCCAGAAATGGAAAGATTCTGCATTTAAGAATGATTGTTTAAAAGAAAAGGCTTGAATTAAGTAACAGCATCTATAGCAGCTGATTTTGTGAGATTCTTTTCTATTGTGAGATGCCTTTTCTATTAATTTAGATAATGGTACATTGTTTTATTCTGTTCTTAGAAAGCTTTGTCAAAACTAAAGATTTAGGCATTTAACAGTAGCAAATAAGAGCAAAATCATCAAATTTTAAGACTATTGCAAACTGCCAAATGTATAAGTTCATTAACAATATTGTATAGGAGGCGGTTTAATTAACCTCTCAAACCCTTACGTCCCCCTAGCGGTCGTGCTGGCGTTACGGGATTTTCAGTGGCATGCTGTCTGGCTCTGAACCATAAATGCATAATTGCTTTCAAGCTGTTCCTGTTTAAGCTTGCCTGATTATTAATTAAACAATTAATGTACTAAATAATGAAAACCAATATAAAAACCTGTAATGATTCAGAAATTATTAAGAAATTACTGAGTTGACCAACTGGCTACATTGACAATGTACTGAGTAGTAATATTGCAAGGATGGAAAAACAAAGAATAATTCATTAATCTAACACTTTCTCTGAATTCTGTCTCCCGTTTTAGCATTTTTTCAGCAGTGCAACCTTATATATTTTAAGATCGCACTTAATTAAAATGTTTTCAGATTGATGAGGAATAGGTTACATAAAGCTGTGCTCTCATTACCACGATGTGACAGAATTAATTTATTTATTAAAATTACGAACACTTCCCATGAATGATTTAGTAAACTGGTTATTATTACATTGTGGCCATGTGTATCGCCATGTGTAATTTTACCGTGGTAAGAAACTCTCCAACTCATGTGTGTGCGTGTGTGTGCGCGCGTGTGTGTGTTTCCTAATAGGAAATATCCTCTTTCCTCTTCAGCTAATTAAACCCAAGCCTTATACAACATATAAAATTATAGCAAAGGAAGGAATTAAAAATCTTCAAAAGGAATATTTCCACTTTATGTCACTATTGATGTGGATAAGAAAATGCCTGATGTCTATCCTGTGTGATGCGATGTACAATAATGCCCCTACCCTAAAAACAATTAGTCTTCTAGTGAGCAAATTAATGTTTGGTTGATAAGCAAAAGCAAAAGAACTGGATTAGTTAATCGGGTGTTATAGGGGAAGTTACTATAAAGTTTTTATACCTACGACTGCAACTTATATAAGGTCCCACATATAAGAGGTTAAGGCAGTTTACGAGCTGCCTCCTGGAATTCATGAGTGGGCAGCTCGTAAAAGAATGCTTCTGTCATGAAGGAGAATCTGCTAATGTGATGCTGCCAGTGTAAATGCAGCCCACAACTCACCTGGCGGAGTAATCTTGTAATTTTCCAAATGACATTTCAGATGTGACCCATCATATTAACCCCATAAAACCAGACACATATATGGGTCTGTAAAATGCTGACTGTTGTATTCAAACTTCAGGCCTACTTCAAATTCTAGTGGAGATCCCAAGGTTTTCAATGATCTCTAATATATCCTGCAGAAATTACGGGAAATGTGTATACATTGATGTACAAAAGTTGGATAATTGCCATTTGATGTTTAAAACATATTGCATCCAGGGTATGAATATTTATCGCAACATAAGTGTGATGTAGCTTCAGTGAATTGTAGCACCTGGCAGCTGCAGCATACAGATATGAAATTGACCTTTAATATGGAAAAAAGCTTACTTTCTCTTTGAACCTACTTAAGTAAATGCTGAGAAAATGTTGATTTTGAAGGGTTAATTGGTCTTGGTGAAGGTGAGCGTAAAGATAAGTAATTGATTTTTGTCCTAATTGCATTGTAATGTTATCTTCAAAGCGTAGGACAGCTTTCACGCAAAACAAACAAAAAATATAAAAATTACCCAAATAGAGTCCAGATGGATAGATAAAGAGTTTCTTTTGCCTTTTTTCCTCTTTCATTATTAGCTTCTTTTCTGCACATTAATCACGCATGAAATGTGAGTCTTTCATATTCACTATATTGAGCAGATATTTACATTAGTGCTGGTGTTGCTGTTATTATCAGTATGTCGCTTCTTTTATAGTTCTGGGGTCTGTGAAGTTAGCCACAGATTTGATCATCTCACACATCAGCATGTTTGGCAAACTAATTTATTTTTCAAATTATGTGATTGGCTTAGTGGTATCATTGCTATATTACTCCGCATGTGCAACAAGTTACTTAACACTGCAATCATGTTATTTATTTATTTATTTATTTATTTTGTATATGCCAACACAAAAGAACAGGCAGCCAGTATCTCAATTTAGCAAAAATCTGACTCGGGCAATGAGGCTATGAGGCTAAGGATTTGTTACTTTGTGGTGTGTATCCGACTGACGCCAGTCACACTTACAAAATGAATGAATAATGGAGTTTGACTAGCACTGGTAAAATATGAACCACTCTGGACATCAGGTAATGCAAAGTTAGCATGAAAGCTAATGTTGGGAAGTAATACTGGTTAGTTTATCAAGATTTGGTGACAAGTCACATTGGTTTACAAGGCAGATATAACATGCATTCTTGACTAGTTCCTATTGTCAACGACCATACCAAGACACCATTGAAGACGCCAGCTTAATTCCAGTCCTGCAGAAAAAAACTAGTATGGAACAGAGTGAGTTCCTCATCCATCTTAAAGGTCCCCTATTATGCCACCAGGTGCACATCAAATTAGCTGTCATGAGCCAGTTCAAAGTCTCCCCTCCCTGACATCACAAGGGGGAGTGAGCACCCAGAATAATGAATTCTGATTGACTGCTTGGCTGAAGGTGATCAGTTCTTCTTGCCACTGGTTGGTTACTTCCCCATGTGATGTCATGTGGGAAAAGATTTTGAAATGGCTTGTACTAACTAATTAGCTGTGCACCTGGTGACATAATAGGGGACCTTTAAGAATCCTTGTTTGTACATAAAATTGCTGGGCGTAACCAGCAACAAACTGTAAATAAAGATAAACTGATTTAGTGTTCCAATGAGTATCGCAAAGTAAGTAATGCAGGCTAAGCAACTTTGACGATGGCACTCACACAGCTAGGCCCAGCATGCAGCGGCCAAAACAAGTTAAATTAAACTTTGTCAATAGAAATGAGAAATACTAACAAATTTAAAGTTCACAGTCATTTGTAATGGAGCCGTAAATAACAAATCCAACCTTGAACTGGTCCTCGTTTAAAAAGGATTTCGATGTAAAATGGTAAGATCACATTGATGTAATCTTGTTGGAAATAAATTTCGCTCGGAGTGCCCATGTCTCTTCACCAGTATGCCGAGGAATTACTGCTTTGTGCTGCTCCTTGCAAACTGCACTATTGGCATATTTCATTTTCTATAGCTTCAAACATCAAAACTAGACCAGATGTAAATAATGAAAGAATAACGAGAGGAATCGGATCGGGCAAAACAGGAAGTGCGACAAGGGAGAGAGTGCTGTTGACACTGACCTTAGCATAACACTAGAGCAGACACGTCAGTGGCAGATGATGGCAGAACGAATCCGGCGAAGTTGTCAGTTTATAATGGTAATCTTGTGCCTAGCCCCATATATGCAGATATTGGCTTGGCTTGCATCTTGATTCAAAATCTTTATTTTCATTGTTACATTGCAAAAAACCCGCTAATACATCTGGAGCAAACCTGAAAGTTTTCGACCCCCCTGAGCACCAATCATGGAACTTAACTGCAGAGCAATTTAGTGTCATAGAATGCAAATAATTAATGTAATTATTGGATAAATTCTTGCATTCACATTCAAACTAAAGTTAACAAAAGAGAACAAAAATAAGATTTTCATGAATACGCTTCAAATTAAAACCCATTAAATGCCTTTCTCTCTCCTTCGCCATCAGCTTTCTTTCACAAATATCCATTGTCTACCCATCAGGGATGATGATGCACATTAAATCACTTGAAATTACAATGTAGGATCTGCGGCTTCTGTCAAATCCTTCATTTGGTATATTTGACCAAAGGAGCGTGAAATTGAAATTTTTTTGTTAGGGGGTTGACAACTGTCTGGGGTCAAAAATTGCACAAGCTGATACCAAAAACCAGCCATTTACCATTGCAGGACAGTGGCCAGAAACGACCCAGGAAAGGGGCTGGTGTCCGCTTTAGTGTTATTTTTAGCTCTATGGTTATTGAGATTGAACAAATTTGAAGGAGGAAGCTAGGCACTCCCACAGAGCTGGTAGGCAAGAACTATACAGAGTTGCTCAGTTTGTGAGAAAAGCACTATCCTGAAGCAGTGTGTTTCAAACTGAAAAAGGGGGTCAAGTGTCTGAACTGGAGGGGAAGAGGTGGTCCTCAAAGCAATCTTCTCAGTGAGGCTGGGTGAAGACCAACTGGGAGAAAATTAAATATAGGACCTTCAAAACCCCTTTTTACAGATATAGACGCCGGTGTCTGTGAATTCCGAAATTTAATTCCTCAATAATTCTGTCATTGAATCTCCAAATGTCTTGCTTCACTGGAATAATTTTCTCAGTGACACAAGTACTGAGGCATAAAGCCTAAATAGGCTCAGGAAAAAAATTGGCATTATTTGTATTCTGGGCTAAGGGGTTAATGTTTCGCATGACAATAGTTCTTTGACTTCAGATTTAAAATTTTAAACAGTAATCAGGCACTCAAGCTTTTTTTTTTCCCTGAAATGTTTCTCATAACTGAGTATTGTCATAACATTTATTTCTTCATTGGGAAGGGCACATCTGAAACCTCCAAAGTCTCCAAGCGCATTCAGTGCTTAAGATGTCTTCCTCTTTCTGCTGTTCCATGTATTCAAAGGCATCACTGCCTGACAAACAAAGTTTCTACAATGTTCTTCTGTCCAGGTATCAAATGCCCTGATCGTGCAAGTTGTACTTTTTCATAATCATTCTGGAAAATGAGTTAAGCTGTAATAAATGAAGGAAACTACAGAAACTTTTCTGGCTCATGTATTTTGCATTATTAATCTTGAGCCATTTATCTTTAAAGTAAATGTCAGAAAGTACCAGTGAACCAAATGCAGATCAGTTCACTGGTTGTACTGTAGGTTGTCAGTACAACTGATAAGAGTCACATGACCCGAAGCTGGACTGGAAAGCGGAAAAGGATGTAATTAGGAACTGAGGAGGGCATGCAGAACAGGAGGGCGCACACACACACACACACACACACACTCACAAAAACCAACCCCGGCTAGTTAAAGGTCAGCATTAGATTCCATCCACCATGCGTATGAGCCTGAAGTAAATTTCTGAATAAATTATTACTCGTGACACAAGATTATCAGAAATTTGACGGATCGCCTCCCCTTAAAAACAGATTATGAAAATAATTCCCTGATTATGATCCTCTAACCCTTACCCAGACCCCAACTCTGTTGGCCGAGGTCCTTTTGGTAGATGGAATCAATACTTTACTGTAGTTAAACAGGCTAGGACAAAGTTCATTGTCTGAATATGGGGTTGATGAGAGACTTTGCATACATTAGCTGGTGATTTCAGTTCACTGTCAGCTGGGCTGCTGGTGAAGTAGAGCCTGGAATCAACTATGGAACTTAGTGCAAGTCCACAGAGAGAGAGATAAAGAGAGAGAGAGAGAGAGATCAGAATGGCAGAAAGCGATTGCAGGGGAAGAGTGAGATGACACAAATAAGTAAAAACTACAGCATGCCAAGTACTCACATACCAAAACTTGACACTGAAAAGGAAGGAAATGGATTCATTCAAACACAATGGAAGCGTTTGAGGCAGTCTTGTTTATGTCCACTTCATTTGAATAAATTTTTCAATTTTTGGATAAACAATCCTGACTTGCAATTAAAATTCTGTACGAATTGTGAAGGTGGTTCGCTTGTGTATTGAATAAGCCATATTGCCAAATGAGAGAATGGAAATGGCTAACAGCATCAAAGATGACACTCAAAGAGGTGGTGATCCCGAGTCTCCCATCGGTGAAGATTTGTGCTGTGTGTCAGCCTGACACCAGGCACTCACTAAACGAATGGGAAATGGTAAAATATGTGGTACTCTGAACATAAGGTAATGCAATGTTTCATTAGCATGAAAGCTAACGTTGGGCGGTAATACCAGTTTGTTTATCAAGATAGCTAGTCTCACTAGTTTATAAGGTAGTTATAACATGCGGTTTTGATGAGTTCCTATTGTGATTGACCTAAAAAAAAAAAAACATTGCAAATGTCTGCTTAATTCTAGTACTGAAGACAAAAACTAGTATGGAAAAGAGAGGGTTCCTAATCTATCTAATTAAGAATCCTTGTTTTTACTTCAAACAACAAGCTGCCTGCATCTGTACATTATTTTAAGCCGCCATTCATGCCCTGGAATATTCTTTTAGTCAGGAGTGGGGTAAAAAACACATGGATGGATTGTCAAGACTGTTTCCTGCCAGCACTATGGAAGACCAGAGGACATACAGTATATTTCTTTGTACAGACCACTTTTGAGCTCATTACATGTTGTGAGCTTGAAGCAATGACACCATTGCACCCATGGATTGGACTCTTAATGGGGAATGACAAGGTTGTTAGAACAGTGAGACCTCTTTCACACAGTCAAGTGATCTCTCATTGACCTCTGGATTCTCCAAAACAGACAAGTTTAATTCTGTGCGAGAGGAAAGCTGACAGAGGGTAAGGCATCGGGCTGAACTGAGTCAGTGAGAAAATGTTTGGTTTTCCTTGCAAGACTGCACTTTTTCTCAGGAAAATCAGTGACATAAACTGTGTTTACAGGAAGTACTTGAAATCAGACTGAAGCTCAATCAGCACGAAATGTTCTCTTGTAAACACTTCGATATGAATGAAATACCCTAATAGATCTCAAAATCTATGCTGATCAAACAAGATGGTGTAGTCCTCGTGATAATCAGTTCCATAGCTGTGTAAATGCTCCATCGGATTGCTTCTGCTCATGATGAGGAGGCCAACGATTACCCATGAAATTTTACTCCTTAACATGGACTCATCCTGATGTGAAGTGAGTGAAAAAGGTAATAAGTTAAACGGCAACACTGGCTACATGATGCATCAACTGTATTTCAGTTGTAGCCAACATTTTGGTGATGTGAACATGCCCAATGCATTCGATGAATTTCATGTAAATGGTACTTCTGGAATCCTCTGTCCGAATAATTTCAATGTGAACGTTAAAAATGTTTGAATGCAACTTTGGCTGTAGAGAGTATGTCCGGTGAATATTGTGTCTGATTTATCGTGGGGTTTACATGAACATGGATTGATGTTAACTCCATAATAAATCAGACACAATATTCACCGGACATACTGGCTATTGACATTGGCTATTCCCTCCTGCTGATACACGGTAGCACTTTACGAATGCTATTGCTAATTAGTTGTCTTACGACTCTGAAACAAGTTTATTTCCAGCTTTTCCTGCCATTGTTAACTGCAGTCACTAGGACAGGAAGGCCACCCATGCTCACTAACCCTCAGTCAATTCCAAAAAAAAGGGGAAACCTTTGAAAAGTGATTATAAATTGGTTTGATGTTTACACTCTCTAAAGCTGATATTATACTTGTAAAAGGAAATAAACTGCCAGAGAGGGAGTGTTACGACCCGCACAAAACGGAGGCAAATCGCAAAATAAAAGTGGGAGAGGCGACACAGGCTCTAGTTTCTCAAGGGGTTTTAAATTATTTCAAATTCAGGAACACATAAAAGAAAGTTGCGTTTTTCGGAAGTACAAAGCGGTCGGCCAGGACAAAAGCGAATGTTGCCACGTCAGCGAACCCTCTCCCCCTTGGCTCTGGGCAGGGCCTCTTATATTGGACCTGGAGACGTCAGGTGGTGAGGCGGCGCAGGTGCACATCCGGAAACGAAAAGGAATACAAATTCGCCAAAAAAGGCGATTAGAAACAACACAACAATGGGGCAGAAGACCACCATTGGAGCTGAGAGACGTAGCAGGGAGAGAGTAGCCCATAACCCAAGAAATTCATAAGACTCACACTATTAGTGTCATGTTGGAACCCAAATAACCACCAAGTTTTTTCTGCCAAAAAAAAAAAAACAAAACAACTCAGGCAGTGCATTAATAAACTTCTTCATTAATGCAAGAAGGAACACCTGTGTTCATCATCAGTACTCACCTGAGTAACGTCATACTCACCTGGACATAGCTTGAGGAGAGCCCAATGCTGAGCAAAGATTTGAAAATCTCCAGGACTTAGTAAAGGGCTATTCAACTTTATACAGATGCAGCAGGAGCTGTTCAAGCTACAGGCAGTTGCACACCTGGTTCTAGTTATCAGCCCATTGGCAGCATCCAAATTATTTGAAGTGGGTGGTCTTTCTCCGGTCATCCCCACTTTTCCTTGACTTCGCAAGAAGATGCCATTTAGGCGAAGGGAAAATAGCTGGGAAATTCTGTCCAGTTCGGTCAGCGAGCCCGCTGGAATTGTTGATTCCTTAAGACATCTGCTATCTGACCCAAAATACTGTAATAGGCAGTCGAATTCGCATATATTGGTTACCCTGTTGACCAGGGTGCTATAATTTTTTTCTTTTTCTTTTTCCTCACTCTGTGCAATGATACTTAATGTGCAGTGATGTGACATGCAATAGCATTTTGGGCCTACGTGTAATGGTGTTTTAATGTGCAATGGTGTTTCGATGTGTAATGATGGTCTATGTGTAATGATTATTATGAGCATCCAACATGTCCAATGCGCGATGATATTTTTAATGTGCTATGCTATGTATCTGTATTTTTCCAATTCGGAGGTTTTAATAAAATAAATAAAGGTACCTTGAGCATGGTTGAGTAAAGCCGGATATCCTTTCCTTCAATACATCATGCACTTGATGGCATAGATATCATTTGCAATTTATTGGAACTTCAGGACGAAATGTTGTATTAAGTCTCTACAGCTGCAAAGTGAAATGGTCCACATTAAAGTTTTTCTTTCTCCCTGGGATAGCATGTGTTTTCTTCCTGAAAGAAAATAACTAAGGAGCTAATTGTCTCTTTTCATGAAATAAACCATTTTATGTTCCTTGTCTGGGCTACATTTGATTTCTCTTTAAAGGTGAACTGATGTTTTGTAAAAACTTTTCCCGCTTCGGAATGAATGATGACCCATTGACATAAATAACAACTGATTGAAATTTCAGAAAAAAAAAAAAACTCACATATTGCATTTTTATTGGGGATTTTGAAGTGCACATTTGCATGAATTCTAATGACATCATACTGAGAACAGCAAAGCCAGTAATGGCCTCGGAATTAATTGAGTCTCGTGTTTTTCCCTCTGAATATAAGATAATTTTAAAAATGCCGTAGCCGTGCATCGAGATGATCTGCAGAAATGAGGACAATAGGCTGTTCGAGTTTCCTGAGGACAAGTAGTTGGCAAAGAAATGGGCCCGATTTGTCGATATGAAGCAGGCAAATTGGGAGCCTTCATAACCTGCGTCCTCTGCTTTAAGCACTTTCAGAACATTCAGGTTGAAATGAAGAGCACTAACAGGTAATTAGAACAAAATTTTTATTCTTTATTTTTTATAGGTGTGATCATCCCCTCTGACTTTATTTAGCCTCTTAAACGCTAAAGCCCCCAGTAGCAAGGGCAAGCTGTGCATATCAAAAGAAACACTGTAAAAAAAAAGGCATGCTATCAAATCACAACATGCTCATGCAGCACTTAACAGGTAAGAAACACGGCTAAAAGCTCACAATGACTATTTTTACCTCAACAAAATACCAGTCATGTACTTAGTAACGAAATGAGCTTGCAGTGAAACATGAAATAAAATAATATCAGTGCCCGACTGCATATACAGCACTGGCAATTCTGCTAGATACAGAAACAGAAATTCTGATACTTATAGAGCCCTTAAAGTCATTTAGTTTTTTTTTATTGTTGAATGGAAGTTGGACGCTATGCTGGATATTTTTGTCTTCTCCCGGTATAACATCATACTTCCAGGTTCTGATTCAGCATGCTTGTTGAGTACAAAATTCCCAATAAAAACACCATTGGTGAAAATTTTCCTCTGAAATTTCAGTCAGTTGTTATGTATCTCAATGGGTCTTGATTTATCACTAATTGAAAACATTTTTGGCGAAACATCAGCTCACCTTTCATTGGCGGCATTTTTCCTTTCCTCTGCACTTTTCATTGATCTTGCAAAAAAACATCTCATAAGTCAACGGAAAGTTGCTGGGAGATTTTAAAGGTGCCTTGGGCATGTTTGAGAAGAATCAAATCGTCTTTCTGTAGTCATGGGCTTGATGGCGAACATAGCGATTTGCAATTTATCAGAAAACTTTTGAACCGAATGGCATTTCTGGCTGCTCCAGCTACACAGGATTGTGGTCCATATGCGATCTAACCTTTCTTCCATGGTTGGTACTGTGTTTCTTTGCTGGAAGTATGCAGCTAAGGAGCTAATTGCCACCTTTCCTTCATGAAATAGACAATTCGGCATTTCTTGTGATGGCTACCAGCCAAACAATTTCTGGTTCACATTTGTTTGCGAGGGAAGGTCCTTGCTCTTTATAGAATGCAGATACTGATTTACAGTCTTTGCCAATTCAAGACCTTGATTAATTAGCTCACATTGACCCTGGATAATGCCTGCCATACGCTAGAAGACTTTGAAAAGACTTTCAAAAGACTGATGTCTGACACCCACTCGCATTTAAAGAGAATGTGTCATAAAGTCATTGAGTTTTCATGCACAGAAAATAAAATTGTGCTAAGACTAAGATCTTGCAAAGCACACATATTGGTTGTTGACAATGTTCACGTCATTAAATTCACTGTTTGCATGAGCCAAGAGTGAAAACATCAGATAATATTAAACAGGGTTGATTTCATCAGAACATTTGGACGGACAACTAACAGTTTTATGACTTCCTTACTCCAAACGAGCATAATGACAAGAGCACGCCAAACTTGAGCGGAACTCTCAGACACAACACAAATCACTTCACCTCATCCATTATATAGGGCGCAAAACTATTTGAAAAGAAAATCTTTAAATATACAGCAATACAAGAATTAAAACTTCCACAGGTTTGAAAACTTATTTCACAGCTGTTCAGAATGAGATTAATGGATGAGAAAGGTGTCCTATAGGTGCAGTATGTTAGCAAGTCTTGAAAAGTGCAACCAGATGGCGGTTACGCTGGGGGGTGTTGCGGTAACCCAGGGGGGTGTTTCTCAAGCATGTCATCCCAATTCAGTAATCTTTCATAAATCGCTTTCTCTCAGTAAGTTTTGTGCTGTTTGACAGTGACATCAGTTTTTATTATTTTTTAACAGAGTCAAAGCAAGGCAGTAGTTGACTCCATCAATTCCAAAAACTGAAAAATCTCATTTCAGAACTGCTTTCTTTCATGCATCACTTCCAGTCACTTTTTATTGGGTGATCTCTGTTCATTGGCTCTTAGAGTAAGCCTAATTTATTCATTGCAAATACTGTGAACAAATTCAGAATTATAACCAGGCTGACACACATTCTCATTCAGAATTGGCGAAATCTATCCAGACTATTTTGACATTAAATATTCCCATAACATGGCTTAAGACAGCAAATATTATTTTGTGCAAAATGATATTACAAATGTTAGATCAATAGAAACAGTGCTTTCCACAAATGTTGGCACTCTAAGTAAATATAAATGAAAATGGTTGTGAATTAATGCCTTGTCTACCCACTTGATATTTCATTAAAAAAAGATATAAGAATTTTTAAATAAAAAAAAAAAAATTTAACTGAAAGAAAAAGTATCATATGAAAGAAATGCTTTCTCAAGAAGATTGTGTGCCAGAACTTACAACCCAGTTTGAACTTTCCAGTGATGGCAGTCAGGTTTCATTCAGAGGGATCGTTTACCAAAAAACAAAAATTCACTCATCACTCATACTCTTCCAAAGGCCAATCAAAGGTTCCATGAATTTCTCTAGTCTTCAAACCACCTTTGGAGTTAACAGCACTGAAGACAAATCCAAATCAACTGAAGTCATTGGTGGCCACGCTTCCAAACGTGAAAAAAACAACATATAAAAAGACACAAAATGCCTCCATACTGTTCCTGTGGCGTAATTCAAATTTCCATAAGCCCCAATATTCAAATATGACTCGTAAAGATGTCTTTTCACCATGTTAGCCTAAAGGTCCAATGTAGCCACTTTGCTAGGAGCCTTGTTTATCTTCATGGAAGGAGTTTAAGATTCAAGACCAACCTGCAGTGACCAACAAGGGCAAATGCGCTGCTCAGTCATTGAATACGAGCATTCAAAACTGCAGAGTGCTTTTCCAGTTGGAGATGTTTAGGGCCGTTGCAGCATGAAATTTATGTGATAACGGTAACTCATAACTTATTACTTTAATGGCAAGAAGTGATAGAATGCTAGCTAGCAAATTATTCATCTCATTGACCTGAATAAACCGTTCACTAGAAACTAACACTGCTGATGGTTAATGGTTACCAGCAGGAGGATTTGTATTGTTGCCCTATTTGCCATTGAACAGAATCTGACCAATAATGATGCGAGAAAGCTGTATTACTTAACCTGAATGTCAAGGGTAGTATCACACCAAATATATATATATATATATATATATATATATATATATATATATATATATATGCTTTGACTTATAAGTACAAAAAAAAGAAAGAGCATGCAAAGAGCATTGTATGGGCATTGTACAACCCAATTTCCAAAAAAGTTGGGGCACTGTGTAAAATGTTATCGGAACAGAATGTAATGATTTGCAAATCGTTTAAACTCGCTCATGTTGAATTTGTTCTATTTGCAATTTATTAGATGTTGAAACTGAGACATTCTATTGTTGTTTGAAAAAATAGCTACTCATTTTGAAGTTGATGTCAACAAAATGTTAAGACGGGCATGCATACCACTGTGTTGCATCACCTCTTCTATTCACAGCATTCTGTGAGCTTTTGGGAACCAAACAGACCAATAGCTGTAGTTTTGAAAGCTTGCTTAACATTGGATTTCAGCTGTTCAATACTTTGTAACCTCCATGGTCATATTGTTGTTTCATGATGTGCCAAATGTTTTCATTATGTGATAAGTCTGGGCTGCAGACAGGCCACTTCAGCACCCGGTCTCATTTACTATTCAGTATTAATGGTTTCCACTTTTTCTGCAAGAAAACATGCACACAGAGGAAAAACTTACCAGGTAGAATTGTGGTTGTGTACAAAACTCACAAAAATTCTTGAGAATACACTTCACTTGAGCTGTCAGAGTCTCTTGAATTTGAATTATTGTCTGACATTATTTTCTGATGCTGTAGTACAGGGCTTCCCAAACTTTTCCAAATCAGGGCCCACTTGAAAATCTAAAAAGTGTCCGCGGCCCACCTTTGTCCTATAAACAGTATATAGACGAAATTATGCATTCTCAGAACACTTAACAGCAACAATAATTGTTGTTGTTATTGTTAAGAAAATAAAAAAAATAAAAAACAACAATAATTGTTGTTGTTGTTTTTTATTTATTATTATAAAGATTCAGGATTGAAATAAAAGCAGGGGGATAAAGGAAGCCCAAACTTTTAATCTGTGGTGTACACACAAGACAGAATTAATTATCGAACACAGTACGTGCTCCTCCGATTATGACCCCCGGTCATGATGACCAGAAAGCTACGTTCCGATCATAAACTATATAAGGTTCCTAAAATATTATGAGGTCAATAACACTCAATACGTTATTACTTATAAATATTTTTTATAATTGTGCAATAAATATTTTACAATAAAAATCATAAAAAATCATATTTGCAAAAATGAATCATATTTTTAATGACTTCTCACGGCCCACCTGCAGTACCACCACGGCCCACCAGGGGGCCGCGGCCCACACTTTGGGAATCACTGCTGTAGTAGAAAGGTTTGTAGAACAGAAGTAGCAAAAAATTTGGCAAACGGCACAAAACGCTTGTAAAAAGAGTGGAAAACTCTTTTGAGTTGACATTATGACATCATTGACCAACATAGCTAAACCTGCTAATGCAATATGGCATTGCCCATATTGATGCCCTCATGCAAAAAGGGCTAAAGTGACATTTTGGGCTAAAATTATGATTTTCACTCTTTAGATGCATCTATGTAGGACCCATCTTCTAGAAACATTTTAGGCCTGAATTCTTATCCTAAACAGGTCAAAACCCTTTCCCAAAACGATGTATCTGTAAGTAAAATTTTCCCACCATTGTTCCTCATTGGCTAGACGGGCGTATGTAACAATTCCTCTGCTAAATGGGCATTAAGTGGTACGAAACGACCTTTTTTACAAACAATAAGCATTTTCAGTCCTGGAAACCAAAATTATATATCCTGCCATATCAAATCCTTGTATTAAAATGTTTATAACATTTAAAACATTTACTAGGGAAACAGGAAACTATAATGCATATTTAGAAATTAGAAATTATGAACATGCTCTAAAGATTATTTTATTTTGGCCTATGACTGATTTTTGACCAAAAAAAATCATTTTTCACCTCAGTTTTGCTTTTACATATTTAGTTGTGAGTTCAATCACAAAGACTTCGGATTTAAGAAAAGGAGATTTATTTACAATGCAATGACATGAAAGAAATTCAGCATTTGGCGACGTCTCCGTCCTCGGGGACCCTCAAGCGAGGAGAGGCGCTGATCTGCCTGGGTAGCAGGCAGGGGCGAAGCCATCCCTCGTTGGACACAAGGGTCACGCGGCTGAAATTGATGCTGAAGAGGCCGGAGTCAGTAGTTGATGGTGGTGGAGAGGCGTTGGGCGATTCAGAATCTGCCACTGCAGACAGGAACGTGTCATTAGCATATATATATAGAAGACCGAAGGCGCCGATTGGGAAAGTGCAATTGCTTGAGAATCCTACGTCTCGTGACTGAACATTTGTTTACACTCCCATATGTTACATCAGGTGTATTTTTTTTCACGTCATGCAACTTTTCCAGCCTTTTAATGCCCTAATCCCAACTTTTTTAAGATGTGTTGCAGGAACCAAATTCAAAATGAGCATATATTTTTCAAAAAACAATTAAATTTCTCAGTTTGTTCATTAGATATGTTGTCTCTGTTCTATTTTCAATTAAAGACAAAATTTACATATCTGCAAATCACTGCATTCCGTCAAAACACACATTCACACAGTGTCCCAACTTTTTTGGAAATGGGGCTGTTTTCAGCGTTATACACACACCAGTGAACGTCTATATGACACTGCCTCTCCTGCAAACATCCCATGAGGAATAAACACTTCTCACTAAGATCGTGCCATTGTAAGAGACATAAATCTTGGAGATTGAAGAGATTCTAGGGCAATCAAAACAAGGCTGGCAACTTTATAATGTATTGAAAAGAGAACGAGGCGATGTGGAATCTCCTTATAATGTCTGGCATATGGATCCAAGAATTTACTGGTGGCTGTAAAGACTGAAGCAGGGACTGTTTTCACAGCCGGGCCTCATGGCTCGAGTTATTACAGGTATCCTAAGCTGCCCCATTCACCCCATGACCTAGACATAATTGTCAAATCGCTGAGCATGGTTGAAGGATAAGGGAATCAATAATATATCACATTTTTGGGATGCACTTGAACTTTTAATCTCTTAGTGCTGGCAGCTTGAAACCTTGCTTGGATTTATTCAACACACTGTCTGCATTTAGGCTACAGTGCCATGAAAAATTATTTTCCCCTTTTCTGATTTCTTCTATTTTTGCAAATTTATCACGCATAAATGTTTCAGATCATCAAACTTATTTGACCGGTGTAAACAAAAGTTGCAGTTTTTCAATGATAATTTCATCTGTTGAAGGAGAGAGGTTATCCAGCCCTACCTGCCTGGCCCTATGTGAAAAGTACTTGCCCGCCGTCGTCAATAAACCAACCAATTAAAAATTTTTATTTATGATTGTGATCAATTTCTGTAGATATACCAATAAATGATCACTGCCAGTCCAGCTGAATATAATCACTTAAATAAAACCTGTTTGGCAATGTGAAGTAGGCTAAAACCAGCATGAATGCTGCAATCTAAAGCAATTCAAGAAAAGATGATAAACAAAGTCATTGACATCTGTTAAATGTTAAATTGACAAATGTTAAAAAGCCATTTCTAAGGCTCTGGGACACTAATTACCATGGTCAGGTCAAATGGGAAAGAAAAAAAAAGGAACTGAGGTGAACCCTCTCAGGAGTGGCCAGAATTCTTCCAAAAGCGCGTTGAGGAGATTAGAAAAACAACCCAGACTAACATCGGAACTATACTGCAGGGCTCACTTGCGTCAGCTAAGGTCAATGTTCACAACTCCACAATAGGAAAAAGATAGTTAAAATGGCATCCATGGGAGGGCTTCCTGACAAGACCCACGGCTGACCAAAAAGAACAGAATGTCTTATCTCACATCAGCCAATGAAATAGCCTAATGACCCCAGAGAATTTTTCGTTAATGTTTTGTGGACTGATGAGTCAAAAGTGTAGCTTTATGGGAGACATCGGTCCAGTTACACCTGGTGTAAAACTAGCACTGCGTTCCACAATATGAGCATCACACTATCAGTCAAACAGCCTGGTTGTTATGCCCGGTCACCTCCAAACGCAACATACGGGTGTACAACACTGGTTTGGCTGGTACAACAATGGTTTTTATTGATCACGTTTAACAGAGGATATTATCTAGGGAAAGAAACTAATAACAAATATAGCCGCATGCGGCGATGAGCAGGTTCCGTACCCGGCGCTGGTCACCGAATGTGGCTAATTCCTGCCCGTACCGACGCGAACGCAGCAAAGTCCCGGAAAGCAAGGTCCCATGGTGCAATTTTTGCTAAACTCTAAAAGTAAAACTAAAGATTTTACACAGCGAGCAACCAAAGTTCGTCTGTTTGTCTGTCTGCCTTGGCGCGCAACAACGGTGTCCCCACCCTGCTTCTCTTGTCTACCCAGTTGCCTGGGAAAATGGCGGAATTGCGATTTCCACACAGTTAACTGTGTCTCCTGGACCCAGCTCCCATTTGAGAGCATCTGCATAGATTTGAGGGTGGCTTGGTGCTGTGTGGTCTTCCATGCAGATTGCATATAGTTAAGATGGGCAGGTTTGTCTGTGTGCGTTATTGTGTGCCTCTTTGTGTATGTGTCTATGTGTGTGGTGCATGTTCAAGTGCTTGTGAGTGTCTGTGTGTGCATGTGATGTGTGTGTGTGTGTGTGCATTCGACACTTCTACTCTCATCTGTGCAATCTGTCCTCTTTGCTTGTGTTCTAACTGTACGTGTGCGAGTAAATGTTTGCTTGTAAGTGTGCATGCATGCATATGTGCTTGCCCATTCCATATCTTCCGCACAGAGCTGTGGCCGGCTGTGTACGGTAGTCTGCAATGCATACCAGTTAAGATGGGCAGGTTTGTATGTGCGTATGTGTGAACATTTGCTTGTTAGTGTATGCCTTTATGTTTGTGATGTGTGCCCGTGTGTTTGTGAGTGTTTATGTGTGTGTAAATCCGTGTGTTTTTTGTGCCATACTGAAATGTGGGTGGGTGGTGGCGGTGGGTGTAGTTTCAGGATCATGCTCACCACACACACATGCAACTCACTCAGCAAGCTTTAAGGAGAGTAAGTGTTTTGTGTTTGTGGTTCTGTTTGAGTTTGTGTGTTAGTGAATGTGTGCCTGTTTGTGTATGTTTCTTAAGTATTAGAATTAATAGTAGTAGTAATATTGGTAGTTGTTGTAGTAGTAGTAGTAGTAGTAGTAGTGATAAAAGCTTTTACAGTGCCCCCTGTGGCCAAACACCCAAATAGTAGACGTGATTTAAAAACTGTTTTTTAATGAGAAAAACTCAGCCCTCGTCCATCCAAAAAACCTCAAATTTGGTACATATCTTCCAAATGCAAGGACCTATCATAATCAATTGCTCAATCCAAAACTTTCCTGGCCAACTTGGAAATACAGACATTTGTATCTTTTTTTATTTTTCTCACTTATTTTTTAAGCCTCGCCCACCAATCTTTAGGACATACATTTAAGTAGTGTCCTACATCACCATGTCAAATTTCAGATCATTAGCCCAAGCGGATCTGAGTCCAAACGCAAAGTCATTTGTTATAGTGTCACCTAGAGGTGTACTGGTAGGATTTTTGTCGCCGGAGATTGTCTTCAGCCAATGTAATAGTGTGCCAAGTAACAAGTGACAAACCCTTGCAGTATTTGCTGCCCACATGGAATTAGGTCAAAACGGTGAAAATAAGAATAATAATAAGAGAATAATAATAATAGAATCGTAATAATAATAATAACCTGAGCAAAAACAACAGGTTTCCAACAACTTCACTGTACGGAACCATAATAACGCAATGTGAAGCCTGGTTCAACGACAAGTCTTGCACAAAGAGGAAAATAATTTCCGCATTGAACTGTGTGCGCCCCTGCCTGCCCCGGTGAATGCCCACCCTAGGGTCCAGGAGGAGGGCTTTTGTGGGCACGGCCTAGCCCTCACAGGTGCTCTGCATTACCTGTAGTTTAAAAGGGGAAAGAAAGACAGACCACTACCAGCAGGGCTAGCCAAAAACAACAGTCACCCCTTGGAATACAGCCACAATAGGTTGAGGGACGTAACACTGGTGCTAGTGATGGTCGAGGCTGCTTTGCTGCTTCAGGACCTGGGCAACTTGCCATCATTAATGGAACCATGAATTCTGCTCTCCACCAGGAAATCCAGAAGGAGAATATCTGGCCATCAGTTGTAACATAAAGCTCAAACAGAGTTGGGTTATGCAGCAGAACAATGATCCAAAGCATTCAAGCAAGTACTCATGAGAATGGCACGAAAGAAACAAGGTTTCAGGGTAGCTCAGTCAAAGTCCTGATTGATAAGCTGTGCCATGATTTTAAACAGGGATTGCATGTTCAGAAATCTACCAAAAAGGCCAAAAAAAAAATCTGAAGATCAGAAGAATAGGCCAAAATTCTTCTACTGTGAGGAGAAACACTCACAGTTACTGCAAACATTAGATTGCAATTGTTGGCACCTGGAGTGACACTTATTAGGTTTAGGGTGGAATTATTTCTTCAAATCTGTGGTATAGGTTTCGAATAACTTTTTACCTTCGATTAATCAAAAGAGGGGACACTTCGCACATCTATTTCTAACGACAGGTACATTGGACTAGGATGAACAGTTCAAAGGAAACAAAAGAGTCCCACACACTGTGTGACTTGCAAATAGCTATTTGCAAGTCAGACAGACTTTGTTTCTTTTACCTTCAGTTAATGAAATTATCATTTAAAAGCTTGTGTTTGACCACAGTTTTTTGTCTTGTATACTCAGCAACAAAGGTTTCTGTGACACCAATATTGTTAATTATTTTTCTTAACGCAATTATGAAATTGTCATACATGGTGATATCAGACTGAAACAGTACACGTAAACACAACATTGAAATGGAAATCATGAAAATGCGAGAAAATGACTTTGCACGTGAAAATGTGCGTAAATCATGCTTGTGGATGGCAATAAAAGAGGAGAATTTTTGGAATGTTCACATTGTGCCTGATGAACGACGGAAGCATCACTTACCGAAAACACAGCCATTTCGGATCAGGAACTCTACCCTCTAAATGCCAAGACTGTCTGAAAATGATCGGTGGAGGGCCATTGGGATGATTGAATCTGGAACCTCGCAGAGGGAAGTTGCTCATCGCCTGAATGTCCACCGAAACACCATTTGGAACTTATGGCAGCGTCATCAGCAGACAAGACATGTCAGAGACCGTCCTCGCAGCGGCCGTCCACGAGTAACCACTCCCAGACAGGACAACTGGATTCGAACAACCCATCTCCGAAATCGATTCCAACCTGCAACCATAACTGCAAGAACGATACCTGGTTTGAGGCGACTGTCTGCACAGACAATCCGTCGCCGTCTCCGTCATTTTGGCATTGTCCCACGTCGGCCAGCAAGACGTCCAATACTCACAGTACAACACCGACGACTGCGTCTACAGTGGGCACAACAACATCGACGGTGGATCCAACGTCAGTGGGATCTTGTACTCTTCACTGATGAATCAAGATTCATGCTTAACCGATGTGATGGTCGTTTACGTGTATACCGTCGACGTGGAGAACGTTATGCCAACAACTGTGTTCAGGAATTTGATCGTTTTGGAGGTGGTAGTGTCATGATTTGGGGAGGGATCACGGCTAGAAACAGAACAGATTTGCTTGTTATTGATGGAAATCTGACAGGTCAAAGATATCGCGATGAAGTGCTACGGCCATTGGTGGTACCGTTTTTGATGCAACATGGTCCCGGAATAACGCTGCAACATGATAACGCCAGACCACATGTTGCAAGGATTGTACAGCAGTATCTGATGCAACAACATGTCAATGTCCTGCCATGGCCAGCCAGATCCCCAGACATGTCCCCAATCGAGCATCTTTGGGACGAGATGGATCGACGTTTGCGGCGGTTGGATAACCCGCCAGCTACACTCCAGGAATTGCGACAACGTCTACGTCAGATTTGGAATGACATCCCACAGCAATTTCTGGCACATCTGATTCGGTCCATGAGCCGGAGATGCGTTGCTTGCATCATGGCACGAGGAAGTCACACCCGGTATTGAAGTGTGAAGATCACAATTGGTTAGACGTCAGACAAGTGCTTCATGACGCATGAAAATGACATTTTTCGTTTTGAGTGAAGTTGGCACTGAAAAGTCAGTGTTTCTCCTGTTAAATAAACATATTGATTGCATTGAGATCTTTGCGTGTCATTTATAACATACACATAAATGGTGTCACAGAAACTTTTGTTGCTGAGTATATTATACTTAGTTGGATGACATGAAATATCTAAATATGATAAATAATCACAAATAGGAGAAATTCATGGGGCAAATACTTTTATACAGCACCGTATCAAATGTAACGCCCCAAATCATAGGACCAGGGTGTAAAGGTCAATAGAATTGAGAGGCTAAGAGCAGCGGTAGGAGAAAACCAGAGCAGCATGGACTTACAACACTCACAGAGAGAGAGAAACAGGCCAAACAACAGACAGCTCTCGCGCTTCCGAAAGGACACCTGACCATCTGAAACAAGGAAGCAAGGCGAGAGAGGGAGAAGGAGGAAGTGTCTCGTGGAGCCGAGAAAACAAAGCACCTAAACGAGCAACACAAAGGTAGAAAGGGAAAGGAAGAAAATGGAATTTCCCTAGAGAGATAGGTACTATAAAAATAATGCAAATATATATCAACAATAAATCCTGACGACAGATATCTTCTGGCTGTTGTGTTAGCTAAAATCAGACACTCCAGTGAGGGAGGCGTGGTGGACATCTGGCTTTTATAGACTCGGAGGAGGGTGCCGCCCATGCCTGACGAAACAGCTGGAAGGAATCCGAAAACTAAAGGAACAGAACTTTCAGTGGTTCTGAAAGGAGCCACAGAGTCAAAAAACCACAAACAGTCAAAACCATGACAGGACACAGGGGGGAAAAAGAACCAAACAAACAAATATAGAAACAAGTACAAATTCACAACAATGCAACCACAAATGCGCATGCATTCTCACACGCCTTCATTCGGACACACTCAACATCACACTTTCTCCATGAATATGTGTGGAATTCCTTTGGGAATATGTCCTCCTTGTGTTTTTGTGGTTTTTAACAGGGATTATGTTCTCCTTGTTTCCTCTAGGCGCAAGTTTTGCCTGTGTTTGTGCAGGTGTCCTGTGAGAATATCTTCTCCCCGAGTTCTTCTAGTATCCTCTGGGAGCAAATTTACATTGTGTTTGTGGATTTTGTTTAGGAGCCAGTTGTCTACTTATCTGCATGCATTTCCCATGGTTCTATCTGGGTTTGTGTGAGTATCAACTACTCAGGGAGCAGGTTCTTCATGTGTTTGTGTCGGTTTCCGCAAGGAGCAGGTTCTCAGTGTCTGGGTGGGTTTCCAGTGGGAATATGCTCCTGCAGTGTTTGTGTGGGTTTTCTGTGGGAGTATAGTTTCCTTGTGTTCCTACACTCTCAGAAATAGGGGTACAGCAGGAGTCCATTTATGTGCCCCAAGGTATTATGTACCCTTTGGTGCTAATTATAAGACCTCAAGGTACATGTGTGGACCTTTTTAGGGTCTAAAAGGTACTTTTATGTTCCAAAACAAATAAAAACCCACTTCTAAGGTACAACAGCAGTATCTTTGAGGGTACTCAAAGGCACCGCTGTTGTACCTTAGATGTGGGTTTTTATTCGTTTTGGAATGTAACAGTACCTTTTAGACCCTAAAAGGGTCCACACAGGTACCTTGAGGTCTTATAATTAGCCCTAAAGGGTACATAAGTGCTGAATCTACCTTGGGGAACAGAAATGGACTCCTGCTGTAGTTCTATTTCTGAGAGTGTGTGGGTTCCCTCAGGGAGAATGTTCTCTCAGGGTTTCTGTGCATTTCCGTCAGGAGTATGTTCTTCCCATGTTTGTGTGGATTTCTCCTGGGAGGACATTCTTACCATGTTTATGTGGGTTTCCTCTGGGAGCAAATGAAGGGCTTATTTTCAGCTCAAGTCCATATTCATTAAAAATCAGAAAACTCTGCAAAGTATTTCTTTCACTGATGAAGAATTAACCCCATAAACTAATCTTCTCCAAGAAGCACTCAAGTACAATAAAAAATTAGCATTGAATTGGAAATTCTCCAAGAAACTTCTTCTAGCGGTGACCAGGTCCCAGTCTAAAACTTTTACAAGTACTTGAATCCTGTCAGCAAATCAAAGCATTGCTTTGAAACTTGGTTGACCAATGGCAGCCACTGTAGCTGTGCCTGACCAAAATGGGTGACTCTACAGGCCAGGGTGTGTGTGTGTGTGTGTGTGTGTGTGTGTGTGCGGACTCAACCCAAAAGAGCTAAAAGAAGACCCAGGCAGCCAGAAACATGGACTAAAGAGAAGAAGGGAAAAAGAAATCGGTAATAGGTAATCTTTTTTAGCTGCTTTTTCTTTGGCTGGACTTTGTAATTATCACATGTTAGGGAGGACATTGTGTCATGGTTTTTGGAGGCTGTTACTCTCGTCCGGGGCGATATCGTTTTGCCCACAATTGGATTCTTTGGCCAGCTGGCATTAATTATGGGCGGCGCCCGGACTCTCTTTAAACCCAAGTTCCGCCTTGCCGCCCTTGCTAGAGTGTCAGTGTTGCCATTGCACTGTAGCTTGTAAGATCTCTAGCTGGAGAAGTTGTAAAACCCCAAAAGAGCAATAACCAAACGGCGGATATTGCCGGGGTGAAGGCCTCACGTGTTCTCTTAGTCTAACTTTAATTAGAGCATTCTTCTGGCTGGTGTGAATCACAATATAATGGATATTTTTTCACCGTCCGAGGACGGGGCATGAAAGCGCAATGGTTACGATTTATCTGACTCCATATAACAGTTAGAATACAAAATTTAGCTATAATCTCATTAAAAATCTGACTCCAAATTAGAATTAGAATTGAAACAGCATGCGTGAATCTCAGGGCAGTTACGCACCCGAACTCTATCTGCGAAAACCATTGTCACTAAGCAGATCACCCCCTAGGGTTAAAATAGGCATCTCTGCCTGGTCTAATTCGACGATAAATCCATTGGATAGAAGAGACTGTCATGGTAGCAACATCAGGCAAATGGCTCTGAGTATGAACGTACCACGAACCTAGGTTTATGTATATCAAAGGGCCCCTTAGAAAGATTAACCAATAGCTAAATCTTAAGAGCCGGTAATTTCATAACCCCTTAATAGGTAGAACCCAATCTCAATCTAACTTAGAAGTATCGCTACCTACACATGTCTTGGTAGGAGTCTCCCCTTAAGTCCCAATCGCAACAAGGCCAGAAAGAATATACAATGAGAACACGCAAGCTGGAAAAGGAATAACAATACTTTAATTCACCAGGTAGGCACAACTTGAATCAAACAAATCAATGAAAAGCCAATTACCGTTACATATAATTTAGAAGGATTTGGAGTATTTTCATACCTGGAAAAGATGAATGACCACACGGAGCTAAAGTCGCTCCACGTGGTCGGGGAGAACTCACATGTTCCCCCGCTCCGGAACAAGGCAGCACGTGACCTCTCCCCGCTTACCTATTCGCACGTCAGAAGTTGACCAAGAAAGGACAGGACAGGAAGAAGAGACAAGAAAAGAAGAGGAGCAAGAAGCGAAGCGCCAAGAAAAAGAAGAGAGCACCCCCCTCAGGATCTCATACCTTTAAAGACTCCAAACCACACCTCCGAACAAGGTAGAGGGAAGGTTGGCCGAATCAGAGTTTTACTGGCCTAGGTGATAAGATAATTTGCACAGGGAGACTAGGGTAGTTGCTTGAATGAATCTTACAAACGAACCATAATTCCAAGGGAAATGAAACATGTTCCATTCAACTCCTTGGACTCCCCCGAGAATAAAGAGACCAAACATGATATGAATATGTATTAAAATGATGCAGTTGTCATGGAAAAGCCTTAAGATGGAATATTATAGCCCAATTGCGTTATCAATATATAACAGGTTCCTTCCTAGGATATTGAACAGAAATATATTATGAATTTGATAGAGGTTAAGATCGTTTTAAGCAGCTTAAAAGTAACTGATCCTGACTTTAATTGAGAAGAGGTCTGTGAGTTTCAGAGGGCCAGAGCAAATGGCTCCAAACCCCCTGCTGGGCAGAACAAAGGAGATTCGAGGCAGGCAACAGAGCATCCAGGTCGTATAAGCTTGCTGTTAAATCAGCCAAATTTTACACATGGAATGTGCCTGTGTTCCAACAATATGAATTGACACGTATTTTGAGTAAACTCCAGCCAAATCAAACTTTCAGGTTCTACAAAGTGTTGAGGAATTAGTTGCAAAGAAGGAAAGTGTTAGTTAGTAAAGGGAATCTTTCTCTTTCCTTTCCTCTGTCTGTGCACCGTCTGGTGCTTTGTCTTTTTATCTCGGTTCCCGAGATTTTTCCTTTGCTTCGAACGGTCTAGCACGCTCTGCTTCCTTGTTTCCCCCGGACTGTATTTATGTCCTTTGGAAGCGCGAGTCTCTCTCTACTATTTGTCTCTGTTTGTCTCTCTTGCATTCCTGTGCTTCCTTTCGTTCGTTTGGCGTCTCGAAACACCAGCCATCACACATTGATGGCGAATGAAGTCTTTAAACCTGTTTGGATGGTGGTACTGCCCATTCATAATTCATGGAGATTAGCTTTTATTGTGACCTGTGTTCAGTTGCATTTACCTTCCCTTTGATTGTATATATCCTCCATAAATTTTATTTTTTGACATCCATGACTACAGAATACTGGTATGACTATATTTGCTGTTAATTTTCATTAGGAAGTGGTGTGTTATATCTTCAAAAAGATGCTCTGTTTTAGTACTCTGAAATAATAAAATTTAATGCATGGAATTTTTTCAGTCAAGTCCAATTTTCGTTATTTTGAGGCATTTGCTTCTAAAAGAACTCAAGTCTACAGACTGGTTTTTTAAATATTTGGGGGAAGAATCAAGAAAGAAGCCAGCAGATCTCCTAATATGTTTTAAGACATCTTTTCTGATATTTTATCACGTTTACATCAGCTTAACACATGTAACATGATCCCCACAAGCTGTCAAATTCTTAAAATCTTGTTCCTCTAATAAGAGGGAAACGGACTTGAGCACTTCTGGAAATCAACCCTTCATGTGCTGCTTGTGTTTGTGTGGGTTTCCAATGGGAGCATCTTATCCCTCTGTTTGTGTGGGTTTTGTCTGGCAGCGTGTGTTGCCTGTGTTTCTGCGTGTTTCTGAGGGGAGCGTTTTCTCCCTGATTTTGTGTCGGTTTCCCCTGGGAGTAAGTTCTCATTGTGTTTGTGTGGGTTTCCATATGGTGCATTTTCGCCCCGCGCATTTATGAGCTTTCTCAAGGAAAATGTTCTTTCTCTCTTTTTGGGCTTTCTCAAGAAAAAATTTTGTCCATGTGTTCGTGAAGGTTTTCTTCAGAAATATTTTCTCCCAGTGTTTGTACAGGTTTCCTCTGTTAGCATATTATCCCAGTGTTTGGATGGGTTTTCTCTGGGAGAATTTTCTGCCTGCGTTTGTGTGGGTTTTTGCTGGAAGCGTATTTCCCTCGTGTTCATGTGGGTTTCCTCGAGGAGAATTTCTGCCTGTGTTTGTGTGGGTTTTTCTGGGAGCACAGTCTCTCAATATTTGTGTACATTTTCACTGGAAGAATGTCCTTTCTGTGTGTCATATGGGTTTGCCCTGGGAATATGCTCTGCTTACACCTCGTGGCTACCTATTCTCCACCCATACACCAACATAGATGGCTTGTTTGTTCCTACCCTGTAATACAATCCAGAGGAGCATTGACTAAATTAGAGTTACAGTTACAGCTAAGGTTGGCGTTAGACTTAAGGTTGGAGTTATGGCTAGGATTACGATTAATTTAAGGATTGAGTGACGGCGACGCTGAAGATGTACACCAGATTGTCATTATTTAAAGACTGCTACAGGTCGCTTAAATCTTTAATGTAACTTTAGCTCATAATAAGCTGCTTTTACAAACGACCTTTCGGGGGCATATTTTTGACTCCTGTGTGGGCCTTCCACAAGAAAATGTTTTCCCTGTGTTTGCATTTGCTTTCTTAGGGTGCATGTTGTCCCTGTGTGTGTGTCTATGTGTGTGTTTGTGTGTGTGTGTGTGTGTGTTTTATGAGAGGGTATTCTCAATGTGTTTGTGTGGGTTTCTCGTCATTAAAATTTAATTGTCCTCAGTCAGGATTTTACGAATCATTTCTTAAGTCTCACAAAACTCTCACTTGCAAACAAGCACATTTCCTTCATGCTATAAGAATCATTTCTTGGTCAGATAGTTGCTCACAATCGGTAAGAAAATTCGAAAAGCAGTAAAACGGTAGCCAATGATGGATAGTTGTTGGTGTAAAACATCTTTAGGAGATCTTAACAGCATCTATGAATTGTCTTATATCTGGATTAGAAATAATTGACTGTATTGCCAAACAAATTTAAGCTTTGTTGAGAGATGGTTGGGGAAATTGTTGGAGATACACTTCCTCTGGGTCAATTAAGTTGATCTGTTATGGACCTGCAGGAAAGAAAATGGTTTTTTAAAAAGAAGAATGGTTAACAAATATGCTGCTTTTTGTTTGTCTGATCCTGAATTGCAGAGTCTGTTTATGCTCGTTGTCTCTGTGTGCACACATGGGAGCTTCAGAATTTGTTACTTTTTTTTATATTAAGAAAATGGGAAAACTATGTCCCCCCGGTGAGGAACAAGACCCGTGAGTAATTTAGACGCATGTGAGCGTGTTTGCATGTGTGTATGTCGGCGTGTGTGTCTGTAACAAGTTTGTGCACGAGCGAACAAGTGTGACTGTCAGGGGAAAAAAATTCTCATATTGTACCCTAGGTAGTTGGAGGCAACTGGCTATTTGCTAACCACTAGTTACTACATTCTGCAGACACAGTGTATGTGTATGGTCTATGTGCTTTCTTAGCATTTGTATTCACAAGTAGGGCTGAGCTGTTTGCAAACTGCTGATATGAAAGGGTAAAAATAACAGCAGTGCAATAATGAGCTAAATTTTTCTCCCCAGACAATCATCTGACTTATTATGAGCGGTCAAGCAAACAGAATCCTTTCACATACACAACCATAGAGTAGTCAATTAAAACATTCAAATACATGCAGCTGTAGTCCCTTAATTAAGTCCCCGGTGTTTCATTATTATGGTCCTGTATTTCAAGGTGGAGTTAAGTTGCCTCGATCAGAGTAATGGAAAAAACAGGTGTAAGGATAATCACCCTTCACCACCGACACTGTAGTAACCGAAGACGGCCAACCTGAAATCTTGAGCAACATGGAATCTGCGTACATTTTAATATGCATATTGAGTGCTTGCCCAGACACTGCAAGTGCTGCATTTTTCTAATGCAGTTGCCCACCCGCCACACAATATTGTCTACACTGAAAACCTCTCAGTTAGCTAGGGAAAAGGGTTTATTGTGGCTCGAGGGCTAATAACCAGGCGTGAGCAAGTAAAGCAATATCTTCAGCTGTTAAGTCAACGAAATTATCAGTGTGTTTCTACGAATCCAGAATGGGCCTGGTTTAACACAGGACATATAGATGAGGTTTTGGTATTGGAAGCCGGCAAGGTCACAACAGAATTTCAGTTTTCATCACTCATTGTATTTCTGTTATTCGTTGATAGTTAAAGCCATTGTGTTGAATTTAATCATGTACAAATAGTTTGATTGAAAAGAATTTTCAATAAGAACTGCAAGCAGCATTTGAGGGGCAAAGCATAAACCCATGTGGAAATAGACGAAAATAGTCAATGGTGTGCAACTCCTAGAAACTGGTGCCTACATGTGCTTGATAGCCTTGCGTAGCGTCGTAGCTTTACATTGCCAAGCCTAGTGCGATGGTGAAAATAAAAGTTCACCAACAGCCAGATCAGTCAGTCAGGGAAGTGGACTTAACTCTAGTGCACAGGGATGCTAACTAGCGAGTTTTTTTTTGTTGTCTATCCACTTACCGCGTCGTGTGGTTTGACCAGGAGTGTAGTTATCACTTGAGCAAAGGCTCTCATCTTATACACTCTGAAAAAAAACTTAAAACTAAAAAACTTAACACTAGAACCACCATGACGGTCATTTAGACCGTTTTGAAATTTGTTTGTGTCATAACTTATCAAAATAAAAGAATACAACCTTGAGGGTCACTGACTTTTCCTAAAAGTGTCTATATTTTAGTGTGCAATTGATTTTATATAGATTACACCTATGGAGCATAAAATATCACCAAAGCTACCTATTTCTGCCATTAGCGGTCTCACTGACTGTACAGTTTTGCGGCTTTTTTTTTTTTTCAAAAAATGTATCTTTTGGTTGCCTAGCAACTAACCAATGCCACTGCCAGAGTTGCAAAAGAAGGGTAGTATAGAATTATTTTATTGGCCAGCACTGGCAAAAAGTTTGAGTGGGCATCAGCGGGAGACACTGGCACCATAACGGAGGCAGTGCCAGGTCCCCAGGAGCTGCTCACAAAATGAGACACTCGTCACCTGCTGCAGATGCTTCAGACCCGTCTGTGGGAATTGCACCAGGAGAACGGAGGTCACCTATGCAGACAATTGCGAGTAGACTAAATGCTACGCCACGCCAATAAACAAAAAGGTAATCAGAAAAAAAGTTCAGCACCTACTTATTGTTTTCAAATTCCGTGTTATTGTTCCGATTAATTATTTCATTATAAATAAAATATTCCATATGGTTATGTTGTTATAAATGCTGATTCCGAAAGTGTATTCATCAAAATATGTTTTTAATTGTTGTTTTTGTCATTCTGAATTGTTTAATTATTTTTTTACCCAAAAATATTGTTTCGAATGTTTACAATAAAGCAGCTTTCACACTGGACGCGAACAAATTTTTCGAACGACAGATCACATTTTAAGTCAATGCATAAACACGAAAACGCACGGAACGTGCCTACGTATTTGTGTCATTGCATTGAATTTGAATGTAATCTGTCTTACGAAAAATCCATTTTGTAATTCATGTTAATTATAAATATAATTCTATTGCCTAAATATTCATAAATGTATTATTAAATTGTTAAAATGTAATGCTGGTGTTATTTCTTTCTTTTGAGATATATGGTAACATACAAGATGCATTAATTGCTTAATAAGGTGCTCAGAGAGACGGATTAGAATATTTTGGACCTACTGGTCCAAAGGACTGTTCATGGCAGTTCTAGTGGTTAAAAAATCCTGGCGCTTCTAGTGTTAAACAGTTGGTTTCCTCACATCCCACTTTCTCACTGTTGTTAAAAGAAGAGGGGATACTAAATAATGGTAAATATGGCCCTATCTCAACTTTTTTGAGATGTGTTGCTGCCACCAAATTCAAAATGAGCTAATATTTTTCATGAAATGGCTGTAAAATGTCCCACTTTCAACATCTGATATGTTGTCTGTGTTTTTTTCTGAATAAAATGTCAGTTTATGAGACTTGCAAATCATTGCATTCTTTATATCAGGGCTCCTCAAATCACAGTCCTCTAGGGCTGAGAACTGCTGGTTTTCCACCCTCCCTTTGCCTGGGAGTCAGGTGACATAAAAATCTGGCCAATCAGCATCATTAATTGTTCACTTAATTTACCTGTAAGGAAGGAAAACCAGGACTGTATTTGGATTGGAGGGCCGGATTTGGAGAGCCCTGCTTTACATTTTCGACACCATCCAAACTTTTTTGGAATTAGGGTTGTATGCATGATGCGTGTTTATTATGCGTGTGCAAACATCTGTTTTGTGTGTGTAGTGTGTATGAGTGCAATGAGCTTGCAGAATTTTGTGTGCGCGCGCGTGTGTGTGTGTGTGTGTGTGTGTTTGTCATGTCAGCTGCCATGCCGCTGGGAGGTGTGTCGTTCTTCTCCCTCTCACAGAAGCCAGCGATCAAGGCTAAGTGCATAGTTTGTGTCTCAGCAAATTCCATCCAGGGGGGAGACACGGCCTGACAGGAAAGTCTTGTTGAGTGCTGCTGTGGAGGGGAATTTGAAGAACAATGGAAATGGCTGATTATGGGGCGACAGACAGTCCCCACACCCCTTCTCATTAATCTTACAGCGTGTCCTCGTTCCAGCCCTCACAGCGCTCTGCGGCATTCTCTTACTCACTGAATTGTGAGCTTCATGTGCTTTTCACTGTTCATCTGAAAAAAATGAGACAGCCTTTCACACACACGCACATGTGCACACACACACACGGACAAACACCCACATACATGCTCATACAACTACATGCACACACGTACCTATACATACGCACACAAAAAATCCACACACACGCACACATACATGCACACACACACATATACTTATACAACTACCTGCACACATGTACCGATACACAGGCACGCACGCAAGCACATGTGCACACACGCGCGCACTTGCACTCACACACTACTCAGAAACACATGCACACGTACACACACACACACACACACACACACGCACACACACATAGCGAATGTACATGCACACACACCCACACCCAAAATAGTGGCGGACGCATGCTCTCAAACATGCACAATGCATATACATGTATAAGCACCCTGTACCAAAGGGGCATGCAGATGCCCGAGCGCTGTCATGTGCTGTGGAGAGTATGCCCCGGAACCTACCGTCTGAGAATGAAACAGGGACAAAGAAAATCAGGAGTGAGTTGAAAGAGGAGAGCTGGCTGTGCGAAAGCAGCCACGGCATTTCTATGCGCACTTCAAAGCTTTGCCCCCTTCTCAATGTAGGACAAAACACGACTCAAGGCACAGCCCAAAAAGGAAAAAAAATACAAGTCAAAATCCCAAGAGCTGAAAGAGCTAGATAGAAGATAGCACAAAAGCCGCACTGACATCTTGGGAACAGTGAACATCTCTGTTCTCTGGAACTCTTATTGTGATCTTATTGTGGTCCAGACTCTGACAGAACTTAGCTTCTTGACCTAGGATGTTTCCTCAAGCCCTTTTTGACTATAGTTTTTTGCTGTACTATGTATTGAAATGTTGCGATATTTTTCACACTTCATTGTTTGAATATTGTTATGATTTAAAAATCACAGCAAAGAAAACTAGCAATGACAACTAAAACAAATTTTATTCTTCACTGATAAAAAAAAAAAAACCTCGACCAATAATCCACTGTTCAATCTGCTGATAACACTCTAATGCCACTATGTAACTCTGTTGCCAAAACAAAAACTCTGCCTTGCTCTGCTCTGCTTAAAATTACAGCATTTATATAGACTAGCAACATTCTGGAAAGATCTACAGGATTCCTGGGTAATCCCGCCACCTCCAGGCAGGAGGTGCCAGAAGCTTCTAGAAAACACTAGTCTATGTCAAATGAAATTACATCAGATCATGCAAAAACAGCATGTCACAAATCTCAATTTACAAATGAAATATAACGCTGTACATAAAATACTCATACATAACAATATCCCTTCCTGATTCACGTTAAATGATACGTGCTCACATCTAAATTAATTTGAATATGTTACTCGTTTGTATGCCGACAATGCCGAGAATTACATCAAATACATGCATAGCAGTACTCAAATGAGCATATCCAGTGTTTATGCCCACTTCAAGACTGGAGCGCAGGCATCTATCTGGTTAACTCTCTTGTTTCAATGAGCCTCGACGCTGCCAGTCTGTGATATTGGCACAACCTCCTCTGGCTCTAGTCGGAATGCACCAAGCTGTTTCCTAAAACAGATACCAGGAGGAGCTCCAAAGCACATGAGTTATCTTGGCTTTAGCACACTTCCTGTTCATGCCCTTTTCAGGTGAAAAATCTATGGACATCGAGCCCTTGGATGTCTGTAGGGCGAAGCAGCGTGCAGAGATATCCAATACATTTTTAATCTTCATGATTTGGTTTCTGAATATATTTTCATTCTGTGTCGATTACCATATTCTCCGTCGTACATCTGAGATATATTTAAAATTTAAATCTAAATTATATCTCAGGGTGAGCTTTTAGAACTCTGTGGCTCCACGGTGAAATTCATTTGTGTGGAAGCAGTCATATTTCACCATCTGGGCGTTTAATCCTAGAAAGCTTTTTGAAAGATCCGAGACGAAATTTTCATTGTGGAGCTCCCATTAATGTCAGCAGAATAATGGAATAAAGAAATCTTCTGGGTTGACCTTAAGATATCCTCTTAAGTGATCAAAGAGCAAATTTTGTGGTAAGATTTTTATGGCATGAATAGGCATCTAAATCTTGTGTGTTCATCAATCTGTGAAATTATGATCCAGGATTATACAGAGGGTCACTAAATATAATCACGTTCCATCCAATAATATTTGTTTTGAAATGCCAGGGTGGTGAGCCGGTAGAAGATGCCTGGTGTTGACTTAGTATTCAGTAATGAGCATCTGACAGGCAAGGCCATGTTCTGTAAGGATAGGATCTAAAACTCAGGCTGATTGGACTGGGGATGGGGAGAGGGCGGTACTGTAATATGACAAGCTCAGCCTTACAACCCAGATATCCACGCTAGAAATGTGAGAATAAACAACTCCAGACAGGAGAATAGGAGATGTCAAGATTAATCGCATGTCCCCGAAACCAGAAAAGACTGAAGCCAATAAATAAAAGAAGAGGATAGACATTTTCAGTGAGGCATGTGAGAGGATAGAAAAAGAAACTTGCGGAAAAATACACCAAAAAGAGCAAATTGCCAAGAGAAGTAGAGCTTGATGCAGTTGTAATGCATATGGACCAGCATCCAAGTAAATTAATATTTTCATCTGGAAATAAGTGTTTTCAACTTAAGATATGTAGATCGATTAATAATAATTATAAAAATAATCGTAATAATAATATTCGTTAAAAAGTACAGCAACATTACCAATCCCGGGAAAATGTTTTTAATTGGATTAATATCCATGAGCCATTTTACTCACAGTGTTTTTGCACTGTGGACTGCAGACATGGAACTGCTATATGGGCAGATATGTTTTCATTTTCATCATATGTAATTATTATCCCTCAAAACTGTACCCCTGTGGTTGATTTTGCCGCAGGAAAATTAGGTCTTAGTCCAAGGTGCTCAATTTTCAGCCAGGACACTTTCTTAAAGAAAATAATTCTGCAAACAAATATGTGCATTAGGGCTCGGAGAGAAAAACGAAAAGGAAAAAAAAAAACAAAAAACAAACGAAAAAAAATCTCATTTGTTGGTTTTAGTTGCTAATGCAAATGAAGAATTATGCTGAGTTTGGTGCCCTTGTTGCAAAACATCTCAACAAGAAACATGATGATTATAAGCAGTAAAAATAGAACATGCTGAAAAATGTATGAGAAGGGCAAGGAGGGTTAGGGTTCCTCTGTGACAGATCTTCCCAAACACATATTTTACATGGTTTTGTGCCCCAGGGAGCTGCAGTGTCTGCTAGCTTTTAAGCCTTGTAAAAAAAAGGTACAGACTCATAAGTAAATCAGTGACTAAAATGAATCACTTAAGTGGTAAAGCGAAGCAGCAGGTTGAAAGCAGCAGGTGCTCCCAGGCCTTTAGGACTGCAGTCTGGAGCCTGCACCCCTGCTCGCAATGAAGTGCAACCTGCGGCCTTCAGAGGAGAAATGGAGAAAAAATTACATCCATATATTTGTAATATATGGAAGTAACAGTATTTGTTATGCACAGCCTCGATTTAAGTGCACCATAATATTCGCAACAAATGGCTTGAAGGTGTTCCTTATGGAACTATAGCTTTGAAAATCGGCATTTTAATTAGATGAAAATTGCCTGTTTACAAATCTAATTGCAAGTCTAATTTCGTAGTGAGAAGTACTGAGAAGGGAAAAAAAAACCCATCCATGATCTAAACCACTGCTTCAAATGGCTGGAGCCTATCTCAGTCGACCACAGGCACGGAGCAGTAACACGCCCTGGATTACTCTCTAATCCATTGCAAGACTCACATACAATTTGCTCACACTCTCATTCAGACAAATTTTAGGTAATATGACAGTCTCCAATTAACCTAACAACTGTGCTACACATACAGATAAGTCAATAAATGGTTGGATATTGACAACGTTACTGTTATTTTTGCTGTCCACTATATTGAATTTGAAATTAAATAATGAATACAGGGTGGCACGGTGGCACTGTGGTTAGCATCGCTGCCTCACACCAAGAGGGTCGTGGGGCCTGGGGCCTTTCTGTGTGGAGTTTGCATGTTCTCCTCGTGTTCGCGTGGGTTTTCTCCTGGTACTCCGGTTTCCTCCCACAGTCCAAAGACATGCGTATCAGGCTAATTGGACACACTAAATTGCCCATAGGTATGAGTGTTAGAGTGAATGGTCTGTGAATGGTGCGTGCGCCCTGCGATGGATTGGCAAGCTGCTCAGGGTGGGTCCCTCCTTTTGCCCGTAGTCAGCTGGGATAGGCTCCAGCTCGCCCCGCGACCCTAGTGAGGAATAAGCGGGTATAGAAAATGGATGGATGGATGGATGGATAATGAATACAAGCTCAAAATGCTGGGTTTGACCTTTAATTTGAGGTGTGAGATTATCATTTGAAGTCAGCGAATAAAAGATATAGGGCCCAAGTTATCATGTCATATGTGATAGTACATGAAAGGGCCACTGCAACTTCATCCGCGATCTGAGAAAAGAAGAGGTTCTTGTGAGTTAAATTAAGCAAATGTACGCCCTATGCAATTGCCTCAAGTACTTGTTATGACGAGAGGTGATCCGTCAAAAAAGGTCGGCTCAGCTTCTATTCAAATACTGGCACCTTATGTCCTGTATGCACAAGGGGAAGGTACACATGTGGGATGATTGCCTTTGCTTATTTTCATCAAGTAGCTTACCTTTAATATGTGGACATTAATGAAGAATAATAGAATGAAGAATAATTTCACTCAGTATTATAATGAAGAAACTCCGGTGCATTTTTGTCCTTAAATAAAATACAATTGAGAGTGTTCACTGAGGCGAAAATGGCTGCTGTGTCTGAAATTGTATCAGACATCCTCAGTTGTACTGTGCTCATGTGTACTGGATGCCACATGCTTCATACTAGTAGCAAATACTAGTAGCAAATTGTGACAAATATGTTCTTTACTACAGTCTGGTGTAAACTTTTAGCCTTTTTTTTTTTTTTTGCTGCATCTGGACGGGACCTGAAGAGAAAGAACTCTCTGGCACTTCTATTCAGTTGAATTCAGTTCACTCTTTAACCGCTGGCTCTATACTTGACCGCGTAGGCCTATTCTTCATTCTGTCAGTCAATGCAAATGTAGGCTACTGCACTCAGTCTGCATACCAAAAATTATCGTTACAAACTGAGAGGTAAGAACGCATAAATTAAACATTATTTTTAGTTGTCCATGTTGAAACTGACATGACCCTCTGAATATTATGCAACCAAGCCCTTATGTAGTCTAATCCTGCAATAAGGTCAAGCTAACTGAGAAAATGCACATGGGCTCCACAGTTTAAGTTACATCAGTGTCAATCCCAAACACAGCCTGTATGCAATAAAACTGGAAAAAAAAGTGTTGCAATTATGTTACATTATTTATGTTATTACAGTGAAATACTAGCAGATATTTCTATTTGTTTGCATCTTCTGGTGAAATTAGAGAGAGGTGGCACTTCAATTTAGACTTGGGTCTGGAAAGTGATATGTGGTCGGCTTCTTTATCTGAAAATACCGATGATATCCTTGTGCAACTCCATTTAAATGACATTCCCACTTGTGCCATGCAATTTACATGAAAAAACGCCCCTGAAGTGTACTGACACCCTTGATATTAATCTCTCCACCCAATTGTTTGTTGCCCTGGCAGAAGAATTCTAGTTGGTCCTTGTTGCTGGAGGAAAATAGGACAAGGTGAGGCAATTGGTATGTGTTTATAAAATTGGATGTGTAAAATTTATTAAAGTGCAGCATTCACATTTGGATTCTGCAGCTATTAGCTCAGAATCTAATGTCCAAAGAGTTGTCATTGCCTGTGAAGCAAATCATTATTAGAGTGAAAAAAAAAAAAAATGAAAGCCAGAGATAAATAGTAAAAACAAAAAAAATGTTCAAATAAACAATTTGGTATATTCTTAGAAATTAATAGTGCTCCTGTACGCATCATAAAACCCAGAAGATCACAAACAGTAATTGTGGTGGCAGACAGAATTCTTTCCCGGGTGAAAAAAAAACAAAACCCTCAGATCAGTTGACAAAAGGAAGAACGATCTGGGTGGTGTATCTGTGTTCCTGTCAACAATCATTTAAAGACTTCACCTGGGTAAATACAGGTGGATCACCACAACATTTAAAATTAGCCTAAAAATCAGGAAGTTGGCCCAAAAAAAAAAAAAACCAAAAAAAAAAAAAAAAATGTACTCACCTCTAGAAATCACCATAGGGGCAGAGGAGTCGAAAGACCAAGCGAAAAGACAAGTATGAGAACTGCCGATGATTTGAAGCGTCCCAGCTCATAAGTGAAATATGGTCATGTGAGGGCATGCGTGTCTGCCAGTGGAAAGAGATTTATATTTATTCATATAAATACAACATATGTATTTATTGATGACCTGACTACTGACAAAAACAGCAGGATGAATTCAGAATTGTATCGGGCTGCATTCTCTGCTCAGATTCAGCCAAATACTTCAGATCTCAGTGCAGATCAACAATGACTGGAAGTATGCTGAGAAAGCAACAATAGACTTCTTTCCAGAATTTTCTACAGGCTAATGCTTTGCGGGGGGTGGGGACTGTCAGTCAGTAAGCCTTCTAGACAGGTTGATGACTGTGTAGCCAACATTACAAGTGTTTAAAATGTTACCAGAATGTTTTATCAGTGTTGCAGCCCTGTTGCTGTATTGCAGGCATATTTTGAGAAAGTTTTGTATTAGCAGGGTAACAGAAAGTGATAAGTAGTCTGAACCACATTTTCTCCATCTCTTACTCTGAGAGCCCTCCATGATAGAGCCAACACCTCCATTTCACACTGATTCAATTTTAGCTTGAAGAAATTGGAGGGGAACTACTCTCACCCTAAGGTTGCTGGTTTGATGTCCAATGGCCAATCAATCAGATGCTCTGAATCCAATGAAGCATATACTTTACTTGCTCCAGGCAAGACTGAAGCTATAATACACCAACAACAATGCAGGAACTTAACTCAGTTGCAGTCAATGCCTGATTGAGCATCACCAGAGAAGAAACCCAGGGTCTGGTGATCTGTAGAATTCCGACAACTGAAAACGATTGACTGCAAATGGGTTGCCACCAAGAATTAAAAATGACATTAATAGATGATTATGTTAGTTAGTCCAATTTCTTTTGAGCCCCTAAGACTTTGAGGGTTGTGCACAAAGTTGTGCAATTCCTATGTGATTCACTATTTTCAACAAAACCCATAAAAAAGTCAGCAAGTCAAGCTGAACATTAGCACTTCAAGCACATTTTGATAATTTCTTTCAAAATCCATTTTGCCTATTATATTGTAATTAAGGACCTACAGCTTCAAACGCCTTTGCCAAAGGCTTATGGAGCTCTCCGTATACAGTTATATAGATGCTTTACCTCACTACAGAAAAAAAGAAAAAAAAAGTAAAATAATCAGAAAATAGACAAATAGTCATATTTATTTGGTTTTGTAACACTGGATAGCCCATGCAGTGGGACAACTGGCTGTAAAAGTGCTGCGAAAATCCATTTTTCTGCCAAGCAGAGTTCAGTTAATTATCATTATTGCTAATGATAGCATTTGCACTTATATAGCAGTAGTAATGACATGTTGCGTTGTCCCAGTTAGGCTTACTCTAATTTATTTCTACTGCACATGCATCCAGATCATGCACAGCTTAGAATAATAAATCCTGCTTATACTAAAAGTGATGTGACAGGAGCTCGCTGTGCCCTGAACAACGGGTCCATGTCTTGCCCCTCATAATCATCAGTATGTTAAAATTGAGCATTACAATAATAATGAAATACCATGTTGCGTTATTGCTATTCTCTGTCTTGATTATTACCGTAAAATGATTCTAATGGGGAAAACTGAACCTTTTTCTTTCAGTTAATTACATCCTGACTTTTCTTTTTTCTCAAACTAATATGCCATCCTGTATTCAACGACTCTTCCAATTGATATGTCCTCTGCATCAACAAATCACAATCTGAAGCTTGGGTTTCCAGACGCTGATTCTTTTCACTGTACGCATTCAGGCTACATATGAGCATCCCATAATACCCATCAGTGGAGTCACATTCCATGCGGCCGGCACTTGAAATTCACTCTTGCGTGCAGAGACAGTGATAATCCCCCGACAGAAACCTTATCTTCTTGGTTAGCGCTATGGTTGACTGCGTGCTGCCTTGTAGATCTACTGGCCAGTACTATCATACAGACAGTGTCTGGTTTCATTTGAGAAGAATCCTGGTGTCTTAATAGACTTGGTTACCTGGAAAATCCTGCATCTGTTGTTTATATACAGTGCATTTTGGGGGCTTTTGTCAGGAGCACAAATGTCCACGTTGGGAGCATATTGAGGCTGTCTGGACTCCAGCAGTAATCTGAATTAAGACGTAACAAGGGAGAGGATTTACTTTTGTTTAGATTTATTTCACATTACATTATATTATATTATATTATATACCTTCAGTTCCGCCTACTTGACCTTGCATGTTCGCTGGCTTTAGTCTTCTCTCTGTTCCCTTTTACAGCTTTGTTTATTGAGGGGAGCAATGTGAAAATCTTCCATGCTCTGATTTATCACCATTCCTGTCATCCCTGCTATAAAAGGCATGACGTCAGTTTGAGTGGCACTTTACATCTCTTCAGCAATAAGGTGACTTGGACGACCCTATATGTCAATGGAAATTACATACAGGGGTGTGTGGGGTAGGTGCTGTCAGTCAGTCCGCCAATAGACTGGCGAATGATTATTCAGTTGACAGAAAAAGTTGCCACAATGTTGTTGGAATGTTTTATCAGGATTGTAGCTTCGTTGCTACACTGCAAGCACGTTTTGAGAAAGTTTCATGTTAGCTGAGTTCGAGTAAGTGTCATGGTTTAGGCCTGTGTTTGTTGGACCTTTCTTTGTTCTATCATCCGGGAGGATATCGAGTTTCTTTTCCATCGAATTCCTGCCCCAGCTGGCTGATTGAGTTGGGGCGGAGTTTTCCGGACTCTAGATAAATATATATGGCCGGGGGTTCGCCACGCCTATTGCTAGAGTGTCTGATTGTTTCTAGCACTTCGGCTGGAGAAAATCTCTAGTCTGATTTCCTAATGATTTGTTATATTCTATTTAATGTTAGGAATTGCTTCTTTCTGAAATTTTCTCTCTTTTCTCTTGTTGTTTTTTTGCTCACACTGCTTCTGTGTTGCGGACTTTTATTCGTCCTTGGAAGCACAAGCTTTTACCGGAGGTTTGAACCTCTTGTGTGTTCGTCTCTGAGCTGAGCTGCCTTTTTTTTTCTCTCGCAGGACGCCAGGTGCCATGACCAATCACCACCCATCACAGTGAGCTGTCCCAACTAAATTGTCTCTGGCATGAGAGGGGTCTGACAGAATGAGATGGAGCCTACACTACCATCCATTATTGACCTAATTTGAGTTTGATGTAATGTGCAGGGAACTGGGCTTATCACCTTCAGGTTGTAGGTTTGATGTCCAGCTGGGAAATGCTTGTTTTATGTGAAGTAAATATGCACTACTCATAAAACATTACAGATGGATCTGTTTGTCTCAACAGTCTCCACTCAGGCTTTATCATAATTGAGGGGGATAGATTTCTTGGTTATAATCTGGTGTCTGCTGTAAGCGTAGTAGTCAGAAAAAAAATATATAAGATTTTTGAGGTGGTTGGTTCAAATAATTCAAATAATGATAAGACAAAATGAAGGGGCTAAATGAATTTGACTTTATTAAACAAACAAACAAAAGACACAGATGTATCTGCGCAAAAATAGCAAACATTAAAAAGTAAAAAAGTATAGAAACGGGCCTAATTGTTTTGTGTGTTTACACGATGAGGCAAAAATGATGTGGCTTTAATAGAAGTCAGCTGGTGAAGCTAATATAAAAGGTTGTTGGGATTAAGTAGGAATAGCATTTTCAAATTAAACAAAATTTTAAAAAGTGTATGACTACATTAGCTATTTAATCATGGTTAGAGATACAAAGGAAATTCCATGCACAGTCAAAATGAAGGCAGACTACAGTAGATATTCATGATAGTGCTAAAACATAGTATAATGTTAGTTTAAACAAATGCCACTTCAAATCCAAAAGACGGTCAACTCATTCAGTAATTATGAAACGTAATGGTCTATGAAAAGATAGCATTTGCTGCTGCTTAGTTTTTGGGGCAGTCTGCTGCTTGGACACTGGTGGGCAGTGGACAGAGAAAAGGGAGGGCGATGTCTTTAAACTGCTTATTAGTCTCGTTCTGTTTTCAGTCAATTTCCCTGGTCTAAGACACTTGAACTCTCCCCTCTCAGTTGTAGCTAACTGTCTTCGTTATGACGAGAAATCAAACGCACCAGTTGAACCCAGAAAAAGAGCGCATTTCAGTCTTTTTCGATTAAAGAATCATTACGCACCGGTTTGACGACTTTCTTAGGATGTGCAAAATTTGACGCAAAAAATCCACAGTGGTTTTTTCGTGAAGAGTTGCCTATTAAGGCATGTGAATTAAACATTTTATAGAATTTATTACAAACTTGCCTAGAAATTTAATTACATGGGAAACTAACATGTTGACCAAGAACAATGATTGAAATTGGGTTCCTAATCTCATCTGTTTCAAGGGATGTTTTCCGGCCTTTCCCCCCCCCCAGTTTTTCTTCCACCGCCTGCCACTGTGCTTGCATGCAGATGTGGTCCACTGGGTTGCTTGGAAGGGTCCATGGAGACACGGCCTCACCACTGCAGATGGTGGGTAGTCCAGTATTATCTTACAATTGTAGGTTGTGGATATTCAGCATGATTTTCCTGCTTAAGCATCCACTTTTCTCTTTTTTTGCCAATCCGGCAGAAGTTACTTCATTACAGGTTCTTGCCATAAGGGAAGCAGGCTTTATGCATTTACATTTTGTTGCTATATCGCCAGATGATAGTTTTACAATGCTCTAAAATGAAGATGAGCCCATCTAGAACACAGCTTGAATGATGAGAAAATGTGCTTCCTCTGAGACAGAAATTGCAATTTTGGTTGAATCCGCAGAGCACCCATAGCTCTTTGTCTCTCTTTGTTCCTGTGGCATTCGAATGTGGATATTTTGAGAAGTGCTCGCTCATGTCTTACCTGTTCTTTGCCTATTGTGGAAAGAGAGAAAATGGCTGACCATTTAAAAGGCTTTTATTGCTTCGCTCTAATTGCTATTGTCCGGTTGCAAGGACGTCCTGTTCCAAATCTGATCTCATGATCGTGCTCTGAATTAGAAACTTCATCTCTTTGAATGGCTAAGAAAATGGAAAAGAAAAATTCACCACCTACGCACTGACTAGTCAGTCAGCACTGAACTGAACTGAACGATGGTCCTTGTGTGATTTATCCAGGCCGAATGTCCATAGAGGCTACATGAAAGAAACCAGCACCACTGAAAATGAGATATGATGATCTATCTGCCTATTCTTTGTCATTTAACTGCAGCCTTGTCTTTTTTTCTCTCTACATGACAAAACAGAGCCTGTTCTTAACTGCTGCCAGCTGATTTAATCTGACCGACCTTCCTCATGAGGCCATGGTAGAACCATGGCCATGAGATTCATTACCATCTTCCTGGTGCATGCAAATGAGACTCCACAGGCTTCACATCATTTTCATGTGGTGGAGAAAATCCTCGCCAAACAGGTATGGTGAAAACAGACATGGATTAAAAAATAAAATAAAATCAAATGTGTTAGCAGTGGAATTCCAACATTATATTTTCAGGAGGTTGTATTTTGTTTTGTAAAAAGAAGACTCATTATGATAGGAAATGATACAAAGCACTTCCTTAAAAAAATTAAAAATGTGAACTTAATTTATACTGTAAGAACAGTATACAAACAACCCCACCCACCCCAACCTCCACCCATCTTCCCGGGAGACCATATCCAAATTTCTTTCTACTTTGATACATCATTTATCAATGTATCTGAAGTAATCTTCCCAAATATTTAATCAAAATTCCACATAGTCCTCGGGTTTGAAGATTTATTTGCTGGAGATAGAATTCTAATTTTGACAAATTTTTGATTATTTCAAATTTGTTATGGCCAATTAATTTTTTTCCCGTTTACCGAGCCTCGGTGCATCAGCCCATGACACAGGGGGTATGATTTTATATTTCCTCCCTGGTCTCTATAAGTAGTAATACTTGCGTAATTAAACCTAGACCTGTACCACTTTTGGATTTCTCACAGTAGCCCCCTCAAAATGGCCCAAAAATAGATTTGCTCAGGAGCGCAGACCCCCCTCACACTTAAAGGCCTGAAATTTTGATTAAATATTTGGGGAAAGTACTTCGGATACATTGATAAATGATATATCAAAGTAGAAAAAAATTCGTATAGGGTCATCCGGGAAGGTGAGTCCATTTGACAGGGAATGTCTCAATTGCAATGAAGGACTGTAGGAGTTTATATCCATTGTAAGGCACTTTACCTTATATGCCTGGTGAAAAGCCTCCTGTAACCCCTGCAATGAAAACATACAGCAGGGCTAATATCATGTTTTAAGATCTGACCAAACTGGTTCCTGTTTATGTTCCTTATGAGAGCTTTGTGAGTGTAAATTTTATCACCACTTGGGATGGGGGCAATATGTTTTCATAGCACAGTTCAATGCCACAGATGGGAACCACCTTTTGAAAGGGTTATGTTTTGATGATACCTGGGGCCTGTCTCACAAAGCTGGATTTCGGTTTAGCAAGGTAGGTTCTGGATTAACCTTGGGTTTTCCGTATCACAAAGCTGGTTTACTTCTTAGCGGGGTTCGTTGCCGCCGTAACTTACGCTGAACGCCTAACCTGCTCTGGAGCAGGTTACGTTCAGGATAAGATCTCAGCAGGTATATAAGACCATCTACTGGCCAATCATTGTCTTGGAAAAATGACCCGCCCATTTCTTGAGAATCCTGTGGATGATGCCGCACAGACAGTGAGAGGAGCGCTCCGGAGAGAGTGCGTGTTCAGTGACCCTTTCAATTTCCTGAGGAGGTCCTGTACGAGCGATTCTGATTTTCTGCCCAGGGACCAGTGGCGGGCGGTAGAAGGAAAACATCCCTTGAAACGGATGAGATTAGTGACACGATTTCAATCATTGTTCTTAGGCAACATGTCAGTTTCCCTTATAATGAAATGTTTAGGCAAGTGAATAATAAATTCTATCAAATGTTTAATTCACATGCCTTAAAAGGCAACTCTTCACGAAAAAAAAAACCACTGTGTATTTTCCGCATTAAATTTTATTACATCCTAACCAAGTCGTCAAACCTGTGCGTAATGATTGTTTAATTGATTGAAATGCGCTCTTTTGTGTTCAATTGGTGCGTTTGATTCCTCGTCTTAACGAAGATAATTAACTGCACCTGAGAAGTGAGAATTAAAGTGTCTTTTAACAGGGAAATTGACTGAAAACAGATTAAGACTAATAAGCAGTTGAAAGATGAGTTTCTTGCTCTTCTTGTTCTCTGTCCACCGTTTGCCACTGCCAAGGACTGAGGTACATTTGCCAGCTGCTGGAGCCACATGTTGGCAATGTGACCAGCCGCAACCGGGCGCTTGCAGTGCCACAGACTGGAAGATATTATAATGAACTTTTTGACCGCTTTGAACTATGTTCTTGTATTAATTTTCTTACTGCTCCCAAGTCCTTTTGGCTCCACTGAGGTTGCAACTAAAATGATAAGGTTAAATTGTCAAAAAGAATAAGAAATTCGAAACAGGCACATACATTTGAGAGACACACAGTGGTGATTTTATATTACAATCCCAGTAATTTATGCATTGACAAAATCGGCGATTTTTTGCCAAGATTCCTTGCAGGGTCTGGCAGCTGCAACAGTGTTGCTTCATGCCTGAACGATGTCTTTATACTCGTCATACATCCTTAGAATTATTGTTTGCTCCTCCGTCGAGAAATGAGTTGCCCTCTGCGGCTTCTCCATGGTGCGCAATTGGTCAAATGGAAGTAACACCGCCCCTTTTACATTCGCAAGCACAGATCTAGATCGGAAACTCCTGGGTTTACTTAAGTTGATAACCGGCTTCGTGAGACAGATAATCAAGTCCGCGGATGTCTGGTTAAGTGCAGCTGGATAACTGAGGGAAACCCCGGGTATGTTAATCCAGCTTTGTGAGACAGGCCCCTGGTCTCCAAAAGTATTCATTTATTTATTTATTTTTTACATTTATTTTGCTCGAGAATTGTGGCAAGACTTGGCCTCCAGACTGAGAAGTTGACCCCATATACAGTCTCACCTTCATGACCACTTCCTTTTACGAAAAAAATGTATCTCCCCGCCCTTCCTTTCACCATAACTCAATCTTATATTATCACTTTCTGTCTTTCCCCCTTTCTCTAGCATACACGCGCGAGCACTCACGCTAACACATGCACACGTACTCACGTGCACACACACACACTCACACAGTCATTTCCATTCGCTCATATCTGTTTATCTCTTACAAACGTATCGTCTCCGTCTCACTCTCTCTGTCGCTTTCCCCCCCTCAATCTCCCGATCTCTTGCTCTTTGCGGCATTCACACAATCCATTACAGCTTTTCTCTCCTTTCCTCTCTCATTTCACTTTCATTTCCTGTTCTTTTTCATTTCCCCCTTTCTTTCATTTTCTCTCCCTGCCTCATTTCATTTCTCTTTCCATTCCATTCTCTTCATCTGTATTTTTCTCTCATTTGTGGATTACAGCGGATGTTCTGTGCACGGCAAATACATATCCCCACCATAGCAGGCACTGTCTAATTAGTAATCAGTGTAATTGAGGTCAATGTGGAGCTTAGCGCGAGGGTTGTCTAATGTTACTGTCACCTGCCGCTACCCTATGCAGACTTGCAGTTTAGCTCATACCTTCAAACCAAACCAAGTGTGTGTTCCAGTTACACATGTACCGGACTGCCACATGTTAAAAAAATAAAGAAACATTGCACAAAAATCGAGTGCAAAAAAACCACCACACTTGAAACACTGAAGATTGTTGAGACCTGGGTTCAGATGAGCTTCTCTGATGCTTCAGATGCTTATGTGTAATGTTTGGCCTCATCTGCGGCGAAACTGCTGTGTCATCCACTCTAAAATGCTCCCTGTATCTTCCGCAAAGGACGCCCGCATCGCTTGTGTCTGCAGAAAAGAAGTAAAAGAAATACAGTAAATCACATTATTTTTCTTTGCCACGTTCATACATTTCCTATTTTGCTTAGTTGATGTGTTTTGCAGATCCACCGTGTGATAAAGGGACCTTATAATCTATAAAAGGCATTAAATAAATAAATATAACAAGCTATGCCCTTCACCTTCGTTCTGCATATCAGTGGAGAGGCCAACTGATAGGGAATCAGTCGACACCAGAAGCGGGAAAAGGGAATGAGGATTTATTAAACAAAAAACAAAACAGGCACGAGGGCCAACGAAAAACTTGGCCCAAAGGGTTGCAAAAAACAAACTAAAGTACGCTACACACAGCAAAGAACTAAAGAGCTAAAAAGGCAAAAACAAAAAACCACTGGAAACTCCAGGGAGATAAGCAAGAACAGAAATGATCAATGATACTAAGGCTATATACAAAAATGACTACGAGGACAAGGCTTGGGAACATGAACATGACTAGGAAACAAGAACTTGAACATGGAATGAGACGCGAGACACTGTCTGCCAGCCAACTTCCACCGCATCCAGATAAAAGCTTGAAAATCATGACATGAGGGGTAACACCTGGAGAGAGAAACAAGAGGCATGGCAAGATCAAGACATGGACAGAGATTGGATGACATGACCTGCTCATTAAGGGAATGAGCGTGCTCAGCTTAAGTACCAATTAAGTATGCAGCTTGAAGGCAAGCATGAATGTTAAGAACAGAAAAGCACAGCAAGATCTTGAAATAGCAAAGCAGGAATCATGACAATAAACTCCCTGTCTAAATTAGTAGTATTAGTAATGTGCCTAAGAATTACACCACCCAGTGAGTGTTAGTAAATGTTAGTAACTTAAAAACAGTTCATTGCCAATTAAGCTTAGAGAGCCCCGAATCAGCACAGCATGGAAGGAAGAGGGAAATACCAAAGCCAACCCAGAGCTCTGAAATGTGCAACAACGAAGGCACGGGGCGGAACGCAGACAAGCGGTGGAGTGGCATGGCAGACCTGGCAAAAACAAAAACATGGAAAAGTAAAAACATGGACATGGACATGAATAATGAAATGCTTGAACCTGATACAAGAAACTGTTAAAACTGTGACATGAACATGAACTATGAAACTATGGAACATGAAACTGTTAAAACCATGAGCAATACTGTTCTGGCCAAAGGCCAGAACCCCGGAACACAACAGTACCCCCCCCTTACAAAAGCGGCACCTGACGCTGACAAAAAACACCAAGAACTAAAATACATGAAGCCGCACAAAACTAAATACAAATCCCACAAGACAAATAACTAATGAGAATACTAAAGACAAAAACCCTATGACACAACACCTAACCAAGAAACACTAAACATAAACAAGATCACTTGGGGTCTCCAGCAAGCTGGGGCTAAGGCTTAGGCTATGGTAATGGGCTATGGGCTATGGGGTTGGGGCTGTGGCTATGGCTTTGGCTTGGGATGTGACTGGTGGTAATCACGGATGAGAGATTTGTCTAGGATATGCCTGGCCGGGACCCAGGAACGCTCCTCTGGGCCGTACCCCTCCCAATCCACGAGGTACTGGAGGCCCCGGCCCCTCCGTCGGCAATCCAGTAGAGCTTTGACTGTGTAGGCCTCCCCTCCGTCGATGAGCCGAGGAGGAGGTGGAGGCTCAGGTGGGGGCATGAGGGGGGAGGTGGCAACAGGCCTCAGGCGTGAAACGTGGAACACTGGGTGGAGACGTCGCATGGTGGATGGGAGCTTGAGCCGAACAGCAGTGGGGCTGATGATTCTTTGGATTGGGAAAGGACCCAGGAAGCGAGGAGCCAGCTTGCGGCTTTCCACCCGGAGTGGGATGTCCTGCGCCGCTAACCAGACCTTCTGGCCGACCCGATAGTGAGGGGCTGGGCGCCGACGCTTGTCTGCCGTGGTCTTCATCGTCTTGCCCGCCCGAACTAAGGCGCGGCGAGCAGACAGCCACACACGGCGACACCGCCGGATGAATGCCCCGGCCGAAGGCACCCCGACTTCCTCCTCCTGGCTGGGGAACAGTGGAGGCTGGTAGCCCATACAGCACTCGAAGGGGGAGAGGCCGGAGGCAGAGGCGGCGTGGGAGTTTACGGCGTACTCGACCCAGGGTAGCATGGTGGACCAGGATCTTGGGTTGGTCGAGCACACGCATCGGAGGACCGTCTCCAGGGTTTGGTTGGCCCGCTCAGTCTGTCCATTGGTCTGTGGGTGGTAACCGGAACTGAGGCTGAAGGAGGTGCCAAGGGATGTGCAGAATGCTTTCCAGAACAGGGAGGTGAATTGGGGACCACGATCTGACACTATATCCACAGGAATGCCATGGGGACGGACAACATGCTGGATAAGTAGGTCAGCTGTGGTTTTAGCGGAGGGGAGCTTGGGAAGGGGCACGAAGTGGGCAGACTTGGAGAACCGGTCAACAATGGTGAGGACAGTGGTGTTTCCATGGGAGACGGGCAGGCCAGTGACGAAGTCCAGAGCTATGTGGGACCAGGGACGGTGAGGAATGGGCAGTGGTTGGAGCAGACCAGAGGGAGGTGCGTGGGAGGACTTGGCGCGGGAACAGACTGAGCAGGCAGAAACAAACCCCCGGACCTCTGCTGCCATCTTGGGCCACCAGAAACGGCGCTGGATGAACCGCAGGGTCCGGCCGACCCCAGGATGGCACGACAGGTTGGAGGAGTGGCCCCACTGGAGAACGTCAGATCGGGCAGCTGCAGGGACGTACAGGCAGTTGGCAGGGCAGGCACTGGGCGTAGCTGCGCCGTTCTGGGCGTTGCGGACCAGCTCCTCAATCCGGAGGCACACACTGTTGACGAAGCAGGTTCTTGGCAGGATGGAGCTGGGCTCTCCTTTGGCCGAGGAAGCGTCGAAACGCCTGGAGAGCGCGTCAGCCTTGGTGTTCTTGGACCCTGGCCTGTAGGCCAGGGAGAAGTTGAACCGGTCAAAGAAGAGGGCCCATCTGGCTTGTCTGGGCGTCAGCCTCTTGGCGGAGCGGAGGTACTCCAGGTTTTTATGGTCCGTCCAGACCAAGAACGGAATCCTTGCCCCCTCAAGCCAGTGCCTCCACTCTTCCAGGGCCAGCTTCACCGCCAGCAGCTCCCGGTTCCCGACGTCGTAGTTGGACTCCGCAGGCGTCAGCCGGTGGGAGTAGAACGCGCACGGGTGTACCTTCTGATCATTGCTGGATCTTTGAGATAGCACCGCACCAACCCCGACATTGGAGGCATCCACCTCCACAATGAACTGCTTGGCGGGGTCGGGGGTGGTGAGGATGGGCGCGGTGGTGAAGCGCCTCTTCAGCTCACAGAAGGTCACCTCGGCTTGCGGAGTCCAACGGAATGGCACCTTGATGGAGGTAAGGGCCGTTAGGGGAGCTGCCACGGTGCTGTAGTTCCTAACAAATCGCCTATAGAAATTAGCGAATCCTAGGAAGCTCTGTAGGGCCTTGCGGTCCTTGGGTGCGGGCCAGTCCACCACAGCCTTGACCTTCTCCTCGTCCATTCCCAGGTGGTTTGGAGAGATGACGTGCCCCAGGAAGGAGGTAGTGGTGGTGCTGAACTCGCATTTCTCGGCCTTGACAAAGAGGCGGTTCTCGAGGAGGCGGCGGAGCACCTGGCGAACATGGTTCGTGTGCTCCGTCCTGTCCCGGGAGAAGATCAGGATGTCGTCAAGGTAAACGTAGACGAACCTCCCGATCATGTCTCCAAGCACATCGTTCACCAAGTTCTGGAACACTGCGGGTGCGTTGGTCAGGCCGAATGGAACCACCAGGTACTCCCAGTGGCCGCTGGGGGTGTTAAAAGCGGTCTTCCATTCGTCGCCTTCCCTGATGCGCAGGAGGTGGTAAGCATTCCGCAGGTCCAGCTTGGTGAAGATGGCCGCCCCTTGAATGAGGTCGAATGCCGAGGTCATCAGTGGGAGTGGGTAGCGGTTCCTGACTGTGATCTTATTCAGGCCTCGGTAATCGATGCAGGGGCGCAGGGAGCCATCCTTCTTCTTGACGAAGAAGAAGCCTGCCCCCGCAGGAGAGGAGGATGGACGGATGATGCCTGCCGCCAGGGACTCCCGGATGTACTTGTCCATGGCCCCCCTCTCTGGTTCGGACAAGGCAAAGACTCTGCCCCTAGGAGGCGCTGTCCCAGGCTGGAGGTCAATAGCACAGTCATACGGGCGGTGCGGGGGCAGCGACACTGCCCGGGACTGGCTAAAGACGGTCGCCAGGTCGTGGTATTCAGGGGGCACTCTGGAGACATCAGGCCTCCCCTCGGGAGCCGGTCCACCCGCGGGACAGGAAGGTCGGGAGTCAAGGAGGCAGGTGGCCGAACAGGAGGCACTCCATTCCCGCACCTCATGGCGAGTCCAGTCGACAACCGGGCCGTGTAACGCCAACCAGGGATGACCCAGGACGATCGGAGAGCGAGGTGTCTCGGTAACAAACAGCTGAACCTGCTCGTGGTGATTACCAGACGCCAGCAGCTGGATAGGAGCGGTCTGGAAGGACACCTTAGCAAGGGGTTGCCCACCCAGCCCTGAGATGGACAATGGGCTGGGCAGTCGGCATAGGGGAACCCCCCACTCGGCAGCAGCTCTGGCGTCAATAAAGCTCTCCTCGGCTCCTGAGTCGATGAGGGCAGAAGTTTTACGGGAGCGGCCCTCCCAGGTCAGGGTTACCGGGATGCAGGTCCGGCGGTAGGAGGAGGTTTCTTGAGATGACGCGCCCACCAGTACTCCTCCGGACACTAGTGGGCGTTGTCTTTTAACGGACACCTTCGCACAGTATGCCCCTGCTGACCACAGTAGAAACACGCCCCCGACCTCCTTCTCCGCTGGCGCTCCTCCTGGGTGAGCCGGAGCCTCCCAATCTCCATGGGAGATGCCTCCTCGGGAGACGGTGTGGTGGCGTGCCCCCTCGGCCGGTCCTGAGGCAAAGCACGACCGAGGTCCGGGGGTTGGGTCCGGTCAAAGGGAGCAGGACGTCGGCCAGGACCAAGGGTGAGCGCCCTCTCCTCCAGGCGGCTGTCTATACGAAGGGCCAGGTCGACAAGGGCCTCTGGAGATTCGGGAATCTCGCAGAACAGCAGTCGGTCTTTGACTGGGTCGGACAGCCCCTGGAGGAACACATCGCATAAGGCCTCCTTGCTCCAGCCTGACGTGGCTGCCACCGTCTGGAAATCGATGGCGTAGTCCGCCACCGATCTCCTCCCCTGCCTCATCTTCAGCAGCTCCCGTCCTGCAGCCCTCCCCTGCTTGGAGCGGTCGAAGACTCGCAGCAGCTCCGCCGCCAAGGCCTGGTAGGTGGTAGTGCAGGGCTGCCGAGCCTGCCATGCAGCAGTTCCCCACAGGCGAGCCCGCCCCGTCAGCTGGGAGAGGACGAAGGCGACTCGGGCCGGCTCTGAGGCGAAGGTGGAGGGCTGCAGAGCGAAACACATCTCACAGGAGGTGAGAAAAGCCCTGCAGAACCCGGGTTCTCCACCGTACCTTTCGGGCGGCGGAAGGCGGGGCTCAGGACCTGGGTGGACAGCTGGCTGCAGCTGAGGTGCCTCTGCGCCAGGCTGGCGTACAGGGGTGACGGGTGGCTGGTGTGCCGCAGGAGCAAGGGACTGGACAGCTGGCATGATGGGGCCCTGGCTGGGACCTGCCCGGGGAAGGCTGGCTTGCAGTGTTGCCAGCGCAGCTGTCAGCTCCTGAATCTGCTGCCGTTGCCGCAGCAGCTCAGCCTCTTGCTGGGCGATCTTGCGCTCCATCCCGCTGGTGTCAATGAGACAGTGTCTACTGATAGGGAATCAGTCGACACCAGAAGCGGGAAAAGGGAATGAGGATTTATTAAACAAAAAACAAAACAGGCACGAGGGCCAACGAAAAACTTGGCCCAAAGGGTTGCAAAAAACAAACTAAAGTACGCTACACACAGCAAAGAACTAAAGAGCTAAAAAGGCAAAAACAAAAAACCACTGGAAACTCCAGGGAGATAAGCAAGAACAGAAATGATCAATGATACTAAGGCTATATACAAAAATGACTACGAGGACAAGGCTTGGGAACATGAACATGACTAGGAAACAAGAACTTGAACATGGAATGAGACGCGAGACACTGTCTGCCAGCCAACTTCCACCGCATCCAGATAAAAGCTTGAAAATCATGACATGAGGGGTAACACCTGGAGAGAGAAACAAGAGGCATGGCAAGATCAAGACATGGACAGAGATTGGATGACATGACCTGCTCATTAAGGGAATGAGCGTGCTCAGCTTAAGTACCAATTAAGTATGCAGCTTGAAGGCAAGCATGAATGTTAAGAACAGAAAAGCACAGCAAGATCTTGAAATAGCAAAGCAGGAATCATGACAATAAACTCCCTGTCTAAATTAGTAGTATTAGTAATGTGCCTAAGAATTACACCACCCAGTGAGTGTTAGTAAATGTTAGTAACTTAAAAACAGTTCATTGCCAATTAAGCTTAGAGAGCCCCGAATCAGCACAGCATGGAAGGAAGAGGGAAATACCAAAGCCAACCCAGAGCTCTGAAATGTGCAACAACGAAGGCACGGGGCGGAACGCAGACAAGCGGTGGAGTGGCATGGCAGACCTGGCAAAAACAAAAACATGGAAAAGTAAAAACATGGACATGGACATGAATAATGAAATGCTTGAACCTGATACAAGAAACTGTTAAAACTGTGACATGAACATGAACTATGAAACTATGGAACATGAAACTGTTAAAACCATGAGCAATACTGTTCTGGCCAAAGGCCAGAACCCCGGAACACAACACCAACACAATTTCCAATTTTTTATGAGTCTGCTGCATACAATTTGAGACCCAGTCAACCTTTGCTGTATTTTACAGCATGCTGGAGCTAAGTATCGAAGAAGAAGAAGAAAAAAAAAAAAAAACCTCCACATCTATTGTCTTTGAAAATGTATTCGTTCTTAGAGAACCATTAAGGTTACAATACAGGCTTTTATCAGTGGCAATACATTATTGTCACAGGGCTGACTTCTGCAAATTGCATTGTGCCCAAGTGCGCACATTTGTATTCCTTTTTTTTTTTTTTTTTTAAAACAAATATTACCTTAATGTCTTGCATCCATCAGCATGGGATGGAAAAATGTAGACAAGCGCATAAATTGAGCTATTCAGCTCAAAAGCTAAGAGTTCTGTATGACAGATAATGTAATGTGTCCCCAAACAATACAATCCAATACCAACTGAAATGTCTTAGTTGTTGACAAAATGATTTCAAGACATTATTCTACAAAAAAAAAAGAAAAAGAAATAAAAACTTTAACGAGATTGACCTCGCACACATGAGGATCAGAGCAAAAAAAAAGTTTGATTAACTCCTGTTTGCATTTGTTTATGTCCTTGACTAGGTGTTTGCATGCAACAATGGTCGACCGCACTCTTTTCACACTCGACTTTAGCTCACTCAGAGGTCTGTTTGTGAGACTTTGTTTCTTGTAAATTATGGCTTAGAACACACTGTTCGGCGGAGGAGACAGGCTAAGCTGGTTGCTAAGATAGCGTTGTTCCATGGCATTTGCATGTTACTAGCTAGTAGAGGCTCAGCATATAGCTTTGAAACAGTAGATAGCAGCCAGCTTTGTCACACTTAGAATGTGGCATTCACAAAACTGTATGTGCAGAATCAGCAAGGGCCCACTGCTTGTACTTGCAACTTGCAGAACTTCAACATGGGGCAAAGCATGAAGAAAGATAAGTCAAGGGTAAAAAGTCAGTTAAAGTCAAAATGATACAGACTTTTGAGGAACTTGGCAAAAACTGCAGCCCGCATTGGGATGAGTTTTTGAAGCTGAACTGAACTTCCAATCCGCGGCAGCCTAAGCATGACATTGTGGTAGGCAGAAGAGTGAAGCTTTAAATGTTTGTTTTGGCAGTCAGATTTCTGGCTCTATATAAACTATATGGTGAGAAAACTTTATTTTGTTTCTGTTAACTGTTGATGGAAATTGCTATGAAATGCATGCAAGATGTTCAAGCATTGGCCAGTGCCCTCTCCGCCGCCCCGGATTCTGGAACTCTGTGTGTGTGAATCGTCAGCAATTTGATTCCTGCCCAGAATCCATCCCTCCCACCTCAACGTCTTCATTGCCATCACAGTCTTATACCAAACATGGGTAACCAAGTGGCTGCTGCTGAGCTGAAAATTGGGGAACCAGAAAAAAAAAACCTAAACAGCTAATTTGTCTTTACCCAGTTCCAATCATTTTCCTTTATTAACAATCCATTAACTCTGAAAACACTCAACGCTATCAGATAACGCCAGTTCTCCTCGTTGGGGCAAGACGAGAAATATAACTTTTTGATTTTCTCGCAAAATTCGGTGCAATGTGCTTTACGTTATTCAGAGTGGTGAATGCACGTTACAAATAACTGTTGTAATTCAAGCAATCAAAAGCAGGATTCTCATCAAATCTTTGCCAGTTTTTGATGTAAACAAATCTGTTTTTGTTAGTTTCAAGGTCATTAACAGGAGGGCGGAGTTTTAAAACAAACTGCTGACGTCACAGGCCTGTCACTCAAAATTGCAGCAGAGGCATCTTATGTTTTTAGGCTAATGCTACATTACTGAAATTATATTATTGGGAAAAAAATATTCAGGAAAAAAAACCATGTTCTGTGGGTTCCCTGGAACTGAAAATAGCAACTGCTTAGACACAGGGTGATCATTATTTAGAATGTGACACAATGTTTGCTTTCAGGTTTTGTTCCCTTGTGCACTGGATCTGAAAACGGCGAGCGAGGTTAGAGGCTGTCAGCTTGAATTTACAGGTATTTTCATCCATAGCTTCCAAACTAATTGGGAGTATCTACCCCCCATAACTGCCGAATACCTCCAGATTGAAGTATATATATACTGCACTGCTGTGCTGACTCTGGCCTTCAACATAGACTTCTGTTTGTCTCCGCATTTCCATAATCAGGCTGAGACTTTGCTGCCCGTCTGGCGTGTGCATTGTCCTCACTGAGTGATGAATCATGGCTGTAACCAGGGAGTGGGACAGATGGGAGGGTGGGATTGTTGGATGCATCACTCCTCTCTCCAGAATGAGAATTTTAGGAAGGTGGAGGCCATAAAAAAAAATACACCCGCCATAGCTTGATGAATAGCATGAATCCCCAATTTCCCTTAAGACAAGTTTTCAATTCGAACTCTCACTTTTAGAACTCTGTCTTGAAGTGGGGGTTATAGTTAAGCATTATGTGCAACGATAAAACACAAGTGTATTTCTTAATTTCAGAAAGACTCTTTATTTGTATACCGTGCCAGCAAAAGATTCATTTATATTCTGAAATATAAAGTATGCTTTCATAAACTAAGAAGTGGACTGGTATTAAATAACTACGAGATTTTTAAAATATCCCTGGGGTGAAAGCTGCCGCTCTACAACCAGAAGATTGAGGGACTAAATCCAGCCTGTTTCCATGTGGAGTTATCCATTCAAGTGAGTATCTAAGTGAATAGCATGCTGTTTAATTCCTCTGTGCGTTTAGAAGAGTAGAGGGGATATGATAAAGTCATAAATACTAGACTGAAGGTATCATTATTCATATTACAATTTTTCATAAAGTATATCTCTGTGGTATACTTCAAAACATACTTTCATGAACTTGAAGTTTTTAATTAAGTAAACTAGCAGTAAGCTCAAAGTTGATTATTGGAACACTTGAAGCATACTTAAAATTATACATTTATAGACTTAAAGTGGGCCAATTTAGTCCGAAGAAGTATGACAGTAGTACAGTAACAAGTATAATACCAGTAAACTTGGGAAATATAACTTGATAGTTTACAACTGAATGAAACATCAAGAGATGTGATGCCATGAATATAAAATGAGAAATGATAAATGTCAACCAGCTTGTGTACCAAAAAGTGCAAGTGTATGCTTTTCTGACAATTATCAGGGATTAGCACACAAGCAGCACTGTTTTGTGGGTAAATTTGTCCATTCCACACCTTGTAAAATTTAGTGTCATATGAGTAATCTATCTCTTTTTAAATCCAGGTGGCTTTAAAGGGAATGCAATACAGTATGTTTGATATCATGCAGGTTACAACCAAAACACTGCTATTGATTAATTAGGCTGCGTTGGACAGTGCAATGCACTGCCTGAACCTTGCTTCGAAAGTCTGCATTGTAAACAAAAATAATTGAAAAAAAAAACATAAAAAATTAGGAAATAAAAGCACAACATCTGACCGTGCCATGAAGGTTCGTAGCCCCATGTGCTACTGACTAAATACTTTGGGCCTGATTTACTTTGACCTTTAGCACATGCAAAATCTTTTTGCCCATGCAAAACCAATAACATTACCACTGATTGGTGCAAGGCAGGTACCCTGGCCAATCGTGGGCAATGTTATTTGTTTTGCACTGGCAAAAAGATTTTGCATGTGTTAAAGGTCTTCATAAGTCAGGCCCTTAGACTCTGAAGACAAGGCCCACAATGCCTGTAAAATTAAGTGTTCATTGTGTTCTTGGGAGGTGATCACTTCAACAAATATGATTTTTTTTGCGCCATTTCTACCCTTCTGCATGTTTCTGCATGACAACATGAGACAAGGCCTGCAGCTGACAAAGTGTTAGGATATTGTTCTTACGTGATTGTGTGACGTTAAATGGGTGCAAAGCCACGTGGTAAAATATTGTCATTTTATGATTGTTTTCAATTGAGTATATTCAGTTTATTTGTATATTACTAATTCTTTGTTTTGTTTCTTATTTTGTTTCTGTCGACAACATGCAATATCAGAGCAACATCATGCTATAAATTTCTTGGCTCAGTAAATTGTAAAATATTGCAGTGCCTATTGCACAAAGCTCGCCTGGACCAATAAAGGTATGAACTTCAAATCTGATTGAAATCAACCTTTGGCTTTTCTCAGTGCCAATAAATACTTGTGAAGTTACTGACTGTTAAAAAAGAACAAACCTTCAACAAACAACGGATTGGATTAGGATTGATTTTAGCGCAATCGTGTTTAAGTTTCCCATCCAGCAGGTGAGGTCACTTTGCAGAAAGAGGATCCAGAAAATAGGTTTTACATTCAGTCTGTCTATAAAACAGAAAATAAAGCCAGGACTTGGCACAGTCAGCTTAGTTCAGTGCATCACTACAGAACATTCCAGTTCACCGCTTAGGAAATTATGATTGATTGCTATATATATATATATATATATATATATATATATATATATATATATATCTATATATATATATATATATATATATATATAAAATGTGATCTATACGGTTACAAAAAGCACATACGCGAGCACAGCCTCATTTCCTGAAAAGGTCAAATGGTATATGAGATAAAAATAAAAATGGTTGGAGAAATGTGTAAATCATACTTGTGAAATGCATGTATTTATATATGTATGTTTTTTTTTTCTTCCCCTTCATATGCGTCTTGAAGTGCTTGAATGGCCAGCAAATGTTAGTATACTTTTTCAATGGGAGAAACTTGCAACTGAAATTTTGATATTTCAGTAGTTGGGACTACAGGCAGGCCAGCTTAGCACCTATACTCCCTGATCATGGAGCCAGATTTGTTGAAACACATGCAAAACATGGCTCGGTGTCAAAATCAGCTGGGAGATCCCAGAAAAAGACAGAATCTCAAATAAATCTTCACTGTGTATGTCTTTGTTTAAAGACAGGTGGCAAATGAAAGGCAAACCTCAGGTACCTGAAAACAGAACTGTGCTATGACCCCGCTATTCTGTGAAGTGAATCATCCTGGTCTACAGGATATCAATACTAGGTTATTCTGAGTATTCACCTATTAACATTTGGTGAAGCATTTAAATTCTGAGGAGGTTGCTGATACCCCCTTACACTTGACTGAAGGGGACACTGATGGGTTTGATGTGTGAAAATTATGTGAATTATATGCTTTGGCCATTGCAGTCACCAGGTCTTAACCCAATTGAAAACCTTTGCGAGATTTTGTATCCATGTGTAAGTGATGACCTAATCAAAACACTAAATGAGGGGATGTGATTTTGGAAGACTGCAGTTTCGTTCCTCTCACGGGGTTCCAGATAATTTCAGATTATTTAGATTATTTGCCAAGGCACATTTCAGCTGTTTGGACTGCTCATGTTTGCCCAGCACCTTACAGAAGTTTTCAAACATGCAAAATTCATGAAATGGTGAGCCTTAACCAAACCTTGCTTGCAAACAAGTGAGCCTATTGTGAATGCTCCTTTTATAGCCAAACAGGGCAACCTTAGCCTTTTTTAAAAAAATTTAGTTTCAACATTTCCCTAGTCTTTTGCCGTCCTTATTCCAACATTTATTGGAAAATGTTGCCAGCCTTAAATTTCATAATGAACAAACAATAAAAAAGAAAAGAAAATAAATAACATTGATTTGGAAAATCGTTAAATATCTAGTCATGAAAAGTTTTTGATTTAAGTCTCTATTTTGTCATAAGTTAATCTTTTTGTGTTCTTTATTGAACTGGCCTATCATGTTTATGGGCTTATTTCTCCTTGAGAACAGCAAAACGAGAGCCGCCTTTTCACCTTCAAATTCTCCCAGCCGAGCTCTGCAGTCCCAGTGCCACTGAGGTGTACAGGCAGACTGCTGGTATCCAATCAGCCTGAGACGCTGCATTTCCCATGCTGAGAGGAGAACAATCCTCTTCCCTCCTTGGGTGACACCATGGGCAATTATGCACAACCCTGCGGGCTGCCGGCCCTGGCCTGGTTTGTATTCAATAGTAGGATGCTTCCATACACACTCAAAGCCAGTGGATTAACAGGCTGTATGACCACTGGTCCTTTCACTTTAAATTTCACTTGTGTCCTGGCTCTAGACTTTACTTGAACAAAGTCTTTTTTTCACGTCTTCGGTACGGGGTGTTGACAGCTAATTTACTCGGATCAAAGAGTCCAGTTGCCCTATCCTAAGAGAGTCTTGGATATGACATGCGGCAGGCAGAAAGACTGGAGGACAAGCTTCTCTTCGCTGGCCTCCTCCGCTCCGTCTCAAAGTGTTCACCTTTCAAGGTTTGAAGACATTTTTGATTTGCTTGGAAGAGAACAGACGTACAGCACCAATACATTTCATGCAAAAGGATTTTTTTTTTTTAATTTGTGCTATTACCCATCTACGGACATATCAGTTATGTACTTTCTGTGAGGAAAAATGAATGTAAAACATTGCCAACGCATAACACCAGTCACTGACTGAATAATAATGGATGCCTGCTACCACATTAGGGGGGTGGATCTTGTATGGCTGCACAGCTGTAGCTCTAAATCCAATGACATCACAGGCAGGGACCCGTTGGCCCATGACACATTTGGCCTGTGTACTGAGTGCTGACGGTGACAGCCTTGAAAAACACACGGCCCTCCCTGTCATAGTGCTCATCACCATGGTGACAAGCAAACAGATGCATGATGGGAAGGCGGTGGACTCCAAGGAACTGCTCCTTCTTTGATCCCGGAATGTCGCTATCTGTCAGACAAGGCTTAGGTCAGCGAGGTCCCGCGCATGAGGACGCCGGCAATACCCCGTATGAGGCATGAAGCGCGTTTCGCCATCACATATTTACAAAGCCGTATTTATTCACTGAATTTTAACCGAGTAAATGGATTTGAATCTCCGCGTGAACTGAACCATTTGCAGGTGCAGACAATGGCCGCCCGGCATTGCGGAGGTTTCTAATTCCGCACGCAGTACACGCTTATGCGGCATTTCGCGGAATTTGTTATTCTTAAAACCGTCCCCTGTGAGTATAATTATGAGCGGAGAATAAATTGGAGGTATTTATATGAGAGCTCATTCCTATTACATTCATTAACACCAGTTGAAGGACATACAGGCAGCACAATAGAGGGTTAATCAACCCAGCTGTCACGTACCGTTCTTTTTTCTCAGCTGCCTACATCCGCTTCAATTTCCCCCGATAAAGATGAATTATGCATTCGGGCTCACTCATGCTTAAACAATGTGGCGTGGAACGTGTGGGAGAAATATTTAAGTTGCATTGTGAGTGAAACTCAACAGCAGGCCAATTACACTCACGGCTGTCGAGGGGAAAGATCTCCTACTGCTCCTGGCTCTAGCTCTGAAAGACATCAGGTAATCTCCCCAAAGTCATCACTTTGATTAAGTGTTTAGAGAAGGACGTGCTGCTCTTACTTTTCAATTTCAAGATGTTTCAAACTTTTTACTGATTTAATGCATTTACCTATGATTGTTTCGATTAATTCATCCGTCGTTCTAATTCCTTGTTAGGGTTTCAGGGGTAAATTAGTGGGTGCTGGAGCATATCCCAGCATGCACTGGGGAGAGGCAGAAATACACTCTGTGTGGTTTGCAGCATGCCGACTGTGGAAGGAACCCAGAAGCATTGCAAAATCAGGAGGATTGTACAAAATCCGCAAAGAGAAGCCCAGACTGGCGTGCAAACATAAAGTTCTCTTGCTGTAGGGCAACTAGTACTGAGTACACCACTGCACAGCCCTGTGTACAGCCCGCTTAAGAATTATTAGCAGGTAAAGATGAATGAAAAGAGTAATAAAAAGATCACCTTTTGATTAATTGGTATTGTCTCACAATGAAAAAAAAAATTGAATACCAAACCTATAATTTATGCAAATTTATAGTGAGAAAAAAAAAATCACTTGTCAACAAATTATTATTTTTAAGGGGAAAAAAAAACACTTTTTTTTTCAGTGTGAGATTCAGCCAATTCACCAAAATGTGAATTTCTGACAGCCCGTTACTCATCTTTACCAGGGGTGCCAGCTGTGTGGAGGCGATTTCATTCATGTTTATGTGATATTTGAATTGCTTTGCAGAACAAGGAACAGAACAGCGGAAGCGTTTCCATATCTATGCAATGATCACCAGAACTTGACGATAACATTATGACCTTTATGAGGAAGCTTCCCTCTTCTCTGTGCCATACTGAGTCATGCAGTCATCCAGCAATTCGACGCAAAGTGTGAAGGAGAATCATCAGAAAAGGTCCTGAACAAACAGATGGGTTATTTGATGTCTACGTGTAGTACATCACTCTGTGAAATCAGCAGGCTTGGCCTTGTTCTGAACGCAATTGCTTTTCACAGAGACCTTGAGTGATTCATCATACATAAGAGTTAAGGAACCAATATTCTTTTCAGTCATGCCAGATGAATCGTGAATCCTGAGATGCCTGTTTAAATTTTATGAAACATCAGGCACTCCAGTGACCGGTGCAAAGTGTTTAATTGCGTGGAGAATACTTGGTCGGCTGCACCTTGGTGACTGCTGGAATGTAAAACGGAAACAAATCAATCTGCCATTTTGAACTTAATCACTTGCCTTAATGATGCAAAGAATTTACATTTCAACTAATGACCCGGATACCTGCGTCAATGCCAGGAAAAATGAAAGTCAAGTAAACAAACAAAAAAAAGATATTGACAGATTTGTTGCAGATTGTTGTGTTTACATTCCTTATACTAAATAAATGAATAAATAAAAATAAGACTCAGGACACAGGACCTGATGCAGTGATGCCCTCTGAGATGTGCCTGGAAACCAAACGAGTTGCTAAGCTAGCCAATTGATGCCACGTTGCACACAGAGAGACTTTGCATTGGCCACAATGACAACCAGGTGAGGTTGGATTATCAGTTAGGAGACAAGAAAAATAATTATAAAATAACTTTGTTGAACGTCTTAACACAAAAATCTTCCTTTAAAGGAAGAGCAAATGACCAACCTTGCAATTTTGCTGACTGGCACCTCCATTAAAAATGACATATTCAGAAAAAAAGCACTGAAATGAACCTAAATCTTTTTTGTTGATTCTTGTTTATTAATTTAAGCAATTGAAGAGATTATTTCCATAAGTGCTCAAGTCCATATTCATTCAAACAAATCCATTCTTTCATTGTTGAGGAATAAGCCACATAAGCTAAATTTGGCCAATAAGCACTTAAGTACAATATAAAATGAGCAGTGAATTGTAAATTCCCCAAGAAGCTACTTCTAGCGGTGATCAAGTCCAGTCTAAAACTTCTCCAAGTACACGAGTCCAGTCAGCCAATCAAAGCATTAGAAAATTGGTTGGCCAATAGCAGCCACTGTAACATACTAAACCACAATGGCTGACTCTATAGGCCAGGATGTGTGTGTGTGTGGACTCAATCCAAAAGAGCTTAAAAAAATAAATAAATAAAAAGACCCAGGCAGCCAGACACATAGGCTAAAAACAAGTTAAAAAGAAATCTGGCAAAAGGTCATCTTTTTTAGCAGCTTATTCTTTGGTTGAACTTTCTAATTACCACGCCACATCCCTATCGATAACGGATGAAGTCTTTAAACCCATTTGGATGGTGATACTGCCCATTCATAATTTATGGGGATTGATTTTTATTGTGACCTTTGTTCATTTGCATTTCACTTCCATTTCCCTGTATATATCTTCCATTCATTTTGTTCAAGAAGCTTTTTGACAACCATGACTATACATACCAAAACAGGTATGACTATATTTGCTATTCATTTTCATTAGAAAGTGGTGCGTTTTGTTTTCAAAAAAATGCTCTGTTTTAGTACTCCGAAATAATAAAGGTTAATGCTGTTAAATTTTTTTTTTAATTAGTTCAATTTTCATTATTTTGAGGCATTTGCTTCTAAAAGTACTCAAGTCCGCAGACTGATTTTTTTAAATATCTGGGCCAAGAATCAAGATAGAGGCTAGAGGGTCTCCTAATATGTTTTAAGATATCTTTTCTGGTATGTCATAATGTTTACACCAGCTTTAAACATGCAATATGAACCCCACAAGCTGTGAAATACTTAAAATCTAATTTCTCGAAAAAAGACGAAAACGGACTTTTTCACTTCTGGAAATAAACCCTTCTATTCAGAACAGCAAAATAATACCACCCTGCATTATTTTTGCTGGATAAACTCCAATTCTTGTTTCTTACCAACTTTAGGGAGCCGATTCCAAAAATATTGTCAGTTTTGCTCCAGCACGTCACATTTTCTAACAATGTTTGATGAGCCTTTCAGAGTATTGTCACTTTTGACCACCGCTTGTACGATTAAGAAGTGCTTAACCACCGGAGAAACTGCCATATTGAATGATTTCTATTTTCCTTTGAGCCAGGTAAGAACTATTTGTTCAATTCTTGGCTGAATTTCACATGTCAGATGATTCTAGAGACATTATTTTGGGCATAATCCTGATGTCAGGCGTTGTAATATGGCCACTGACAGAGGACCATGCAGACTACATCCAGATGTTTTCTGCTACATCTGTTGGTGTTTCCCGACACCCAAATAGCATTTGTTGTTGTTTTTATCGGTGCAGAAAAGTAGATTTTTATGATATAATAAGGAATATCTTCATTTCTATGTCGTGAAAAACTGATAGAAACTTTTTACTGGCGTTTTTTAATTCAGCATCCTCAAATTTGGGAATTTGGCCTTTTTGGGAATCAGCAGAAAATTTTTTTCAATATGCAGGGTGATGTTACTGTTAGTGCCTACAGAGAGACTGCCCCGAATGAAATTATTCCCGTAAAAGAAAAGAAAATTTAATCCTTAGGTAAGCTGCATTTTGTTTTATGACATCTTGAAGAATGCTTCGAATCTAACTGTCATTTTGCTTTCATTTATCATTGTGTATTCTTCATATCGTTGTAATATTCACATATCAATATGAAAAAAATAATTCATGGTTTGTCAAAAAACCTGACATGATACACAAATTTTTGGGGCAAATTTGAAATCAGCACCTTTAAATTATATAAAATCAACTCAGTTTATCAAATCTGCAGAGAAAAAGTTTCAAAATGCAGGGCGGTGTAATTATCACTGCTTAGAATGTTGACGTAGGTGATCCAAGATTGACTACATTTGAAACAAAGGTGGTAAAGTCCTAGGAAAATGCCAATTTTGAGGTAATTTTGGAAGGTTATGCCGTTTGCAGCTTTATTCACAAAATTTAAGTATATTATTGTTATGTATTGGACCTATTTTCTAGGCCACTGCTAATATTTTTATGGTGAAAAACTATGAAAAAGAAATGTGAAGAATTAAAATGCCGGCTTTACAAATTTTTTTTTTCTGAGCAGATTTTTTCCTTTTAAATGCATTATATAAAAAGCGTGCACAACAAAAGGTCTAAAATGGAAAACTACAGTTTTTAGATATAACCACCCTCCCACATCCACTTTATGGGTTGCAGAGCTGAAATACAATCACAAAGTAGTTTATGTGAACACATTATGGGTCGAATTCTTCACAGATGACAGACAATGAAGATGGATGATGGCATTTTTGTCTTTCTAATAACTGAGCTGGCCAATGAGCAGAAGAGTTAACAATTGAAAATAAATGCTTATCATTTCTTTTCTTCCAAGACAGCTCATTTAATGAGCTTATGCCATAGGACAGTGGTCTTCAGCGTCGGTCCTGGGGGCCCACTGTGTGTGGTGGTTTTTGTTCCAACCACAATTGTAATCGCAGGATTTTAACAAGCTGTTAATTTGTCTTCAGTGCATTTAATGTTTAGAGCAGTTATTTACCCTCTTAACTCTCAAGTTAACAGAAATTAATTTCTTGTCCTCAATTTGCGCCGATCGGCCAAATCATTACAACCAGCAGCGAGAGTAGGGAAAGATTGACTTTTGTCCTCCACATTGGCCGGTGTCCAGGACAATATGTTCAATTGCACTAGTTTGCAAGCCAGTTTGTCAACTACTCTGTTAAATAATTTTATGTTTGTTTCGGTTTTCGAGTTTCCTTGTTCTCAACTTGCGGCGATCAATCAAATCATTGCAACCAGCAGCGAGAGTAGGGAACGATTTACTTTTGTCCTCCACACTAGCAGGTGTCCAGGAAAGTATGTTGAATTGTGCATTAGTTCGCTAGCCAGCTTGTCAACTAGCTAGCGTTTATTACAGTGGATGTGGTTACCCTACACATAGTCCATAAAATAAACACACAAGAATAAAGTCAACAATTTATCGCTAATAGACTACTGAAATAGCAAGCTAGGTAGCAACGTAGCTTGCAAGGCAAAAGTGACATCAAACCCATAATGCAATAGCTAGCTAGGTAGATATTAAAAGTGGCATTTGGTGTTGAATTTGGAGAGGACACTTGTAATATTTGAATTTAATCTAATTAAGTTCATCTTAAATTTTTTAAAAGAACTTGAAACAGTTGTGTCCAGTAGCCCAATTTGGGATTTGCTAATTTCCTCAGTGTCTAATTTGATCTGTTGGAAATGTTTTATTTCTTGAAAACAGTGTAGAAATAAACACACTATCTTTGAGAATATTTATACTTTATAGTATGTATGGATGTTTTATGTAACTTCTGGCTAAAGAGAGTAATAAACAATTCTAAACATGAAAAACACCTAAGACATTAGCAGGTTGTTAAAATCCTGTGATTACAATTGTGGTAGGAACAAAAACCAGGATACACAATAGGTCCCCAGGAACGACACTGAGGAACACTGCAACAGGACAAACTTAGGTAACACGTTATAATAAGGGTACAACAATTAATATTAATTAACATTAGTTCATTAACTAATAGTTAATATGCAGGTAACTAATGCATTAGATAGCCAAATAAGCATTATGCAACCATAATTGAACTTTTAATAATTTTCTGTGTCTCCCTTATTGTGAAGTTGAAAACATCCCTTAAGTATTCCCTATGTAGCACTTCAAAATATTAAACCATAATGTATAAATCAATACCTTAGTTGATGTGAACATTATTTGTAAATGATTACAAGGTGCATTGGTTAAATCTTAATTACCTGTTAGTAAATACTTATTACTGAATTAACTTATGTTAATTGTTGTACCCTTATTGCAAAGTGCTACTCAAACTTATTTTGACTCAAATATCTAATAAATAAATAAATAAATAAACGACTTAGTTGACCGACATGAATCTCAACCACAACTAATTTTTTTTTCAATCAAAGAGACGGGAGAATTTGGTCAAGACTTCATTCAACATTTATTAATTTTTGAAATGTATTAAAAATGCAAAAGCAAGCCATGGACATGCCACAACCCACGTGTGATTTCCTTGTGTGTCTCTTCATAATTAAGCAACTTGTTTGTCTCTCATGCGTATGTCTCTTTTGAGTGCTTTATGTCTTCTGCGTGTCCCCCACCCAGCTGGATCCCGTCACATGGCTGTTCTGTAATGACTGTGTGATGCTATTTAAGCCCTGTGCTTTATGTGAAACTTGCTGAATTGTTGAGTCGCGTTTGTGGACCTTGTTCTTGTTAACCTTTCCAAACTTGTTCTCTGTGTCAAGTTTGATAGGAACATGCTCCTAATATTTCTACAGTCAACAGGATTGGAACTGAGTTTCCTTCAAGCTATACCTCCTCTGGAACAGTTCGGGGGTTAAAGAAGTCTGCACAACAACTGGCTGCATCTCAAAAGCCACTGGCCAGCAATTGGGAGCTCAACCTTGCCTTTTACATCTGTACTAAACCGTGCTACCATTATCTAGGTTTCTGCTCCCTCTTCTAAGGGTTCCATCCTCACTCTGTAGCGTCTTACTGTCAATAAACCACCTGTTGGATTGTACACTTCCCTCCGCACTTGATTTCTGGTCTAGACCATAACAGGACTTTTTTTTTTTCACTTACATCTTAATTGTCAACGATGAACCAGAACTAGGCAGAATGAGTAGGAAATATTTTTTTCCTTTTCTTTTTAGTTAAAACAGTGCACAGTAACCTGCTATGGAACAACCAGGACCTAAATTATCAGTCCCAGTGATGGACTCTATTTTACTTGTAGAGAGAACGACAAAGCCTCACTTTTGTAGACTGATAATTTGCTGAATCTTTTACATTCGAGTTTGATGACTAATATTGGCTGTTCATAATATATACTGTGTGGGTTGAAATATGGGATGTTTGTATTTTTGAAAACTAGAGAAGTGGAGAGTCTGATGAATATACCGTGGATTAGATATTTATTATAATCTTTTATCTGAAGCTACTTTGTGACTAATTTGCATATCTCTCAATGTATATTTGAATTGTTTGACGTGACTATATACTGTATATTTATTTCATATATGGCCAAAGCAAATAAATAGGAAGTTAATGTATCCAGTTATTTGTTGACAGTACTTGTTATGTCTTCCTTAAATTTGGAACTTTATTAAAGATGAAATTGTTTTTTTTTTTCATGATTTTTACTTGCGAGCAAAGATTTGTTTTTGAGTTAGTTTTTGTGCACCTTATTTAGACTGCATTGCAAAAACTCTATTGCAAATAACATTTCTCACCATACTGAATTCTACTGGGGTCTAAAGGTTTCAATTTTATCTTCGTGCATACTGCTATTTACAGTAATACAATCACTGAAATTCTGTAAAATTTTTGTTTGCTGGGAAATTCCGTCTTATCAAAACACTATTTGAAATTTATTACGATGGATGAAATCGTAACAGATTTCCACCTACTGTTGGCATTATCCCACACCCCCCCTCCTCTTGAAGGGCTGTTCTACCCTTTGAGAGAGTAAAAAGGACCAATGGGCACAAGCTTGTGCAGTTTTACTCAATTAAGAATGGTGCCCTACAGTGAAATGTCATATTATCTTCCATCTATACCAGCTTTGTTTAGACTTTGTTATGTCCTCTACTCATTGCGAATACAGGACCTCACTTCCACAGGGCGATGCAATTGCAGCCTCAATCACTGCAAAGCATATTCGCTCCGGGTGCAGATCAATGTCTTTTTTCCTCTAATATTATTATATCTGATTTTCTTCAGTTATTTATTTCTTTGCCTATAGGTGTTTGCATAGCCAAATCCCTGCTTTGGGAAATAAGTGGCAGAGACGTTGGGGATTTTTATGACCCTTTTTTTTTGGCCTGAGACAAGAGAAAGAGAAAGGGAGGATGACAGGTGGGGTGGGGAGGAGTTGGAGGTGGGGGAATAGGATTGTGAGCGTGTAGTGACTGAGTTTTATGGCCCTACAGGCAGCAGTAAGCAAAACAGGAGGAGAGATACGCAGACACAGCTGAAGTTAAAGAGTTTGTGCGTGTGTCCGCGTGTGTGTGTGTGTATGTGTATGCGTGTGTGTGTGTGTACGCGCAAGTGTTTGTGAGGTGTGGGTGGACTGAAGGAGTGTTTGAAGTGGAATGTTAAAAAGGACACTATACAGAATCAATGATGAGGACGTCTTCCTAACTGCTTGTGAATGGACCCGCTCTTTGTGAATGCAGGTCTGTGCCTTTAATTCCAATGATCCGGAGAAAATAGACATGAATAATCAAGTTTATCATTATAGGAATACCTGATAGATACTCTTCTGCATGAAGAATTTCAAAAACTGAGCATTTGCCCAGATGTGAAATTCCACAAATTACATTTACCAGTTAGAGCTTCACTAGCTGTTATAAAATGTGTAGGAATGCGTCATCAGGTGTGTGTGTGTGTGTGTGTGTGTGTGTGTGTGCGTGTATGTATCTTTCTGTACAGTAGCAGATGTTCAGCTACTCTCCTCACTCATGTCATGGTTTAACTTCATAGTTTTGAATATATTCAAAAAAATAACTGAAGTCCGTTCACAATCAAGATGATCGAATCTGAATTGCATGCTCCTGCAGAGAAAAAAACATACTTTCTCAGTGTTTAAATCGTGATAGTTCGCTGCTCCAAGGGCTCAATCTGCTGCAATAGAAGTTGGAGACGCAAAGCTTTCTCACTGGACCACACGGCTGAATGTGACAACTTAATGAGGCCTGTGATCACTTTGATAAAGTACAAGTTTGCCCAAGTGAATATAAATTGTGGCGGCTTGTAAATTACGATCATTAGCAATGTTATGTTCTTAAACAATTCTTAATGACCCTACCAAGACACAAGAGAGAAATAAAAAAAAAAAAATGCACCCTTACTTACTGAAGTAACTAGGCATGAGGCATGATGAACCCTTTCCCATGAGAAACCAGCCTGTAGAAGAGTAGTATATCTGTGCTACGTGGATGCTAAAAGTTGCCTCAGTCATTATCACAAAATATAAGCAGTCAAATGTGTTTACATGCTTTATGGAGAAAAGAAAAGATCATAAGTGTTAGACCAGCATTTCTCACCCCGGATGTTCTAGTGTGACCAGTTAAACTAAACAATATATAGTAGAATAGATGATAAATTTTGATTAAAATAAATTTTGGTAGGCAATTTTGGAAGCCAGTATATATAGCCCCTCTCTCATTTCCAACGTATTTTTTCATTTCTTTTATTCATGAAATTGGACTTAAGTGGTTCCCAGAGGTACAAGGCCCTGCACCTCAGGGCCCCAGCTCTACAGAGTTTGAGAAATACTGTGCTATACTGAATGCAGCTACTTAAATCATCAACATTTCACCAAATATCAGGGTGTGAAACATTCTTTCCTTCTGGATACTCATCAACCACTCAAATTTCATTCTTTATTTATTTATTTGATAATGAACTGAGCCATTAACACTTAGGATGTTTAAGGCCTGTGTACTTATATCTTTGACATTACTTCCACAATTGCCTGACCAATAGCCATCCATCCATCCATTATCTATCCTGCTTCTTCATCACAAAGGTCACAGGCGAGCTGGAGCCTGTTCCAGCCAACTCTGGGCGAAAGACAGGGACTCACCCTGGACAGCTCGCTAATCCATTGCAGGGCACACTCACCATTCACACTTTATTCACTCTCTCTCACATCAGTGGGCTATTTTTGTCTCCAATTAGCCTGACATGCATGTGTTTAGGACTGTGGGAGGAAACCAGAGTAATCGAAGGAAAACCACGGAAACACGAGAGAACACACAAACTCCTCACAGAAAGGCCCCAGGCCAGATTCAAACTCACATCCTCTTTGCTGTGCCAATGAGCCGCCCCTCCAACCAATATTCACCTTTTTTTTGCCAGAGGTTTTGCCAGACTGAGCTGAACTGAAGTTGAACTGTGACGCTCAGTAACAAGGCTCTGGCCTCGCCTGGACGTGGATGCACGTACGTGGGTGTGTGGGATCTGTTCGACAATGATGGGTACTTCATGGTAAGAAGAGAAGCCCATAAAGCGATGCACCCGCCATGCATGGTGTGCACTGGACAAGCGTCTGGAGGCATTGTTACTGGTGTTTCTTCAGCTGATCAGGTCTAGGCTCAGCACTGTTCTGCAGCAATGAAATGAATTAAGCAGACCACCCGAATATACTGAATGACCAGTAACCCATCGATTGACTTCTGCCGGTGCCATCAGGGATGAATATTCTGGGATGACAATGCGAACATTCATTTAGCTCACACTGTGAAAGTTGTTCATTGAGCACCATTTTCACACATTGGCCCCCTCAGCGTCTGGACCTAAATGGAAATAAACGTTGTACCATTGCATTGTCGAAACAATATCACAACAAATGTGCACTGTGATCAAAGCTAACGGTAGCCCAACAAAATATTATAGTGTGTGATTTTTTATTTATTAATTTTTTTTTGGGCAGGCAATGTTTATGTCAGAATGTATAAAAGGGATAAAAACTGACTATTTTGGCATAGTTTTTTTACATATTAACTCTATTAAAAACTTACTCCACACAGTAAGCAGTTTGCTTGATTGTACCACCTATATTGGTTTTGGACAAAATCCCTTGACTCTTTCCAAACGGCACTGCCAAATCTCATTCAGATATGACCAGTGAGAAAGGTTTTCAAACTTTCCGCAGTCATATTTCTTCTATGCGGTGGATTACTTTGGGTTATATATCAGAAGAATGCTGAAGATCCACTCTTTCCGAAAAGAGCAAAAAATAAATAAATTGATGAAAACGACACAAAGTGATGCCAAAATGGCATCTGTTATGGTTTCCGAGGAAAAGTTGAGTTGGACCTAAATAGTGGTCCTGAAGAGTTTTCTAGTGGAAATTTTTCAAAATGGAGTCATATTCATCAAAAGATGAACAGCCTTTGACATCGACAGCTCGCCCATAAAGTATTTTAATGATTTTTTTTCGCGTGGCAGTGTTTTTCCTCAGCCATTTTGCCCTCGTGTTGGCCAGATGGGAAAAAATTTATCAAAATGATGGCCTAACCAGTGCCAACATACTCTACCATCATATATTACCTTAAAATAAAACTCAATTTCTTTTTATAAGGTGTCTGTAAAATTTCTACCAATGGAAACTGTGAAGTTAAAAGCCCCAGTGTTCCAGTTTTATAATAAATACATATTTTGATTTTCATATTGCTTTGAAGGCAGCTATCTGGATAATACAAGTGAAAACTTTCTATCCAAGCCATAGGTGAAATATAACGTGAGATTAAATAGTCATACCTCCACCTCTCATCTCCAGAGCGGTAAAACTCTGCACTTTTCCACCGATGGGGTGCACTAATATACTGACCAATTTTATCACTTTTTGCTGTGTGTTGCATAAAATATTTTTGGTTCAATCATTCAAAAACAAGGTTATTTTATTCTAAATCAGGGAGGGGCATCTGAAAAACGAATGCTCTTTTGAGGATTTTTGCCAGTACTAACTGTGTTCCCCCACCTTTCAAATAAAAATTTCGACCTTCTGTGTGTGCGTGTGTGTGTGTGTGTGTGTGCGTACGCGTGTGTTTACTGTGTTTATCAAAGAGAGTGAGAGGTAGAAAGATTTTATGCGGTTTGTAAGATAGACTTTCACAATGATGTAAAATCAGTATATAGGGAACGTTTGTCACCAATAAAGGAAGCACTACAGCATTAAACAAGTAAATAAAACAACCCCAGTGTGCTTTTCTGCCTGTGCATGTGAGAGTACGTGAGTGTAGAAGAGTGAGAATGTGAAGGAGAGAGATTGAAATAGAACTAGAGGGAGACAGAGAGATTGAGCTGTGTGGCTGAGTGGTTCAGAGGAATGTGTCATTATCAAAGCCGAGACCGGTTCCCTGATCCCTCCATGCAGGTGCTGAGCTGTATTGACTTAACTGCTACACCACAAACAAACAGCTGCAGATAAAGACATTAATGTCACCCCCGGTTCCCACGCGCCTTTTGGAGGCAAAGCCGAGAACTGAATTAGGCTGGCTGTAAGCTTCAGAACTGAGTCATCAACTTGCCAACAAGCTGGCCAAAATGAAAAGTATAATACCGAGGTGCACTCTCAGTTTGAGTTCATGTTATCCAGAAACAAAAGCATTTTAACATTCTTATAGAATTTTCAGTAAGTTTATTATTATTTTATAGATTTTTTTAACATTAGTTTTTAATCGATGGATTTCGGTTGTAATACACATTCATTTGACAGCAGACTTTATGAGTGAGAATGAATTACAATCCTGGAAAACAGCAGTCATGTACAGTCATATCTTGGCCTATTATGTTATATTTTAGATTTCAAAACAGCCAATATATACCAGATTGTTTTCCAAGAAATATTCAAAATGAATGACTAAGCAAATAAGCACTTAGTCATTTTGGACAGAGAAGTGTTAAGCTGCTTCAAGTATTGCTTTACAGTCCACGTGCAATAAGGAAAGAGAGGCAATCTTCCATGTAAGTCACCACAAAATAAAATTACTTGAATTGAGTGAGTTCAGGTTGGAATGTATGGAGCAGTCATTTTCATCTCTGGCTCCATCAGGTTTCAATTTTCACAGCGAGGAGCGGTGAGTTCCTTTTCACAATGGATTGCTTTAATTGAGAATAATTCAATTAAGAACCTTGCAAAGAAAACACAGTAGACGTTGCAGTCACCCTGAGATCAGGAATAAAGATTGCAGCACAAACTCGTAAGAAAAACAGTCTGCCAGGCTTCATGGATTACTTTAGCTGCCATTTGTGAAATTACTTTTTCCTTTATCAGCTGTTCTCTCTCTCTTCTTTTTTTGCATCAGGATTTTCCTTTCGTTCTTTGTATACCATTTAGATCTTCTGATACATAGTCTGAGGGTACCGCATTGTATTCATAAGGAATGGTCAAGTCAGATATTTTAAAAGCCAAATTCACAGCAGACATATAAAAATCTGACCTTTCAGATCTAAGGTTAAAAAGTTGAATTTCTGGATGGGATTGGAGGTTTCAAGAGCTGTACCATGGACATGTAGCCCACCTCAGCGACATTTGAATGCCAGTTTAGTTATCCCATTGTAGAAGACAAAACCAAGAAAAAAAGAAGTTTGATATGCAAACTGGTAACTCATGATTCCCGCTTTTTTCAAAAAAGGAAAATTATTAAATAAGGAGAGGCTTGAGAGGAGAGATATTGAACGTGACTCTTGAGTGTCCCTCAGAGCCTACGGCCATCTGGCTCCACTAAACACAGTGGGGATTTATGCAGGGTCTGACAGGCTATGAAAGACCTCATATACTTGAGTGAGCATGTGCGTGTTTGTGTGTGCATGTGCGTGTGTGCGTTAGGAGACAGCGGACAGAGAGAGAGACGGAGAGAAATGAAGGAGAGACAACAAGATAATGCGAGAGAGAGAGAGAGAGCGAGAGAGAGAGAGCATCCTTATATGCTGAACGCAAGCTGAAGACTGACTTTCACACTGATGTTGAACCATCAACAAGCAGAGTTTCATTCCCAAGAGGCAGGCCATTACTGAGCGAAGGAAAAAAAACAACAAAGGTCAGCTTGAAACATAAGGACAGTGTCACACTCGGAAGCACTTAATGCAAATGACATTCCCCACTTCAACAACCGCTTAATTGTCCTACGAGCTGTTTAAACGCTTCAAAACTTACACTCACTGGCAATTATGATGCCGGCAATCCTATTGAGTGCATGCAGCCAGCCCTTGAAGTCATTCGTTAACACACAACACTTAATGAGCCGCATTCTGCACCTTCTTGAAGGCAATTTAACTGTAGCCTCTCCATTTGCTGCGCAAGCCAACCAAACAATAATATTGTCACAATTCAAATTTCACGATTCTGTACAACCATTGAAATCATATATAGTGCAATCAAATTAGATGTTGGCTAAATAATTCCAAGGCTCTGACTGAGTTAATCACAATACTTAAGTGAAGGATTTGCTTAACTGGAAACATGAAAATGAAATTACTGATATGTGAGACAATAAGACAAAGGTTTCTGACATACTAACGATAAATATCTCTCAATCATGAAATGATCAAATACGTTATAAACAGAGAATCAAGACTGAAGCGATCGGTATGTTATAATGCAGACAAAGAACGAGATGCAGAGTCAGAGTCAGGGCCGGCAGCAGCCAGCTTAAACTGGCGCTGCATTGAAAATTGCTGGGGGGTTGAGATGTTTTCATTTTCTTGACCGGGGGGGACGCTTTTCATTTAAATGCTTCTCATTGAATTCACATTGCGCACTCCTTCTAATTGCACGAAAATGTAACTAAGTCAGGAGGCGCTGGGGGGGGGGGGGGGGGGGGTCTGGGGGGACGTAGCCCACCCCTGCACCCCCCTAGATCCAGCCCTGGTCAGAGTACAGTCCAACACGGGAGTCTATTAACAGGAGTACAGTAAAGACAGAGTAAAGGCCGAAGCTCAAATTAAGGCTGCACAGTCCAGCTCGACTGAAAAAAATTGAGACTTTGGATCAAAGTAAAAAAAATTACATCAACTTGTTACAGCTATTTTTTTCGGTTTTTCTCAATTGAAAAAAAATTAAAGTCCTAATCCCGAAAACCGATCATAAGGTTTTTCTATTAATACAGCTTCAAAGAGTAATTACTGCATATTTCACAATCATAGTGGTTACCATAATTTCTGAAAACAGCAAAACGAAACTAAAAGATGTGTTTGTATATACACCAAGGTAATACAGCAGATTTGAGCATACAAATGGATTACACCTGGAATGGGGAGGCACACAACCATCAAAACATTTAAAGTGACAGTACCTCTAAAAGACGCATGGGTTACTGGAGAAGAGGAGAAGACAATCAGTGATGTAATGTGAATATAGGCCACTAGATGGCAGTATTTACCTTTTTTTGTTAAGCTCAGACTGGAGTCATGTTTAGACATGTCCTGGACATGTCTGGGGCAAGTCTCAGAAAATTTAAAAAAAGAGGTCTAAATGTGGGTGGGGTCTGCAAAAGAGTATATAAGGAAAAGAATTGAGACAGTAAAGTAGTAGGAGAAATTGCAAGAAGATGACCAGACCTGCCATTCTGTTCAAGACCTATGACGTTTCTTTTGTGGATTTCTTTGCCTGTGTTTGAGCATTTTCTTCATCCAGGACATCACCAAGCCACCCCACCAAAAAGGGACTGTAATTATTTCTGTTTTTTCTTATTTATCAATCTTGGTCTTTAGTTGTAGGTTGTTATTAGTCTTTGTCTTTGTTAAAAATTAAATGTGTTTTAGTTGTTAAAACTGTGTTTGTCATCCCTTGCTGTTGCTGTTGTGTTATAAATGTAATAACAAATTGGGGCCATAACAAATTGGGGGCTCAAGGTCCGGGATAGACCATTGTGTGAGTAATTTATTGAAAATCTAACATTCCAAATTGTGAAATTGTTTTTGTGAATTTTCCTAGATATATATTGACAACAGCAATGGATGATTTCTTGGCATCACCAACCGTAGGGGTTTTGAAGTCTTTTAAAAAGACAGAACTGCTAGAAATTTGCAGACAGTTGGAGCTGACAGAGGTAAAACCAGCCATGCGAAAAGCAAGACTGGCTAGAGAGATAGTTGAATATTACATTGATGAAAATGTGTTTGCACCAGGAGATCTGGAACAGTTTCCAGTGGAAAATCCAAATATAGAAATGGAACTTAAATTAAAAATGCTAGAGATTGAAAGGGAGGAAAGAGAAAAAGAAAGGGAGGAAAAAGAAAAACAAAGAGAATTTGAGAGGGAAGAAAAAGAAAAACAAAGGCAGTTTGAGTTAGAAAAATTAGCAAGAGAAGAAAAACAAAGAGAATTTGAGAGAGAGAAAGAGGAAAGAGCAGAAAGAGAGAGACAGAGACAGAGAGATTTTGAATTAGAGAAGTTGGATAGAGAAGAAAGACTCCAAATGGAGAAACTAAAAATTAAAATTGAAACTAAAAATAAATTTTGTGCCAGTCAGGAGGTAAAACTGGTGCCTCCATTTTCAGAAAAGGATGTTGACAACTATTTCCAGTGTTTTGAAAAGGTAGCAAAGAGTTGCCAGTGGCCAAAGGAACACTGGCCTCTGATGTTGCAAACTGTCCTCAAGGGTAAAGCTCAACAAGCCTATTCGGCTTTGTCTGCAGATGATTCCTCTGATTATGAGGTTGTCAAAAAGGTTATTTTGAGAGCTTATGAGTTGGTTCCAGAGGCTTACCGACAGAAATTCAGAGGTCTGAAGAAATCTGAAAATCAGACTTATGTTGAATTTGCTAATGAGAAGCAGGTTTGCTTTGAGCGCTGGCGTACTTCTATGGAGGTCAAGGATGATTTCAACTCACTAAAAGAGATGGTGTTAGTTGAAGAATTCAAGAACTGTGTTAAGGATGATGTTAAGACCTACCTTAATGAGAAGCAAGCACTGAACTTGCAATCAGCTGCCAAATTTGCAGATGAATATGTTCTCACTCATAAGTCCAAATTTCAGTCTAGCAGTAACAATAAATGGTCCCAATTTCAGAAAAAGGGTTATGGTGATACCCAAGATTCCTCACCCAAAGACAAAGACCAATCTGGTGATGGTGCTCAGAAATCCAGTAACAGGTCTGATCAAAGTGTGAAAGCTGACAGTGACAAAAGTGGTCTAGTTTGCAGTTATTGCAAGAAATCTGGTCATGTTACAACTAACTGTTGGTTCCTTAAAGCTAAGAAAAAAAAAGAAAAGGATACCAAACCAAATGCCTTTGTGAAAACAAGGTTAGAAACCCCTGTAGTAGATAACCAATCTGCTAAATTGCCTGCTTCTTGTGGGGCTAAAAAGCCTGATACAGCTGACTTCGTGAGGGAGGAATTTCTTCCATTTGTGTCAGAGGGATTTGTGGCTCTGAATGAGCATACTACTCCTGTCCCCATATATATCCTAAGGGATACCGGAGCTTCTCAGTCACTTTTGTTGATGGACTCCTTGGAGTTACGTGATGAGACCGCTTCAGGGGATTTCATACTTGTACAAGGTATTGAAGGGAGGACTGTATCTGTACCCCTGCGCTCTATATTCTTGAAGTCAGATTTAGTTACAGGACAGGTAAAGGTGGGACTTATGTCAAGTCTACCTATAAAGGGTGTTTCTCTGTTGCTAGGCAATGACCTGGCTGGGGGCAAAGTAGTTCCCCCTGTACATCTTACTTCACAGCCGAGCACTGAAAATGGGGATGAGGACCCATCTCTGTATCCTTCTTGCGCAGTGACTCGTGCTATGGCCAAGAAGGCTAAAGAGGATGATGTTGTGGTGCCGTCCAGTACATTGAATAGTCAGGACTCAGGTGGTTCGCCTCATGACTCTGATTGGCCTACTATGGTTTCTCCGTTTGAGGACTTATCAGATACTTTTATCAGTTCTCTATTCAGCCAGCCGGATGGGTCTGGTGATTCTGATGTGTCTGGAGACTTGTCTCTGTCCAGAAAGCGGTTGATTGAGGAGCAAACTAATGATCCTGAAATTGGTGTACTAAAGAGGAGAGCCCTTCCTGAAAAAGAAATAGACGCAGTTCCAGTTGGGTATTATCTCAAGGATGGTGTGTTGATGCGGAAGTGGCGCCCTCCTGATATCCCTGCCAATGCAGATTGGGCAGTGGTCAGGCAAATTGTTGTTCCGAAGGTCTATAGGAATGAGATCTTAACAATGGCTCATAGTTTACCTTTAGGAGGTCATCTTGGTGTTAACAAGACTGTTGATAAGATCATGAAACACTTCTTTTGGCCTGGGCTTCGGAAAGACGTTTCCAACTTTTGCAAAACCTGTCACACTTGTCAGGTAGTTGGAAAACACCAGTTAGACCCACCTGTAGCTCCATTGCAGCCTATCCCAGCATTTGGGGAGCCATTCTCTAGGGTCATTGTTGATTGCGTTGGTCCATTACCCAAGACTAGATCTGGAAATCAGTACTTGTTGACAATCATGTGTGCATCTACCAGATTCCCCGAAGCCATACCTCTACGTAACATCAAGGCAACTGCAATCTCGAAGGCTTTGATAAAGTTCTTCACGTTGTTTGGTCTTCCCAGGGAAATTCAGTCAGACCAAGGTAGCAATTTCACTTCAGGATTGTTTCAGCAGGTTGTGTATGAACTAGGTGCAAAACAGATTCTTTCTAGTGCCTATCATCCAGAAAGTCAGGGTGCCTTAGAGCGGTTTCATTCCACTCTCAAGACAATGATGAGGACTTATTGTTATGACCATGAGAAAGACTGGGATGAAGGGGTTCATTTGCTGTTGTTTGCAGCTAGAGAAGCAGTGCAGGAGTCTACTGGATTCAGTCCATTTGAGCTAGTGTTTGGTCATGAAGTGAGAGGACCTTTGCTATTATTGAGTGAACAATGGCAAGAGGAAGAGCCGCAAATCAGTCTGTTAGACTATGTTAGCAAGTTCAAGGAAAGATTGCGTGCAGCTTGTGACCTTGCCAAAGAGAACTTGAAATCAAGTCAGGGAAAAATGAAAACTTGGTATGATCATAAGGCTAGAAGCCGTGAGTTTAAACCAGGAGACAAGGTCCTTGTGTTGTTTCCCTTGCAGTCCAATCCATTGCAGGCTAGATTTCATGGTCCTTATGAAATTCTGACAAAACTCAATGATCTCAATTACATTGTGAAGACTCCAGATAGGAGAAAACCAAAACAATTGTGTCATATTAACATGCTAAAGCCTTATCATGACAGAAATGCTAGGGTTGCAGCTGTCACTTCAGATTCTCCAATGGTCGAAACGTGTGAAGATGAGGGGGAGTTTCAAGATGATGAACCAAGAATTAAAGCTGAAGTTCTTTCATGTAAATTGTCAAACACTGAAGTGTTGCAAAATCTTGATGTAAAACTCCAGCACTTAGAACCCTCACAGAGAGATCAGTTTGAAAGCTTGATCAAGAAATATGAGGATTTGTTTCCTGATGTTCCAAAGAGAGTTACTATAGCCTCTCATGATGTAGATGTTGGTGATGCCAAACCAATAAAACAGCATCCATACCGGATGAATCCTGAAAAGAGAAAGATTGCTGAGAAAGAGGTTGAGTACATGTTAAAACATGATATTATCAGACCCTCCAACTCCGATTGGAGTTCACCCTGTGTGCTAGTTCCAAATCCTGATGGAAGTACTAGATTCTGTACAGATTATCGCAAAGTCAATGCTGTAACTAGAACTGATGTGTTTCCAATACCTAGGATTGATGATTGTATTGATAGTGTAGGGCAAGCAAAGTTTCTGACCAAGATTGATTTATTGAAGGGTTATTGGTGTGTGCCTTTAACTGAGAGGGCCAAGAGCATCTCTGCTTTTGCCACACCATCTGGATTGTACCAGTATGAAGTCCTACCCTTTGGCATGAAAAATGCCCCAGCCACGTTCCAAAGGATGATACAGTCTACAATCGCCGGATTGCCACACACGGGTGCATACATCGATGACCTGATCACATGGAGTGACTCCTGGGAAGAACATCTAAAAGATGTAGAGACGTTGTTCCAGCGCCTGACCCAGGCTAACCTGACTGTTAACCTGAACAAGAGTGACTTTGGTTGTGCTACTGTCACCTATCTTGGCTACGTCATAGGCCAGGGTAAGGTGGCACCCATAAATGCTAAAGTCCAAGCCATCATGGACTTTCCAGTTCCTGACAACAAAAAAGCTTTGCGCCGCTTCCTTGGAATGATCGGGTACTACCGCAAGTTCTGCAAGAACTTTGCTGAGATTGCTCTCAGTCTAACTAACCAACTGAAGAAAGGCGTAAAGTTCACCTGGGATGATGCATGCCAGAGAGCCTTCGATCGCCTGAAGTCTCTGCTGTGTCACTTCCCCGTGCTCAAATCTCCTGACTTCAACAAACCGTTCTCCATCGCGGTCGATGCTAGCGACCAAGCTTGTGGATCTGTGCTCCTACAGAGAAGTGACTCTGATGACATTGAGCATCCCGTGGCATACTTCTCCAGGAAGTTCAATCGCCACCAAAGGAACTATTCCACAATAGAGAAGGAACTGTTGGCTCTGGTCCTTTCTTTACAACACTTTGAGGTTTATGTTTGTACAGGACAAAAGCCAATGATTGTGTACACTGACCACAATCCGTTAATGTTTTTGAGTAAGATGAAAAACAAGAATCGGAGATTGTTGAATTGGAGTTTGATTTTACAGGAGTTTGACTTGGAAATTAAGCATGTGAAGGGTACAGACAATGTAATTGCTGATTGCTTATCCCGTGTTTGAATGTGTATATATATATCATGTGTTTGAATATTGTATGATATGTATATATAGACAAGTGTTCACTTAACCATTTTGTATTGAAAAGAAAAATTTTGCCTTTATGAGTCAAAATTTTTCCCTTTTGGAATGGAGGTGTAATGTGAATATAGGCCACTAGATGGCAGTATTTACCTTTTTTTGTTAAGCTCAGACTGGAGTCATGTTTGGACATGTCCTGGACATGTCTGGGGCAAGTCTCAGAAAATTAAAAAAAAAGAGGTCTAAATGTGGGTGGGGTCTGCAAAAGAGTATATAAGGAAAAGAATTGAGACAGTAAAGTAGTAGGAGAAATTGCAAGAAGATGACCAGACCTGCCATTCTGTTCAAGACCTGTGACGTTTCTTTTGTGGATTTCTTTGCCTGTGTTTGAGCATTTTCTTCATCCAGGACATCACCAAGCCACCCCACCAAAAAGGGACTGTAATTATTTCTGTTTTTTCTTATTTATCAATCTTGGTCTTTAGTTGTAGGTTGTTATTAGTCTTTGTCTTTGTTAAAAATTAAATGTGTTTTAGTTGTTAAAACTGTGTTTGTCATCCCTTGCTGTTGCTGTTGTGTTATAAATGTAATAACAAATTGGGGCCATAACAGTGAGACACGAGGGTTTTGTAACATAGGGCTGCCAAAAAAGCACATGACAGGGGAAAAATAGCCTGGCAGGCCAATTTATTACCAAATGTTTTATAAACAAAACTTCTCACTTCAAATGAAAGATAATTGGGCATAATCTCAAAGAAAGGGCTTTTTGAGATGACTAAAATGGTCTGAAAAAGATAACCTAAACTAGTATATCTTTACTCAAAGATGTAATGTTCCAGGATTTTACGCAAATTCTGAAACAAAGGGAGACCAGGAGCAGTTAGTGGCACAACACAGCTACATCGAGGCTCCCTATTTCCCAGGCTCTGCAATTCTTTCATAATTCCTGCTGGGATGCTTGAATTCAAGGAAGCTGTGGGGATTGCGATCGAATGATTGCTGACTGCCACTCTCCAAGGCCTGGTGCAAGCTCACTGGGAGCGCTGCCTTCCCAGATACCGACTGGCACGCAGCTGTCTCGCACCCGACCCAAGCACAGCTCTACTTGCGAATGCACATGATCATAATGTAATAAATTTGGACTTGCGGATTATGTTCACATTTTGTAATTCAACACAACAAAATATTATGTCGATGTGTTATGATGTTGGGATACTGTTACAATTGAAAATATGCCCATGTCTACAGCACACTAGTTGCCTTAACATGAATCAACCACATCAGAAGTTATAACTCAAAATACCCAGCTGGAGAAAACAGTGATACATTACATTAAACACAAGCAATCATGTACAGCAGAGCAGGGGTTTATAGTGGTTTAAAAAGATGTTAGGAGGCAGGCCTGGCTTTCAGACATGCAATGTTCTCTGTCGGCTGCACATGTGAGGCCAAGCAGACCAGTTGAAGGACCTGCAGTCTAGATTTCTTAACCGCACACAAGGGTAAATTGTAATTTTTTTAATTCTAGAAAAGACTAATGTTCAGTAGATTAAATGAATGTGGTGATGCACATGTTACGGATTGGCTGTACCCACACTTTTCAATATTTGACACTCTAGGCTAAGAAGCCAATCGGATTTGAACATTCTCTGAAGTTGATTTCAATAAAAACCACGATCGTTTGGCAGCAACGGCTAAACAAAAAAAAAAAAAAAGAACTTTTCCTTTTCAGGCGCCTGAAACGAGCACAGTTTTACATTTAGGGAAGACTGGGATGATGACATTGTTCAAACAGAGACAAGCAATGGTCCAGGTTAGGATGGTGAAACTCCCTGACATACTCAGCGATGAAAAAGCAAGTGGGATTCAGTGCAAAGTTTGCCCGGAGGCCACCGGTGAAACTCGGGCCGAGTGGAAACTCATTTTCTTGGAACATCACTTGACACCACGTCTAATGCTGAGAAGATGTCGCTCAATCGTAAGTGCGGAACTTTACTTAACCAGCGTTTTAGTGAGAAGAAGGGATAATGAGAAACACTCAGAGAAATAAGTGCAGCCAGGAACAAATTAAAATACTAATCGACAAAGTGATTTTCATGATTTAAACACTTCAATGCTCTCACGCCAAGACATGCAAGATCACATGGCAAAATATATCAGCTTACCAAAGAGCCGGAGAAGCAAAGGTTACGCATTCAAATTTGTTGGATCACTCAATTCCACAGTTCAAAGTGAAATGATGAATAGAGAATAAAATAACCTGGTTCACTTGTTAATTGTGGATGAACCGACTTGGACCAACAGCGAATCAAGTCAAAACAAACATAAGGCCCCATAAACCTAAACAAGGTCAACGGGCATTGTGAAAGAGACAAAGACTGATGAGAGAAGATTTAGAGCTGGCTATTTCCAACAATACTTCATATTAATGTATTTGACTTTGACAATAATATATCTCAATGCTGACCGTAATATAATTTTCATAGTTCTTTGATCAGCACAGAATTATTAGCAAATAATGTAATAAATCTATTTTATAAACTATATATTAAAGCTTTACATGTTTATTGGTTTCACTTATTGAGTAATAATATATTGTATGTACAGTCATAATTCATTGAGCTAATAATTACTGGTAGTTGACTTAAACCTTCAATCACATTTGTAAGTTTATGTTTTGATTTATGTGTTTTTCAGATGCCTCTCTGACAGTCTTCTCCATACCTGCAAATGACCAGATCAAACACACAGCCAGAGTGCACTATTCACAAGATCAACAACACAATCACAAAAAGAAATGTTTTTTTTTTTAACAGGTCAAATACATCAACACAATAGAGTCAGTCATCCAACACTTTAATACATTCCTCCACATATCATTATAAAGAATTTTCTGTGATAATTATTTTAATATTATATTTTTTCCCTTATCACTCACTCCCTACTTTATGGCTGTATAGCATACAGACTTAGCACAGGATATGGCAAATTTTTCAGATGGCAAAACTCATTCAAGAGATGGGAAGATGAAAAGGCCCGCCATTAAAAAATGACCCTCCTGGCTGCCAGGTTGGCTCACTCAGTTAAGGCGCCACATTGCGGAGCAGTAGTGACTACCACAATGCGGCTTCGACCCCCATTTGTACTTGCTGGCAGTGGTCGGTAGCCTCTTTAGAGCAGCGCAAAATTGGCTTCGTGCTGCAGGGACATAAATTGGGAAGAGACTGCCGGGTTGGGATATTAGAAACGTAGCTTTGTTTGTTGCTCCAGTACCTCCTATTAGCCAGCCGGGCGCTCATCAGTCAGATTCTAAGCTTGCTCATGTTCTGGTATCCCCTGCCCTCGTTCTGAACTTGCAAAGATTCGAACAACGAGTGTAAAGAAGCAGTAGTTAACGGGCATGTGCTTCAGAGGAGAGCCGCGAACTGTCTCTCTCTCCTGAGCTGGCAACGTCTTACAAGCAAGCTTGAACATAGTTCTTGAATTGGGCATTCCAGATTCAGGTGGGATTGGAGATGCAGATCCACTGAATGATAAGGACTGATCTCTCATTGGCCTCACACCCAGATTATGGAAAAGTGAAACGTTGGGTCAACTGGATGGACGGAGATGTTATTCTTGGAGGATAAAGACGATCCACTTGGAGGAGACACACAAACTAAGCACGGCAGCACACAAATCCACACAAACGCAAAGTAAAAAACACAGGGGCGTAACAGTGGAACCGATGTGATCAGCAATGCTCCCAGCTACGACACCTGTAGCGAGCCCACGTCTGAGCAACTTCCCCAGAATTTGTGAGGGAAACAGCTTTTGCATGCATCTGAGGGAGTTTGCAATTTAAAAGCCAGCCGTAGTGAACCTCTGCTGTTAAACGCAACAGATGTATCATCAAATAAATTGCCCATTAAACTAATAGCAATTTATTGAATGACAACTGTGACTATGATATTGCAGCAGGCATCTGGATATTTATTTGAAAAGTAATCTGGGGACTTGCACATGTTGCTGAAATCCGCAATAAACCGTAAACTTGTGCTTTTTAGCCGGTATCGCCTGATTTAAAGACGGCTTTCAACAGGAAACACATGAATAAACAAACAACAAAAAAAAAATCAATTGAAGATAATCATGTCAGTACAGTTTGAAATAAAGCAGCTTCCATTTGCTTGTCACTGATTCAGCGCAGTATGTTCTCAGCACACATTTCCTCAGTGATAACATCAAGTAAGGAAAAGAATGATGAAATAACCACAAGGAAAACAAAGGAAGAAGAAAAATATTTCTGCGTGAAGCACCGTGCTTCTGTCTTTGATTACCTTTCCCAACTTCAGATAAGTCTCGGATGATTCTTTCATCACCTGTTCCCTGAATTTCTTCCTCTTGTTCCTTTGGGTTATATCTCTGATCCTCTTGCTACTTCTCATAAAAATGGGTGAGATTCACCAAAGTCAGAAATTGCTAGATTGTAGCAGACAGGATGTCTTCCCCAATTTTGCTTGATAAAACCTAATGGATAACTGGAAATTGAAATACAAAAGTACATCAACACTCTCAATAAATTAATAAATATAGCCATGACCATTTTAGCTGTTAATCAGCCCCAAAGGGGTTAACTAAGCCTGGCATTGAGGCATTAAAGACTGACATTTTGCCTTTAGCCCTTTCCGAATAAGGGCCTGCTTCACAGGGGGCAAGGCCTTCGTGAGGGTGACCCACCCACAAACTCGCCGGAAAATTTCAGTGTCTTACTTCATATTCAGGGAGCACGTTGTACACTGTAAAAGAAAAAAAAAGTCTTAATTTTAAAAAGTTAGTGTCCAGGCCACCTTATAATCTTAAAGTTAACTTTAAAATTGAAATTAAAATTTAAAAAATACAAAGTTGAATATTACCTTTGTCACTCTAGTATATCCTTCCAATGGGTAGGGTACTTATGTTTTTTTTCAGGCTTACAAAGTTTGCTGCAAAATATTACTATGTTTGCAGGTATTTTGCTGTCCAAATATCAGTTAATTATGAGATAATACTGCACAGCGACTCAGCAAGCAAGTTTTTGCAGTCACATTTTACAATCAGCGATCCAAGTTGGCTTTGGATAATAGAGAATATAAGCCTTTGATACAACTAAGCATATCAAAAATTCCTTTTAAATGCAAAACCGGTTCTCTGCCGAGAAAAAAATAAACAAATAAAGATATAATTCAAGAATGCCTTTCATGATACTAGGAAGTGGCTAACCCTCTTTTGTTTTGTTTTTTTTTGTAGATTTCAACAAATTTTATTCAGCCCTGAATGCACTGACACTCTCGTGTTTGTGATGAAGCGTTTTAGCACTGGGAAAGCACAATTATACAATTACAGGCAGTTAAAAGCCTGGGTCCAGCCAGTGCCGCCAACACGCTCTCTCTTGTGGAGTGGAATTAAGAAAAAATAAAATAAATAAGCAGGCATAAAAAAAATGTATTTATTTGGAATCTTCTCATGACTGAACATTTTGTTGTGAAGGCAGTTTCAAGTACAAGAAAATAATTTGTGCAGGAAACTGATAGATATAAATCACAATTATACTTAGATACGTACTTAAGTAAACAAAGGTCTTCGTTCAACCTGTGATATGTCATATTAGCAAGACTGACATCACACTAATGAAATCTTGCGTTATTGTTTAGTACTAATAGCATCATGTTGCATTATGTCGATATAAGCTTGCAAATAAATATTTTAAAAATTAAACAGCAATAATTTAAGTGTTATTTAAGTTAACTATTGACTCCACTAGTGACCCTAGTATTGAAAATGGGTAGGGACTTTTTTATGTGATAGTGTAGGTAGTATTGGGTACTAAAAGACAATTTGCTCAAGAGGCACTGAGAATTGTTTACCAAGCTGAACATTTGTCAGGAGCAAAGCTGCTGCTAAACCAGTTTAGTGTCCATTGGGACACCTTATGAACTGTCATAAAAAAAGGAACAGTTACAAGAAGAAACAATGGATAAATAAAGTAAATCAATGAATACGATCAAGAATAAAATCAAATAAAATGGTTTAACTGAGAGATAAGCCAGTCATATAGTTCCCTCCCATTCGCCCATCATTTGACACAGAGCTGATGCAGACATTAAAGGCCTGGCCTGACTTTTCGAGGCATTGCTTTGGATCAATGAGTAAGCATTGACCTCCTATGTTAAGCATGCACATCTTTTATGTATGTGCATGTATGCATGTGCATGATTTGCACATCTTGGAAGATAAAATGGGAACATTATTTTTCAAGTGGCACAGGCGATGACAATATTTTTCATTGCAGTTTTGTCTTCTAACTTTTATTAATTTTTATTTTTGCCTATTGACAGATTTGCGGCCGAACCAGGGTGTACTCCCAACAAGAGATGCCGCGCAAACTGATACTCCAGAAGTCAATTCAGAATGAGAGCACTTGTTTAATTGAATTTATGGTTGGATAAGCACTTGAATTAAATTGTTCAAGGCAGATCTGTATCTGTTGATCCTCAAATAAACACTGTTACGCTCTTTTAATGGACATATTTTGCTTGAAGGAAGGAATGTATGCAGAAATGCAGACTGTTATTCAGTGGCGAACCGTGAGCCCTACAGTTGGGCCTTCACCTCAGCCATCACCGCTGAGAAAAGATGTAATCGCGGGAAAAATAAGCAACATTACGGTGAATTGAAAGGGTTTAGTTGTTTTGAGAATTTGTACTTGAATTTTTTTTAACCAGGACTTTTCCTCTACGACATTTAAAACATAAAAGTATCCTTCGTTACTTAGACACTGGCCACTTCTTTACAAATTAAAATATGAATGTAATTCATCATTTAAGGATTATCTGGATTTGGCGTGTTCGAGAAGAACAAAGGTGCTCCGCAGGGTATCTATGTGCTGATGTGTCCGCCAGGGTACATGGAGCTGCAGATTTATGCACGTAGTTACAATATTCTATCATTAGATGACACTCTCGGACCAGTTATTGAATATTCACAAGCAAGCCAGAGCTGGAACATGATTTAAAATACTGACGGGTTCACTCCAATCCCTGTATTTCAGGAATTGCCTGAGTTTAACTCCTTAGCTATGCCTGATGTGCAAACTGCTCAATATACTTGCCCACACTATCTATTTAGCAGTTAAAAAAAAAAAATCTCTTGCTAGAGAAACAATTGTTGTCCTACAGTGAGTCCATGGTATCCGAATTAGAAGGGAAAAAAATCAGTTTTCTGAAGAAAAAATTCTACATGGCATTGATCCTATGTCATTCTTCTATTAATTATAGTCAATTATAGTTTTTTTTTAACTGCCAGTAAACTCAAAGAAGAAGAGTAAGAAGTATATCAAACAGAGATTGCCTGTGTTTTTTGAATGCTTTCATTGACCTGTGAGTTGATTAGAAAGAACAAGGAGAGGACAATGGGTGGTTGTTTTGCTTCTTTTTATGCGTATGATGAAAAATACTTTGTACTTGTACTTCTGATACTTAAGTACCAAAATTATCTTGAGAAAAAATACACTTAAGTACATTTAATGTGAGCTACTTCAAGACTTTTACTCAAGTAACTTTCTTATGGGTGACTTCAACTTTTATCAAAGTAACTTACAGTTATGGTACTTCTACTTTTACATAGTCGTTTTTTTTTTTGAGTACTTTATACACCTCTGGTGTTTTCTTACAGTCTGTTGTCCACGGAAAGCGCTGATAATTTTCCGTCTTGAAATGCCTTTCCACTTTCTCAACCTTTTCTTTTGATTTCAGTCCTGGAGTTGGTCTTCCTTTTTTTATTATTTGAAGTTTTTGTGTGAAAGGCCGACTTGAAAAAGGCGATGGTATAAAGCGAGCCAAAACGTCACTATTGTCTTCTGCCATTTGACTCCGCCTCTCACCCGCCCTCAGCACTCTGCCGAGATTATGATGTTTGGACTTCACAAAGGCCTAAGATCTGTTGTTTTTGTCCCGCCCACTTGAAATAAAACCATGATTGGTCAATTTGCCCCTCACTCTCCAAATCAAGACACATAGCTTGGCCTTCCCCCGGATTCATTAAGTCCTATCCAATTAATGAGCCAGCCGACCAGGTATTGATAGAGACAGGCGATTCTGATTGGAGAACATGTTTTCAGGACAGAAACCCTTTCATTGCAGAAATGAACTTGACAGTAAGCTTAACTTAAAACTTATATGAGAGAAAATGTATAAAATGTATTTTATTAAATTAATTGAAATAGAAATTTTAAAAACCATACTTATTTTTATTTGATACTCCTATTTTTTGGTCCAGATTTTTTGAGGTCTTCTCTGAAGGCAGAGAAGGCCCTGAGGGTTCCCCTCTGCAGTTATTGTTTCACATGCTGTGATATTGAATTATATATTTATATATAATTGCATATATATATATATATATATATATATATATATATATATATATAAAATTGTCTGAAAAGTCAATAAAAAAGTCTTTTATTCTTCACAATCGTTAAATGCATGATGGCTGATCCATACTGACCTCATAAGTTTTCAAATTTCATCAGACTGCTGCACAGTCTCCTAAGAAAGGTGTTTTTAATCAAAAGTAAACAAAGTCTCTGAGCTAATATGCTATCATGATGCAATTAATTGACAAATTTACATTGACATGAGCTTTCAATTGAACATTAGTCTCAGCAGTTGTGGGCTCAGGTGGGATTTGATTGAAGTGCCTACAGTATGAGAGAGAGATTAATAATGGACCAGGGAAGCCATTTCAATCTGTGTCCTGTTAGTAGAACCAGCAGGGTGCCACAGGTGGAAATTAGCCGAAAGTAAATTCCGCAAGGGTTCATTTCCTCACAGAGATGGGCATTAATGCAGAGACCAGGGTTCCTCGCTCTTCGCTGCCGCGAAACACCCTCGGATCGCTAATGTAAAAATTAGCTGTTGTGATTGATTCACTCAGCTCATGCTGTCACCTTAATCACCTTTTACTTCTCTTATTATACCCACAAATATACTTAATTGAGGAGGTGGAATTACATTCAGTAGATATACCACTATTTGAGAGTCGCGGCTTGAGAATAAAAGTTGTTTGGAATATTTGCAAATGGGACACCCAATTTTACTATTTCAACAGGAGCAGCAGTGTCAGACGTATCTGAGCATAAGGAGTTTTTGCTCTCGTCACCCTATCTGACCTTTTCTAACCTTCTGGGTCTGCAAATCAAAATTACTCCACCGCTAATGAGGATACTTTCACCAAATTTTAATGTGTTAAATACTACAATCTGAACAAATTATAAAATATTCTCTACTGCATCCATGCATTATTGAATTTGCTCAGACTGGGTTGCAAAGGGGCTGGAGCCTGTCCCAATGTACAGGCCCCACAGATGTCTCGCTGCGAGGCAACAGTGCCATTCTTGTGCCACACTTTCTGCGTGGTGCCTTTCACAATATTGAAAATAGGGCCCCCAAGGATAAAGGCTGTATCAAACGGTGTGTAATTCAATGTGATTGAATTCAACAAGAACATAAATTTAAAAGTAATTTAAGTTAAATTTATAAACTGTGTTCACAGCGGGAATTAATACTGACCTGTCTGATTTTGTTAATTTCACAACACTTGGTATTCAAATTGATTTGTTCAAGAAACGTGCAAGTTACTGAAAAGCAGAGATGCCATGAATAAATTCAGCTTGAATGCGTGATACTTGAATTTTAACTTGTTGGTACATGTGAGTCGAGCAATATGGGTTTCAACGGGAGACAGATATGAGCTTTGACTGGAGGGAGTGAAAAGAAACATTGCAGACTCTTTACTGAAATGTAGTGTCCTAAAGTAATATTGGCACCCTTGATAAATATGAACAAAAGTGGTTTTGAATTTATGCCCTTATTGTTTATTAATTGGGCACTAAATTTAAATGATTAATTAAAATAAAACTTTAAATCGACATACAATTATTTTCGAAAAATTGCATTGTGGAGGCATTTACACAATTAATGATTATTTTTACATTAGTACTTTGCGCAACCTCCATTTGCCCAGATTAACATGCTGAGCCACCTTATTTAGTGTGTATTGAGGTTGGAAAAATCATGGGAAGGGATCTGAACAATCTCCATTCAGAATCTCTCCACATCTTTCAAATCCCAGGTTAAATTAAAAAAAAAAAAAGCTTGTCTCAAAGGTTTTCAATTGGATTTAGGTCAGAAAACTGGGATGGGCATGGCAAAACCTTGATTTCCAGGCAGGTGAATCATTTTTGTGTTTTTGATGATTTTTGGTTTTGATGAACTTCCGAGATCATTGTCTTCTTGGAAGATCCAACTGTGACTGCTCAGTGCACTCCTCAGGTACCTCCGCAACTGCTCCACTCAGAGCAGCTCAATGACAGCTGTCAATCAAAACTTTTCCCCCCGTTTTATAGTATCAAATAACTTAGTGCCCCAAACTCAGCAGAGAAAAGTGAACACTTGAACATAAATCAGCATGGTAAGAACTGCCTAAAATGACAGAAAGCATCTTTGGGACAAATTTGTTTGACACATATTTTTATGTGGCCCTTGTCCCATCCACTAACATTGAAGGTGCAGAGTTGATAACCTATACTACAGGCAGCCACCAGGGAGCGATCAAGATGCTTTGACTTCACTTCTATGGAGCTGTCAGGTTGTCCATCTTTATACTGTATGTTGTCAGTGGTTCATCCATTCTGAAGAACCTGGCCGAAATCTGAACTCCACCTGTGGCTGACATTCTTCTTTTGTATGCTTGGATTTTTCCTTTGCCTCCAGTTTTATGTCAAACCTCTTTTTTTTAACCTGTTACAGTTTACATGGAACTTTTGACGCTGAATTTACTGAAAAAGTTATTTCTTGCCAGACTTTAGATAACCCCGACCCCAAAACTTCGCTACTTACACGAGTGAACAAAACTTTTTTTGTTTGTTTTCTACCTCCATTAACAAAACTTCATTTGCCACTCTTGACAAGTTTTATTTTTGTTTTTATTTTTCTTTTGCCTCTTCTCTGCCATAACTTTACATTGCTAACAGAGAAATTCCAGGCTCTCAATAAGATATTTCAAGATTGGTTTTGATTTATACTAATCAAAACCTCTGTCAATATGCCTCTCAATTATGATTGATTAACATTTATCAACATGCACAAAAGGATACAAACAAATACTGTGTCAATGAGTATTTGATCAATCCTGTGGAATTTGTCTGTTCATATCTTCATATCTGCATAAACCTACACACAGGTTTATAAAAATATCAATAAATGATGCTCATTGTATGCACATATGCTCCATAAAACAGCCAAACACATTTTAAATTTGAAATATCCAAATTTATTCCCATTAGTCTTTGAGACATTGTTTTAAAACAATGATTTTTTCAGGCACTTGCGGGCAAATTAGCAATCCTCAGCCCATCTCTGCTGCTAAATGATTGGACCTTTCATGAATGCTGCTTTGGAATCAAATCTTGATTACAATCACCTGCTGACATTATCTATTTCAAATCACTTTATCATTCATCTTTGTTTTTTTGACCTCATTACTAGTCTTAAATCGCCCGATTCCTAACTTTTTTATAATGCCTTGCAGGCCTGAATGAGAGGAATTGGTGTATATTTATACAAAAAAAAGAAAAAGAAAAAAAATGAAGTAGACTACCGGAAACATTCTTGTCTCCATACTGTCTGTCTGGAAATACAGGTCAAGTTCAGTTTAGAAAATCATTGCTTTCTGTTTTTTTCTGTGCACTTTTGACAATTTTTTTGAGTTGGGGGTTGTACAAACATGAATAAGGTACCATCCCAAGTAGCTCATTTTTTGGCAAAATAATAAGATAACAAATGACATTACTATTGTACACTGGGTGTACACATATTGCAATCTCAAGGTGAAAATAAAGACTATACCATCGCTTTGCATTACGGTAACATTTTTTGACAAGGCAGCACAAATTGTCTGAACACCGGCCGCACTGGTCAGCTGTTTGTGGTGGAATGAAGCACACGCACGAAGTGAGTGGTGGGGGCGTGGTTTGGGTGATTCCTGATTGGACGGAGGGGGTGGGTGCTTATCAGTTGTGCAATTTGAAAAAAAATCGTAAGTCCAGCCGCCTGGGATGGTACCTTCAATGCACAGTGATCCATTCAGTCTTAACATACAAGTCAACACAAACTCAAAGACTCTATTTAGCTCTGTGGTTACAAAAGTAAAAGAATCACTAAAAAAAGAGATAAAGCTGACCTGTTAACTAGCATTTGTTTGAATTAATACATCCATCCATTATCTTAGCTGTTCCTTCCTCATTAGGGTCATGGTGCAGCCGGTCCCAGCTGACTGCTGGCGAAAGGTAGGGACCCATCCTGGACGACTCGCCAATCTATCTTGGGGCTCATACACAATTCACTCACACACTTATACCTATGGGCAATTGAGCGTCCCCAAATAACCAAGCATACGTGTTTTTGGGCTGTGGAAGGAATCGAGAGTACCTCAAGAAAGCACACCTCAACTTGGAAAGGACATGCAAACTCTACATAGACAGGCCTGAGGCCAGATTTGAGCCCTTGACCTTTTTGCTGTGTAGCAAACCCATTTGATTTCAATTTACCTGCTAAGTAGATTACGAGAAATAAATAAATTACAAGTTAACAGTGCAGTGTAATAAATAAGAGCAAAGAAGAGCAAAGTTGGCAAGCAGTAAAGAACCATCAACAAGCCGACGTAACACGCAAGTTCCATCCTGTCATCATCAAAGTTCTCATGATGTTGCCCTCTGTCTCACATCAGGTCCTCTTGCTCCCATTTTAATGAAAATTTCAAGTAGGGTGGAGTGTTCGCTCCCCTGGAATAACGTTGCAATTATGTTACAGGAATACTCAGTTAAAGTTTAAGCAAGATGTATAATTATCGCTGCCAAACAACATTCGCAGACCAACTAACGCATAACATTGTGCTTTCAACACGAAGTTCTTCGATGTTGCTTGAAAGTGCCGTAAACCAACTTGTGCTTTTCAGTACCTCTGAGTTCTCAGCGTGAATTCAATCTTTCACGCAAAATAAGCATAGAAAGCATATTCACATATCAGAACATCAAAGCAACGCATCTATGAAAAGTAATCACTCTCTGAGAGGAGTTAATGGCACCATGTTCTCCAGAGATTGGGGAGATAATTATTTTCGCTTCTAATTAAATGTCAGGCTCTATGGTTCAGGCAATTTCTCGTCATTATTCCTTTTTTTTTTTTTTTTTTTTGCATAAGAGATGACACCATCGGCTGTATTTGTACTGAGGTTTCACTGAGTATGTAATCGTTTAGTTTCACCAAACCAAGCCAAATTCTGAAATTATGGTCTCACTATGTAGAAGAAAGAGAGAGAGAAAAAAAAATATATATATATAAATTTAGGGAGCAGGAAGTGATTGGGGAAATCGATTCAGAACTTCTTGTGTGTACAAAAAAACGAGAGGCAAGAAAAAGAATTGACCCCTTATGTTCACCTCTTTTATTCATTGGCTGGTAGACTAGAGCCAAGTGACAAAAATCACCGTGACCTAAATCCGACAACATGACCTCTTTGCAATACACAGCACACCAAACCACTGCAGTCGTTCATTTGAAGTTATAATAATGACAGTTTCATGTACTATTGGCTCATTTCTGTGAGAAGCGCACAGATACCGTTTCATAAATGCTCCTCAGTGCGTCTGTGTGCGTACATGACAAAGTAGAATGACAGTTAATACAACAGCTTATACTGCGTTGTACTTTCACTGTTTTGTATGAGGCATTTCTCATTTGTCTATAAAAAGGCGACTTTCCTTTTACACTCTCTGTCACTCCTAAATAGTTTTCTATTTGTTTGTAGCACTAAGGCTGCTCAAGGACCATAACTCAATAATGTATGCAAAACACGTGTGCAGTGAAAGAGCAGGAAAAAATAGTCTTTTTAAAGATGCCTGACAAGTGGTTTACTGCTCTTGCAGCTTGTATTGCTATTGGGGTTGGTACCAGCAGTAAATTTGTTGTATAGCAGTGTTTTAATGTTTCCTCACTCAAGGTGCTATATGTGACATACATCAATAGAGAAGGTCGCGCATTCCGTGCATACCAATGATTTGAACAACAGCCAACACTGCAGGTTAAAATGCTAGTAAAGTGTTGTGTTAATGGATATGCATTCAATTAATTAGCACTTCTTTTTATTACTGAGTAGGTCCTCAGCTTCTGGCCCTGCGGTATATCCAGAGATTCACAAATGCTAAAGTATGATTGGCAGAGCAAAAGGAGGGGGGGTTCGGCTTTTGAGCAGCAGTTGACTGCCCCAGCTTGACAAAAGGTGTTCAGACCAGGCCAGGCAGCGGAAATGCAATGACCTTTTACAAAGCAGTTAAGGCATTCAGGACAGTTTGTCACACTGACATCAACAGATTGTCTTTTATAGCGAGAAAGTGCATCCACAACAATGCTATAAACACTGAGATTGCAATCTGAGGGCATGCTTTTGCAGATGCAAGCATTTAACAGAGGAAGGGATGTGGTGAAATCGTGTTCAGGAGAGCCCCATTCAACCTGTTTTTAAAGTGCACAAGCAAATACGAATCCTTATTACTGCTGCCAGCAGTGACACCGCCACTATAAAGAATGGAAAAATAAATTGATGGCTTAAAATGATGTTATTAATAATTTGGTGTGAGCACTCAAACCCATGTTCATTTCTTAGTGAGTATATGAATGAAGGACCACAGCCAGATAAGAATATTGGTTATTAAAAAATATGAAAAACACGTTACAGCAATTGACCGAATGGTGGATAAGCTGAACAAATCAGTTCCTGCACTGACAGAGGAGCTTTCAACAGGGAGGCAGAATTGGCATGCTTTCAGATGCATACGAATGCAAGTAGAAAATGGAAATACCTGCGGAGAGTCACACTGGCACTCTAATACCATACAGTATCCAGTCATTCATCAGTGTACAGTCACACATACACACGGGAGCACATACACATACATGCGCACACATACATGGGAGTGCACATACAAACACACAGACACACACGCATAAATGCACGAATACTATGGGGGGCATTTTATGCCAGCGAACTATACTAAAACGCCTTAACCGCGTTGCCTACGCCTGCATAAAGACTGATAAATATGCGTGCGTACAGGCACGCGTATTGCGAGTACACCAAATAATGAAGGGTGACAGATGAGAAGTGTCATGCCACGTGCGAACGCAGCGGACGCCTGTGTGCACGCTCGTCTTAAAGTACAAATTCTTGTTTACTTTATGATGTCGAATTTTCAGTTTAACAGCTGCTTCGCTTCACAATTCAAGCAGTCCATGAATTACCAAGAGACACAGATGACACAGTTTAGGCGATTTCGGTCTACACGTGCACACGTTAAGGATCCTGAAGCGTTGGCTTTAGTACACCAGTGACACACGTGCTAATGCCTATAACGAGTGAACGCCCATAACGGGATGTTGAGGTATAAAATAAATATATAACCTTTTAGTCTTAATTATTTCTCTGTGAATATTCTGGGATTTAGCCTTTTGGTGAGAAGTCTCAGAGGTTACATTTGCCAAGTGATTCTTTAATTTAACGGTGTTTTTTCCACAGCACATAGCCTATAGCTACTCATTTGAATTAATGTATTACTTTATAATTCCTGTACATCTTAACGCCACTATCTGAGGTTTTGCTCATACCTTTTTTCTTAACATTTCATTCATTAAAAACAAGAGTTTGGGTTACAGGAAGTACGTGCCTTTATTTTGACAGACAACACATAACAGACAGACTATCGACACCACATGTGTCTACTAAGTCTAGACCAACACAGTGTCCCAACAGTTGGTGAGATAGTATCGTAATTACAACTCAATATTTACTGACAGTTTATTCTTGTTTTGTTTCATGTATTTTAATTTTACAATTCCCGCTAGCAGACCGGAAGACCCACTGCCCAGATGTTGTCATTTTTGTTCGTCTGAGGTTTTCTTTGAATTAGCCTATGTAGGCTATTTAATATTTCCCGGTATAAAAACATGAAAGTATCCCTGATGGAAGAAAATACCAAAGCTTAATGTTAAGGCCATTCTATTAAATCATTTATCTCTGGAAAATAAATGTTTTTGTCAGGTTTTGATAGCGGAAGAAAGGGAATGAGGTGTGTCCGACTACTAGCTATTTTTACAGAATATATCAAATATCTGCACCGCCGAAGTAGTAATTATATTGTATCTACATCTGTGCTAGGAAAAGGTATAGATGCTAACCCGACATATGACCTATGCAGCGCAATCCCACTAGAGCTATGAAAGCACTCAGATGCCTCCCTCTCTCATTAACTTAACACTGGAACAGGCTACAGCTGATTTTCGGCTGTATCGCTGGAAACGAAGCGCGACATCTGAATGCTTTGCACCACACTAGCAGGATCTCACCGTTATATAGTCTTATTGTTTAGGCTACATCAAAATCTTAGCCTTAGCTATGTTTCACCAATGAAGAGACTACGGTTCAATGTCAGACAACTTCATCCCAATCCTGTCCCTGCTCAGCTCTGACTCTGAGATGGTGAACCACTCTGAGGGAGAAAATGGTCCAATGAAGTGATCTGTGCAAGCTTTAATGATATAGATATATCAATATATAAATCTATATATCAAAATATAGCATTTTGATATAGCCTATGTCATTATTCCCCCCCCCCCTCTCTCTTTCTCTCCCCAAAGATTTGAACGATATCAAATTGATATTTAATGATAGCAACGGTGAAAGGGATTATTAAAATAATTTCAGCTACAAAATATCCTGACAGCTCTGATGGGGCTTTAGGTCCGTCTACATGTTCTGCTTTCTTATAAACAATCCCCGTATGAACCTGTGACTATGTGTAACCGCTGACCTGTGTAGATATGCTGCAGAACATAGAAAATGAATAACTGTCAGGTCCCGATGATCCAGTGTACCTCGTGCGTAAATGCGCACAGCCAGAGCCGTAACCAGGATTTTTTAAATACCAAGGTCCAATAATGCACGTTTATCCTGGAATTATTTATGTGATCTTGCTACAACAACGTTCTGAAAGCTGCATAATTCATTCACTTGTGGTAGAAAACTGGCTGAGGTGCATAAAGCACTGGAAAAAAAAAAACAACTAAGTAAAAGTAGAAATGGAAAGAAGAAAAGCAACAACTGTTTGTTCTCTCCTTGTGCTCTTTAATCAATTTACAGGTGAATGAAAGATACAGTATTCAAAACACGCTCGGGCAGTCTCTACCAGTTAAAAATTTTCAATAACTGATCCTGTTTTGCCATCTAGAGATATAATATCGTAACTGCGTGCATACATTTGCAGCTTCATGTCCACTGGCAGACCCATCTGCACAAAGATACCTGGGCTGCGTTCCAATCTGAAATAAGATACTCCCTTCATTTCTTCCCTCCACTCGAGTGAGCCCTCCAAATGACGTAGCAGGTGAGTAAGCTCTTCCCGAGCGAGGGAGGGCAATAGAGGGGACTTCAGGGGAGGGTTATGGGAAATCGGATTGGAACGACCCTCGCTGCATTTCTTCTGCACTTCGACATTTGTCAACAAGCCAACGGGAAGTTTGTGTTTGCATGGAGCTGACTGAGTTAGTTGCCTGTACGTTTTACCTTTTACAGTTCACGCGGAGGTGCATCGCATGTTAATGGCAAGTAGAAGATGGCGTGCTTGTTTGATTGCTGCGGCATTTGTGACCGTTGCATGGGAAAATAAAGCTGCTTTCATCCCAGATGGGAAACAAATTTTTCGCACAACATTTTGCATCGACTTCAAAGGCAATGACGCGAATACTCGTGTTTCGCTTGCATTCGCATCTTTTGTCTGTCTGTCTGTCTGTCGCGCGAAAAATTTGTTTCGCGTCCAGTGTGCAAGCGAGTTATAGCTCCACAACAGTCCATGCGGATGCTATAGGCTAGCTACAGCAAAAATGAACGTAAAGTAAAAGGCTTAAAAAAACAATGTGAAACCGATGCCTCTCATCCCCAAACTTTGCATATAACTCTGTCATAAATTAAACACTACTCATACACAATTCTTACATTTGTATGGGACTTTCCCTGCCATAATTCCCCCCTTTGCCAGCAGAAGAAAATGGCAGACGTGAAATTTTGATTGAGGGGGAATGCGCAAAGCATTCTGAGCAATATCAAAGCTTGGAGGGAGGTTCGTTGTTGGTTTCATTTGAGGAAGGATAATCGAGAGCTTGAGCAAATGAAAATTCGCCCTTCCCTCCGCAAAACTGGATTGGAACAACCCTACAAGTGGCAGCCATCTTACTTCTGGGATTTTTTTGGGATTCCCCCCTCGATTGGAGGGCGAGTGAACACAACGAAGCAAGAATTTTTTCGGATTGGAACACAGCCCCTGTTGCTCCTCTTGAACATGCAAAATCCTGATAATGAAAACGTAAATTAATTTCATATTTTAATTTGAAACGAGTAACTAAGTCGTTTGAGTAACTTGAGTAAAGTAGCTACAAATTCTCAAAAAAAAAAACAACAAAAAAAACGACTTAAGTACTGCAATGAAGTACATGTACTTCGTTACTATGTACCTTTGAAAACGGTGACGTATTGACCTACACTGCACTATAAGGATGTGGGACATCTCTCTCTCTCTCTCTCTCCCTCTCACTACGCACACACCCACACACACACGGGTGATTTACTGAATAAACGGGCATAGTGAGGGGAAAAATGGGGGAAAAAACGAAAACTCAGGGACAATTAACCGAGGTTCCGAACCTTGGTGTCTTCAATGGTGGTTATACGGCTTCCTCAGTTTCGCACCTGAGCAATGGTACAGTCCCTGATATATCTAGGCATCCCGTTATAGGCGTGCACTGAAATAGCCTAAACTGTGTAATAGATCTCTCTTGGTAATACATGGACTGCTTGAATTGTGAAGCGAAGCAGCGGTTAAACTCAAAACTCGTCATCATAAAGTAAATAATCATTTGTTCATGCACACAGGCGTCCGCTGCGTTCGCGCATGGCACGGTACGAATGACCCCTCGCGGATATGATTTCCACAAACACTACACAGCGTGAGCCCGTACGCTCGTGTAGAATTGTACTTAACAGTAACGCGTGGTCTTCACATCACGTATATGAGGCGTCACGTACCCGTCACGTAGGCGAATGTGCAACAACGCGTGTGCAGCGTCTGCGCGACGCCTACGTGACGCTCATCTGACCATTGAAAGTGAATGGAATTTACACGCACACGTTAGAGGTTTGATGTCATCGCATCGGTGCTGTACACGCGTTTAAGTATTGTTCGCTGGCATAAAATGCCCCCCATACGCACACATGCACACACACACGCGCGCGCTCAACACGCACATATGCCCACACAGGCACATGCTGGGCGTTGGTAGTAGGACGCCAAGAGCAGTGGCCAGAAATAAAAGGAAAAACCAGCAGAGTGCTGAGAGAGTAAAACAGATAGAAATCACGAGACTCGCGCTACCAACGGACCCGACGCCGTCCGTGGGAGAAAACAGGCGAGCTCGAAAAAAATAACAAAAGAAAAGGGAAATAAACCAAAGATTCCCTTACTCACTAACACTTATCCTGTTATGCAGCTAAGATCCTGACAATACTCTCTCTCTCGAGCGCCAAGGAGACAAAGACACTCTAGCAACACCAGCGAGGCAGAACAGGAGGTTAAATAGAGTCCGGGTAACGCCCCCAATTAATGCCAGCTGGCCCAGGAATCCGATGGCGAGCAAAACGATATCATCCTGGACGAGAGTAACAAAAGGAGCTCTCAAAGCTCAAAAACCATGACACATGCACACACACACACACACACACACACACACACACACACACGTATGCACGCACGCACGCACACACACAGGCACAAAAACACGCACATTGTGTCTTCATGTTTTGAGGTGACATCCTATAGACTTGCACTCATTCCCTATCACCTTATGCTTAACTGAACCAGATCTGCATTTTTTTTTTCATGTTTTGAGATGACATCCCATTTACTTACATTCATTCTGTATTCCCATACCCCAACCATAAGCACTCTATGCCTAACCCTAACCCCTACCCTTTACCTCACCCTGTGTGGGGACCATAGAAAGTTCCCATAAGAATGAAGAAATCTAGTATTCAATCACTTGTGGGGAATTTTGGTCCCCAAAAAGAAGGGAATACCCACCCACACACAGACATATAGAATGACTAACAAACAATCATAGACAAATCTTTATTCTTCTCATATATAAAGCAGATATTATAAATAATACATCAAGAAGCATATTGGCTAAAAAAGAAAACACGTGATATCATATGCATGGCTAATTTTTTCAATCCATATTGGTGTAATAAGCTTCAATTACTCAGTAAAAATAAACAAATATTCTCATAAAGTAATGCAATGAGTCTTGTCTCTCTGATGCTCGCAAACAGTGTTATTTTCATACGTGGCGTGGTTGAGATCGGGGCATGTTTAATTGGCTATAGTCTGCTGCTTGTCAGCAGAGTGCATAGGGGACCTGGAGCTTTTGAATGTGAAAAGAAGCAGAGGAGCTTGAGATCAAGGTCACGTACTGAAACAACTTAACTTTCAGAAGCATGCAGTGCTTTGATTAAAGCCTCATAATGGGATTGTGAGCCGCCAAACCTGCAGCAGTCATGCTTTTCTGCTCTGCTCACCTCGAAACGTCAAGCTAGAGCACGGTTTTCTCTTTTCATCCCCTTCTTTTTTAGCCCGCTCACCTTCCCGGACAGCTAACAGACTGATGCTAATGGAACATCACCAGAAATAATTTCTAGGGTCAGATATAAATAGATCTGTTTTCAGGGAATGAGTAGACAATTTCTTGGACAGTGCAGACTGAAAAGTATTGACTGGCAACATTGCAGAATATTTCCAGTTGCCCACTAAAATTAATTAAGTCAAAAAGTGATAGATTTGGCATGGGATATGATAAATTCCCCTGGCTTGCTTGCTAACAGCACAACAAAATGACTCTAAACTGTAATCCCCTCATTTAATCAGAACCACTGCAAATGCAGTACATCTTGAAATGACATTAGAAATCATCTATTTGGTTCTGCTGTTCTGTTGACTAATATGTATACTCAGCAACAAAAATTTAGCAACACCCAAATGTCAAGCAGTGTCGAGAAAAAAAGAAAATATAAAGAAATGGCAAACTATGTTGTCTTCCTAAACAGAACGCATCACGCCAGCACACTAAGTTACAGTGAATCCTGGTCATACATTCATTTCCGCATGCTTTGCATATGATTTTGTTCGATTCGTGGCGCGCGTGAATCATGCAACTTGAATCCCTTTAAAACCAGGTTGACATGGCAGGGATGCTCTTTGTTGAATGCAAAACACTAAAAAGCATAAAATCAAAATTCTGGGTCCTCGCACAGGAATGTCTGAAAATGTCAGACTTGAAGCCAATGACACTTTAAGTGCGGGAATGAGCTTGCGATAAGTTGGGCAGCACTTCAATGTTGACCACAACACCATTTCACCTCCTCAGACTCGTAAGACCCAGACTGGGACCGTTAAAGCAGGGCTGCCATCTCTCTCGCATTTGGCGTGAGAAATGCCTGAGATTCAGTGGCATATTCACATACCTGTGCTGTAGTCAGCAATTACTCAATCAACACAATGCATGTGTTTCACAATTGTTCAAATTGTTTAAATTTTATAAGACCATTTGAAACATCTTTATGAAATTCAATTGCTTCCAACCCCCGAAAAAAAGAAAAGCGTATGAAGGCAGGAGTCATAATTGATTTCTGTGTTACTAATGGTGAAATCCACGGTAACGCATGTGAAACTGATAGAACTGAAACTGATAAAACATGCACAAGGACTTCAATTCCACCAATCTCTTTCAAACGTGCTGGTTGAATGATTGCTGACTACAGCGTGGGGATGTGAATATGCCTCTGAATCTCACGCATTTCTCACACCAAATGCATGAATGTTGGCAGCCCTGTTAAAGACTGCCCACATAGCAGCAGACCACGTAAAATGATAGCACGTGAAGATCGCTTCATCACGTCATCATGATGTAACCGAATGATATGCGGTTTTGAGCTTTTCCTCCAACAAAATACGGCCGGAAAGGTAATTTGTCAAGCAGCGTATTACGACCTAAAGTTACGTTTAGGAGTTAAGCGACCTCTAGCGGTCAGTTACATAACGACAATCTGGTTTCCATCATCAGCGTTGCTGTCAGTAAATCCCTAAACCTAAACCTAATTCTAACCCTACCCTAACCCCAACTCTACTCCTTACCCAAACCGTTATTTTAAGTATAAATATGACTGGAACTGTATTTTGAACTGAAACTGTAACTCTAACAGTACCTTCCTGCTGCCAGTAGGGGCGCGATTTTAGGAAACGCTCCTATGGGTCATAAATCAGAGAAAATGAGAATAATCGGCCTATTTGAGCATATGGTTGGAGGAGAGGTTGGCAGTTTGACAGGCCAATGGGCATCACATTCACACCTGAGGGTAGGTACAGTCTTGTGGAAAACTGGTCAACCCACCCCGATGCATTCTGAGTCACGTTTACTCATCTCATGGATTTGAGTTGCAGCTGTGTTGGACAATCATAGATGTCTAATTGTTCCATGTAATGGTCAAGGCAATTAAATTCACATTTCACTGTTGTTAACTCATTTTTTGTGCATTTACATCAAAGTGTTGCTAAATTTTTGTTGCTGAGTACATATATATATATATATATTTTTTTTTGTTGCTTAAAATGCTTAAAATTTGGGTGTTGATAAATTTCCATTGCCGACCACACATTTATTTTCTGATGCAGTGTATTGACAGGCTCACAATCTTGTTTTGCAGACAGAATGCAGCAACTGCATCTGAGGCTGGCAGCAGGTAATTGGGCCGTATTTTTCAGGGAAGATTGGATTCGTTAGCCAGAGAATATCATGCCTCATCACTCTCTAGCGATGCCTGTTTGTTGCCAAGGTACACTTGAATAGTCTCCCTCTGCCTAAGTTCAGTGCGGACAGGGCTTTTAGACTGGTGTTTGAAAAGTAGCGGCAGCAAGCTATCAGGAGTTATTAAGGAGAATGCTTGCTTGTCTTCTCTTTGGAATTAATAGGCGTAGCAGGAGAATTAAATGTGACTGGTAAATATAAGGCATTCAAACAGAGAGAAAATGGAAAGCATAATTATAAAAACCCTTTACGACGATTCGGGCTGCCAGAGCTACTTAAACAGTGCACAACGACTGTATAAGCATGTATCAAAGCATGTACAATTCACAGCATATTCATTTATTCATGCTATTGTCAGCGTGCTTCAACTGAAACCACAAACACGTGGAAAATTGAGAAGAGATCTATTTTAGACATGCGTGTAAGTAAACACCAAATTATGGGTACATGTTAATGACAGTTCTGGATAATTCAATGGATGAAAGCTGTCATGCAGCTTTACAATCAATCTTTGGACTAATGCAGTGATTTTTGTTCGAGGGGACTGTGTTTATTTTTTACCACAATGGAAATACAGGAATAATTTCAAGATGTTATTTCTGTGAAGGCCTCTAGTGTTTTAAGATTTTGTCTCAGTCTGACAGGGTATCATCATCTTTAGGTACATTATAACATCAATAGCCATCTATGCCATGAAAAATAAAATACTCATGCTCACATCACACTTTGTAGAAAACAAGAGCAAACAAGAAGAAAGAAAGACCAACAATGATAATGCAGAATCAAAAGAGAAAATAAATGATGATGAACCATTTTGCATTGCGATCACAAATTAGCAGAAAAAAAACAATTATTCTATTCATGGAATATCATTTCATCTAGCATTGATCTGCGTTGAGAGTTGGACACACCACACCACACATTCGACTAAAAGACATTAAATCAATGGAAATGTTTCCACAGTTGCAAGCAATTTCTTATGTTGAAATGTCTTTTCTTTCTTTCTTTGTGCCAAGCCTCAGGAGGACAATGTGAGGTAAAGAGTTTTGTTTCACTTTGTTGCCCCTTCAATAAGCCCTCCTATTAATCCCCTGTTGGAGCAAAGTCTAAGGAAAGAGAAAAATAAAGAAATCCTCTGCTAATGCTAAGTGTTAGTTGGTGAAAAAGGACATGACAACATATTATGAGAGAAGTTTTGTGGATGGGTTTGGTAGCAATGTCATAAAAGCCTCAAATGTCATGCTTATCTTAATTTGCTTCTGAAACAAAACCACAAAAAAAAAAGAACAAAAATACTAAATATCACTTTAAAGTACTTACCAATCACCGACTTTCAAATGTTGCTTTCCCACTGCATGGAACTAGCTCTGCTCGACACAGGTTTGGTACCAGGGACTTGTTTTCTATGCAGCATATTACTAGCTCTATTGAAAGTGGGATCAACAATGGAAAATGCCATTATGTCATCTTCAACCCAAAACAAAATAAAACATGACCTTGTGGCACAAACACAGGAACAATGTGGAGGGCCTGGTATTCTTGGTTCTCGATAACCGCATGAATTAATCTGGCTGCTTATCATTTTGCTCTCATTATTTTAACACCATAAGCAGTCATATTCTGCATTTCTGACAGGTGCCTAACTTGCTTACATTTGACTATTAATTGTTGGTGTGTGGCTTTGCACTTGACCACTAAGCATTCGCTACTCCTTTTATTCCTATGGTTATGATAATACAATCATCTTGACTAAGAGTCTCTATCTTGCTATGTGACCTCGAAACGTTCTTTTTTTTTTGTTTGTTTTGTTTTTTTGTGTTACACTAGCAAACAAGAAAGCTAGCTGGTTTGTTGGTTTGGATACGTATCTACCTGTTTGAGTCACATCTTAATGTTTACACTTTAGACTGCGTAAAAGAAAAATTGTACGATTCCACCTTAATGTGGATTATGTTAGGCATTGTGTCAGCTTGTCCTGAGTCGTGCAAATGACGATTCCCTCTGACCAATCAGTGGTCTACACGGCGCATTTTAGTATAGGCTCAGCTTGTTTGAAACCTCAGCTGACATAGTACTGTAAAAAGTATCTGGTACCAGGTGCGATCCAGCTATTGGAAATGCACAAAAAACTGAGTGCATTCTTTGTTGACATTTTTGTTCTGCATAGCGTTGCGATTTGCCATGGATGGCTGACTGACCTGACAGAGGACACATTAAAAGACAGATGGTGTAAAGAGGCAGGACTGCATGTGCTAAACGAGAAGGTGGGAATGGGCATATGGAAGAAATGGGGCCTGTTCGCTGCGCAGCTATTTTCAAAATGAGTGTTGACCGTCAACATCACAAATAAATGCAAAACATATCAGATATTAAATGTGTTTTTATTTTTTGTGTCATAGCATAGAATGGAAAAAAAATAAAACGTAAACTAATAAGGTAAAACAAAGAATGAAAGATGGTAATTAGCATGATGTAGCCTAAAAATAAATTAATAAGTGAACATACCTCTCATACCATCTCCCTATACTACTCTAGTCCTCAGCCTTTCTGAAATTGTCAGTGCATTGGCCAAGGCAAATAATGTTTTTAAAAGCAATGAGAGGAGGTGCTTTGATTGGCAGTAATTGAATCTAGCCCCAAACGCACTCGCTTGTATTCATTCCTCCTCGTCTAGCCACTTTACCCACTGTGCTGCACTGCATCTTTGCTGTGCTGGTCTGCAAAATACTAAAAATAAGAGTGACTTGCTTAGTGCACCAGCAACCATAGACTTGACACTTGTACTTTCCACTTCCATCTAAATATAAAACAGGGCCCAGAGTGAACAGAAAACCAAGGCTTTGTAAAACCTCACAGCAATACCAATGATGGACACAGCAGGAGGTGAAGGTTCAGCGCATACTTCTTAACTGGTATGACCCAAAAGAAAGCATTGATCAACATCTCTGTTCGTTAGAAAAGGGCACTAAAGCATAACATTTAAATTATTCTGATTCCATATTAATAACTACGAATAGAAAATTTTGTTGTAAATGTGTTGAGTTTAGAATAATACTACCATTCTTAGTCTTTTGCTAATTTTACACGATTGCGCTTCCGGACTCACAGAATCGCAAAACCTTAGTTCGGGGAGCCCTGAATTGGTTAGCCAGCAACCACCGTAATATGGGAGTACCTTTCCTTAGTGACAGTTGCGGACCCGAGTCAGCTAGTATGATGCTAGTAGTATCTATCAGGCTCCTGAAGGAGAATTTGACAAGAACCGGCGTCTTAAGCCAAATCTCCAGAGCCAATACCCCGCCCATCCCGTTAGCAGTTGCAATTGGTCCCCGTTCAAACTTAGCACAGCTCCCTAAAACTTCGTCTGTAACCGGCCTCTGACAGTAGGTCTCAGTGAGCACCTGTTTCCCTTAAGTATTTAACTGTAATTTTGGCTAAAGGAACCAAGAAGGATTTAAAAGTCATAAAAACCACTCAAATTACAAGAAGACAATTTATTAATGCAAAAGAAATTTTTATTAAACAGGTAGGCAGGTCCACATAGTAAATATAATTAGTCTGTTACATAATTTAGAATTTCAAAGAATAATTGAATAATTAAAAGTATCTTATTCAACCTGTTTTGGCTACACACGACACACAGAGACTCGTGCGGGAAGTTGTTTGCGATCTTCCATAATTATAGGGGCTACACGCGCACTAACGTACGTGGGGAGAGATCGGATACGATCTATCATAGGGAAAGAGGCTACACATGGCATAGAGATGCACGTGTGGGAAGTCGGCTGCGATCTTCCATAATTAAAAAGGCTACACACGGACCAACATACGCGGAGAAAGATCGGATATGATCTTCCCTGAGTGGATTGTCTCTCTTTGCTTTAATCCAAATTACATCTTTGATCCAAGCGGCATGGCCATAAATTACCTGGAGGGGGGGGGGGGGTCAAATCTGGATTTTGGGTCTCCACCATTTGTAGGAGGCAATAAAACTATTTAGCAGAGAGAGAAGAACAGAATGATTACCTGAGAGGATTCTGACCAATTTTCAGGAGTTTCCAAAAGGGAATGAAGCATAATTTCAATGGGGATGAAACATACTCCACTCTACTCCTTGGATTCCCCGGTGAATAACAAGACCATGTGCAGTTGTCATGAAAAGCTCTTAAACTGGAAGCAATTTTTGTTATGAGCACATAAGAATTGCATCGTAGTATATGGAATATATGAGAAAGGTTTGGCATTACTATAATGTCAGAAAATGTAAACTGATGAGTTAAGGTCCAGTTTCATGAAAGACATGGCCAGGGCAGGGAAGGGAACTGTGATGGTCACCCCCCTTGCATCACCAGAGACCTGCTTATTGTCCCGGGCCCTTATAACTCCCCCAGTCTTCCACAGACACAACCACAAACACTCCACTTCCTTCGACACCACTCAGCAAACATCCTGGGAAGTCAACAACCCCCTCACCCTAAGGAAGGCCTAAAAGCTTATTGTCATGCTGTAGGCCACAAGAGTCCTTTGAGGTTTAGGGTAAGCCTCAGGTCCTGGGCTCCACCAGTTTGTCAGCCTTTTGCCGTGTCCCAGCTGGATTTCCTGTCTTACAGTTCATCGTATACTGATTGCAGTTCCTTATTTATGGGTAATATTCAAGTTAAATCCTGACTTTGATCAGGACTGTAATAAAGGAGGGCATTTGGAGAATATGTGTGTGTGTGTGTGTGTGTGTGTGTGTGTGTGTGTGTGTGTGTGTGTGTGTGCGTGTGTGTGTGTGCGTGTGTGTGTGTGTGTGTGTGTGTGTGGTGGTGGTGGGGGGTGGGGTTAAGTGTGTGAGTGAGAGAGACAGAGAGCTTTGAGTGACAGCTAAGCTTTGTTACTGGGCAGAAGCTTGTTCAAACAAATATAGTTTTATAGAGCAACAACTTTGTTTTGAATAAAGCTCCGAGGAGATCTGGAAGGAAACGCTGTTTTGAAAAGTACATGCTGTCTTATAGAAGTTTAAAAGCTTTGTGTCTTTATTATTTATGTATTCATATATTTATTTTGAAGAGAGGCCTTGCTTGGTTTGCAGAATTAAAAGAGCAACTTTGGCACACCTTTGTGTTGAGCAAAAACCTATTAAGAGTTTGTTCTGCCATTACAAAAAACGTGCAGAAATACAAGATAAAAGGAAACTTCAGCTCATGGCTTCTGTTGTCAACAATGTCCCATTTCTTTTCCAGGACCAAAACTTGGGAGGGAAAAAAAAAATATTACACAAAATATATTATACAAATATATCGCTTGATCAACAGAAAAGCATGGAAGCTGTGACTCAGTCCTCGCCACCATTTCTATTCAAATAGTTGAAGTAATTAATTTTGCTGATGTGAAAGCTCATATGAGAAAAGAAAGTAATATATTAGAGGGGTGCTGAATAGAACTGCTGTCTGTACATTGTTACAACATTATACTAAGCGATAAATTAAGGCAAAATAAAGAAAAAAAAATAATTATGAATACGAAGAAGGTTGAGATAATGCATTTAAAATGTGTTAGTAAATATTGTGTCAGCTACTGTACTGAAATGCTATTTGTTTTATTAATTCTTATATATTTATTCATTCCAGTAAACAAATCCCTAATCTCTTTAAAGCATCTTTGCCGACAATCAGGAGATTTCCAAATTCCAAATTAATGAGATCCCCAGTGGGCGCTGGTGTCTTGATCATATTTATTTTTGAATAAAGGAATATACAGTAATTTATACATGACAAATGGCATCCTTCATCTTAAGCTTTCCAAATTACCGACACTACTTTAGAATATATGGATTCAGAACATACATGGTTGATAATGAATTGAGCAAAAAGTTGCAGTGAGTAAAAAGCCATTAATTGATAACAAATGATTATCATAATCATGTGCACACGCAATGTTTAATATACATACTCAGTTCATTAACATTACCCTGGACTATGAAAGTTCCTAATAGAGACGTATGAATCCAATATACATCAATAGAGTCTCATATATCAAAAATAACGCACTGTATGGATACGTTTTACGCTTTTCCTCATTGCCATTGTTTGATTTGAAATTCAGACAACTAAAGCCGACTTTGATAACAATCCCAATACGCCATAATATACTATTTAGAGTTCCTTTTAGTTTGGGAATGGTTCACTGGGATTCATGCTTCACATAAAAACACCTATACTTCACATTGCATGGTGAGCTGCAGATCGCATGAAACGCTGTTCACACAACTTAAATTCAACATATACAGCACTTACAGTCCCTCCTTCTACATACCCTTGCTAAATATTTAAACCCCCATAGCAGGATAAAGTACTCCATAATTTATGGAGTGTACTTGCCGTGTTGAGTTGAAACCACTGCCTGGTGTTTCATGTATTGAAGTCCTGCATTCTGTTTGTAACATGAGAGAGAATTGGGTATGGCCCGCGCATAACATAATGGTGGGCTGCATGCGGAAATAAAACACCAGGTATGGGAGCAACAGCACACGGTGCTGTAGTTTCATGGCTGCCAAAACTTAGAGGACAGTGTCTTCTCCTGTGACTCGCCCATATTCCGGAACACATCGTTGAATTTTCAAGCAACATACCCTAATGGCAAAATGACCATATTAGCTGTTGGTTTCCATCCCTAAGATACAATGCAGAACGCAGTTTTTGATACCTCCCATCACATTGTTTCTTCAGTTACTGTAATATTGGCACCATGTCCTCAAAAATAAAGGTGAAGGAAAACATTGTGGCTTAGGTATAAGTTACTATTTACTAATGGTTACGGTTTGGGTGAGTTTAAGGTTAATATGGTTCAGGGTTAGGGTGCAGTGATGATGGTTTTTAAAAGACAGTCATAGCTTGCAGTTTATAATGTTAAACTTACATAAGCAAGAACCCAACACTGGCCTCCTGTGGGGAAGTCTGTTGTTTTGTTGTCATAATCATCTGGCCTCCTCTCTCCGCACGTTTTCTCACTATATAACAATGTCATCTGATGTCATCCTTTGCTCTGCAATGACCTAAGTCTTAAACTTGATCATTTTTGGTTGCTTGTATTTATGCCCTGTTCTTCTAAGGACCGGATCGTTCAAAGACGACCTTGGATCAAAAGTACATTTTTTGCATTGAAATGGCTAAAGCACATTTTCTAAAAGTTCATTAAATTGTAAAACTTTTATTTTTTTTTTCACGCCAGAAAACAATTACGCTTATAATATGACACCATCAGATACCAGTGTTTGCGCTGCAGATGAAACGCATCTGTTATTAATTCGTTTTCCAATCAACGTAAAACTTCATTTCAAATCTACTGCAGTTCAGAACGCATGTCCACATTTTAAGTCTCCAACATTTTTCCAATAAAAATCTGCTGAAAGATTGGTTTGACTGGAATGTGTGTCATATTTCAGGAAGTTGTTTGGGCTCTGTTTTCCCTTTCATGATGTTTATAAGCTGAATTTGGTACTGCTCACTTTGATAAGCAGTCTCCAAACAATCATGGTCATTAACACCAGCCAAGATAGAGTCCCTTGCTCTGTCTTGAATCATTGTCAATGAGCAACAGAAAGGCATAAATACATCGCTTTTTTCGCAGACTCTGCTTTAGGCCAAGTCATTAAATGTTATCCAAACAGTGGCTTGGGTTTCTGATATTTTACAAAGCATAATCATTATATACACATTATGAAATCATTTGTTCCTGTTCTTAGTATTATTAGCATTATTTATAGTCCAGTTGGTAAATTAAGCCTTATCTATTTTGTGAGGTAACCTGCTGCAGGCAGAATTGTGATTTTTTTTTTCTTCCTTTTTTCGCTGTCAGTGCTTTTCTTCCAGCTTAAGCAGCATGCTTATCTTGCTGGAAATTAACGTATGAGACTGACTGATGCTAGAACACATACAAATAATACATTTTTTGTTTTTTTTTTAATGATAAAAGGCTGAGTTGTTGTTGGCCAGTGAATCAGAAATCCATTGAACTATTTTGACTTAAACGGCTGCAATTGTTGAACAAGGCTCGCCTTGATAGTACCGACAATACCCAGGCAAAGAGACTTAATCAAGAAAAATAGCTAGCTTTTGTTAACTGCTGCCTGAGACGGAAGCAATTCATATCTATTACAATTTTATTTGGTCACAGATGGGGTAGATTTCGGATAGCAGAGCATCACGTGATTTAAACAACAACAAAAACCAATATTTTTTTATTCCAATATTTTAAACACCCATCCCTATTAGTTGACTCATGTTGCAGCCACCACTGACGTTAAAGGCATGGTCGTGTGCTTGTGCAGTCACCTAAAGACTATGTTGTCAGCTAAGGCTGTTTTCCATGACACCAGAGCTTAGAGGTTGAGCTAACACGACATGAAAACGAAGGAGGGACGACATGTGTACCTGTGCGTGCAGACGAACAAACAGCGATCGGTATATTCCTGTTCAGTTTATCCTGACAAGTGAATACAATATTTTTTGCTAAGTAAAGTTTCGAGAGTAGAGAAATAAGATTTTATCTCATCTGATGTAAAAGGTAGTGAAAGACTCAAATTCCAGATAAAGGGTTAGAGTAAGCCATTTTTTAAAGATACGGCTTCATTTTTGCCCATGGGTTCTCCTGTAAACATAAAAAAAAAGATGGAGCCAGTGCACATCATCTGGGCCAACCCTGCGGGTGTTCAGGCTTTGTAACCTCAATGAAGATTACTTCATCAGTACACAGTGGGCTCCAGAAATATTGACACCCCTGACTAGAAATACACTAAAATACTATAAACATACACATTATAGAGATAACGTCAAAATGCCAGTCTGCATTTCCAAAAGTGCTGGTCAGGTTTTATTTTTTATTTATTTATTTAATTAATTTATTTATTTTTTGTCTTATCATTGATTGTTGATGAAGTATTACTCTGAAGACTTCCTCTTACAGGTGTAAACGAGTCCCCAATAGCAATCATTCAGTCTTTTGAGACATGAGAAGAAAAGGAAAATAAAATTCATATTAATCTTAATGTTAAATTTCTATTTCTTGTACATTTTTGAAAGCAGTTTATAGAGTTGGTTGATCAGTGACAGCCTCTATCCTCAGATACGATGTCAAAACATTTGTTCCTACTGGATCAAGGCCAAAAAGATGCTCAGTCTCTGTTTCTTCATTTCATCGTGTTTTTGTCCAAAACTCTGTCAATTGTGCTGCATTCGTGTCTGCTTTTTGTTCAACAATAAGAAGAAGTCTCCTGTCATTGGTATTTTGACATCATGGGCTCTAAATTCATTGACCAGGCGCAGGCGCGGCGAATGAGGGGAGCGCTGCGCCAACGGGGTGTATCCAGGCATATTTTGCAATTTCGTGCCCGGCGCAAGTACTCCTTTATCCCGCCTCTGTCCCTCCTGCTGGCGCAAGTGGCAAATAGGGAGGAGAGAAGGCGTAAGTGGATTGAACACAGTCGAGTCAACTCTTCACCAATCAAATGAGCTCCTCTACTCACCTTTAAAATGTTGGCATAAAGAAGCTTCTGTCCTATATATGTATGATTCATTAATGTTGCATTTTACTTTGCTGCTTCAGGCATGTTTTCTGCACCGCTTACATCTATATTAAGCATTACGAATATGAGTTAGCTGGCTAGCTAGGGCATTCGTGAATTAATACCATTAGTAGACTTGAATGGAATTTCAAAACGAAACTACGTCAGATCATTCAGACTTATGAAGTTGGAATGAAATACGACAGTTGCTCATTTTTTTCTTCTGCCTGCATCATTGGGAAGAGGAACGATAGATAGTATGTTCCTATTATTACACCCTGTTGCTGCTTAAAATTTTGGGATTAACGTGCATGGACAACAATGCAAGACGCATTACACATTTATTTTCAATATGTGATCTTAACTCGGTACGAGATCATAGCAATCAGGCTGTATTCCCCCACTAAAAACGATATAACCTAAGTGACAATACTAGTATTAAGCCGCTTGCACACTGGACGCGAAACAAATTTTTCGCACGACAGATTACATTCAATGCAAGTCAATGCAAAGACGCATGATTTGCGTGTATTCTCATCTTTGCATTGACTTTGAATGTAATCAGTCGTGCGAAAAATTCATTTTGCGTCCGTTGTGAAAGCAGCTGAAGGACACATACCCACAATCATGCACCCACATGCACAAATCTTTCTCTCTCTCTCTCTCTTTGATCTTACATCAGGACAATCGATAAAGGCACTATAATTTATGAGCTTATTCAGATAGTTACATTAAATAGTGGTTGCTGTTATTATTAATGCATTGAAATATGCCTGACATTCTGGAAACCTGCCTGTGAGGTCTCGGTGACTTGTGCGCACTGTGCGCCGGTCAGCCAAATTACCAACCAGGTAAACCAGGTTGGAGCTGTCGAGCTCTCTGCGCACTTTCAGCGAACCCTTTTCCACAATGTTGTCACTGCGTCATGATGAATATGTGACCACCTCCCCCTACGAGGCCGCCACATCCAACTCTGCGCACGTCCGTCAACCAAATCGCCAAAGTGGCTGCGCACGGTGTTGCACCGCACTAAATTACCACTGTGCGGTCTGCACCGGACAAAATTACCACTGCGTGGGCTGCGCCACCCTGCACCACCCTGAACCACCCTGCGCTGCGCCGAGAAATTAGAGCCCCATGTAATTAAGACCATGTGACCTAAACACTTACATCCTGGACATTTGTCTTTTTTCCATTGGAGACAAAGGACTACTGTGGTTCTTATAAATGATGCATTATTTTCAGACCATTACAGAAACTCCAAAAGCACAAATCACCATCAGGTGCGAACACTTCTCCTAATTAAGGTAAAACAAGAAATAAAATGCTTCTTCTTGATGTGAAATTGCATTCAGTCAAACTCATGCGAAAGCGTGGATGCATTGTGGTATTAGAATTATAAGGTTCCAGCTGACAACATTTATTTATTTTTAAATTTGGCATCTCTAATTCCACAAACTGTCTTCAAGCATGCTCTTGTGTGACTCATGCTGCCATCTCAGGAGAGCGAAGGCAGATCGTGGCTCTGTTTCGAAGCACGTGGCTGTCGGCTTTTTTACCATCTCTCCTCAGAACTTAGCAAGCTCAGAATGAGGGCCGAGGAAACTCAAACATGAGCTAAGCTTTGGATTTTACTGACGAGTGCCAGGCTGGCCGGCAGGAGGTGCAAACAAACAAAGCTAACCCAGACTATCTGTATCCCTCCCATATCTCGGCAGTGCAAAGTCAATCATGTCCGGCTCTGAAAAGGCTGCCGGCTACAGCTGGCGCTGGCATCACTTGGACTTGAAGCCGTGTCATGGTGGTCACTACTGCATCATGGTGGCAATTTTTAAATCAAGACTCAGAGGCTGTGTTTTAAAAATATTAAAGTACGGGTATGCAAAATATCCTTAAAACTTAGGGTGCCCAATTCCATCAAGTGCTGTTCGGGTCTCTCTATGCTGCAGTTGAATGAGGGCAAACCATTCAAAACCAAGCTGGAGATTTGATTCCAGTTTTCTGTTTTTCTTTCTTTGGACAAAATTGATCACTGCTTTGGCACTCAAATTTGAAAGATTAAAAATGAACATTTTATACTTTCTTCGATGTAACAGCAATGGTGAAACGAATAACATTAATGACCACATATTTATGGAATGTTAAGTAAGAAATAAGTTGGTTCGCAAACAACTTGAGGCTATCTTGCCATCTTGCTGGTACCACAAGTAATGTACAGGATATGTTCTTTTGCTGGTAAGTTTTAAATAAAATCGATGTTAAAGATAGTCATGTTTGTATGCTCATTGTCTGAATGCGTTAGCTACAACATTAATCACCTTGCTTACTAAGTGCTTGCTTCAGCTCAAATGAGCCTTCATCAGGGTTGAGACCGTTGGTCTTCACATTTTAACCTTTCTGTACTTGGCCATGTTCATTTAATAAAGGCCTTTTTGACTAAATAGAGTTGCCATGGTATTTTTCAAAATTTATCAGTTTTGTGGCACACTCACCAAAGAGCACCTGTTTGTTTGTTTGTTTTTTTTTCTTATTATTTTTCACTCCAAGATCCACATAGTACTCCCTCACCCCTTGTCTTTACATGCGGTAGTGTTTATCTGACAGATTAATGATAGCCTAATTGCTATTAAGGCTGGCTAGTGAAGTCATCAAATTCACTTTCTGTGGTAACGTATACATGGCTACTGCTTTGATGTGCATGATGCACATAACACAGGAATACCCAATTTTTTTTTAAAGATTATAAGAGTAGGACTGCTCATACAGATAATCTTAATGGGATGGGAGAGACTCTACTCAGACCATTTGTACACGGAGGAGATGGGAGCGTAACACTGAGAGGACATTATACGCATAAATGCATGTGTTTAGCCATTTATGTCAAATACAAAAACACAGACAGCTCCAGAACATCAATGATGGGCCGTCATAGTTCACCATGGGTGAGAGGCCTTTCCTTACATCTCTATTTCAATGCAAAACATGCTAACTATGACCAAATTTTGGATTCATCAAAAGTATATCTCATTAATTCACGTGCGTCGACTCTGCCGCCGTATCTGCATCTGTAGACACATTCTTGTGGAGGCTCTACAGGCTGTAATTTTTGACTGATTTCTTTCATATTTAGTATGGATATGTGTTGTCCTCCACTTATGATACCTATCAATTTCGGTTGCCATGGCAGTTTTGTATTGGCCGAATAATATGCAAATTAGTGGCAAAACAGAGATTTCCTTGTGGATGCAGTACAGGCTGCAATTCTTCACCAATACTTTCATATTCGGTAAGGACATGTGTTACACTCCACTTATGACACCTATCAATTTCAGTTGCCATTGCAGCAGTATTGGCTGCGTACTATGCAAAGTAGTAGCAAAACAGAGATTTCCTTGTGGACACTCTACAGGCTGTAATTTTTGACAGATTACTTTCATATGTGGTGTGGGCACGTGTTTCATTTCACTTATGACACCTGTCAATTTTTGCTGCCATGGCGACATTATTGGCCGAATAATGTGCAAATTTTTGCTGACATATACACTCTTACTCGTGGACGCAGTACAGGCTGCAATTTTGGACCGATTTTTTTAAATCGGATATGGACATGTGATATACTTCGCTTATAACTCCTATTGATTTTGGTTGCCATGGCTACAGTATTGGCCGAATAATGCACAAAAAAGCAGGCTTTCAGGGGCTACACCCATGCGGTAGCAGCCGACCAGACTGTCTAGTTTCCATTGGTAAATATTTTCCTGGTAGAATGGTATCCCTGAGCACTGATGGCTAAAAGGTTTCATGACTAATTATGTGGCAGGGATTGACTAGATGAACAACATCCTTGAAGCTGCTGATGAAAAATGTAAACATATTCAATGGTTTGTTGCTTCTTCTCAACTGATGAGCAGGGTTTATGTATCCTCAAGTGCATTCCTGTTTATTGTGATGAATATATAATATCTCAGCAATCTACTTTTGATTCCTTGCCCGGGGATTAATTGGCTTTTTATCCCAGCTATTGGAAAGGTTAATTAAAATGGCACTATAGGGTCACTGGCATCCATAATCAGGTCCATGTGGCTTTCTCTTGCCTTTAAATCTTGTTTTATTTTAATCTGTCCATTTGACATTTCGAAATGCGTATTGACAAACAATGTCATTTCACCCTTGCATAATTGAATAAATCAGAAAACACCAACACGAAGAAGTCAAAACAGGAACTGTACGACCGAAGTAGCTCTGATGAAGGCCAAAATCAATGTCTGGGAACCAAAGGACAGCCAGATTTCTGATGACGGCAGCAGCAGTGATCGACCCCTGCATGTCCACTCCACAGCTGTTACCACAGTTTTCTGAGTGTCACCCAATCACTGAAGAAAGGCCTCCACTTTCGTGCAGTTTCAAGTGGGATGGGGAAGGGGAATTGTTTAGGTTGTGAGTTGAATTCAGGCTTGTGAAAATGAAATACAATAAAACTTGAATAAAACCAAAACTGACTTGTTGGTGGGCACATTCAGCTGTAATCATGGTGTCCCTTGTTGTTTCAAGAAGTGTTACAGCTTTCGGTGGGGTTGGACATCTACATTATACTCATAGTTTATGACCATTTCTTCAGCTCAAATGAGCTCAATAAGGCATCCTTTATGTCCCTGGATGTCAGCAGGGGCGTGTTCAGGGGTAGAAACAGAATCAGTTGTGTGCATAAGGAAACGAAACTTTAACACATGAGGAGGAATGAATGTTACCTCCAATCAAACTATTCTGTCTCTCTCTAAAAATGATCAAAACCAGGTACACTGGGAGGTGGGTTGTGTACGAGAACTCACAGTTGAGAGAATAACAGGGCGCTTTGATTCAGACTGTTGACAGCAGTGTGCTGGAGTCTGCAGACTGTTAACTGCTATAACTTCACAGCAGCAGTGATCAAACTAACTAAATGTATTTATTGCTCATGTATTTTCAGCCTTCACAAACTGCAATAGTGCTAGAACAATTATGAGCAGTGGCACGGAACATTTCTCTCCCACTCAAGACCCAACAAAAGAGAGAACAGAGGGATTAAAACTTGGAAAGTCATATTTTCTCCAAAATTTAACCAGTTAGTCTTGACCAACAAAGAGTAAAGCTGCTAAATTATCATCTAAATTCGATCAGGAGTATTCAGCGCGGCTATTTGTGACCCATTATAAGACATTTGCCCTTTAAAAATTATTATTATTATATATAGAGGCAATCACAACTTCTCTGCAATGAGGTGCCTTAACCGAATGAGCCAACCTGTTAGCCCCTACATTCCTTTTTGTTAACATTACTGGCGTCTAAGATGTGCACCTTTTAAAATCCAGTTGGTCAAATATTACCTTCAATGAGCATTCAGGAATGTTGAGTGTATGTCGAGGATGGCCTAAAACTAATTGGCATTTTAAAGGAGGACTATACTGACCTACACGTTTTGACTTAATCTTATAGTAATTAACTCTAACATAATATCCACAGTCGATTTTTTGTCAATACATACCCCCTGTTCTTTTAAATGACCATTAATTAGCCGGAATTGCTGTTTCCAGGAGGCCGCCATTAACGCTATGAGTGGCATGAGAAGTTGCGAGATCATAACGTTACTGCGGCTGCCACATGCAATCATGTGCATGATGCATGCAATGTCAAAATGTCTGAATACATGGATATCCGTGAATATCCGTGAATCTTCTTCTATTATTAAATAAAAAATGTTTAAAATTTGCGGCACGGATTTGCCTGAACATGCTTGCCCAGTCTTCGGTGCATTTGTCCATTGCTTGCAATGCAAAAATAATTTCTTTCTCGCATTCACGTTTGATGCGCTTCACACGTTTTCTACTTTGCGAATTTTTTTTGATGCTTGAAAATCAGGGCCATCTTAACATGATTTCATTATTAAGAAATCTATTTTGATAATAAGTGAAAGTTTTCAGAGGAGAGGTGAAATTCAGAGGTCTGCTATTTATTCAGATTAGACATTATTTCAGTCTAACACGGTAGCCTGGTTTGGTTTGTCTGCTTCTCATTATCTCTTCTAAATCATTATTGGCTCGATTCTGGTTTTGATTGGTCAGTTGGCTGAATAAATGGCTTGATTACAAGTTAGGTAAAGAATAGGGGAATTGATTTAAGGTGAGCAAATTATGCCAAGCTGTCCAGCCTCGCTAGTAATTATCAGACTTCAAATTGCACTCTTGTTTCCGGAAGCATTTCAAACGGCCTCCGATGTTAGTTCACCTCTAAATTAAAGTTGTCGGATAGAAAAAGGTAATAATAAAGCTTGTCTGTGTGCCCCACAGAGGAAGCGGGAGTATATCGGTCATTCAACAATCTCAATGCAGGACCGCAGGACAACGGACATTCATGGCGCTGGCAGCCACACTGATGTCACGATTAGGGGCGCCCCAAGCGGATCGAGGGTGAATTTTCGTCTGCTGTGGTGAAAATGGCGCGGTCCACAAGTTTTGTAAAATAGCTCATAAAAATTAAAGAAATCGCAAAATCGCAAAAGAAAACAAAGTCGTAGGAGCTTTTTTCATGATATATTGAAATAATAACACCCAACTTTCTCGGCCATGATAGTCCTCCTTTAAGTCAGATGAGGAAAAAATAGTGTGCAGATCAACTAAAATCCCAAAGAATACCTGTGCTGAAATACTGCTGAAAAGTGCTCTATTCCATCTGCTTGTCAACCCCCCCCCCTGCCTTATTCTCCATGCCCTGCCCTCCGGCAGCAGCAGGTCTGCTCAACTGTAAATCACTGCATTAACAACGTCTAGTAAACTAGTCTACTGTTTGTGGCCCATTGACTAAAGTATTTGTCAAACACTGAAGAAGAGTTCCAAAATTTTGAGAAATAAAAAAAGCTGGTTTCCCAGCAAAATTAGTAACAGTTATTACTCAGTAGAAAATATTTTTGGACCTGGAAGTGTTGCATACATTTTCAAATAGCATGTCCTATGAGCAGAATGCGTGAAAATTTCCCAGCAGAAAGAAAAAGAAACAACGCGAATAAGCCCACTCGGACCCATTTTGTGATGTGATTAAATCATAAAAAAAGCAAGCAGGGACTTTTAAGTTCTTGGAAAGGCGATATCAAGTGTCCAGTGTATGTCATTATTGATTGATGTATGATGTTCAGCAGTAGGGAGTGAAATGCTCTAAAATTCCATGTAAGGGCAATTATTCTCAGCAGTCATTCCTACACAGACTATGTCAATATGAAGGATGGATGACAAATCCACCATTAATGCTCCATATTATTTAGTAGCAGAAATATACATACCTTTTTACCTAGCAGTGTCATTACATACTGTGCGCTATTTAAGAATCACACTCACATTTTTCCATCTGTCCTTAACAACTACAGCCAGGGAGATAGATTTCTCATTTCAAATTTTCTCAAAAATCAGAATACGCTGCAATCCGCCGCAATACAAAAAAAAAAAAAAGATATGTTCTGTTGAGATGTGTGATGGAAAAAATACAACCATTTCTCCAGGCTGTAAACAAGCAATCAAGCAGCACTCTTCCAAAATGGATGCAGCGATGAGCAGCATTTTTAGACAGCAAACAAAAACACACAAAACCAATGCTTTTACAGGTGACAAGGTGATGCCCGGGTCCAGAGAAAGCCAGATCAATATTTTTGTTCCCGAGAAATGTTGGTACACCATGCATGTCTAATGGGGGCTGGAAATAGATAAGAAAACATCACTCAGCCTTGAAATGGGAGGTTTCTGTCATTATCTGGTCTTTATACTGAGTATCGTGGGTCACCTTTAAATGTGACCGGAGGACAGCAGTTTGCCATCTCCATAAATATGGGCGAGGCGCATACATTCTCGGAAAATATCCCCTTCCACAACAGCAGAGCAGGGGGAGGGGGATAAATAAATAAATAACAGAGGCATGAGCTTGGGAAGGTCCAGTGAAGCTGTGATTATTAATGATCTGATTTACCACAAACACGCATCTGTGTATGTTAATGGATGACCAGCTGCTGAACTGTGGACCTACTGAGCCGTCACATCAATTCAGTCATAAAAACAAAGAGGATATATTTCAATAAATAAATAAAAATGAGATCTGGAGCCATGCTTTCCACTGGGATGTGAAAGGAATTCTGGATTAGGCGGATCAGGCGATAAATGTCACCGCTGCCTTCTAGGAGTATAGCATAATCCTACTAAACAATGTTGCTTATTCTGCTTTTGAGAATAATTACTTTTTAACAATGAATTTTAATCATTTAGCAGATGCTCAAATCAGCAGCAAGCATCCAGCCTATACTATGCCAAACTGAGGCAGGTATCTTATACAGAGTGCTTGTCATACTGCACTTTTTCAGAGGAGAGAAGTGAAACATTTTGACTGGTACACTAAATAAATCAAACCGAAATTCCTTCTTGGTTCACACGGTATGAAGGGCCTTTTCAGACCAGTTCTAGGGGCTTAAACCACAATCCTTCCACGATTTTTTTCCCTCCTTTTTTTCTTGGCCGAAACCATCACCCTAAAAATGCACTGTTTTCACCGGTGATTAATTTGGGGGGTTTTAAATCTCCAAAAATCTTTTTAAAAATCTTTAATATTTATAATTATCATATCTAGTAATTGCGTAATTAGTTCAGTTTACCAACTCATCCATAAGCAGTTAATTCATGCATTCAGCATTGACAAATAGACACAATGATATTTATGGCATCTGAGCTCTGACCAAGACAAACCTGACAGCCTGCAGGAGAAGAGAGCAGGGAGTGCCAGGATATCCCCCCCATCGAGGAAATTCAGTGCCCTGAAGTACACGTTTGGCTGGAGATGGGATGTTAACTTGCAGCAGGCAAAAGTGATGCAGTAGCAGTCAATGTTACTGTTTTTCAGCTGAAGCGGAGCAGGGGACCACCTTAAATAATCTATCCTATGTTGTCTGCCTGAACTAGGCCGACCTCATTTAAGTGTTTATCTCTTCAGAACTCCAGTTTCGATCAAAAATTAGTCCTTGGTGAGAAAGTGTATTGTAGGGGAATATATCTGAAAAAGTAGATTAAATGCAGTACATTGTTCTCAAAAACAGATATGAATCCTATTCAGAATATTATTTCAAGACTGGCCTAAATTCAAAAACTTTGTGCTTTAAACTTATATTCATTGTTGTCATATCCAATGTGCCAGGTGTACAGAGTCAAAAATCATAAGTAAAACTAAGTACAAATTCTTCTGGACAGCGTTGCAGCTCTCTTTACTCAACTACTTCAATGATTACCCTGTTCAGTTTCATATAATTGACGTGGTAAGCATATTTGAGAGCGTGCAATTGTAGTAAGTGTAGAAAGTTGGCTTTAATTTTCTTTCTCAAGGGAGAATAAAAAAAACTCTTTGGTACCTTAGAAACACCAGACGTCTTGGAAAAATGTTCTTCCTGGCAGTCTAGTCCTTCAGGTACATTTTTAAACCAAGCTCCTGACTTTTGTGGGTCACCAAGCGTACAGTCACTTTTAAGAGAAAAGTTAAGCGTTAACTCATACATCACCAAATGTCCTAAGGCTATCGCTAAGGGAGAATACAGAACCACGACCCTTGCTTTTCAGACACTAATAGGCACTACAAGGTTGCAATCAGTGCATCAAATTCATGAAACCATAGATGTCAGCATCTTGTCCTTGAGGGCCACAGTAAGAGCATTTTCATCCTATTGTTTTTATTTTATTGTTTTATTTATTTATTTTTGCTTCCTGTCTGACTGCTGGGACATTAAAAAGAATGCATGTCAGAGTCACTGGGATTGTGTGGGTAACTGGTGGGTTATAATATTGAATTTAATCTTTACAAATGTATTCATTCATAATAACTTGAGTAAGCAGAGCATGCAAGGAGTCAAAGCTACCTACTGTATGTAGCTCGTCGGCTAGCTGTTTCATGCGGCTGTTTAAATTAAATTAATAAAAATGTAAAATTTGCATCTGATATAAAAGGTTATTGTGAATAAATATTTGCAGTGGTCTGAAACTTCAATGGATTGTTTGCTATCAGCCACTGAACCACTGCATAAACGGCTGGCTTCCGATTAGCCAGACCTTTTGTGAAACGCCCACTAGCAGCCAGTGGCGATCAGTTACAGCGACTTTCGCGCCATGGCAGTGAGTTCCTTCCATTACCCTTCTGTTTGGACTGCAGAGTGATATGATCAGTTTGAGAGCAAAAAATAAATGATCAGCATTTTATTCTCAGCTGTACTGTGTGGCATTTAGTGCTCTTTTTGTGTTGTCCTCATGGGCATTTTAATAGTGCCACTAATCGGGCTAAAATTGTCCAGATTTATTTATTTTTTTGTTGTTGAAATATTCTCTTTTCGGATGGATTATAATCATTACTAAATACTCACATTTTCTTGGCAGTAATTTCATTCTTTTTTCCGTTCATCAGCAAACATCATAGCACATTTTATTCACATCATTTACTTTTCATTTCACTCAACCAAATGCATGTCAGCCCAAATGTTTGTCCTCTCTAATGTTGTTGTATGCCTCCTCCTCTGCATAAAGCGCTGTGAATCTTACCCCCTTTTGCAATGATCTGTGTGCTTTTGAGTGTGTGTGGGTGTGTGTGAGTGTGTGTGTGTCATATATACTGTTTGGGTGTTTTGAGAAAGTATATATAAGTGTGCATGCGTAATCTTCAGACTAAAAGCAAACCTGCCACCCTGGGCAGAGCCTAAGGATATTGGTACTGGATGAGAAAGCACAAATGAAGCTCAAATAAACTCACTTTGACTGAACCTGCAATCTGGATGAAAGGCTGCATGTAAACCACATTTTTTCTCTCCTCCTTCTATCCCATTCACTTTCTCCACTTAGTTCTATTTCTTGTCATATTTTCACTTTCCGCAAAAATATCTGGTTTACCACAGAGACTAGATCGGACCCGCAACAGTTTACCTTGGCTTATCCATCTGTCCCCATGGAAACGAGCACACAAGTTATTCTACAGTACGTTCATGGCTAAAGTGCTGCTGTGAGAGACTGGCATCTAAGCAGCAATGCAAATAGCCTCTCAGGGTCAAAAACACTTGAATGCGTCTGTTCACAGACAGAGCTTCTGGAAAACCTCACACCAATAAACAGGAAATACTTTTATTATACAGTTGTTTCAGTTTTTTTTTTTCCCCCGCATTGTATTGTCATCATGCAACCCAAATTTTATGAAAAATTGGAATGGTATGCAAATACAATGTGTTATATATACATGTACATGTAGGCAGAATAGTCCAGTGTACTGTGGAACAGACTAGGAAATTCTATATATTTCTCAATTATTCTGGAAAATTCTAGTTACAACTGGATTGCACTGGCACAAGAATAGAAGTGACTACATATGTATGGAAGGTTCTCAAGCAAGACAGATATCTTTGGTGTATAAATACTTGTGGACTTGAATCTTAGATTTAGTTGTTCTTGGACACGTTGGACACGCTGCAGCATTTTTTTTTTCCCCAGGAAATTTTGGATTCAGTCAAGCCTATGATTCTAATTCTACTCTGTCGGCCACGCTTGCTTTTTTTATCCAAAACTACAAGTGACAGAAATTCTTGGACTTTCTTAGATATCTCCTAAAAATCATTTAATAAAAATTCCTGGATCCAGATGGTGATTTGGATCACAACTAAAATGCGATGGATTGTTCTTTGGGTCTTGGTCCACACTTCTATAAAAAAAAATGCCGTTTGAGAGATATTGTCCATATAAACAAACACTGGCAAACACTGAGAAACACAAGACAACACTGAGGATGCTCAAAACTCACTTCCATGGCACCTAACAGTTTGTTAATTTTAACTTGAACATCTGTTCAAGTTACTGTTTGTCATCAACCATTGGATGATACTTGCACCGCATTCATTGAGGCGGTCTGGTTGAAATCAAAGATTTTCATTGCTATGGAAATATTTGTATCATCAAAACAGCTTGTCCAATTTTTAAGAAACTTTGGGATTTTGGTTGAAATGTGGGATTTTGGGCCTGGGTTGAAATGTGCCCCATGTTGCAAATCCATGTCGGTGGAACAAAAACAATGGGGTAATTTTGCTTTCTGAACCTGGATTGTCCACCTTTGGTTGATCATTACACATACATGTGATCACAGCAAGTGGGCACATTGCACAATTTCGGTTACAACTTTATAAACTCAGTTGTCTGTAACACCCTTTTGTCTCTATGAAGATCCATGGATTCATTTTCAGAAAAAATAATTCTCATAGCCTACAACAGTGGTTATCAGTGCTATTCTTTTTTATATTTAAAACCATATTTTAGTAATTTTACAAACCCCAGTTCCAATGAAGTTGGGATGTTGTGTAAAACATGAATAAAAACAGAATGCAATGATTTGGAAATCTCATAAACCCACATGACTTGGTCAGTAAATAAGAGCCTTGTGTATGTGGTCTGTGATGGTGTCCGGCATTTATATTGTATGTTTTTTGTTGGACCCCCTTGAAAATAAGATGGTTCATCTCAAGGAGCTATCCATTAATAAACTTTCTAACTTTTATTCACAATAGAGCATGGACAACATATCTGATGTTGAAAGTGAGACATTTTACCATTTCATGAAAAATTTTTGCTCATTTTGAATTTGATGGTAGTAACACATATCAAAAAAGTTGGGACATGGGCAACGAAAGGCGACAAAAGTAAAAGGTATTAATAAAAAGCAGCTGGAGGAGCATTTTCCAACTAATTAGGTTAATTGGCTACCGGTCAGTAACATGACTGTGTATAGAAAGCGCATTTTAAAGAGGCGGCAAAATATGGAACCATACAGGCATGATGTCATCATGTGACACATTATGAGGTAATGACCATTGCAGTTGCACATAGTTTCATTTCAATTGGACAAATGGTTCCAAAGATATGGCAAAAATTTTTATGAAATGGTGAAATGTCTCATTTTCAACATCTGATATGTTCTACTGTGAATAAAATGTGGGTTTTTGAAATTCGCAAATCATTCTGTTTTTATTCACATTTTACACAACGTGTGAAACTTCACTGGAATTGGGGCTTGTACATTTTTCCCAAACTAGGCTCATTGCGGGGACTTATACCACATACAGTCATTTTACATATTTTTCTTTTTTTCTTTTTTATAACGCTAGATACAGTTTCAAATGGAATGCAAAGACATGACACAAAACAAAACAAGGAGGGAAAAAAGGTTGACCGGCAAAGACAGTACAGTACAAGTAAAATATTAGTGATTGGTTACAAACCGCTTATTCTAAGAAAGATCTAACTGCAGAAAAAACTGCAGTGTTTCTCTCAAAATTAGGAACAGGGCTACCAGAAAGCTTAAATTTTTTTTTAGATAAACTCAAAGAAGAACACATATTGCCTGTGATTGACTCAACAGAGGTAAGTAGTTGAGAGCGCTGAGCAGCAAAACGAGGGCACATCAAGAGAAAATGTTATGCGTCCTCTCTAGAAACACCCCAGGCACACGATGCAGAAGAGCTGCAATTGATCAAGTGCAAATAATAATTTAAGCTGCAATGACCAAGTCTAAGCCTAGTATGCAAAATAGACAAGTAGTGATCGCCTTCATACAAAAAATAACTTATTGCAGGCTGGTGTATAGAAAAGAGGAACATCTTGCAAGGCTTGCAAGGTTTCATTTTTTTGTTTCTCTCTGAATGTGGCCATAAATACAGGCAAACTACAGATACAGATGAAGCTAAATATCGCCACATTCAGAAAGAAACGAAAAATTGAAACTGAAACCAAAGGAGTTGTTACGTTACCATACATAAGAGGCGTCACAGAGCGGATTCAAGGGGTCATGAGAAAATTCCACATCAACACCCCAGTAAAACCATACATAAAATTACGACAACTGCTGGTACACCCGAAAGACCAAATTGACAACTGTAACAAATGTGTCGTCATATACAAAATCCCTTGCCGGTCTTGCCATAAAACATACATTGGGGAAACAGGTAGACCTTTTCACAGACGTAAAAAAAGAACACCTAAAAGAATGCGAGAAAGAGACAACAGTAAGACAGACACGCTCAGGTAAAAGAACAAGCACTGCAGGTAAACCTTAAATCAGCAATCACAGACCATTGCAAGAGGGGAAATCATATTATGGACTGGGACAAGGCCAAAGTCATCTGCACTCAGAACAACCGACATGAACACTGGATCATGGAGGCAGTTGAAATCAGGAAGCGGGCCCACAGGACTATGAACCGGGACGAGGGGGCATACATGCTTTCCCACACCTGGAGTGCCATCTTGGAGGAGCGGCCGGATAGCAGGAGGCGTGGCCGCCCTGTCAAATCTGTCAGGGCGGCCACGCCTCGCTAACATCAGCTGATAAGACACGTCACTCGTAACAGCAGTGACTCTTCTGAAGAAGACGGGAGTATCCTGTTGAAACATGTCAAGTAGGATAAAACCTTTTCTGTCTGAAAATAAGAACGTCAACGCTAACTCTCAAATTTCTTGAAAGAACAGCATTTATTTGTGCACAAATACAATATCATGACACTCATGTAAAAAATATCTTGCACAGCAGAGTGTCAACAAACTTATAAGAGGAGTAAGTGACTTCCTATTGTTTGAGTAGAGACAATGCTAAGAACGGGTTGAAAATCCAACAGAGCCTGAAATTTTAAATGAATAGAGAGGACCCTATCAGTCTTTGAGACAGCAGCAATTCTAAAGCCAATTCTTACATGTAACACATCAAGTGTATAACCTAATAAAAACTCAACCTTTGATAACTGTAATGGTAACACCAGTATTACAGGTGAACACTGTCCATACAGTCATTGCCAAAACTTTTTGCACACCGTTTGATGAGAAATATTTTTCAAATTGAATAATTTGGATGAGAGTGGAAGAAATAATTTTGTCAAATGACACGTAACTGTTTCCCATACAATCAATGCTCAAAAGTGCTGTTGAGTATCATATCAGTTTGCAATAAATGACTGAAGTACGTGAATATGACATTTTACTTCAGCCAAGATGTTCCCATAAAATTATTTTCAGTGAGTAAAATTCAATACTTTACTCGGTATTCATTGTGTAACAGTATTTAAATTTGTCAAGGGTCAGTTTCTGTGGTGCAGTAAAAGGTTTTGTATTTGCAAATTTCATGCACTTTGCAATATCATTCAAAAACCTTTGGCCATGACTATAATGTGGAGAAGTCTTCAGACAAATCAAAACTTCCAACTCACTGAGAGACCTATTTTAGAGCACAGTCAGAAAATGCTGTACTTGACACTCATTTCTTTTGAGCAGGCTTTTTGTCCATCAAACTCCAGGAATAGCCTCGGAAATACCTCAAAGGTAAACTTCAACTGCTTGGGATAGCTGATGTTAAGGGCATATATTATGCCCATCAGCAAAGCACAGGATCTGGCAACATCAATCCCTTCCAAGATTTTGGTTCCCTCAACGAAAATGGATGCAATTATCCATAATTACAACCAATTATGGCACTCTTCATCACCTGCATCATAAGGTCTGCCTCAAGCTCCTCCATGTCCTTATAGAAGAAATGAATAGGTATTGGGGTGTTGGAGAAAAAGGTAAATGCATAATTTAATAGTAACCCAAGAAAAACATCCAAACTAAATGAAGACGCTATAAAGAGCACAAGGGTCATTCCATGGAAATTCAAAAAGTGCCTCCCACCTGACCCCCTCAGAATCAGCTTATTTTTTTCTACAATATCTTCTGCATATTCAGTGAGGTCATGCAAAATCTTTCTTTCAAACTATGGATATTTTCTGAGTTATAGCTCCTCAAAGTTCAAACGAGTAGGTCAAAATTTGGCACTTTTTTTCCCCACAATTTTTGAGCCGCATAACTTCATTCCTAATAGAGATAGCTGCATGAATTTTTCAGGGCTGAAAAACACACTTGGGCTCTGTTCAAACCTGCAACCAAGTCCATATGACATCCATCTCAGGTGTCACAAACCTAAGCCAAAATTTGGCTTTTCTTCAACACAATTTTTTCCGTAACCAACTTTGGGCATCAATATCTTGGGGAAAATAAAAGTGTTAACAGCAAAACTGCAGCAGTTTAATGTCTGTGACATAGTGGTTAATACAATTTCTGGCAGTTGAAAGCTCTCATTCTTAGCTCCATTTGGAGACCAGGCTCATCTTGGAACCATGATTCCTTCTGTGTCAAAATTATTTTGTAAAATGGGCTGATATTGAAATTGCAACCATGATAATCCTCAGGGAGTAAACACTATGTAGATTGTACCCGGTACATTAAGTGTCAACTTGAAAATATGAAAATCTGCTCTCAGACGGACTTCATGGCTCTTAACTACACGTCAGCTTCACAGTCTCATGTTGTCCAGCCGGCAAGCTTTACCTCCCAATTTATGCTGATGTCAGCAGCAGCATGTCCAGGGTTTTCCTAGCTGCTCATCATGAGCCCGTGAAGCTGATTTGCTGCTGAGAGCCACGCAGTCAGCCTGAGCCCAAATTTTCATATTTTCAAGAGTCAAGACTTAACATACTGGTTACAATGTACATAGTAGTCACTCACGGAGGATGATCATGGCTGTAATTCCTTAAAAATAGAATAGAATCTTCAATTTTATCTCAAAATATGCCTATTTTAGATCATTTTGACACAGAAGGAATCATGGCTAGAAGATGAGCCTGGTCTCAATTTGGAGCTAAAAATGAGAGCTTTCATCTGCCAGAACTCATTTTAACCAGTCACTCATCCTGAAACGCACTTTAATTTTTCTGAGTTATCTGGAAACATCCGACACATCCAGGATACCAATGCTTGTTCTATTCCACTGTGTCACAGACATTAAACTGGTGCTGTTTTGCTTTGAACTTTCATTTTCCTCAAGATATTGATGTTCAAAGTTGGTAAAAGAAAAAAATTTGCTGAAGACAAAACAGATTTTGGCTTAGAATTGTGACACCTGAAATGGATGTCAAATGGACTTGGTTGCAGATTTGAAAAGACCTCAAGTGTCTTTTTTCATCCCTGAAACATCCATGTGGCTATCTCTAGTAGGAATGAAATTAGGAGGCTCAAAAATGCTGGGAAAAAACCGACATAAATGAAAGAAAAGAGGCAAATCTGGACCTACCTGGATGTACTTTGAGGAGCTATAACTCAGAAAATGTTCGTAGTACGGATGTATAATTTTCATGGCCTCACTGAATATGCAAAAAATATTGTAGAAAAAAACTCAGCCAATTCTGAAGGGGTCAGGTGGAAATTTTTTCTGAATTGGTTGATTTTATATCGAATGACCCACAACGAACATTCAAACAACATTTTTGTGACTTGGGTCAACATCAAAAGAAGTCACTGATTAAAGGTTCAAGTTAAAGGGTACTGAATTACTTACACTGTTCTCTTTGAAAAGGTCCTCTTTCTTCTCTCCAAGACACAAAACAAGGCAGTGAATGGCAGCTTCTCTGCGCCACTGAACTGTTTTGTTCTGCTTAATGACAAAATTATACCAAGGGTTCACTAAAAATCAAGTCCACAAGCACCTGAATGATGGCAATTTATCTGAAGAAATTACTTTGAATAAACTGCAATTTAAAACGAAGTTTAATTAATAAGCATACTGTTATGATTCTGCCTTGTCTACCATGTTTGTTATGATTCTGCTCTGTTCTGTACATGTTTTGCTGTGCCTTGATTCCATGCCCTGTTTTGTTTCTGTTTGATTCTGTATTTTCTGCCATATTACACTCCCGCAGTTATACTCCAGTCCATGTTTTGTGTCATACCATGCATTGCACTTTGTCTCCCCCTGTCTGGTCTTTTGTCATGTGATCATGTGTGCCACACTTTCGGGTGATTCTATGGTTTCTGGAATTTCTGGGAGCCATTCCTTCCAATTTCGTTTACTTGCTTTTCTACAAAATTTTACTAACAATACTAACAATTTGTGGTTTTAGTTAAACTTTCTAACCAAGACTAACATGGTTTATAGTACTAACTTACTAACAAGCACTAGGGATTGTATAGCTGCACATTACTAATTGACTAACAAGCTCTCAGCACTCGCTCTGCTCTAGTCTCCGCCCCTTACCTTCGCTCGAATTACTTTGCTGTGCTTCAACAGAATTTCTGCACCTTGCTAATCATTGTTCTGCCTCACTCTGTGCACGATAGAACTCCCTTACCGGAGCATAATGTTTGTCAGTAGGCTGTCTTTGTGATCCCTGTCCGCGTTTTGGCTTTTGCTAATTTCTTGTAATTAGGAACTTCCTCATGTTCATTCCTTTGTAATTAGTCTGATCCAGTTCACCTGTTTCCCTTTGTAGCATGTGACTTCCCGTTTGTCTATTTGAGCAGTCTTTTCACAGCCAGCTCATTGTCAGAATGTTTCCCTTGGTTTGCCTGTGCTACACTTGTTTTCGCCTTGTATTCTTTGTGATTCACTTCCGACTGGACCGCCCATGTTTTACGATTTTGGCTCTGTTTTGGATTTCTGTCTGCATCTATGTATCAAACCCTTTTTTGCCTGACCACGAGTGATGTTTGCTGCCCTGGTTATGACTTGGATTTTGCCCTTTGGATTTAGATTTTTGGATTGTGGACTCTCTACCGTTGCCTCCTGCTCTGAGGGGGTTTGCCCCCTTCCATAATAAAATAAAATTTTACTGCACTGCTTGGTTCTCGTGTCTGGTTCCAGATCGCTACCTCACACACAACTCAAGAAGAATGTCCTTAATCTGCCTGATCCTCAGTCCTGCAGCTCCTCCCTTTGACTGGACTACAGTCATCAGCTTCGGGGTGCATTGGTCAAGCTTGGCCATAAAGGTCGATTCAAGGCTCACTGTTGTCACCCTCTTGAATTCTTCATTTATCTGTAGGGAACACAAGAGAAATGATTTGAGAGAACTCTATACAGTATTAAGCCATTGTACAAAAATTATACAAAAAAAACTTTTCAAATGTAAGAATAAAGTTTTACCTGTGTTGAATCAAAAAGGGCAGGCCATCGCTTCATGAACTCACTGATGGCAGGGGCCTCATTAACTATTTCCTGTCTGCGAAGTGAACGTCTTCAACATTTTGTCAGCCACCACCTTGGAGTTATCCTTCATCGCTTCATTTAGGAGCTCCACTCTTTCTTTTTCCAAACTTTCAGTAGTTTCACCTGGAGCATGAGGAGGTAGGTAATTTACTTCAGCCTTCCTTGGTTTTTTCACATTCTTTGCAGGAGTCTTCTCATGTCCCGCCTTCCTCTTGAGTGAATTCTCCTCAAGTTCAGGACAGCCAAGACCACGGAGTTTGGATCTGAAGTTGTTCATCTTGTATTTCAGACGCTGTATGCACCCATAACACCCGTTAAAGGACCCTGGCTCTTTGAGGCAGGGATGGTTTTGAACAAGGGCCTCTCCATCTTGACTTATCTGGAGACTTGATAAGCGGTGTGCTCATAAATAACCTCTGCTAGCTTTCCAAGAAAGTCTGGGAGAAGTGAGATGAGGTCCTTAGAACTGAGAAGACTCCCTTACTTACTGAAGCTTTCATTGGCTTATTGAAGTTGAATATCCGTGTTGGAAGCAAAGCAAGGAATTATAAATTCAGAGGGCCAACGCTGTGAACGGTGGCCGGGGCCATCTTCAGCTGATGAGACAGGAAGTGCGTCACTGGACAATCCAGATGAAGAGGTTTCTTCAGGAGACTAATATGAAGGCTGGTCAAAAGGCTGAAAACCATCAGTCATATTTGTGAGATCAGTCAAGGTGAAAGTTACTGCAGGGGGCTCCATTATGTACACAATCTTGATTGAGTCCTTATCTTTGATGTCAGTTGTTGAACACAGTGAGAAACACTCATTACCAAAATCGACATCTTTATAGTGCAGACTGAAGTCCCCACAAATCCCAAATGTAGCCCGAATGACTGAGTGAAGTTCATACACTGTCCCAGGGATTCCAGATGGTTGTGTCAGTTTCTGGACATCATGATCCGCAAGGACCACTCGGAGTTGGGCTGGTTGTGACATTAAAAGCGATCTGTAAGAGAAATATGTTTCACATAATTCTGTAATTTGTAGTGTCAGCAAAATGGTTCAGACAAACTTTAATAAGCTCTGTGCCTGAAGGCTAATTACTATGCTAAACCAACTATGGTGTATTTTGTTACGTTTCTCATGTTCTCCCTCTTACTCAGAACGTTTTGGCTCAGTGCTCCCCGCTTGCCTCGGTGGCCATGCTCCCTTATGGATTTTTCCTTTACGTATTGCCGGAAATGGAAATAACTATAATAGGGAATTACTTCTTTAAAAAATAAAAATTGGTGATGCAGCAGGATGAGCTTGACTCTGGCACAGATTTTGGCAACAAACTTTGGTGAGGAGGAGAAAAGGCTGAAAAAAGCAGCATTGGCTGCTCCACACCAGTTCATGTCATTACGTCTCAAAGTCTCCAGAAAGAGCACCTTAGTATTAGGACTGTCAAAAGGTTCTAAAATTGCATGGTGCAAATTCACTCTACAATGACTTGAACATACACTGGGGTCCAAAATTATTGGGACACCCTCTCTTTTCCCATGCTAACGGACTCATTTTAAAGTTTTCCTGTTGTGAATTCTTGGTGGCAACTAGAAATAAATCTGAATTAATATGTCAGCAATAGGTACAAGATTTGTTTATTATTTTATACACATGTATGGTACCGCAGATTATGGGGTTATTCAAAAGTTTATGTGCACACATTTTTCTCCCATTGACTTACCATGGTCCGCAAATAGTATTTCACATATGAAGCGTATCTCTCATCAAGGCAATGTTATAGTCAAGTTTCGGATTAGAAATGGTCAAATGTAAGTTATTCATGGAATGGAATAATAGATAATAGAATAATAGAATAACCTATATCCACTATCATAATATAAAAAAAAACAAAGGCTGAACGGACTTGTTACAATGGGGAAAGATAGGATTGTCCCAAAAATTTTGGACCCCAGTGTATGACACAAATTTGGTAACCATCTATGGCACATAAATGTAGCACGTTAGAGTCATAATGCTTTTTCCACTAAGCATGAAAGATGATAGAGGGAACGTGACTGATAGCTCGACTGGTTCTAGGACTTTCACTGTGTTTGTTTTCTCAAGCACGTAGCTCCTCGGATGTTCAATTGACTTAGGCATTTCAGTAAGAATCCAATGGCCCCCTTCACAACCACGGTCTGGATCAACTCGCCAAGATCATCCCACTGGTGAATTTGGTGCCACTGTATCACACACTATTAGCCATTTGGACATGTGTCACACCAGGGAACTTAGCCTGCGGTGCTTTCTGGATATCCTCACTTAGCACAGAAACATCCACTGTAGACAGTGCTGTGGTCTGCAGAGGAGGTCTGACAACACTGGAATCATGTAGGTTATAAGCGACCATTAACTGATCCTTCATGGACAGTGACAGCAGAATATTTTGATAGCTGTGAGTATGCCTGACAACAAAAAAAGCTGTGTTTCGCTTCAAACTGCATAGTCCAAAGTGACACCAGTGGACCGTAAGCTCTGATAAGTTCTGAATAATGTTCCAGAAAATTATGTTTTGGGATCAGCTTTTCCTGTGGGAAAACCTGGAGAATGTAAGTAGCGAATTGTCTCCTCTGTATGGACTTGACACACACCAAGCTCAACAATGTCTTTGAGCACAAGAAGCACTTCCTACGCTGGGTCACCCTCAGTGAGTTTTGATCCAACCATCAGTAGTAGGAGACGCGACAAAGTCCAATTCTCACGGGCATATCCTCCAATACTTCTCAGCAAAATTCAGAGGGACAAGCTGTGGTGCATCAGTCATGTCAGACCATTTATAGGGGAATTCTTTGATGCATTTGTTTAGCTCTTCAAGGGTGAAACACTAACTCTGAATGAACACTCTGTGGCACAGAGCCATTTCTTGGGGCACTATATACCTTCAAAGAGATCATGCAACAGATCAGTCTAAACATCAAAATATTTCAGTTTTCCTGTCAGTGCACACTGGCTCTTCACTCCATTCACATGAGTTAAACCAGCAGTCTCCTGTGCAGCCTGAATATGTAGCGTGTGCTGTTCTTCAGTTCTGGGTGGGGATGTCCCTGTTCTCACTTCTCCTGTTTGAAACTGTGATCGCTCACCCAGACAAAATCTACAGATGTATGAACAGGAAAAGCTCTCAACAAATCCCCCCATAGAATGGGCCACGAGATTACCTGTTACAACAGAAAAAACGGTCCCTCTGCCCAATGCTGTAACATACAATCCTTCCCCCTCTAAGACCACAAGATCTTTGAGCAGTGGCTCCAATACAGTGCTGTAACCAAATTTCTTCATATCCTCAGCCTTGCACAGAATTGCTAAGAAGATTGAGGTCAGTGGAGATTGGCGCACTGAGGGGGTATCAGCTAATACCCAATAGACAGCTGTGATCTTGTGTTTTTTCCTCAATGTACCAAGAGGATTGCATATCTCAAAGTCATCCACATAGAGAATGAGAGCAATGCAAAGATCATTGCCTGAAAACAACTCATTGGTTTTGTAGTGAGTGCCATCACGAAATGACTTGTACATCCTACACTGATCTTCTCCCTCACACAAGATCAAACCCTGGATATCTTTCCTGCGCAAAATCTGAAGTAATGACTTCAGAATGGAGACATTCTGGAAGCTATTCTTCTCCCTACTGAGAACATACTCAATGGGTTCCACCACTTCAATGTTGACAATTTATTGCTCAAATTTAAGATTCAAAATCAAATCACATATTAAGTACTATATGTCAAGATGTGTTTGGTGTGAGATAGCCTAATGTTAACTAAACTGTAAATAGGTTAGATAACTATCACATGAAAGCAGGATGGTGTGGAGCTGTGTCATACACTGAACCTTCCTGTGGCACCAAAATACAGCCTATGCCCCAAACAGTAAAATTATTTGACAAATTACATGCTTTGCAAACAAAACCTACGGTTTACTTGCAAAATACAACAAATGAAGGAAGCCTACTATGATTTGGTTAAATATATAGCCATTTCTTGTCCTTCATTATTCTCCCGTGTAGGCTAACAATATTTAGCTTCACGTTGGTGGATGTCTTGTTCTCGTTTTGTACTCTAGTGGAACATTGCAAAATATTTGTGCAAGAACAACAAATAAAGAACAGAACTGCTGAACTGTTAACGCATAAAATGACCCCCACAATTTTAGATTAAGAGTGTCAGACAATGGCAGGTTTACAAAAAGCGAATTAGCGCGCAGTGTCTAACTTTCGTGTCTACCAGCATTCACCACAGCCACAAAATGAAGAGCGCGTAGCTAATCATATCACAATTGGGGGAAAAATGCCCACATCGTGAAAGCCAAAAAGAAAATATGTAACCGTAATAATAGTAGCGGCTCTTTGTCAGTTAAAAAAGGCCCTCTGGAACCTCACCTTTCAATTCTTAATAACAAAAACCTCTCGCAGGTTTCTTGCCGATTAGCAGCAGTTCAGACTAATTGGTCGAAGTCAATGGCAGATGTCTGTTTTTAATAGCACGGTTATACGTTGAACCACAAAACTGAGTCTTTTTCCTCCGCACATATATGATGACGTGAAATATCACTATGTCTTTATAAATTCAGCGCACAAGCAGCGCGTGAAACGAGGTTAGGCACGATGCACAAAGGAATTGAAGTTGTAAGCATGGCAAAAATGAATGCTGCAAAGTCAGCGAACATTCTGGATTTGTAATTTATTTTGTTAATTTATTGCATTAATTGCCATCCTTAAAATGCCAAATGAATAACATAAATCTTTCCAATAGGCAATCGCTTTTTCAATATAATTTCTCATTCATTGGTCAAGTACCCTATTTGTGTTGGCGGTTCAGTCAATAAATAGTTTGATTGTTAATAGACAAATTTAAAAGGGAACAGCTTGAGGGTGATCGGTAAAGGGTGATACAGAGGGCCTTCTGAACATCTGATGGCACGCCACTGTGTAATAACCGCCCACCTTATTTGAGAAAGAACGCCCTTTGTGTTGCTTGCATTTTCCTCAGTCTGCAGCTATTCAAACTTGTCCAGGCATGTGATGTGGGCGGGGAAATTCGAAGGATAGAAAAATTAAGTTGTCAACAAATGTAATTAAGTTAACAGGATGTGAATTTTGTTCTTTATTGTTGTGTCCAAGATTTTAAGTTCACCTGACCCATGATAGTGTGTTAAAACAATAGTTGCAAGTGTGGTGTCAACCGAACTCAACAAAATGACAAATAAAAATAAACAGTCTGACAATATCATAGAACTCTTTTTCTTTTTTTTACTCGCAACAATACATGTACTTAAGCACTGGCTAAAGGCCCCCTGAAGTACTTTTTAGAGTGCATGCATGTCTTTAAATTTACACAGGAATCGCTCTAGTTGACAGATTGCTGAAGAGGTTTTGTGATATTCCTTGCGTGTATTGTATATGATAGGAAATATGTGGCTATGGACTCCTGCCTGAGCAAGTCTTCGGGAGTTTCTAGAGTGAGGAGTGAATATGAGGAGTATGAATGTTCCAGAGTTTGGATGCTGCACAGCTGAGGGCTCGGTCAGATGCCCTAGGAGGGGATAGAGCCTAAAGAGAGAGTGCACAGTGAGCTGAAAGGAGAATAGTCCTGTCAAAGGTCAGGGAGGTGTGCAAGAAGTAATGAATGGGTCTGTACATGAGTTGGAGAATTTTGAACTGGATTCCAAATTTGACAGGGCCAGAGGAGTTTGTGGGGAATTTAAGGTGACGTGGTCATCAACCCAAAAATATTAATTACCTATTTGGTATTTTGGAATCCCTTTTTGCTTCTTTTTAGTAAATAATTCAGAAATTAACACAAAAAAAGCTTCTTTACCAGCCTTTCAATGGGCAGGTCACAGCTATTTACCCCCAAATAAAAGAAAATTTACCATTGCAAGCAAAGTGGAAAACCAAAGCAATCAAAGATTGCAAGCATCTGCCATAGCTGAAAAGCTGAACAATATCCCAATTGTAAATATCCAGCAACAAAACTCCATATTTTTGACTTATTTTATGTAGCAGGAATCTACATCATCTCAGCAATAATTCAGTGGTGATATGCGGCCTCTAACTCTATTGGTTCCTTTACAGTAGTGATATGGGTACGCACCCCAATTTAACCTAAGGTGGGTCCATTAATCCAGAACGATATTAGGATCCAGATCAGTTTGTGATACTTTCTTTACATCATTCAGACAATGCAAGATAATGCCTCTCTCCAAGTTTTCCTGATTTCCAATCATTATTTATTTATGAAGATGCAACTAAAAATGTCAAATGTTTCCCCTCTCTCGCAGCAGCAAAGAATCCTCCAAAATGTCATCACTTCCAAGTCGGGCCAAGATCCACCTCTGGTAAATTTCCCATGTAAATCTGTGTATTAGTTTTTGTGTCATTCTGCCAATCAACCAAGAAGCACAATCATCCATCCATCCGTCCATTATCTTTACTGCTTCTTCCTCACTAGGGTCGCGGAGGGAGCTGGAGCGTATCCAAATTGACTTAGGATGAAAGGCAGGGACACACCCTGGACTGATCGCCAATTTTTTGTTGGGCACACACACCATTCACGTCCCAGCCACTCACTCACTCATGCCTATGGGCAATTTAGAGTCTCCAATTAGCCTAACATGCATGTCTTTGGACTGTTGGAGGAAACTGGAGGACCCAGAGGAAGCTCACAAGCCAATGAAAGCAACTGATCAAATAACCTCTTTGGCAGTGGTTAAAAAAAAAAAAACACACACGTTTTTGAGCAGCATGATTTCTCACCACGCCTCAGACACTGTTTATGCCCCATTACATTTAGAATTCCGAGAATTCATTCTGCATCAAATGCTCTGGTGTAAAATGGAGTAGAAAATAAAAACAGCCAATAAAATGGGGCTAACTGGCTGGATTGCCGTCACTAACTATGGATAAGAGGCTATTCATTCATTCCGTTAGTGGATGAGAGCAAGGTTCTTTGAGATCGCTCTTGTATTTTCATGGACAAGTCACAACATAAGAGAGAATTTTTGCTCATCCAGTACAGGCCTTTGGCAAAACCAATATTTTAAGAACAAGATCAGATATTATGTTGCATAGTTCTGCCTCCAAGTATGAGAAATTCAAAAGATTAACATTCCTTTAACAAACCCTTTATGAGCGCACTGTTGTGCTCAGTCACTTGCCTTATTAGTTTTCACATTGAGAGAGTCAGGAAGGAATTGGCAGGAGAGAAAATGCGCCCTAATTACATATTCATAATTATATAGGCTTCTTTCAACTTGTTACTAAGCACTGAATTGCCTTTTTTTCAACAGGGGGAAAATGCATATATTCAGCATAGCAGATATTACTTCCCGCACTGTGGTTGAGACAGATTAATTGGAAAAAATACACACTGCTTTGCAATACAAAAGCATGAGCCTTGCAGCGGTGGCCCATTGAGACACGCGTATGGGAAGGGACTCAAGAACAGTGTACGACCTGCCGCATTATATAGAGCACATTCAAAGCTCTCTTCTGCCTGATGCACACCACAGGCCTGACATTTTGATGTATTGTTTTTGAGAGATTCTCTGCCTTACAGTACACCTTATGTTAATTTAATTCAAATATAACAAATGGCCGCATGCACTAGGGCCAGACAAACTGCAGTGAGGCTGGGTCTATTGTGTTAGGGCCTTCATGGCTGAGAACAGGTCACAAAAATGGACATCACTGATGCTTCATCACTGAATGCAAAGATATCAATCGCATGCAATATCATAAATTAACTGTGTACAGTTTTGCAGATAAAGCTAGTCGCTATATGTCTGGAGGATCTGGGAACATGACAACATTTATGATAGGATTGGTGCTCTTAATATCAACCAATCAATCAAGGAGGTTTACTTAATCATTACTATCCTGATTATATCATTCATTTCAAAAGTAAATGTTCTTAGTAAGCAGCAAATGGAATGTACCGCACATTTAACCCTTAAAGTGCTCATCACTGCGAAAGTCACACAAGTTACAAAATACAGCATACGAAGGGAAATTTCAGATTTGAGCTTTCAAAAGGTCAACAATTTTGTCCATTTTTAGTCGGCGGATTAGTTGGCAATGACCTTCAGAAGAGTTCGCAGGTACCTGTGAGTCATTCCGAGGGTCATTTGTCAACTAAATAATGAATGACTAACTTTTGGAAGGGTGAGTAAAAAGTAAATACTTTAAGGGTTCACAGAGAAGCTAACCCATGATCTTTGAGGCATATCAGCTAAAATAATTCAGCTTAAGGTCATTGGCTATGGCGTAAAACATTAGTACCTCCAGCTTCGGTTCGAATCACCAACTTAAAACCACTAACTCCATTATCTCTGAGGAAAGATATTAGCTTGAAATTGGGGGCAAGAGGACCCACCAAGCCCTGAACTTGGACATTTTTCATATTCCATAATACTTGTTTTGAATCCAAAACTGTGGCTGACCCTTTGTGGTAACAGTGCAGATGGAAAGATCCCGAGAATTGCAAGTGACCCTAGTGCATTCTTACAACACAAAACCGCTCTGAAACAGGGTTTCATTGTCACTAGAAAAAGTGAACAGAATTTTTTTTTGGATTTATGGAGGCCCAGTTAGTCCCTCTGGACAAAAATATGTATCTCTAATTGTTCCCGGGCTCTGTTAGCTAACAACAATTGCAATGTTTGAACTTGAGAATGTTGGATTCAGCTTCCGTTTCTGGCCTAACTATTGAAGGCACTATTGAATATTTATATTTGGCATGGACATTCAGAATATACTGTAATTATGTCTTCGACAGCACTGAACATCACTGAGTTTCCTTGACATGTATAAGAAGCAGTAAGATTTCAGATTGTCTGTGTTTGGAGGACTCGAAATCACAATCGAGGATAAATGATTTCTTGAGGCTTAGTTCCTGTAGAAGCTTTTAGTGCACTTCTTCAGTTTGTCAGATCTTCTGTGCGTACATATGGCTTTCATATGACCACTGAGCAAAGTGCTTGCTTCTTTTCTGCAGTCTTTATATTTTTCAATTAGCATCACCATCAACCTTATTTTAAAATACAGTAAATTAGTAGATCTGTTTGCCTGTTCTGAAAGGCAGTAATGAAGGGTTGTACTAAATACAACAAAAAAGAAGTAATGACTAACCAACAAAAGATTCATCTTTGAAAGATGAATAAATTATCTTTACATCTGAGTTACTTTGCAGATGCTTTTGTCTAGAGTGACTTAAGGAGGTAAATAATATTAGCTTCACTCACGAAGTTTCACCAGTGTGCAATAATGGAGGCCCATTACAGTATACTGTATAATTGACATATAAAAAGTTTGCCATGCAGAGCTACAAAAATGAAAGTTAATATTATTCATCTTATCCAATCTGTCCATATCTACATATGCCACATGGAATTAAAGAAGAAAGCTAGATAACAGTAAAAGTAGGGTCAGTATCAGAAAATGGGTGGCGCCTGTGCAGTGCTAACAGGCTTGGGAACCAAGTCTTTTTTTTATATTCCAGTATTTCCAAAGACATCTAAGCTGGTTTAATGTTCTGTACCTTTCACGAAAAGCCGACAGTGTTGTTACATCATAAATAAAAATGCCATGTCTTTGCAAAAGAAAAGAAAAAATAAAACAAAACAAAAACACCAGTCGTGCTAAAGAACATCCACCAGTTGCATTTCTGTGGGAGAAAAAAATATTAAGTGAATTTTTTAAAAGTACCTTGGTTTTAATAATTTCCCGTACCTTCTGCCTAAAACATACAGTACATGAGTTTTTCAGCAAATCCAAAAAATTGAAACAAAATAAATGGAGCGCATTTTTATTTTCAGATCCTGGGTTGTGCAGAAACATTGCATGCAAGTACTGTTAATAAGAGAGTGTTTGCAAGAGAGAAAGTTGCCATTTTTGTTGATCATTTATATTCATGTTGCGGTAGAGGCGCAAATGTACTGCTATAGGATCCACTGGTGCAGCAGGCTTATTAAAACACAAAGAATTTTGGTTTTGTGTCTTCAACTGGTAACATGTCGCGGTATTGTTTTTCACAATTTTGTCTATTTCAAATGGCGTATGTATTACCCTCGCCAAGTTTAGTAGTTTCGTAATCTGCAATAAAGGCATTTGCGTCAAAATGGGTTGAACGCCACTTTCGGGGGTGTCTCAGCTAATACAGCTGACGTGCACAAGCTCCGAGTCAAAGAATCCCTTTGCATTTTGACTTCTGCAGACCACTGTCAGTCTGTGGTAGTTTCATGGCAAGAGTATCAGCCAGTGGAACTGTTGGCAAATAAATGCATATTGTCCATATTGTCTTCCTTCCCTGCTCTTCATTTTCGGTCTGTACTCTTTAAATACTGGCTACAAATGGCGGTGGGGTTTAATAGGAAAGGGAGGGCGAAGGGGTATTTTTACACAAGGATGTTTTCTTTTTGCGGGGGAAAGTACAAATAATTGACCTCAGTCTCACCCTTGGTTTAAAAATATGAGTATTGGTTTGTTTACGCATTACCTGGTAAACTGACCGCTACCCCAAAGAAGTGCACCAGTTTACCCTTAAAAGAATTGATCCTGGCTGAGCCTGTCAAGGTAAGGTGCTTCTTCTGAACATGACACAATGAAATTTCTAGTTCGCTATGGCATTAATGCACTGGCTTTAAAGGGAATGACAGCAGCTGCTCTGCTTTGCCTTGATGGAACCAAAGTCCCCTCCATTGACTAATTAATCTCGGGCCGCCTTTTTGACAGCCACACCACTGTCACTGGAGTATTGGATTGGAGGTATACATGCCCAGTTTTGATCTGTGAGTTTGTTAGCACTTAGAGTGGTGTTTCCTGATTGCATTTAGGTCGTCAGATCAAGGTCCATACAGTTTCCATGATCAGAAGCTCAGGGACTCGTAAGGACTCATTTAAACTGCTGCAATTCACTTTCAATTCCTGAAACATACTGTTCACACTTTGTGGTTCAATGTAGGCTCTCTCTGAGCTCAGTATTGTAAAAGCTTTTTGAACAAAAAGTAAGGCCCCGGTGCAAAGTAAGGTGTTTTATTTACTGTGTCCCCTACAATATAGCCACGTGCTACAAAGATAGTGGAAAATAAAAACATTTATATTTACAGCACACAAAAACACCTTAGGGACATAGATGAGTGCTACAGTCTGTTCAGCCTTTCGATGTCACTGCTCTCTTCCCTTAGCAACAGTAATGGAGCCTTTTATACTCTGAGCCCCTCCCCCAGAATGTTCTACCCATTACCTTGAAATAAAAACACAGCGAACGGCATGCAGTACAATCAGAATGGGCTTATTACCAGTATTCCACAAAATACCACCTTTCCACCACAAATGTCTATGTTCACCCAAAACCCTTGCTTGTGGTTCAGCGCACCCCACCAGAACTGCTCATGTGCAACATTGATCAGGCACAGCTTAGCCAGCCCAAAATGCGATAGTTCTGTTAGGTCCTGAGAGTGCTGATGCACCCGAAAGGAAAAGCTGAAACGGTGTGCACACAAACAAACCGAGAGGACTGCACGCAAAGTTTAGTTTATGAATTTGTGTATTGCGGTCTCAGTTACAATCCATTGGCACTTTCAAAGACAAACACATTCGTTTTTTCAGGGTCTGAAAAGGTGTAGGCTGAAGCCAAGGCTTATTGTGCCTACCATTTTTACATGTGTGTTAAGATACGAACAAACAACTGCAATATCATTAGATGTCATGATATATCAGAAAACAATATGTAAATCAGACACATGTAAAAAAGCGAAATCAAAGGATGAGTAAGTACATATTATTTTGATTATAATTATAATATAGATCTATATTTATCTATTACCATGGATTCATACATTTTTTACAATTGACAAATTGAGCTACAGAGTTTTAATTCATTGTCCAATTTGTTCCATAAAGATATCGCGGTAATGTTATAAAGTGGAGGATGGAGATGAACAATAAAACCCAGTTTTGAAACGACTGGAATATTAGTTGTAAAAAAATCATATAGGAAACGGCATTAATGCAGGATGCTCAATAAGTATGTATGTCGACACTAACTCGGTTTTCCATTCATCCATTATTGAACTTGTTTATTCCTTGTTACTGGAGTTGTAGAGCCACACTCTATAGAGACACCCTTAGCAGCAAAAACTGCTTCAAGTTTTTCCCTGGGTGAGTGTCGCCAAGCAGTGTCCACTTAAACAGTTTTGCCGGTTCTTCTCGGCAAATCCTCCAAATTTCAATTGGACTTGACGGGAGATGTCTGAGAGTTGCCATCTTTATTTCTCTCCGCAGATATTGTACGGGGTTCCAGTTGTGGCTTTGGCTGGACAGCAGAAGTATATTCAGAGATTTGGCCCAAGGCCACATTGATATCGTCTTGCCTGAATGTTTTGGGTCCGTTTTGTGCTTAGAGGTGAACCATCACCTGAAGATGTGCACACAGGATTTCTTCAAGGACTACTCAGTATTTGTCTGCATTCATCATTTCCTCAACCCAGACCAATCTCCTTCTCTGCCACTTGGAAACACACCGATACCTGTCACGGCCATGCTTCACTGAAGGGATTGCATTTACCATTTGATGAGCATTGCCATTTTTTGTCTGGCACAGCAATTAAAGCTTGAAGAGGTAAAAAAAAAACATGGGTCAAATTTTACCTGCATTCTTCTCCTCTGGAATTTTAGAATTGATCTCCTGGTCATTTGAGTTTATATTGGCTGCCATATGCATTTCACTAAGGGAGAGCTTCAGTCTAGCCCCACAACCCTGGTTGACTCTGGTTGACCCTGGCGGCACGGTGCCTCACAGCAAGAAGTCCATGGGTTCGAATCCGGCCTGGGGCCTTTCTGTGTTCTTTCTCCCCATGTTTGCATGGGTTTCCTCTGGGTACTCCGGTTTCTCTCACCCACAAAAACATGCCTCATAGGAGCACTCCAACCAGTACCCCTGACCAATGAACTGGCTTTAGAACTTGAGTTGGTCCCCGGGCGCTGCTCTGTGGCTGCCCACTGCTCCTAACTATAGGAAGGGTCAAATGCAGAGGAAAAATTACCCCACGGGATTCAATACAGTATATCTTGACGGAGGGGTTTAAGATGGTTGTCCTTGCAGCATGTTACCCATCTCTTCTAAGTACTGAGGCCCCATGAAAGTGGCAATTAGGTTCTTTAATTATTCTCCTGACCAGGACGTTCCAGCCTGGTCATGAAGTTTGACTGATGTTCCACTCTGGGAAGAATCCTGATGATTTCATGAATTAAAGCAATTACCAAAAAAAAAAAAAAAAAAAAGCTTTCGCTTTGTCATTGTCGGTTATTGTGTGAACATTACCGGTCATGAAAATACATGTAATCCCATACAATTAAATTAAAAACTAAATTTTGTCTGCATAAAAAAGAAGTGAAAGGGAATTCTGTCTGAAGTTCCTGGAAATATATTATCATGAAATAAAGACGGTTTTTGCCGATAGGATGACAAAACCATCCCCAGGAATTCCTCTACATTCTGAGGCAGTCGAAATGTGCTGATTTGTTTTGATATTTGAAAACAAATCCAGCCCTTTCTCATGTCCTGGCATCTTCATTTATATGGAAGCCATAAGCGAGTGGAACCTCTCTTGTGTCGGGAATCATGATAGCGAGCCTTTTGGAGTCAGAAGCCAGAGATCCACAGAACATTTTTATTCCAGGCACCATTAGTGTATAATCAGTGAAGTACAGGCCCTGCATTTGACTGTAGCACAGAAATTAGCAGCTGGTTTATTTTCTCTTATTCCTTTTTTACATTTTATCTGCTGCCAATGCTTGGCAGGGATGTGTCATTTACCACAATAATGATCCTTGTAAGCTGCCTTAACTGCATGCAAATTAAGATTCGATCCATGGATAAATGTTCCAGTGGAAATCATATTTGTTTGTGGTTGTTCAAATTGTCATTATCATACTAGTACATTTCATTTTAAAGCTACAACTGAGAGTGTTCTTGAACAAGCCCATTGTCAGCTTGATTCTTTTTTTTTTTTTTTTTTGTTAAGGCACTATATAAAGAAACTAAACACTTCTGAGAGTAAATTTTTCGATAATCTCTCCAAGCAGCTAATTTATTGATGCGTTTGTCCCATGCAGAATTGCTCATGTTCTTGAGCCTATATGTTTGTACTTTGTGTTTCTTCGAAGCTGAACCTTGCAAAAAAAAAAAGAACTGAAACTTTTTTAAAATTAAACCCTAAATCAGTGGAAGCCATTGGACGGCTTTCTGTGGTAAATTGCCCAGATCACCCTTGAGTTAGGTTTTTTAATGTGGTATTGTAGTTTTAAATGGAAATATTTTTGATACATCAGCAGGGTGATTTATTTTTAATACACAGGGATGTTCACAATAATGAAGCAGAGCATTGAATTAATTCCCCAAATACCAGTCAAATGTAAATACCAGATATAAATATTCATTAAAATTAATTTGAAAAAGGCTGTGGGGTTATATGAATTTAAAATAAAATGAGTGTGATTCTGTTCGCCTGCCAATAAATGAAATGGATGAGCATGAGCACATATGCTGTTCTGCATGGCTGTCCGTGTAAAATGGAAAAATGGGAGATGGACGTGAAAGGATCCCATTCTCTGTCAAACCATGAAGGCGAGATGCAATGGAATAAAGCCATACATCACTGCAGGACCAGTGAAGAGACAACTCTCTGGGACAAATGTTGTTTGAACACTGCATTCAAATAAGATCCAGGACCTTCCTCTAAAACTTTTTTTGCTGGTTCAAAAACCACAGATAAAATAGGCACGAGCAAAACTTTTTTTTCCTTCAGAAAAAAGGAAAACTTTGGAATTATTTTCAATTCGAGCTTGGGAGCGTTTCCCGAAATCACAGATGCTAACTTACATAGTTGGACCCATTAGCTGCGAATGGACAAACGATGTTAGTTGCTAGCTTACTTAGTGTAATGCCCTTTTACCACTAATTTCATTCAAGGCAAAGGCCTGAGTTCTTTGAAAAAAGTGGGTCTCTCCTTATTTGCTACTTTTAACAACACAGTTGAGTAAATTAGTTACAGTAGCGGTTACTAGGCTACTCATTTATCCCTAAAGATCCCATCATTAACAACAAAGGCTATTTTTATGCAAATAGTTGAACATTTATTGAACTGACTAGGGTAAGGGATGGTGGAAGTTGGATAAATAACAATAAATATAAATATTGGTATGTAATAAACACTGCATAGTTTAATAAATAGCTCAGAGAATCGTCCAAATAGAAGATGTACTGTAAATATATTAAGTAGAGATAAATAATACAAGCAATGGCAGTTAAGATTTTAGCTATTCTTAAGTTATAGGACAGTTGTATGTCTTCTCAGGATAAATAAGTGAGTAAAATTATTCTTATTCTTATTTCTCTTATTCTTAGTTTAGGCTTTAAGTTACATAACTGATTAGGCCAATTCAGGAAAGGGTCATGTAAAACCTCAATCATTAAAATATTATATAAAATTGAAGGATAGACTTCAGTATTTTCAGAATCAGTGCAAAGTTATTTCAAGTATTGTTTTATAAGAAGACTACTCTGTCAAGTAAGATAAAACCACCCTATATGTAGCATATAATTATGAAACACTTTGACAAGGAAAGATTAAATTAATACGTAGGCCTAATATGAATGAGTTTAAACCCTTCAGGACAATGGACAGTTAATAATAACGTTACTTTAAACAGCTACAACCTTGGTGAAATCAGCATTCTCAAACGGTGCAGTCTGTGAGTTGCAGTAGGCTACCGTAGTACCTCGCATCAGACTCGACACTATCCCTGCACGTTCGCAAAACATAAACACTTGACCGAGAATGACGAATTGCGGGCCCACTCCCTCACACACACACATACCCTCACACGCACGATACCCCCCGGAACAGAAACTTCCCCTCAAAGTTGCAGGCCTGAATCGATGCTTGTGCTCGGTGAGGCTAAAAACAGGCTAGCCGCTTCGCTCATCCGAGCTGAAAAAACAAAAAGGTTAACGTTACCTCAGGCAGCTTGTGGGGAAATGGGGCTTCACAAACCCAGGACAGGGACAGTCTAGGGGAGAGATGGAAGGGGGTCAAGCCAGGGGAAAAGACAGAGACTGACGACGTCCAACGTTGCCAGAGGAAGTTTAGACATGACCGGTAGCCTAAACCTCTCTGGTTCTCCTCAGCGTCCACACAGATGACCGCGACTGGACGAGACTGGACTTAGCCATTAGCAATTAACAAAACTGTTCACTGAGTTAGCTTCACAACAGGTTACATCTACACTCAAAACAGAACAAGACTGAAGACAGGACCCTTACAATGTAATGCGTAAGTAGAAGTAAACAGTTCTCCAGCAGAGAACTGATTCATTTAAAAAAAATTAAAAAACGCTTCTCTTATGTTTGTAATGCTTAATTAACTCTCAGCCAACTGACTACTCTGCAGGCGTCTCTATAGGCCCGTTTCCACCAAAGAAGTTCCTGGTGATATTTGGAGGGCAGGAACTACGACAGGAACGTCCTCTCACTCGGCCCTCTCAACTGCCGTGTCTCCACCGAGAGAGCGAAGTAGGAGAACTCTTTTTAAAAATGCGACCCCTCGTCTGCTGAGTTTTAAAAATGCCAGCTATTTTGTCGCTTTCTGTGGACGTTACATCCCGCCCTGAGTAAATCCAATCAGCGGCAAGTAAACCCCAAGCCCCACCCAAGAATTTTTCGGGGCCGTTCAGAGTGCCGACTCTGAGGCAGGGACTTTTTTAGCCCCTGTAAAAGTTCCGGTACTCTGTCCTTCAGGGGTTATTCCAGCGGTGGAGACATGCAGCAATTGCCCCCGCCCCGTAAATAATTACCCTGAAGTTCCGGCGGTGGAAACGGGCCTTATTTTTACTGTTCTAACTCTCGTGCCTGTCAGCAGCCAAACCCGGGAGATCCCAATGTTTATTGTGATTGGCTGGAAGTCATTTATGGAACATACAACTTGTAGACTTGCATGTGCAACTTTAGTGTTGTCAACAAACTATTTTCACGCCACTAACATAGTTTATAATACTCAGCAACATATAAATTTATTTATTTATTCATTCAAGTAAGTATTTATTCCCCCTATGGATTACATTAGCATCTGCGCTTTTGGGAAATGCACCCCATAATGACAAGTCGATTTGAAGACAGTTGAAATCCAGGGTTTTGACTATGTCTAAGGAAGGAGCAGTTCAGAAAGTTCTAAAACTAGCCTGTATGTTTGAGAGAAAGCTTCCCAGCTGTCAACCATTCCTACAACAGTGGAATTCAAAGGTGTTTCACAAACAGTCTCACTGTGCTAGCTGGGTTACTGCCCTGTGCAAAACCTGAAATGGATCTTTTTATTTTTCTTTTTTTCTGCGCTCCTCATTAGTTGGTGTTATCGTCCAGGCAGCTCAGTGATTCTGCTGATGAAACAGCCCCTTGTGGTGTCTGTAGTAAAGGCGAGGGAGAATAGCGGCCCTGGAAGTTGGCTCATCGACCAGACCCATCATTCGCTATCGCAGGTCGAGAACATATTGATCTTTTCTGGACACTCAGGCAGAAAGAGGGATCTGAGAGATGAGAGACTGTGTACATAAGCTAGGATGCACGAAACAACTGCCGTGGACAAACATAACCTCTCTTCAAATCCATGCCATCGTGAAGTCTGCCTCTAAATAAAGCAATGAGGAAAATGGCCGGGGATGTCAAACATCAACGAGCAGGAAGTCATCATGACTTTGTCTCAAGTCCATTTAAGCACTTCTTAAAAAAAGAGAGAAAAAAAATCAATAGTTTTGCTAAGGAACAGAGTCCCAAATATTAAATGGATGCTCAATGATCCTTGGAGCGTTAAAAAGCCAATTTCTTGGAAGGGTGTGTATTTCATTTAGGGGGATTTCACACTCCATAGAACAGGCCAGCCACTGCCATTTTGAGCTAGGGAACTGCACTAGAGGTGTTGGCACACTGTCATAGGACATTTTAATGCGATGATGCTGAAAAGGGCACAAGTAGTATATTAAACAATATTGAGAGCACATTAAAGAAGGTGTTAAAGTTTGGCCTAAGGGAAATCATTGGAATTTTTTGGACTGAGATCATTGACGGCCTGTATTTTTAACTTACGAATGATTTATACACTTCATTATTTTTATTTATTTATTTTTTTAAATCAAACCAAGCTCAGATAAATGACCTGCCAGTTCACCATATGGAGATAGCAACCACAGCACTTTTTAGATTTACAACTATGTATTGCTCAATTATGTAAGGGAGAAAAATCATATTAGTTATGACATCCTTAGACTGTGAAAGCACATACCATTTATTCTCCGTAAAATGTAGTCGGCTCTAATTCATCATCATCTCGTAAAATATTGGCCCTTTTATATGAAAAATATGAAAATTGAAGTGCGTTTTGATGTGTGTGTGTGTGTGTGTGTTTATGGGTGTCTGTTTTTATGTGAGCATGTGTACATTGCACATGGGTGTGCTTTTGCCCATAGGTGTCTGTGAGTCAGTGTTTGGGCATGTTTTCGCACATTTGCAAGCACTGTAGGCTATGACAGTTAGACTATATATCTGATTATTGCAGGCTCCATGCCACAGAAAGAGCCCTCGCTGTCATCTTAGACCACATGTGGGTTCTATTTCCTGTTTCCACAGCAAGTAAGAACCAGTGGCATGCAATTTAAGCCCATCTGTATTGCACAAATTTAACCAACATATTGGAGTTTGTACCAAGAAAATAAATCAGCACCTGTGGGGGAGGTATTTCAAAGATCAGGCAACTAAAAATTATACTGAAAAGTTATACTAAAGCAGTATAATATGATATAATATAATAGATTATATAATATGATGATAAATACTTTGTTTTACCACAGATTTGTTATACTACAGAATCATTGTTTAAAAATCACAATCAGACACTGTAATAGAATCAGAACATCAGTCCTGGCTTGCTGACATTGGAACACTCTTCTGCATGGGATGGGCCCGCAAGACACCGTGTCCCGCTAATTAACAACATTCAAATATATAGTCGCAATCTTTCTCCCCTCGTGCACCCACCAACGCCCCTCCACCACACATAAAATCACCTCAGAACTGCATCTGATTGATATCCCCGGCCTCTTACATACACTTTATTTCCGTCGTATTGTTAAAACCTTATTATGCAGTCTTCCAGTCTCCAATTTATCACGCGGAAAACTGCGTGCAGGCGGCAGAGGACATTTCTGTGGGAACAGTGAGAGACACAGCCCCTGTGACCAGGACCGTAAAAGATAGCTGTTTTACATGCCGGCTGTGTCCTCATCATGGCGGAGGCCACGTGGCAAAGAAGGCCAGCGGCCCCTCTGCGTCTCGTTAAGCGTGTCTCCCGCACTGCCTGAGCGTGCAGGAATTACGTCGCTAGCAGTCTCAGAGCAGCCACGGGAGAAAAGTCCTGGCCATGTTAATGACAATATAAATCACTGGATCGCGCACGTCGCAAATGCGTAGGGCGAGCGATGCAGACCAGAGGAGAGCACGGCAATAACTAAATATAAAACCAACAACCTGCTTTCAATTATTTCAATTATCGCTCTGGGGTTACTTCACAAATGTTGCTGATCTTGGTAATAATGCTCGAATATGAAGACTATATTCTAGCAAAAGATATGGCTGCTTTATTACTTCTGCACATGCTCAAATAAAATGTGCTGAAAAATAATTGTTTTTGAGTAATTGACTCAACTTGCAGTTAAATGGTAATCTATTCCAAAACGTTATCATCTCAACTCATCGTATTGTGACGATACCTGAGCAGGTGTCAATATATGGCAAAAAAGAGACACCTTTGGGGTCCTCATTTGACTTTAGAGTTAGGGTTTGGGTGAAGGGTTAGGGGTAGGGGGGGTCGGGTTTGTTTTAAACTGGCGTTAAATAAGGATGCCAAAAGCCTCCTTTTTCACTGTACATTGACTCTTGGTCAGGTTGCGTCACAATATGAAGAATCGGGATGAAGCTGGGTGCTTTATTCTGAGTCAGGTTTGGCCCTCATAGCATGTCATACCAGTATCTGTCGCACAATAATACATTTCACGCTGATTGCATTGTATACTACTACTACAGTGGGCTTGATCAGTGACTGAGGAGCAAGTAGTAGGTGATTGCCGCACTATTTCGGTCACTCCTCCCCAGTGCATCATGCATGTAGCGCAGCATCTCGCCGCCTTGAGCTTTCTACTTATTGTATGTCTCGTGCAACCTGGAACCGGGACACAATTCTCGAGTGAGAAAATATTACTTTTTAAATTATTTAATTATTTACAAGTTGGCACATATGCAACTGTTACTCTGACAGCAGCGGGGAGGGAATTTGTATCTCTTGGATCAGAGATGTGTGACGACCGACGGAAAACAACCTCATTCAGTCCTTGGAGATTAAGAGAATGAATGTCGTATGGAACTCTCTCTGACCATAAATGTGTTTTCGACGCCTGGCTATAATGTATTCCATACTCTGTAAAGCGACGCAGATGTCAACATTCCGTATACCAACACTGAATATAAAAAATGAATGTATCAAATCAAATAAAATCCAGTAAACAGATAAGTATTCTTCTAACAGATAAGTCTTTTTCTTCTGATGCAAACTGATGTGCTTTCAGTATCACAATTCTACTATATACACCAGCAGTTGGGTGACGTTGGCTTTGAGAAGGTGCACAAAGGGTCCACAGTTAAGTTGTAAGATCAATGCAAAATATTTGCCTGCAAGTACTGACAGTGCCTTTACAGTGATAATTACAAATTGCTTATTTATGTATTTATATAAGACGGTGGTAACCAAACCATATAGGGCTCATCTGAAAAGAAGAATACCCAATGCCTAAAGTTACAAATTCAGATTTAATTTTTTTTTTATTCATTTGTTGATTTTCATGTAGTCAACATGTACAGCAACCCACAGAAGAGTCATTCCACCCACAACTGCTGCACTACATTAGCGATACAAAAAATATATATATATTTTCTATATTTTATGGACGTACATCAATGAAACAAAATATTACATCCGGGACATCCTGATTAATACTGTTTTGTGCCAAAGATGTACATTCCTAGAACAAAAAAAAAAAGCATCGAGCGATATTTCTGGCCTGTGTGATGTTTGAGACACAGACTGTCTATGATACAACATAAAAAACAAGCAAAAATTGGCTTTTCCCCAATGCTTTGATAAACTGGTGTAAATTTTGAATGATGTAAGAGTTCAACCTAGTTTAGGAAAAAAGTATTTTGAGGACATGCATGTCCTCCAGATTTGCGTCATTTACTTCATGTCTGCTGTTGCTCATCAACAAAAAAATTTCCAAAGTGATTTTTGATTTGTTGACATTTTCTATACATAAGAGGGTAAAAATAAGTATTAGAAATTGTATTTAGGTGGGAAATGACTATATTATCATAAAAGCACAGTTCTTCAGCCTAGAAAAAAGGGGTGTAAAAAGCTTTCAAGCATGTGTGTGAATGACATTTATAGTTTTTGAGATATAGAGCTTTTGTGACAGTAGTCAGAATTTCACCCATTTTCCCCTTCAGATGAAAGCGGTTAATGCTGAAAATAATCCTTCGAGAACATTTGCGCATTGTTCTGAACAAATACAGAATTAAAACTTTGCACTTATTAAAATAATAAAAATAATAGTAAGTATTATTAAAAAATTAATAAATTAATACTTAATTAATTAATTAATTATTAATTAATAAAAGTATTAAAATAAGACATATTCCATCCATTGATTACATAAACTGCTTTCCCTGTTCTGGATCATGGAGGAGCTGGAGCCTGTCCCAGCCAATTACAGGTAAATAGCAGGCAATAATACAGATTATATAAATAATATGCATTATAACTTATGTCCCATTAATATAATAAAAACATTTTATTTGTCATTCAACGCTAAGAGCTACACATTTTGTGGTTAAATTACATTAATATTATCCCGGGCAATGAAATTTACACCTGCAAGCCACAAAAGCATCAATCAACTTTTACAGGGCTCTGTAAAGCAAGAGACCAGTTTGACGGTCAGTAATTAACCATTCACCGCACTCTTTAGAATTGGATGATTCAAAATAGCATAAAATAAACAAACAAACAAATGAATATCACTACTTTATTTCAATCTATCTGTCTATTTTTATAGAATATAACCTTTGGCCTGAATGCTGAATGGGGTTCTTCAGCTGAAAGCAGGACATACTGGATATTAAAAAAATTCAATAAAGTGAAAAATGTAACCAAACCCAACAATGAGGAAAGTGCTGTCAGATTTATCAAAAATATGCTTCACTGGGGCACCCATTTGGAGTCTTTACCATCGCTATTTCATGGTAGTATAATTGTGTCACACTTTTTACTCAATACTTTCAATGACTTCCCTCAGACAGATATAGAGGGATAATCATCACGCTCAGACTCCCCAATGGAGTGAAAAAAACGAAATGAGAAACTCCTCAGAAGGGAGAGAACCCGCTCAAACAGCAGCGAGGAAATGAAAGTAAATGCCATTGCGAGCATTGTAATTTTGAGCGTGGAAAAAGGCTTGTTGTCATAGGTTGCCTGTGCTGGTGATTCATACCTGGAGCAGGACCTATATGCCGTGGTGAGCCTGGCACTTGAACATACAGATAAGATATGAATTCCAGCAGATCTTAGGAAGGAATACATATGTCCTTGTACCACTATGCTTTTCAAAGGCGAGCCTTTATTGCTTTCTGGATGGATAAGAGCTGCAATTGGATAACACCTCTTAAGCTGTCTGAGCTGAATTACAAACAAGCGATACCTTATTTTACCCAACGATGTCCAAATTCCCTAAAGAAGGGGGGGAAAAGCAAGTAGTTTTTAGCCCCATAACAATTTTGATGTACAAATGGACAAATTCTACACACCTCTTAAGCTGTCTGAGCTGAATTGCAAACAAGCGATATCTTATTTTACCCAACGATGTCCAAATTCCCTAAAGAAGGGGGGGAAAAGCAAGTAGTTTTTAGCCCCATAACAATTTTGATGTACAAATGGACAAATTCTACAGACGCTTGATTTTTTTTTTTCTCCTTACCCCCTGAGAGTTACAAGGTTGGAACATGACATAATGTTGCATATCAGAAGAAATAGAAATGAAATCAATATATTTTGAGCTTGGTTTGAACTTGGGTTGAACTCAGTCTCACCACAACGACAGAAGTTACGGCAAAAAAACTAGGTCTGAACCGTCCTTGGCCTATATCTCTGTGGAACTTAGGCTTCATTTCTCTAAAATGAAATGGCTTGTATTTTGCACCGTGGCCGACTTGTTTACCAAGTTGGGTAATGAATAGTGAAATACTGTAGGTGGTAACTTGCCAACAAACAAACAAAGATACAAACCAACAAATGTGCCGAACTAAAAAACTTTACCTCCCCCGATCCTCCGGGGTGAGGTTAAAAAAGAAAATAAGTAAAAACTTTCATGGCATTTCTCGTGAACCGACCACTGCAGACTGCATTCTTTAAAAAGAATGATTGATTACACAGGTTGCTTGCTTTCGCTACATGGTGTGGAAATATGAGAAGCAGTGTCCAGGTAGTCACAAGCGGACAGATAAAACTGCAGATATTTACTGTATGTAATGGAAATTGGAAAATACTTAGTGTTACCGTTAACACACATGGCATAACAGACCGAGTGCAACAGTTTATCTACCCATCTATACGATCACATTTACTGACATCATGAAATGATATACTTCAGGCAAGGCCAGTTTATGTCAGCAGACAAATTGCGTTTCCCTTCTCTGATGTATTTACAATGTCTTAATTTCATTACTGGCAACTGTCGAGGCTTGTCAAAGCGAAGCTAAACTGATTTTGTAGATCACTCCAGAGGCCAGCTTGACATAGACCTCAGCTTGCGTATCAGTGTTATACTATAGTGTCTCATGTTTAAATAAGTATGTGCTTATATGTTGATTGATCACTTTGTTAAGAACACCCAACTAATATGAACGGCATAAAGTAGGATAGCTTCTACAAGATATCGGAAACATCCTTGTAGATTCTGGATGTTCACGATTACATTGCATAATTTCAACAGATTTGTCAGCTGTACATACATGCATGGTGTGAATTGTCCCTTCCACATCATCCTGAAGCTGTTCTCTTGGATTCAGATCTGGAAACCGGAGAACAATGAAATATACTGAACTTATTGTTATCTTCGTGACACCAGTTTGAGACATCTGTGTGTTCTGAAACAGTTCATTTTATGATCTGTAAATTTTCCAATAAAGGGCAAATGAACCAAATTGAGGTCATTTCTAGAAGCGCGCACACACACACACACGCACGCACACGCACACACACACACACACACACACACACACACACACACACACACACAAAACATCACTAGTCTTAGTAAAGTACATTCTGAGAAAACGTGTCCTCACATAACCGGATAGATGGACAGATGGAAGGATGAATGGACGGACAGATGGAGGAGTCCCTTTGCAATATCCTCCGCCTCACTTTGTGTCATGGCAGACGATAAAAATGCCACCGTCCAATGAATTATGGTGGTCATTGCATATACGTCCATAAAAAGTCTACCCAGCCCTGCTAAAATTGCAGGTTTTTGTCATGTAAAAAAAATCAAGGTCTGAGAATGGTTTTCCACCGTTTGTTAACCTGAGAATCAAGCGTAAGACAGTCTGACCAACCAGGAGTACAGATTGTTCAGTGAATATCAGGGAAAAAAGAAACCAGGGCTGGATTTGGATTGATTGTCCACATCTTGTGATCCCTGTACTTTTTTAACACTCCTGCTGATGACCTCAACCAAAGCGCTGGCTTTAGAACTGTAGCTGGTTCTTGGAGTTGGACTCACGGCTGCACACATATCCAAGTCAAGAAGACTGGTTTCCGGTGAAGATGTTTGCAATGTTTCTGGCCCTGACCCAAATCCAGTGAAAAACCTGTGGATTGGCATGAACAGGGCCCAGTTTCTTGCAATTTTGGACCTAGAGTTTTTTTTTTTTTTGTGAGGAAGATTGAATAAAAATTGAGAGATCAAGATGCGCTTAGTTGATTGGACACCCACCCCACAGGTGTTATAATATGAAGATAAATAGTTACGTTTTGAAATTTCCGGGATTCATTGGAATTCAACGCCCGCGTCGGAGGTTTTAAATGTTTAAATTTGCGGGCGTCGAATTCCATTGAATCCCAGGAAATTTCAAAAACGTAACTATTTATCGATATTGTAAACCATAAATTTCACTAACGTAACTATTTATCGATATTGTAAACCATAAGCGAGAAAGAAACGTTTTTTTGCACGGACGTGATCCATCACAATTAGGTCATCGAGTCGCGCTAGAATTCCGCAACCTGTCAAGTTGAACTGATGGGCTGAATGAGCGAAAGTAGGTCCGTTTTCATGCTAACAGAGGTGTATAACCCAGGTTCAGAAAGTAAAAGTCCATCCCAGGATATTGTTCCAGCCACAAAAGACCTGGCAGCTGACACTATTCTTCAGCTGGGTGGTAAAACTAACAAGTCAAATCTGCTGACAGGAGTTTACGGTTGGAATGAAAACATGGTAGGATTTTTACTTTCTGACCCCTGGATTATACACCTCTGCCTGCTAATGTATTCATGAGCAGGTGAAAGGGTCCTGTCATTTCAGGGATGTCGAACACTATTCAACAAGGGTAATTAACCAATCAGATTGTGGAAAACACCGACTATTGGTTTACAATAAAGTATTAGTGATGGGGAGTGGATTTTCATGCAACCAGGATTTTGTGTGTTTGCTTTTTTTTTTTACCAAAATGTTACAATCATGCTCATTTTTCAGTTTATATTTTCATATTTACAGTGTATTTGCATACACTAATGATCAAAAAGCACCTAGTTCCTGCCAAACAAACTGTGGGTGCAGCACCTCATACCCACTCAGCCTGAAAAGAGCTATGTTTCCTCCTGTCTCTTTTAAGCCCCATGCCTTGAAGCTCACTCTCTTTTGATTGACCAACCATGATTCAGGACAGTGTTCTGTAAAATGAAGGGAACACAATGAAAGGTTGGGGTGTCAGCTGAGAAACTGTGGTATAAATTAATTTTAAACATTGATTCTTCACTTCGTCCTCATTTTGAAGCCCCTATAAAGGCAACTTTGCATTAAAGAGGTCAACATCTCCTCGACTTGGCTCTACCTAACTTTGTATGAAGCTGTGCCAAACTAGCCGTAAGTCGGACATCTATGCAAATGAGTTCCGCTGTGACATAGGCATGCTACGGAGGAAAAGGCTGGACAATAATCAAAGCATTTCGGGCAGTTCAGGAGCTGCACTTTCTGTTGGGGAGAATTACTCTGTTTGGTGTGGACATTGGGCGAGGCAACAATGCAGAAACTTTCCATGCAAAAGAAAATCATGCGGCACACCAAGTGAAACGGGGAAAAAAGGCAAGACATGACCCCTTAAATATTACTTATCTCGGTTTTATTTTTTACATGTCCAAAACCAGGGGAGTGTTTAATATACCCACTGAGTTTATACAACTCCCTTTCCAAAAAAGTTGGGACACTGAGTAAAATGTAAATAAAACAAAATGCAACGATTTTCAAAATCATTCAAACTTTATATTTATTTTAAAATAGCACAAAGACAATATATCAGATGTTGAAAATGAGAAATTTAATAGTTTTTTTTTTTGAAAATAAGTGCTCATTTTGAATTTTACGTGCCTGAACTCTGGCAGTCTGAATCCTTGAAAGCTTCAGCTGCCTCTGTGCCGCTTTCCAAATTTATTTGAAACAATTGTTGGCCACTGCCATATTCCTTGGATGAAACGGATTCTGAAAATTGAAGATAGGCTGAAATAAGAGATCGGCTCATTTTCGTTCTGATAAAATTCAGATTTTTATGATAACACCTTGAGAACTAATAAAAAATACATTTTGAGCTGCAGTGACATTCTGGTTGTCTGCCACTGTGAGATGAGTCATGGTGAAGAAAAACTAATGAAATAAAGTCCTTCCAGGTGGCATATGCAGAAAAAGGACTAAACCGTGGATTAGCTCTGTAGATATTTATTTATTTATTTCTCTCTCTCTTTTTTTGGGCCTAACTTTTGGTAGGTACCAATCACAATATTTCAATGTATTGCAAACGTGGAACCATTGGCACATGAGAATTTACGAGGTTTATTAAGTGATACCTGTAAGTGGTACAAATATTAGTGCATCAACACTGAGCAGAGCAGTTTTCTTTTTTTGTTTTGTTTGTTTGTTTTTTTTAGCAATGAATAACTCAACTTTGCTTCGAGATTTGATATTGTATTGCATACATTAGCTTTTTAAGTTATTAGATAAGGTTTTAAGCATGATCAAAACAAACTTGAAATAGCACTGAATACTCGTTTGAAAATACAAATCCAAAGCAGGTTCTGAACCCCTAGTTTCACAATCAGAAATTATGCTCTTAATTTAAGAGCTGTTTGTTAGCCAAAGGTACAAGCTTCTGCGAAACCGACAAGTTTCCAGATAGCGGTAAGAAGAGACAGTGAAGTGCAATAAAGCACAAGAATAAAGATGCACGGAGAATTCTGGAACACCAGAGTTATACAGATTGAGAGAGGATAATGATGAGGAAACCTTCTGATATTAAAGATGTTCGCAGAAGAAAAGAAAATTAAATACGAAGAAGATTATCATTATGTTATCATCACAGGCAATGCTGGGGAAGTATGCCAAATGCTATGTGAAGCCCAAAATCATTCACAAGCACATTGCTAAACATCGCAGCCATTTTGCAGTTGTTTTTTTTTTTTTTTGTCTGGTTTCTTTTTTGAAAATTTTGCAGTGAAGGGAAGACAAAACAGGACATAAGAATATATTTTGCATATTCATCAAAAAATTCCCGGCTGAAAACAACCTTGCCTCTTGTCAATTTTTGCACAAGTGGTAAAAAAATGACAAATTACTCTTTTTTTTTTAAGGATGAGAATAAATAAGTAACTGTTGAAAATAACTCATGACACATGACTGCTCAGGGACTACATCCTGCCTTATCCTGCTTCCATGTACATGTAATACTGTTTCTACTGTTTCTGCCAGAGATTTGCCACAAAAGTACCTCTGTTAATGCAGCACACATCCCTGCCTTAAATCAGTCAGCACATATTTAAGTTTTGCTTAAACTACAAAAAAACTGATATAGTAACTAATATAGAACATGAAACAACAAAGATATGTTGCCATCTAACTTCACTAACAATGACAATGTTAATAAGGAACACTAAAACTAAAAAATGCACATATGTACGCACACAGACGCACATGCAGACACAAGCTGGTTTTAGAATCACAGCTATACACCAGTGTCAGCAAGCAAATAGATTAAATTACAGTGCCCTGCAGACACTGAACCTCAATTTCAAATAATTTAATTCGCTCTAATGTTTCAAATACACCTCATGTGCAAATGAACAATCATTGGAGCACAAAGTTTGCATTTATTTGTTAAAACCTGCAGTTAATCATGTTTTTTTTCCCCAAACTATGGAAATAGTTTTTTCCTGTAAATTGATGCAGATACTGTATATTTGGGTCCAGATTGGGATCTGCAAACATACAAGTTCAGTTTCATTAGGCAGAAAGTGAAGATTGCAGAACTGGTTATCATATTCACAAGTTAGATGCATTCCACAGTTATCGCATGTATCCAGACCCAATAACCTAGCTGTCACATCATATGACCACACAGCTATATGCAAATTCACCAACCTGATTAAAATACACATGTGCACAAACATATGCACATGTAAGTGCACAGACGTGTCTGCACCCACCCCCACCGACCCTTGCAAACACGTAGCTGGTTCTGGGTCACTGGCTCTGGTTTCAAAGTCCGGTCCTGTGAGACCGGAGTGTTTGCTGGCATTTAGGTTCTCCTTCCAGTTAACTGCTAATTAGTGCCGCGAGAACAAGGTATATGGACTCTTTGGCCAATTAGTGACTTAAAGTAAATCTATTTTGTATGCAGAAACACAACAAAAACCAGCAAGTCTGACATCCTGAAACTCTCTGCTCTGCAGTGTCATTTCAAAGTGAATCTCCTGTGACACTGAGCCCCACTGTAATGCGGTTATGAACCCAGCGGACGCGGAACACAGGGAACCCAGGTCAATAAGTCTGTGTCCCTCTTGGTTAGGGCTCCAGTGGGAGTTGGACAGGAAGAGGGCTGGGTGAGGGGAAGGTTCAAGGCCAGGCCAGCGCAGGAGGAGGGTCGCCAGTCTGGGCCTTGCACAGAAGCCCGTTTCCCCTGCGGCGGCTTTGAGAGATTAGATCCAAGCTTATCTGGCGCACTCATTGCACGATTCAGCAGGAGTGGCAAAGACACTGGGGACCCCCCTCCTCCGCACTGTGGCCCCATCCCCAACACCAGCCGCCCAAAAACCCCTCCTATGCCTTCCCTTAGAGCCATAAGACCAAGTATCACAGCTGCCAGGATTAACCAGGAATCAACTGCTTGCCTGCCTGCTTGCCAGCCCATGGATTGACTGCCTCCTTCCCATTTTAGACCCAGAATCGAACACACACACAGATTCTTTTTTTCTCCCCAATTTGGAACTGAAAATCTCCAGGCACCTGGTACCGCCTGCTCTCAGGCAATGAGCACAGCAGGCTATGAGCCAGAGATTACAGATCCCACAGCACTATCAAAGAACTAGCCCAGTGCTGGGGCAAACTGGGAAAGATATATCATTCAATCATGACTATTGGTAACCACGGGGCTCTATGTCTGTTATTTGGAGGCTGAGGATGCAGCAAACATATATCCAGCATACCCTTCCAAATTATTGGATGAGGGCAACTAAACCTGGTTATTTTTTTCACCAGAGACTAAGGGCTCAAATTTCTTGGCGCAGCGTGGCGTAGCCCACCCAGTGGTAATTTCGTCCGGTGCAGCCCGCGCAGTGGTAATTTCATGCGGAACAACACCGTGCGCAGCCACTTTGGCAATTTGGTAGACGGACATGCGTCGAGATGGGTTTGGCGGTGTAGTAGGGGGAGGTGTCACATATTCATCGTGACGCAGTGACGATTTCACGGAGAAAGGCTACATTACATTCAAAGTCAATGCAATGCCTGATAAAGAACATAATCTCTGCTAGCCAAAATGGTAAGCCATTTTGGATAGCAGAGATTATGTACTTTATCTGGCAATGTAGGTTCACCATGCATTTACATTTCCTGTAAAGACTATGTTTCATTATCAAAAGATGAAGAATTTTACTAGTAAATACTGATTGTTTTATGTTTTATTAATTGGGATGCCTGAGTGTGTTCTTAAAGGTCGCTAAGCATGTGTTCCCTGAAAAAAAAATTATATATATATATATATATATATATATATATATATATGTGTGTGTGTGTGTGTGTGTGTGTGTTAGCAACAATCTCTGTTCGCAATTCTAGTTCTCCTTGAATTTAACTTCAAATATGTCTGTGAAAGTTAGTGATTAAAAAAAGTGTTTATATTCTTGAATATTAACCCCAGGTAACACAATTATGCTCATTAACATTCTGAAATATATGGAATTACCTTGCTGCACTGTAAATGTATTATAATCCAAATAATACAGTCTTAAACCTCAAGTGGCTTGGCAATTATAAGGTCTGGGTAAATGAAAAAGGAAAATAGTATTGTTGTTCCTGAGGGGAGAAAAATAATAATAATAAAAAAAACTCAGATGAATGATTTTTGTGGAATATCAAAGGTATTTCAGCAAACAGTATTTACCGTTTCCATATCAGTTTGATGAAATATGCTTCATGCATCTGCATCATTTTGAATATATTTGTATTTATTTCTACTACCTATATTTGAATATGACTTTAAACAGGATCATTTACACATACATTATTTGAAATAGCTGATATTTTTGATACTGTATACACTTGCAAAAATCATGTTTACAGTTGGCACCTCATTCTGGGAACGACAGGTATGCAACATGCAAATTTACCATCTAACAGTAACATACCAAAATGCGGAATAGGCAGTATGGCATGGTTTTTACAGTATCAAGAAATTTTCAGGAACCAGAAAGTTTTAATCACGAAGTTCTCCAAGGAAGTCCACCTGCATAAGTAATGTGAAGTCAGTGCTAGGTCCACTACTGGCTGGCTGCACCTTTTGGCTAAACTTCCTGATATGGCACAGCTGTGCTAATTTAAAAAATGACTGCATGAGGGCAACACACGATATGGTGAACTCAAACTGAAATCTTGGAGTGCTGTCGTGTCAGCGTTTTTTTTTTTTTTTCTTGGGGAGGGGGGGGGGGGGATCCGTGCACTTAAGCCACTTAAGTCACTCACTGGCATAAAGAAGCAAAGAAAAAAATCTATACACCATGTTTCCGCAGCATAAATTGGCTGCTGCGTGAAAAGACATGGAGGTACGCAGCAGACAGTGCTGCTCTCTGGGACTAGAATGTGACACCACTGCTCGATAATATCGTGTAGTGGGGCGGCGCACAAAGATGGAGGCAGTAAACGGTCAAAGGTATGTCACCATTATGGCTGGCTAGACAGGTCATTGGCAACAGAGAGCGCTTTAGTTGACTGCTAAGCCTTCATCTCCTTTGTGAGAGACGACAGAAAAACAAACAGATCCAGCTCAGTCTACTGATTCACAGTCTCTATATCTTACTCACATTCTCAACATCCCAGGACTGATTGCATATTATGTGGACACTCATTAAAAGGGAAAAAAAACAAAAAAGTCTGGCAAGCACAGGACATCCGTCAATTTTTGTCTTTAGCATCTTGCTTGCTTTTGCCATGCGGCAGTCCATAATTGGTGTCTCATAAGCTACAGAAATTGACTTGAACTGCAAACCTAATATAAGAATAATGACATTACTCTGACGGTAGGATATTAATTTATTATTCAAACACACATTACAATGATTCTGACTGTTTCACAATGAAATATTAACATTAGGTCACAAGACTATTTCTATGTATTTTTAATGAAGCATAGCTATGTAAAATAAATGAGTAAATAAGTAAATGGGGGGGGGGGGGGGGACAGCTTGAGTCTTTTCCTCTGCATGATTATTTGAAAATTACAGGTCACACCTCCTCAGTTTTTAAATGTTTCATCCTGATAACAGTGGCAATAACAATGAAATATGATATACACCCGAGACAAGGCAAAGAGGTGATTATGTTATTGTGTGGTTATTGATGCCAAAAGGAGGACAACATCATAAAAATTAATTTGTGATCAACTCCACAACCCCTCAAAGGAGACAGCACTCCGATACTGGATGAATGCACCCTTTACGAACCGCACCTTTTCCCCACCCGTTTTCCTTCGCAAAGTTTTCAATAAACCTGACAGTTATGAATCTTCCCTTAATCACCTCAGACATGAAGATCAAGGAAGATCCTTCATGAGATCATTTGCATATCTGCATGAAGCCTCTTGATGAGATGGAGGGAGAGTCATATCCTTGCAGAAAAATATACATGCCAATGATGGCAAATTTCATTACACACCTCGCAATTATGCATCAATCATGGACAAGAACAGGCTTCAAATGACGATTTATCAGTTTTCGGCTGAGCAGTTCGAGCAGTAGAACAGGCTCACTGACCCAGAACACCAGAATCCATTTTTACCTGTGTTGTGTCCCACCATGACACTGAGTCCCAAGCATTTATAAGTTTTGAGTGATTGTGCTACAAGAGCCATCAGGTCACCCTATTCCATTATTCACTGGAGGCAAGCATAACAATGAAGTGTGACATTGACCCTTTTGGATCAAGGGAGGTGTAACCATTTAAAAAAATACTAGAAATTTTTTTTTTTCCCATGAAATGTGCACAAAGCATAACCTTTAGCATAACCTTCTAGAAAACACTGCACAAAAACTAATTATGCTCGCAAAGCTGAGAGTGCCTAGTGTCAAGGAACAATCATTTCCCTTATGTGTGGTCCAATTCAATGGGCTCATTCCAAACATTTGATTTTCAAAACTTCTGTTCTTCTTTGTGCTTGACCAGGAGAGTGATCAAGGTTGGCCCTAATTAAAGGTTATATAAACTTTACAGGAGAGCTAAAAAAATGTTTACTTTTGCATGTAAGAATACAGTTGAACTCTGTTCGGGTAGTATGACTATTTTTCTTTCTAGAATGTATGTTGTATTTTGCAAGGTTAATGTTATTATCGTGGACATACAAGTTTTTGTTCCTTATCAAATTTGGAGATACAAGGTTTTATCAGCAGGCCGACGATTTGGTGCTTTGTGGCAGGAGACACAACAATGTAGTCATTTAAGATCTGCAATGCACACACATACCTGAACTCTGACCAGTCACATAACATGACAAACTTGAGGGAAGCATTGACTAGCCTGCCCTGTGATTTTCAAAAGCCTAGTTCATATCATTCTGGAGCTGATCATAACTTCCCTCAGGGATTTCTCAGCCGTCAAGTGCTGCAGCAGCACTTCCATGAGGGAGCCACATACATAATTTACTCAGGCAGGTCTGACTTATAAGTTGCCAATGAGGAAGTCTGTGGAGCAAACGGAGTCCTACTGAAAGAGACCGGCAAGAAACTCTCTCACATACCGATCTCCGGTCAAATTCCCCCCTCTGCATTGTAATTGCGCACCCTGATTTCATTGTGGAAGGGCAGGCATGAAAAACGAACCTTGCCTGCAATACATAAAGCATCTAGGTGTAGCTAGTGCTGATCTAAGGCCAGCACTCTCTGTTCACATCCATTACAAACTAAATGGCAAATTCATCTTGGGTAAGTGCTCCGACTCAGACACTATATGAAAATGGGCACCATGAAGTGCTCTTCCAGAAAGGCAGTGTAATGTGTTAAACTGTGGTGGAGTTGCAGAACAGCCTGACACCGAGTATCAAATGTTTTTGAAATGCTACAAATGCTCTAATACCCAAAAGTGCATCAATAAAATTCTTGCAGATAATGAATTTAACATGACTGAATGGCTCTAAACAAAAGAAAAGAAAGGAATTTCATGGCTTTGTGATAAGTACATACAATATCATTCCTAATACAAAAGTATATTTCAGATACTTTGTTTAGATATGCAGTTTCCTGCCAAGTACTCCCCAGCAATCTTGGGCAACCTATTTGACTACAATTAGCCAAACAGGCTTGCCAGTGGCAACATGATTCCCCAACCAAATTTAACAGCTCTTAACAACCGATCCTCTTCTCAACTGCCTCACCTTGACCATTTGCTAAAGGACTGCTTTATTGGCAATTCGCAAAATGACAGCTGTGCCGATGGCAGGCTGCTAGCGAGCCACTTAATGCTTGTTAGCCGGGTTCCGTATTTGATCGTTTGCATAACTCTGATTTAACAGCGCCTCTAAAATGTTGCATGGATGTGATTTGTCGTCGGGTTCTGTGAGGTGAAGAAGTTTCATGATCAATTTGGAGCCACTTGACTAAACAAAACTGGACTAAAAATAAGTTTGATGGGCCAGCTGAAAGGGATAGACAGATATAGACAGGATAAGTATTTGCAGCTGACAGGAGCCAAATAGGCTTATGAAGCTGAAGAATGCCAACCAAACATGGCAGTGAAGACACAAGCAGTCTTTAAGTTCAAGAAAAGATAAAAACAAGATGTCCGTATGACCACACAAATACGCCATTAACAGCCAGTCTTTTAGCTTCCTCAAATCAGATTTGCACCATTACAGATGTTGTAAAATAGAACACTGCATGGCAGGTTTTTAAATAAAATTGTTTCCGACAAGAGAAAACAGCCATTAATCTCCTGACTAGACAGCTTATCTAGTGTATTTAATTTTTACAAGCCATTTGTTATGCTTGGACACCAACTAAAGAGAGTCTGGATAACTGCTATACTCAGTGATGACAGATACTGCCGCACCTCAAATAATGGCCTGACATTCCACTATGCAATCCGGCCCCTCACACCAGGCATAACTGCTGCCAGTTTAGACGCTGCTCATTGCTCATCTCCATCAACACCTTTAACAACCCAGGTTTATGACAGAAAATGGAGGCAGGCATTGCAAGAGGTAAAAAAAAGAACCAAATACAACTAGCAAGAAATGGGCCCAAAAACACCTGTTACCAAAAATAAAGAAAGAAAACAAATAAAAAAATCCACTAAAACAAAGTGATAATGAACTGTGTTGAATCACGCACATCCGCCGAGCCAAATAACATCCAACCAAAATCAGCACTTTAAAAGTGCAACGAGCTTCCTTTATAGCAGGCCTGATTGAGGCAAGAGCAACAGCTGGAGCGATTACCAGCCCTCTTCAGCTGTGCATGTCTTTTGGTGAGGCTGTTGCTGTTTAGGATCTTAAAGTCCTCCAAGGCTTTTAAACATAACAGGCTTAATAAAATAGGGTTAAAGAAAACTGCAGTACTTCAGTGCATTGGTGCCTAACAAACTCACTGGCTCATTTAAACATAGTTTACTTTCTACTTCGGTATCAGTAAGTCGTAAGATTAAATTCGGTCTTTTTCTCTGTTTTGTTAGGGCAGAATTTAATTTAAAGTTTTGCACGGACTCCCCCCCACCTCCAAGCCCACCAGATCACCCAGTGGATGCCGCCATGTTTCATCCTCCTTTTAAAGTCTTTTTCATTAATGGAGTGATTCTGGGGTGATTTTTACTTCTCTGGCTGAGCCCGGACCGTCCTCTCTCTCTGCTGAGGAGGGCTATAGATGTGCAGTTCAAGGATAGAAAGGAACCATGATTCATTTCGATAGCGTTGAGGACTCATTCATCGCGCAAGCTTTAGCACTTTCAAAAAAGCACCGCACATTCCTACTCAGAAATTTCTATGGAGTCTCTCAGTCGCTGCCCCTGCACGGACCAGAAGTGTCCAAAAGGCACAGAAGTGAAATCCTATGGTCTTTGAAATCAAATGATAGGTTGGCAAAAACACACACATTTTATAGTAAAAACAATAAAAAAAAAACAAAAAATAAAAACATTAATGAGTAATATTTTGCCACTTAAATTTGACAGGGAAAATAAAAATTTAATAACTTTACCCAAAAAAAAAAGAGTATAAGACATATATAGACAAATTTTAATGTTTTATTGTGAAAGCAGAATATTGCAATCAGTGTCTTTAAATTTTCAATTTTGTTCACTGGGTGAAGAGAGACTATGCTGCTCAGATGACAGTTTGTTTTTGAATTTTTTTTTTTTTTTTTTTTAATTGACGGTGTTAATAAGTGAAATTACAGAGGTACTAAAATGCCAACCATGGGGAAAAGATAAATGAATTCATAACTTTTGTCACTGGTCTCAGTGAATGAGTGTTCGCCCATCTGGCCCGTTTATATCGAGCAGAATGATGTTCTGTTTATTCAACTCTTCTATGCTGATCATAGAGATGGCATAACCTCTTCAAGGTTGTTTTTATATTCCCTCACCAATAAAAACAAACAATATGAGGAGCATTCTCCCAGCTAACATCAGATAATCTCACAATGTTTCAGGAATGCTTCGTCAACGTTAATACTTCTCTAAATGCACTGCAAGGACATTGTGAAAATTTTCTTTCTTTTATATTTTTCTCTTTGTTAGCAGGATACAGTGGCCAATGACAAGGGCTGTAGGCTGAAAAGTGGTCTCTGCTCTAGTGTCTGAGGAGCTACAGGATTCCCACAGAGAATTGAATTTATCTATCTGTTATGTCCCCACAATATGAAACCACCCTGCATTTTCCCTTCCCATGAAAGAAAATGCCTGCCATTTTCACCAGCAAAATGGATTAACTACCCTAGAATGTCACTTCTAGACCAGAGAAACCTACCATTCAATTATGAGTAGACAACCTGCCCTTCATCTACAGCGCAGAATAGAAAATCAATCAGTATTTGCACCCAGAGTACAGCGCACTTATTTTATGTTTCCTTTAAACGCCGCCGTTGTGTCATTGCCCCAAAAACATGGAGTGAGCAATACTCTCCGCATATGATATGAGATTTAGCTTTTACCTGCAGCATCTCCTGAGCTTCAGCTGGAGCTAAATTTGGCGGAAACATTGCCTTTGTACCGATCGCTGCTCTCAGCAGATTCTCATTTGTTTTGCTGGATTAAGAATCGTGCCGGCTGTGAGAAAAGCAAGATTTATACCTCTTTCCATTTCCCGTCCACCTGCCCTCACTGATCCTCTCCGAGCTCCCTCTCAATCAAATGTCTACAATCAGAGGAGTCCATAAAAGAATAGATACTTGGATTATCCTGAATTACATGGGTGAGTGTAGGAGCACTGTGGTGGATATCACTACCCCGCAGGTAGAAACATTTTAGACTAAATTCAGTTTATAAATGTACTCCATACCAACGCTGAAGATAAAATGTCAACATTAAACATTTTTAAAATGATTTTTTAAGTGCATTTGTGGGAAATAAGAAGTTTTACTTTGTTGTTTATTTCCTCGCCACATGTTCAATACTACCACCAAATGGAGCATTTTACCGCATTTGAATTATATTTCTAAATAAATTGGTAATATTGTAACAATTTTTGGCTTGTGTGCTTTATTAAACCAATTATGATAATTTCATACCACATATGGTCAATAAGATAGAGTGACTGTGCTGAATACATGAAAATGACTCGCAGAGGAAACGACTGAAGAAAGGATGTACAGGTACACAAGTCCTAATCTTACTGACCGCACAGATCAGAAAGTCATATTAATATGTCATTGTTCACTGTTTGTGAATAGTAGAGAGAATTACAATGATAAATACGAAGATAAAGATTGAACCTAATTCAGAGTACATTTTAATAATGACCGAGCTGCATGAATCATTTCTGCATTTCTTAATAAAAGGGTTATCAGTGATTACTTTGTAGACTGTCAGTGGAAAAGTGAGATATAGATAAATAAATAAATAAATAAATAAATAAATAGGTAGATAGATAGATAGATAGATAAATAAATAAATAAATAACCCTTATTCCACGGACATTTTTTTTTTTGTGATGAAATTCCATGCAAACAAACTTTCATAGACACACGCAATGGTATGCTTGTAGTAGACACTTTATGCATAACAAAATTGAACATCAATGACAAGAGGTCGCTGAAGACAGTTTGAGTCACGCAAATTTTCTGAATAATTTATTCCCTGATAACGCTGATTGATTTCTAACAAGGTAGTAGGAGAGGAAAGGAAGAAGAGGTGTGTGGATAAGATGAAGGATGAGACAAGGAGGGGTACAATCCAGTGCTTCAAACTCGTGTGATTCAGTTTATTACTCCAGAGAGTGTACAATTATTGGTATGCTGCAGTAACGCTCCCGTCTGATCCGTATGAATCATTCACATTATTGATTTTGGGTACCCTTGACAGTATGCGCTGTGTACGGAGAATAACATGCTGAAATTGTGTTCTATGTTTACACCTGTGATCGCACCCACCCTTTAGCATCACGGACGAAAGAAAAAGTCAGTAAATAGGCATGATAGCACGTTTTTTTCCGAACAAAGACACATTTTAAGTGTCAGAGAGTCTAGGTCACATGTGATTGGGATAGTAAGAAAGTAAGTAAAACTTGATTTGTATGGGGCTCTTCTCAGCAAGAATGCACAGAGTGCTTCACAGAGGTAAAATAAATAAAAAAATAAGAACATGCAAAAAGTACACAGGCAGACACAATTTGAAAAAATCGCCACGATGAGCAAGGAAATACCATGAAATAGGCAAGATATGGCCGAAACTCGGTTTGAATAGGAGTGTTTTTAACCGTTTTTTGAAAATGAGTTCAGAGGACGAGGCTCTCAGGTCCAGGGGGAGGGCAGCCAGAGCCCCGGGGCCACCACCCCAAAGGCTCTGTCACCCATGGTCTTTAACCGGGTCCGAGGCAATGCCAGGAGCAACTGGTCAGCTGACCTCAAACATTGGCTGGGCGAGTATTTCTGGAGAAGCTCTGAAATGTAAATTGGGGAATCTCCATGGAGGGGTTTGTAAGTGAGCGCCAGGACCTTGAATTGGATCCGGATGTGCACTGGGTGCCAGTGTAGAGAGGCTAGGATGGGGGTGATGTGACGGTTGTGTGCGGTTGGGCGGGCGGGCGACGGGCGGGCGGGCGTCTCCAAAAACTTCGACATCGGGCTGAGGGGTATTCCGTGCAATGCACGCCTATTTTTTGACCTAATGAAGAGTCTTGCTGTAGCATTTTGGACAAGTTGAAGCTGGTCTACAGAAGATTTGTTGAGGCAGGTGAACGACAATAGAGACAAAATGAAATGAACTCTCCACAGTGTTCAGTCTATTGGCCATATAGCAGCATATTTGCTAAAATTAGCAAAATAATAAAAATAAATAAATAAAAACTGAATTTTGAGTTTAATTACCATTATTGTTGACAAAAATATTTTGTATCTTTTTTTTTTGTGTGTGTGAAGGGGAGATTACTCCGCTCTTGAGCGTCTCCAATCACCAATCCCTCCGCAGATACTAGTGTTGCGGAATGTTCAGGAGCCCTAATACCAGCATTCTAACAGTCAACAGAATATGTGTAAGGAATATGATACGATAATATTGCTGAAAGCACAGTCTGGAAAATGATCTGGTTTCAGGAGAAAATGGATAGTCTGAATGGTCCTATCAGTCACCTGCACTTGGCTGCAAATTGAGTCAATGAGGATGCTGAGGAAACATATAAAACACCCAGGGAACCTGCTGGAAGATGAGTGCTGCACTATAGAATGTCCAGAACATGCTGCTAATTGAACATTTCACAACACTGCCGACAGCAAAAGTAGAAATACTGCATTGTGGTTATGTGGCTCTCTGGACCAGTCAAGTTGCAGTATACATCCACGACTGTCCAAACTCATGTATGTAGAGAAAACAAGGAATTTACTAGAATATATAAAGTGTACATTTGGTGAAATATTAATTCTGGAGAATAATTTCCAATGAGAAAAATGCTATACTTAGAGACTATTTTTCACAGGAGTGCAGGGGACTAATTGTCCTTGTATGATGTGACGGAGCTGTCCATCACCTAAAACTCAATCGACGACAATGCTTGACAAAGTCAAACTGTTATAATTAGAATGGTGCTAATAATTCATAACCAAATCCAGAAATCTCCATGACAAATAATTACATAGGAATGAAAGCTAAAACCTGAACCAGTCAGCACAGGGGGCAGGGTTTTATCAAGTAACCTTTCCAATGACCAAAACGCCACGATAAATGATCAATAGTTTTGAGGGAGAAAACCTACGCAAACCAGGAAAGGGGGTGGGGCTTCGTAAGTTAATGTATGACCCCTTACTGTGTCAAAAAATTCAACTCCAATCTCCCTATGAAAAATGCTTCAAAAATTATGAAGAATGAAACATCAGCCAATCTTGAGAGGCGGTGGGGCTTTGTCAGTTCATATTGAATTCTTACTTGAGGCCAACAACCTGATCCCCAACTCTCAACAAAAATGGTTCAAAAGTTATGAAGGACAAGTCCAAGCCAATCAGAAATGGGGGTGGGGTTTTGGTAATGACCCTTTGCTGAGTCAAACTCTGAGACAAATGGGCCAGTAGTTTTGAAGTATAAAATATCGATCAACCAGCAAAGGAGCAGGACACCGACAGTTGAAGCACTGATTACTAAAACCCCACAAGTCAAGTCAAGTCAAGTGTGACTTATGGGGTTTTAGTAATAGGTGCTTCAATTAACATGAGACCCTTTCCTAAGTCCAACTTTCAAACTCTGAGTGGGGCTTCAACAATTAACATGCAATTCTTTCCCAAATCCCATATCCAGGCCTTAACATGCCGTGACAAATTATTTAAAGGCGAAGAAGGATCAAATGTTCACCGATCAGAAATATTGATAGGGCTTTGTCAATTTTCATCAGACCCTTTCCAACAACCAAATTCCAGACAAGGCATCAAGAATCAACATGTGACCCTCTCCAACTCCAATATCCCAGCCCCCATCTCTGCACAACCAAGGATTTACTAGTTATGAAGTATAGGATATCTACCATTCATGGATTGTCCATTCAGGTAATTGATTAAAAAAGGAAAAGAACGGACCCCTCTTGAAAAAGGAAAAGAATTCTGTGCGTCTGTGTGTATGCAGATGGTGGCGGGGAAACATCAAAAGCCATCCTTTTGGAAAGTCTATAAAGTTTAAAGCAAGTTTGAAGGCTCTATCAGGAATGTTTCAAGACTTGGTAAATGAATGGAGTTTAATGGAGGATGCAGTCATGAAGACAGACAAAAAAGGAGGGTCAAGGCTACGGAACATCCATGTTTTAGGACAGTCTGAAATTTTACATAAATGAGGCTTTTGAGGCTTCAGCCAACATATTTTGAAAATATGTAGGCTTTTGGAAATGAACAGAAGTCAAAAAAGAAGAGAGTAAAAAAGAGGTGTGAAAGGGGAGAAAAAATGAAGCAGCACAACAAATTTGATGGTTCTAGCTGTGAAAATGTATGAGCATGAGCAGTTTTAACAAACAATAAAGTTTAAAATAAAGGTTTAAGTAAGTTTATGGTAACCGAGAATGTGATGCCAGTGAGTTCACCCTGACCTTTGACCACCAAATTCTTCTCGCATTCACAACAATGAGCCAATCTTGACTTAAAATCACAGCAACCTTGACCATTGACCATTGACCACCAATAAAAGCAGTTCCTACTGAAGTAAAAGTGGAAATTTGTGCAAAATTTGAAGCAAATCCTTCCATGTGTTCTGGAGCGCATAAATGTCTGTATGGATGCCCAGACACACAACCTGAAAACATAATGCTTTAGGCCACGGCTGTCACCAGCATGGAAACATTAAAAAAATTAAATAAAAAAACATAATTAAAAATTAAATGATGGTACTGGATTATTTTGGTTTCTTTGGATGTGTTTGCATTGCACTTTTTATAGTGTCACAAGCCTTTTCTTTTGGACCCCGGGATAAAGGGTTTATCTGTGAAGATCGGAGCAGCTTTTTAAGGGGGGGATTAATTCTTCATGTGGCCTGCTCTGTTTGTATTTGCTCGCTGACATTTTGATACAGTCCACTGACCTCAGGTATGTGAAACTCACTGGAGATCTTATGTAATCCTCTCCCATTCTTCAGTCATACAGACTCAGAAATGCATCATCTACAGGTGGAGGTGGAAGATGCTACAGTTTTGTTTTTTTTTTTCTCATTCTTGTTATCTTGTTATTTGATATTATCCCTTCTGAGAATACTGCTAGTACTTCTCCAAGGTCTGCAAACATTTTTCAAATGATTTTAGAATCCCAGCGCGCACCAAACAGACAAACAAACAGCCAAATAACTGCATTTATACATTACTTTTCTCCGTAACTGGTGGCAACTCAAAGCACATTACTCTGATGAGGGAGAGCACTTTACTATGATTGTGGAACACCCAGCTTGGTTTTTTTTAACACCAGAACACTAATCACTAATCATTTGGATGGAGGGCAGGAAGAAAGAAATAGATCATTGCTATATCCAGTGAAAGTAGGAGATGAGCCCATGACCAGTTGAGCCTTGCTCGCAATTTAGCCAGACTTTAGATCACTACATCATGAAGGATAGCTAATTTGAGCATTTTGAAATCTACCTAGTCTACAAGCTCACAGCAAAAAGGGTAGTTGACTTGGATCCATGAAAGAGCCACTTTTAACTTTAAATTCAGCCCGCCAACATAGGACCCCGAGGTCAATCAGGAACGGGCCCATTTTTTCCGGAGTTTATTCATTCCACAATAAAACTTGAGATTTTGTGTATTTATTCCCTCTGAAAGCTGAAGAAGGTATTAGGGGCACAGCTCCTGTGACTGTGGAACATGATAAAAGTCTCGCTGAAATTTCTTGCTAGTTTGAGAGTTCAGTAATTGGAATATAGGGAATGAACAATGAAATCAAAAATGAAAAGAACTAGAAAATAAATGCCAAACACTGGCTCAGCAGAAGAACAGTGCAGTCAGAACAATAAATAACCAATGTGTCAAAACATTTAGAGATGCTGCACAGGAACTGACAACATATTACAGCGCCGATATACTCCAAATGGAACCACTTTTCTCTCATCCGGCTCACGAATTCCTTGAGGTTTTTGACCCCAAGGAAGATAAGAACTTGTCGATTCCAAATTATCTTCACAAGTAAACAACCCTGCAATGGAAGCTGGGGAGTTCTGGTGCGCAGGAAAAAAGGTTTGCAAAAGTTTTGCAGAATGCAAAACAATTCTCGTCCAACTTTTTAGACGCTGATGGTGCGGTTCCTGGCATGGTAAAGTTAAAAATAAGCAACATCAAACAAAGACAAAGAAACAGAAAAACGGACTAGATTTAGTTCTACCTTGCAAAAGAAAATATTTATTTGCTCTTTCCTTTCAATTACATTTGTCCCATGCTGTTGTTTTACTGGTTTATATCTGCTGCAAACCATTGTTCAAGTGCATTATTTATTTGTTAATTAATGTATTCATTCTGTGAATATTTGTACACATGGGGAAAAAATCAAGGATGTATCCTGATGCTATTAAAAATATGCTGCTACCTCCAGTAACCATACTGAATGCATCACAAGTCAGTGTGGGAACACCGCTGTCAATCACTGATAAGTGGCAACTGACAAGGATAAATGGGGACATGCAATGTGACAAACTGTCAAACACATGCAGTCAAAGAATGTGTAGTCACTGGAAAGCAAGCATAAAAACTGGTGTATATAAAAAAAGAAAAAAAACTGAATTAAATTTTGAACTTTGGTTGTCATCCAGAGCAGGACAAGCACTACCCTCCTCAACTGGTGAAATGGTGGCTAAAATTGCTTCAACTCCAGGCTGTGGTGTGTTTTTATAAAATCAGTACCTCTGATCCAAATCCAGACCCCAGTTTTCTTTTCACCTTGGTAATGAGCTTATTGACTGAACAATTAGTGCCTCTAATTGGACAGACTGTCTTTACACCTGACTTTCGGGGCATGGGGAGGGTAGAACACCGTTAGCTCTTGGACCTTGAGCGCTGTGACTCATTATCTTGTCTTTGACATCATTACCCAGAACTTTGATGTGAAATAAAACCAAGCACATGAATTAAAATGTACACTAATGTATGTTTTTCATTATAATTTCCTACGATCTTCTAATATCTTTAAGTATCTTTGGTCTGATATTACTTCATATGATCGTCTGCGCGAATGTGCCCCAGATGTGAGTTTTCTTTCTCAATTTTGATTCAATTTTGTTGAGCTGAGGACAATCAAGAAAAGATGGAATACTTCTAACTGCAATGCTTTTCTCCGTTGGCTCTTCATTCTATTTTGGAGTGAACGTGTCCAAATAAACAGTATTCGCAGAGGTACAACTAAATTATAAAAAAAGAAATAAAATGGAGGGAAGAGGAAAAAAGAACAAATAAAGAAAAGTCAAGAGTTCAGCCACAAAATCAATAATCCTCAGTCCCTTTTCCCCGAGGATTGAAAAAGCAGGAGTCTAAACACTTTCGATTGATTCCAGATACTTACACCCGGAATACTAACACTGAGTCGTGCTGAAGGACCTGCGGTTCATCCATCCCCGTTCTGAGGACAGTCGGGTGGGTGAGCACATCTGCATATGCATGTTTAAGTAGTTCTTCAGCAGCACTGCCATTATCCAATCGCTCAAAATAGAAATTACTCCGATTTACTCCGTTAAAATGACACTTGAAAAACCTCTTACATCTGAACTTCATCCATCTTGCTTCTCTCCCCCTCTCTCTGTGCCCTCCTTTGGTTCACAAAATCAATGGTTAACTATTACTAATTCCCTTCAGAGCAATATCAAACATCACAACTACTCCTATTTTTACCACTTCAATCATTACAACTACATCACCAACAACTACTAGTACCAATCACACTGCAAGTACTACTACTACTGCCACCAATGATAATAATAATAATAATAATAATAATAATGATAAACTCACATAATGGCTCCACTGTTCTTCACCTGCTCCAGAGTATCCCGCTGTTTGAGTTTTTTTTTTTTTGGCTGTTGTCTATAAAACTGTTTGCCTTTAAAATGCTATTAATAAGTCAAATCATCAGTACAACACTTATCACAATTAGACATTTTGACCTGCAATTTCAATGCATTGTAGCCTGTGGCCAACAGGCTTAAATAATACGCTATAAACAGCTTCTGAAGCATTTTTGAATGAAAATTTAGCATTGGGGATAATAGTTAATGTTCACTGTGAACATGGCAGTTCATATGTGGGGATACACAGCTCATACTGCACATGCAGTACATGATTACTGCACATGCACACACGCACCTATACAAAATCTACATCTTTGGCCAGTTGTCAGGGTTTGTTTAATTGATGAATAATTCATTTATCTACTGCTTAGTTGTCATTTCTGCCATCACTTACATCAGCTTTAAACTGTATTAACTTTGCTACCCCTCTGAGCCAAGGTTAATGTTTCCAATACTCCCTTTCCTGGTCCTTGCTAACCGGTTGTGGCTCCCCCGGGAACAGCACCATGGCTGTGCTGGCGGAGTAAAAGAGGACTCATACTTTCAAAGCTGTTGTTTTGGATTTGAGTGTGAAACAAATCAAAGGCTAACCAATTTTTTTTACTGCTCCCAAAAGGCAAGAGCCTATGGCCTTGAGAACAGAAACAGACAAATAGGCACATCAGAGCACGGCCAGGCGAATAATCGCTGTGCTATCGGAGTCACTCAGGGATGTTTTGTTATAAAGATCACTTTCAAGAATTTCAATGGTCACCGTGTTTAAAATGAAAATATACTTAAACCCATCATTTTCAAATGTTTTGTTCAACATTGGTGGTCAGCGTTATACACTCCCACAGCTGTGAAGTAGTAGAGTGTACACTTAACAGAATTCTGGTCACATAATTCTGAGTTTGTACCTAAAACAGTATCCATAAAATTCCAAGAAGTTCCAAATTCATACAAGCGATTTCATCCCAAATACCAGCGGTGGGGAGGGGTCCACCAATCTTTTGACCGTAAATTAGCGAAGCTAACTTTTTTAAAAAGTGGATTAGCATTTTCGCTAAATTAGAAAATTGTAAGTGGGCCAATTACAACCCGAATTCTGAAATAGTTGGGACAAAGTGTAAATTGTGAATAAAATCAAAACGCAATGACTTTCAAATCACACCAGCCTGTATTTTATTCACAATAGAGCAGAGATATCATTGCAAATGTTGTAACTGAGAATTTTTACAATTTTATCCACAAAATGAGTTCATTTCAAATTTCATGGCTGCTACAGGTCTCAAAAAAGTTGGGACAGGGGCCTGTTTGCCATGGTGTAGCATCCCCTCTTCTTTTTAACACAGAGTGGAGGTGTCTGGTTATTGAAAAGACAAGTTTCTTGAGTTTAGCCATTGGAATTTGATCGCACTGTTGCTTAATACAGGCTTCCAACGTCTGGAGAGCTTTGGGTCTCCTTTGATGGACTTTTTGTTGAATTATGCGCCAAATGTTTTCAATTGGTGAAAGATCAGGACTGCAGGCAGGCCAGTTCAGCACACGGACTCTTCTACTACGAAGCCATGCTGTTGTAATAGCTGCTGTATGTGGTTTTGTATTGTCCTGCTGAAATACACGAGGCCTTCCCTGGAATATATGTTGTTTGGAGGGGAGCATATGTGGCTCTAAAACCTTTGTATACCTTTCAGCATTCATTATGCTTTTTAAAACATGCAAGTGTCCCTCACCATATGCACTAATGCATCCCCATACCAACAGAGATGCTGGCTTTTGAACTGAACGCTGAGAACAGGAGGGATGGTCTTTCTCCTCTTTAGCCCGGAGGACACAATGCCCATGATTTCCAAGAGGAATGTCAAATTTGGACTCGTCTGACCACAGGACACTTTGCCACTTTGCTACAGTCCATTTTAAATAAGCCTTGGCCCACAGAACACGGCGGCACTTCTGGATCATGCTCAATAATGGCTTCCTTTTTGCATGATAGAGTTTTAGGTGGCATCTGTGGATGGCACAGCGGATTGTGTCTACAGACAGTGGTTTCTTGAAGTACTCCTGAGCCCATTTAGAAATGTCAATGACAGAATCATGCCAGTGAGTGATGCAGTAGCGTCTGAGGGCCCAAAGATCACGGGCATCCAGTAAAGGTCTTCAGCCTTGTCCCTTACGCACTGAGATTTTTCCAGTTTCTCTGAATCTTTTGATGATATTATGCAGGGTAGATGATGAGACCTTCAAAGCCTTTACAATTTGATGTTTTTTACACAAGCCTTCACAGGTTGGAGAGCCTCTGGCCATCTTTACTTCTGAGAGACTCAGCCTCTCTCAGACATCCCTTTCATAGCCAATCATGTTACACACCTGATGCCAGTTAACTTAATTACTTGCTTGATGTTCTTTCAGCTGATTCTCTTATATATTAAATGCTTTTTTAGCCCTTTTTTTGCCTGTGTCCCAACTTTTTTGAGACCCGTTGCAGCCAGAAAATTTGAAATAAGCTCATTTCGTGGATAAAATTGCAAAATGTTTCAGTTTCAATATTTGAAATGCCATCTATGTTCTGTTGTAAATAACATAATGGCTCATGGGATCTTCGTCCCAACTATTTAGGAATTGGGGTTATAGCTTCCTCAAACTTTCAGTCCACTAACATTTTTTTCTTTTTTTTTCAGTAAAGTAAATAAAGTTTAAGTGGGCATTTTAACCATTTACAACCTTATCTCCCTCTATTTGAGTTGGAGATACAGTGTGAAAAAAGCATGCAAAGTTGCCAAGTCTTTCTATATCTGTTGAAATCATCAGCAAAATCTGTCTACTTCCCCCTGCAGTGTTGTTTTTGTTTGACATGTGCAGTGACTTATTGGTGGTAAGGAAGAACTATAACCTATTTCAGACAGAATTTTCCACCTAAAAAACCAAATTTTCCATGTTATTGCATGTATACATCGAACAAAATCTTACATGTTTTTGAGTCCAAGCAGCTTCCTTCCATCCTCTTTTCCTCATCAACTTTGGTGGAATGAAAAATGGCGATTTCAGTTTGGGCGTACTGATGATGCGTAGCTGCGCGGAGGAGGAGTCGAGGTGTGGCTAGGAAGTAGCAAACTGCGCCCACTGTTTTCCGCAAAAAACGCCTATGAAAAATATTGTAGACGACAAGAGCTACAGGTCCTGGTGCACACAAATGCATTGTGGTTGGCTGCCAAAATCCACATATAAACATTTTTAACATTCTATCGGGCGATGAATCACAGAGAAACAAGTGTATTTCATTTATTTTTGCCGACAATGTTCCTTGGCCCCCGCAAACCTATTTGTGTGTGTTCAGCATTTCATGACAACCTCATTCTCCAACTTCGGCCAGTTCAAAGCTGGCTTAGCTAAAAACCTGCACCTCCAGAAAGGTGTTGTTCCAACACTTTGGAACCTGCTACCTCAATATTGTCTGTAAACTTTAGCATTAGCTGACAACTTTATTTCCCTAACTTCAATGTAATCTTTACACTACTGTAAGCTATTGCATGGAGTGTGGTGCAGTTCAAAAGAAACTTGGCAGTATACCCAATTCATGAACATTACCCTCGCAGCCTGAGGGTTCTCCTGGCATGCTGTATTTCCGAGGCTTTAGCAGGTTCAATTTTAGGGAAGGAGAAGCTATAGATATCATATGAAAATAGACAACCCAAGGAATCAATAGATGCCAAAAACACTATGCTATGATGACAGTAAGCAGGTGAAATAACACTCCAAACATACATAAAATTTCCGCAAGCAAAAAGCTAACGTTAGCTAGCTAAGTTAATTTAGGCCAGCATTAACCATGAACTTTCTGTTAATTTGTTGATGGATGGCTGTATATTGTTGTCTTTTTATGCTGTCCAAATGCAGAATATTACTGTTGATTACATGATCATGGAACTTAGATGTACTAATGTTAGCTTGCATGTGACGTATATATTCCCGCTGTTTTCAGGCTAGTTTGCTCGTGCATCTCACGCAGGGGCCAATGCATTGCAATCAGACAGCAGGAGCATATATGAGCCACCCAGAATGGTCGATAGATTCAGCTATGGTGAGGTCACATGGTGTGTTAATATGCACGCGTTGCTAAGGCTACGCTTTCAAGCCACTCCTCCCTCCTCCCACCCTCTTCTCTCGCACCACCACCTCCACCCAGTCACACCTCTATCTTCCGGCTGAGTCAAAATCTTGAAATTTTCTCATGAGAGCAAGATTGGCGTGATAAAAAGGGCAAAATAAATATGAATGTTAGGTAACTTTTGCAAATTACCACAAAACATTATGTTTTAGACCGAAATCACTTATTTTTAATGGGTGTAAATACCAGGTAATGGAACCTTTAAGTAGGAATACAAACACAAAGTATTTTTATTAAGTAATCATACAGCATAAATTGAAAATGCACAATTTTAAATCACAGCTGAGAGTCATAATCGATATGAAAAAGAATAGAGGGGGAAGAAAAGGCCTTATGTCGTCCAAGACTAATTTCAGACGTGGAATTTGTCAGCTGTACCATTTTAGAGGTCAAATTAGAAAAACATAATTCTCTAAATACTCTGGGCCCTAGTTTAAAAATCTAAGCATACAGTTGAAAGGGCGTGGCGCAAGTGCACTTAAACAAGCAAAAAAGGATTTTGACATGCTCTAACAGTAGGTTATCAGGAGGCGAAATAAGGCGCAAGGTTCAACGGGGTCATAATTAATTTCTTAATTAATTATTGGCGTGTTGTTGGCGTAACATGGGGTTTTCTCATTAGAGTGTCATGCTACAGATGCCCTTGCAACTTGGCAAATTGCTATTGTAAGGATGGATTTTCCAAATAGAGAAAGCAGAGAAGAGAAACACTTCTCTGCAGAGACAGGTACACTCGTGCGTGAAGTGAAGGCATTTGCGTGCAAACCACTGCTGAAAGCTGATCTCTATAATGTCCAAAAATGTTAGCTAATCAGAGACGTATATTCAATATCAATCAAAATTTGTTTAACCCTCTATTAACCAAACCCATTTCCAATTGTATTAAAATTTTTTCCTTATGCAAAAATGTTAATTTTGGGCCATTATTTGAAAAACAGTTGACACATTTGGCCCACCTTTCCAAATTTTAGCAAATCTGCTACATTGGGTAATAATGCTGATGAAAAAGTTAAAGTGACGGACCATTCCAGTTATTCTCAAGTGTTTATTTGGCAATAAGAAACAAAACCAACAGGGTGTCCAGGCTGTTAACCCTTTTACTTCATGAATGCTACGCCGGTTAATAGAGGGTTAACTCATATTCTGATGAAAAAAAGTCTTCATACCCCGTGAATTCCGGGGTCGCATTAAAGTGTGCATAAAATAAGTACGTTTTAATTCAGGTTTGGAGGTAAAAACATAATTATGTATGGGTGGATCAATGTACTGAGATAAATTACAATGAGTGAAGGAAGTAACAGCTTGGGAAACAGAAAATAATAATGTAATCTTGATTACGCTACTGTAACCCCCTGAATAATATCCATCTCGAGTGAAATTAACTTGCTTTTGCTTTTTTAACAGTGAGGCTAGGAAAGAAATTAATCAATCTGGATGACATAAGACCAAAAATAATTGTTCGTGAATACCAGATCGTTGCCATCTCATCCTTGAAGTCAGATGAATGGAAGAAATTTGGATTAATTATAGACGGTGACTACAATTTTTATTTGTCGCTTTGTTGTGCATGAAATTCTGCATTTTACGGTTGCGTCACCGGTCAGCTAAACTGTAAATTTAAAACAAAAGAGGGACAGACAGGGTGCAGGTATTGTTTTTGTGGGTCAGTTCAGTTCAAAACTGATTTGTAGATAATTACAGGACTTATTCAAACGTGCAAAGCACTCCAAACACTCTTTCTACACTGAGGAACAACGGGAATGAAAATTATTGCAAGACTGACCAGTAACTAAGAATGTATGTAATTATTATACAACGTAAAATCTCATTTTTACAAGATGCTCATTTACACTTATTTCCTTAAATATTTCTTTGTTTTGCAATCACTTAGTGACCATGCAAGTACATTAACTGACTTGCGTTTCCTATTTTCGATTGAACAGAAAATTCATGCATTTTATGGCATGTATGCCTCGGTGTCCTAATCGCTATCCCTCAGGGGGGACCACGATCAAGGCAGCAAGAATGGCAGAGTTTTCTAGTATAAGGGAGGCATGGCTTTATCCTAAACAATTTGCAAATACAGTACAGGCCAAAAGTCTGGACACACCTTCTCATTCAATGCGTTTCCTTTATTTTCATGACTATTTACATTGTAGATTCTCACTGAAGGCATCAAAACTATGAATGAACACGTGGAATATGTATGTATCTAACAGTTGTCCAATTGGGCCGTCGGCTGTGTATCAACCTGACTTCTGCACAACACAACTGATGGTCCCAACCCAATTGATAAGGCAAGAAATTCCGCTAATTAACCCTGACAAGACACACCTGTGAAGTGAAAACCATTTCAGGCAACTACCTCTTGAAGCTCATCAGGAGAATGCCAAGAGTGTACAAAGCAGTAATCAGAGCAAAGCGTGGCTACTTTGAAGAAACTAGAATATAAGACATGTTTTCAGTTACAGGTATTTCACACTTTTTTGTTAAGTTCATAATTCCACGTGTTCATTCATAGTTTTGATGCCTTCAGTGAGAATCTACAATGTAAATAGTCATGAAAATAAAGGAAACGCATTGAATGAGAAGGTGTATCCAAACTTTTGGCCTGCACTGTAGCTAAATGTGTAATTTTGCATGCTGAATCATGAATCACCTGGATATTGATGGGCTAAAATCCCTCATGATTTAAACCAATCAGAGCATTCAGCAATCAGGCACACAGTTTCATGGGAGTCCAAAAGATCACACTCGCTATTATGACATCTATGTTTTGAATGTCTTAATTTACACGAGAATAATCTTTCACATTGTCTGTGCACTTCCCTGTATGTGTAATAAGCCGTGGGTACATGCAATATGCACTCGCTTACAAAGGCACCAAGTACTATCTTAACAAGACCTCTGAGGACGGTCCCCAATCCAATATACCCTGTTGCACTTTGTGGCTGCGGATAATAATGCTCCCTTAAAATAGCAGTTAACTACTGACCATCGATTTTAGGCAAGGTTTTTGTTGGCCAATCGCACATGAGCTTCATGCTACCTGAAGATAGCAACAGGCCAGCACAGCGCCTGACCAAACCTCAAGACCAACACACACATAGGTGCTCAATTTAGAGCAAGTGCATTTGCTATATATGTAGCCTGGACGCTGGGCAAGAATATATAATTTGCTTCAGACGAAAAGTAGCAAAGACACTTGCGTTATGCTCTGCACAGGGTGTAAAATAGAGGCCTCTGGCTTTTTACCCTGAGATCAAAATGTTATCTTACTATGTCAATCTTTGGTATGTCAATAGCAGAAATATTTCCATTGGATTCTGTTGAGTAGGTAACTGCGCATTTCATATCAGCTTATGAAATTTAATTTACAGAACTTGTCGTCCACAATATAATGATGGTGATGTATAAGCCAAGATTTGCTTGTGCCCTTCGTATTGAAGGGTTTGAAGGAAAAAAGGCTGAGATCATTGTTTTAAAGTGATTATATTCACATGATGGAAGATCTACTGCCACATACATTCGCAAATCTTTACCATCTCTGGCGCAGCGCTATGGATTGCGCACCAGCTTCAACCCTAGTGCAGGTAAAAAATAAATATATAAAAATCCGCGCTTATTCATTTTCGCACACTGACTATGTGAGATAAGCATTTGGCAAAGCAGCTAACTCCACAGACCTGTCAGCCTATGAGATGGTATTTGAATGTGTTCTCCTGTAATAAACACACTCTGATTGGTCTTTCTTGCCTCCACTCACTAAAGATAAAAAAATAAAACACTACCTGTGTTACTGACATTCAGCTAAGTCATGAAAAACAGCTCAAAGTGAAGAATTATTCGGGGCGAAAGAAAAAAAATCTCGGGGCTACAGCCTCGCATACCCTGGCCTGGCGATGCCACTATTTGTCAGTGAATTTTTATTTGTCATAAAACAATTATATTCGCCACTGTGACTGCTGCTAATAATTTTCTCCTCGTCACTGATGGATTATGTTTGTTTATGATGACCATGATGAGTTCCTGCAGGAACCCTGGGGTGGGCCAGTTGCACAATGGGTGGGCCAAGGCCCATTAGGCCCACCCGTGATGCTGCACCTGGCCCTGCTCTTTTTTTAATATCATGGGTAGGGGGGACTGGGGTACGATGAGCCATGGGGACCAATGAGCCATATCACTATTTGTGATCAATAGATGCCAAAGGTGTTTAAAATAATGAATATGGCTCATATATCTCCATGACTCATCAGTTAATGGTCAAATATTTTGCCTATTTTATGCAGCTCTGTCATCGATTGATCGCAAAATAGTGATATGACTCATTGGTCTCCATGGCTCATCGGACCCCAGTCTCTCTTACTGTTTTGTATATGGTTTAATTGGCCCACATTTTTTCAAACTAAACACATTCCCCGGTGAACCAATCACCATCCCCTCAAACAAGTAGATCTGTTTCCTTTTGAGAGATGGGTTCTTGGCACTGCCTGTCAAAGTTCGTGCTTTATCTTTCACTAAGATAAGGAAATTACCAGTTCACTGCTACATGAATATGCTGATTTTACACAGAATGACAGCAGCTGATCTGATTGATCTTAATTGAACCAAGCCCCCACCACAACCATAGGTAAATTAATCATCTTAGACTGAGCTTTTGACTACAGCACCACAGTTGCACTATTGCTTCTGTTCAGACGATTACCAGAATGGAGTAAGACTGGCGACTCCCAATTTAGGGCAATTATGTGTGTGTGTGTGTGTGTGTGTGTGTGTGTGTGTGGGTGTGTGTGTTTGCGTGTGTGTACGTGTGTTTGCGTGTATATGTGTGTACTTGATTATTCCCATGTGTCTTTTTGCCAGTATGTGCTTGTATGACAGAAGGCAGGTATAATATTCTCACTCTTTGGACCCAGCTCCAGATAGTTTTGATTGTTTTTTACCCAAAAGGAATGACAGTCCATGAAAACCTACATCACAACTGCAAATGAATGTGCAGCATGCAAACTGACGTGTTCCTGCGCAAACAGTACTTTGAAGACTCTTGGACTGTGCCAGTCTTATCAAAATTTCTGTCTTTCCAAAAGTTGATGAAAACATATCCTCCCTAATTAGGAGAGAGCCAGAATGCCTTTCTCCAGGGGAACCTACATGCAGTAACACTGATGTAAATTGCCAACATCAGCAGGAAATCTTTTAGGGACATACATTTTAGAATTTAGAATGACTGATACTTATTGGACTACTTATCTTCAGACCTAGCACAAATTTGGCATAATTTATTTATTCCTGTTTTTTATGCTGTGCATTGTATCAGTTTGTCTTTGTATAACCTCCTGAGGGCCAGGCCTCGAAAACAACGGTGCTAAAACAGGAAGGCATCAGAGAGAGAGAGGGAGAGAGAGAGAGATCTTAGTTTATGCTGAGAGGGAGGAGGCTTGTCATCGGTTCAGCAATGAATACTTCATCATGCATCATCCATTCGCTAAATAGGTCAGTTCAATGTCACACATGATCAGTGATCAGTCTGTTTCACAAAGCAACAATGTACTGTGAGAGTGAGAGCGAGAGAGAGCGAGATAAAGATAGATAGAGAGAGAGTGAGAAAGAGAGAGAAGGCATGCTGTTCCTGTCACAATGTGGTTATGCACATATTTCATAGTCGAAGATACCTCATCTGAAGAGACAGGGAATAGAATGTCCACGCCTTTTTCTTTTGATATTCCAGGCAAAATAAGCAATATCAAAATAAGACAAAATACAGATGTGAACAACTCTTAGAAGCTAAATAAATAAATAAAATAGTGAATCATCATAGCCTACAATGTTTGGCAGTACTTTAGCCACGAAGAGCACCCACTTCTCGGTGTACTCACTATCGTCTGCCCCTTGATCCAAGTGTGTGCTTCTGTTCTGTGTACACTGACCTCTCTAGCCTGCCCTCTATGCCAAATCCTGACCCCTCTGCATTCCTATTTGCCGCGACTGAACCATGGACCATTTTTTGACTACTCTCTTTGCTTATGCAATAAAAATTCGTCTGAGTATTTACTAACCCCTTTCTGCAGATGTAGACGCTTGGGTCTATAGAACTGCAAATTTAAGCACGTAGTTACAGTACTCGACCACTAGATAGCATTACCGGATCAGTTATTGAATATTCACAAGCAAGCAGAGTTCGAATGCAGTTTTGAATATGGAGAAGTTCCCTCCAATCCCTGTTTTCCAGGAGTTGCATGAATTAAACTCCTCAGCTAAGCCTGATGTGCAAACTGGTCAATATCCTTGCCCATAGTATCGATCCAATAGTTGCAAAAAATTATCACTTGTGACAGAAAAAAACTTAGTACTCTGTAGCAACCACTTTAGCTACAGTGAGCCAACAGTATTCCAATTAGTGGTTAAAAAAATAAGTTTTGTGAAGCAAAAAATCCAAAACAGTACTCACATTCCACTGGCAATTACAGTCATCACAAAAAAAAATGTGTAGTTCCCTCCCATGGATTAATGTGTAGATTCCTCCATTGACAAATTCAGCGCTCCCTTATATCCACCCAAGTACTGGTGTCGATAGCTAATCACTCAATTATATACTCAGATTCATCTGCGTAACTGCACAGTTATAGTTAACGCCCTCGTGAAGCTTCCCCGGTGACGATGTATTGATTGACCCGTTTCTTATCCAAGTCCCGAGTGTTTAAACTTTCCTCAATAACTGAAACACATTGATCGGGCAATAAGAATAGGATACAAGACTGAGCGTAAAAGTAAGGTCGTGTGTATTCTTCGAATTTTGGCCATCGTTGCGCAACTGAAAATGATGCGATTTAAAAAAAAAAACGTGACCGGGAACATTATGAGTGTCAGCCTAAATGAACAGAATAGGGGGGTTAGGGAAATCTACTGTCATCTCTCTTCCATTGAGAAGATCACCCAGGATTCCGCAGCAACTACAGTATCTGTCCTGGCACTATGTTCTATGGTGTTTGATCTCCAGCCATCCTCCCAAAACTATTTCAGAGTTGCATTTGATGTCGATCGCCAGAACGGAAGAGCCCACAACTGAGCTGCTGCATGTTAGGAGGCTGGCGACCCTTCATTGCATACCTTCCCAACCTTCATGGACAAAACGAGGCAGTATCTCCAGTTTCACAAGGGCAACCTTTCTGCACAATGCCAACCTCAACCCACTGGGATCCCTGGGACCTTTAGAAAGGATCCAACATGAGCTGACCACTTGTGCTCTTCCCGCTAACTTCGATGGACGAAATAGATGGAGGGATTGCTGCACTTGCTTCTGAGCCTCCTCTGCACCCGGACTGTCCATTCCTTCCACCAGGACAGCTCCCTCACAGTCCATATAGGTAGACTGTGTAAGGCTCCTCTGCCTGAACCCTGCTGAGCACCAGCAATGCATCAACTCAGCATGCATTGCTGTGGTGCCAATCATCTTATCACCGACTGTCCAGTGCAATAACTTTGGCCAGCCTGGAAAGAAGTGGTGCTCACCGATGCTTCTGTCTCTTCCTCCTCCTGGCCCCATTTTCCATGTGAAACTCTTCTGGCAGGATTGCCAGTAATGAGCAAAGGTGCTCATCAACTCTGGACTGTGGCAACTTTCTTAACCTGACTTTTTTCAAACGGTTGAGGGCTCCTTCTGCTCTCCTTCCTGTGTCCATCTGGTCTATATCTCTCATGGGAATGGCCCTTTTGGGCATCCAGGAGGTGAACAGCCCAGTTCAGATGCAAGTCTCTGGCAATCGTCTAAAGATCCTCTTCTTTTACCTTTTATAGTCTCCTCATGCCTCATACTGCTAGAAAGACCTTGGTCAGAGAAAGACAACCTGCATATTAACTAGAGCAGTAGCCTTGTCACGGAGTGGAGCCTTCCTTGCCTGAAGACCTATTTGCAGTCTGCTCCTAGTCACTTGCTCTGAGTGGGATCCCTTCTATCTGTCATCACCTTTCCTAAGCCTACTCCAAATCCCAAGCCACATCACTTCCTCAGTACCGCCCGGTGACTGTGCCATCGATTTCCTCCTGGTAACACTGCCACCTTGGGGAAGGCTGAACTCCTTCTCAGCACCTGAATCAAGAGCCGTTGACCAATATGTTTCTAAGGCCCTGGTTTCCCAGATCATCCATCCATCTTCCTTGCCTACCAGAGCTAACTTCTTCTTTGTGTGAAAGAAAGATGGTTCCCATTGTACATGCATCGACTACAGGCCTCTCAATTCCATCACTATCAAGAACTGCCACCGTCTTCCTCTAATGGGTTCCACTTCTCTAACCTCTAGGGCTGCCACTACTTCCCTATATTGGATCTGTGCAACATCCACTGCCTGGTTCATATCAGGGAATTTGACGAATGGAAAAATGCAATCAAATCTTATGGCTACTATGAATATTTGATGACACCATTTAGGCTTACAAATGCGTTCACAGTCATAAGATTCAAGGGTCCCTGGAGGGGAGACTGGTATGGACTGGCATAAGGTCCAGTTTGTCCCAGATTTCTCAGAACTTGCTGATTGTAAACAACTCTGGCGGTTACTCAGTTTAGCCAAAGTTTAACAGCAATTAATGCAAGGTTACTTCATGGTCCCCACTCCACTCACTGTTCATTGAAGAATAATGGTATGCACACACACACACACACACACACACACACACACACACACAGCCTGAAGATGAAGACAACTAAGCGGGAAAAAAAAAAGAAGTTAGCAAAATTAATCACATTAATCCCACTGGAAAATGTAGAGTTATAATTGTAATTAAACACCACTCATAAACCATGATATACAAGAAAAACACAAACTTCCCCTCATAGAGGGCCACAAGCAATAAACACCAGGACCCCTAATTAATAAACCACAGTACCCCATTTTAAAAAAAAGCCCCAATACTCTCTCTAACGGGAACAAACATTCCCACGGCAATTTAAAATACAACCCCAACTGAGTATAAATTATAAAAAATAAATAAATAACTAAATAAATGTACAACCTCACATTTTGAGCCACACAGTAACGTTACAAACCATAAACAACGTTGGCCCTCCGGCACAATAACCCCACAAACAATAATGGCGACAGGCCCACCAGCACTGCAATAAAGAATATGGTCCCACCTGTACAATAACACCACAAACAACAATTAATGTGCTGCTGCCATTGCTCAGCCTTCTGGCTGTGATCCAGCTCTAAATGCAAGGGGAACGGGCCATGTGCCAGGGGGCCAACACCATAAATAGACAATGCATATTAAGGCTGAAGAGCTGCCCTCTACAGCCAACTGGCACAAGGCAGGAGAGTAAGAGTGCTATTCCTGGAGCGTCACAGCTCGTAACTAATATTCTATAGAGTTTCACTTCTCTATTTTTTTTAGATGGAAAAAAGGGAGGGGATGATGCAGAGCACTGTGAAAGCTACATACATTCTCTTGAGTCGTGAGGCACTTCATTTCAATCTGATTCATTGGAGCTCAGTAATTTGCACGTCTGTCAACCGTGTGAATGACACTTCTGTGCGCGCGCGCGTGTGTGTGTGTGTGTGTGTGTACGCAGGCCTACTTTTACAAGCAGCAAAACAATTCAGATGGATGGTTCTGTGCAGAAGGTTTATGAAGCCAGGTAATTTTGCAGAGATTTTGCCGTGTAGCGCATGATGCAAATGTCAATCTGCATATTTATATTCAGTATACCGCCCATGGAGGAAAGAATGCATATTATACCATATGTATATGTATCTTTTCACTACACCAATCGTGTCACTTGTGCTATACGCTGTACATCTGGAAGCAAAGAACAAGAACCCAGTGCTCCGTGTTTGGATTTTTTATCAATCACCTCAACTGAAGTAAAAATTCAGCCCTAATTTTTGAATGCTTTTACATTTGTGTTCAACATATGGTTGAGACCAGCTAAGATATGTTTGCTAATTTCAATTACTGTATAAGCAAAAAACTGGCGATGCAATGAACGGTCTATATGTCAAATACCTGACATGCAATAGAATTCCAGAGATCACTTTGTAATTACACCAAACATTTATTAAGCCTAATCACATAATTATTACAACTAGATCGCACTCAGAAAATGCATACCGCTGCCAATGCATTTCGAACTTTAGTACCATCTAGTGTATTTAAAGATGAATGGCATTTATTCCAATCTTGCAATCTCGCAATGGTGCAGAATTATTTAAAGAATTCCTGGACCCCAATGGTGATACAATAACCAAAATTCAATGGATTGTTCCTAAGGCCACGGCCTACACTTCCGTAAGATATCATTGAAATTGACTGGGAAATTTGTGAGATATTGTCTAGACAAAAAACAGACAAACTTTATTAGTTGGCAGAGATAAAAACGAACTTCTGTCTGGCTTTGACATGTGGCTGTGTGCACACGTGGGGACAGCCCTTTAATCTGTCTTTCTCACCCTTGCTTTCAAGACCAAGAAAAGATGCATCGATCCGGTGCTTGACGCATAGCCCCCCCTCTTCTTTTTTTTTCTTTCTCAAGTGATTGTACCGAACTCAGAAATCTGGTATTATTCCACAGAATTACAGCTGTCCATATTTCATCCAGTGGAGGAAGTCCCAAAGAGTAAAGCATGGGCATTAGCTGCGGTAACCCTATACTTATTTATTCTACCACCATCTGACTCTTTTGCTATTACCAGGTGCTAGCTCAAAGGCAGAAGGCCGTGCTGAGGCTACATTTAACACCTCTGAGACACAGCAAAGACACACTGCTCCTACCTCTCCCACCACTACCATCAGACTCTTCTCATCCTGAACAGAAGGTGGGAAATAGCTTCTGATAAAATAAATTAGCACTCCACTTAAACCTCATCATCATAGAGTTGGCCCTATGGACCCACTGTCGGAGATACAGCACTGACCCTCATATTGGGGTCAATGGGGCAAACAAATAAGAAAGGAATAAGATGTGTATTGCTCCTAATGAATTGACTGCTTTCTTCTCAGTCAAAATTTTATAAAACTAACATTCTGTATTGACTTGTTGAGCATGTGAGGTCTACAATATTGTATTCAGAAGTGATATAGAGGACAGGATATTATTTTTCTGCAGTAACAAACAATATGATGCAGTGGTAATAAGTGTTACCATGTCGAGTATTGAACCACATATTAGTTTTTACTTTTCCCAAATACAGATTTTCTCTCCCCTAGCTCCCCAGTGGTGGAATGACTTGCCTATTCCTCAATGAACTGCTTCATCATTTTTCACCAAAGTGTGTGGAATAATCAGTTCAGACAGTACCTTGAGAAGCACTCGCATCACTCCTCAGCATTTGTGTCAACATAACCATAACACAAGATTTCCAGTTAGAAGTCCTTCCAGCCGAATTCTAAATGCCACTGCTATTTTCAGTTGGTGTTCATGCTAGCATTTTATTCCCAAAATATGCCACCAAAGCATTTTCAAGATGTTCTTAAACCAATTGCAAGAAGAAATTTACTGGTCAAATACATCTATAGACAACACACTGCTTCAAGTTATGCGTCCATCAGGATGTCTCTCAAATGTATACCTTTTCAGCAAAACTATTGAGTCTTTTAAAGACTTCACCATGATTCAATTTCGAATTCACTCTATGTAATTTGGACTATAGTCTCCTATTCAATGCCTCTCAATGATTTGAGGCCAATTTTTCAAACCGAATGAAATTCTCATTAGATCTGATCATTCCTCTCTGATTGGGCTAACAGTTTAATTATTTACAGAATAATATTTGACTATGTCAATTAACTGTCATGTATAATTTCTGTTTTGGTCTTTGTTGATCATATTATATCTGTCATCTCGATCTATATGCTGTTCACCTTATTTTTTCCAGTAATGCCTCTCTTTAGCAGTACTTTGACATGGCACGACTTTGCTTCTGAGCCTGGATTTCCCAGGTGAACTAGACTCTGATGCATACAGCCATTGACAACTGGTAATTTATACAAATTGCTATTTATTTATTTATTTATTTATTTATTCATTCATCCATTCCTTTATTTTTTGACAACACTTTCAATGGACTATTTTTCACCTATAGTGTGTCATCTGTTGTACTCCTCTGAAGATGAATTGGAATCAAATCACATACTGTCCTCTCAGATGCTCATGTCTATAGGCAATTTAGAGTCTCCAAACTGCATGCATGTCCTTGGAAAGTTGGAGGGAAAATGGGTACCTGGAGTAAACCCAAGCAAACACGGTGAGAATATGCAAACTCAACAACCTCCTTTTTTTTTTAAACCCACATTAATTTGAAATGTCCAATCAGCAAACTATGTACAGTACAAACTTGCTCACATTTGATTCATTTGCTCACTGTTTACTCGGGAGAGCAAGGCAGTTCACAGCTCTTTTTTTAAATGTGCCAGTCAACTGCCACTGCTTTGAACTCATAGATTTAAACCTTGCAATCACAGAACAAGGGCAGAGGACACCTGAAAATATGCCGGCCCAGAATGCGACAGACAAACGCCGGATGGCAGCAAGAGAAGCCTAAGTAATGAACAATGCTTCCCCTAGCTGGCTATCCCACCCATTTCCCTGAGCTGTACAAAGCATGAGGCTGGTGTCCACAGTCGACACTACAGCGACATGAGATTTGACCTGTTGCCATAGTGGTTACTCTGCACTAGAAAACAGCATGTTCTAACCCAGTAGCCACAGGCCCACAACCTGCCAGTTATCCGAAAGCAATGCAATCTATGCATATCAACAAGTAACCAAATAAGGCAACTCTCTGTCATGACCAGTGGAAGAAAGTGAGAATCATACTACAATAAGGATAGGGTTTAAGGTTTTAGATAATATCCTGTGCTATTATCCATGTACGGTTTCAAAGATTTCCCCTGTTTGGTTCTAGAGTGACCTTTTTCGAACTCATTTTGGGCACTTGTGGTCTGCTTTTAACAACTGTGTATGAAAAAGACTTCTTACATCACTGCAGCTCGAGACAGCTGTTGGACGCAGACTTACCCAAGATTCAGAAACATCACTCTGACAAGAAGGTAATGCTGTTACAATGGTCTCTCTAGTAATTTTTAAAGACAGGGAACATCAATTAAAAAGCTAGTATCGCATTGAATACCAAATTAGATGAAACACTACTTGTATTTGCCAGACTTTCGTGGGCTAAGACATAATGAGACATTGTGATTTAATGAGCAAAGCATCATTGATTAACATTCATCGCCGCTGATCTCACTCTATTCTTGTCACCTGCATAATACCCTGAATTTGCAAGAAAACTCATTTTTATTGTTATTCAGTCATATATGGAGTTACTGGTGCAGGAAGTCGAATTCAAATGTGTGTATGTGCATGTGTTTATGCAAATGTGCACATCAATATAATGTTTGCACTTTTGTCACTTGTGAATCATGTTGGATGTTTACAAGCATGTTGACTTGCTAGACCAAAAAAAAAAATAGTGCATTCAGAATCCTTATATACTCACCAATTACTAAGCTGCAAATTGATAAAGTGTCACAATTTGCAGATGTTAAAATCAGTTTTGCTGTCTTCGGCTGCATGTCTCATAAGTCTCCCACATTTTCATCTGAGGCAGAACTATGTAAATAAAGGGGCTGTCATGTTTTGTAGCCTGGAAGACCCAGGTGAAACCATCCATCCATCTATCCATTATCTAATTCACTTGAAGAGTTATTTCCATAAGTGCTCGAGTCCACATTCATTAAAAATCAGGTAACAATACAAATCCGTTCTTTCATTGATGAGGAATAAGCCACATAAGCTAATTTTGGCCAAAAAGCACTTAAGTACAATATAAAATGTGCAGTGAATTGGAAACTCTCCCAGAAGCTACTTCTAGCAGTGGCCAAGTCCAGTGTAAAAGTTCTACTTACAAATCCAGTCAGCCAATCAAAGCATCGCTTAGAAAATTTGTGGGCCAATAGCAGCCACTGTAATGGATGACTTTACAGGCCAGGACGTGTGTGTGTGTGTGTGGCCTCAACCCAAAAGTGCTAAAAAAAAAAAAAAAAGGCCCAGGCAGCCAGGAATATTCACTAGAAACAAGCAAAGAAGAAGTAATCTTTTTTTTTTATCTGCTTATTCTTTGGTTGAACTTTCTATAATTACCATGCCACATCCCTGCTGATGACGAATGAAGTCTTTAAATCTGTTTGGATGGTGGTACTGGCCATTCATAATTTATGGAGATTGGTTTTTATTGTGACCTTTCTTCAGCAGCGTTTACCTTCGATTTCACGGTATATATTTTCCATGCATTTTGTTCAAGAAGCTTTTTCACATCCATGATTACAGAATACTGGTATGACCCTATTTGCTGTTCATTTTCATCAGAAAATTATGTGTTTTGTTTTCAACAAGATGCTCTGGTTTTGTATTCTGAAATAATAAAATTTAATGCTGTTCGTTTTTTAAATTGATTCAAATTTTCGTAATTTTGAGGCATATGCTTCGAAAAGTATTCAAGTCCGCAGAATGGTCTCCTTATGTGTTTTAAGACATCTCTGATATGTCATTACGTTTACATCAGCTTAAGACATGTAACAAGACACCCACAAATTGTAAAATTGAAGCACTGATTACTAAAACCCCACAAGTCAAGTCAAGTGAAGTGTGACTTATGGGGTTTTAGTAATAGGTGCTTCAATTCTAAAAATCTTGTTTCTCCAAAAAGACAAAAACGGACTTGCGCGCTTCTGGAAATCAACCCTTCACGTCCTCCCCTCATTAGGATCCTGGGGGAGCAGGAGCCCATCCTTTCCAACAATGGCTTTTAAAAATATAAGTTTTTTTTAATTTTTTTTAATAAAGTTCAATTGAACAGAACTGCTATGATGGCCTAGCACAAGTAAGCATGCAAAACGATGCATCAAATTTGAATTGGATTTTTTACCACAGAAAAACTGCAATGAACCATGAACTCCAGTCTAAATCTTCATCTGAAACTTGAGAGGATTATGTCTGGTGTGCCATCGGTCTGTCACAGTCTGAACCATTGTGTTGTCTCTTATGACACTGAAAGATGTACAAAACGAAAGCAGCAGCAACTTATCTTAGGTCGCGGTTTCTTTATACAGTATCATCAACCCAACTAATTTGCGATTCGAACAATGTCTCAGGCAAGAAAAAGTTGGGGAGGTGTCATCATAGATCTGGTATGTAAGCTGTGTGAAATTTACGAGTAGCCTGTAGCCTAGATCAGATAGGCTAATTTGGAGATATGTGTTAATATATTAACATTTTGCAGTATAAAATTTCATGATGCTTATGATTGTCATTATGGGGGTGAAAATGATAGCTGCATTGCCAGTAGGGAGGTCAAGCATTCTGCCTCCCAAGATAGAGTGCATCCCCCACTCAGCACTATACTAAAATCAATGAGGCAATTAGAAAAATTGAAAGCTCTGGTGACATTTTCTACCTAGTTAACACCCAAGACCTTTTTGTCCTGCCCCTAACACGCAAACAACTCCACGGAAGAGGCTGATTTGTCCGTTTTTACACCTAGGTCACTTGAAGGCAAGGATCTGTGACAAGTGATGACGGAGATTTAAAGGGTGATTACTCAAAATCACCAGACACACATAATTTGATATGTAATATCTCTACAACAAATTGGTCTGACCAGCAAATTATATTTTATGTTGTAGCACTTGTAATGTGAATATAGGCCACTAGATGGCAGTATTTACCTTTTTTTTTGTGAAGCTCAGACTGGAGTCATGTTTAGACATGTCCTGGACATGTCTGGGGCAAGTCTCAGAAAATTTAAAAAAAGAGGTCTAAATGTGGGTGGGGTCTGCAAAAGAGTATATAAGGAAAAGAATTGAGACAGTAAAGTAGTAGGAGAAATTGCAAGAAGATGACCAGACCTGCCATTCTGTTCAAGACCTGTGACGTTTCTTTTGTGGATTTCTTTGCTTGTGTTTCAGCATTTTCTTCATCCAGGACATCACCAAGCCACCCCACCAAAAAGGGACTGTAATGATTTCTGTTTTTTCTTATTTATCAATCTTGGTCTTTAGTTGTAGGTTGTTATTAGTCTTTGTCTTTGTTAAAAATTAAATGTGTTTTAGTTGTTAAAACTGTGTTTGTCATCCCTTGCTGTTGCTGTTGTGTTATAAATGTAATAACAAATTGGGGCCATAACACACTAATCTCATAATTTCACTTCAAATGAAAAACAAAAAAACTAAAAAATGAATAATTCCCATGAGGTTTTAATGGCTATAAAAGCTTTATATCACACTGAGTACAATGGGAACCTGTTGGAAAATCCTGGTATGATTTCCCTTAAGTCATAATTACACTATTGGCGGCAACAGTTGCAATAAAGCATTTGCAATAATTGACAGTGAGTCTTTAACATTGTTATGGAGGAATTTTGGCCAATGTTTTGCTAATTGTTTTGCAACATTAAAGGGTTTTTGAGCATAAACTTCCTGTTTAAGGTCATGCAACAGCAATGTAATCGAATTCAAGACTGGGCTTTGACTAGACATCTCCATAACCTTCATTTACCTTTCCTCAAGTCATTCAGAGGTGGAACTGCTTGTGTGCTTCAGATCATTATCCTGCTACAAAAACCATACCGGTCACAAAAATTCTCCCTCAGGATTTTTTGGTAGAGGGCCGAATTCAGGATTACATCAATTATGGCAAATCTCCGATGTCCAGAGGCAGAAAGGTAGCCCAAGAAAATTACACTACCACTATGTTTGACTTTTGCGGAGACATTCTTATACACAGGTATTGTACCAAAAGTCTTTGGGGTCATCAAGATGTTTTTTGGCAATTGTTGGACGAACCTTTGAGTTCTTTTTATCGGCAGTGGTCATCTTGCTGGTGAATAGATGCCAGTTTGGCATCCCATGGATATCAGCTTTGCCCAATCTCTTTCTTACTGTAGAATCATGGGCACTGACCTTAACTTTGGGAAGTGAGGACAGAAGTTCTTGAGATGTGAGCCAGGGTTATTTTGTGACCACTTAGATTAGTCATTGATGTGCTCTTGGAGGGATTTTGATTGGCTGGCCACACATAGGATCACCATACTTTCAAGTTATCTCCATTTGTATAAACTGGCTCTCACCATGGTTCAATGGAGTCCCAGAGCCTTAGAAATGGCTTTGCAACCCTTTCTGGACTGATATTTGTCAATTACACTGCTTCTCATTTGTCGTAGAATTGCTTTGGATGGCAGTATCACACTCTGCATTTGCCCACTTGACACTGCCGGATAGGTTCTATTTAAATGATGTTTAAATTCAACAGGGCTGGTAGTAATCATTCCTGGGTGTGTCTAGTGAATTTGAACCCGATTTTCAATTTAGAATTTAAGTTTTTAGTTTTTAGTTTGTTTCAATTTAGTCACTAAGGGGGCATTCACCTTTTCACATTGTGCTTTATAGGGTTGGATGGCTTTTCCCCCCCGAATAACTGAAATCATCATTTAAAAACTACATTTTGTGTTTACTTTGGTTATCTTTGATCATAAAATTAGTTTGATCTGAAACATTTAAGTGTGACACTTGCAAAAGCAGAATAAATTGTTCCAGGGGCTAACACTTTTTTCACTGCACTGTATTTGTTGGGGGAAACTATTTTTCACATGGTTGATATAGGTTTTGAATAAGTTTATCTTCAATAAATGGAAAGATCATTTACAAACTGCATTTTATGTTTGTTCATGCTGTCCTTGCCTCATAGTAAAATAAGCTAAATTATATGAAATATTTTAACATGACAAAGATCAAAATAGTACAAATTGGAAAGGGATAACCTCTTCAACCTCAACTCCACCTCAGGGAGAAGCAGCATTTTCTATGGCGTGACATTTGAGATATGAAAGCCTATTACCTTAAGATGCTTAATGGCTCTTAACCTGTGCCCACGACCCATTGCCTGATTAACAATCAATTTATTAACTGAATGATCAAGACCGACACATAAACCTATATTGATGAGGAAATTATTAATTTACAAATGACAAAGAGATCACCTACTGCATGGGCTACTCTGATAACATACATGTAACACATGACGCTATAAGGATGGCAGTAATGGGGTTTTGGCTTAGAATTCCAAATCTACCATGAAAGGGGCCATGATCTATAAAATTAAATGCATAGTGGCCCTCTACAGTGCCACTGAATGGCCAGTCAAAGTAACTTGCATACACATTGCACTTTTACTGCGCAGTAAAAAGTCAGAAAATAAATGTGGACGCGCATGCCATTAACAATTTTAACCTCCAATCTTTGAGCTTGGAATGCTGCTCTAAGAGCCATCTCGCAATAAAAAGAACTGAAAACCTGTATACATATTTATTGGATAATGGCAATAGTTGCTCTGACCAAGATTAAGGTCCAGGTAATGCTTAACCTATGATTATTACAGCATCCTTGGAGCGGCAGCTTTCTTGTATCTCTCTGCAGTTATCATGTACAGTGGATATTCGATGTACACACCCACAAACACAGACTTGCTCCGGGAGAAAAGTGTAGTGCTGTGAACAACAAGTAATATGCATGCATCTGTTTATTTCTGTGTGTTATAGAGAGTGATTAAATACGATTATGAGTTCAGCTATTATCTACAAGTGGCCACTTAACACTAAATGCATTGCAGAATGTAGAATTAATTGGAGAGTGATGTTATATTCATATCTGAAGATCACTCAACTCAAAATGTCTTCAAAAACAGGAGCAATAAACTATTCAGCGAAACAAAGGCATCGTGTTGAAAATGATGAAAATAAGGCAGCTGCATGTATGATGTTTGCATGCTGTTGTGTTTACTGTCACCACACGAACTGATACATCGTAACTGAAGACATACAGTTACTCTGTACGAGCATCTATGCAATCTAATGTCCGTTACCATTTTTACAGATGAAAGGGATGCTTCCGCAAGATGATATTGATCACGTCACATCAAATGAGTGTTGTGTTTTTAATTAGTTCATGAAGGGGCACTAGAGATGAGCAGCATGCACAGCCCAGTAAATCAGCCAATCAGCTTTTTTTAAAGTGTATATCCACTGCCTAGTCATCCCTGGGCAGTGTGAGTCACCAGCCTGTCCGTCAACATTAAACACAAGTGATAAACACATTAGAACTGCAGACCAGGAATTGATTGACTTAATTCAAAGCATCACCCAGAATTTTGCTCTCTGTTCATTTCTCTTTGTTTTTATTCTAGTTTATTTCATTTTTGGCCTGAATTACACAGCTATAAAGTTCGCAATGATTACCAACACAGGAGGAGATAACTGCAACATCTAGTGTTGACTGTGGAGGTGGGGAGGGGGACTGGGAGCTCAGGTACTACCGAAAGAAAGCGGCAAGTAACAGATTTGAGGTGACCATTTCTAATGGCACAGAGAAAGTGGCTCTGCTCTTCACCGGATCTTTTTTTTTTCACATGACATTTTAATGAACGTCTCTCGTCATGCATTATCAATTCTTTAAGTGCATACATGTGAAACCAATTGGGTAAAGTGCCTTTTTCATAGTGCAATGGTTCTAATGAGCTTTACATTTGCAATTTCCTGGCTTCATTGTCCTATAGGTTTATCATGCTACCATTGACATGCTACATGTATGCATGTAATGCCTGTTAAATATAGCTGAGCTATGTCATTCCACTTCCTTAGTTCTTGATCTGAAATATTTTATATATGTATCCTAGATTTTTACATTTTTAATCTGGCTTTAGATGTTAATTATTAGTTATCCACGAAAGTGCTGATGTAAATAAGAACACACTGGAAAGACCAAATCGTCGTGTCCTGAAGGTTTCCCTGATTTTTTTTCCCCATCCTGCTGTCTTCATCAGTTCTGGTTTTGTTTGTTTATTGATTCTCATTTAATTATCATTACATTGTACTCCTGTTCCTCTTTGTTTCACTCCTTGTACTTGCAAAAGCATTTGCACTTTGTATGATTGTTGTTCCAGGTCCTATTCTCCCCTTTGCTTGATTGCGTGTTTAGTCCACAGAAAGGAAATAAATTCTCTATATCGCACCTGACTCTGGACCGTCTTCAGCAACTCTCCTAAAGAAAGCTTTTTGAGCTGTTCTTCTTCTGTGTATAAAGGTCAAATTTGGTATTACCTGTTTTCTTTGCCTGCTTCCCTCTCTAAATATTTGACACCAAATGCTAATTCAAGCAATGATTTCATAAATTGACGTTAATGCGCTTTATCAAAAACAGTTGATAAAAATTATACAGCCTTGACAGAGCCCTGATTCAAACATGAATGAGGCTGCCTGGTATTACCTGGAGAGACAGTAGCAGCCAAGACCACAGTGCCCATTTCAACTATTAGGGCAATAAATAATAAAAACAAAATATGTTAATGACATATGACGATGAGAAAAATTTGCCTGGAATATCGAGACTGTTGAATTGGAAAAGGAAGTGAAATTACAGGAGGTGGACGTGGAGCTGGAAATCAACGGCGCAGAACTTTTAATAACGCGAGAGATAAATACTGTATACACACAGCGGGAAGAATACAATAAACTATAAAATTCTTTAGTGTTACAAGACGAGAGGAAAACAGCAACCGAAGGACATACTAAGAATGTCAATAAATACTGAATACAAAACAAAGATCAGCAATAACAGAAAAACCCCCAAGTATCAAAACGACTAAGAACAAACAACCCTCCAGACTAACTATTGGACCTAGGAGCGCATGCGGTCCCAACCTGAAAAAGTTGGGCGCACAGGCCAAAATTTAGGCGCACAGGCCAAAACTGTGGTCACACAAAGTACCATGATACTTTTCTGAATATTTAAAAGCCCAAATAAAGATACCTGAACAGAGTATCAGTTGTTGCTGCATTTATTTTAAGAAACATCATCAGAAAGCACTTTGTGAACTGAAAAGTAGATATTGATGTTCACAAGAATTTTTGAAAAATGTATAAAATGCAGTTATTATTTTGGAGAGTTATCAAACAAGTCTAAATGTATGTTCAAGTCTCCATTTCCCCAAGGGACAACTTTTAATCAAACCCTCCCCTGTACATAAACTGAATCATTCGTAGAGAAATAATGGCCAAATTTAGATGAGCACCCCCCCTAAAACCAATATATGGGGATAAATAAATGAATAACCCTCAATTATCACAGTGCTAATTCTAAAATGTATAACTGTTATTATTGCTGCCATCCCTAGGAACAATTTGACACCAAACATGTTGGGATTCTGTGTTCTGCCCATGCCTTGTTTAAGTTCTGTACCTGGCCTAGCCATGCTTATTGATTTTCGTGTTTAGTGACCACTGCTCGATTCTGACAATTCTTAGTATTGTGTATTGTGTTTTGGTAATTTTAGATTTCCGGGTTTATTATTTTTCCATGTCTTGTATTATTCACAGTCTTTGCCTTGTTTATTTTTGCCATGCCTTGCTTTGCACTTCGTCTACCCAGTCTTGTCTCTTGTTGGTCTTTGCCCACGGGCCCTGGTCTTGCGTGCCACTCATTCGGGTGATTTATTGGTTTCTGGGTTTCAACCTTCTTTCATTATCTCGTGTTCTTCCTTCCTCTCTCTTTTGCTATCTTACTAACTCATACTAACAGTTTGTTGTTTTTGCTTAATTACTAACCCATATTAACATTGTATATTTTTACTAACTTACTAAATGCACTCGGTATTGTATAGCTGCACATAATAATTGACTAATGATCTCTCAGCAGTCGCCCAATTCTAGTCTCCGCCTCCTTGCCTATCCCTAATTATCTCTGCTACGAATTTTCTGTGGATCTCCACTTATACTTTGTGCTTTCCTTTCTTTAATCTTTACACTTTAGTATTCCTTGACCGGAGCTGTTGTTTTGTACATAGGTTTGTCTTGTGATCCCTGTCTGCGTTTTGGCTTTTGCCAGATTCATTTAATTAGATTATTCCTCCTGTGTCACTCCTGATCATTGTATTATTGATTGCACCTGCTTCTCTCTGGTCATGTGTTCACCCCGGAAGTGTATTTAAAATGTGAGAATGTACAAAAGTACGTCGCAAAACGTAAATTTTGGTTGCAAATGCGACTATTCTGGTCGCAGACTGGAGCGTTGACAAAGTAACAAAAGAAAAAACTCCAGAAAAGACTGTTCTTTTGGAAAAATCCAAAACAAAACCCTACAAAGCACGAACCAAAATAACCATATTTACAAAGGATTATAATATTATGCCAGGAACACAGAAACGCGAGAGATAAACCAGACCTGAAAACGCTGGAGCTAGGTAGCTAGTAACACTAGGGGCTCTAATTTCCTGGCGCAGCGCAGCTGGCGTAGCAAGGCGCAGCCCGCGCAGTGGTAATTTCGTACGACGCAGCCCACGTAGTGGTAATTTCGTGAGGTGCGCAGCCTTCGGTAGACGAAGGTGCGCCGAGATGGGTGTGGCGGTGTAGTAGGGGGAGGTGTCACATATTCATCAAGACGCAGTGACAATTTCGTAGAAAAAGTCTCCGCTGGAGTTGCGCAGAAAACTCGCCAGCTCCAACCTGGTTTAATTTCCGTGCAGTGGTAATTTGGCTGACTGGCGCACCGAAATCTCACAGGCAGGTTTACAGAATGCCAGGCACATTTCAATGCAAGAAAAAATTACAGGAAGCACTATTTAATGTAACTATCTGAATAAGGACATAAATTATAGTATCTATATCGATTGTCCTGATGTCAGGCGGTTGCTACGCGTAATGGAAACTTGACCTGGCTTAATCAACGCAACTGAATCTGTGATGCAAACTAACGACTTCACATCTTTCTCAGCCAACCACAAACTGTATAATATATATATATATATATATATATATATATATATATCGAATGCTTGCGTTCTATGCTCATTAAAGCCGCTTGCACACTGGACGCAAAACGAATTTTTCGCACGACTGATTACAGACAAAGTCAATGCAAAGACTCGATAATCGGACAGGGTTTTAATATAGCTCCGTGTCCGAGAGTCATAAAAGTTCTAGTTTTTCCAAGTATTCCAGGAATTATTAGACGTGCAAACTTGGCTATGTTTGTGTTCGGCCTTCACAAAATGCAAATTGATAGCTATCGACTTTTCTTGGTCTTTTTAGCCTATTCATCTGTTTTCTTCCGTTGAAGATAGACACCAGTATTTATTCAGTCTTTCTTCTGAAAATTAGTCAGATGGATCGAACAGATTCACGCTTTATTTCCACAGCAGAGATAAAATAGTGCGCGAGCAAATCAATTCCATGACCACTGACAGAGTGAAGAAATCATCGCATGCACGATCAAGACTGTCCGACACGAAATGCAAATTACTCCATGTCCAGCCGCCAGTAAAAAGTAAAAGTATTGATATGAGAACAGATTTATAACGAAATAAAGAATAAAAATATATCAGCAACAAACGTGATATCAAACAAAGATGACCCGCCAATAAATAAATCGCAGTGTTCATTGGATGCTCTGTTGTGAAAATGTTTCTTTTTATTCTTTATTTCATTGTCAATCTGTTCTAATCGTCCTCTTTTTTTGGCTGTCAGACACGGAGGCATTGTACATTGTCTCGCGCCAGTGTCGACTCGCTTTATTGAGCAGAGCTTAAACAGAAACATTGATTGAAATTCTCGGTACTCATCTTGAAGAACTGAACCCTCTTATCAAACATTCACGTTTAATGTCTGAAAGAGTCAGTAGATTTGAAGAAATTAAAAACAATAATAGACTGTCGGACACGACGATTTATTAAAACCCTGTCAAACCTTTGGACACAAGACGCAGTCTGTCGAGCGAAAAATTCCGTTTCGCGTCCAGTGTGCAAGCGGCTTAATACTAGGCTACTATTATTGTCACTTATGTTTTATCGTCTTTAGTGGGGGAAAGGAATGCAGCCTGATTGCTATGATCTCGTACTGAGTTAAGATCACATATTGGAAATAAATGTGTAACGTATCTTGCTTTGTTGTATATGCATGTTAATCCCAAAATTTTAAGCAGCTTCAGTCTGTTATAATAGGAACACGCTATCCATCGTTTCTCTTGCCAGTGAGCAATATTTGACTCGGCTGGGTCGCCTTCTGTATTCTACCACATTAAAGGTGAGGAGCTCATTTGACTGGTGAAGATTATACCCAAACACGCCTTCTTTGCCAACTTGTGCTGGAAGGAGGGGCAGAGGCGGGACAGAGGAGTACTTGCGCCAGGCTACGCCGGGCACGAAATTGCCACATATGCCTGGACACACCCCGTTGGCGCCTGCGCCTGGTCTACTAAATTAGAGCCCTAGGTGTACAAATGGTGACGCCTGGTGACCAACTGAACAGAAAATAGTGTTTAAATAGACCAGGAGACAGGAAGTTGAGACTTGCTTGCAGATGGGGGTGTGGTCACCAGGCTACCAGGCACGGACGTGACAGCTGTTATCCTTGCCAGAGGTGGTTGCACTAAGTATTAAATGAAGGTTGCCAGTTAGTATGAAACCTTGATTTTGTTTAAATTAATTTTGTATTAAATGACTGTTATGATTTTGTTTGTCTCCATCAAAACATTTATAAAGAATTTCACTCTTATTAGTATATAAAATTTCTATATAATTATTTTATTTATTTATTTATTTTTGTATTGTTTGTGAATTGCCAGTCAGGGGTGCCAGTAATTTTAGAGCCCACAATAATGAAGGGTCTGTACACTTTTTACTCACACATCTGTTCAAATGAGAGGAATCACCCCTTTGCTTGACATGCAGGTCTTTGGACTGTGGAAACCTGAGTATCTAGTAGAAGCCCAATGATAAGGACATGCCCCAAAAGGCCCAAACCAGATTTGAACACACAACCGTTGTACTGAGAGACAACTGTGCTTCCGATCTTTCTGATGAGCCGCCCGGTTCGATGAATATTTACCGCACAATTACAGGTACCATCTGTGTCCTAGTCAGACACCTCAACTCAATGGGGGTAAGTCTGTCTAAAATTTGGATACCCAAAATACATATACATCTCATATAAATCTGCATACATGCATGCTTGATATCGTCTTCATGGATTACATTTCCCAGAAATTAAATATTCACAGTTAAATGCATTCAGAATGAATAGTTTTGTGATGTTTGAACACTGAATTGTCATTTTAGCAGTGCACAATTTTTTTTTTTCTATTAAAAGAATAAATGAATAAAAGGGCTAGGGGTTTGAAATATCTAGTTTATGACGTTGCAATGTCTGTGAACCAGCCATAGTTCTGGCAGCTTTTAAGTCCTGCTGTGCGGCTTTGAGGATTCTGCAAATAGCTCACCTCTCCACTTGATTTTTCTACTTACTTGAGCCCAAAAAAAAAATTAGTAATTCAGACAGCCGTGCAAATTGTGAATAAGAATTAGATTTCACTGTAATTTGGTACATGTACTTAAGCAATAACATTACTTCAAAGCAGCGCACTTATTTCACAAAAGCAGTATTGCAGATTAGATATAGAGATGTTCCATGAAGACTGGTTTTCATTTCAACAGCTCAATCAAACCTAATTAAGTGAAATTTCAGATGGAAGGGGAGCCAGGGCCCATGCTGGGTTTCTCAGAACCAAAGTAGGAGAAACGGGCCATCTGGGGCCAACCCCCACCCTGTAATAGAATCTATCTGTTATCACAGGATCACAGCTCGGTCTCTGAGTCTTTCCATTTCACTTACTTGGGGGGGGCGGGGTGGGGAGGGGCGGGGGTGGTCGCAATTAAAATCTGATGCAGATAGATTGTATCTATTCAACATGTCTCATAAGATCTCTAGACTTTTCAGCATCGGTGGTCCCAAAGTGGATGATATTACATTTGGAGCCCACTTGGGCTCAAACAAAAATGACTTGATGGCAGAGGAATGCGGAATAACTTTTAACACAATGCAGGCAGGCAAATTACATCATTATGATTGACGATTGACGCAACTGAGTAGTGAAGCATCTAAACAGGCACTAGTCCCTGTGACCTAATTGTATGCCAGTTGGAATTCTAACATTGTCATATACAACTTCATTTTCAAAAGAAGTTGGAAGGCTGTAAAAAAATGTAAATAATAACAGAACAAATCATTTAAACCCTATTTTTGATTGAAAAATAGTAAAAAGATGTTGATGTTTGAGGTTGGAACTAAGAAATTTTCTTGTTTTCTGAAATAATTTTTTTTCAATTTGCTGCCAGCCACCTGTTTCTAAATAATTGAGTTTGAGGCATGTTTACCATTCTGTGGTATCATGTCTTCTTTTAACAACGCTCTGTTCGCATTTGGGAACTGTGGAGACCAAACTGTTGTAGTTTTGAAAGCAAAATGCTTCCCCACTCTAGCTCGATGTTGGGTTTCAGCAGCTCAACACTCAGTAGCCTCCTTTGTTGTATTTTTCGCTTCAGATTGCACCTTATATCCTCAGTACGTGACTGCAGTCAGGCCAGTTTAGCACCCAGATGCTTTTTCTACGGGGCCATATTGTTGTAATATGAGCAGAATGTGGTGTTTGGTATTGTCTATCTGAAGTAAGTCTTTGCTAAAAAAGACATCTGGATAGCAGGAATTGTTGCTCCAAAACCTGTATAAGTTACAGTCAGATTGTGCAACCAGACATTTTGTGAAATAACTACAAATTGTTTTGTAATTTCCTGAAATGACTAAAGTTTAGCACCAGCCATTTCATGAAATGACAGAAATTTTTAGTCATTTCATGCAATGACTAGTTTCACAGTTTGACTGTAACATATAAAGTATATCGTTCAACATTAATGGTGTCCTCACTGATGTGAAAGTTACCCGTGCCATGTGCACTAAGGCGCTCGAATATCCTCGCGGATGCTGGCTTTTGAGCTGTGCGCTAATAATACGCTGAACGGTCCTTCTTCTCTTAGACTCAGATGACGTGGTGTCCAAAAAGATTTGCACCTTTTCATTGGCCAGACCACAGGACAGTTTTCCACTTCCAGCCGCAGGTCATCTTAAATGAGCTCAGGCCCTGAGAAGGTGGCAGTGTTTTTGGATCTTGTTATATGTGGTTTAATCTTCACAAGGCACAGTTTTAATTTGAATTTGTGGATGCAGCGGCAAACTTTGGTCACTGGCAGATGTGTTCCTGTGCCCACACATACAGAATCCTTCCTGCTTTTAATAGAGTTCCATCTAAGGGTCTAATGATCAAGGCCATCCAATGTTATATTAGATGGCCAATGAGATATTATTACATTTTTTCACTTTTTGCCTATGCAGTCTTTGACAAAGTGGTGAAGCCTTCACCATCTTAACTTCTGACAGACGTTTTATAGCCAGTCAGAGAGACGTGATTTTACACTGATCTGCCACAACATTAAAACCATCTGCCTAATATTGTGTAGGTCCCCCTCGTGCACTAAAATAATACCACCAAACAGACATTCACTTACATTCCTACCCCCAGGGTTTCCCAGCAGAATATTTCCCAAAGCATCACACTCCCTCTACCACCTTGTCTTTTTGCCACAGTGCATCCTGATGCCATTTCTTCCCCAGGTAAATAATCCACATGTTCCCAGCTGACTCACATGACGCCAAAGAAAATGGAACGCATTGGACTCCCACGCTCACTTGATCAGTATGGGAGCTTTCAGCAGTGGAGCAGGGTTACAATGGGTACTCGGACTGGTCTGCAGTGACAAAGCACTGTACCTGGCAGGATGCCGTGCACTGTGTGTTGTAACAAATTCCTCATGAAAGGTCATTAAATTTCTCAAGGACTTGTGCAACAGTTGCACTTCAGATGGTTCAGACCATATGGGACAGCCTTTGTTGCCCCTGTGCACCAATCAGCTTTGGGCGCCCAACTCCCTGTCGGCGGTTCATGGTTTGTCTCTGCTTTGATCACTGTTGGAAGGTACTTACCTCTGCTGTCTGGGAGTACTTCAGAAGCCTCACCGCTTTGGAGGTGCTGTGACCCATTCATCACCCCATAATGATGTGGCCATGTCACAGTCGCTCAGATCCCTTTTCTCCCACACCCAAACGATTAAGAAACCTGGTGTGCACTTACCATGTATGTGCTGTGGTTCCAAGATAATAAATATTATTTGTTTCATCTGGGAGTGATTTTAATGTTTCGGGTCACTGGAGTATACCTCGGGTTCAGTTTCAGGAGATTAAGTTCATGGATATATGAACTGAAGTAGTTTTAACAGTCTCTCTTTGTGATCCATAACAATAAAGACTCTTTTATCATTGATCATACCCAGTAGCTCCATATGGAAATCTGTCATGCTGTCATAATTGACTCTGGTCATTGACTGAATGTCAACTGTATGGCCCATTTATGGAATAGAGAACATGTAATTAACCTTTTTTTCTTTCACATGCTCTGAATAAAGCTACGAGTCAGAGGGAAAGAAAAGCACCAAAATGTCAGACTCAGAATTCATCCATTTTGGTGTAGAACTATTTATGACACAAAGCGCAGTGCTGCGGTGTGATGTGCTGACCATGGGGTAAAAATGACGTGTATGAATTTATCTCCACCTGCAGAATTACAAAACCAAGGTGGTGTCATGTAGGTCTTCTGGGGGTGGGAATTTGACTTGTTTAACAACAACATTGAATATTGTTTGTCCCGTAATAGCGAATGTGAAACAACTGAATGCTAAGCACAAGGCACATCGTAATTTACGTCTTTTATCATGGATAAACAATGGCACCCTGCTTTGATTGACGCATAATATGTATAGTCAAAGTAATGTCAAGTTTTGTGCTGGGTTACTGGGTCTTACTTAATATGGATGAGTCAGATTATCTAAAATTAAGAGAAGTCTGCACACTTCAGCCCCCTTTTCAGTGCATTTTTTTAGCACATCCACCAAGCTATGTTTCGAGCCATATGCTCTTCTACCGGCTAAAGAAAAATGCATGAAAGACGCCCTCTTTTAAAATGCCTCGAGAGGTCACATGATCAGAGAGATTTATTTATATTATAAATATATACAAACACAACAGCAAAACAACTTGGTGGATATCATATATATATATATATATATATATATATATGTATATATAAACAAGCACTAACGCTGTGGGTATGTCTCGCCCCGGCTGCCCCCGAAAACCTTAACCAAAAACTTTAACCTTGGTTAAAGTTTTTGTGGACGGACGCCGACGCCGCGGACGGAAAAAGCGGCGCCTATGTCTCCTATGCGCCTAGGTTACGCTCAAGTGAAGCATCTGTTTATACACCCGGAAGTAAAATTTGCATGTAGACTCCCATTCATTTTCACCTACTTGAAAATTACATTTTCAAAAACACTTGTGTGTGAGTTGGTATTATTTTGGTATCGCTGTGGAGCGCGACATTTTGCCTCCCTACATATGTGCTTTTTGGAGGGTGGAAAGCGGCACACTTGCCAAAGGGAAAATTGAAATGTGACTCGGTGTCAACGTTTAAGTGCGAGCAGAAATATTAAGATAACGTGACCGAGGCTTTTAATGGCCCTCTGGTAAGATAATTGCTTATAAGTTTTCACCATTATAAGAAACGTCGATGAATGGGCGTATACGTTATCAAATTACTCTCTGGTTACCTCACTTCATTGTACCCTGGTTGAGCATATTTGCAGGTAAGAAGTAATGTCGCTGAATGTCAATTACAAATAGCTAGCTAGTTAGCCACCTTGTTAATTTTATTAACTGCTATGTCAATGAAGTCCCTGCGACGGTAGGGATACCAAGGTAGCTCGCTGGTGACCGTTATCAATCGCTCGCGTTTGAATTCAGTCAGCAGTCTATTCAAGTCAATGGGACGGCTAATTAGATAGCTAGCACGGGAATGCAATGACAAATTTGCATTTCTACGTTAATTTACACATGAAACATTTTATTAGAGCCCTTGAAATTAATATTGCCTCAAAAGGCAGCCGCACATCTCTGCACTTTAACTCTTATATTGAGTAATTTGAAATTGGCCTCATATGAAACCATTCATTTTTATCAAGAAGTTGGGCGTATCAATATGGTGGCCGGGTAACTTTTTCACTTTTGGTAATGTAAATATGACATCATTAAGGGTTCTAAATATATATACAAGTACTGAACTGGATTCACACATTGGGCACGCTTATTCCAAAAGGACTTTAATATAAAGCCATTCTTCTGACATACTTTTTCTGTTATGTGATTCTGCTAATTGCTTGTAAAAATTGACTTAAAAAATATGTGTCATTTTACGAAATCCACAGCATTAATGATATTATGTGGGTGTTTGCTAGACCATTCCCTGCATAAAAAATGTGCTATAGGAATTCCTATAAATGTGCCACAGGAATCCAATGGAATTCTATAGAACTTTAGTACCTCAAGTCCTTTAGAAAAAAGTTCTATAGAAAACAGTTCCATAGAAAATCTCTGGAGGACTTTTTTTTTCCAGTTTGGCATCTTAAATCCCACCCAAATTTGGAAGGCAACCACAAACAAAGTAACCATTTTATCTGACGTTTTCCAACTTGCATCTCTATAGCACAATTGACCACTTGTGTGCTACTCTGACCGTGGCTCGAACGTAGACTCTTCTGCTCGGCAATGCAGTGCTTTAACCAAGAGAGTCATTCAGAACCTTGTATATTCATGGTTAGAAATAACCTTAAGATGTATAAAAATGGTGGGAATAAGCCTGAGCAGACCTTAAATTGCATTCTAATTAATTCTAAAACTGTATATAATCTGCAATCACGTGCATGTGAATGGAAAAGCATAATTTGATTGAATTTTTAACATTAAGGGATTAAAGTTCAAAAGGTCAAAATTTCAATGTAATTCTGTCTTCGTAAGCAATACAGGAACACGAGTTTCCCATAATAGCATAATAAAGTTGTAATGCATTACATTGATATTTTTGAATTGCTGCCGAGGAAACGGAAAGAGGTCTTCATATACCGTAACTGAAATACTGGTAAGTTGTGTGGTCAGTCAGTCAATCAATCGTCTGATCAGAGAATCAATAAGTAGGTATGTGCCTGGTACCCCATGTGCTTAAGCACACGTTAAAGTTAAAAGGCACACAATTTCCCTGCTACTTCTGTATCGTGGATATCACTGCATATTGCACATTTTCATACCATTAGTCCAGGTTCTCACTTCTAGAACCCAGGTACACATAAGGTCAATTGACCCTTCAACACAACATTGCAAGGAGTCATAAGATTTTTTTTTTTTGTATTTAACCCTTATTTAAGATGTCTTTCCCATAAAGGTTTTGTTATATTAGAAGGTCTTAAAGACCATCAAAGTCCTATAGAACAGGTTTTTCAACTAGGGTGTTCTATAGGAAGGCCTTTTAGAACAGCAATAATCTTATAGGACTTTCTTTTCCATAGAGGAGCTTTAGCAAATTCCTACAGAACACACAGAAAATCCAATAGAACATGCCGTTCTACTAAAATGTTCTATGGAGTCCCATTGATGTTCTATAGAATATCATAGAAGTCCTATAGAACATTTTTTTTTGCAGGGTAACCTCCATCATTTAAGCTACAACTACACTGAAAAATATTTTTGATTAATATAATCAACTTAAAAATGTTTGTTGATATGATGGAGTAAATAATACATTGTTCAAGAAATATCTACTATAATTGAACTGAAGTGAAAACATAAATACAAAACTACAATGACCTTGGTTTTACACCATAATTATAAAAATAGCCATCCTACTACAATCTTCAAGCGCCTCTATCTAGCTAATTGAGAGTATGACGGCCATACAGCCTGATGTTTTTCATAGGCCTAGTACAGATAATTTTTTTTGTGTTCACATTTTTTTCTTGTGTTTACATTCTATTTATAGTCCCTGGTACTCGGTACTTGTATACTAAGTATGGATATCTACAAAGTTACGTTGTATTTATATATTTATAACATGAATAAATCTCTCTGATCGCGTGACCCATCATGTGACCCCCTCGGGGCTTTTTAATATCTTTCATCCTTCATGCATGTTTCTTAAGCCTGAAGAAGAGCATATGGCTCAAAACGTTGCTTGGTGGATGTGCTAAATAAATGCACTGAAAAGGGAGTTGAAGTGTGCGGACTTTTCCTCTGTTTATTTTGGGAATTTGTCTTTAGTCCAGCACTTGCCTTATATGGATTAGAGGCTGCTCTGCCTCTAATTGAGTCAGATTATCTTAAAGTAACAGCATTTAAAATATTGAGACACAAAACGATATATGATGGGTTAAAAATTACTGAGTCAATGCAAGTAATTTTGGCCAAATCCCAATCATTATTTTGTTTGCCCAACATTGGCCAGAAGGTTGGTGGAGGTCTTTAATAGCGTGGCACATAAGTTTAAGCACGATTAATGATGCTGAAATTAATGTCAGGTTTAAAACTATAGTGACCTTTGTAGCTAACTATGTTTCATAAACTGGCTTCAGAAAAGAAGAGTTCCAATGTCTCTTTTTTGGCAGAGGGAATTTTTCATCTTTGGGCATAGATCACAGAATGCTTTCAGCTGCTGGATTGATGGTGTTTTTGAAATGGAATCAATGTGCGCTTTGTTGGAAGTGAAAATTTGATTCTTAAAAAATATGTCTATGTGATTTATATGGGCCTCTCTGGGTTTTGTCACATCATGAAAAATACCTAGCTAAATGAATTTTAGGGACATTTCACTCAGAAAATATTTTTACTTTGTTTTACGGAGGGGTACATTCTAACTGCGATGCAATGAGTGACCAATGTAGCCAAAAGAGCTGGTAACCTGAAGGTCTCCAGCAACTGACCTTATCTCTCAGTCTCGGGAATGTAACTTTTGTTGTTAATGGTGGTGGTTGTACTTCATTGCAGGGGAAACTTTTTTGAACCTTCACCTAATCAGGGAAAGATCAATTGAGAACATAGTTCTATTTTCATAAGGATACCATGGGAGAAATGTTAGCTGCAACAGTTGCAAGCCAGGAGTGATATAGAGAAACGGGTAAAGCCAATGGTGCAATTATAGGATTTAGGACCTTGCTTAAGGGCCCAGTGGTAGAATTGTTACAAATTTCATCTCTCCAGAGTGGGTCAGAATCCCCAGCCCCACTGGGACCTCGAAGCAGCAACTTTTGGGTCACCAGTCAAGCAACTTATTGCAAGACAACCCGGCCTCTCCAGGTTAGTGGTGCCATTAACTGTCATAAACCTCCCAACAAGGCTTGATTGATAGTTACAATCTGAATGACCAGTCGGACCCACAAGGGCTGGCAAGGGCTCACACTCCACCAAACTGGATTGGAGAGGCGCATAAGGGGTTCTGTCGCGCGAGTACCTTTTGGTAATAAAAAGGTCAATAAGCTGTTTACTCATTGCTCTGATGGTTAATCCAGATACTAAATAGTTACACACAAAGAGGACCCCTTCAAGTTTTGCCGAATCCCAGTTCACATCTTGTCAGATCACCGAGATTATGTGAGCCTGACATAGTCCACAGGATCAAAATGTGTTGGTTTGTTCCCATTCAAGCAACTATTGTGAGGAAAATACCCCTCAGCATCCATCTCCCTAGTGGCCTCGGCCCAGATGGTGGTGCTTGCTTGCAAAGTTGTTCTGACAAAACTTTGTTGCGGCTATGTAAACTCCATACCCAAAATCTGGACCTTCGATCATTTTTTCTTCTTGGAAACAAGACTGGCATTTCTTTCAGTGCCGTTAACGCTATTATTTTCAGCAATAACTTAATCATGGCATTAGCACATTTAATTGAATTATTTACATGTGAATCTATAACAGCTGTAATTTTTTTATTTTTAGATTTACCCCACACTGTGTACAATTACTCTTGGACCAAATCATTTTTCTTAAATTGTTCTCCAGAATTACAAGAGACTAATCAATGTTATTAGATCCACTGTTACAGCCTATGTAGCATATAGTATGCACGTGTATATGAAACTACATATGCATCAAGCCATTCTAACCCAGGCTGTCTGGAAAGCATCATCAGATGTAGATTTGAAATAAAAATTTTAACTGCTGAATTAAGTCTGAAGGCTTCCTCACAGCCTTCAAAAACCACTAATGCCATTAAGCCAGTTTCCAGTATGGCGCTGAATTGGGCCAAACAGAAAGACATTACCTGACTAAATGAATAAATAAATAAATGAGAGCACGCTGAATAAGCGAAAACGTTGGAGGCCGAGCAAGGCGATAACCATACACTGAAAGCAGAATTGAGTGCTTTGCAGGAGGTAATTTTTTCAACTGACAGAGGTGTCTACTGAGGGGGACGAACTCAGGACTTGTGTAACCTGAACTAAAAGCCTCAGTGGCAGAATTAAACATGCTGCATGAGAACCTAGGGGTGTCCAGGAGGCAATTTAGTTTTGCTTGTCACGAGAAACAAACTGTGTTCGTGGAACACTGATGCCCCCGGTGGCAGGCTAAAGCCCCCCCCCGCTGCAGACGGACGGACGGACGGACGGACAGGTGAAAAACTATATGCCCCTGAATCTTCAATTCCGGGGGCATAAAAATTACCTTGAACTGAAATGTCTTTAACTATTGCGACAGGTGGGTAATGCCGAGAGAACCTCAGTACAATATATCCACTGCATTAATTGGATCAAGCTGCATCACACGAGCACCACTTTATTTCTTAGATATATGTATATATAAAATCTAAGCAAAGACTCAAGATTACGCAATGTTTTTGAGTCCTTTAATCGGCCACATAACAAACCTTCATCAGGTGGACTAACACCATCATCCTCCAGTGCAGAGAAAGACCCAACAACCCCCACTGGTGCTATTGATGAAACTGGCTTCACAAATGCTTTTTGGCGCTAATTCCCGAGAAACACGAGCATAAGGTTTTCAAAGGTTAACATGACAGCCTTGGGTGGATTAGAATCATATTTCAAATCAGAAACCTGGTGCAACACTGTAAATGGACAAGCAAACTTGGCCTGAAAAGGAGAATTGATAAGCGGCACTAGAGCAAGAACCTGGTCACCTGGCTAGCAGCTGTGTCTCTTCAGCTTTGGACTGGCACCTTTACATCACTCTCCACCAGGGACACATGACCATCTGACACAAAAGCTGAAAACCAGGACAGCTTCAGACTGGACTCCATCTCTGGTTCACCAGAAGGCATGCAGGGAGAAATAGCATCAGAAAAATTTACAGGACTGGCCTTCCTGACAGGAACAGCACATGCTATAGACCTAGCCTGCGCACTGCTAAACCCACTTTTAGCACTTAACTTGACGGGGCACTCAGCTTTCCAATGTCCCTTGCCTTTTCAATATCTGCCAGTATTACTGGAATCTGGCTGCAACTGGTTACATGCGGCCCATCTAGTTTGTCATGACAAAAACCAGTCCCTTCATTCCACTCTTTAGCTACTGTGCAGAAGTTATTACCATCCCCCTGGGAAAAAGACTCATTCTGAACCCAAGTGTTAGAGTCATCTCTGTGTGACTCAAGACATATTCATCTGCCAGTCACGCAGCCTCTTGATGACGTCACTTTATTATGTTCATTTATATACGTGGCAATGTGAGTGGGCATAGAATTTAAACTGCTCCAAAACAATTAATTCACACAAAGCTTCTTATGACTGAACCTATAATGAAGTACACCAGCGATTAAAATGAATATTTAATTCCCTAGCAAACTTCATGTGTGACTGCCGACCAATTTTTTTCCAAGATCTGAACCTCTGGCGATACGCCTCAGGCACAAGCTCATAGGCCTTTAATACTGCAGCCTTTACAGTCTCGTACACCTTACTATCAGCCAAACTGAGAGCGGAGTACGCTTCTTGGGCTCTACCCGTCAAAACACACTGCAACAACAGATTACGCTCAAAGTCCAACCAAACTCTACTTTCAGCCACTCGCTCATTGAGAGAAAATAACATGTCTGGGTCACGCTTACAAAACTGAGGGACTAATCGGAAATTATCGGCAACATCAAAAACACGTGGGGGCACAGAAAAAATATCAGAGCCCCGTCCCAAGCTAACTGCCTGACCTAATCTGCGCTCCTCCAGTTCAAGTTTTTTAATTTCCAGTAGTAACTCCCTGCGCTGCTCAAACGTTAACCCAGCAACACCAGCTTCAGGAGAAACAGCTGTCTCTGCAGTATCCAGACCAACATCAACAGCACCATACTTAGGCTGAAGAACACCAATCACCAATAGATTCTCCGTTAATATTTTTCTAACATTCTCCCTCTGCTGCTTATCCCAAGCATCCATTTGATAATGTTCAGCAATGCTCACCAACTGATTTCACAAACACCGCTCCAATATCTCCTTTGATGGAGTTTTTTTTCAAGAAATCCCCCGCTGTAGCCATATTTACAACACAACCAAAATACTCATCTGTAAACCAAAACCTACAGGTAATATGGTAACACAAATGGCGATACCGAAACTGAAGCCGCGCGGCCAGTACACAGCCCAGATGTCACTGCAGCTCCGTCCCACTAACTAAATGACTAAAACTAAGTTCCCGTCCTCGTCTTCAGGGCTTACATGCGGAAGGTATTCATGCACTGAATACTGCTAGCCCGATAAAGCAACCCCAGAAAGCGGTGAATTCACTGCTTCCGAGACTTTGGACTTCATTCACAAATAACTTCTTAAGAATCTTCTAAGATGCTTTTTTAAGGAGTTCTTAAGAAGGCTCTTGAGAAAACTCTACATCAAATTCATCAACATGTTCTTAACCCCTAGAATTGCAAAATACCAGAAATGGTGGTCATAAATTAGAAGATGTAAGGAGTTTGATTAAACTTGACCTTAGTTCAAGGTTTTTAAAAGAATAAAACAAATCTTCAGTTCTCTTTACATCCCAGATAGCAAGCACCTCCGCTCCGGATCTGCCCCAGCTCTGAGCCGGATCAGCTGGAGCCGACACAGTGCCGGGGCAGATCCGGAGCGGAGGTGCTTGCTATCTGGGATACCTTCTCCAGTTTGTACCGCAATTTGCCACCTGCTGTGTCCAAAGACATCCAGCGTCCCTTTAAAATGCTAATGGTGCGTTCGATGGTAGAGCGAGGGCGTGCGTGCATCTGATCATATGAAACCTCCTGAGGAGTCTGAGGGTTGGACAGTGGTGTTATTAACCAGGGGGGCAGGGCATTTCCTCGATCCTCTAATAAAACAAATTTTGTGGAAAATTATAATTATGAAAAGATAAGCACCAATACGAGCCATGCGTCACCAGCTGCTCCTTGTTCAAGGCGCATTCCCTCGGAGCTGTTTTGTAAAGTGTTGGAAACATTTAATTTATTTAAAAATAAAAAAATGCTCTCTAAATTACCAAAAAATAAATAAATAAAATATCACTGTTATATCATATTTAATGAACTGCGCAAAGGAAGACAACACAACCAATGTGTCAGCATGTCGGTACTGAAATGTGCGTAAGAGTTCTCTGGAGTCTTCGTAGGATTTGTTCTTACCTAAGAACAAATCCTGAATAAAAAAACATTCATGAATGCCACAATCTTTGTAAAAACTTCGTAAGTAGGACTCAAGAACAAATTTGTTCGTAAGAACGGTTTGGGAATGAGGCCCAATGCCTTCAACCTCTTTCACCACCACTCTAAAATCCTCCCCAGATTAATTCCATAGGGGAACCCGCCTCTCAGCCTAACTGGTACAGAACAACAGCAACTTATAAACAATTTACACAAGACCACCGAATTGTGCTACAAAACACAACATGCAGCACCAGCGACAAAAACCTCTCCTAACAAATCAGACTTACCAAGCAGGCCGGCAACTATATTCTCGTCCGTTAATATGCAAACAGCTTACGTACCTACCAGCTTGCACGATTCCTTAACAACAAAATTGCTTTATGTTACCTTCTGCTCTATATTACCAATCCTACCTCATCCCTTCCTGCTATTTTGGATATTTTAGAACAATTTAGGAAATTATCTGGCAATAAAATTAACCTGCGCAAAAGCGAGTATCTTCCAATTAATTTACCTGCAGAGAACCTTCCTTCCACCCTCTTCTCCTTTAGAAAAACGACCCAAGGATTAAAATACCTTGGCATTACTGTAACAAAATCAATCTCTGAATTATTTGCAAAAAACTTTCAACCACTACTTGAGTGCTGTAAATTGGATTTAGCTAGGTGGTCCACTCTTCCTCGGTCTCTACTGGGTCATGTCAACCTGATCAAAACGACAACTCTTCCTCGTTTTCTTTGTATCTTTGAACATGTTCCTGTGCTCATCCGAAAATCTTTTTTGTCTACACTTGACCAGTTGATTAATTCCTTCTCATGGTGCAATAAACAAGCTCGCATAAAAAGGTGAACTCTCTAACTTCCCAAATGTCTTGGAGGTTTAGCTTTACCAGACTTTCGCCGATACTATTGGGCTAGTGATATCAACAAGATTCTTTTCTGGAACGTTTAGATCACTCCTAATAATAGCCCTTTATGGGCCAGCATGGAACTAGCCTCCTTGCCGTTTGCATTGTGGTCAGTGGGTTTCTCACAGTTACCTTTACCAATTAAGCGAGTGGCTCAGAACTGTATTGTTTCTGAGACCTTGAAAATTTGGAGTCAATTTAGAAGACAATTTGGCCTTCTCTCCTCATCAAGATTAGCCCCAGTTTAAAAAAATCATTTATTTCTTCCATCCTGGTCTGACCAAGCATTTGAATCCTGGTCAAATATGGGTCTGCAAATCCTTGATGACCTCTATATTGATGGGACTTTCCCCTCATTTACAGACTTATCAAAAAAATTCACCCTCATTCTCATTTATTCCGTTTTTTTCAGATCCGACATTTTGTGCAAAATCAAATTTCCTCACTTTCCTAATCGCCCCCCAGAGACCTTGATGGATTCCCTTCTCTTACTCAAAACAACACAAAAATCCTTATCTTCAATTTTATACGATTCAATTTTTAGGCTAAACTCAACCTCCCTGAACTCCCTGAGAGCTATCTGGGACCAGGACCTCAGGATCACAATCTCTGATGAACAATGGGCCCGTATACTTAATCTTGTTCACACTTCTTCTATTTGTGCTAGGCACCAACTCCTACAGGGCAAGATCTTGCACAGGAGTCACTTTACTAATGCGAGATTAGCTAACATTTATCCAGACAGAACTGACTCTTGTAACAGATGTAAACTCTCACTGGCTGATCATATGCACATGTTTTGGTCATGCCCCAAACTTTTCGATACTTTAGGGATAGTTTTTTGTCGTACAGTCAATCATGACTCCCTTATCACACTTTTTGGAATGCCCCCAGCATCCGGTTGGTCCAAATCCTCACATCACGTTATTGCTTTTACCACTTTGCTTGCTAGGAGGCTTATTCTCCTTAAATGGACTCATTCATCTCCACCTACACATAATAGATGGATTCAGGAAATTTTTCAATGTGTGAGACTTGAGAAAATCCGATTCTCCCTGAAGGGATCCCTACAGGCCTTTTATAAAATCTGGCAGCCTATTATACCTTATAGAGATACCTTACATATCAAAGATGAAAACCAATGAACTACTGAGTTGTTGATTCTGTTTATTTATTTATTTTTATTTATTATTATCCCTCCCCCCCTCCCCTTTTTTTTACCTTCCATTCACTCTGTTATACTATTTCTCTATTTATCAATACCCTCCGACATTTGATTGTCCTGTCTTGTCTCTTTTTGTTACTTGTGGTGTAAATGTGTGTGATTAAGTGAGTTGTTTGAGTACGGAAGTAGTCCATTTGAGAGATGACCACCGCTGTAATACTCCAGTTTTTTTTTTTCTGTACCCATCCAATAAATGGAAAAATCAATAGAAATATTTGACCAAAAAAAAAAAAAAAAATTGCATGATGTATACTGAAAACTCTGTGGCAAACAGAGGAAACTGACGAGCTAGATAGCAAAATAGTATTTATTCGCAAAAATGGATATATATTTAAACAAAGCAATATAACGCGGAATAGTCAGTGATCAGTAATGTGAGCATGTGTGAATGTGTGGAAAAGTGTCAGTGCAAACTGAAAGCAAGCGGATCACTGCAGCACTGGCCTCCTGCCACCTGGTCCAGGGAGAGAGAGAAAGAGTTATGCTGCACATGGCTGCTTATAAGTAGCAGAGCACACCAAGGTTATAATAGTTTTGGATTTTTCATTATAGTTTAATTTCGTTTTGACTTTTTTTTTTCTCTAATTCAGTTAGTTTTAATTAGTTTTTAGAGCGGGTTTGCTAGTTTTTATTAGTTTTAGTTTTTTTCTAAATGCTTAGTTTTAGGTCACTTTTTATTAGTTTTAGTTTTAGTTTCTTTGCATAGACTGAGTTATTTGTCAGGTGCAGGATTCAAAATGATCAGAGAAAGTATTGTGAAATAAAACTCAACAAAAGATACCAGTAAAAGCACGAACATTCCCACACACAAACAAACAAAACATAATGCCTTGCTGAATACCCCTCGGCCCGAACATGACATTGCACATGTGTGTGCAGCAGTGAGTTACCATACCAAATTTGGTGAAGCGGCGATGATAAGTTGCTGAGCAATGACCCGAGCTTGATTTCCAGGCTCAAGGTCACAGCGCAAAGGTCAAAGGTCAAATCCAGCAAAAAATGTGACAATGCACATCTATGGGTCATAGCGAGTTCCCGTACCAAATTTGGTGAAGCTGTGATCATTAGTTGCTGAGTACTGGCCTGGAAAATGTCACCCAGACAAGAGTTCCAAGGTCAAGGTCACAGCGCTAAGGTCAACAGTGATATGCACCAAAAAACCTAACGTCGCACATCTATGGTTCATAGTGAGTTACCATAACAAATTTGGTGAAGCTGCGAGAATTAGTTGCCGAGTACTGACCCAAACAAGATTTCCACAGTCAAGGTCACAGAGCTAAGGTCAAAGTGAAATCCAGCAAAAAACCTAATATTGCACATCTATGGGTCATAGTCAGTTACCATACCAAATTTGGTGAAGCGGCGATGATTAGGTGCCGAGTACTGACCCGGGCAAAATTTCCAGGGTCAAGGTCACAGCGCAAAGGTCAAAGGTCAAATCCTGCAAAAAAAATGACAAGTCACATCTATGGGTCATATTGAGTTACCATACCAAATTTGGTGAAGCTGCAATAATTAGTTGCCCAGTACTGACCTGGACAAGATTTCCAGGCTCAAGGTCACAGCGCTAAGGTTAAAGGTCAAATCCAGCAAAAAACCTGATGTTGCACATCTATGGGTCATAATGAGTTACCATACCAAATTTGGTGAAGCTGCGATTATTAGTTGCGACAGCGAATATAGCGTACCCCTAAGCGGAGTTGTCCCAGGATAAAGGTTAATTTCGCAGTCGTACGGATGATGCGGGGGTAACGTAGAGGCTCGTTGTTTACTGAACACCTCAGCAAGATCGGTGTAATCCCTGGGAACATTCAGAGGCAAGTCAAAGTTCAGGGTGGCTCCAAATTCTTTACCTTGCTCAGAATCTAATGAATCCGTGACTGATTCCGAATCGCTAAAGTCCTCTAAAAAGTAGTTGTCTGCTGGTTCTCGCCAGTCAAATTGAGGATCCCATTCTAACCCTTCCTCTGCCCCTATTTCTAGGAGGGTACGGAGCGATAACTTCTTTACACTCGCTCTCGACATCAGCCTGACCCATAGCTTGACGTCCAAAAGAACCATGAGAGTTGCACTTGGGACCCCAGTGGACGATAGGATTAACCTGTTCCCCCCAACAGATACAAGGTTCATGTTCCCGCATGTTCCCGCATGAATGCCCCAAAACTATTGGAAAAGCGGGGGACCTGATAATAAAAAAATCGAACAGCCACAGAGTGGCCACAAAAGGAAATGGACATTTTTCGTGGTACCGAAACATTGGTTATAACTCCCGTTCCAAGTGGGCGGCCGTCCAAAGTTGTTACAGAGCGTGATGGTGAAAGCGTAACTGTGGGAACGGAGTGCTTTCAAGCCCATTTAATATCCATGACACAATCAACTGTGCCCGAGTCTAAGAACGCTTCAATAGTAAATCTCTTGCTCCCCACAGTAAGTTCCATGGGGATTAATGTTCGGAAAGAAAACTGGGTCTGCCCTTCTAGCGCCCCCTGAATCGCTAGAGGGGTCTTTCTGTTTCCCCGAAGCTTAGGGCAATGTGGGTGGATATGACCCGGCTTGTTACAATTAAAGCAGATTACTCTTCTGCTAATGGGTCTCTTAGGCTGACGGTCAAACCAACTGTCAACTTGCATGGGCTCAACCGAAGTAGAATCTTTAATGACTGGAATAGGAGATGCACATTCGCCACTAGCAATTTTAACCCCATGGTCAGCCAGCGGTGATCTATTTAGCTTATCCCTGTTGTATTCGTGTATGCGGTTGTCAATTCGTACCGCAGAACCGCAGTACGAACTAAAGAGTCTAAAGTCGAACAGGGTTCTAAAGTTGCCAGCACGTCCATAATCTCCTCCGTAAGGGCATGGCTAAATACCGTCATCAGAGGAGCCTCTGGCCAGCCTGTCTCTGTGGCCAGAGAACAAAAAGCAATAGAGAACTCAGCTGCGCTTTCTTTGCTCTGTTTAAGGTGCATTAAAACGCGTAGCTGCGTCTTGACCAGAAATTTCATGATCAAAAACAGACACCATCTCCCTAACAAGGGCCTCTACAGAATTTACGACCGGTGAATTCGATCTAATTAGTGGGCCGACCTAATTGAGCGCTGTGCCAGCCAACAGGGATAATATAAATGCAACCCGAGAATCCTCATTAACAAAACGTGACGGCTGAGCCCTAAAAAATATTTCACACTGGGCGATAAAATCCTTGCACTTTCCAGCCTCGCCACTATATCTTTGGGGCAGTTGTAACTTAGGTTCTCGGGGAGGATGCATGGGTGGTGCTTGTGCAACTTTTAGTGAAATTTGTGTAGCGAGAGAATTAATACTCTCAGTCAAGCTTAACAGAACACTCTTTTGATTCTTCAGTGCGTTCTCTTGCAGGTGTAGTCTCTCAACTCATTTAGATTGCTGGTTGTCCAAATCAGAAAGTCCACTAACAAAACCTGCTAACGTATCTTGCTGGCTGGCAACGGCCCTCTTAATTTCAGCCACCGCCGGCGTCTCCATAGTGGCTGGAGTGTACTGTGATGGGCGTTGGTAGTAGGACGCCAAGAGCAGTGGCCAGAAATAAAAGGAAAAACCAGCAGAGTGCTGAGAGACTAAAACAGATAGAAATCACGAGACTCGTGCTACCAACGAACCTGACGCCGTCCAAGGTACAAAACAGGCAGGCTCAAAAAAAGAACAAAAGAAAGGGGAAATAAACCAAAGATTCCCTTACTCACTAACACTAATACTGTTACGCTGTTCAGATCTTGACAATACTCTCTCTCTCTCTCTCTCTCTCAAGACCTTACCAGCTAAAGCGCCAAGGAGATAATGACACTCTAGCAACAAGAGCGAGGCAGAACAGGAGCTTAAATAGAGTCCGGGTTACGCCCCCAATTAATGCCAGCTGGCCCAGGAATCCGATGGCGAGCAAAACGATTCGTCCCGGACGAGATTAACAAAAGGAGCTCTCAAAGCTCCAAAACCATGACACATTCAGAACAGGCCATTTTCGATGCGCCATCCTAAGGTTGACCCACTTTTCTTTCATCAAAATTAAATTCTGCTGTTTTTCTTCAGAAGAAGATAAACAAAAAGTTTTACATCTTCGGTTGAAATGTCAAAAAACCAAATGCTCCTGAATGGTACCTTACTCATCAATGTTTACAGACACTTTTGAGTGATAGCTTTTCTCTGCGGTCCTATCTATCTGCCACAAGATAAAAAACGCCACCCCCCCCCCCCCCCCCCCCCCCGAAATAACGAAATTATTCTTGTTTTTTTGTTTTTTGCACGCATCAGTAAAGACAGATGACGTCTTCAGATGCACGGCCAGCACAGTTTGGTGTCGAGAGAGGAACCTGCCAATTTCTTTTGCGTTTTTGAAATTAATTTTATCAAGAACATTTTCAGTGTTGTTGTCTCAGTATTTAATTATCCATTTATTCACAGAAGCACAGTTAAATTGATATTCAGAGGTGTGTACCTAGACTCACTGGGAGGTGGCAGTACACAATAAGAAGAAAGGGTTCTTGTGGATAAGAATCAGAAGTGCCGGTACTCAGTACTGTTGAGTGTTAGTGCACTTCAGGCAGCGGCTATATCCATAAAATAAGACAAGTAACGGGAGAGGTGGAAGTGGGTGAATAGGGCGAGCAGGTATTTGCATTGTAGCTAGTTGATCCCCTTCTCTATCCGCGATTGGTAACAGAGTTCAAACAGCCCTGATGTTGGTTCATTTCTCGTGTTGGGAAGAACCCTACTCCCCGTCAGACCCTTTCTCTGACTCAGATCCGAGCTCTGAGCAAGAAGTTTGAGACAGTCGATCCCTCAGCATGACATCATAATACTGAGACATATATAAAAGACACGAGTCGCTCTTTGAGAATGATGCCTCAGGCATCTCCAGCTGGGAAAGTATTGCTGATAAGAAAAACTACTGCAAGGGCAGTCCATGAATTCATGAGGCGTCAAGGCCTGTGGTTGTGTGAGGACTACGAATGCTTATGTGAAGCTGTGATTCATGAGTATTTGGCGCACATTGTACCGGTTACTGCTGCCCGATATATTAAACAGTCTGAGCATGAGCCACTGTGCAATTAATGCGAGCATTAAAGATCCACATATTTTGCCAGTCAAGACCATAAAGGGGTAGAAGAGAATGTGAACTTATAAAGATCGTCTCACTGACACAAAAAAAATAATGCGTAATAGTAAGGCAAGGGAAAGCGAGTTCAAAGGGTTACTGAGATGAAGGATTGCAGACACGAAGTGCGTTGTGTCATGGTTCTGCCCCGGAGTCCCTCCCCCTCTGGCTGTCTTTGCCTCCACTTCAACGAGCTACACCTGTTGCTCGTTGAAGTGGAGGTGAAGTTTAGAGTATATAAGAGCTGCACTGCCAATTGGCAGGGCAGCTGCACTCTGGTTTTTAAGCAATGTCACGGTTTTGCTCCCGCCGGCTGCAAACAGCGGGCACTGAGACCATGGACTCAAAAGCTGGAGAAGGGACCGAATCGCGCACGCTGAGTAGAAATATAAAAATCTTTAATTAAACAAGTAAAACCAAACGTGAGAGGAGCAGCAGCACAAACACAACAAGGCTTAAAAAGCAGAATGCAGCTGCCCTGCCAATTGGCAGTGCAGCTCTTATATACTCTAAACTTCACCTCCACTTCAACGAGCAACAGGTGTGGCCGAAGGGGGAGGGACTGTAGGGCAGAACCATCACACATTGAACCCAATATGGAAAAGCACTTTAGTAAAAGGGCTCCAGAGTTCCCGAAGAGTAAGTGAGTTGAAGTAGTTTCCAATCCTCAACAATAATGCTGCAAATAATTATTATCCTAAATCCTCATAGCCCAAACTCACTTTACGCCTACCTATCATAAAGATCTCTAACGAGAAACCCAAGCAAATTCAATTTATATTACCTAGTTAATCCTTTCAGTACTAAGGGGACACATATGTCCCACAATATTTCCAAATATCCTGTTGGGACATATGAGTCCCAGAAACCCTTGCATTTGGTCCATTTCCATATTATAGGCATACCTCTTGCATATGGGGAAGGAAATTTGGACAGCAGGACATAACGGGCCCTATTTTTACGATGTAAAGGCTTGGTCTGAAATGTGTTTTGCAAGTGAATTTGGACATGGGCGTGTCTAAATCCATTTCTGCTGGTTAAACAGCGGGTAATCTGGGTGTATAGTACGGCGCTCAGTGCAAAAGGGTTATATTTAATCTCTTAATCAATCATAGGCATGTTTTGGGCGAAACATGGAATAAACCAATCAGAGTATCATCTCCCATTCCCTTTAAAAGCCAGGGGGACTAGTGACGTGGCAGATAGCTAACATAAGGGTGGTCTTTACTGTCATTATTATAAAAAGAAACTCTTTACTGCATCAGAATGAGGGCTGCTTGTGCAAGTATTGGAAAAAAGTGAAATGTCTCCTTTCGAATACATTAATTGAGAAATGATATACCAGTGCTTATATGAGGTTCTTGCCCAGCCTTCCCCTTGGTTGATGTACTCGTGTTGAAGAATTCAGACTGAATGTAAACATTGTATCGATTATTATTTGTAATTCATAATGCAAGTATACAGAGAAAAAAAAGTCAGAACATTCACATTCAGTATCTGCTTTAAAACTTAAAAAGTATACACTATCATCTGTCAGAAATATTCTTGTGCAGTATCACGCTTGTTCATTTTGACTGAAAACTTTTGTCAAATGCTTCTTCTTTCACTGGCTGTTTGGCAGGGGTGGAATAAGTGAAGCTGTATTGAGCAAAAGCACAATAATATGAGATAAAATAATGTGGCATGCAATGCACTGTCGAGTGTTTGAAACAATCAAGAGATACATCTCTCTGCAGGAGTCCTCTATAATTGGTTGTAGCCAGTCAGTGATGGCACATTTCAGAGCCATCATTTGATGGGCCTCTGCTCTTCCGACAGCATTTTCTTATCTGCTGACAACTTACAAAAGACCCAGTTCAGTCCAGAAGTATTGGGACAACATTTGTTTTCCCTCTTTTGGCTTTGTGCTCCAACGATTCTGATTCGAAAGCTAGGAATTTGAGGCTTATGTGGAGGCTGTCAGTTTTAATTTGCGGGTATTTGCATCCATATCCTGTGAACTAGGTGGGAATGTCATTGCTGAAATACTGCACTGTGCATATGTCAGCTGTGCGAAGACATTATCACTGTTGTCTTCATCGCTGTCCATCACATTTATGGTGAAATTTATTTTCAGCTTGGTCTATGGTTGCCAGGTAAACCTGCTGGCCTGAACACAAAATTCTGACATGGAAGTTACAATTTACCACTAAATTTATTTTTTGAGGCATTGTAAATAACTTGTTTCAAGTCTGTCCTTTTTGATAAGCAGTATGTACGATATTATGATTTAATAAGTAATTTATAATGTCATTTGCTACATAAATTGTTATCATTTGTGCAGCACTCAATAGATTTTTTTTTATAACTCCGCACTTAATAAAAGCATTCCTGCGATGCGCTTCCCTGCTTGGTTTTCATTTTTCAGAGGTGTGCCACGGTGGGGATGGAGAGTTATTACTGCGCTGACATTTGCACAGCTAATCACAGATTTTGTGTCTCCAGCTCCAGCTGAATTCTCTGTGGGCCTCCAATGCCTGCAATGAGTTGAAAAGTTATGTTTCACCCTTTAAAGTGGAATTTACTGCTCTTAACTGAGCCTTCAAATGACCAAGATAAAACAGTCGTGATGGGTTGAACCAGTAACTCTTCTAAAACTTCGAAAATTCTGAAACACCGGCACCTCAGAATGCCAAATCCAGTCACCAATATAACCCTACCAAATATTTGTGTAAACGTACGTGTGTTTGCATGTTCTCAAATGAGGAAATCATCGTAAGTTCCATAAATGTATGGGATGATTGTTGTTCTCTTGTTGTGCTCGAGTGTGACCTCTTGTTCTTATTCGGACATGCACCGGACAACATTTCCAAAATTTGTATGAAGTAAACGTCTGATACAGTTATGGAAAATATGTGAACAAATCAGCTGTAAATTGTCTTATGATTTTAGATCAGGAGGCCAAATAAGGGGAATCTGAGCAGACAAGAAATCAGGTTACTTAAAACCATTTGCGTTCTCTGGGATGAACTTTCTATGCGTATGACCATTGAATGGTCTATGACCATTCAAGTATATACTGTGTCGAGGCACCCTTGCAGACTGTAAAGAACAATCAACAATTATATACAGACAATGTGGCAGAGATTGTTTTCTGGAAGTACGAAGTGTTTGAATTGCACTGAGATTTGGTATTGGTTCTGTCGTTAGTGAATCAATGAATCAAATTCAGGACACTTGTTTTATGCATGCAGGATGGGGGTAAAATAGCGATCTAAGATCAGGCCCTCATAAACGCTGGTGTTTTCTGAGGCAGATAAGAAAGAATTGCATGCCCCAGATCTAATCATAAAAGTATGACTGCAGACATCCAAAGCATGAAATGGTTTGATTTGGGACACATGCTGCTGTCTCCGGACTCCCCACTGCATCCCAATGCACAACATGCATTTCTGAAGGTGTTGTAGGAGAGCTCGGAGAATGAGCCTTGTTTGAAGAGGCCCTTAAGCAAATCAAGCCAGTCCTCTGGAGTAAAGCGGCTGATGCTGTGAACTAAATCATATTATGGCTTTCACTTTTACGGCTCCAGAGATATTGCAAGCTAAACAATTTCATTCACGACTTTTGGATAGAGAGGCCTTTTAGATAAGGTTAACAAACATGGGTAGCAGTGGTTGTGAGACTTATGACACACTGAATATGATTTATTTGTTCAATACTTCTGCAGAAACACTCCCCCCCCCCCTCCCCCAAGACTGGGATTCGCGTCTGCATTATTTGGAATGACACACATTTCTGCCCAAAAATTTTGGTTCAGCAGCGATCATGATAAATTGTATTAATTATGTCCCACCAATGATAAATTAATGATGTTCAATTTCTTACCAAATTCTCTCCTGCAAAATTGAATTCCATTTTATAAATATATTGATATAGAATATTGTTTTATTGGAATAATCAGCTTTGGTGCACCAACAATACACTATCAAGGATTCATTACCCCCCCCCCCCGCCCGTTACATCTTTCATAACCTTTTTATACGACCAATTTCTGAGCAACTATTTGAACTGCTGTGCATGCCTTCTAAGTCCAGACTATAATGTAGCTATTGCTCAGGGAATCAAACTCCTGCCCCAGCTTGTAATTAAAACAATTATTAATCACTGTTTTCATTACAAGCTAATTATGCTGATGTGCGACTATGTACAGACAGGGCAGAATTCATAAAGAACCCATGGATGCCACACAGGATGAAAAGCCTGAGGAACACTTTTGCTAAGGAGGTGAGAGCAGGCAAACTCTCTGGCCACCTCTCAGAGGGGGCACCGACATCTCCCTGAAAGTTTAACACTAGCAGTTTACTTTCAATAAAGAGACAATGTTCAATTATTATTCTTTTTTTTTTAATGAATGCAACTAAACAGTCATTTACATAGTATTCTATCTTTGAACATTTCTAGGTCAGCAGATTTAAATTTAGTTTGGGGAAAAAGAGGATTTGGGACTGATTAAAAAAGTCCATTCATGCTGCACAATACTGGAAACCGTATGATATGTGAACTGCATTGATTATTGAAAATACACAATGTGATTACTACAATGGAGTCCGAAAACTAGGGCACAATTGACAGTTTACCACAGTTTTACAATCACCATCGAATCCCAGATTCATTAAGTGTTTGGGCACTTAAGGCAAGAAGTAGTCAAGTTTAGCAAGAATAATTTTCCCCTATTCTTTCATTATGTACGCAGCTGCACAATTGTACAGGGCCTTTTTTGCCATTATTTTGCTCCACAATGGACCATTGAGAGATTGGTGAACCCATGAGCTGATCATATCAATCTAATACCTTAGTGGCACACTTACATCATTAGCATATCATCTTGCTGCTTTCCTTTCAAATATAATTATCTCTGCATTTAGAAACATTCATGATGCTGTTATGCACACCCACTACCTCCCCGTCACTGGCCAGTCTTCATAAATTCATCAGCTTCAGCATTCATCATTCTCACCTGCCTGTCAGTAAGCAGTCATCAGCCACCACCGCTTCCACCATCTGACTCCATGTGGGATTTATCCTGCTGCGGCTCTGGGCAGATGCTCCTCAGGGCAGATGCATTGCATTATGGGTGTTGATTTCCCGCTTATGAAAACAAGGAATAGCAATAACGAAAAGCATGATAAATGCTTATGATTTAATGTGGGTTCTAATAGTTTTTTCTTTTTTTTAAAATTATTATTAGTGTATTTTTTCCAGTAAAATGATACGGGGGCATTGATAGAAAGCAATCTGCAAGTGCCGTGAATAATTCAGTCTTTTATTGAAAGTAACTAGTGAAATAATCACAGTTCAAGAATAATCAAACTGCAGTTGCTTTAAATTAAACACAAGGTATGTTAGACCTTGTCTTTTAGCACCCCTCATAATATAATAATGAGCCTTCGGCAAGGAATAAATGAAAATTACAACTGGAGTTTCACAAATTTATTATCTTGGGCTCACAAATTTGAGATCCTTTTTATCCCATAAATGCCAACGTGATGAGGGCTTACTGGGACTTTGCTTTAGGAGCTAGCATTCAATCTACCTATTGGTGCTAGTTTTCACTGAGAAATGGGTATGGTCAAGGTGGACAATGTAGGTCAGTTTTCCAATCTTTTATCGTAAGTAAGAAGTGAAATAACCACAGTTTACAATGTGAAATCAAACTGGAGTTGCCTTAAATTATTTTTCTGCAGAGTTAGCTGTCTGTATTTGACAATAAGTCATGTCAAGAGACTCAATTACCAACATAAACAAGTTATGCTAAAACTTATCTTCTAGCGCCCTTTATAATGTAATAATAAGCCTTCGGCAAGGAATAAATGAAAATGACTTCACAAGTTTTATAAATGTAATATCTCAGGCTCACAAATTTCAGATACTATATATCCCATAAATGTCAGTGTAATGTGGGCTTACTAGGTCTTTTTTTTTGGAAGCTGGCATTCAATCTACCCACTGGCAGTAGCTTTAACTGAGTAATGGTAAAGTTGAGTTGGACAATGTAGGTCAATTTTATTTTTGTTGTGTATCATTGGTGAAATAATAATATAGAGAAGTAGTCTTTTTTTCTTCCTTTTTTTTAACAAAAATATATCCCCAATTCCGAAATAGTTGGGACGAAGTATAAATTGTGAATAAAATCAAAATGCAATGACTTTCAGATCACATAAGACAATGTTATTTACAATAGAACATTGTTTCAACATTTGAAATGTTATCTGAGACATTTGACATTTTTATCCACAAAATGATCTTATTTCAAATTTTCTGGCTGCAACAGGTTTCAAAAAAATTGGGACACAGGCAAAAAAGGGCTGAAAAAGCAATTAAAATATAAGAGTATCAGCTGAAAGAATATTTAGCAAGTAATTAAGTTACCTGGCATCAGGTGTGTAACATGATTGGCTCTAAATGGGATGTCTTAGAGAGGCTGAGTCTCTCAGAAGTAAAGATGGCCAGAGGCTCTCCAACCTGTGAAGGCTTGCATAAAGAAATTGTTACTTTAACTTTAAAAAACTTTAAAAACAATTTTTCTCAACGTCAAATTGCAAAGGCTTTGAATGTCTCATTATCGACAGTGCATAACATCATCAAAAGAATCAGAGAAACTGGAAAAATCTCTGTGCGTATGGGACAAGGCCGAATACCTTTACTGGATGCCCGTGATCTTTGGGCTCTCAGACGCCACTGCATCACTCACCGGCATGATTCTGTCATTGAAATTACTAAATGGGGCCAGGAATATCCACAGATGCCACCTAAAACTCTATCATGCAAAAAGGAAGCCATTGTTGAGCATGATCCAGAAGCGTTGCCGTGTTATGTGGGCCAAAGCTCATTTAAAATGGACTGTAGCAAAGTGGCAAAGTGTCCTGTGGTCAGACAAGTCCAAATTGGACATTCTTGTTGGAAATCATGTGTGTCGTGTCCTTTGGGCTAAAGAGAAGATAGACCATTCCAGCATCTCTGATGGTATGGGGATGCATTAGTGCATATGGTGTGGGACATTTGCATGTTTTAAAAAGAACCATAGATGCTGAAAGGTATATAAAGGTTTAACAGAGCAACATACGCTCCCCTCCAGATGACATCTTTTCCAGGGAAAGCCTTGTGTATTTCAGCAGGACAATGCAAAACCACATACTGCAGCTATGACAACAGCATGGCTTCGTAGTAAACAAGTCCGTGTGCTGAACTGGCCTGCCTGCAGTCCTGATCTTTCACCAATTGAGAACATTTGGCGCATAATTAAACGAAAAATCTGTGAAATCAGACCCAAAACTCTCCAGCAGCTGGAAGCCTGTATTAAACAAGAGTGGAATGAAATTCCAATGGTTAAACTCAAGGTGTCTCCTCAATGGCCAGACACCTCCACTCCGTGTTGAAAAGAAGAGGGGATGCTGTGCCATGGTTAACGGGCCTCCGTCCCAACTTTTAGAGACCTGTAGCAGCCATTAAATTAGAAAGGAGCTCATTTTGCATTTTGATTTTATTCACAATTTACACTTTGTTTCAACTATTTTGGAATTGGGGTTGCATAAAGAATAAGTTTTTCGTCACACTTTACATGAAGTGTTGCTCATAGTGGCTTTACATAGCTTGCATAATGCCTTCATCAATGAGATAAAATGTTTTCATAAATCACACGTAAGCAAATGTCCTGCTTTGTAAAGGGTGAAATAACACCTCCTTGTTCAGCATGCAATGCCAGATGTGACAATGACAATGTCACTTAGCTGACAATGTCAGCCTTTATAGCATTTAGCCACTAGCTAAGTGACATATTCAGTTATATTACATCTGGCATTGCATGCTGAATAAGATGTGTTATTTCACCCTTTACTAAACATGACAATTGCTTATGTATGCTTTATGAAGACATTATACATGCTGTATGAAGCCTTCATGACCAACACTTCATCTAAAGTGTGACCAAGTTTATTACAGGCCCTAAGAACTTTGAAGTTATTGTTTAATACTACTGTATGTGAGTGCTGCAGAATATACTATCTTGGGGTAAACAGGGTGATGTTATACTGTCTGGTTGAACCCCAATATTATTTGCATAAGGTGGTGATGAAAATTTCAGAATGCATGGCTTTCATTGTAATTTGGTATGTTGTGGATACTGGAGCTGGGGCTAAAGGTGGGGTTCTGGTTTTGATATTCCACCTCTAGGACACCCACACTTATAAAATCACTGCTCTGTCCCTGTAGATAACATAACATGTGATGCCTGACCTGAAATGAAAATTTGAACAAAAAATAAAATGAAATCATAACTACAGTATATAACTTCTTCAGTCCAGACTCTACAGCACAGTACATTGTGAAAGTACAAGCACTTCCACACTGACCAATAGCAAGGTCTGAAATTTAATGAGGTCTTTTTAAAGAATGTAACACTGTGCTAATTGCTTCTACCTACAAGGGAAAGTGGTCATTTGTCATTGCTAGCCTTGTCAAAGCTTGAGTTTGGGCTGCGTTGTGACAGATTAATTTATATATTTGCCCTTGAGGCATGCAGACTGATGCTGAAATTGAATGGGCTTTTTGGAACATTTCTCAAAAGAGTCTTATCCAAACAATACAATGTGACAATGAGAAAGTTTCCCTGAAGACTACTTAAAACTTCTGCTCTCTTAGTGTCATGCCAGTGGCTACATTTTTTCAACTAAAAATTGGATTGAAGTTTTGGCTGGTATCCAAACTCAGCCTATCAAGATTGCTGCAATTTAACACAAAACTACAGCTTTGTTTGGTGTATCTCTTTTTGTGCTACATCAGCTACAACCTGTGTTTGGGCATCTTGTGTTCATGAGAAAAAGAGAGCAAGAGAGCAAAAAATATACCCCACTGAATTTCTGTTACACTGCACAGTACAAGTAAAATTATCTATAATCACAATTAAAATAAATAAAAAATAAATATCATGATCACTTATAATATAATACTGTATATACTAATGTGACATGTTACAGATCATCAAACTAATTTTAATATTTGACCAAGTTAACTCGAATAAACACAAAATGTTTTTGTAAATGACAATTTTATCTTCTGAAGGCAAAAAGCAATCCAACCCTACCTGGCCTGATGTGAACATGCACTTGCCCCCGCAGTCACTAAATCAACCGCTTCAACAAACTTAACTGATAATTGGGCTCAATTTCACTTAACATACTGAGGAATGATTACTGCCAGCTGGGTTAAATCTAAAAATCAATGAAATAGAACCTGTCTGGCAATGTGATGTAGAAAAAAAGCAGCACATGAAGCCACAATATGAAGAAATTCAAGAAAGGGTGAGAAATAAAGTTGTTCACATCTATCGGTCTTGGAAGTGTGACAACACCATTTCTAAGGCTCTAAGACTTGAGAAAACCATGGTGAAAGCCATAAACTAAAATGAGGGACAGTGGTGAATGATCTAAGGAGAGGTTGCCCACCCAAATTCTGCCAGGAGATTACAAGAAAACACAGGCTAACATCTAAGGAACTGCAGTCCTCACTTACCTCAGTTGAATTCACTGTTCATGATTCAACAAAAAGAATGAAACTGGGCAAAAATGGCGTCCATGGGAGACCTACAAGGATGAGTCGAAAGTGGACGGATGAGTCAGAAGTGGAATTTGTGCTAAACATGGGTCTCATTACATCTGGCATGAAACTGATGCAGCATTCCACAATAAGGGCATCGTACCAGCAGTCATACACGGTGGTGATTGTGCGATGGTCTGGGGTTGCTTTGTCGTTTCAGGACCTGGGCGACCTGCTGTAATTGATGGAACCATAAATTCTGCTCTCTGCAAGAGAATCCTGAAGGAGAGTATCCGGCCATCAGTTTGTAACCTGAAGCTCAATATTTTTTTGCATAGTTTTGTTATGCTACCGTACTATGATTTGAGGCATGCAAGTCCATCACTGACTGGCGCAATGGAAACAAAATGAAGGTTTCAGTGCGGCCTGGTCAAGCACTGAACCTGATTGAAATGCTGTGCCATGACCTTAAGCTGGCAGTTTATGCTCTAAAACCCTACAATACAAATTAAGTAAATCAACTATGCATGGAAAAGTGGGCTAAATTTTCTCAACAGCACAGCAATGTATAAGACTCATTTCCAGTTTTCTCAAATATTTGATTGCAGCTGTTGCTGCCAAGGGTGGCACAACCATAGGGGGGCAATTATTATTATTATTATTTTTTTCACATGGGTGATATAGGTTTGGAATAACTATTTGCCTTCAATAAATAATATGATTTTTTAAAAGCTGCATTTTGTGTTTACTCAAGTTGTCTTTGTCTTATATAAAAATTAGCAGGATGATCTGAAATATTTAAGTATGATAAATAAGCACAAATATGAGTAATCTGGCAGAAGACAAATACTCTTCCTCGCCATTCTACATGGTTATATATATATATAGCTTTGCCATTTTCTGCTGTAATCTGATTGATTCAAATCAAAAGAGAAAGATAATTCCCCTGCTTGGCTTCCTATCCAGCTGTTCCTGAATCACGTCATATGAATCATTCTCACGAATATACACAGATATAAATGAACACGCGTGCAAAGGTCGGCATCCATGTATGCTGCCATAAAAAGCCTCTGCATATACTGTACTGAATTAATATTTGCCTTCACAGTCATGAGTTATTGCTCATTCCAGTATCTCAGCATTCATATGTGTGGAAAATGTGCGCAAAAGGTCACATGAAGATACAGATTTGAGCTGACAGTCTACTAAGAACCCAAACAGGAAAGTGCTACCTGGAATATCTTACTAATGCAATTCTTTTTTTTTTTCCTTTTTTCTTTCCCAAACCTTTGGATCTGGCTTGGAACTGTAATGTTGACTCAATGATGGACTGTCTGGCTATTTTGAAGCATCTCCTCATTGTTGCAGCAGTATTTTTGAGTATTCAAACATTGATAAAACACATCTGGACCTGAGGGAGAACAAATAGTGTATGCTGAGTTAGTGACTCGCTCCTAATACGCTAAAATACGCTTACATGGCTAGAACACTTCCAGTAGATAGAGAATTCAAACGCAGTCACATCCATAAATCTTTGGACAGTTGTGCAGTTTTAATCAATTTGGCTCTGTTTATCGCCACAATAGATTTGAAATGAAACCATCAGTACTTGAAGTGTGGGCTTTATTTATTTCATTTTTGCTGGATTTGTCAACAATATAGCATGAACCATGGAGGAATTACTGCCATTTTAAAACGTAGACCCTTTAGAAATTTGACACATGAGCATAATCAATAATTAGATCATAATTACCCAGTTGAAAATGCCAGCAGTCAGTGATTGCCTGAAATCTTGAATTCATAGACATCACCTGATGCTGGCTTTTTTCTCATTAGTGATGCCCTGCCGAGTCTTTACTGCAGCTGTTGGCAGTGACTTGTTCTCGGGCATTTTGCATTCAGCTTTAGTTTCAGGAAGTGAAAACCATGCTCAGTAGGATTCATGTGATGTGACTGGCTTGGCCATAATAGAATATCCACTTCTTTGCCTTGGAAATAAATTGCTTTCTAAATGTGTTTCACTGTCTGTCTGCACTTTGAGGCACCATCCAATGGGCTTTGAAGGACATGGCTATATCTGAACATGTAATAGACAACCCCATTTAAAAAAAAAAAAGGTAAGAACGCTTTAAAAAATGTAAATACATTTAGTTCAAATTATATTTAATTCCATGTAGTACAAAGACAACAAATCAGGGGTTGAAACTGAGAAATGTTGCTATTTTTTTTCTCGAAAAATATGTGCTCATTTTGAATTTGATGCCGGCAACACATTTCAAAAAAGTTGGAACGGAGGCATGTTTATCTCTGTGTTGCATCACCTCTTCTTTTCACAACAATCAGTAAATATTTGGGAGCTGAGGGTGTCATGGTCTGGGCCCGCCGGCAGAAGGCAAGAAGATGGCGGGCACTGGGACCATGTACCCAGTAAAAATATAAAACATATTTGATTTAAAGAATAAAAACAGAGAGGAGCAGCGGCAAAAAACAGGGCTCCAGAACACAGAATGCAGCTGCACTGCCTGTTTGGCAGTGCAGCTCTTTTATACTCTTCACTGCACCTCCACCTCAACGAGCAGCAGATGTGGCTCATTGAGGTGGAGGTGCAGACTGCAGGAGGGGGGAGGGACTGCAGGGCAGAAACTTGACATGGCAGAGTGTTAACTTGCATTTGTGGATGTTGTGTTCACTTACAGTGTTTTACAGAATCCTACAGTATCCTGTCTGTTTTTAATGCAGTGCGGCCTGAGGACCTGAAGATCACGACAATGCAAAAATTGGTTTTTGGCTTTTAATCTTGAATACAAGGATTTCCTCAGATTCTTTGAATCTTTTAATGATGTTATGAACCATACGCGATGAGATGCCCAAATTCTTTGCATGTTAAATGTTATTCTTAAATTGTTATTGGAAGTATTTACCCACACAGAGTGGTGAAGCCCCTACCATCTTTCCTTCTGAACAACTTTCTATGCCTCCTCATGTTACTGACCTGTTGCCAATTAACCTAATTAGCAGTGAGATGTTGAATTGTTTTTTTTTTAGCATCATACAACTTCCAGGCTTTTATTGCCCGTGTCCCATTTTTTTTTCAAGTGCGTTGCTGGTAATGAATTCAAAATGAGCAGATATTTTTCAAGAATAAAATCTCTTCGCTTTGACATGTGATGTCATCTTTGCACTATTTTCAATTAAATGTAGGGTTAAAGTGACTTGGAAATTATTGCATTCTGTTTTCATTTTCATTTTACACAGCATCCATTTTTTCATTTTCTTTATAATGAGGTTGTAGCCTTTTTATAATTCAAAATTAATCCTGCTACTTCTTTCTGCACTTGCATCATAAATGAAAATAAGGGAACAAGTTCTACTGGCAGCCATACTTATCCACTCAATAACACTGCCACCACCATGCCTCAGAGAGGAGGCAGTACACGTTTTCATTAGCAGATATTTTCCTTCTCATCTTTCTGGAACTAGATGTTGTGATTCTACCATTGCTCATGTTCTGTTCTGCCTTGACCATGTTCAGGCCTTGTCAATTCTGACTGCCTTAGTTTTTACTTTTCCATGTTTTACATTTTGCCATCGTCACATTCCGGTTCATGTTTTCCATCATGCATTGCACTTTGTCTTCCCCGTCTGGTCTCTTGTCTTGTCATGGCACACAGCCCCAGTCCTGCGTGTTTCTCTTCGGGTGATTTATTGGATTCTGGATTTCAACCTTCCTTCTGATCTCGTTTGCTTACTTCGCCTTACTTTTCTATCTTACTAACCATACTAACAGTTTATTTTTGCTAGAAGTTACTATCACCAACTAACATTGTAAATAATACTAACTTACTAACAAGCACCAAGGGATTGTATCGTTTCACTTACTAATTGATTAACAAGCTCACAGCACTCGCCCTGTTCTAGTCTCCGCCTCTTGTCTCTCCCTGATTATCTTTGCTGCTTTTTCTGTGGAAGCTCCACGTCTTATCACGCTGTCCTTCTTTAATTATCTATTCATGTTAGAACCCCTTAACTGGAGGTTTATGTCTTTGTATAGGTTTGTCCCGTGATTTCTCTCCGCGTTTTGGGTTCTGCAGAATTGCATGTGATTAGATTCTCCCTCATGTGCTGCTCCCTTGTAATCAGTCTGACTGTTTGCACCTGTGTCTCTCACCATGTGATCTCCCTGGAAATGTATTAGTTGTCTTTTCACAGCCACTCTCTGTCAGATCATTTTCCTTAGTCTTCTTGTGCCACGTTTCATTTCGCCTTGATTACTCAGGGCTCTAATTTCCTGGCGCAGCGCAGGTGGCGTAGCGAGGCGCTGCCCACGCAGTGGTAATTTCGTACGGCGCAGCCTGCGTAGTGGTAATTTCGTGAGGTGCGCAGCCTTCGGTAGACGAAAGTGCGCCGAGATGGGTGTGGCGGCGTAGTAGGGGGAGGTGTCACATATTCATCAAGACGCAGTGACAATTTCGTAGAAAAAGTCTCCGCTGGAGTTGCGCAGAAAACTCGCCAGCTCCAACCTGGTTTAATTTCCGTGCAGTGGTAATTTGGCTGACCGGCGCAGAGTGCGCACACGTCACCGAAATCTCACAGGCAGGTTTACAGAATGTCAGGCACATTTCAATGCAAGACATAATTACAGGAAGCACTATTTAATGTAACTATCTGAATAAGGACATAAATTATAGTATCTATATCGATTGTCCTGATGTCAGGCGGTTGCCACGCGTGATGGAAACTTGACCTGGCTTAATCAACGCAACTGAATCTGTGATGCAAACTAACGACTTCACATCTTTCTCAGCCAACCACAAAATATATTGTGTATATATATATATATATATATATATATATATATATATATATCGAATGCTTGCGTTCTATGCTCATTAAAGCCGCTTGCACACTGGACGCCAAACGAATTTTTCGCACGACTGATTACAGACAAAGTCAATGCAAAGACGCGATAGTCGGACAAGGTTTTAATTTAGCTCCGTGTCCGAGAGTCATAAAAGTTCTAATTTTTCCGAGTATTCCAGGAATTATTAGACGTGCAAACTTTGCTATGTTTGTGTTCGACCTTCACAGAATGCAAATTGATAGCTATCGAGTTTTCTTGGTCTTTTTAGCCTATTCATCTGTTTCCTTCCGTTGAAGATAGACATCAGTATTTATTCAGTCTTTCTTTTGAAAATTAGTCAGAGGGATCGAACAGACTCACGCTTTATTTCCACAGGAGAGATAAAATAGTGCGTGAGCAAATCAACTCCATGACCATTGACAGAGTGAAGAAATCATCGCATGCACGATGAAGACTGTCCGACACGAAATGCAAAATACTCCATTTCCAGCTGCCAGCAAAAAATTAAAAGTATTGATATGAGAACAGATTTATAACGAAACAAATAATAAAAATATATCAGCAACAAACGGGATATCCAACTAAGATGACCCGCCAATAAATAAATCGCAGTGTTCATTGGATGCTCTGTTGTTAAAATGTATCTTTCTATTCTTTATTTCGTTATCAATCTGTTCTAATCGTCTTTTTTTTTTTTCTGTCAGACACGGAGGCATTGTACATTGTCTCGCGCCAATGTCTACTCGCTTTATTGAGCAGAGCTTAAACAGAAGCATTGATTGAAATTCTCGGTACTCATCTTGAAGAACTGAGCCCTCTTTTCAAATACTCTCGTTTAATATCTAAAAGAGTCAGTAGATTTGAAGAAATTAAAAACAATAATAGACTGTCGGACACAGAGATTTATTAAAACCTTGTCAGACTTTTGGACACAAGACGCAATCTGTCGAGCGAAAAATTTGTTTCGCGTCCAGTGTGCAAGCGGCTTAATACTAGGCTACTATTATTGTCACTTAGGTTTTATCGTCTTTAGTGGGGGAAAGGAATACAGCCTGATTGCTATGACCTCGCACTGAGTTAAGATCACATATTGAAAATAAATGTGTAACGTATCTTGCATTGTTGTCCATTCATGTTAATCCCAAAATTTTAAGCGGCAACAGTTTGTAATAATAGGAACACGTTATCCATCGTTTCTCTTGCCAATGGGCAAGATTTGACTCGGCTGTGTTATACCCAAATATGCCGCCTTTGCCAACTTGCGCTGGAAGGAGGGGCAGAGGCGGGACAGAGGAGTACTTGCGCCAGGCTACGCCGGGCACGAAATTGCAACATACGCCTGGACACACCCCGATGGCGTGGCGCACCCTCCATTCGCCGCGCCTGCGCCTGGTCTACGAAATTAGAGCCCTCAGTGTTTATCTTTCTTATTGGACCGCCCGACTTTTCGATTTTTGCCTTTGTGATTTTGGATTATTGTTGCATCTGTGAGTTTGACCTTTTTGCCCGACCACGAGATCTTTGTTTGCTGCCCTGGTTACGATTTGGATTACACCCATTGAATTCTGGTTTTGCTTCTTTGACATTCCTGTACCTGTGAACCAGACCCATTTCTGTCTGACTACGATTATTGTGATTGCTGCCCTGGTTTACGATTCTGTTTTTGCCCAACTGGATTTTGATTTGTGGAGTGTGGACCTTTTACTTTTGCCTCCTGCCCTGCGATGGTCCTCCCCCTTCATTAATAAAGCAAGTTCTACTGCATTGCCTAGTTCTCGCGACTGGTTCCTGATCTACCATTACACTAGAAGTTTATAAGCACAGATATATGCCTATTTCCTGGAGGGCATTCTTGATCTGGGAACAGTTGAGAGTGGATTGTCCCTGTCCAGGGAAATAATCCCTCTTTCATCACCACAGTTGTTGTCCGTGGACTTTTTAGCCTGTTGGAGCTTCTAAGCTGAGCAGGGCATTCTTTCCTTCATTTGATATGCTTTTTTGTTGATCTTACCTAATATTTTTGCCATTACTTTAATGGGTTTGTTGTAATTTTACGGGCTACAGTTTTTCTTTACTGGGGGCGATAACAATGAACTTTATATTGAGAGTTATCAACAGATGCCATATGCAAATGTCACACATATAAGTCTTCACCTTTTAGCTGGTTTGTTGAATATGAAATAACAAGGTAACAGGACACACCCGGCCATTAATCCATTGAGGAACCAACGGTCCAAGTACAATTTTTTCCTTTGAAAGGATCCGGAGGGCACTTACAAGAAAGTGCTGTATTTCTGACAAGATTCACCTGATGCAAAACTCTCAAATCAAAGCAATTTATGCTGGTATTCATAATAAAATTTTTCAGTATGCTTCAATAGAAAGCAAAAACAATGAGCTATCAATGTCCAAAAATGAATAGATCTAACTGTGTATTGCAGTTCACTCTCTGGGACGAAAAAAAAAAAAAAAAATTTCACAGTAATCAGGAGGTAGCTCACCTCAACCTCAACCAATGTGCAGCGCTCACCTGCGTGATGCACGGCAGCCACTTTGCACTAGAATGCTTGCCACTATTCAGCTGAGGTTAAGGGGGAAAGTAATTATTTTATTTTATTTTTTTTTAAACTGGCAATTAAATCGGGGTATTACTGGGTGGCAGGTAGAAAGAGCCAGGCTGAGAAATGAACCATGTTATTGAGGAAGACCCAACTCTGTTCTAAATAAATACATGCATTAGATAACTTATTTCCGACTGCTAGCCTGGGGAGGTATGCTTTCTCAGTAATCTGCATTGAATAAACAAATGTATATGAGTACTCGCTTGTGGATGAATAGCTTGATGTTGCTTATCAAGAACAAGCTCTTTTCTGCCGGCCTAAAATGGAAGTTGGTCAGAGAGCATATCAAAAGGAATTCATATTTAGAAATACCATCCGCTGGGGGAGATAAATACACTATCATTATCAAAAGTGTTTCAAAATATTTTCTGTTGGTTCCCCCTTCACACTTACAGAAAACAAGAATTGCTATATAAATGGAAATAGCATCTAAGACACCGCTGTTTCCATGCACCTGCTAAGATAGAAATTACAAGAGGAGGTTACAATGATTACTCAGTGGGCTCCCTCTTGAATTAATGCATTATTTTAGGTGATGTAACGGAAAATATGCAATTTTAGGTCTATCCATATGCAGCCTAGTTCAAAGGCACAAACAATAACATCGCACTTGAAAATTGTATGTGTATTCGCGCCCATGTGGGGACTGTTCCATAACAAAAATCAAGTGCACCAGTTCCTCAAACATCTCAAGAGCACCTGACAAGACCTCAGTGATTTTACCAACGTTGAACACGACACATTAAATTTCCATTGACTTACAACGGTAAAACTGGCATAATGCACATGTGGCGCAGGCAGAGCGCATTTCATTAAGGAGTCATGCTAACGTGCTCGCATTACCCTACACTTTATGCATAAAATACCCAACACCTACCAGAGTATGGAGGGTAACAGTGGTCGAAGTATTGAAATTAGACCAAAAAAAAAAAAATTCTGCCTAAATTATTCGCCACATGCAAATGCAGACACTCAAACAGATGCTCGCAAACATATAGTTTGTATCTGGACCCCAACGATACCCAATTCCATACATACACCTTTTCACATCAGCGAAGTGTGAGAAAGCTAAAATATAATTTTCTCGAGGGAAAACTCTACCCATATTCAGCGGGGAAATGGGCGAGAAATATAAAAGGTTCCCTGTATGGGGGTTATAGCATCATTACACATGTTGAAAAGATGATTGATTGCAAAGGAGTGACAGCCCAGGAGGCCGGCAAACACATCCTAAATCAGGAAACTGAAGACCTTGAAATTAATCAGAATTTTGAAGTGGGAGACGAAGTCTCTAAAAATGAGTTTTGAGATCATTACTGATCATTATTACAAGTCAGATAATGAAGACTTTATTCATCCAAGAGAGGAATTAATATCAACATGGTCTACAACATCCCCCGCCAATCGTGTGCTTCTTATTTTCGAACTCCATCAAGGCCTTTATGGTCTGAAACTACACACCAAATTTGGTTGTCCTATCTGTAATAGTTTCTGGGAAAAGTTGTCCCCTTTCTCTTGGACGGACGGACGCACGCACGGACGGAGGTCAAACCTATATCCCCCTCACACTTCGTGTTGGCGGGGGATGAAAATGGCCCAATACAAAGCCCCTCAACTCTCATAATGTGTCAAGCAAGAACAGCAGTAAACATACTAAAGGATGTGCCTGGATGCACAAGGATATGTAACACAGAAATGAAATCTTCTTTCTAGCTCTTCGTTCTTGATTTATTCAGAAAATAATTTGAGACGTAACAAATCTTGAAGGAAGGTGTGTTTTTGTTCAGGGGTGGAGAAAGCTGGACCATAAAAATTTACATTCTGACCTCTGGCTTGTCATTCCAGCCGGGGTCTATATATCCAAAAATGAATCGGCAGCCAGCCTGTGGGATGCGGAGAGACAGACAGTGCTGTATTCTGAGCGACAATATCATTGGAGACATTTCATTTTTTTTTTTTTTTCCTAGGGTCATCAGGTTTGACAATTGGAAGATAAGAGCTGGCAGACGCGAGAGAAACAAGCTGGCAGCTGTTAGGACAGTGTGGAACAAATGGGTAGAGCGGCTGCCACTACTCCACAACCCAGGTGCTGATGTCACGATGGATGAAAGGCTGGTGCCATTCAGAGGTCACTGCCCCTTTAGGGAATACGTGCCTTCTGAACCAGCAAAATGCAGCATTAAAATCTGGGCAGCTCCTGATGTGAGGTTAAGCTATGCATAGAACATATGCATATGCGGATAAACTAATTGGTGGCTCTCCAGAAAGTACCTGGGGCATATGGGTGGCTTTTTAAATGACTGGGGATCTTAGGGGGCACAGCAGTACATTTGAAGTCATTTTCACCCCCCACTGCCTGGGTCAGGAGCTCTAGAAGGGGAAGCTAATGTTTGTGGGAACTGTTGAGAAAAATAAACTGAGCTCCTTACTAAAAACAGTCAATGAAGAATTGGGCCTCTCATTCCTCAGGGCTTGCCTTCACAGACACCGCAGGCAAAGTCTCCTACTGTCCCGAAAAATGTGCGGAGGAGCATCTTGCATAAGAGCACCAGGGTTGGCACCAGAGAGGACCTAAAACTTGAGATGGTCCTTGATCACCAAGCCAACAAGGGATAGAGAGGACATTCTTGATAAACCCACTGGGTCATATAGTAGTAAACTTGACCGCAAGTTGGCCTTTGGTCAGCTTTTATAACATCTTGGATGTGTCAGCCTGCGACTCTTTTGTCATTTGGGCTGACATCTTCCTAGAACAAATTTCTTCCATGCTTCACAAGAGAGAGCTCTGCCTTCAAGAGCCCAGATAGGCCCTTGTTGCAACCCACACTGAAAAGAGTAAGTATCTGCTAAGAACCCCCAGCCATGGTGAGAAGGATGCAGGAAAGAACTGCATCGACCCACCGGTGCCTGAGGTCAACGTGTGTGTGTGTGTGTGTGTGTGTGTGTGCATGTCTGGGGAGCTTCTATACTGTCCAATATAAAAACCATCTCCATTTTCTCAGGTCACTGCTTGGATAAGAAATATTTCATTAAAAAAAAATGCTTATTACTCATTTCCTGAAACTTGAAAACAGAAAACAACCTCTCCTTTTGATAAATACGTTTTTTAATGAAAACTATGTAAAAAAAACTGTAAAATCACTTGTAAAATCACTGAAATTCACATTAATAGAGGAGAACAGAGAGAGAGGGGGAAAAAAAACACTGTGGGTGATTAAACATGCACCGGGGTCAATTTGGGCCAGGAATGTTTTTGTTGTCTCTGAAAACTAAGCATAACATGAGGGTTAAATAGTTGCTTTGTAATGGTAAATCAATAAATCAATAGCAGAGCTTGGAATGATTAAGCTTTCCTCAAGCAACTAATGACATTAAACTCTTTATGCTTTGTACACAGTAATGGCTCCACCTTCAGTTCGGCTCATAGAGGTGAAATACACACACACACACACACACACACACACACTATGGGGGGCATTTTATGCCAGTGACCTATTCAAAAAAACGCGTGTACAGCGCCTATGCGATGATATCAAACCTCTAACGTGCGCGTGTAAATTCCTTTCACTTTCAATGGATAGACGAGCGTCACGTAGGCGTCGAGCAGACGGGCGAATTACGCCTCAAATATGTGACATGAAGACCACCTGTGACTGTTACGTACAATTCTACATGAGCGTACAGGCACACACTGTGTAGTGTTAGTGGAAATCATATAGTGAGGGGTCATTCGTGCCGTGCCACGCGCAAACGTAGCAGACGCCTGTGTGCGTGCTCGTCTCTATGTACAAATAATCATTTACTTTATGAAGGCAGATTTCGAGCTATATAGCTGCTTCGCTTCACAATTTATGCAGTCCATGTATTACCAAGAGAGATCAATGACCCAGTTTTGGCTATTTCAGTCTACACGTGCACACGTTAAGGCGTCAAAAGCATTCACTTAAGTACAATAGTGACAAATGCGTTAACGCCTATAATGTGTGTATGCCTATAACGGGATGTTGAGGTATATCAGGGACTGCATAAAGCACAAGGTACACTGGATCATCAGGACCTGATAGTTATTCATTTCTATGTTCTGCAGCATATGTACACAGATCATCTGTTACACATAGTCTCAGGTTCATATGGGATTGTTTATCAAAAAGCATAACTTATAGATGAACACCAAGCCCCATCAGAACTGTCCGGATATTTAATTTTCAAGTAGCTGAAATTTTTTTTATTATCCCTTTCACCCTTGCTATCATTAAATATCAATTTGATATCATTCAAACCTTAAGAGAGAGAGAGAGAGAGAGTGAGAGAGAAAAGGGTATAATGACGTAGGCTATATCAAAATGTTACCCATTAAAGCTCGCACAGATCAGTTCATCGGATCATTTTCTCATTCAGACTGGTTCACCATCTCAGAGTCAGAGCTGAGCAGGGACAGGAATGGGCCGCGACAAAGGCGAGGGGTGCAGGCTTCATAAGCCATTGTCAATTACTTTCTGTTGCTGATTTTATTTTATTTTTTAAATAAATAAAATAAAGTTTTCTGATATTGAACCATAGTCTCTTGATTGGTGAAACATAGTTCAGGCTAAGATTTTGATGTAGCCTAAACAATAAGACCATATAACGGTGGGATCTGGCTAGAGCAGCGAAAAGCATTCAGATGTCTCGCTCGATTTCGATGCAGCCAAAAATCAGCTGTAGCCAGTTCCAGTGTTAAGTCAATGGGAGAGCGAGGCATCTGAGTGCTTTCCTAGCTCTAGTGGGATTGGGCTGCATTGGTCATATGTCGGGTTAACGTTGGCTCAAGGTCAGCCGTCATTCTAATGCCAACATCTCCTCGATGTCTTGCCGATTAGCTACCGATCTCTACAATAAATCCCACCGACGCACTTAGCTATGTCGGGCAGGCGCATGTTGCCCCGTTGTTGGCATGACCAAATTTGTTGTCAGGGTAGTAGCCTAATATCAATCCATAAAGCAGAAATAAAGCAACATCTTCACTTTTCCCTAACACAGATCTAGATACAATGTAATTACTCCTTCGGCTGTGCAGATATTTGATATATTCTGTGAAAATAGCTAGTCGTCGGACACACCTCATCCCCTGTCTTCCGCTATCAAAACCTGACTAAAATATTTATTCTCCAGAGAGAAATGATTTAATGGAATGGCCTTAACATGAAGCTTTGGTATTTATATCTGTCAAGGACACTTTCATGTTTTTGTGTTGGGAAATATTAAATAGCCTACATAGGCTAATTCAAAGAAAACCTCAGACGAAAAACAATTGACATTTGGGCAGTGGGTCTTCCAGTCCGCTCGCCGTAATTGAAAAATTAAAATCCATGAATAAAAACAAGAACAAACTCTCATTAAATATTGAGTCGTAATTTCGTTACTATCTCACCACCTGTTGGGACACTGTGTTGGTCTAGACTTAGTAGACACGCGTGGGGTCGATAGTCTGTCTGTTATGTGTTGTCTGTGAAAAGAGAGGCACGTACTTCCTGTTACCCAAACTCTCGTTTTTAATGAATGAAATGTTTAAAAAAGGTATCTGAGTGGATGGGGCAGCGGGGCGGAGGGATTTCCTTGGGAGCATGATGTCACTCGGGATTCCCTGGTCTCCCGTTGTTGTTTTGTTTTTTTTAATTCTTCACAACAACAGACACTATCATGATGTAAGCGGTCATGATGCACAAAATGTGAGATAGTGGCGTTATAAGATGAAGGAACTAAAATTAATACATTAATTAAAATGAGTAGCTTAAGGCTACGTCCCGTGGAAAAAAAACAGATAAATGAAAGAATCACTTGGCAAATGTAACCTCTTAGACTTCTCACCAGTCGGCTAAATCACAAAATATTCACAGAAAAATAATAAAGACAAAAAGGTCTGCATGAGGCCTGTAAAAAGACAAAACGTAGTATTCATACAATATTGTGGAGACATGATATTCTAGACATGAGATATAGATTTTTTTTTTTTTTTTTTTTGGTTAAAACTGACAAATCAAAACTAACAAAAGGTAGTCCTACCTGTTAGTAGCCACTGGTCTGACTCTGAGATGGTGAACCAGTCTGAGGGAGAAAATGATGTGATGATGCGCCTAAGTAATGGTACAGCCCCTGATATACCTCAACATCCTGTTAAAGGCGTTCACACGTTAAAGGCCTTAGCACGTGTGTCACTGTTGTGCTAAAGCCACCGCTTCAGATGCCTTAACGTGTGCACAAGTAGACTGAAATATCCTAAACTGTGTCATCGGTCTCTCTTGGTAATACATGGACTGCTTGAATTGTGAAGCGAAGCAGCTGTTAAACTCAAAATTCGTTATCAGAAAGTGAATAATTATCTGTACATTGAGATAAGCGTGCACACAGGCGTCTGCTGCCTTCGCACGTGGCATGACACTTGTCACCCGTCACCCCTTCATTACTTGGTGTACTCGCAATACGCGTACCTGTACGCACGCGTATTTTTCAGTCTTTATGCCGGAGTAGGTGACGCAATTAAGGGGTTTTAGTATACTTTGTTGGCATAAAATGCTCCCCATACCAACATACACACACACACACACACACACACACACACACACATACACATTTTTCTAAAAATAATTCACTCAAAAAATAAATAAATATCAGCTAATATTTGACACGACAGATGTAAGGAGCAAGCGTCACTTTCAAAAGACAAAAACCTCATCAGATTAGCATTTATCAGAAGATAAAATGCATTCGCATAAATCCACCTAAATAAAACAGATGTGCTGGCATAGCTCACAACATTCGGTGGAAGATCAAAGATGTTTGAGAAAACCAAATTATTCATTATGGACAATGCGATTAAAATACATGCAACCGGTCCATAGGATGTGAGGCATTTCTCAATTAATTGATACAGAATTTTTAAGGATGACCTCAATAAGATTTTTCAGCTATCACTCCCATTGCATAAACGTGTGCATGCACACAAGTTCTTCGGGACCAACTATGATTTGTGGCAAATAAGTAAATAAATAAATCAAAAAACGGTTCTCTCAGTGCTTGGCCTTTGTTCATGTGTTGTTGAGAAGAACACATTTTCAGAAATGATCTTGAAAAGAAAGCTTTATTCTCAACTTAGGCAAGAGCGCTGATTGTTCTATTGCAGATGCTGCCTTCAGCAAAACTACTAAATTGTTTTGGAAGTAGTGCAATTTGGCCCCTTGCCAGAAACATACTTTGTCACAGTAATTATAGCTTTTCTCTGCTGAATAACACCACTGTAAATGCCATTTATAATTTCCGGGCATGAACTGTGGTAATTGGTAGCAGATCAAAGTCAGTTTCTTGGTGGTACTATAGTGAAATTTTAGTCAGACACTTCAGCATTGTGCTTGAGCAGAATAAATGATCTTCTTTGCAAAATTGTTTATTTTTATTTATTTATGTTCCATTGCTGCAAGTTGTTCAACAAAGCCTTATCTGCTGAAAAAAAAAACAGATCTGCCGTTTATTTTGTTCTCAATCTGAATGTATTGGAATATGAACATGATGGACAATGTTACATATCAGAAAGAATCCTAAAATTACACGTACGTATTTGGGAAAACTATGGATGAATGCAGGTTGTGACACACCAACATATCCCCTAGTAATTAAAAAAAGTTACTAATCTGTTAATATAAACATTTGAATTTTTGTATATGACTTGCATGCCCACACAGCCGAGCAGTGGTTTCACACACTTGTCCTAAGACTATACATTGTTTAGTACACTGAAATAATTAGAACAGTGCTGTTGTTCATTGAATGTGTTTTTTTGTCATTACATGAGTTGAAAATTATGAGTTTACTCATTTAAACTAAACCCTCTAGTTTATGGTTATGGCTCAACTGATTTTTTTTAAATTTGAGTATAATGAATGAATTAATTATTTACATTGAGCCAATGCTCAAAATTAGGTGTGATTGATTACTTCAATTTTTTAAAGTTTACCCAAGGTTTTCTTTTTTCAGTGTAGCTTTATTTGTAAGGCATTCAGATGATGTATATAACAGCACCATAAAGTGTTCTCCATCATTTAACTCTACTGTGTTTACTCGAGCCCAGGAGCAAATGAATTTTAAGAATAAGATGTACTCAAGCTTATTTTACACTGGATATCACTGAACTTTACTGGCTGAAAGGCTCTCTTTTTGCTGTGATAACGCTCTGGATATTTTAAAGGTACCACTACAGTAGCCTAAACAAAAAAAAAACACACACACCCACGCACACAACTGCACTTTCAAAGACAGATATAAATACATTTTCTTTCAGGATCAATATCAATCCATCCAGTGTCTCAATCACTTCTTTCTCTGTAGGGTTTTGGGGCAACTGGAATCTAACCCAGCTGATTAAGGGCAAAAGGCATGGGCGCACCCTGGACAGGTCTCCAATCCACTGTAGAGCTCGCTCAACATTCACTCCCCATTCAATCCTACAATCATCACTTAGGGTAATTGAAGACCTGCGTGCAAGAAGGACTGAAGTCACTTTTTGCAAGAAAATGAGGCGACAATAGTATTAAACGCCATAATGGCTGGAGCATCATCTGATACAAAAGATTTCTCAGAGGAAGTTCTCGGGTCCTGTGTATTGGTGTGTCGCCATGGTCTAATTCACTAAACTTTAGTGCCAGTAATACCGCAAGTCCATAAAAGTTCAAGATTGTCCAATCAAAATCCTGGAAAGTGTCACGTGACTAGCAGTGAAAATGTTAACCCTGGAGGCTGGAAAGTTGACTGCATCTGTCAAAAGTACTCAAGTCAAGCCATTTGGTGGTAAATGTACTGAAGTCCAGGTATTTAGAAGGAAACAGCACTTAAGGTAGATTACTGCCATAAAAATACCATTACCATTTCCACATTTTTCACTTGCCATTTCTCAAACACCGCTGGTCTGATTTTAATTAAATTTGGAACATAAATAGTTTACAGCATGGTGGTTGTCCTGAACCTAATAAATATGGCCCTCTTGGTACTCTTTTAATTTCAGGGGGAGCTGAATATATAATGGGGTAGAAAACTGTCAAGTCAAGAGCAAAATTTAAAAAAACCTTTGCATTTTGTTAAAGTATCCAACTTTAAGAGGTTTAGCCCATAGATGCTGGATCAGGCAACCTGTGTGCAAAATAAGAAGTTGATGTGTCTATTAGTTACTGAGGTATGGTGTTTTGAAATCGTCATGATGTGTCCGTTTGCGGCGGCCATCTTGGACACCTATTTTGTGCAATTTATGCAAATCACATCCATCCCTGCTAATTTGAATATTTGCTTCTCATATCAATGTAGCAATTTGATGTAATTGATTAAATAAAGATTTTCATGCTTAATAGCAATATTCTACCATAAGTCCAAAACTAATTTTTCTATTAACTTTGTAAAACATGAGTATTTTCCCAAAAAAAAAGTGTTATTTGGTGTCTTACATTGGCACTGTTTGCACACTGGTCTTCATTTGAAAGTCTTCAGTTTGCCTGACCGACAGGACTGTGGGAGGAAACTGGAGAACCCAAAGGAAACCCACACAAACATGGGGAGAACTTGTCAGCTCTGCCTACAATGGCCCCAGGCTAGATTTAAACGCACAACCTTTTTGCTGTGGGGCAACAGTGCTACCCACTGTGCCATTGCGCCAACCCGATCATTGCTATTTTAACAGGAATTTGCTTTACTCGTTTATTGATATCTACGCCTCAAGCAAATTTGTCACAGCTGTCTCAATTAACTGTATTTAATTTCCCTCATAATCATTATTGTAGGCCCACCTAAAGAGCAAAATTTAGAAAATTATATACATTATTAATTTTATAGGGAGAACTGCATGTGTTTCCTGTATATTCAACAGACAGAAATGGAAGTTAATCAGGAAACAGTGTTTCCAGGGCCTGTTCAAACACATACCCCCCGAAAGTCTCATATCCATAACAAAAGAGATGTCCATTATCGTCTGAGCGATGTCAAGCGCAGATCAATGTTCAATTAACAGTTCCGTCAAACCTAATTAACGGAGCTCTGCAGTAAAAAGAGACAGCTTACGCAGCATGTGGTCTCCCAGTTTGAGAGGCAGTGCCAGAAACAACTGATCACATCACTTTCCGTGAACAGAACGCACATCTTTCAGACCAAAAGGGGAGAGGAAAAAACACTGTAATCCTTACAGCAAATAGAAGTGTGACAGGAATGTCATTTGGAGAGGGAAGTCATGCGGAACCGATGACAGCTCTTCAAGGCTACTATAATCCTGTGACGTTGTAATGGAAGAAAGATCTCTGCCTTTGAGAGAGGGACCATAAGGCTGCCAGGCCTGACAAACACATAATGTGCTTGATGGGGAGTGGGAAACAGAATACCGAGGGGCCAGACTTTCAAATTGTGTAAACAAAGGAAATATTTTCTCTCACTTTATTTGAATTAGCTTCTGTACAATATTTATAAAGCTGCGAGCTCCATACAGTGGATTAAAACGATGATCTGTGTTTAATTTATACACATTTTTCATACAAACAGCAGGCAATTCCGCGCAAAAAGACAGACCGATGTAATTGATGTAATAATGTGACAAGTATCAGCACAATGAGGGTTCTGTTCATTATCTGCAGCCTGTGGGAAAAAAAAAAAAAAAAAATCACCTCTAAAGAGAGCGGCTCTCTGACTCCAAGAGCCTCCTAGAGTCTTTTATTTATTTTGCTGAAATAAAATAATGAGAAAACAAAGTAAGAGAAATAAGGATATACAACTCCACTCAACTCAAAAGAAAAAGATATTACATAAAACTGCGGCTGTATGAGCAGGAACACAGTAAATAGACTACAAACAGGCATTCCGTTTTATAACAAAAACAAAGAATAAAATATGGTTTATTTGGCAAAAAATTCCCTGGTACTGACAGACAATAGTAATGAAATGATTAAATGAATGCATCTAGTTTTACATTTTTTTCTGACTTCAAAACATTCCATTTTTATTAAAAAAAAAAAAAATAGAATCTCGAAATAACAGCAGCTGAAGATGTGTAGCAATCATTTGGTTCTTGTGGCTGATGTTTTGAATGTGGGGAGACGTAGGACCCGAGTGCCTTTGATGAGGTATTACAGCCCATGTCGGCCCAAAGTAATAAAAAAGGTACACAGAGTCAAAATTAGAGGGGAACCCACTAGGCCTTCACAGTATTTAGTCACAGTCTTAGAAGAATATTGAAAGAATTTTTCTGGTACAGTTCTGTCCACCCTATAATGTTGACGCTGTCATAATTTTAACCTCCAATTACTGCAATGCAAGCAAACCCTGATTTGATGGTAGCTTTTATACTGTCATAGTAATGATGTATGCAAAATCCTGTTCCAATGGCCAAATAATGACATGTCCTCGTTTCCAGATCCACATTTTTTGGGAAGTTGAAAGTCAGACTACTGGTGAGAGCGACTGAAGAAACTCCACATCAAAGACATAGTATGTGCCTTATGATTCCACGCTTCTCACTTGCTCGCCATTCTGGCCTCACAGATCGCTAGCAACCTCCTCAGCCCATTCTAGAACTCTTGAATTAAAACATATAGCCTAATAATAATAATAATAATAATACACTGCGATCAGCCATAAAATTAAAACCACTTTCTGTAGCGAGACACTAGAGAAACAGGCGCAGAATAGGCGAGAGGAAGGGAAAAACCCCGCCCACCGGCCATAATTTTATTATAGAAGAAAACAATTTTGTTGTGATTCTGGTTCTGCCTTGCCTTGCTATTGTTCAGACTTCCTTATGTGTATTTTGATCATTGCCATGTCTGACGATGCCTTAGAATTATATATTGTGTATTTGGTTGCTTTTAATTCATGTATTAGTTTTGATTTTTCCATGTTTTACTTATAGCCATTCCAGTCCATTCCAGTTGATTTTTCCATGCATTGCTCATTGTCTCCCCCTGTCTGGTCCTTGGTCTTGTCTTTGCTCACAGCCCCAGTAATGCGTGCCACTCCTTCGGGTGATTTAATGGTTTCTGGTTTCAATCTTCCTTCCCCATCTCGTTTACTTCCTTCCCCTTGCTTTTTCTATATTACTAATACATACTAACTGTTTATTGTTTTTGCTAATTTACTAACCAAGACTAACATTGTATATAAGACTAACTCACTAACAAGCACTCGGGATTGTATAGCTGCACTTACTAATTGATTAACAAGCTCTCAGCACTCGCCCTATTCTAGTCTCCACCTCTTGTCTCTCCCTAATCTTCGCTGCTGCATTTCAGTATAATCTCCACACCTTATGTTTTCCTTTCTCCTAGTATCTGTGCACGGTAGAACTCCTTGACCGGAGCTGTGTCATTGTCTATAGGTTTGTCCCGTGATCCTTGTTCGCGTTTTGGCTTCTGCCAATTTCATGTGATTTGGTTTCATGTGACCTACCTGAAGTGTACTTTAGTATATCAGTGTACATTACAGCACTGCTTTGTCAGACCGTTCTCTCGTGCTTACCTGTGCCACGTTCATTTTGCCTTGTACCCATGGTGATTATCTTTCGGACTGGACCGTCCTTGACATTCGATTTTTGCTTACTCCCTGTACTTCACCGCCTTCTTGTGTTTTGAACCTTTTTCGCCCGACTTTGATTTTTGTGATTGGTGCCCTGGTTTCGATTCTGGGTTTCACCCATTGAATTCTGATTTTGGATTGTGGACTCTGTACTGTTGCCTGCTCTGTTGAGGGGTTTCCCCCTTCATAAATAAAGCCTCCTTTTTGCATTTTACTGGTTCTCGCGTGTGGTCCATTTCGTAAATCCTCACAAATTTGAGTAAAAATGCGTATATTTTCACGTGCGCATAAACGCAACTCAACGCAAACATTTTGTAGAGTAGATACGGCGGTGGCTCTGGAGGTGGGCTCCGTCTCAATGATTTCACTGGCGTGAACCCCTGTTCTCCCCACCATCGGCATCTTAAAAAGGAAGGAAAAGAGAAACTGTTAAAGAGCCGGTGTTACGTGTGCACTTGTTGCCAGCCTCCTCTCGACAGTACATCTCTCTCTCTTAAACTCTGGCCGCCACTGATGACAATGAGCAGCAGCAGTCATACCCCCTGTGCATGCTCCCCTCCTTACCCGCCTAGCCTTATGACTGGCAGGTAGTGGGAACTGTCCATGGTGCTGCAAGTCCAGAGAGTGCTGCGTGAATACCAGCTCTCCGTCCGCTGGCCGGGATGTTGAAGTTCCGCGCTGCTCCGTTGTAGGAAGTTGGCTGTTCTGAGCGTGTTGATGTGACCGAGAGGGGTGGCCACGCCCCAGTTTGCTGTACTGCCTAATATGTTGAAGATTCCCCCTTGTCCTGCCAAAACAGCTCCACAATTCACAAATTCTGGGTTTCCCAGCAGAACTCAGAATCACACTCCCTCCATCAATTTGCCTTCTTCCCACAGTGCATCCTAGTGGGACATGATGACAAAGAAAATGGGACTCACTGTCGAGTATGATGCACTGTGTGTTGTGACACAGTCCTTACTTAAATATTATTATATTCTCAGAGACTTACTGCTAGTTGCTTTGGATAAGATGGCATGGCCCTCGTTCATTGATACACCTTCTTATGGTAACGTTATGGCATTGCCATATTTTTTTTTCGTGTAATATTTTATATTCATACTTCCCTGCCAACAAGATTTTATTTTTTTAAAAACAATGCATTTTACATGACTGATCCTATCAAGACACCTACTAAACATCCTTATGCCCCCGAAACACAAAATCTAAGGGAATCAAGCAGAACCAGCCGGAATGAGGAATTTTGTAAATTCGCGCAATATTCAGGCAGGAATTTCAAATTGTCTAAAATTCTTACAGCTATGAAAGAATGCCACTCGAATATTTAGCATGCACTCCGAACCTGCCTCAAATGATTCTTGCTCATTCTGGGTGTATTAGCTCTTGAATGCAGCTTGAATGTAGTTGGATCGCAGTAGGAATATTTAGAATGCTGTTAGAATGCAGTCAGAATATTTAGAATGCACTTTGAATGCCATATGAGTGCAGTTCAATTTCTGCCTGAACACCACCCAAAGTCTGGTTGGAAGGTGCCTCAAATGCCGTATGAATTCATCTCAAAAGCAGTCAGAATGTTCCCTGAATGGCTGCTGAATATTGTTGGAACATCCAAGAATTCAAACAGAATGCAGCTCGTATACTCAGAATGTAGTTGAAATGTACTGAGAATTTTGTAACATGAGGGTCTCGTGTCTTCATTTATAACGCATACCTGTCAACTCTCGTGGATTCGGTGTGAGTTTAAGTGACATATTTACATTCCTCTGCTGTAGTCAGCAATTATTGAATGCATATGTGAAAGATTCTAGAGCGAAACTTAAGTCCTTGTGGTTTGGAGGTTTAACAGTTTCACCTACGTTATGACTCCTGACTTCTCATGCTTTTCTTTACTCAGGGGTCGTAAGCAATGCATGTGTTTCATTATCGTTTAAATAGTTCAAATGAAATAAGATCATTTGAAACGTCTTTCTTCCAATGATCTTATTTCATTTAAACAATTTAACGATCATGAAACACATGCATTGGTTCCAACCCCCAGGTAAAGAAAAGCGTGAGAAGTCGGGAGTCATAACGCAGGTGAAACTGATAAACCTCCATGCACAAGGACTTATATTCTGCATGAGAATCTCTTACATATGCGTTAATTGAGTAATTGCTGACTACAGCAGAGGAACGTAAATATGCCAAGAAACCTGACGCCGAATGCGTGAGAGTTAACAGGTATGCGTTATTAATGAATGCTGGCCACTCTAGTCATTCCAACTCTAGTGCGACTAGGGATTTACGTACAAACCCCTCTTTGCACTGAATTTACCCCATAAGTATCTAGTGACTGGAAAATGAAAGATTCAGTCGCCATCCCATTTCGCAGCTGAAAGACATCTCACTGCAACTGCATGTGCAAAGTGCCAAGCATAACCAGCTGGGGGTATTTTCAGTAAAATGGAGAACTTTTATTGATTTTGTAAAATGGAATACATGCTATCTTCATTGGTTTTCTCAGAGCTTGCCACATGTCCAACATATACGAGGGTTTATGGTCAAACATAATGAATGATGAGTATCAATCTACAGCAATCCTTTCTTATGCTCGAGAAGTACAGAATATGACCAAAAGTTTGTGCACACACCTTGGTCTTGGTATCTTTTTCGTTAAGGTTAAAGCTTTATTCCACTGATGGAAAACCTTGATGCTGTATCAATCATATTCCAGATTACTCTATGCATCCAGCAGTTTGGGGAGGGCATGTTCTTATCACAGCAATACAGTGCTCAGAAAGGGGAAAGTTTGTAGCCATCATGGTGCAAACTCCCTAATGTTTTTGCAGATTGAATGGTTGCAAATACCCCGTAATGTTTTAAAATCTAGCAGGAAAGGTCTCACAGAAGAGTCTGTTATTGTAGCAAAATTGGGACTAACTTCCTGTTAATGCTCAAGATTTTAGAATGTTGGATAAGGGGATTTTCCGCATTTTTTATTTTTTGTAAATTTAGTACAGTAATACACTGGTGGTTTCAAATAGTGGGCCTTGGTGCACATTTCTATTCTAACTCAACAGTAACACAAAAGAGTGTCACGATTCTGCTCTGCATTGCCATGTTTTCCATGATTCCTGATCTGTTTGCCACGTTCTGGTTACATTCGGTCTGATATGGTTACTGATCTCTGCATTGCCTGACCTTGCCTTGTTATGTGTATTGTGATTTGGTTACTTGGATATGTTCATTTGTTGTTTTGCCATGTTTTAGTGTTTGCCATGTTTTTGTTTTTACCAGTATCCATATTCCTGTTATTAATCCGGTCCATGTTTTGCCTTCACCCATGCATTGCACTTGGTCTCCCCCTGTCTGGTCTCTTGTGCTTCTGCTCACAGCCCCAGTATTGCATGCCACTCTTTCGGGTGATTTAATGGTTTCTGGATTTCAACCTTTCCTTCCAGTCTCGTTTACTTCCTTCGTCTTGCTTTGCTATTTTACTAACCAGTTACAGTTTGTGACTAACATTGTATATAATACTAACTTACTAACGAGCACTAGGGATTGTATAGCTGCACCTTACTAATTGATTAACAAGCTCGCAGCACTTACCGTGTTCCAGTCTCCGCCTCTTACCTTCACCTAATCTTCTTTGCAGCGTTTCAGTGGATCCTCCACACCTGCTCACTCTGTCCTTCTCTCGTTATCTGTGCACGTTAGAACTTCCTAACCGGAGCTGTATATTTGTCTATAGGCTGTCTTGTGATCCCTGTCCGCATTTTGGCTTTTGCCTATTTTCATGTGATTAGGTTCTCCGTCATGTTTGCTTCCTTTGTAATTAGTCTGACTTCCTGCACCTGTTTTCTGTTTAGCATGTGACCTCCTGTATGTGTACATTAGGAGTCTTCTCACATCAGTTCCCTGTCAGAACGTTTCCCTAGTCTACCTGTGCTGCTCTTGTTTTCGCCTTGTATTCATAGTGTTGCTTTTCTGACTGGACCGTCCGACTTACGATTTTTGGCTCTGTTTTTGGTACTTCTGTCTACATCTGTTATCGAACCCTTTTTCTGCCCAACAACTTCTATTGTTATTGCTGCCCTGGTTTTTGATTCAGACTCTGCCCCTTGGATTGTGGTTTTTGGATTGTGGACGTTGTACTGTTGCCCTCAGCCCTGCGGGGATTTTCCCCCTCGCTTAATAAAAATCACATGTTTTGCATTCCTGGATTCTTGCGACTGGTTCCTGAGCACTACTGCACAAAGAGGTGCTGATCACCTCATCACAAAGTCCCCGATTACATAACCATGGGCTCCTCAAGAGTCCTGAAGAAAATTGTACCTCCCTCGGGTCCATTGTTAAGCAATGATCTTGACCAGGGCTTCTCAAACCTCTCTTGGAGGACCACCTGTCCTGCTCTCCCTGCTCCAGCACAGGTGATTCAAATATTCAGCTTGTTATTCACCCCTAAAACTGATTGATGATGACCTGATCATTTGAATCACATGTGCTGGAAAAAGGACAGATCTAAAACATGCAGGACAGGTGATCCTTCATGAGAGGTTTGAGAAGCACTGTTCTAGATTTACATCTCCTTTCTATAGAACTCAAATCAATTTACAGCATTAATCACTGAGACATGCACAATGACAGGGATAACAAAATACCAACAAGAATATCAAAATTTGTCTTAATAGACGTAAACTTTGCTTCAAGACGTTGTAACAATTGCCTCACTCCTATGTGACACGGGTGCCCAATATGCCAACAGATATTGGGGATATGCACTATGTTTGGCAATAATTTGGATCTGAGTTCAGCCATTAAAGAGCAATTTCGATTTTTCGACAACTTCACACTCTATTGTAATAGCCAGAAATGACACGACTGCTACTGCTCAGCTTAATGTTTAAGCATCGGGACAATGTGCTTTCATTCACTCGTGGCAGATATGCTTTGAAGAGCCAAACAGGTAATAAAATTCAACAAGGCCTTCTGACTCCAATTCTGAACACAGAACTGCCATCAACAAAACCAGAATTATGGGAAATAAATTGTTATGCAGTAAAACTCAAAGACAGGGGAAATGGACAATTTTAGAGTTAACCCATAAAAATAACCTATCACCTCTCATCAGGTTGAAGTCACAAAAGAGCATGGCCATGTATTCAGAGAAGAACATCTGCGCCTCTGCCTGACAGAAATATGGGGAAAAGTGTAAATAGGCGCACGGGAAGCAGATAAGCCCCATGGCTAATGTCACGGCTTGCCATTTTTATTAGACACAGATTCATCTTTACAATGAAAATTTGCATTCAGCCTGCTGTGGAAGTAGTGACAGGAAAGTAAAATAGAAAACTTTCTTTGTTAATTTTCTTCCTGCTTACCTCAAATTACAGGGGTACAAGGGGAAAAAAAAATCTCATGCAGGAAAATGAGATTTCACTGAGTTTCCATTGGATGTTACTAGCCTTATCTATTTAAATGCTTTGTGTTTCGAGGAAAAGTGGTTGTTGGATGAATATTTAAGTAAGTGAGGATAAGGATGTTTGTCAAACTGATAAATGTGAATTTGTTGTCGGCAAAGTTTAGGCTTTATCTCTTGCCTGGAAAAAGTAATTTGAAAGCAAAGTGTCAAAGTCTGGCGCTTGCAACAAGTCTAAGGAGCAGCACATAATGCCTGAACAAACAAAAAAGTTATATTTCATTTTTTTTTTTTTTTACTTATTTTTTTGGAGGATAAGGACAAATTTATCCCCATGCATTAACACACATTTTACATTAATTTTCATTTAAAAAAACCCAATTAAGGCATTATGTTATATAATTTTATTAAATTCAAAATGTCATTATACAAAACACAGATGCCTGAAGCCTTTGTGACTGAAGTAATGGCTTATGGAATGGAAAAAGTATAATAAAAATGTGTGTACGTAAAATAGCCTTATTTCTGGGGAAAAAAAAACTGTACAAGACAACATATTTCGTGTTTAACCTTTTGTTTTGAACATACATACTTATGTACCAAAAAAGTGGAGACAGGGCTGAATAAGAGCGGTAAAGTGTTGAAATGCCAAAAACAGCTCTACGGGTGTTGAATGGAAGATGCTGTCATGCTGTGATTTAAAAACAGCATCTACAAAAGGCCCAGTTGTTTACAAGCAACGAGGGGTCAAGGCTTGCTGATTTGTGAAAAACTGCACAATTAAACCTTACAGTACGAAAACAACATTATAACACCCTCTACAGTGCATAACATTGTTAAAACATTCAGGGAATGCGGAGAGATCTTTACGTACAGGGTGAATTTGAAAAAAACAATAGTCAGTGCCCCTGGTCTTCAATCCTTCAGATGGCCCTGCTTTGAAAACGAAATGCTGCCATGATTGATATTGCCACTTGGGCTGGGGAGACTTTGGCAAACCCTTGGCAGTAACCACCATTCATCATTGTATCCACAAATGCAAGTGAAGACTATATTAAGCACCAAGGAAGCCATATGTCAAAAATGTCCCGAGATGCTGCCGCAGGCTTCAGCTCATCTGATGCCCACTGGATGGGACTGATGCACACTGAATACATCCTGTAGTCAGACCAGTCAGTCTTACAACTTATTCATGGTTATAGCGGATATTGGGTTCTGCATGCCAAATAAGAAAAGAACCATCCCGTTCACTACCCATGTAAGGTTCTTCCCGCTCCTGTAATGGGGGCGTGTTTGTGCCCATTGGCGTGTGCAACATGAGGATGTGTATATTTACCATTGGTACTTGAGATGCTTCATGTAAGCATTTGGAGCAACATAATGCAGTCCTCAAGATTACATTTTATCAGGGACTGTTGTCTGTTTTTCATTTATATTACCCATATTGCCACTGCTACACAACTTTATTGAAAATGAGGTTCTAAGCCCATCTATAAAGTGTGTAAACAAGTGGAGTGCATAAAAAAGTAGACACATGCATACATACTATTGGTGAAGCCTTAGTTCTCACTGCTCAGATGGTGATCATTCTCCCAGTGATCTGTATCTGTGCGGAGATCTGGCATGGAACCCCATCATTTAAAATTGCCTCCTCCGAGCATTTATACATATCTTCTCAGTAACTGCTATTGATCATGCCGTTGTGGCCAAAGCATTAATTTTGTGTGCGATTGAATTGTACTTTGGATTTCTTTCCCTAGGTGTGGCGCGACGTCCGGTGCATATCGACTTGGATGATAATATCTCCCGACACTTCAAATGATCTCGCAATGAATATCAATCTTCTTTAACATCTCCCTCAATGACTCCATATAAAATTCTTCAGGCCATGGCCCCTGATCTTCATGGGAGTCCAGGACAACGCAAATACTTGAAATTTTTGCACTTTTGTTGTTATATATATCCTGTACACTTCCATGACCTCATTGTAAGCTGGTTAAACTTGTTCTCAATAACATAGGGCCCTATTTTAGCAATCTAAGTGCATAGTCTGAAGTGCATGGCGCAAGTGCATTTAAGACCTGTCCAAATCCATTTTTGCGGGTTGTTTGAGCGCAAAGTAATGTGCGTGGTTCAAAGGTGTTGTACTAAACATTAATCACAGGCGTGTTTTGGGTGTTACATGAAATAAACCAATCAGAGAGCTGTCTTCCATTCCTTGTAAAATCCAGATGCCCTTGCGCCTTACGAATTACTATCATAAGGGCGGATTTGCCAAATAATAGGCTGAACACTTCTCTGCAGCGGAGACGGGTCTCTGCTCGTAGGCAAAGTGAAGTCCCAAGAGCAAACCATTGCTGAAAGTATGGAAACCTGATCACTGTAAACTCAAGTTTACTGTAAGCTTGTAAGTTTAAATTCTTCTTTTTTTAATATTGATCAAAATTTTTTCAATCGAATTCCAGGGGCAAACGTGCATACAACAAGGGAACAAGATTTTAAAAAGTCTGAATCCAGGGTTTCAGGAAAAAATAAAATAAAGGCGAAATGACCAGCGGCGGCTCGTCGGCCGTAACAAAGGGAAGCCAGAACCTCGCTCTTCAAAGCTTAATGACTTCAACATTTCGTAGTTCACTTTTCTTTATCAGCAGTTGCTCATACAAATTGGTTGAAGGACAATCAAATTTATTTTCGATAGCAAATGACTACGCAAATTATCAACACGTCTTTATGAATTAGTTTGCGAGGCTTCTTTCACAAGAAGCCACGACAGTCCATTTTCTACAATCTTAATATAGAAGAAAAGAATGCGATGTTGCACAGCTTATTGCTTAATGAGCCTCACTAATCAATTTGCGCATCAATGCCGTTTCGTGAGCTTCTTGAGCGCGGAATTTATAGCGTAGGCCTATAGTAATTTATGTCGTAATTTATGTGTGAAAGAAAACCCCTCATAATTTCGTGGTGCAATGTACAACAATGCTATCGAAAATAAATTTGACTCAACTGACTGTTCTTCTAACAATTCGTATGAGCAACTGCTGATCAAGAAAAGTAAACTGCGAAAGGTTTAAGTCATTAAGCTTTGAAGGGCGAGACTTTGGCTTAACTTTGTTACGGCCGATGACCCTCCACTGTTTAAATGAATGATTGAAAACAGGTGATGAACAATCATTAACATTAAGGGATTGTTTGGGCTTCTCCTGTTGCCAATTCACGAGCCGCCACTGGAAATGACTCAGAGAACTTAAAATGCATGAGGTAAAAAAACAGCTAGAGAGAAAGAAGCAAAACATGTTATTTTGATCATGCTACCATAATTCGTTGAGTGATATCTGCCAGGATTGACGTGAACTTACTTCTGCTTTATACACAGCGAGGCTGGGATAGAATGGATCGACCTGGATGACATAAGGAAGGCAATAACTGTTGGTGAACATCAGACTGTTGACATCTCATCCTTTAAAGGCAACTTGGATGTCTGGAAAATTGGATTAATTTTAAGCAGGGTCCACAATGTCATCCCTTGCTTTGATGTGTTGTGTTCCGGGGTTCTGGCCTTTGGCCAGAACAGTATTATTCATGGTTTTAACAGTTTCATGTTCCAAGATTCCATAGTTCATAGTTCATGTTCATGTCACAGTTTTAACAGTTTCTTGTTTCAGGATTTTACACTTCAAGTTTCATTCCTTGTCCATGTTTTTACTTTTCCATGTTTTTGTTTTCGCCAGGTCTGCCATGCCACTCCACCGCTTGTCTGCGTTCCGCCCCGTGCCTTCGTTGTTGCACATTTCAGAGCTCTGGGTTGGCTTTGGTATTTCCCTCTTCCTTCTGTGCTGTGCTGGCTTCGGGCCTTTCTAAGCTTAATTGGCAATTAACTGTTTTTAAGTTACTAACATTTACTAACACTCACTGGGTTGGTGTAATTCTTAGATAGGCACATTACTAATACTACTAATTTAGACAGGGAGTTTATTGTCATGATTCCTGCTTTGCTATTTCAAGATCTTGCTGTGCTTTTCTGTTCTTAACATTCATGCTTGCTTCCAAACTGCATACTTAATTGGTACTTAAGCTGAGCACGCTCATTCTCTTAATGAGCAGGTCTTGTCATCCAATCTCTGTCCATGTCTTGATCTTGCCATGCCTCTTGTTTCTCTCTCTCCAGGTGTTACCCCTCATGTCATGATTTCCAAGCCTTTATCTGGATGCGGTGGAAGTTGGCTGGCAGACAGTGTCTCGCGTCTTGTTGCTTGTGCAAGTTTGTTTCTAGTCGCGTCTCGTTTAGCCAAGTTCTTGTCAAGTTCCCTAGTATTTGTCCTAGCCTCTCGTCTTGTGTATATATATATTTAGTATTGTTCTTTATTTTTCTTGAGTATCTTGCCTGGAGTTTCCAGTGCCTTTTTGTTTTTTGCCTTTTTGCATTTATTGTTTATAGCTCTGTGCAGCATACTTTAGTTTGTCTTTTGCAACCCTTTGGGCCAAGTTTTTCGTTGGCCCTCGTGCCTGTTTTGTTTTTTGTTTAATAAATCCTCATTCCCATCTCCCCGCATCTGGTGTCTACCTGATTCCTTATCATGATGCTTATAAAGCTCCATATTTTAGGATTGCCACATCTGCCTGTCAGACTGTAAATCATAATATACACATTTCAAAAGAAATGCGGAGTTGTGTTCGATAACAAAAGCAGAATGGACTGATTGCAGGTATTGTATTTGTGGATCAGGTCAGATTCAACATGATTTTGAATTATTTGCAGGTATCAGGTCAATCCATGCCGTACTCTAACCTGACTTTTCCACGCATCTGAGGTACGCCACACATTCTCTTTCTGCTGACTAACAAAATAAATGAAAATTAATACAATACTGACCAGAAACCAAGAATATCTGCAATTATCATAAGAATCTTATTCATTATTGGTGCTGGATGGACAAATGACAACTGCACCAGTCATAAACTAACAAAGACACTTGTGTCACGCTAAGCGCTGTTTTGTGTAGGGTGTAAGATAGAGCCCTTGATGTAAACACAAAACACTCAAAGAAATTGCTGCAAAACAAAGCCATTTTTCCCCACAAGCAGTACTCCATGGAGATTGCATTCTCACTCCTTCATAGTAAGTAGGATGGAGGATGTATTCAGCTTGTGGATACAACATTTAAAACAGCACATGTAAGCCTTGCATAAAGAAATGCAGCCTATGAAGAACCCAGTAAAGAGCCCTTGTTTCCAACCAAGACCACTTGAATGCTTGATATATCACAATTACATTTTTCAATCTTACAAATTACATGATGACAGTCGTAGTCGTGTTGGCTCATATACCATGTGCAGGGGTAGGTGTATTAGGAATGATACATATTTGCCCCCCAAAAAAGCCTTAACGCCCTCCTTCTACCCCTTATATATCAGCATCATACATTTTGATGACCAGTTTAAATACATTTAAAAAACAAGAGTCAACAAAGACAGCCATATAAACATACCACAAATGTCCTCCACTGATATGAAAGAGGATTTTCACTGACAAATTTGCAAAGTATCTAAAAATAATTGATAACCTAGTACAAAGCTCAGAGGGAATTCTCACAATTCTATAAATTTAAAACTTCATGATTGTGAGAGAAAAAAAAGTAACTGAAATATAGAAACAGAAAAATCTACCAGTTTCATTTTAATCATTCTCACAGTAATTGACTGCAACTTAGTGAGATGAGTTTTATGAAAGTAACTTTGGAAGAAACTTGTAACAGGTTCTCAGAAGGCTTGCCATCCTTTCCCATGCATGATTGACACAAAACCTGGATGGTGAGGACTGCATCTTTCACATTTCCCATTGGAGCAGCAGAGCATGTCACCAATGAAAGGAGATCCTTCAGCTGGAAAGGCTGTCATGGAGAACAGATGCTGCCTTTGCATCACTCAGGCATTCTGTCAGGGAGGAAGAGGAGGCTGCTGGGCTTTCTTCATGGGCGTGGGAGGAACCCAGTTTCTCCTTCATGTCAGACTTCTGTCCCATAGGGAACCATTTCCTGGAGGATTTTTTTTTTCTCTTCCATTCAATTAAAATAAACTTTATTTCTGTGTTACTTTTTAACTGGGCCGCCACCTCAAAGACGCTCCGCTGGAAAGCGAAAATTGGAATGGAAAAGAGGATTTGCAAAACAGTGTGCACTGAATTTTTTTTTTTTTTTTGTTACGGCAACTCCGCAGTAGAAATGATTCATCAATACAGTGGCGAGAAAGAAGAAAAGGTTTTGGCCCATGATATTTTACTTCAACGCAGATAAAGTGGTGATATATTCTGGACATCCAGATGTTGATTAGTAACATCGCTGTAAAATTGTGAGCAAAATCTTTCATATTCTTTAAGTTTAACTTTGGTGCATTAGGTTATTGTGGGAGTGTGCTTTTGAGGCAGAAACGTTGTCCCAGCCAAGAAATTGTGATATTTTTGGACAGTTCCAAAAAAAAAAAAAAAGAAGGTTAAAGGAATTCACAACAAAAATACTTATCAGCATTCAAATTATGCTCCTGCTTTTGGGGGGAAATACTTGTTCACAACACTGCATTAGTTATGCGTTGTAGACGGGGAAAGACAATGAAAAAAGTTGCATTATAGATTGCTATCACTATTTGTAATTTATTATTGACTGATTCAATTATACTCCCAAATCACTCAGCCCTTGTCTTTATAATGAAACCAGCCCATTATTTACGCTTGTCTGATGTATGCAGAGCTGCGTGCCATGTATATTTTATCTTCATTTGTCCAAAATTTTGCCTAGCAAGAACAGAAACTGTGGCAGACCATTGTGAGAACCTGTTTCAGGAGATTTTCAGCGATTGCTGAGCTTGTTAAACGGTTTGTTCGGGGGAAATTGCTCTTAATCATCATTGGAAGCTCAGACAAATTTGGATTATGCCTAGCCAATGGCAGAGATGTGAGGAAAATTTTATCATGCGCCCACTGAGATTATTCACCCAGTAGATTGCTCAATCCCTCCCCAGTTTTAATTTCCCTGCTTTCAACTTCTGATGTCTTGGAATAAGCTTCCTTTGCAGCTGGATTCCTCCCAGCTTCCATCACCCTGAGGACTTTCACACCAACGCCCATTTCTTCCTCCTTGTTGCGCTTTCTTCAATAGATTGGTGAGGTTTGGTCCACAGAGGACAATGAAGGTTGGCACGGTGGAGCAGACGGCAACATTTTCCCTACTCTGAGGGTTGTGGTTTTCCTCAAAGTCATCCGCTGTCATCCCACAATCCAAAGACCTGCACATTGGAGATTCTAAGTTGCCCATTGGCATGAGAGTATGACTCTTTCAATGGATTGGTTTACAATCCAGAAAGGGTTCTAGCCTCCCTTTTGTTGCAAGCTATCTTCGGTGACCCTGACCAGGAGTAAAAAAGGTAAGATGATTGAAAGATAAATGGATGGAGTGTGGCCCTAGCTTTTTAAATGTTTTCTTTTTATTTATATTTCCTATATATCATATTTTCCTCATTGTGCCTGTAGCACACGGTAATATACCATTTAAACTGATTGTTCAAAATGTTACTGTTGAACTATAGATGCACGTTTGTTTTTATTTTCTTCTCAGCACACAGCAAAATAAAACAACAAAAAAAGCAAAATAAATAGCAGTCCATCCTTCATTATATCCAACATTCAATAGCATACACTGTCTTTGAATCCAAGCTATTGGCTTTGGAAATAAATTCAGCCCACAAAATGAATAAAGGTTAAAACAATACTCTGCTTCACCGGCACATTGGATATGTGTTCTGTGGAAGCAACGCCACCAGAGACGATTACACATGAGCTTTCATACATCTCTATTGTATTAAACCTTGGCGTTTGCAAAAATGTCATTGTGGCGCCATTAACTGGCCCACACCATTTCACAATGTGCTGTAGAAAGCCTCAGGGGAGGAGCGGAGGCCGAAGGCGCTACTGGCGATTTGCTTATATCTCTGTTGCATAGAAGATCCATAGAGCAGTAGCAGAGTAATAATATGCATTATGGTAATGGTCTGTGGGTTGCTTGTGGAGGAGCATAACTCCAGGGACAAAAACATGGAATTGAAGTTTGCCAATTGTTTCAGACGAGTTGTCCGATATTTAAGAAAAGAAATAAAAATACTAGGGCTTCAGCTAATTTGTATTCTGGCCTTCTGGCCTTTCGAAATGTGCTGGCTGCATGGTTAGCAAGCGCCATTGCTGCAATTAACGCATAATATATCATGGAAATATGATCCAATTTATACACATAATAGCCCTCCAGCACTAACCATCGCCACTGTCGAATCTCAGACCTCATCATATGGGGCAGGCGATTTTGAAAACTGATTTTTTTTTCTTGTCTCTCTATAATGATAAAATCAAATAGGAAAAAAAAAAGCAAAAAATATTGTATAATATTAGAATGTACAGTCACAAGCAGTGGACCAGTGAAATTATAAAATTCATTGGGCTTCTGTAATCTTGCTGAACCACATATAATCCTCTCAGACCTCCAATCATCCTGCGGATGAATCTTGTCACCCTTTATGAATTGTGTATGACAACAATCAATAAAGCAAGGAAGTATGGGATTTGCCTTCATGGGCAGATTGAGAATTGAGAATGTTACAGAGATCGTTCCATAGATTTTTGCCAAAATGTTTAGACTGCTAAGCTCCTGAGAAGCTTTCCATTCTCACAACATCTGAAAAAGCCAGAGTTTTTTTTGAGCACTGCATGCAGAGCACAATTCCTCACTTGTGTAAGCACATTGTTGACTTTTGATTTCGAAGCGCATCACAAGTATGTTTATGTGGGTACAATGCATTATATATGATGAAAATAGGTGTGTATAAATATAAAGTGAACACCATAATTCATTGGACCGTGAAACTTTTTACCCCTCAGCCTTGACTATGGGGCAGAGGGGTATTATCGTCACGGACGGTTTTCTGTCTGTCCATCCGTCCACACGTACTCTGCACATTAACTCAAAAATGCCATCGTTAACCAACCCCATTTTTAGTGTGAATGTCGAAGTCCGGTAGTTACAGAAGCCAATAGATTTTGGTGGGGCTCCGGTATCCAATATACTTTCCGAGCCGCCATCTTTAGTTTGTATTGACATCATCTTGTTGTCCCTGTTCACAAAACTGTTGAACATCAATGACCTGTCTCGATGATGAAATTCACCTCAAATGCGGGTAAGTATTGAACTAAGTCACACATTGAAATACTGCTCAATGTGGGCTGAGGGGTATTGTTCGCATCAGCGTAGCAATTTTTTTGTTTTTGTACTATAGCGCTTTGAAACACATTTGTAAATTGAATTTTATGGTCTACACTAAAATGAGAATATAGTTGTTGGTGAAAGGAGAACATTCTTATCTCTATTGGAATCAACAAATTGATAAGTTATTAAATAGGATGCAGGAAAAAAAAAAAAACTGTCTGATCAATATACATTATACAAACATGAACTATGTTACTGCAGCTAATGTTAGCCTCAGCTAGCTAATGCAACAAATCAACAATGACCAATGCCCATTTGTTAATTTAAACAAGATTTCCTCTTTGATTCATACCTGCATTACATGTTGCTGACAGTTTAATTATTTAATTTAATTCACCAATCAGTCCACTCAGCTGCAACAATTTCTGCAATTTCATTCGCTGCCATTTGTGTTCTGCTACTGCTCCATCTCGTCAGACAGGGTGCCCAGAGTGCATGCTGCCACTCTAAGGGCACGGTGCTATGAATACCATAACAATAGCAACAGAGCTACAAATGCCCAGTGCACAACAGAGAGTGCACTGGGCATGACTTTTCACCACCATCCAAGGTTGAAATGCAGACTGTCAAGCTTTAGTTTGAGATTACTTTCATCCCAATTGGTCGAAGAGTTTAAAAATGACGCCACATTTAGTAAACTGACTCCCAATTTTCAGGTGCATATAAAAAAATATATATGACAGTTTAACATGATGTATAACACCAATGCAAAACAAAAAAAAAGAAGAGGAAAGTCAATTCGCTTTTATATTGTATTGAAAATAAACCCACAGCAGATTATTTGGTGTTCTACGATGTGAATTTCATTATTGAAAATTATTGAAAACGTGATGACTGCATCAAAAGGTAGGCACAGTTTACTGTTTTCCACTGTCAAAATCACCAAGTATTTTAACCACAGTCATTTTGCATCTGGGCACCTGAAGACTCCAGTTGGTCAGGTCAAGTAAGTGGATCCGACCCCCACGTCATGCAGGTCATCAGCCGTGCAATTGTACAGAGCCTCTGTTGCTGCATATTGCTCTTCGTCATGTGCCATACAGTCTTAATTGGAAACTAATCAGTACTGTAGGCAGACTAATCGAGCATCCATACTCGCAGTCATGCACATTTAATATGGTTTAGCTTTGTTTTCCTGACAGATATTGCGATGTCCCTGAAACAGATAATGTGTAGAGCAGTGTATAAGTTGCTCCAAGATTTGTTCATCTTTTGACAAATTGGTTAGCCTACATGTACATTTTCTCTTGAGGCAATTGAATTTTTCATGGCAAGCTCACCTGCTGATCACCTTATTATTTCAACCTTTCTCATCGTTATTATTCCTGAATTTCACCTGCACTAACTTTCAGTTTTTTTGTGGTCATCAAGTTTAAAACTAAAATTTGAAACAACTGAATTTACTTGTTAAAGCATAAAATAATATGATGATGTCGTGTATTCAATACAGCAGGGTGTTAGAGTCCCCAGATCAAAAGCTAATTGGATCAGAATGCACAGTGTGCTTTCTATCAAGGTCAACAGTCCTTATCCAGAACTCATCAGACAGAGCAATGCAGGTGAGGCAGATCATTAGTCAAGCAAGAGTCCAGAGTCAGAACTTGGCAGTCATTGTACTAATTATGAAGCAGGGCAAAATCGAAGACATACTGTTAGCCCAAGTCAAAAGCCAGGAAAATAGACCGAGGAGAATTCGGGCAGGTGAGAAAGGCAATGATGAGGCCTGGGCGGACTAACACAAGAATCAGGAACACAAAAATGAACACCAGGCTGGGCTGGGAAAAAAAAGAAAAAGGAGTAAGGGCATGTGAGCATGAGAGACTAGTAATAAGCACAACAACTACAGCCTGGCAAAGAACACTGTAAGCCGAGGAACTTAGATATGCAGAGACAACATAAGGAACAAGACAAATGTAAGAAAATAGGTGGGAGCAATTGAGAAGAGAAGAGAGAGCACTGACAAGGTAGCAAGACATTTAACTAGTCATTCAGACAAAAATGGACATAAGCGTGGAACATGCCGACAGAATGATAAAGATGTGAAGGAATTAACATAAAGATGGCACTTGACAGTAGAGGCCAATGGACCTTCACAATCATCCCAGCCGCCGAGCAATAAAGGCGATAATGGGATTAAGAGCAACATAGCTTAGCTTAGTTTCTGTTGAAAAAAATAAGTGCCGACTGTTATCTTAGTTAGCGTGCTAAAGTGCCTGCTTTTCCTTTAAAACAAATGAAATGTTCCAAAAATAGTAGCTAGGTAGCTGTGTAACTTTACTGGCGAGCTGTTACATTAAATTCCTACTATCAACCAATGCAAATAACTTCAGATACATGTTGAGAAAACGACTTGTGGTGTATGCAGTGCTAAATATGATCTTTGAATCATTTTCTTTCTAACATACGCCTGTTGTAGCAATTGCACATACTAAATACAAAAGTCATGGGAGGCTCAGGAGTAAGAGTCCGGAACGACCAGGTAACTTACATAGGCTGGCCCAGGACAGAAAACGTTACGGTAGGCAATGCATTTTTTATAACTTACGGAACTCGTATTGCAACATTGTCATACACAGAATTGGTCCAGAAACAAAATACACAATAATTTTGAGCTTACCACCCGAAATTAGGCTTGCACTAGATACCCAAGGGTTTGTACAAGATGATAATGTGCATCTCTCTGAGCTTAGCTGGAATTACGGTCAGGGGGAAAAATTAAAATTTTGTGCTTACAAACTGCAATGGACAGCACCTACTCAGTCTACTATTAGCAAAATTTTGGAATTCATTGTGTCAACGCCGTTGAACAAAAGTTCACATCAACTTGATTTTTATCCCCTCCATTAAGGCATATGTCCAGATCATACTTTGGTGGATTTGACCAACGCATCAGATGCTTGTTCTGTAAGGGTTTGGCCTTGCAGTCCCTCCCCGGCTGCATTCTTCACCTCCACTTTGACGGGCAACAGGTGTGGCTCGTGAAAGTGGAGGTGAAGGCAGTATATAAAGGGCTGGCAGCTGCCATGCAGGGTGGCTGCTACATTTTAGCCTGTTCCGTGCTGTTCGCAGTTTTTGGCTCTGGACTGTTTTTATTATTTTATTAAAAGTTCCACGTATTACCAGCATGTGCGTGTGGGTCCCTTTCTTCTTATAGGCCCATGGTCCTAGCTCTTGCCGGACTGCAATATTCATCCGGCGGGAGCGAATCCATGACATGTTCAAGTAAATCAACTAACGGCCATTGTTCACCTGTTATAAAAGTTTTTAGCCAAACATTGATTACTAAATAGCACTGTAACATCAGAACTTCATGAAAGGATCAGACCTGTTCCTCTAAACAAGAAGAGGTTTTCTCGCATCTTATCATGGCAAAGACTGAAGGTTTCTAAGGGGGAAGTGCATGGCCCTCTAAAATGCTTTTCTGAAACTGGACCAGTTTTATCCAAGGCACAATTAGGCAGACCAAATGTGACAAAACCATAAAAAATCAATACACCAAGCTGTGTTCACTGAAAGTTGGATAAGATGCATCATCTGATGCAAAGGATTCAGTAAATAAAGAATGCGGGACAAATCAGTTGAAGCACTGTCAAGTATACGGTATAAGTGGTCTCAGTGGATGAGCAGCAGTCTCAAAACCATTGAGTAGAGAGGGAAACAAGGGCAAATGCTCAGCACTAGCATTGACATCCTGGCACATCATTGTCGATGACTGGCAAAAAAAAAAAAAAAAACACTGATTTTTTTTAAAGATGAATTCAAGTTTGAGGTTTATGACGGTAACAGAAAGTGTGTGTGGGAGACAAAAAGGTGAGAGATAGATACCACACTGTATCAAACCGACAGTGAAACAAGGTGAATTCAAGTCTGGAATGTTTTGCCTACTCAAGAGTGGGACACCCGCTCCAAATTAACTCAACATGACAATGAAGGACCAGTTCATCCTTCAGAGACATGCTATAACCACTGTTTCTATGTTTGCACAGAGGGTTTCATGCTGCAGCAGGATAATGACTCCCTAAAGTGTTGCGAGAACTACTTGAACAACCAAGGAAGACCAAGGAGTACTGGCTGTCACAAACTCTAATGGAGTTCAGATCAGGTGACTGTGAACATTTATGGGGGCACATGAAGACTGAAAAGGCCAAACATTAAACAATACTTTAAGAAGCTTGAGTTAGGCTCAATCTCTATCCTGTCGTTAAAGCAAAAGGTGGAGGGGGGGGGGGGGGTCATGCGCCAAGATATTCTGAAATTCATGCATATTTCTGAAAGGATCAACTTCTCACTTTTATTGTTTAATTTATATCATTAGTCATGCAAAAAAAATGATTGAATTTAAAAAGAATGCAAAACACAAGCGTTTTAACTACTTGTCGCAGACAGACTTTTTGACCCAATTCTGTGCTTGTGCTTGTGCTTGTACATGCATGGATAATAAACATAACACAGATGCGCCACAACATTAAAGCCGCTGACAGGTGAAAAACTTCTGTTATTTTGTTATTGTGGCACTCGTCAATGAGTGGGATATATTGGGCAGTAACCAAACAGCCAGTTCTTGAAGTGTATTTGTTGCAAGAAGGAAAAATGGACAAGCATAAGGATCTGAATGACTTTCACAAGGAGCAAATTGTGATGGCTAGATGACTAAATCAGAGCATCTCCAAAGTGACTGGTCTTGTGATGGTTGATGCCAAAAGTAGTATGGGAACCAGTGACAGGACAACGGCTCCCATGAAAGATATACACACACACACTATAGACTACTGGGCAAACGTTGTATTATATGTTATTAATTGCTTATTTCCGTATTGACTTGGTATTGGCCTGAAGGTCGCCATATTGGCCCGAGGCCGCAGGCCAAATCATATTTATTAATTGGTTAAGTATGTTGTGCTATCATGACAATATTATGAAGATGACCTCTGAAGCACGCGACTTCAAGACTCATTATGGAGTTAGGTCTGTGACTGTCGTCTGCTTCTTTTAAGAGAGTGAATGCCACAGTTGCCAATGGTTAACTGTGTTAACGTGCTGAACAGCTTCAGGTCGGCCAATAAAGAAAATATTGGCAGCTCGTTTTTTAGTGTATACGAGCAATAACATACTGAACCAATTAATAATACACAGTCCTTATATTTCGATTCCACATTGCAGTGAAATATCAGCAGTTTTAACTTTTGTATATAAGTATATAAGCAAGATGTGAAGTGAGAAGTTCAATTCTGGAGGACATGAACTGCAACTGCTGAGTGCCCTTGGAGATTTCCAGCATAGTGTCAGGTATTAACCTTTGAAATCATATTACTGTCTTTGAAAGCAAAAAAAAAACCACATCTGCTTTGCAGCTATAATAGCAAAAGGTGGCTTCTTTCATGAATCCAGGAATTGAATAGTTTTTGTCAAACTAAAAGCATTTTTAAAACTTTATGCTGATTTTCTTTCAGAACCTTAGAAAAATATTTTTAATTTAACTTCAACTTGTTATAAAATCCTCAAGACTTAGAGGAGGGCTCATGTTTTCCCTCAGCTAAAAGGTTGCGAATCTTCAAACCTTAATAACAACTGGCCAATTCTTATCTTGTCTGCTCTAGCCAGCATAGTTAAAACTCTGGCATTTTGTAATTTTTTCCTGGCTCGGACAACTGTGCTAAATGTGGCAAAGAACTTGCCACAATTCTTCTTCATTTGATTTTTACACTTACTAGTAGAACAAATAGATTCAGAAAATTATCAAAATTATTTATTAGTTTGTGGTCATTACGATTGTTTTTAAAAGTTGTCATAAGACCGACTAGAATTCTCATATCTTTGTATGTTCATTTGTTATTTGTGTAACTACCCCGCAACCTAGCACAAGCTGAACCCCATAACCACATTGCATTAACCGGAGGGACTCTTGTCAAAGGTCCACATTTCGTGAGAACATTAGAGCAGTAGACATGCACAGGATGCCTTAAATAGAAAGGCAGACACAGGATCATTACTGATTATCCAAAGGCTACGCTGTCAGATTATATTCGGAAACTAACTTCCTTTGTTGTGAATATACTTCAGAGCATCAAACCCCAGAGTGATTTCCCGACCATCCTCGGCATTTACAACCAATGGTCACTGGAATACTACAGTCCCACTTTCCTCATATTGCCTGCTGCCCTCCTCTTGGATGCTCAAAACTGTCTGACTTTCTTATCATAAAATGTAAATAAATTAAAATGAAAAATGAGAGGGAACATCTGGCAGCCTTGGGCAGTGAAGCATTTCTTTTTCAGTGTCACTGTGTTTTTCACTACCTATCTTTCACAAGTACTCCCTTGACGAGCTGTCCAGACTCCAGACCTTGGCAAGCCTGAAGATTCCCTAATGAAGTTAAACATTTTTTCTCTCTTTTTTAACTTTTTCCCCCATCTTTGATGAACTTACATTCCCTCTGCTCTTATCTCAACAATTTGGAAAACAATTTGTAAAATGACAAAGATCATTTAAAGCACGTTTATCTGCTACTCTATACACGATCGAGTCACACATGCTCCTTATAACAGAACATTACACTTGCATTGCTGTAATGGAGTTTACCTTGGCTGAGCAATGATACTTTATTTCCACAAATGTCTTTGCTGTGGGATCATATTTTCCCTCTGTGGTCATTGAAATGTGCTGAATAGTCAATGGTGAGTTTTTATTGTTAGTTTTGTGTTGATCTATCGTCTCAATCTTGTCTCAGAAATGTGATATGTTCAGTGCTGTGCATTTATTTACTCCCTCTTGATTCTTCTGCTTTTCCTCATTTGTCATAATTAACGGTATTTAAATAAATTAATTAAACTAATTTTAATGTGAAACAAAGGTGACTTGAATAAATGCAAAATGCAGCTTTTAAATCAACATTTTCCTTATTGAAGGTGAAGTATTTATACAAAACCCATCCCAATCATGTAAAAGATAAATAAATAAACAAATAAAATAATTTCTCCCTTGCAGTCAAACTTTTGCAATAACTGGTAAAGAGTCTTTTACAGTGCTGGGGATGAATTTTAGCCTGCTCCTTTGAGCAGATTTTCTTTAATTCAGCTGTATTGGAGGGTTTTCAAACGTGAACTGCCTGGTTATTCCATGGCATTTTAATCAGAGTCCAGTCGGGACTTTTACTAAACCACTCCAAAACATAATTTTTTTTCTTTTGAGCCATTCAAAGGTCTACTTGTTTGTCATTTCGGATTATTGCCCTGCTTCATAACCCAACTGCGATTGAGCTTGAGGTCACAAACGAATGGCCACATGTTCTTTTTCAGGATTTTCTGGTAGAGAGCAGGATTTGTTGTACCATCAATTACGGCAAGTCTGCTAGGTCCAGAAGCCGCTAAGTAGCCCCAGACCATCACACTTCCACAGCCATGTTTCACTGTTGGCACGATGCCCTTATCGCGGAACTCTACGTCAGCTTTACGCCAGATGTAGCTGCACACCTATCATCCAAAAAGTTCCACTTCTGACTCATCTGTCTTAAAATATAATTTCAAAAGTCTTGGGTGTCATCAAGATGGTTTTTGGCAAATGTGGGAAGAGCCTTTGTGTTCTTTTAGGTCTGCAGCAATTTTTTCTTCGCAGCTCTCCTATAGATATCATATTTGCCAAGTCACTTCCTTTTTTTGTGAATTGTGAACACTGACCTTAACTGAGGAAATTGTTAATCTCAGTTCTTAGTAAAATTTAAAAAAAGGTTCCTTGGTCAAACTCCCGTGAATAGAGCTAGGAGAAATTTTGCTTCTTCAATTTTGTTTTTTTGATAGATATCCACTATATATCTTTCTATAACCACTATAAATATGCTTTCAAGTGTATAGAGGGCAAACAAGATGACATCTGGTGGTTTAGGAAGCCAAACAATTCCGATGATAGCCGAACATGTCCATATTTGTGTACCATCAGATAGAGCAGATTCTTAGTGTTTATTTGATCCATTAAGCAAAGAAATCTGATGTAATTTAGAACAAATACAATAGTGGAAAGTGATAGCATTTTTTGCCAAGCTCTGGCAGTGCCAGATCAGCAGAGAGTTAAGCAACTTGGTCGCTGGATGGGAAAATGGCAGCATCGGTCTTAAACTAACAAGGAAACTTGTGTCATGCTTGGTACTACTCCTGATTGGGTGGAAGATAGAGCCTTTCATATTTCCAAACAGATCATATTAAAATGATGTTTAGATTAATGCACGGCTGGCCCGAATGAATGTCCGAATTTATATATATATTTATATATATTTATATATAGGGGGCAATTACTTTTTCACATGGGTCAGCTATTTTTCCTTCAATCAGTTGAATTATCATAGAAAAACTGCATTTTGTGTTTACTTGTGCTGTCTTTGTCAAATCCTTTGTCCAATATCAAAATAAAATCAGTTTGATGATCTGAAAATTTAAATGTTTAAGGAACTGGGAAGGGGGCAAATACTATTATCGCTGCACTGTAAGCTCAGTCAAACAACTGTGCTCAATTCCAAGTTGCTCAGTAATTAACTTTTATCTTGCTGGCGGAATAACACATTATGACTGAATTTTGCAAATGTCCCCTTTGATAATTTCAAATGGACCAATTTAGCAAGTGCAATTGGATGGAACTAAAACCTGCACATGCATTGACTGTCAGGGAACAGAGTTTTGTAACCATTTCATAATTCTTATAACAGCCGTTCAAAGTACACAGTCAGGGTTGTTGGAAGATTTCTGCTTGTCGTATTGTGTCAAAATCACAATAAAAATTCCAACACTTAAATAAGACGTTTTGAATGTTTCAGTTTTTTCGTTACTCTACTTAAATTACTATGTGCGACTTTTTACATTTTATTTTTGCTTTCTATATGTGTGAACTGACCGCAGCCTAACTTTAAAAAATGAGACCTTTCCCCAACGTTTTTCCATTTACCTACAACAGCCTTTGGACTGATCTTTTAATAAATGGGGGTATTGGGTTGGAATTTTCTTGAAAATCGAAAAGGAGTAACATTTATATGCACTTAAGAGTGCCTTGCCAGCCTCGTCAACTCCCATGTTAGCTCAAACATTGAGCCTGCTAATGTCACCAAATGACCAGAGACAGTGAAGGTTTTATAAATGGTGTAATGATGTTAACTGTAATGATACAGCAAGGTACACTACAATGACACATGAAACATTGAATAGATCAAGTTTGTTCTGGGAAAACACCAAAAACTTTCTTGAGAACCATTTAATTTTGTATGTACATTTTCTGTCCATTATCTCCAGTTTTGCATGACTCATCCCTCTCCTTTCATCTGTTTACAACTGACATTAGTTAAGAATAAGCTAAATTACTGCTGCTGCAACCCACAGCCTGACCCATTGCCTATATTGATGTTGGCCGACAATAAAAAATGTCGACTTGATTATGCTGAAAAAAAATTGCGCATCGATTCAGTGTAATGAGAGTTGTGATGGAACCTGCCATTTATCAATAATAAAGTGCCAACAGATCTAATTTACAATAATTTTCCGAGTTCACCAACATTTAGCATTGTCATCCAGAAAATATAGCTATATTAACATTGTGCAGCCTTTCACTACAAGCTAGACAAACAGCAATTGATAAAGCTGGCAAGGTAGCCCCAGATAAATGCAGTTACCCCAACTTCATGAGCCTATATTGTGCTAGCTTACAACATTACACTTTATAAATCTGATTCAAAACAATATATTTGTTTATGTAGCATTAGTACAAGCATAGCATTTGTCAAACTATAATAGTAGTTTATAACTATAACTTCAAATTTAGTGTGTGTGTGGGCAGTTCTCTGCAGTTTACTCAAAAGTCACCAGTGTCAGTAATGACTTGGCATTTTTGAAAGTTGCAAATAGTATCTTGCACTTTGAACAATGATCTGACCCAATTTTCAGGTACTGCAGTCGTACTCTAGGAAAATTTTGTTGAACAGAGAGAGCAAAATCTTCAGAAAAAAAAAGCAAGAAAGCGTCACAGTTAAAGATTTTACTGAGTATTTATAAACTTGTTTTAACAAGACAAAATCTATTGGGATGTTACCTCATCATTTAAACAAGAAACTACCTGCATTCCGATAAATGTTATTTTAAAAAAATAAATAAAACATTGTTGGAGTTTCTCAGTTGTAGTCTGCAGGGACATTAAAAGGAAACCCTGATGGAATTCTGCAACTCCACCCCTCAAAAAAAGCATTAATGTCTTTACCTTATCATTTTGTCCTAAGGTCAAATCCATCATTCGTAGAGAAAGAGCCAAGTACACTCTTGATTCTGTCCATGGTCATTTTTACCAGAGTGCAATTTCAGATGATACTTTTGGTAGGCTATTACAGAAATGTCGTAAAAAGCCTAATTCAAAATTGTGTTCTCACCTTCACATGCACAAGTTCATAGACAAGCTACATGGACAAAAATCTGTCATTGTTTATTTTGCATTTGAACAGCGTTTGATTCTGATGCTGACTCAAGGGGACTTGTGCAGTCTGGGGCAAGATCTGCTCATGGCTCTGGCGGCTAAGAGAATCGCTAGCACATCCACTGGCATACAAGCTTTGGTTGAGACTGACAAGTTTTATTTGAAAGATGCCTTACATAGTTCCATGTTTATTCTAAACACTTATCTAGTTTATTTATATATATATATATATATATATATATATATACTGTATATATGTATATATATATACTGTATATATGTATATATTTCTTTTTTTTTCTTTTTTTTTTTTTGTTGAAAATTTCAATACCCTTCAGAGCCATCTGCACTATTTTTTTTTTAATTTGTTAATAAAAAATTATAATTCCTTTGATTGGCCACGAGTCAACTTGCTGAAAGGTAGATTAGTAGACTGAAAGCATAAAGTAAAGAACCCCTATAGCTGACAGAAACCGCAGATGGTTCCATAACAGCCTGGCAGATCATCACCAGGAAAGATAGTCTGTCTCCGGGTTTCTCGAGGTCACAGACTCCATTCTCATCAAAAACAAAGGATTTGTAATTAGCTCTAAATGTGACTGCTATAAGATGTCAATCTGTTTATCCCCAAAATGGGGGACAATTGGCTGTAATTTCTACAATGATCACCGATTATGAATGTAAATACCCTCAAATTAAAGTTGACAGTCTGTCTTTGTGTTCAGTTTCAAATCCAATGTGTAGCAGTGCAGAGCCAAGACAGCAAAATAATGCCACAGTCAAAACATGGACCGCATTACACATAATGTAGGTTTCCCAGCCCGTGATGCTTTTCAAGACTAAAGCTGACAAAAGTAACCATTTGAATTCCATCTAGTTTGATTCACTTGGATTAATAAATATCTGTACATTTGATCTTGCTTAGATGGTTTGTTCCGCCTCCTGAATGGACTGTGAGGGATGTTGAGCTGTTTTATGATGTACAATTTTCATTATTTGAGTGTAGAGCATTATTTCAGCAACATAATGATCCTCAAGTGCGTTTTCTAAATCTCTTTTTCGGCACATATGAGCTCCTAGGCCAACATAATCCTAGTGTGCCAAGTATAGATAAATAGGGATGCGAAGTTCAGTACACAAATCTAACAAACATTACCGTTCTCTGGAACAGTTTCATTGTGTTTGTTCAAAAGCTTTCATGAAATGCTTAAACTAGACCCATTAACACTTGGCAAATTAACACTAGGCAAACTGCTGGCCGGAACTTTTTTTTCTGGATAAACAGGGTGGCGTCCAGTGGCAGCAGCGCTGAGTTCGATGTCAATTTGGTGAAAACACTGCGTTGCCTCTTGTGTCAAGACTCGAAGAGGCGTCGCCACACATATATTTAGCAAAAGTCAGTTTTGTCTCCATTTTTAGGTGGCAATGTTGTGCGTGAATTTAAACAACAGCGTAAATTGGTCTTCTGTCAAATAATTGTCAGGCGGAACAACATATCAACTTTCTGGCTCACGTCTGACTGTGAGGTTTTACGAAATGAACCAAGAGCAAATGCCAGTAAAATGCAAAAAGGAGGCTTTGTTTCTGAAGGGGGAAACCCCCCAACAGAGCTGGCAACAGTACAAAGTCCGCAATCCAAAATCAGAGTCCAAGGGGCAAAATCCAGAGTCATACACAGGGCACCAATCACAAAAACCGTAGTCAGACAAAAGAGGTCAAAAAACAAGAATGCGGCAAAAGTACAGGGAATAGGCAAAGCTCGGTATCATGGACGGTCCAGTCAGAAAGGTAAATCACAATGAATCAAGGCAAGAAAAATTTAGCACAGGAGACAAGGAAGAACGATCTGACAAGAAAGTGAACCAAACAGACATCTCATGTACACTTCCGGGAGAACAGATGATCAGGGAGATCAGGTGCAATCAATGGTAACAATCAGGGAGTGACACATTAGGAGTAAACTAATTACATGAATTTGGCCGTAGCCAAAACGCAGACAGGGATCACAAGACAAACCTATGAACAGAACAGCTCCGGTCAAGGAGTACTAAAGTGTATAGATTAGAGAAAGGAAAGCACAAAGTATTTGTGGAGATCCAAAGAAAATAGCAGCAGAGATAATTGGGGAAAGGCAAGGAGGCAGAGACTAGAATAGGGCGACTGCTGAGAGATCATTAGTCAATTAGTAAGTGCAGCTATACAATGCTGAGTGCTTGTTAGTAAGTTAGTCAAAATATACAAAGTTAGTGTGGGGTTAGTAATTAGCAAAAACAATAATATGTTAGTATGTGTTAGTAAGATAGTGAAAGAGAGAGGAAGGAAGAAACCGAGATAATGAAAGAAGATTGAAACCCAGAAACCAATAAATCACCCAAACGAGTGGCACGCAAGAGAAGGGACCGTGAGCAAAGATACACACATGACAAGACAGGGGAGACAAAGTGCTAAGCATGGAGACATGGCATGGGAAATGAACATGGCAATGAAAACAAAACATGGCATGGAGACTAAATAATAAAACATGAATCTAATTACCATTACACAATACACAATCCTAGAATGGTCAGACATAAGCAATGGTCAAACATGGCTCTAGGCCAGGCACAGAACTACACATGGGCATGAATCATGGAGCAAGGCATGGCAGAAACAGAATCACAACACTGACGCTTGATGCACAGTAGCGGAATCTGCTAAGTAGTTCCGAGTGACGCATTCAAGGACCTACTGCACCCTCTGGCGCTTCAGGGTATTCAACTGTGCATAAAATTAGTTATGTGTTTGATCATCAGCCTAAAATAGAATGAGTCTGTATGTGCAGTAGATTGTTCCTTAGATTTTCTCGAAAACCGTTCATCCGTTCAAAGTCCCACTTGGTATGGATCGTTTGGTTGTCCTGACTTGATTTGTGGGTATGTTGATAATTAGATGAACTTATTAAAGATTTAATGGACATGAGGCAAAGTAAGGCAGACCTTTACAACCCAGAACTTTGTCAAGGAAAGTTTTACACTTCAGCTCGTCGACAGAAAGAAAATTTAAAACATGATATTACTGGGACGTATGCTCTGCATCATCAACAATAACATACTTTTTGATGAGCATAAATCTAGTCCACTAAAAATTTTAAAGAAAACGAGACCAAGTGAGCAGGAAAGATAGATCGGTTTTGAGGCTTTTAACTTCGTAGACTTTCAAGATTATAATCATACTCAGTATTTAACTGTTATTGACTTGTACGAATACTTATTTTGTAATATTTGGCAACCCATCCTTAATCGTTTTCCTGGTGATCCTGTAGGACAACTACAGAAAAGGGCAACAGCGCATTGTTTTCACAAATAGGTCATCGACAGTTTGTTCTTTCCTTTTTCATGGTAATAATGCGAAGAAAACACACAGTGTAATGTAATTCACGTGAATTTAAAGCCACCCATGTATGTTAAAAAATTTTACATCATTTTTACTATTTTACTTCTGGATTTTTAGTCGCTGCCTCTGGGTAGCTAGGGAGGATGCTCTGGAAGCCGCTGAAAAACAAAGCTGCCTTGTTCTTTTTGCTTATATTTCAAACTAACTGGCTAAGTTCCCCACAAAAATGGCGGGACAAAATTAGACTGCAGAGCATGTTACGGATGAGAGCCAAACATTTTGCCAGCCGTTTTGTCAATATAACCTAACTGTTTTAGCACTGTCAGCTTCATATCTGTCACATAACGGTAACGTTAGCTTAAGGTTGTAATTAGAGTTGGCTAGAGCCACCTAGCGAATAAAACTTCTCCAGCGCACTATTTTGTGGTCACTGCGTTAACGTGAGAAAACAGCTACCCAGCTAGCTTGCTCACCCATGACTCTGTTGTTTATTTTTTCTTCTCCAGCAGGGGTTTTGAGAGCAATAATGAGTCTTGATTAAAACTCTTTGCTTGGGTAAAGCAAATTTTAAAAAAGGCTGCTCTGGCTCTGTCATTCAGAATTTGTTTTAATGGATCCCTTGGCGGCTCTCCTGTTGTCCTCAAGACGAAAATCCTCTCTAAAAATCTTGTTCGTTTGTATGCTAATTTATATGTCATAATAGAATAGCAATGGGCCATTGCAATCACCCATGCAGTATTTGCAGGTGAAGGGTTAAAAAATGATGCCCCTAGCTTTTGTAGCCTGTGTACCCAGGCACAGAAAAATTATTATTACGAACCGCCCTTGCCTCTGTAACGTGAAGATTCTCCATGGAATGCCATGACAGCTGTTTGTCACTGATTCACACTGAATTGAGGGCTTGTCTACTGCAGCAAGCTATTTTTTTATTACAGCAGATGCAGAAGGAAGGTACGAGAATTTTAAATAAATATGCTGTGGGAAAATGCATGGTATGTCTGCAGGTTATTTATACAGAGGCTACCTTTAACCACTATACATGGTTAAATATCGGCAAAATGCTGCTTTAAAAGAAGAGGCTATGATGACACCACGGGGATCGCTTTTTCTGTATCTTCCTTAGTGCAACAATATCAAAGAAATTTACTTATCAAGTCAATTCAGACAGAAAGCATTAACAGCATAAAAACGTATTATGAAATAGTATATCATGTATTTGATTATAAAGGGAAAGTAAAATATTGCAGATTGTTATGCTTAAAATGTTGCAAGATTGATGAGTTAGTTGGATATGTCATTTAATCCAGGAATCATCCTTGGTATTGCCCGTCTTTGGAAGGACAATGCAATTAGTAAAACAGCCTGTAACGCGACTTTAAAAAAAGTTGAAATTTTTGGCTCTAAATCATGCATATGACTAGCACACCAGCTGCATGCAGAAGTAGAAAGCTGTGACAGATTTCTCAGAATCCTTTGTGTCCTACTTTAACCTGATATAGCCAACTGGTGTAATCTTCAGATGGTCTGATCAACGCAGAGTAATGCCTCTGTGCCGCGCGTTCTGATAAAAGGCGGAAGCAGAGACAGGAGCGAGGATCTGCAGAAAAGTATGAAAGTATTTTCCTCTTCCTCCTCCTCTGTGTTTGCTGATAAAGTTCCAGAAATAACATAATTCAGCTATCACTAGGACGCTTCTCAAAATAAGTACAGCCTCCAATATGTCCCTGTAACTTTTTCTAAACTTCATTCTACATTTTTTACACTGGCGAAGGGAGAGCTCAGCTGGGCGAGCACAAGACCTATCATCTCAAAAGTCCTCTGCAAGATATTACGAATCTTATTTTCAAAATGAATGTTTTAAATGAATCATATTAACTTTTTTTCCTACTCTCGGGTTTTGGGAGGAATTTGACAAAACTTTTATTGAGAACTGAGTTTTTAAGTCTTCACTTCGGCTGAAATTCTGTTTCTGATATTTTCCTGCAGTGACTACATCAAGGGCGTTCAAAATTGTATTCACTGACGATTTTAGCCCACCGACCTTCAGGTACCCTGTCTTAGCCAAACTGAAGTCACAGATGGCACTCTCACAAGTTTTACTCATAAATGAGGTCAGTGGTTATGATTGAGGGAAGTCATTATGGCATGCTGTCCAATGGATCCTCTCTAGACTATTCTTCCTTTCAGCTTCACTGACTTCTGACATTTAGTACATATACAGTATTTAAACACTGTGACACAACGCTCACTTTAATGCTGCATCCACAGATGGGGGGTCAAAATAATTACCAAGCGAGACCTACTGTCTGAATAGCTTAATGAAATAAAATGATTCATGGTTTTGGATCTTGAAAGGACTATAACAGCAAAAGTTTACAGGACAGCAAACTGCAATAAAACCACACATCAGTAACCTGCACGCTGCAGGATATTCTTTTCAAAACTCATAACGCACCAAGTGTAATCATTTGCAGCCTGCCAAAATGAGATTACAAAGAAAATGTTGGCAATATTTTCAGAAAATGCACTCTAAAAGCAATGTACTCACCAGAGATCAATTGATGGGGTGGGGGGGTTAAGCCTTTACTAGGGGGGTGCTAGTCTGGCCGTTTCTCCTCCAGATATTGATAATTTTCACTTAAAATGGATATTATTTTGGGAAACTAAACAACATTTTAGGGGAGTTAAATAGACCAAGCTATGCCCGTGTGTGTCATTTACTAAGTGAGTGTTATGCCACTAATTGAGGGGAGAAATAAAATGCCTTAGGCCCAACATTCCCTGTCATATGCAATACACACCAGGACTATCCATCAATGGGAGTGGTTCATTTCACTAAGCAGGTGCTTGTGCTAGTGACTGCTGCAACAGGGAGTGATTACCAGTAGCCAGTCTTAAGAGGCTGAGTCAATATCAGTACTAACACTGCCATCCTATGCCGAGTCTTGCAAGAGAATGGTGTGTACATTTTACTTTTATGTTTGTTTTAGTCAAAGCTCCCCTATGGTGGCTGACAAGGACAAATGTGCCTGAACAGCTCAAAACATCTTCAAATTCAACATCACATGCAAAAGTTTAAAACAAATGCAACAGTGGAAGTGCTGCAGAAATTCAAAACAAGCTCATGAACTCGATACACAGCGCAAATACGGAAATGATGCAAAGTCTAAAACACACAATCAATGACAACAAATGCATCAGAAAAACGCTGTGAATCAATTCAACACAATAGAAGTCCTCCATGTCTCCAGGGCCGGGGAAAACACTGTAAAATCTGCTTTATCTGCTGCCAGATTTCTTTCTTTATTAGTGTATACTTATTTAATCTGTATTTTTGTTTTGCCAATCATAATTATTCTTTTGTAAGTATTTTTGACACATCTTCAGAAATGAATTTTATTTTTAATCATATTACATTTAAATTTAGACTTAATGAGTTAAATCACACATTTGTTCATTGTAAATTTTATGTCACTCTTTTGTATTCGATCAAATGATTTGACCAGTTAAAAAATAACTTCTTTTAGCAATATTTGTAATAGTTCTCCTTTATTCTGTTTGTCTGCGGCTGTCGCTTAGCTCCTCCCAATTGGTCAGGTGCACATTGTAGCCATAATAGGGACCTCTGTAAATGCATATTCAGTTATTCTGCACTTTAATGCATTTGAAACAGAACAGAATAAAACAGATATAAGATTTTATGTGATCCAGCCACATTGAAACAGAGGTCTGAACATAATTTTGGCTTATGGTTTACCTGTGTTTACGTACTCGTGCTATGCCAGTTCCTCTGACTTTCTGAACAATAAATCCCCAAGAAGACACACTTTCAGGTGCATGCTTTCAGGAAGTTGATGCTCCTATGAGGGTGGTCCTCATGACTCATGGCCACAAACCCCATTTGGTCACCATTCAGTTAGCTACCTGACTCCACTGTCTACATCCACTTAAGTTAAAAGTTTAAGCAAGAGTTTAAGAGTTTAATGGTTAACTGTCTTTGCAAAGGTGATCAAAACATTGTATTAGAAGTTATCTGAAGAGGAATGGAAAAAAAAACTCTCAACCCTGATTGGGTTTCAGGAGACCTACTCCAGATCACCTGGCAAAATTCATGTGCACAAACACTCTGGGCTGCATCATGGCTCATTCTCTAATGCTTGTTAGCATGCCGAGCCATTCGGCTCAAGCAACTATTTCTCCCAACTGCCTCTGGCAAGGCAGACCGTTATGGTTTTTGTTGCCAATGGTAACCGTCCTGCACGCAAATATGGCCGTAATAAGAGCAGAGAGGGGAAATTGCGAATGACACTTAAGCACAGTGTGAACAGAGCATTATAGAACCAATAAAGAACTGCTGTGGCCCCTTTGGGCCAAATAGAAGGAATGAGATGCTGTGCTCTGGAGAATTTGAGGCTGTAAGTAGAATGAGAACTAGAATGCTGAACTGAGTTTGAATCTGCACGCATCGGCAAGTCATTAACTACCCTGACAAGACAAAGATGGTCTAACTGCTGTACCTCTAACTGCCTAAAATCTGAACTGAATAACTTGTATAGTTGGTTACAAGAGAGACAAGAACACTGTTCAGGACCAGTATCCTTTCATGTATTTTAACAGTTGGGTATATGGTTTAGTGATGGGATAATAAGTTTAGAATAATACTAGTTTGCTTCAGAAAGTTGTGGGAGGAGCCAGGTCAAAATGAGAGTTTATCAGTCTGGTTTGGAGTGAATCTGTGGTTCCCAGTATTCCAAAATTCCAATTAACGGTGACAGCACCAAACCCCACTTCAAGGATGTCTGCCAGGCAAATTTGCTCAATCATCAGACCCCAGAAACTGTCTAGAACTCACCACATAATTAGTCATCAACATACCGAGCCAGTTATTAGAAAGTGACTGAGTAAAAATAATAATAAAAATAAAGAAAAAAAATTATCGTATGTGTACTGTTTAGACACACTCACTCACACACACGCACACACACACACATATACGGCTGAGAAATGAAAAGACTAAACTGAAATAAATGCATGGGGAAAAGTAAAGTAGATGTTTCAGTTCATTTTCCTGGGATGGTTTTTGGTCAACTTGTTCCCTGGGAGGCAGAGGGGTCACTGTAAATCAGTGCAAAATTATTCTGTGCAATCACCTTATTATTCAACATTGAAGCATTCCTACCACGATGGGACTGGTTTCTTTCAAGATGACAAAGGCCAAAGCCCCACAGGACAGAAGAGGTCACTGAATAGTTTTATGAGTGTGAAAACAACCATAAGCATATGCGGCTGCCTTTACAGCCTCCAGATCTCATAATCACTGAATCCATTTGCGAAATTTTAAAACGCCGTGTTAGTCGGCGCTCTTTGTTACCACCATCAAGGCACCGGAATAAAACTGTGAGAGTTTTGCTGGAGTTGCAGCAAGCGCGATCTCAGCCGTAAAATGTAAGGTGGTCATAAAACTCAATCCAAGCTGTTTTAAGGCAGTCTTTTTCCTGTCTTGATGTTATGACAATATCAAAAATGTTTAATATCATCGCAAGTCTTTAGTCTTGTAAGTCCTTATGTAAATTGCTTTGTTCAATGGCATGTCCATTATCAGCAACAAATAGCTGCGCTCTTCCCAGCACCGAACAGGAAGCACCAGGTGCAGGATGAGAAATAATCTCAAAAGGAATCTCACTATAGTTTTGCAAATAGTGACCCTGCAAGGTCACCAGTTTCACCTCTTGTCTAGACAACAAGCATTTTAGACACGTTTCTTTACTCGCGCGTCTGATGCAGCAGATACGCACTTGTTTTAATCTACGCGGCTGTCTGCACCGGCTCCGTGCGGCTCGCGTCTCAGCTGCGTCACAGGGGCGTATAACGCGAGTCAAAACTTTTATTTACGCTTCGAGTCTATTTTTCCAACAAAAACGCACGTAAACGCTAGGGGATGCCCAAAAAAATGCAGTGAATTAATTAATTTATCCACATTTTGCAATCTATAGGCTTTTTGCAATTTTAAATTTCATGGGTTTACTACAATGCACAATATACTTTAGTATTTTATCTTTATTTTATCATTTGACTTTTGACATATTATCTTTATTTTTTATAATCTGACCTTGTTCTTTGATTTTATCATTTCTGATGGCTTGTTTTTGCTGTATTATTATATACTGAGTACAAATGAAAACGCACTACTCACGGAATCTGGAATAGCTCCACAGATTGATATGTGAAGTATATACGTATGATGCATTTGAGATAATGAATGATTTAAGAAGACATGTAAACATCATTCAATTTCATTCACGATACTGCTAATGCGCGAGAGAGGTTTAACTGGTGTAGGGGTCAAACAGGAAAGTCAATAACGGGTGTGACCGCCATTTGCATCGACACATGCGGTGCATCGTCGTTGCATGGAGTTGATCAGTCTCTGGATAGTGTTCTGAGGGATAGCATTCCACTCCTGAACAAGGGCAACCTCAAGTTTTCGGATGTTGTCCATCTGGCGTCGACGTGAAAGACGTCGTCCAATTTCATCCCATAAGTGCTCGATAGGGGAGAGGTCGGGTGACGGAGTTAGCCACTGAAGCTCGGGGATGTTCTGCTGTGCAAGGTACTGCATGGACACCCTTGCAGTGTGTGCCCTAGCATTGTCCTGTTGGAACGTGTGAACGTCGTGGTGTTGGTTGAAGAACGGCACAATATGGTTTTGCAGCACCTGGTCCCGGTAGTAGACGCCGCTCACCCTTCCTCTGCAGATACGGAGAGGGGTTCTGTGACGGTAGCTTATTCCACCCCACACCATAATGCTGCCACCACCTCAACGGTCCGTTTGAACGACACAATCGGCGTTATAACGTTCACCACGTCTCCGCCAAACACGTATACGGCCATCTGCGTTCCTTAAGTGAAATCGTGACTCGTCAGAAAAGATGACACCGTGCCATTGTCGTAGTCGCCAATTCTGGTGCCTGTTTGCCTACAGTAGACGCTGGTTTCGGTGACGATCCGTCAATATGGGGCCAAAATAAGGACGTCGTGCACGCAGGCCTGCAGCTCGCAGACGGTTCCGTATGGTGTTGGGGTGAATGAATCCACGTCGTCCTTGGACTTGAGCAGCCGTTCTTGTCGCTGGTAGTGTTCGGTCTTGGACATGATCCCATACGATCTGACGGTCCTGACGTGCCGTTGTCACACATTGTTGACCCGGTCGAGGACGGTCCCGAGTGCTCCCCGTTTGCAGAAACCTTTGATGGAGTCTTGCGATCGTTGTGTGTGCGCAGTGTAGTCGTCTGGCAATTTCCCTGGTGCTGGCGCCAATTTGAAGCATGCCTATGGCACGTTCCCATTCAGGGGCTGTGAGTCGCGGCATAGTGTCGACGTTTCACAAGTGTCAGTGAAGAAGTGAAATTTTATTCGGATTCTCATGCTTTTAAAGGCAATGTGTGCACAAATTCAGAGTGAAATTCATTTTTCAAGTGGTGTGCGTGCAAGATGTTGCGTTTTTGCAAAAAATTGCCTAGCGTAACAGTTAACTTGAAATTCTCGCATTTCTTGCACCTGGCATGTCGGGTGACGTCACTGTAGTGTTGTTGATCATCGATCATATTGTTTTAGGCAACTTGTTTGATAAACTGTGCATTGCCTTACCTTTTAAACACAGTTTCGCTTGTTCACGAAAGCTGCTACATTCATGAAATGCATTTCTCTGTGCCTGTGACCTCGTTTGTGGCGAAATTAAGTGACGGTATTGAGTCCAGTTATGTTCCCCTAACTAATTCCCCTTGAGAAAATTATGCAATCCTACTCCTGTTTAAAGAAAATCATGCAGAAAAATAGCTTTTGGAGCGTTGACTAATCCTTTTTCTCTAAGTTATTGCAGATGAAATGACGCATCATAAAGCAATGAATTCTGTTTCCCTGCCATCTCCAGTGATTTGTGGATTTGCAATGAGGGTCTCTGCTTAGCAATTATCACTTAATTATCCCATGCTTTAATGGTACGTTTCATTGCCGTCAAATTCAGAGTGAAATATACATCAGCTCTCCATGCCTTTTTTGGATATCATTGCTTTGCATTGTTAGGTGGTACGCAATTTTAGTTGCAACTGAATCAAACATGACAATGTCAAACAGAAAATACAATTCAACACTTGCCAGACTTTAGTGCCATAAGGTGGTGACGGTAGTGCGTGTCCCCTGATTTGAACACAGAAATGTATAACAAAATCGACGCAATAAATGTGAACTTTATATAACTGCTGCTACATAGTGTGTCATGTTGAGGATGACTTTGCGGACGTTTCTTGCTGAGACGGTATGACGACCAGCTACACTGAGGCAGTACTATCCACTGATGGAAAACGACCCCCAGAAAAGTACCCGTTGCCAAGGTGAGTAGAGTAGAGCCGGTATCATGTAGTGGAAAAGCGCCATTAGAAACAAAACATGGATCCAGCCCTCAGACCCTCATTTGTAGATAAGTGGAAAGACTTGCAAAGAGTGTTTACATACTCTGATCCAGGGGTATTCAACCTTATCCAGAAAAGGCCAGTGTGGGTGCAGGTTTTTATTCCTGCCATCCACACCTGATTCTACTAATCAACCCCAAGAGTCTCTGCTAAAGACCTTGATTAGTAGAACCAGGTGTGTAACTGATTGATTGGAATGAAAACCTGCACCCACACTAGCCCTTTCTGGATAAGGTTGAATAACCCATTTCCACAGAGGTGTGTTGGCTCAAACTCAAACAAGCCAGGAAATAAGCCCTCAGTGGATTAGAATTTCAATCGAGAGAGATAATTTCAAGCCCTTGTTTTGTCTTTTGGTTTCACAGAACAATACCATGCAAAATAATATTTTAGTTTAAGGAATTAACAATATTTTTAGAGCTTATCTTTCCATTTTTTTCATACACAATTTTCAAAAGATAAGCAATGCGCACTGTAGGTGTTCAAGAGCACTGATATTGAAATGCAAGCCAGAAAGTTAATTTTATTAAAAACTGTTGTGTGTGAATCCACCCATGTCTGGATGCTTTTGTCAATTCCATTATGATAAGACTCATTTGACACTTGTTTGGGAGTTTGTGAATTGAATTCTGTAAATAATTCATTTAAATGTCACATTTTCCAGCAACAACAACAACAAGAAAAGACTTGGTGACAAACTGGTTTGATTTTATTTCTTGCCATGCTTATCAATGTTTATGCTAAATAACTGAATTCCATTGTGACACAACTGACATCAGTTTGAAGAAAAGAAGTAAGCATGAGAATGATAGAAACTGAGGCAGATGTTTACTGAAGTCCCTGTTTACAAGGACGTCTCAAACTTCATTCAAAAGTTCATTCCAAAACAAAGCATTGAAAACTGGTCTAATTCACTCTTCTCAGTCGATGATGTGGAACTAGCTTTCAAAATGGAATGTCACATACTATTTATTTCTACTGAGTGGTGCAGAGGAACACTGCAGGCAAACCTGGATACCAAAATTTGGGGGATGTGCTTAATTTAGGGAAGGGACTTAAATCTATTGGGGAATTGATTTGTTACTCTTTGATTGCAGCAAGGTGTAACTGTCCTCATCTGCATCAAGCAACAGTTTTGACCGATCTTCTTAGTCAGAGCTAGTTCTACTTAGGGTCAATTGGGACAATCTGGAAAAAATAAAATAAAATTAGTGCCGCAATTTTATTTTTAAAACCTCCACCTCATCAAATCATATTCCATAAATCTTTAAAACTGCATCGTGATTAAACCTGTTTTTCTTCATCCACAAACTCTTAGTTTTTTTTTAATCCAGTATTTTTTTTTTTGCAATGCGCTTAACCCTCGAACACTATTGCTAAAATTAGTAACACCATCACTAACGCCGGGTGATTTTTCCCGATATAGTAAAATACCCAATAAAAAGTACTTGTCATCAAAATATGACAATACATGACAAATTAGAGTAGTGTTCTTTTATTTTCAACTGTGCCATGTCTAACACAATGAAAAAAGTATCCTGTGGTAAAGAAAACACCCATGCCTTCAAAGATGTCAAAGACAATGCTGAAGCTACCCAGGGACCCATAACACTCAGACAAACGCAACATAATGAAAATCACGTAAACACGTTTGCTCGGGTGAAAATCACCCGGCGATAGTGTTCTAGGGTTAATGAGCACTGATCTATTCTTGGTTTTTACCCCACATTATGAGCCTGCCCAATATCAATTTACACCACAACGGTGAAATTCAAGATAAATAGCAGGTCGCTTCCATAAACTTGTTGCTTTCTCCACTATTTTATGCAAATTTAGGATTGATTCAAGCTCCAAATAGGAGAGCGCTCTTGGAGACCTTATGATAATTCTCACAGGGGAGCTCTGACAGCATTTCTGAACTTCCAGTTGGCAGTACTAAATATTTCATTAATAATAATAAAATAATTTCAGTTTGAACCGACTGAGGCCATAATTAACATATAGCAACGCTAAATGAGACATGCAATAGTGACTACAATGTTAAATATCATGCTCCCATGAGCCATATGACCTGCTACTCAGAGAAATTTGGAATAGCTATGAGTGCACAATGTTTCCTGGTATGAGTGAAGCTGTCCGCATTAATATCTAATTTCAGGAAGGAAGAATGGTAAAACCCAAATTTTGTTGTATTTCCCAAGTATAGCTCTTGAACGTGCCTTGGTGGGAAATGGAAAGGACGTCTCAAATGTAGCATAGTTACACTGCTCCCTTCATTCGTTCCTTAGCACCTGATTGTGATTTTGTGTCCCATAATCCTTATTCATTCCTTCGTACCTCCTCATGCGTTCCGTAGTACCCATTTGCGATTGTTTACTGCATTGTAAGTTTGTTGCAAACTCAAAGGGCTCTAATTTCCTGGCGCAGCGCAGGTGGCGTAGCGAGGCGCAGCGGTAATTTCGTACAGCGCAGCCCGCGTAGTGGTAATTTCGTGAGGTGCGCAGCCTTCGTTAGACGAAGGTGCGCCGAGATGGGTGTGGCGGCATAGTAGAAAAAGTCTCCGCTGGAGTTGCGCAGAAAACTTGCCAGCTCCAACCTGGTTTAATTTCCGTGCAGTGGTAATTTGGCTGACCGGCGCAGAGTGCGCACACGTCACCGAAATCTCACAGGCAGGTTTACAGAATGTCAGGCACATTTCAATGCAAGAAATAATTACAGGAAGCACTATTTGATGTAACTATCTGAATAAGGACATAAATTATAGTATCTATATCGATTGTCCTGATGTCAGGCGGTTGCCACGCGTAATGGAAACTTGACCTGGCTTAATCAACGCAACTGAATCTGTGATGCAAACTAACGACTTCACATCTTTCTCAGCCACCTCACAAACTGTATATATATCGAATGCTTGCGTTCTATGCTCATTAAAGCCGCTTGCACACTGAACGCGAAACGAATTTTTCGCACGACTGATTACCGACAAAGTCAATGCAAAGACGCGATAGTCGGACAGGGTTTTAATAGGCCTATAGCTCCGTGTCCGAAAGTCAGAAAAGTTCTAATTTTTCCGAGTATTCCAGGAATTATTAGACGTGCAAACTTGGCTATGTTTGTGTTCGACCTTCACAAAATGCAAATTGATAGCTATCGACTTTTCTTGGTCTTTTTAGCCTATTCGTCTGTTTTCGTTGAAGATAGACGGCAGTCTTTATTCGGTCTTTCTTTTGAAAATGAGTCAGATGGACCGAACAGATTCACGCTTTATCTCCACGGCAGAGATAAAATAGTGCGTGAACAAATCAATTCCATGACCATTGACAGTGTAAATAAATTATCGCATGCACGATCAAGACTGTCCGATGCAAAATACTCCATGTCCAGCAGCCAGCAAAAAGTAAAAGTATTGATATGAGAGCAGATTTATAACGAAATAAAGAATAAAAACCAACAAACAGGATATCCAACAAAGATGACCCGCCAATAAATAAATCGCAGTGTTCTTTGGATGTTCTGTCGTTAAAATGTTTCTTTTTATTCTTTATTTCGTTATCGATTTCGTTGGTTTTTATTCCTCGTTTCTTTTTATCTGTTTTTATTCGGTCTTACATGAGTTTTCATGAGTTTTATGGGGTTTTATTTGGTCTTACTTGAGCTTTTATGGGTTTTATGGGGGTTTATTTGGTCTTGTTTTATCTCTGTATCTTCCCCCTGAGCACTATTGTCACTTTGATTGTGCACTGAAAGCTTGTGTTGTCAGTTTGTTAATGTGTGACCACTGCAAACAAAATTTACCTAACGGTACAAATAAAGTAACCTTGACCTTGATCAATCTGTTCTAATCGTCCTCTTTTTTTTTTTGGCTGTCAGACACGGAGGCATTGTACATTTTCTTGCGCCAGTGTCCACTCGCTTTATTGAGCAGCTTAAACAGAAACATTGATTGAAATTCTCGGTACTCATCTTGAAGAACTCAGCCCTCTTCTCAAAACATTCACGTTTAATATCTAAAAGAGTCAGCAGATTTGAAGAAATTAAAAACAATAACAGACTGTCGGACACGGAGATTTATTAAAACTCTGTCAGACTTTCGGACACAAGACGCAATCTGTTGAGCGAAAAATTTGTTTCGCGTCCAGTGTGCAAGCGGCTTAATACTAGGCAACTATTATTTTCACTTAGGTTTTATCGTCTTCAGTGGGGGAAAGGAATACAGCCTGATTGCTATGATCTCGTACTGAGTTAAGATCACATATTGAAAATAAATGTGTCACGTATCTTGCATTGTTGTCCATGCATGTTAATCCCAAAATTTAAAGCAGCAACAATTTGTAACTAATGGGAACACGCTATCCATCGTTTCTCTTGCCAGTGAGCAAGATTTGACTCGGCTGTGTTATACCCAAACACGCCTTCTTTGCCAACTTGCGCTGGAAGGAGGGGCAGAGGCGGGACAGAGGAGTACTTGCACCAGGCTACGCCGGGCACAAAATTGCCACATACGCCTGGACACACCCTGTTGGCGCGGCGCACCCCCCATTCACCGCGCCTGCGCCTGGTCTACGAAATTAGTGCCCAAAGTATTTCCAAATATTCAAAATTATATCAAAGTGACCATTTGCCAGTAATTTCACCATACATAAATTTTACACTGTATGGACACTGTATAAATAAATCACAATAAATTATACAAAATTACCCACAGCTACTTGAGATATTTGCGAATCTATCTCCTCCATGGCTTCCCAATGCATTTTTTGTAAGACAATAGCTACCACAGTGCATTGCGTGAGTTCTAGAGACACCCTCAACCCAGTGTGGATCTGATCGCCATTCACTGTACTACAAAGAGGACTGGCTGTGACGATACTGCAAACAGTTTTTTTCTTTGCCTGGGTGCACAGGCTACAATAGGATCAATGCTAGAGGTGTAGTTTTTCCAGTCTCCACATGCAGATGCAGTACAGGCAATAGAAAAGCAAAGGGCCAATGAAAAGCTCAGAGTAGACATACAAATAGACATGCCAGCAAATACGTACAGAAATGCAAGAGTACACAATTTTCTTCTTGTGAGGCAAGAGAGTGATCTCCGACCAGAGTACATGAGCTGTCCTCCTCAACTAATTCTGAATGACGAGGCCATAATCGTTCATTTTTTGACTTAAGAAATTTACTTCAATCAAGTCTCATTTTTTGCCCTCAAGACCCTCCCTGACAAAAAGAGGGCAACCGATGGAGTCAACGGTTAGTACGCTAGTAAAATAACTTTTTTCGTACGTCAACAGAATGATCTGGCTAAAATTTCATAACTAGAGAAATTCCTCTCTTGCTAGCTTTCTCCAGTAAACAAATGTTACAACTGTAAGTTAACTTTAACGTTATGTGAAGAAATTTCAGCTGACTGTGCTAAAACAGGAAGGCTGTATTGTTGAAATAGCTGTTGAAATATTCTGCTCACTAGCTTGCTCTTGTCCGCTACAATGGAAAGCTAAAAAAAAAAAATCTTCATTAGCTTATTGAAATGTCGGTAGCATCATCTGCACTCATATTTCAGAGTGCAATTTCTGCCATTGGAAACATGTGAAAATACAAGTGAAGACAACAGGGAAGTTTTGTATCTGTGCGGCATTCAGGAGACGCACCCTGGCTATTCAAAGGCGGACACTAGAAATTAAAGCTATTTCAGCCTTTTGTCCTTGCTTACCGCCAGCTGCATCACTGTATGCATCAAACAATGGCATTTGACAGAGAAGCAGAACAGATTTTCCAGCTAATTTTCAGAAACTTGCGGAAAATTAGCAAAAACTGTACTTGTTATTCACACAATATCCCTAACTCCGATAGAAGGAGATAATATTGAAAATCAGCTAAGTGTCCCTTTAATATCAGTATAGCGCTTATCCCAGGCAGTTGTTGGCTTCCCCTAAATGACTTGACATTCACGAGCCACTCACATTCTCGCTAGAATTTGCACCATCACAACATTAAATAATTGCTGAAATCCACCAATTTCTTCTGGCCCTCATTGATTCTTCCCACCACCAAACTAGAAGTAATGTAGTATTTTTTTTTTTATCTGAAGCTTTCTTTTTGCTTTCCACCTTTTTTCCCACAACTGACTGCGATGTAGAGAATGGTCTCAAAGGTTTGCACCAGACAACCGCATTCCACTGCTATATTGACACTGAAGGAGAACAAAGATGACAGATGGCAACCATTAATCAATGTCCGAGTTTCACGAGTGAAAAGCAGCATTTGCCTCTTTTCAACAGAATCATTTGCATAGAATCTTTGTCAAAAAATTGTCAAACCTTATCTGCATTGTCTGGCACAAAAAGAATGGTGCAAACACAGCTGGATCCTATCTGGAAGAGATGTATGGACTTTGTTTTGCCATCTTTTTTGTGGTAGTGTTCGCAAACATGCCTTGGCTAAAAAATGCAGATTAAAAATTCATATCAACCCCTGCCTGGCACAGGCCATTATGTGTCAATTTTCTGGAGACAGCAATTTTTCAGAAACTGCCGAGGCTATCTCCCCACTCAACTCCAAGGCTCACTTACATAGTTCACCCTAAAACCAACCTTACAAGGTGGGGATCTGGCTTAGCTGCTACAGCTGGAGCTCAAAAAGCTAGCTTGGTCTGATAAGCCTGATTCATTATTTCTCTGGTTATCGTCTCCTATTATTCGAGGTCTTTTAAGCTTTAATCTTTCCACGCCACAGAAATCCATTGTGCTCAAAAAATAACCAAATGAACCCTTAATTTCAGGAACTAGATCAAAATGATCCAAACAGCTCAAGCTCAAAATCCTGCCTATTTTGTCTGCAAGTGTTGGAGAAACTAGTTAAGAATAAAATGTCTGTCTGAAGTAATGATTTAAATCCACCTGGTGAATATGATTTTCTATTCTTATAGTTTTGGCTGCAACAGCAACTTTTACTTTTTTAATTTTTTTTAGGCATCAGAAGTAGAGGCTGTATTCCCATTTATTTGAACTGATCCTGAGCAAACATCAGACAGGCATAAGTAACTGGCTTTATTGACTGATTCAAGAGGTAAACATTTTCTGTTTGATGTATTTTTATGACTTATTTAGGCGATGATATAGACAGTTTTTGAGAGTTGAGTTGTGTTTTTTTTTAGATTATTTATTGATCGAAATATATTTTTCATGCATTTTCCTGAGGCAGAGTTAATTTACAGCATGCTTTGATGGTAAATGATTCTGATACCATGAGTGTAGTTTGACTGGCCTTACAGGATTACTCGCCTAAAACAGGTAAATGGTAAATTTTAAGATTCTCTAGATAAGAGCATCTGCCAATTCAGTGTACCAGTTTAATGTAACACCGCCCTCATCCATTGCCACTAAATTATCACATGTAAATCCTTTCTCCGACCCCCTGTCCCCACCCCTTAGGAAATAATTTTATTTATGTTCGTTGCAGTTCTACTCCTTTTCTCCACCATCTGGAACCTCTCCCCACCGATCTCATTTACAGTCATGCATTTCAATCCTTGCTGTTTTGTAAATGCTGAACTCTGTTGCCACTCATTAAAAGCAGACATGTCTTCAAAGGCAAAAAGGAAAAAGCACTTTTTTACATAAACGTTGTGCTATGTGCACAATTCGCTTGTGCAATTTTCAATTCCCTGATAAAATCACGGGTTTTTACATAAAATATGCAAAAATATATGAAGAAATACGTCCAGAAAAATAATCCATTCAAATCACAATAATTGCTGAATTTGTCAGTGTTTTGTTTGCATCAAAATCCTGGAGTGATTTAAGCAGGCATAATTTATGTGTACCCCACAATAATATGGCCATAATGCAAGTGAGTTAGTGAGAGAGTCATGATCCGATTATACTCAATATCTCAAGAATGTTATTAGCCATAACCTTGTAACCTTGCACATTAACAGATATAGCGTAGCAGATGAGATGATTAAACTAGCTGAATCTGTGAAGTTGCATCATGCTACATTAATATGTAAAAACGTATCATATTGCACAGTCTAATACAACTAGAATTCAGTAGGACAGCATGGAGATTCTGTCAGTTAGCTTGCTACCGAAGCTAGCTTGCACATTAAGAAAATCATGAACGATTCAGTTAAAGCCAGATTAAGGCTTAATTTCACCAATTGTTTATACTAGCAGTGTTTGTGTTGTGTTCCTTCATGTCATGCCTTCAGAAGCCAGCTAGCTAGATACAGAGCTACAAGATAACCGTGATGTTGAGCAGCCCATTTTTTATGTAGCTTTGTAGCTAGCTGGCTTCTGTAGTCGTGAAATTACGCTGGCTATGTAGGAATAATTTTAGCATTATCTTTACTAGCTGGCTACATTTTTTTGAACAGAGCCTAATTTTACCAGTACAAGTGGCACTTCAGCCTCGTTGAATCATATTTAATATGGAAAAAGACACTGCATCGCGGGGTTCTGTACAATCCAGTAAGTTTTTTACTATATGGCTGATAATGTCAGACTGATTCAAGAGAATAAAAATTATTGGAGTACATGCAATGACCTTGACATTAATAAACACTGATATTGATAAACACTGTTATTTCAGTGTCGATTTAGCCTACTGACATTGGAAAACAAAGGGCTCCACGTGTAAGACTACACATGTTATCTGTAATCTATAATTATTTTGATCTCCAGAGTTATTGTGGTGCCTGCTTAATACTTGTGCTTAGAAAGAAAATGAAGATTTTCAGTAATGATCAGTAAAATAATGGAAATTTATGTCATCAGTGTGACATGATCATGTTCTATTTTTGACACTGTCATTCCAATTCATTTAATGTTTTATATTTCTGAAGATATATATTCTAAATATATACTGCAGGAAATAGAAATGGTGATGAGGCTACTATGCTGCAGGGTTAATTTGCCTTCAGACATCGACTTCCAGGCTGCTCAACCTGTCAGGCTCCGTAAATGCCGCCCCCAAGTACAGCCAATCAGATCGCAAGCAAGAGTACAACCAATCTGCTCTCGAGGCAGCCAATTCAATTCGGAACTCTTTACTCTGTAAGTGGGCTCAAGAACAACAATATTGTTAAAATTGGTTGTACTCCAGCTCACGATCTGATTGGCTGTACTTGGGGGCGCCGTTTACGCAGCCTGATGGGCTGAGCAGCCTTGAAGTCGAAGTCTGAAGGCAACTTCACCCTGCAGCTGCTACAGTCCCCAGGAACACAGAATCTGTCACAGTCTGCTCTGTTGGTGCCATCTCTCCCTCTGCTTGGCCACACCCCTTGCAGGGCTGCCAACTCTCGCGCATTTGGCATAAGAAATGCGTGAGATTCAGTGGCATATTCATGTTTCCGTGCTGTAGTCAGCAACTATTCAATCAGCGCGTTTGAAAGAGATTCTCTGGTGGAATTGAAGCCTTTGTGCATGGAGGTTTATCAGTTTCACATGCATTACTGTAAATTTTACCACCAGTAACATGGAAATCAGATATGACTCCTGATTTCTCATGCATTTCTTTACTCGGGGGTTAGAAGCAATGGAATTACATAACAATGTTTCAAATGGTGTTATTTCATTGAAACATTTTGAACGACCGTGAAACGCATGCGTTGCGTTGATTGAGTATTTGCTAACTACAGCACGGGAATGTGAATATGCCACTGAATCTCTCGCATTTCTCACGGCAAATGCATGAGAGTTGGCGGCCCTGCACTTGTACTGCAATTGTTCTCAGCTGAGTCTCATTACCCAGCCAGTATTTAAGCAGATCTGTTTTACTCACTCATTGCCAGATTGTCGTTGCAGCAGGCACTACTCTCTAGCCTTTGTCTTTAGTCTGACTTCCTGGAATCGACTGTCTGCCTCAGACAAAGTCCTTGAAGTTTGATGTAAACTTTGTGTAGAGTAAAATGTTTGTATTTATCTAGAAACAGTAATTTTATTGGAAAGATGGAAAGATTAAAGTTATGATCATTTTTAATGCAATTTATTGTGAGCACTGTCTTACTGCCAAACCTGTCTCTGCCATACTCTGCCAGTGCTTTTGTTTTTCTCCATTTCTTTATCTGTCTTCCTTTCCTTTTTTCTTCTTTCTCTATTTTTAACATCAAAGGACCACAATGGAAATAAGCCTTTTAGCTTTATTGTGTTATCCTTGACTGTTTTTTTTTTTACTTAATACCTATACTTTTATGTTCTCCAGAGCTGGTATTGTATATGCATTATTTTCTTCAAGACTTGTCAAAATAAATTCATTCATTCATTCAACTTGGAATGAAATACGACAGTTGAGAAACGATGGAAAGCGTGTTACTATTATTGCACCCTGTTGCTGCTTAAAATTTTGGGATCAGCATGCATGGACAACAACGCAAGATATGTTACACATTTATTTTCAATATTTGATCTTAACTCAGTCCGAGATCATAGCAATCAGGCTGTATTCCTGTGACAATGATAGTAGTCTAGTATTAAGCTGCTTGCACACTGGACGCGAAACAAATTTCTCGCACGACAGATTGCGCTGAACGCAGTGTCTCATGTCCAAAAGTCTAACAGGGTTTTAATATATCTCTGTGTCTGACAGTCGATTTTGTTTTTAATTTCTTCAAATCTACTGACTTTTTTAGATATTAAACGTGAATGTTTTGATTAAAGGGTTCAGTTCTTCAAGATGGGTACTGGGAATTTCAATCAATGTTTCTGTTTAAGCTCTGCTCAATAGTGAGTCGACATTGGCGCGAGACAATGTACAATGCCTCCGTGTCTGACAGCCGAAAAAAAAGAGGATGAATAGAACAGATTGATAACGAAATAAAGAATAAAAAGAAACATTTTAACAACAGAACATCCAATGAACTCTGCGATTTATTTATTTGCAGGTCATCATTTTTGGATGTCCTGTTTGTTTGTGATATATTTTTATAAATCTGTTCTCATATCTATACTTTCACTTTTTGCTGGCTGCTGGACATGGAGTATTTTGCATTTTGCGTCGGTCAGTCTTGATCGTGAATTTATTTAGCCTACACTGTCAATGGTCATAAAATTGATTTGCTCACGCACTATTATATCTCTGCTGTGGAAATAAATCGTGAATCTGTTCGATCCATCTGACTCATTTTCAAAAGAAAGACCGAATAAAGACTGTCGTCTCTCTTCAACAGATGAAAACAGATGAATGAAAAGACCAAGAAAAGTCGATAGCTATCAATTTGCATTTTGTGAAGGTCGAACACAAACACGGCCAAGTTTGCACGTGTAATAATTCCTGGAATAGTCGAAAAATTTGAACTTTTATGACTTTCGGACACAGAGCTATATTAAAACCCTGTCTGACTATGGCTTCTTTGCATTGACTTTGACTGCAATCAGTCATGCGAAAAATTCATTTCGCATCCAGTGTGCAAGCTGCTTTACTGAGCATAGAACGCAAGCATTCTATATATGGCACCCGTAATGGAATCTTGACCTAGCTTAATCAATGCCGCTGAATCTGTGATGTAAACTAACGACTTCACATCTTTCTGAGCCCACTACAAACTGCGTATATATATATAGATGTGAAGTCGTTAGTTTGCATCACAGATTCAGCGGCGTTGATTAAGCTAGGTCAAGTTTCCATTACGGGTGCCAACCGCCTTCAATCTGACATCAGAACAATCGATAGGCCTATAGATACTATACTTTGTGTTCTTATTCAGATAGTTACATTAAATAGTGCTTCCTGTAATTACAAAATGTATTTATTGCATTGAAATGTGCCTGACATTCTGGAAACCTGTCTGTTAGATTTCGGTGACATGTGCGCACTGTGCGCCGGTCAGCCAAATTACCACTGCACAGAAATTAAACCAGGTTGGAGCTGGCGAGCTTTCTGCGCAACTTCAGCGGAGACTTTTTCTACGAAATTGTCACTGCGTCTTGATGAATATGTGACACCTCCCCCTACTACGCCGCCACACCCATCTCAGCGCACAGTCATCTACCAAAGGCTGCGCACGGCATTGCACCTCACGAAATTACCACTGCGCGAGCTACGCTGGACAAAATTACCACTGCGCAGGCTGCGTCAAGTTACGCCATGCTGCGCCACCTGCGCTGCGCAAAAAAATCAGAGCCCTCAATGTTTAAAATGGATGTCATATCTCAAAATTGACTTTATTTGCATAAAAATAATAACATTGATATGATGAAATCCATTCATTATGAAAACCCTGTTTTCCTCAGTTGGGCCGTGGGGAGAGCTGGAACCTATCCCAGCTGACGATGGCTGAAAGGCAAGGACACACCCTGGATAGCTCGGAAATCTGAGGAAGGTAGTCATTTTTGTCATACTTTGTGCATATATTCTTTACACCACAAAGGTAAAAAAAGAAGAAAAAAAAAACAGAATTCATGATTTAAGTTCCTGGAGACTTTTAGTGTGCAATGCCACGAGGGACAGCTGAAAGAGGCATCTCGATGATGTTGTTCACTAAAAAACGAGGGATTCAAAGCATCCATTGTTCCCAAAGCAACTTAAGAGACAGTATGAAGGTCTCTGGGAAAGTCGCATTATCCTAGAGAAGTTTGTGAGAGCCATTTGGTGTGTTTCTTTGCATAAAAAGGTATGTTGGAAAAAAATGGCTCCGTTGTCAGTTAACAGTCCCGAAATGGATTTCATGGGGTCTTTTTTGAAATGCTGACTGAACAAGATCAACAAGAAAGAATGAATTTGAGAGGCAAGACTTTCTCTTAGTCAGACATGTTGCTGAATTCAAATTGATTGGGGACAGCATGTGTGATCAGCAAAATCTGCAATGTGTTTCAATTAATTCCTCTTAACGCAAAGAGGGCACTTGTGAAGACTACAGCAAAGTACCTCTCTTGCAGAAATACTTCACTCTGGATTGCCCTCACAGGATATGAAGTGGTGACTGACCTCACCACTACCTGAACTATGCTGTGCCATGTCACCCTAGCCACTCATTCAAATAATGGGATGAATCCAGCAGCCTCTGGTGTGAATATACTCTCACAGAGAGCTTTTTTAATAAATAAAGAGATTAGGACAGTTTTTCTGTTTTACTCGGGCACCTAAGTTAATGTGTCTCCCACACTCTAAATTTCAAAACATAGGAAAAAGGACTTCACTTATGTTAATGAAAATTATTGCAGAATAAATAAATATGTAAATGAATAAATAAGTAAATGTGCAAAGTTGGTCAAATGAAGTGAGGTTGTCCACAATGCTGTGCTCAATATTTTTTGTGATTCGGATTTCATGGAAGAATCAACCACGGAAAAAAAAAAAAACAAAACCTGAGTTTTTAAGATGGTGTCTGAAAACTAATTTTGCCTCATGTCCTGAAAAGATGGTGGTTTTCGTAATGGTAATTTATTCTCTCTTGTGTGTTATCTCAGGTAATTTATGCACAATACAAAAAGAAAAATAAAAGAAAACAATCCATGGCACCCATTGTGTTGAGGGGAGGAGGATGTGGGGGGGACACCTCATGATTAACACTGATACTTTAAGAAGTGTAGCTAACAATGAAGATGTCCTCAGAGGAGGCGTATTCTGGACTATAGTCTTATTGTTTGTGATAACCAGAGGTGTGAGGTCCAGGGCTCTGAGAGTAAATGTCCTACCAGGTGTTTGTTTCTCCCATGAACTCTGATGGCTGATTGCATCAATTATTTCTACTCTGGCAGGAGAACTACACATATTAGCAAACCCTGGTGGCCGGCACAAAATAGTGTGATAAATTATGTGTCATGAATCTGGATTGTGCACCCTATAAGTCAGATTATTTTCCATTTGTACATGTAAGTGCACCACCTTGTACCTTCAATTTATGGAAGGCCAGGCCTCAACTACGCATCGAGATTGAAGTTTAAATAATGGACTGTCAAAATGTCGAAATGACTGTCAAAATGGGTTTATATTCTGTGCATTTTATGGAGTGGTTACTCTACCATCAATGTGTCAGTTATAGGGATGGATAATGGACAACCTCAGGTTGGAACGTGTCCACTGCTCACAACCAAAAAACTAGTAATCAAAGCTTCTGATAGTAGTTTTTATTTTGTTTATTCCTGCGTATCTCAAGGAATCACTGAATTCTCTTGGCTGCACTCAGCCTCTGGCCTCAGCAAACCTCTGCGTGTGTGTGTTTGCGTGTGCGTGTGTGTGACTTCAGCAGACGTGGGGAAAGGTTCACTCAATTTTATGCCGAGGGAAATCAGAACCTCATTATAAGCACTCCAAAAAGCCCTCCTATCCGAAGACTGCGGTAAATGACCTGTGAACATTACAGCTCTCTGTATAGTGGACAGTCACTGGATGACCTTGGGCTGCAATATAATAAAATGAATCATATAACCTTGACTGTAATCAGCGTCGGCATATTATTGCATATAATTTATTTATCCGAAGGGTTAATGCATGAATTTAAAATTTTGTTGGGTACGGATCATGAAATCAGGTATGAAAATGCGGCCTTGATTTTCTTTTTTTTCCTCCTCTCTCTCTTTCCGGTAGTTAACCGAACTAGCTGTGCCACTCATTGGTGATTGGCCTGACAGTCCTCACGCCTGACTTCCAGCTAAAACCGCATCACCAGAAAAGATGAAACCTTGTGAATAATGTGTCTGAAAATAGACTGCAATGATTTTCAATTCATTTAAGCCTGGTATTAAATGACACCACACTCTTAGAATGAATGCGTTGAAAAATAACACAAAAAATGTGTTATCATGTGTAACACATTTTGTGTTGATTTCAACAGAAAATATGTAAAAAAGTAAAAAACATTTTAAAAATCAACACTGATTGTGTTGAAAACAACACGGAATGTGTTGTCCTTAACTAGACACACAGGTGTGTTAAAAATTTACACATGTTGTGTTATTTTTAGCACATCTGTTTTGAGAGTGTAGGATAAAGACAACATCAATACTGAAACTGAGAAATTCTATTGTTTTTTTGAATAATATATCTATTTTTTGAATTTGATTTCGGCAAAGCATTTTAAAAAAATATTTACACCGCGTCCCACCATTTCTGGAAACAAGGTTGTAAAAAGTGGGTGGAACACCAGCAATATTTAACCTCAAGGACCACGGATTGATGATCTCTGTTGTCGAGCATTATATTGTTCAAGAATATACTGAGGAAAGTAAAGTACTTAAAGAGCAACAACTGTTTTTTTTTTTGTTTTTTTTAAACATTTAAAGTTCTCAAAGGAAAAGGAGCGATAGGCATTGGCCCTTGACAGTGCGCACAGAACAATAACTTCTTTTCTAATTTACTCTTTGCATAAGTGGGCTGCTGTAGGACCTCGTCAAACATCATCTAGATGACATTTTCATTCCGAAACCTCAAACACTCCTACATTGGGGGATTATGGTTCATTTAATGGTTTTAGCTTCCATTTTTTGGGCTGGTTATGGATGTAAATACAATTTACCACCTTGTCTGGGAATATCGCTGGCCAGATCTGAAGTTATTGGAAGTATAAATCAGATGATTGCACTCATGTTCTCCAGCATATTGAGTTTTCCCAGATAAGAGTGTGTGTTAAATGGATGCTGCAGAATACTGAGTGAAAGACTAGGGGTAAACCAGAGGTCCTCCGTAGTTCAGACTGTCACAGTGCCCTATCTTGTGATAAACACATTGCTGAGATCCTGCTCAGCATGAATCTCAGTCAGAACTGTCTTAAGTTGCCAGAAGCAACATTACACACACACACACACGCGCGCGCGCGCGCACACAGGTCCACAAATACAAACACATGCGCGCACACACATACACACGTGCACTCATACAAACACACCTGCGCGCGCACACACACACACACACACACATAGTGTGACTGAATAAGCTGTTCCCAATGAAGCATCTTTCCCCACACTGGCACTAAAAGACACACTGCTGAAAGTGCATGATGCCCAGCTAGACTACACAGATTGGATCACTGGTACATTGACACAAGTTGTCACTGGAGAGTCAATTAAACAGACATAGTTCATTGTAACTAGTAGTTCCCTCAACTGTGAGTAATTTTCTACGGTAGCACCTGACCACTTTGGGGTGGTTGGCATGGGAGGGTTTAGTGAATTTTTAAAATCATTGAGGGGAATGATCCTGAGCAGTACTGAAATGCATTCACTGAAGCGGACCATTGTCAATACTATATACTTTCTTGTTTCAGCTGCAGCGTGAACATTGAGTCCGCATGTGTTGATTCTAACTTAAGCTTTGAATAACTTGACTTAAGAACGACACTGACAAAAATATCAGTCTTCAGCCCCAGTACAATTCAGGGGCATTGCAAACGTGTCAAATAGTTGTAGGAATTTCCAAAGCTGAGCCAGGAAAACATGACTTGCTCACCCAGGATGCATTGGAAGATAGACAAGGACATTGATATTTCACATAAGGAAAATTCTTGCCCCCATTGTACACTTCCAATTAAGCAATGTAGAACCTGCAGTAAGGGAAGCATCTATGGGAATTGGAAATCATCCATTTGCAATAATTAATTTCACGGCTTTTGAATTCACTTTAGATTCCATGTAACAAACTCAGCAAATTAAAAGTCCCAAGGCATTATTTTTACTGACTGTTTAAAGGTTCTCTCTGCTTTATTGGAATGTACTTACACTACTGCTCCAAAGTTTAGAATCACTAGTAATGTTCACACCGGTAGTAGACCAAATGGAATACACTACGAGTTAACATAACAATGATCCAAAACAAAAACCTAAACTCTGCAATGCCTTTCTGGAATGGAACTTAGAAAATGAGAAGTAGCCCACCCAAAAAAATGTATAGTTTAAACCACATTGTTGTTTTGTGCCAATCTATAAAGACCTATGGGAAATATCTTTGAGCAATGCTTTGATAAAACCACTGAAATAGAAAACTTTCCTACTAATCATTTGAAAACATTTTTGGCCTCAAATTCTTGAAATACTTCATAAATCATCAGAACGTACAATTTGACGTTTGCATCATAACTACTATAGATAGTACCAATAGTAAATAAATTAACAAGAGGCACTTCCATTCTGGAATAATTCAAAACTTTTGAGCAGTTGTATGCACATATTCAAAATGGTTCCCCTCTCCTTTCATGTTGAACAGCAGCTGCAAATGAAAATACCAAATGAATTCAACTTTATCTTTCCACGTCTAACTGCGAGTACAGTCCCTCTCTCTGAATTGTAAAAGACTATTCACGGTGGTATCTGGAGTGAAACAAGATATCATTTTTTTAAGTAAAGGAATAATTCTTTTTTTTTTTTTTTACCTCTGTGGAAAGATAAGGCACATTTTGAAAGGTATGGGCAAAATTTACTTCATTATTTTGAATAAATAATACAGTATGAGTCAATATTGCTGTATCGTACCACTTCACAACCTCGAAGGGAGTTCGCTCAAAATGTTACTCAAAATCAATAGCTGCAGTGACGCAAATAATAAGTAAAAAGAATAAAAAAACCAAGCAAATAACCCTGAGGTTTTGTAGATAGTATCTCATAACTTTAATCTTTGGAAGGGGAAATTACATTATGTCATTTGAATGATTTCAGCCAAATAATAATACTTTCTCAGAAAAAATTCTGGTAACTGAATGCAATGGAGTAATTTGAAATACTGTGCACAGTTGATTAGACTGACTTACATTGTATTATTTCATTGTGAACGCATTAGGGAACAAAATTATCTTTTTTCCATCTTTGCAGGTAAGTCCAGTCAAGGACATGATGTCATTATTTGCAAAAAAAAAAAAAACTTCTTTTTCTTGTTGCTTTAATAACACTACAGCACAGGTTCTCAACCTAATCCAGAAAGAGGCAGAGTGAGTGCAACTGTGCAGTTAAGCACCAGATTTTGTTAATCTACCTGCGGAGTCCATGCTGAAGACCTCAGTTAAAGTTGCATTACAGCTTGGCCCTCAGCTTGCTAAGACATTCAAACCACCCTCCAAAAAATACAGAGAAACCATGACTTCTCATGACTGTGGCTCACAGTTAATGTGACGAGCAGGCTGCAAATACAATGTGTAGGCTTCATTCTTTCAGACCAGCTTAATATAGTTGCTGTTTTAGCTGGTCTTAGCAGATATTAGGCTGGAATTATTTGTTTACCGGGCTAGATAAAATGGTCAGGTTAGTGCTCCTGGATTGTCAGGATAGTTGGCCAGCTTGGCATGGTTGGTAACCACCTTAGTCAGGCAGAGGTGCTGTCTGCTGGTCATGATTATTGGCTGGCTGGCTCGCTGCACTGACGAGAAATACCCAGCTGGTAAGGTTGGTAAGATGGCCGGATGGCCATCCAGTTAGACTGATCAGGCTGGACTAGTCAACTAAAGCAAGCCTCATTCTCATACATCTTCTCCTTGAAGAGGGAAAAGGAGGTTGAGAACATGAATTAATGTGAGGTGACAACATGTTTACAATTACATTTAAAAGGCACATTTGTGGTTTTGGTAATAAAGATACAAGTGTTGCTACTACACGTGGCCATGTTCCCCGCTAGGTGATGGAAATCGACTGGGGTCGGCGTATCACAAAATTACACATTGAAGCCAAAGATGAATAAAATCAGTCAAACCGTTCTTGAGATATAGTGTACAGAACAAACGGGATATGACGGATGGTCGGACAGAGCTGAGTCCCCCACGCCGCTCGCTATTGTATTGGCGAGGGACAAACACCACTTTAAGACTATGTTGAAGGTATTTATGTGGACCTATTTTGCCATTGTAATGAATGGACCAACAACTTATGATGTATAGTCTGATTTGTGTTATCTTAGGCTATTTTGCGCATTTATGGCGCCCCCTACCGGTCGATTTGATTGAAACTTACAGGCTATGTTTCAGGTTCTTATGTGGACATATCCTGTGAGTTTTGTAATGATTGGAAAAACTATTTATGATTTATTGTCTGATTTGTGTTATACCACGTTATTTTGTTTTGCATTTACAGCGCCACCTATTAGACAATGTAAATGAAATTTTCTGTGTATGTTTCAGGTACTTATATAAATATATGCTGTGAGTTTTGCTATAGGACAAACAATTGCTGATTTATAGTCTGATTTTTGTCATGCCATGCCCATTTTTTCCATTAATAGCACCCCCGATGGGTCAATTTGCATGAAACTGTCAAGGTATGTTCCTAGTAGTTATATGGACATATTCTGCAAGTTCTGTGATGATTGGCCCCATGGTTTTGAATTTTGTTCATTTATGTGCTAAGCCACGCCCCTGCTGAAGTTCATTGGTCAGTATCTTGAAAACAAAATGAGATTTCAACAAGCTTTATGCAGTCTTGATAAGCTTGGTCCACTGATGACCCGTAGCAAATTTTGAAGGAATCGGACCGACGGAGATGTCAAAAATGTGTTTTTCAAAAAATTCAAAAATTCTGGAAAATCAAATATGACGGACCTTAAAGATCCTTATGGAGAAGTTTTTGAGTTTGGACCAAGGAAACTGCACCAAGTTTCTTGTACATAGGACCTACAGCCTAGGAGTTATGACCTTTAAAGTGAAAAACTGTTTTTCTTGAATAATAGTGCCACCATCTGGCCGATTGAGTTAAAAATGCCTTGGTCTGCATTAACACACAACTTCCAACCAATGTGCAAAATTTCAGGTCTCTACCATTTACCATCTCACGGGAATTTGTGGAAACATTTCTGAAAAAGAAAATAAATAATAATAATAATAATACTAAACCAGCACAAAAACAATAGGGCTTCAGCCCTATGGGCTTGAACCCTTAATAAGGCTGCAAGCAGCTTATCTCTTCTTTCATTACTTAACCAGAGGTCCGCTTCATCGCCCAACTCAGGGCAAAGTTGAATTCCTTGGATTTAGCTACACATCACTGGAAGTTGCACTCAAATTGGACCAGTGGTTATGAAGATAACCATGTGCCATCAGATAAGCAAGCTCAGTAGCAGGTTCTATGGGTTTTACATTGATGGCCAACAGAACAATGGATTGGATTTGTTCTCTCCAATTACTGTCTTCGATTGGTCTCTGTCAAGTTATGGTTGTAAACTTTTCCCTTTTCCTAAAACTGTGGTACTTGATCAGTTGGGAATGACTGATGTGTGGACATATACTTTGCGAAAATTGACTACCAAGTCGGCTACTAGTGTTTTAGCTCTACATTTTTGACAATAAACAACAAATTTGATGTCACCCCTTGCATCCACCTACTCAAAAGGGTTAATTTTGGACTGTAGCGACTTGTACATTCTAATTCAAGTGTAATGTGGAAAGACCTTTTTTTTTGTTTAGCCTAGTCTGGAGCTAGGTTTGGGCATGTCCTGGGCATGTCTGAGAGGAGAAAGTCCCAGAGAAAAAAAAAAGTCTAAATGTGGGAGGGGGCTGCAAAAGAGTATATAAGGAGAAAAATTGAGAGAGTAAAGTAGTAGGAGAAATTGCAAGGAGAAGGAGACATTTGACCAGACCTGTCACTCTTTTCAAGACCTGTGAAGCTTTTTGTGGATTTTTGCCTGTGTTGAAGCATTTTCCCCACCCGGAACATCACCAAGCAACCCCATCTCAAATTACACTGTAAATATTTTTTTTCTTGTATATTATCAATCTTAGTTAGTCGTATAAATTGTAGGTTTGTGTTGGTCTTTGTTTAATTGAATCTGTTTAAGTTTTAAAATTTTGTCTGTCATCCCTTGCTGTCTTATGTCATAACAAATTGGGGCTGTAACACAAGTAATGCTGGAAAGTGTCAGAATCCAATCATAAATTTCTGCAGGGATGTAACTTCAGCACCAATGGCAAGGAAGCAGTGACCCAATCACCTCAGTACTCTATGGGTCATACAGAGTCGAGATGGGGAGATGCTATGGGAGGGGTGATGTGTTGCAGAGGCATTCATTTGTTTTGGTCTCAGATGCCGGCTGCTCAAGTGCGAGAAGCTGAATATTGTTTATAGCATCTTTAAGAGCCTATTATTGCATGGTTATTGCAGTGATTAATACGTTGGCTAGCAACAATTCTTTTAACCCCAGCTGATGCAGTGTATAATTTCTCATTCCTAAAAAAACCAAGTCAAAAGATGTATCCAATGATCTTGGAAAAGATGTTACTGTGTTGCAAGTGAGGCAAATTATTGACCTGCATCAAAAACAGAAAATAACTATGGAGATTACTGATATCAGTAGAATTTGTTTACGAACTGTCCAACGCATTATTAACCCCTTTGAAAGTCTTGGTGTTGTGCTTTGCAGACTTTATATTGTGGTTTGATTCTTCATCAGTTAATGACTTCAGCCCAAAATGAATGCAAATCTGGATGAAAATAAATGTTGAGACATTGCATAAGGTTGTTAAAACAGTGCCTTGACATGTGCCATAATTAACGTTTAAGGCAGTCCTACAACAACAACAAAAAAAAATCAGTGTGCGTATTTTATACATGAATATATGTATGTTTTTTTTTTTTTTGCCAGTCAGCATATGAATCCATACCATTTTAAAATGAAAACAGTTTTAATCACTCTGGATAGATGTCCCAACTAATTATATTGTTCAATTTCATGAATCTTACTATTTGAGGAATAGTTCCAATATTTAGACATGCATTATATATTCATTGTGAAATACCCACTGCTTAAACATTAATTTCCGGAATTATTTTTGATTTCACCATTGACAGTTATAATATTTAGGACAAACTTCCTGGGGACATTTTAGACCAATATCTACAATAGATGAGTGAACCACACACCTGTATTTCGTGCACTTTCTATGCTGGAGATGGAGAAAGCCTATAATTGAGCCCATTATTCCTGGAATGGTGTAATCTGTGACTGTGGAATGATAGAACTCCTTATCCATAGTGATGTCGTTTGTACAGCTGTGCATGTGCTAATGCTCAGCAGGTTATCAGCAGGTCAGGGCTTATTTTTCACAATCGCACCCAGTTTTTCTACTTAAAAATCAAAGATATCAACCTGAAAAGCTAGATCATCTGCAGATGGTTGTTTTTTTTTTAATTAATAGACCATTTTTCCAGACTTAGACAGTGCATACCTAAGGCTAAATGTTCTGGGAACATCATTACTAGTTGACAATATAAGCTACAGTACCACAGCCATTAAACGGAGCAAAATATTATTATGGGTTTGCTAATTTTTGTAGTTGCATTAGTAGTTGTACGGCTGTATTGTTGTCTTCGTGGTAGTATAGCACCAGAAGTTGTAGAGGTAATATTTGCTGCTATTGTTGTTGTTGCAGTCATAGTAATTGTACTAAAGCACTTGTTGTAGCAATAAATTAATGGAGGCATAGCAGTAGCACAGAGATAGAGACACACTTTATTGAACCCCATGGGCTAATTTGTCCTCTGCATTTAACCCATCCTATCCTATTGTTATATAGTTAGCTATAGTTAGTACGAGGACAGGGATACTGGTAGGAGTGTTCCTGTAATGCATGTTTTTTGGGTAGGGGAAACCAGAGTACCCGGAGGAAACCCATGCGAATACGGGGAGAACATGCAAACTCCACACAGAAAGGACCCAGGCTGGTTTGGAACCCACAACCTTCTTGCTGTGAGGCAGTAGTGCTAACCACTGCGCCACCGTGCCGCACAGGTGGGAGAACCAGTGGCAGGTCCAGTACTACCACCTCATCGCTTCATCTTAAGGCGTATAGCAAACACATACAGTATTCAGTAGCAGTTGCCTCTGGGAGAATAATAACTTTTGTAACATTTGACATAATACTCATGGAGGCTTAAAGTGCGTCACCCCTTTTGGTTGCTGCTAGACTGATTCATCAAGTAGAACTCGCACTACCTAAAAATGCACTGTTCCTCAGAAACCCTCTTTGGCCTAGTATTTTAGGGGTGCATTTATTAATAACTTATTTCCTAAAAGCATGAGTTATAAGGAATTTTAGGGCTTTTCAGTGCAAACAAGAAAACAGTAGACTAGAAGACTGATCTTGTTTATTAGAAATTAATTTCATCCTACATTATGTGGAGGTGCAGCTATGTGTACATTTTAGTCCATGAAATTTAAATTCAAACAGATGTTTTCTTCTTGCATTTCTTTATTGTGCATTTATGCATGAGAACATCAAAGAGAGATTAATCAAAGCTGCATTACAAAGCGGCATGGCCTGTTCAAAGGTTCTCAAGGTCCTAGTTTGGCCATGCCTGTACCTCTAGTGGAAACTAAGATAATCAGTAATTAATGAAAGAGACACAAAGACAAGTGTTTTAAAAGTTAAAATATGGCTTTGAAGTTCTTAAGGAGATCAACATAAACTCATTATTATTATTATTATTATTATTATTTTGTGCACCAAAGATTCCATTGGAAGCAAATTCAATTGGAAGGGAACATTTTTTGCGTATATCAGTTTGTGGACAAATTTGTCACCTTTGCTGCTGCTTAATTTCTTCCCTTCACATAGTAAAGCCATGGAAGATGACGCTGTGCACCCGGCTCATGTGAGCTGACTGTCACTGCACTCTCCTGGATGCAGGGTGCAGGGCTTCTGGGCACAGGTTGCACTGACATTGGCCAGAGTCAATAAGCCAGAGCCTTATCAGGATGAACCAGCCAGCAGCCAGTTAACGGGAATACTTATGTTACCTCATTCAGAGGTGTGAAGTTGGCAAACCTCCTTCCACCTAGATGCAGTCATAAATTGCTTTCATGAAAGTAACAGAAATGTTTTTTTTTTTTCTTTCTTTTTTAACTGGAGTGTCCCTTTAAATATTGTCAAGACGTCAAAGAAGAGGATAAAGAAGGATTAGCGCAGCTAATTATAACTTCAGCATGTTGCTCATATCAAAGTGGCAGATCACAGATGCTATCCTTGAGTGCACTGCAGTATTAAAATGAGGTTTTGTCAGAGTTCAAGGAGGCCTTAAAGCCATCAAGAAAACTTTAACCCGGAGGGATAATTGCCTCATCTCCAGTTGCAGTGTGTTTTGTGCCCGTTGAGGATGTTGACCAAGCGATAGCCCCCCTCTCATTCCCAAATTGGCAGCTTACCTAACTATTTATTTACATTTAGAATTGTTGCCAAACAATGAGAAGGAGCTGGCCATGTCATTTACGGTATGAGTAGACTTTGCAGGTAGTCATCTTGTTTGAGTGGGTTTAATTGAATGCTCTGGTTTGCTCCCACAACCTAAAGACTTGCAGCTAATATTAACAAGAAATTACTATACTGAACATCTGTAGCTATCAGAGTGGGTGGCCTTTTAACGTGATGATGTAATGATATCCAGCTCAGAGCCCCTGGTCAGTGAGCTCGTTCAGAGTCAGAGTATTTTCCGTATTTTATACCCATTTTAGAATTCCTATATATGCTGATATATTTGCTGGAGCCTTCATTCCATCCTCTGTAGTCCACTCTGCATGGCCTTCTACAAAATACATTACCTGCTTTCGCCACTTTACTTCAGACAAACAGGAGTCAGGAGGACACACATTGTGAAAAGAAGTATGGACTGCAGAGTGACTGTGACATCACTGACAGGCTTCTGGAAAGCATTTTGACGTCACGAACACGAAACTCCCGTAGTTTTCAGCCCTTTTACAATTTTTTTCTGATTCAGGTGTCTGCTGGGCATAAGGGTTTATCTTTTTACTCATCTCTGAACTGATCAGTCGAAGCACATTACAGAGTTAATTCCCCTTGCCAAGTTTTTTCATAGATCGCTGAACTCAAGAACGTACAGCAAGGTCCTTGGTACTAAATATACAAACAAAATGTGTGTATCAAGCATTGATATATTTGTTTTTTTTTTTCCTACCATAATTGGGAACAGTAATTATTGCATCCAGTACTGTAATGCTAAAATTCATATTAATATTGGAAGCCATCACTGGTGTACATTGTTTTTCCCCCTCAAACAGAAACCTCACGCTTTAATGTATCACCTGCTCTTACTTCCATTTCATTACTGGAATGGAATTCTTTGCAATGAAAGGCAAATAATGTGAAAATTTGAACTGATATTGCTCAGGTGAGTGTCATCATTTCTGGAAGGTTTGTCATCAACAGACTGGTGGGGAATGGCTGGCTTGGATTCATATAAAATGCCCCACGTGCAGAAATAGTCCTCAAGGACTTCTGGATGAAAATAAAATGCCCAGCACTCTGCAATAGTCATAAAGGAAATTTCTCTGCAATGGACGCAATCAATGCACAGAATCTGGAATCAGGTACTCAACTGGAATAGCAGTTTATGATCAGCAGTCAGGCATGGGAGATAAGACTACAAGAAAGCCAGGTGCAGTCAGCAGATCTTCAGGGTTGTTTCATAGTGAAGAGCATTGTTTGACTCTCCTGATGCGGGCAGTTGACGTCTATTTACACAATATAGTGTGTTTTCAAATTGGTTTTAATCAGTTTTTGATCAGTTTTGTTTGAAGTATGTATGCGAGCTTAGGGAAAAAAAAAACGTTACTTCGGACAAACTGGAGAGTCAGTGGTAGTTACAGAGGTAGTTCAGACGGTATGCGTGAATTCGCGCGCGCGGTTGTGCCTGTGTGCTTCTGTCTGTGAGCAGTCTTGAAGTACCAGCCTTGGGACAATTTGGCTTCAAATATAGATTTTAAGCAACGATATTGGTAGCTCTGGCAATATCTGCGGATTATTGATAAGGGGCCTATAACTGGCTGGAAAGTCGAGATTGCTGGCAAAGCAGCTCTCAAGATACTCTTTAGTGAAGGTATTAATAGGAAGCCATCATATCTGGACATTCTGCTGCTGCTCGTATCCTTCGTACACCTGCAACTGTCTGTGTCTTTTTGTTGTAATGCAAGTCTTCCATTTATGTTATTTGTAGTTACTACCATATATGTGAACATAAATAAATATATAAAATGTTTGGGGGTGTGTGTGTGTGTGTGTGTATGTTCGTGAGAGAGAGAGAGAGAGAGAGAGAGAGTCAATGTGGGTGTGTGTTTGTGTGATTTTGTTTTATATTTGGGATGTTGATATGATTTCTAGGCTTGTGGCGATAGCCGCGGCAATAAAGTGTGCTTGTGTGAGTGTGTGTGTGCACTTGTGCGTATGTATTTTTTTTTCTTCTTCAAAAAATTTGGCATATCCAATCCCAACTGAATCTGCAATGCCTAATTAGTGAACTATGTACACAAGCTTGCTCGTACGCGACGCGTGTTGCCATCTTGGGAGAGCGAAGACAGTTCGCGGCTCTCCTCCAAAGGACTCGCCTGTCAGCCGCTGCTACTTTGTACACTTATAGCTTGAAACTTCGCAAACTCAGAGTAAGGGCAGAGGATACCCGAACATATGCAAGCGTAGAATTTTACTGACGACCGCCCGACTGGCTAACAGGAGGTGGTTGAGAAATGCTGTAATCCTATAATCCCAAACCGGCAGTCCCTCCCAATTTATTTCCCTGCTGCGCAAAGCCAGTTGTGCGCTGCACTGAAAAGGCTACCAACCACAATCGGCAGTGGCTCAACCGGGGATCAAACCTGGGTCGTGGTGGTCACTACTGCTCTGCAAAGTGATGCCTTAACCGAGAGAGCTAACCCAGTAACTGCGTTTGTGCTTGTGTGTGTGTGCGTTTGTGTGTGATTGGTGTATGTCATGTGGTAAGCTGATTCTCTTCAGCACTGAAAGGGTTTCCAGAATGCAAGATGTGGTGGAGGGGGCCAGAGAAAGAGGGGCCAGAGAAAGAATTGGCATGAGCTTAAAATAGGCTCTGCTGTGAGTAAGTGTGTGCGTCTGAGTGCACAGTCTCGGTATTAGTCACTTATGGGATCTTTTTTCTCGATGGGACTGACTTGAGGCAGTGGTGTGTCTCATCATGTGTCGTGTCTCATCGGAAGGTGGGGCATTTTATTTATGAGTACTACAAGTACAAATGGAGAATAAAGTTATCGGTGGATATTTTCTGTGGGATGCTGAGTGCAGCGATGTACTTTTAATCAAATTGTCACGTTGTCAACAAAATGAATGTAGCGACAGTGAATATTATGAGCTGGAACGTGATGCTCAAATCTGGATAAATTGGCATATTTTACACCAAATAATATGTCAATAATGAATTTTAAGGCTGTTACGTGCCCTAATAAACTTTGCAAGCAAGTTGTTATACTGATGCCATGACTTCTGCATTCTGCCAATGTCAGTTCACCACCACTTAAGTTGAATATCAGTGTGCATGGAGAGACTTTGCTCTTGATGCAGTGGACAAATTGAAGACATGCGTGCAAGAAGTACCGAAGTCACTGAATCATAACACTTTTGTAATGTTTGGGGGTCAAATTTTTTAAAACATGCTTCATATATATATATATATATATACTTTTAAGTGTAATATAGTGACTATGGTACTTCTTGCACACTGGTCTTCAATTAAGCCTGGATGATTTTTGTGAGCCACTGCAACTATGGCATACTTCAACAGATGCTTCTGTTTTATATTTGAGGTTATATTTTTGGCGCAATGAGCACCACAAGAATATGGGTGAGTAGAGATCTGTTGTCCCATATGAACTGAATCTAGAGGGCCTGCCAAATCTGGGTTAGACAAGCCCATAGAAAGATTATCTTATATTTTGCTACTCTCAAAAAAAAGAAAAAAGTTTGTGCGTACGACCATACTTTTACAAAATCCAGTTGAAAATACAGTTCACTTACAGACAAAATCCCCAGAACTAAGAGGAACTAAAAATAGTTTGTGTACTAATAGTATTTTGGCAGAGTTTATTTTCCTTGGCAAAGTCTGCCTACCCGTTGTTGTGGCAAGTCTAATACCAGAGATCTGCAATCTAGTACGTAATCTAGTAAATATGGGAATGTATAGTATGCATCATTTGACCTCCCAAGGAACAACAGTTCAGTGTTGTTGTTTTTTAATTAATTTATTATAATTTTTTTTTGTTGCATCACTTATGAGGTTCGTCTTGCTGAGTAAAAAGTGTGGTATAACACCGAGAGAGGTTAACCGCTTTATTTACTTTTTTCAAAGTAGGGGTTAAGTATCTCTCTCTCTCTCTCTCTCTTTCCACCAAAAATAACAGTTTAAAGGCCTTTTATATTTATCATGAAATAAATAGGACCCTATGCCTTTGAAAAAATTACTGAGACACATATGGACCTATTAAACGGCGAGTCAAGAATAGATCTATTCAACAAAGAGGCACGTGAAGACCTTGTCAACAGAGAAACACGTATGGCCCTATTCAAAAAAGACACATACAGCGCAAGATTCAACAGAGAGACACGTTTGGACCTACTGTTCAGACAGACACGTGTGGACCTGTTCAACAAAAATACACGTAGGGACTTATTCAACAGAGACAAATATGGACCTATTTATCAGAGACACAAGTATGGACATCTATAACAAGCAGACACAAATGGGCATATTCAATACAGAGACACATATAGACCTATTTAACTCTTTAAGGCCTAATTCAAAAATCCTTACGGAAATGACGATACTTACAACATGAAGTGTGTATTTGTCTCAGCGACAACGGGTTCAGATTAGAAGGACTCACTATGGGATACATAGGGACCTATTCAACAGAGACACATATAGACCAATTAACAGAGAGACACGTTTGGACCTATATGACAAAGAGACAAGTATGGATATACTCGACAGAGAGAGACTTTTCAATAGAGAGACACATATGGACCTATCAAGAGAGAGATATGTATGGACCACTTTATAACAGAGGTACACGAATGGATCTATTCGACAGAGAGACAGGTCTGGATCTCTTTAACACATAGACACACATGAGTATGGATGTATTAAACGGAGACATGTTTAGACCATTGACTGTATGTAAAGATGAACAACCTAATAGCTTCCCCAAAGTGAGTTCAGCCAGGCTATTCAAGAAGTTCAGGGGATGTGCTTGGGACTGAGTGGTGGGGGGGGGGGTATGGGTGGGACCTTAATACCGCTGCTCAAGCCCCTAATCACTACGGCTTGGACTCTGGCTCCAAATGTGCAAGATGGCAGCATCAGTATGAAGGATATTTAAGCTCTATTGTTGTACAGCATCGGGAAGTGGAGATGTGTCGGTTGCTTTTTAAAACAGGCAATGGCATAGTCCTATTTAACAGAGAGACACATATGGGCCTATTCAACCTGTTCAGGCAAACCGTAAAAAAAAAGAGTAAAACACTCACTTTTTTCAGCCATATTTTTTTGGATACAATTTCAAGGCACTGGCAGTTTGTATCTGGCGACAGCCAGACATAGTGCAATGTTATCTACTGGATATCTGATGGTATGTCACTTCATGACACATGCCATCTCTGCAACATGCTGTTAGCGATATTTTTCATTGCGCAGTGCCAAAAGCAAATAACCATCCCTGACACATCTCAATCAGCACCCGTTTAAATGTGCTTGCAGGGCAATCCATAAGTATGTAGACAGTGGCATTTTTCAGAAGACCTGCAGTTTCCTCATAGTTCACACTATAAATACCTAATTTTGGCTGACAGTCTCTATTCTGATCTCATGTTCATTATTTTCAAATCCAATGTGCTAGACCAAAGAGCAAAAAAAAAAAAAAAACCAAAAACTGAATCCCTGTCCAGATATTTTCATACTGTGAGCTGGATTGAGTGCTTTGGTTAGCGTTAGCCTTTGGCTGGTGAAAGTAAATTGCTACACAAGAAGTGTCCCAACAGATATAGTCTAAATTGGGTCAGAACAAAAATTATTCACTGGCAATAAATTAACAACAAGAGGCTCCTCAGAGTCCGTACTCGGGTCAGTCTAGGCCTGGGCCAATCGCGAAATCGCGCGCGCATGAGCAGGGCATTCGCGACCCAAAAAATAAATAAATAAGAAGAAGACCGGAGCCGAAACTTAGACTCGTGGCCTACTGGCCCGAGTAATAATGACTCAATTGTACTATCTTTCCCCTAAGAATCCTGCCCAACATTTGTAATAATAAAAGATGACAAAGGCATCAATTTCAATGTATTCTCTACTGTACTATTTTCGGTTTTTGAAAACTGACCTTGGAAAATGGTACTTATGGCAGCTGAAACAATTCATATGATCTAGAAAACTGCAGCAATAAGCACAGAAAAATAGATGACAAAAAAGCTTTTACAAAAGAAAAACAACGTAAAATCATTGTTGTGCTCAGAAAATCGGGAGACAGTCTGATGTTTTTGTTTTTCCCAAAGCCAGAATTAAATATTTGATTAATTGCCAATAAGTCTAAATTATATGTAAAAAAAAAGCCATAAAAAACAAGAAAAAACAAAGGGTCAAGATCAACGTTGCTTGGCAACCATTAAATTGAGTTTTATGTGAAGTGCTTTATGCTAATTAATGCCACTGGAATTCTAGTTGGATGGAAACCCGGGCACATTAAGCCAGAGCCATTCTGCTGTAAAAACTGCTGACAAATGGATAGTGCGTGTGGGCGGTGGGAGTCCCAGGTGGGCCAGTCAATTGTCAAGATGCTCAGCCGCCACACAGGTGCTAGTGGAGTGGGAGGAATTGTTAAATCAATTAAACTAGGGGAGAATTATACTTAAATAACCTACTTGGGAATTTGGCCAGTACTCCAGGGAGCCTTTTAGCTCTTTGGGGGAAAAAAAATCACCATTAAACATTTAATGACCACTGTTAGCCAGTATGTGGAATTTGCAGCTCCTGACAACACACTAGGCATATTTTTCAATCCTAGCAATGATGCCTATGTAGATACATCGCTCCCAAAAATAAAAGCTTGCCCTCCTGAAGGATTAGCCTGTGTAACCGATAAGGGATACATGGGTAGAACTGTCTGCCAATCGCAAATTAAAAGGAAAAAGAGAGAAATACAAATCTTCAGATGATTCATTTTTTTCCCCCCTCACATCAGTTCTTTGAGATGGAGAGACAAGCTGTGTGCCAGTTCATCATAACTATTGTAGCAAACTTTTAATCTTCTGTACTGCACCCTATTCTTTTCCTTGACACATCTAATTATTATTGCAAATTATCTTCCCAGAACTATTCCTAGTTTTATCAGAACTTGCTTTATCAAAGGGGACAAATAGAGCCCAATCTGGAGAATTAATTGTGTTTTCAAATTAAGAACATTATTGCGGACCGGATTGAGGGCAGAGAGGTGACGGAAGCCATCTCTCTTTTTTCAGAACAGGACATGAAAATACAATGAAAGAACAGGTTCTTTTTTTATTCTTCAATTATGATCAAAAAAGCAGATTGTCAAATTGTGCGCAGCTCAGTACCAATGATCCAAACCAGTCATCAAAATGCGCACTTGTAGGTGGCACGAATAATAAGTTACTGTGGAATAATAAGTACGAGGAACAGTCATTGAACAGGCGCATAATTACAGTGTCTTAGAATTTACTGAAAAGTGTCTTGATGTCCAACTCCTCTTCATTTTAGGAGGGCTGTATATTCAGTCCTAAGTCACATAGTAAATGGGGTGACCAATCTCACTAAGGATATAATATGAATATGCACTTTAAACATGTAAAAACTGGCCATTGGGATAATTTTCCAGGACAGCCAAAGCCAGTTTGCAAAAAAAGTCAGATACCTAAAAAAAACAACATTCAAAATGATCTGTCAGTGTAGAACCCCCCCCCCGCACACACACACACACTCTAAGTTGATTAGTTATTAAATCTGGCAGAACCTGGGCACAATCTCTTCCAAATGTCCCCCCACTTCAAGTGAACGGAGCCCTATCAGGTGCACTTCGTCGACAGAAAGTCATTTACTCACATACAATAAATGTGTTACATGGGTTGCATAAAAGACGTGCAATAGTCAATATAAGGATATTGCGGGAAAATAAAATTAAGAAAAATGAAAAAAAAAAACAAGCTTTCTTTTATGGTTGATGCCACAGAATGTAGGGAATCTTATCATGTTCCCTGTGCTCTGCCTTGTCAGAGCCAAATTTGGTCCCAGTCTGACTGTAAACAGGGTAAACTGGTGACAGAAATAAAAGAAACAGCACAAGAAGAATTGATATCTTACAACGAAATGCAGTGCAAGCATTCCATGTGTGCTACGCTCGCATGCACATGCAACTGTGGGCAACGTCCCCCAACGGTATGCAATGGCGAGATATAGGGTTTTTAAATAATGAAAAAAAAGGCTGTTTCTTTCTCCTTTTCAGCAGATTCCAGTGAACACATTAAGCAGCGGGGGGATGTGGATGGTGGCAATTGTGCTGGAGATAACAGGCCACAGCCTGGCTCCTCAGAGTTTGCGTGTCACACCCGTGGAGTCTAACGGCGCAGTGAGTATACCTGATTGAATCACTTAAACTGTAATTTTTCACTTTTGTTTTCCCTTTAGAAGATTCAAAGTCAGAAAAAGCTTGTTTTTGTTCAGATTGTAGGCCAATGTCACAGACTCATTCTATATAATACCATATCACCACTGCACAGAAAGTAAACCAGGTCGGAGCTGGTGAGCTTTCTGCGCAATTACAGCGGAGACTTTTTCTACGAAATTGTCTCTGCGTCTTGATGAATATGTGACACCTCCCCCTACAACGCCGCCACACCCATCTCGGCGCAGATCCGCCTACCAAATTGCCAAAGTGGCTGCACACGATGTTGCACCGCACGAAATTACCACTGCGCGGGCTGCGCTTGACAAAATGACCACTGTGTGGGCTGCGCCACGCTGCGCACGTGCAGTGCAACATCGTGCGCAGCCATTTTGGCAATTTGGTAGACGGACGTGCACCGAGATGGGTGTGGTGGCGTCGTAGGGGGAGGTGTCACATATCCATCAAGACGCAGTGACAATTTCATAGAAAATGTCTCCGCTGGAATTGCGCAGAAAGCTCACCAGCTCCAACCAGGTTTAATTTCTGTGCAGTGGTAATTTGGCTGACCGGCGCAGAGTGCGCACACGTCACCGAAATCTCACAGGCAGGTCTCCAGAATGTCAGGCACATTTCAATGCAATAAATAATTACAGGAAGCACTATTTAATGTAACTATCTGAATAAAGACATAAATTATAGTATCTATATCGATTGTCCTGATGTCAGATTAAAGGCGGTTGGCACACGTAATGGAAACTTGACCGGGCTTAATCAACGCAGCTGAATCTGTGATGCAAAGTAACGACTTCACATCTTTCTCAGCCAATATATACCTGTTTATGCTTGCGCTCTATGCTCAGTAAAGCCGCTTGCACACCGTCACTCAAAGTCAAAGCAAAGACGTGTTAGTCAGACAGGGTTTTAATATAGCTCCGTGTCCTAAAGTCATTAAAGTTCACATTATTCCGAGTATTGCAGGAATTATTAGACGTGCAAACTTGGTCATGTTTGTGTTCCACCTTCACAAAATGCAAATTGATAGCTATCGACTTTTCTTGATCTTTTTAGCCTATTTGTCGGTTTTCTTCTGTTGAAGATAGACAGCAGTCTTTATTTGGTCTTTCTTTGGAAAATTAGTCAGATGGATTGAACAGATTCACGCTTCATTTCCACAGCAGAGATAAAATAGTGCGTGAACAAATCAATTCCATGACCATTGACAGTGTAAATAAATTATTGCATGCACGATCAAGACTGTCCGACGCAAAATGAAAAATACTCCATGTCCAGCAGCCAGCAAAAAGTAAAAGTATTGATATGAGAATTGATTTATAACGAAATAAAGAATAAAAATATATCACCAACAAACGGGACATCCAACAAAGATGACTCGCCAATAAATAAATCGCAGTGTTCATTGGATGTTCTGTTAAAATGTTTCTCTATTCTTTATTTCGTAATCAATCTGTTCTAATCGTCCTCTTTTTTTTTTTTGGCTGTCAGACACAGAGGCATTGTACATTGTCCTGCGCCAATGTCGACTCACTTTATTGGGCAGAGCTTAAACAGAAACATTGATTGAAATTCTAGGTACTCATCTTGAAGAACTGAGCCCTCTTATCACTCTTTTTAAAACATTCACATTTAATATCTAAAAGAGTCAGTAAATTTGAAGAAATTAAAAACAATAATCGACTATCGGACACGGAGATATTAAAACCCTGTCAGACTTTCGGACACGAGACACTGCGTTCAACGCAATCTGTCTTGTGCGATTGCTATGATGTCGTCCTGAGTTAAGATCACATATTGAAAATAAATGTGTAACGTATCTTGCATTGTTGTCCATGCATGTTAATCCCAAATTTTTAAGCATCAACAGGGTGTTATAATAGGAACACGCTATCCATCGTTGCTCTTCTCAATGAGCAACCGTGGTATTTCATTCCAACTTCATAAGTTTGAATGATCTGAAGTAGTTTCATTTTGAAATTCCATTCAAGTTCGCTAATGGTAATAATTTGTGAATGCCCTAGCTAGCCAGCTAACTCATATTCGTAATGCTTAATATAGACATAAGCGGTGCAAAAAACATGCCTGAAGCAGCAAAGTAAAATGCGACATTAACGCATCATGCAGATATAGGACAGAGGCTTCTATATACCAACACATTAAAGGTGAGGAGAGGAGCTCATTTGATTGGTGGAGATTTGACTCGGCTATGTTATACCAAAACATGCCTTCTTTGCCACTTGCGCTGGAAGGAGGGACAGAGGCGGGACAGAGGAGTACTATTGCAACATACACCTGGACACACCAGCGCCATGCCTGTGCCTGGTCTATGAATTTAGAGCCCATTGTGTGAACCTTGCAACTGCAGCCCATTTTTATACTTGTAACCTTCTGATTACAAGTTCACTAAAAACTTTACTGCTTCACCTCCTCCTGTGTTGACATTCAAATTCAACTTAGTGAAATCATATAAATGATTCATATAGTTTGAAAGCGGAGGTATTTGTGAATATCAATACTTTCCCCAAAGTCTTGCTTCTGGCTTTTGCTAGACACCGTTTGCACAAACGCATGTGCGGCTCGATGTGACGATATATTGAGAATTGTAAATAAAAACCTCTGGTGGGCCAAGAAGTTGGATGATGAATCAAATCCGGCATGAAATACATCACTTTAGCAGAGTACAGCTTGTGCCACAGCCACACCAGTGATCACTCTCCCTAGCCCTCAATTTCCTCTGACAGCTCAGAGTCATTCATCCATCTCCGCATTGCTGGAAGGGTCTTTCTCACAGGTACCTGGAATGGGAAACCGGCAAAAAAATGTCTGCCTCATGGGATTCAATCATTTCAGCCCACAGATAGTGAAATACTGGTTTATAGAAGTAGTACAAAAAGTTGTACACAGAATTACAGTAAGAAAGAAGAGGAGGTGAGATTAGCCCAGCTGTGGTCATACCAGATGAACAAAGAGAAGTTGAGATAGATGTTCTGAAGATTAATAGGATGCCAGACACTGCAGGAGACCAATCAACCCCTCCGCAAGCATTGTAATGGGGACATACTAAAGGTCAGAGCAAGGACTGCCGCACCAAGAACACAGAGAATGTATGTCAAACATAATCCATGGCCACTGGAATACTTGTTTTTCTTTTTTTTTTATTTTAATTTTTTCTTTAAATTTGCCATTTCTAATCTGACCCAAGTTCAGGATGTCCAGTCAGCAAACTATGCAGAAGCTTATATACAACCAAAGGAAATTAACTATGCTAATCCAAACTGACTGCATCCCACCCACTTCCCTGAGCAGCCGCTGGCCACAGTTGGCATAGGCATGACAGGGGATTTGATTTTCTGGTGCAGTTTTCACTCCGCACTATAAACAGCCCTTTCCTAAGTGAGCTAACCCAGCAATCCCCCCCCCCAATATACAAAATACAATATTGACTGGTCACACTATGCAATCTACAGCCGAGGGCACAGGCAATGAGCTATGAAAAATTTTTATTATTACTGTTATTATTCACATATTTGCAACATTGTCTGTACATTTATGAGTTCAAAGTCACATCATGCAAGTTATGCAGTCTGTGCACGCATCAACCCTTTACAGTACACATGGGAATGATTATGTTTTAGCTACTGTGCACATATTGACAGCTTAGTAGACAAAAGTGTTAAGTGCATTCTTTTTGCTGTATCTCTTATGTTGGATGCAAATCATATTTTTCACATTTGTCTCCAAGTTTTGCATTGCTATTTCTGAAAACTTAAAAAAAATGCACTTATCCTTTTTCTGCTCCAAGCAGTTGATATATGAGAGATTTCTGGTTCCCTCTGCCATTTGATGTTCTCAGCCCAGGCAAGCTAGTTTGCTAATTTAATTCAGTCCAATTTGATCGCAATGATTTGAAAAGGAACCAGTGTGGAGTATTAATTGTTTTTGTTCATTACTCGCCGATTGCACACTGTTTTCAAATAGGTTCACTGCGCCATGCCAGAGTCCTTGGCCTCCTCGTGTATTTTAATTGATCACCTCATCAAAGGGACTGCACAGCTCTCCGTCTGCAACATTAATTCTGCTTACAGCAAGCAGTCGACTGTGCAGAGATACAGCTGGCTGTTTTACCAAGCTACCCGGCCATTCCCATTCTTCTCCTTTCTCTGTAGGTCATTAAATAAAGAAGTTGGAAGGTGAATGGGTAACAGAGGTGCTTGTGTCTGCCTTCATTTTCAGTCAAAAAGGTTAATGCGGGTGAACATTTTAAAAGGATATGAAAAGATGCATAGTACAGTGGATTCAAAATCCATGCCTTTACATAAGAGCAGGCTAGAATGTGTAAGGTGTGTGTGAGTGTGTGTGTGCGCATCTCGGTGTGAGTAGGGAGTGAGTATGAATGATCCGATACGTGGGTGTGATAGAAAGAAAGATATGCTTTCAGCAGTAGAATAGTCTCTCTTACAGTGCTTTCTCCAAGACCTGCATCAAGGTTAGATTATTGCTTTCAGTGTAAAAATATGTCAGCTAAGATGTCAGCAAAGAATCCTTTACACATGCTCACACCAATTTGCTTATGGAGGGGCTGACTAAGGTCACAGCTATATGGTATGAATGCATGAAGGAATCTTATTGGCGATATGATTTAGGAGACAGATGTAACGCATGACTGCGGAGCAAGTGATTGATTGTGCACAAGCATCGGTATTAATATATTTCAATAACTACTCCCCCACAACATTCACGCACAAACACAAACACAGCCATGCAGACAAGCACGGCTTGTACCCACCAACACTACAAGAGAGGACAGATAGGAATAAGGTTTGTATCTAATATGTCTTTGTCTCAGTTTCAGATATAAGATAAAAAAATGTATAAAAAAATGTCCTGTAGTTTAGTTGGACGGTTGATTTAATATCCCGGGAATTCTGAACATGTGTTCCTCAAGGACGTGGATTGCAGGTGTCGGAGAATTGAGTTTTTTCCAAAACAGAGAAAGAATAGTTTGTCCTCTCAAGTTTTATTACACTTTGCAGTCAAAGTCATGCAGAAGAAATGGATGTAATTACATCACACTCATGATCGCATGAATGAAGGCTGTGCGAAAGCTGCTGATAAAACAAGAAGCAGAACACTGGACCTGCTGTGATGGAAGTTAGGACAGGATTTTTTATACACCTAACATTTCAGACAATTGGAGCATTTTACACTGCACCAAAATGTTATATTTATTTATTTGTTCATTCATTCATTTTTGTCCCACTCTGATTAATTCCCGGGCGACATGTCGGGGATACAATGCATCAGGAATCGTCCCGCTGCGTCCACTCCGTGTCCGTACAAATTTGCTTGCTCTACTGGCTGCAAATGTCAAGCAATATGTCTGATATCTGGCCTGGGCCTTGGGTGTGGTAAGCTAACGAGGCCTATCGATTTTGGGAGCGATTGCTTGAAGGGGTCTGGGGATACATGTTGATCAGCGGGCTACTGGTTTTCTAGTCGTTTCTTTGTAATTTAGCACAACACCAAAATATTTGATTAGTAATCAAAGACTGAACAACATTTAAAGAGGACATTCTCCTCTTTTATTAATGGGTAATTTTTATCCACTTTTGTAGAAATGCTTGCGCTTTTTAATGCACAGTCCCAATTTTTTCACTGGACCACCAATAAGTCTCCCTGATTAATCTGATTTACGGAGTTGTCCCCTCACTAAAGATGTAAGAAAGCCTTGATGCTGGGCTTTTGATTGCCTTTGGAGTCTCTTTTGGCCCCTTGTCAAAGGGAGGACCAGAACTGAAACAGCCAAGGTAGCCATTATCAGGCTGAGAATAATTTATTTTGACCTACATTTGCACCTCTAAGAAAAGAAAAGAGAGAAAAAAACTAGGCACATTAGGCAACATATGACTCAGACTTAAAATGAATAGCTACTTCCTGTATTTTAATCAGAATGATCATGGCTCAAGATTTCATCCTTGTTGCATGGGAATTATATCATTCAACACGAGTACAACCCCATTCCAAAAAAAGATGGGATGGCATAGAAATTGCTGGTAGAAGAGAAAGAGTGATTTGTAAATAATCTTTTACGAATGTTAAATTGAAGACAGTTAAAGACAAAATACTTCATGTTTTACCTTATCAACTTAATTACATTTTTGGAAATTCATGCTCATTCTGAATTTTGTTCCTGCAAGACAAAAAATTTGGCACAAGGGCAATGTAAGACAGGTGTTGAAAATGTGACACTACCTTACTTAGATGTAAAATTAACATCCTCAAAAAATCCATTTGTTTCCAACCAAGAAGTGGTGGAGGTTTGCCATGGAGGTATTTTTTGCAAAAAAAAAAAAAACTGATACAAATTGTAGAAGCAACCTTAAACTGCCTTCAATGGTACATTATATTGTTGAAAGATTCAGGAAATCTGAAAAAAACAATAAAATAAAAATCTGCGTAATGGCTGAGATTGTTGAAAATCAATGCTAATGGTCTCTTATCTTCAATCCTTCAGTTGTCACAGTGTGGAAAACCAACATGATTTGTGGTGGGTGTAACCACATGGGCTGGATTTAATTCAGAAAACCTTAGTCAGTAAACTGCGTTCATCATTGTTTCTACAAATGCAAGTGTGTGCACCAGGGAATACATGTTAAAAACATCCAGAAATGCCCATCATAGATGGACTGATGCACACTAGAAACACTGGTCATTTTCACAAATTAGCTATTGGGAATAATGGATGTTGTGTCTACCAAGCCAAAGAAGACCTCCCAGTAGTTACAAACATAAGGTTGAAAGCCAGCCTCTGTCATTGTATGGGGTTGTATTAATGCCCACGGCATGAGTAACCTGAACATCTGTGTTGGTACCATTGATGCTGAAGGAGATTCTATATGCATTTTTGAGCAACATATGCCGTCTCCTCATGATATCTTTTTTGGGACACCCATGCTTATTTTAACTAGACAACAGCAAGCCAGACTCTGCATGAGTTACAAGAGTGTGGCATCCTAGACGGCCTGCCTGCAATCCACACCTGTTTCCAACAACCGATATGAAATGACTTTAAAGTGCAAAATGTACAATGAAGTGCCCAGACGCTTGAACAGCTGAAGATGGATTTCACGCTGGAATGAGGGAAAAGGACTTTTTGCTTTGTGCAGTCTTCTCTACTTTGATCCCAAGTATGTCTTGCACTCATGACAGTGACAGATAAATGTATGTCCCTGGGGGTTTTGTCATTCCGTGACAATTAAAAACACTGAGACACTGTATCAGCCCCTTCTAAAGTAGTATTGTAAAGGATCTCGGCTGCTTCATGCGTTATCTGGCAAATGCTACATTCTACATGCAAGATGCTTGCCCTGCCAAAATGGGAGGAAAAGAAAGTTGGAAGCAGAAAAACCTTTTCCTTTAAAGGCTGCAGATACAGCAAGAGGACAAACGCAAGTCAACATGGGTGGAGCTTTTGAATGATGGAGGCGACGAAGGGAGTTCAAAAGCCATTCTTCGGTTGGACAGGTAAGTTTCAGTTTTGTTTTTAAGTGGAGGATTAGTTGTTTTTAGGAATTGTTTCGCTAACATAACTATGTCACGTTAGTCATATTATCCCAATTCTAACATTAGCTTCCCTGTCTATCCAGGCTAGTAAGGTACATTAGCTATTTTTTGTTTGCGTATGCCTTTCTAACAAAATGTTAACGTGTAACTTTATATGGTTTCCAGTGTCAGAGCATGTATTGTTTACATATTAGCTTTTCACAAATGTGCTGATACGGGGCCTGTTTTTATTATTATTTTGTTGTTAGCTATGAGAAGGATGGGCTCATGAATTAGAGGTCCTATTTATCCTGTAAATGTTGGCACTGTACTATTCGGAAAATGGGAAAATAGCATTAGCTTCTAGTTTGCAGTCTATTCAAGTCAATGGGATGAATAATTTGCTAGCTACCATGCCAATGTGTTTCGCTATTGAATTAATAGAGCTTCAATGATATCCGTTACACCTTTGTCAATATGCAGAATCTGAAATATCGTGATGCAAGAAAGCTGTAATACATGTGCGTGATGCCAAACCAGTATCTAATGGGTTGTATCACCAATTATTTTTGGGATAAATAAAGTGTAATCCGACAACGCAAAATTCTCGTTAGACAGTGTGTCAAATGTAATGCAAATAAATTGTTGTATTGCTGATCCTAGTTGACATTTCTAGCTTTTTCGCTGATTTCGGTTACTGATAACAGTAGACGTGTTGTGTTTTCCTACTGATGAATGAGACATGATGCAGTTTTGCTGTCCTCTCTCTGTCAGTGAAGCAGGTGCAGCTGTGCGCCTGTATGACTTTGTATGGGGTGCAGATTTGGGAGGAGCCCAGAGGGTAGGGGGTGGGCTTTGGCAGAGCTTGGAGGAGGTGCTACTTTCAAACTCCGCTAGCTTTAGATTCTTACCTACCCTGCCTTTAAAAATGTGCAAAATTCCATTAAAAGTAGTCACCCAGTCTATCTGTTAAAAAGGAAGGATTTCCTACACCTCTTTTTTGGGTCAGGTGAAATCACCTGACGAAGGTCTGTTGACTGAAACGTTGTGAATAAATAATTGCACGCGGAAGGGACAGTGTGCAGGAGTTTTTTTCTACTTACCCGATCTATATGTCCCTATCGAAGTGTATCCTACATTGCCTCTGGCTAAACTATCAATGGTTTCTAAATACACAGTCAATTTAGTGGCTGTCTAGTTATCCTTGGAATTCAGTTAAAATCTAAACAGACATCTGAAGCACAACCCAACTAGCTTTTCCGAGATTTTTCTTGAAAGTAAATCAAACCCTTCGTTTCTTTGTATCTTCCAAAAAGCGTAACATGCCCCCTTTAACCCATTCCTGCAGATGTAGACGCTTGCGTCTATAGAACAGCAAATTTAAGCACGCTGTTACTGTACTTGATCACTAGATAACACTCCTGGATCAGTTATTGAATATTCACAAGCAAGCAGACCTCGAACGCGGTTTTGAATATGGGGAAGTTCACTCCTCTCCCTGTTTTTCAAGAGTTACATGAATTAAACTCCTCAGCTAAGCCTGGTGTGCCAACTGGTCAGTATCCTTGCCCATAGTATCGATCCAGCAGTTTAAAAAAATGATATTTTGTGACAGAAAAAATCTATGTCCTGTGTAGCGACCACTTTAGCTACAGTGAGCCACCGGTGTTCCACTTACTGGTTCAGAAAAATCTGTTTTCTGATGCAAAAAATTCGACATGGTATTGATTCTCTCACATTCTACTGTCAATTACAATCATTACATGCAAAAAATTTGTAGTTCCTTACCGTGGATTTTCGTGTAGATTCCTTCATTGACAAATTCAGCGCTTCCGTATATCCACCCAAGTACTGGTGTTTATAGCCAATCACTCAATCATACACTCAGGATCTTCTGCGTAACTGCAGAGTTACACTTAATTCCCTTGTGAAGCTCCCCTGGTAAAAATGTATTGATTGGCTCGTTTCTTAGCCAATTCCCAATTTTTTAAACGTTCTTTAGTAAGTGAAACATATTGATTCAACAAACACAGAGCATACAAGCCTATGCGTATCAGCAGGCTTGGTTGTATCCTGTTTACGTGGCGCGCATTCCGCGGCTGACATGGACGCGATGTGTGGAGAAGGAGACTCGCAAAACTGGCCTTGAAGTGTTCAGTTATATTTAGAGGATTTAAATAAGATAAGGACATGGTCAATCGGGATTATTTTGAATGAAACAGGACCGGAGGGTTCCTTCTACTGGATACATCGGTCTCTGGAGGAGAGATTTGTGAAAAAGGTCAGGCTGCTTCTTTTGCTTTTGTTTCGGAATGTATACCGTACTTAACAAAGTCGAATGCTGACGGTTTTTTTCCTTTTTAAAACGTGAACTGCCCATGCATTTAGATGGACCCCTAGTATGGTCATTGCACCGTTCTCTTGAATCTAGGAAGGAATATACAGTATATTGAGTGATCTTCCCTGAAAGTGGAATGTCTGTTCTGTTAAAATAAGGTATATTTCAGAATTCAGATTTTACTGAGTTAGTGAGTTGTGCTTGTTCTGACCGTTTAATAAGCAGCTTATTTAATCCGTGTTTGTGCTGACTTGGGGGACTTTGAAGAAAAATGGCCAAAACTCTAAACTTTATGATGGAGAAAAGGCATGTTTTGTGTTTGGAGAGGTTTCTGGTGACCACTGATGTTCAACTGCACTGATATCGATAAATTCATGCTAAACTCAACCGGAAAATCATTGGATTATATTAAATTTCATGCCTCAAAGCTTTACTTGTGTTAAATACATGATCATTTTATGATTTGACAGTGAAACATGTTGAGGGATCTCAGACTTTGGGGAGACACTTGGATAGCTGTATCATTTGGCTAATAGCGTGTAGGTAATCTAGAATGTGATGTTGAAGATGAATTCTCCTTGAGGTCAAGGAGTTTATGATCCCAGAAATGTATAGATTTAAGCCCCAGCAGTTTTTCCATTCTCAGTATTATTATTATTTTTTTTGCTGATTCAATGGTGAATTCTTATGAAGATATTTTATGTTTGCTGCCCATTTTCTCAACCAAAATCATGAAAATAAACTGAAAAACATTGTAATTCAAAATGCTGTAAGTGTCTTTTCTGAGTTTAGGCACATTTGTCCTCTTTATGAAGCTTAAATCTTGAATTATAAAGCATTAAATTGGGTAACCCATAAATAGCCAAATTTGGCTTCTGCGCAAAGGGGTTAAAATAAATTGCAATAAATGTCAGTCCTGCATTGTATTGACCCAGGTTAGTTGTATAAAGTAGTCAGAGAAAAAGTGGGCAGCAGATGTATATGTTTTTGCCTGCTGAAGCAAGGATTTTGCCATTAAAAAATCAGCCGTGGGCGGAGACATTCAGATGAGTGGTGGAATAATTCTCTTGAGCCGGCATGTGATGTAGGAAAGGGAGCCAAATCTGAAGGACATGCCAAATGCCATGTTTTATGGAAAAGGCAGCCCACAAAAACCTGACCAGGTTGTTTTATTTCACAGTTTGAGGTTTGGAAGGCACTCCAGAAACAGAAATGAATGTGCACAAAGCACTGAAAAAGTGAGTTTTTCATAATATGTCCCCTTTAAAATTTAAGAGGTCATGGAAAGTAATATGATATTAATGTCAAAAACCCTCCATCACATGGCAGGGAAATAACAGAGGATAAATAATAAGGTATGTGCAAGGTGTGTGTGTGTGTGTGTGTGTGTGCGTGGGCGCATGTGTGTGTGCGCGTGTGTGTCTGTCTGTCTGTCTGTGTGTTTTGGGGGGGTGGGTTGTGTGGGAGCCATTATAATGTCAAATATGGCAGTTCTCTCAAGTCTGTTTTAAATGCTTCGAACTCAACTTCACTGCCAGTTCAAACAATGCTAGAGAGGGTAAAACAAACTGCTGCGGAAAGAAATTTTGGTCTAAGTCCTCTGGAAACTAATAAAAGAATGGGCCAAAGGCGAGGAAAAAAAGCACCTCAGAATTAAGTTTAAAAATCCCCTCTTTGTCATGCAAAGCATTATTTGTAATTTTACAAGTACTGAGGGTCATGATAGGAGGGCTGTGAACAGGCATTGGGATAGTTTTTTTTCCATTTAAATTCCCTCACAAAATGTTTTCCAATTACCCTTATCAAGTGAGCATGCACTTGATAAGGTTATCGCTAATATTGAGGTAAATTAATTTCTGTTAGTCTTAGATTATTTTTGGTGAATGGTTTACTTCTGCTCTTCTCGGAATGTTTGAATTGTGTACAGCTTGTAATGTCATTATCTGAGTATAACCTCTTCCCCAGAAAAGCCCAAACTGTACTTCTCCTCTGAAGTTTTTGAAAGCTGAATATTTCTGTGCATTTGTGGCCTGGAAGTATGCTGTAGCCACCCCGCTGACTGGGATTTTATGCTTTACAGATGAAGTAATAACCAACGATGGTTATTGCCAGTTATTGCCATTTGGATTTTCCTGATTCAGTCAATTTAGGTGCACGGTAGGGGCGTGGACTGATGCCTATACCGGTATCCACTGGGTGGGAGATTGTACTGCGACCAGGACTATTTGAGTGTCAATTGCAGGGCACACATTCACTCTTCCACACCGCTGGGCAATTATTAAATCCCCATTTATCTGAAAATGGATGTCTCCTAACTATGGAAGAAAACCAACATGAACAAATCAGCAATATGCACACTGAATATAAAGGGTCTGTCATAACTCTCCTGTTTCCTCAATAGTCTCCTCCCCCTTCCCAGTAACTTGTTCATATTCTAGAGGTATTTTCTCCTTAAGCAGTTTGGCATCTTGCATGCCTCCCCTTTCCAGGTGTTATCCATTTGTATGTCCAGTTCCCTTGTATTCCTGTGGTGTCTACAAACTTCATTTCTATGTTGCAGAGTTGCTGGATTGTCATGCTGTATGCCCTTGAGCTACCAGTCTGTTTATGTCTTTGAGTTTAGAACTGTCCTACCGTCTTCGGAAATTATCATAACCTCTAGGATACTGAAATACACGAACACACTTTGGAAGTTTATTGTTGGGAGCAAACTCAGCTCTGAACAGATCCAAAACCTTCATTGGTCTTCAGGATTGGGACTGCTTTGCTGTTGAACTTCTTGGACCTTCTTCAGTGAGGGTTACCACCACCGCGCTTCTGCCCCAGGACACCACTGGCCGGGCGTAGACACGCCCATTACCCACAACATGGATACCGCCTAAGCCGGCCTATGCTAACCCTGTTTTCAGCTGTGGCGCATCCCCTGTTGTTTCCATATTCCTATCAATAAACACCCTCATTGCACTGTGCCCTGAATCTGCATCTGGTTCCTTATCTGCATCATAACATGACCATGCAAACAGTCAGTCCCATAACCCTCTTGCTGAGAGTTGAGAGTCCTTTTTTTCGGTGACAATTCAGCAGATTTTTTGTCCCTCCAAAGTATCTCCATGCCCCAAACAAACAAATTGGGATAAGCGATAGCTTTAGATGAGACTGAATGTGATCTCTGAGAAATTGTGAAGTCTAGGGTGTCTAGGTATTTCCAAACGGTGCATACTGCTCTACCCAAGCCTGGAAAATAAGAAATATTATCTTAAGTAAAATTTTATTCCTTGTCTCATTAGCAGTCAGAATTTGCATGAAATCAGAAAAAAATTACCATAAAGTACTTGGAGGTTGACAGCAATGAATTTGAGTTCAAATCTATGCATGCATAACCCTTAACAGATGGAAGCCAACAAGCAGCAGATGTGGAACCAATGAAGCAGAGAAACAGTTGCAGACGTAAAGAATAAATAAAACTCCCTTTTTGGCAGGATGCGTCCCAAAACAACATTCTCTTGCCCTTTGGAAACCTCAGGTGGTGGAAAATCTCCAACAGAGCATTGCATAGACAAGGGCAGTTGTCCTTGATTGTACGCATGATTGACCAACCTTGTTCACAAACAGGTACAGGATGGTGATTGTGTCCCTTCTTGAATGTTTCCTAAGAGCTGACTTTCCACCAGAAAAGAGGGTGCCCCTTTGATTATTTTCAGAGAAAGATGATTTTGCCTCATCCACTTCAAGACAGTGGTTCTCAGAGAAACTATTTGATTGTGTCTCAAACTATTTTCTGTGCTCAGAATATTATGATTTCTCTTGAGTCAAGGAGTTGGCTTTAAAAAGCACAATTTATTTGTCAGGGTCCATGATACAAAATAAGCTTTGTTTAGGTATTTTATGTCTTCGTTTTTGCGTTTGGGCTTGTTTGAAAGAACCGTATTGACTGAATAAATAAATAAACAAATAATAATCATTGATTAATATCAAGTGAGATTTTCTTAAATCTGAAAATGCCAAGACTGCTGACACACTCAGTGTCAGCCAAACATGTCCACTAAGCAACCGAGCCGAGGAAGGGTAACTTCCACTCGATTCTTGATATATATATATATATTTTTTGCCGTGTGTATCAAGAACAATTGACTACTTACTCCTCATCATTTCTAAACATAAATTTTTCTGAAAAAGTAAAAAAAAGAAAAAAGGACATAAATAACAGTAAAAAAGTTATCAGTTCACCGGTGAAGGAAAAAAAGTTGCAGTTTCGTAAAACTAAAAGCGTAATGCATGATAACAACGAGTAATGTAAAAAAAGGAAAACAAAAGTTCTGTCTCTTCGTAAAGTTATGATAATTATTTTGTGAGATGAGAATTTTGAACTATCCCCTTTTTTAATTTACTTATTTATTTATATTTGCATTAAAAATTCTTGAGTACGATATGTTATCCCATACTTCCCCTTCTTACTAAAGACAAGGTGTGGAATATGATGCATGGGAGCATAAGTGAAGGCGCAAGCAACATTTTACATGCCCCATTTCTGCATACGGAAAGTCACCCATCATACAGACATTTTCCCATCCAGTCTCGCCCACTGCCAGAAATACTAATGACACTCAAGAACGAAGCTCAGAGCACTAGGCCCCATCAGGAGGTTAAACTTGTCATGGGAAAAAAAAAAAAAAGAACTAATATTTGTCATCTGAGATATGTGCAGTTCACAGGCAGGTGGATAAAAATCAAGAAAAAAGTTGCATGGCATTCTATTCTAAAGCATTTCATAATATATGAAAAAGTTACTTGAAATCCAGCTTAATTTTTAAGACTCCATATGCTTCTCCGCTACGACTCCTCCCTGCTCCGTTCCGTTTCTCCCGTAAACCTGGAGATTTAGTTGCCGTCACCCTAGATCACCTCTCGGATGGGTATGAGAGTGGGACGGTACATCAAAGAGGCTCTGCACTGCGCTCGGTTACGCTGGCTTGCTTTGACAGACACTGTCAGTTCTGTTCTATCCCATTTCTCTCTATTATCCATATCTGACACAAATGGACTCTCAAAAAAAAAGAACAAAAAAAAAAAACTGGTTTGTCTCACTTCTTCACTTTTGATATAATTCATTGTCAGATCTGATTTGATTTAAGTTTGGGAGTCAAACTTTGGACCTGAAGAAAAAGCTCTGCTCTCATTTTATCACACAAATAATTTGTTGTAAGACTTACTGAAAAATACGGAGTTATTTCACTGAGATGCCCTCTGAGGTATAAAAGCAACCTGCAGTAACCTCATCTTGTAATGCATGGCTACTCCAAACTCGGCCTCTCACTTTAATTGACCAGCAACCAAAAATGGACTTGCTCAGTAGTGAGGACTAATAGGTAGAATGACCGGCCAATTTGTTTTCACTGTAATTTCATTACATTGCATTATATTGTTTGTTGCATCACAGCCTTATTAGGCAATTTCCCTATCCACATTGATGATGGCATAAAACATCAAGGTTTTTTTTTTGTCTGAATTCATGGACCTCAAACAACGGCGCAGTTTTGTAAATTTGTCGGCTGCGCTTATTAGTCATTTTTCGCCAACTTTCTTTAACACTGAAACGTTTTGAGCAAGTCACATTTCATTTCACCGCTGAAAAAAAGAAATGATCAAGCTGTGGATGAAATTTAGATTTTGGATTATTTCTTAATCATTTGGATTATTGCTATCAAGTGTATAAATATAGCCTATCAGTGGTCTTCATGTCCTTTCTTAATTCATTATTTTTAAATCATTATGGCCAGTATTGGTCATGATTATTCCGCAAATAAATAGTTTCTGAATCAGGAGAACTTGAAAGGGAACAGCGTGAGAGCAATCATGCGCTGAAAGGTGAGGTTACTTGAAGAGCTTCTGTATGTCTGTCAGCATGCCACTGGGTAATATTATCCCTGTCATTGCTGCGTCCCGAAAGAAGTTGGCGAGCAAACAAGAAAGACTTTAATCTGTGCTTATGTCGATCAGACGCAGTGAAATGATTTTGGAAGAATGTGTGCGAAAGTTGCAAATGAAGGAGAGATAGGGCATTTGGGGTAAAATTAAACTGCGGTACTAAGGTCAAATTCCCAATTTTAGTTGGACAAGCATTCAGGGATGATATGCAAGGCAACAGCTATCATAAATCCAGGCTATTGCCTTATCATTCTCTAATACACGTCTTAGTGTGGATGTTTTCAATCTCTGTACTCAAATCTGGAGTAATAAGGAAGCATACTTTGCAGAACTCTGCTTTTGATGCCTGACTGAACTTTAATCATGCATCAAATCAAACATACAAATTTTGTCTGAAACTTCGCAAAGACTCAAGAATTTCCGAAGATCAATTTATGTCTGGAATTAATGGCTTGGGTGGTATGTTATTTGAAATTGATGCCGTCAAGTTGATTCTATATTCACACACATTCCAAATTGTACCCACAAGGAAGATCTGGCCCAGAAATAAATGCTTTTCATGTAATGAATCCACAAATTCGCTAATCCACTGACTGTGAATTTCTCATCTTTCAGTTGATCAGCCATGACAGACATGTCACGAGTAGTTCATTTTCAGGTTCAAAAGGATATTTTGAGAGTGAGTGGTTTTAATTTGCGGTGCAGTGAGGAGCATGTAAAGTGTACGGTAGGCTGCTGTAACAAATAAATAGAACATCCTGAAAAAGTATAATTTAACTTTATTTCTCCAAAAAAAAAAATGTCCACTGAGATTTTTTTCTACTTCAACATTTAAAAAAAAGCCAAACTATTTCAGAAATCAGCAAAATCTTTTGCTGTCCTCAGAACAGTGCAGTGAAAACGCATTTTTACTCCTCACAAGTTCTTCTATTTTTGTCACGTACATTTTTCAGAACAGTAATTTCAGACCAAGATAACAAGAGTAAACGCGCAATGCTGTTTTAAAATGATGGTTTTATTTATTGAGGAAGAAAGTTATCTGAGCCTAAATGAAAAAAATAATTGCCCCCTTAGTTACAAAATCAATCAATGAAACAAAATTAATTGATAATAGGGTTCAATTTTGCTGGACACGCCCATTCTAGACAAACCCAGACATCATTACTACTAACTCTGCTCAATCTAAACATCACTTGAAGAGAACCTCTCTGGCAATGTGAAATTGGCAAAAAAGTCGCACATAGAGAAATTCGAGACCAGCTGAGAAACATGAAAATCATCAGTCTGATCACTTGGAACAGTTGCGAACCATCTAAGAGAGGCCATTATGAATGACTCATTCAGCAGGTGCCAAAAGAATCCAGACTATGATCTAAGTACTGCTGACCTCACCTAGATCAGTTAAAAGAGGATTATCACGCTTACTTGTTTCAACCTGTATTAACAGCTCTGAAGTTCAACAGCACTCGCTTCAAGTATTTCCGGGGACGGCGCTACACTGGGGCTAGGGGGTGCTATAGCCCCGTCACAAATGTACATAGCCCCAGTTTAGCCTCCTCAAGCATTTTTAAAATGAATTAATTAGTTAATTTATTTATTTGGATAAAGGAATATGTGAAAGGTACTTACTCGCCATTCTGTCCCAATCCGATTGCTGGCTGCGTGCTCGTGTCGCGTGGTTTGTGTGTGCGTCTGGGTAGGGGGGAGAGGGCAATTTGTCTGCGCTTGGACGGCATGTCAGGCTGCGAAATCTTTTTCTGGAAGTCCATTGGCTGTGGTACCATTGTACGTGCCATCAGCCAATCACAGCTTGATGAGAATGGCAATGCATTTGCCTGCGGCAAATTTTTAAATACTCGTCTGGCAATAACGATGTACGTGAAATTATGAGTAAACTAGCTGGTCTGCTGCAGAAGTCCAATAGTCTACTTATTAACCCTTGGCTTCGATGACTAATACTGCAGATCAGAGAGCAAATGCGATATCAGACTGTGTTTCCATTACCTTGTTTTCTACATTTTGTATTCTCAGATTTGCTAGATAAAGTTTTGTTTTTGAGTCATGACAATAATCGCAAAAAACAATCTTTTTGAAGCACTCCCCTTTGTTTTTCAGCCTCCAGGCTGCGTGGTTTTAAGGGGGAGAACAGGCTCTTCTTTAGTGGTCTTATAATGTCCCAGTCATGTTAATTTGTTAACCGCCCTAAATTTTTTTTAGCATTCATTGATTTCAGATGTAGAATGCTAGGGTGCTATGCATTAACACAAACTAATTAGCTGGAAAGTCTGCATGGGAGGTCGCTTTGACCTTGCATGGGTCGTATTAACCTGCTTGAGCAAACGACCCTTACTGTGTTGTTTTTAGGGGGAGGAGGGCTTGTAGGAATATGATTCAGTCACTGACCTGGATGGACTAAGAAGATACGTGTATTCTGACAGCCAGCCTAATTTTGGAATAAAAGTAATCGCTAAGGTTGTGATTGCCTTGCAGTTTGTTTTAAAAGTATGCGCACTGTTAACAGACATGGGCAGAACGTACCGGGTTACGCGTTGTGGCTACTCTTTGGGTGTTATTAATTTCATTTCTGAAGTTGTGCTGTTGTGACAGTGATGGTGCATATGAAATATGCGCTTGTTTCACATTTTGGATGTATTGCGCTGTTATTAACTGTGGCTCAGAAGGTGCTTTCCGGTGCTGAAGTCTTTCACCTTTGCTCGTGAAAGACGTTTTTGCCTTGTAGTCACTTGTATCAGGCTTATAGCTATTTTTCTGAATATTTCTCGGGCAACTGTAATTTTATATCGAAAGTGCTGCATGCACCACGATCTGCTTTTATTGAAAAAGCAAGAGCTGCCTAATAAACCATTGTTTTGGTCAAGCCCCCCATTAGCACCGGGAGAGAAAAAATCCTGGCGCCGTCCCTGAATATTTCCACAAGATAATTAGTCCTTTCCACGTAATTGGCGATAATTGCCCGTAATTTCCATGATAAAATCCAAATCGGAGGCCGCCATTGTTTTGAACTCAAGCTATGCGAGACAGTTTCAGCCCATGACAGCATGGAATCGTGACGTGAATGCGTTGGCTGAGAGCGTAAACAAAGCATCCGTGAACAGTGATATGCATTGTTCCATTGTGCGAGTTTATAAACCAACGGCGAATTAAATCCCTGTCCTTTGGGAACATGTGCATTGTCACATTGTGTCAACAACACTAAACAGAAGATGGCCAATCGTATGCCTGACAATGCAGCATTTTCAAAGTGATTTCGGATCTCTTCACTGACGAGAAAATCTAATTGAATCGAATGCATGGCCATATCACCGCCAGACCTCCGCGCTGACGTCATGATCTCGTGCCCCAGAATCAGATGCGGCTGGTGCTACGGAAAATAATGGCGCTGCCCAGTGGGCTCAATTAAATTAGATTTTTTTCGTCAATTAGCCAACTGAGCTATATGAAAACAGTTCAACTAGCAGGAGATTAACAAATTGAAATAACAGGAAGGCAGACATTTTTTGATGACAGTCCTCCTCAAAGAACAGCCTTCACAGTTTCACCATAAGAAAGAGACCAGGCAAAAAAGGCATCATGTCACTACCTTCATGTGAGTCCCCTTCGTGTTTCAACATTCAGCAGCTTGTGTGTCTTTTAGAAACATAGTCTCTCATTATTGGTTTCTGTCCTGTGTGCCTTCCTCCCCTGCTGTGTTGCATTAATTTTCCCCTTCCCTAACGTGTGTTTGCATATTTATACCCCTTACTTTGAGTGTGCAAGTTGTGGGATTGTGTCTTGCCAAATGTCCTTTCACAACCAGTCAGTATTTCATAGTTAAAGCCTATCATCTTTGGATGTAATTTTTAATATTTAATGATAGTAAAATACGGTAATTCCCTTCCTAGTTCTATTGAAAGGACCAAGCTGCCAACCTCTGCGAAACTCTAAGGGCCCTATTTTAAGGATCTAACAGCATGGTCTGAAGTGCGAGGTGCAAGGCGCATTTAGGGCGTGTCCAAATTCAGTTTCGCAACTTTAACACCGGATTATCAGGGCATGACAGCAGATGCAAGGTTCAAAGGGGCCGTACTTAACTTCTTAATCGATCATAGGTGTGTTTTTGGGCATGACATGAAATAAACCAATCAGAATGTCATCTACCATGCCTTATAAAAGCCAGATGCTCGTGCGCATGGGCAAATTGCTATTGTAAGGGTAGATTTTCTTACGAGTAAAAAAAAAAAAAAACAATTCTCGGCAGAGACAGGTTAACCTTCACGTGAAGTGAAGGCGCACGAGTAAACCACTGCTGAAACCTGAAATGAAACCAAACAAAAGTGAGAAAATGTTGTCTAATAAGAAATGTATTTTCAAATATTTGAGCCTTGCAAATGTGTATTTATCTTTATTGCCTCAATAGATGCCGGTACAGATTTCAGCTCCTCCACACCCTGACCAGGAATGAGCTTTTTACCTAATGCATGTATGTATGGATGAAAACACGTTTTCTTGATCTCTTATATTGGAATCAGAGGAAATAACAGTCAGTGGAGATGGAATGTGGATGAAACAGGAGAAATGCAGAGTAAAACAGTATGCATGACTGCACTACTCATTTCCTGCACCATGCCACTGTGAAATCCCACAACAAACAAATGAGTCCAAACACAATGGTACAGTAAGATCTATAACCCACCGCAAAGAAAATGTGTCCAGTATGTCAGTCTGTCTATGTACTACGTACCTATTTAGCCAGTTCCACCTGTGAGATATGAACTGGATGAGTACAATGTCCTTGCTCATTCTTGTTCAGTGACAAAGGGTTGAGTATATAGGAATCATTTTCCATTTTAGTGTTTTTGTTCCTAAGAATGTCTTCTCAAATAAAGCCCAACATCTAAATAAACTTTTTTTTTTTCATTACAGTTATAGATATTATAAACATTAATTTATACCTTTGAAAGATCAAGGGAAAAAAAAACAAAAAAGTAAACTCCATTGCATGATTGAATATATCAAGTAATATTGTTCAGGCAGGGGTTTTTTTTTTGAAGGGGGGGGGGGAGTCTAGTCTGAGTCTAGTCCCCCAGTCTGAGGGAGGAAAGTCAGTGCCAAACTTTCTGGGGTCCTGACCATACACCTTCGTGGAAAGACTTGTCAGTACAGGTAATGTAGACAGTACAGAGAGGTACATGCTGTATATAATAAATGGACTATGGGATGACTGAAATAATTTCACCTGGCCAATTTGAACATCACAGAAATGTTGTTGAATTTACTGAAAATTTGAAATAGTTAAATTCCAGCTCATGCCAGTCCACCTGATAAAAAAACTGGACACTGGATAGAGCCAAGTGAGAATCTTAAGAAACCTGTAATGATCCAGAAGGCAAGAAACTGTATGTCGGGATAAACCACAGCAGCAAAACCTCCCGCAGGAAAAGGGTACCAAAAGTGACTGTTGTTTAGGAATGGTGTGTGGTACATTAGGCAAATGCTTCGCTGTACGTTTGCCGAGCAAACAAGCACCTTTCAGACTGTTGTTGGTGCCAGCTGTCGGTGAGCCAGCTCTTTGCAAACTAGAACTACAGCTGTCCACTCGCGGCAGGTTCATTCATCAACGCATTTGCTTTCCCTCAACAGCTGATCCTCATCTTGACTGTTTCGACTCAACTCTCCGCCACTGAACTGCCGCGGGGCCAATTTGCTGAGCACTTACGACCCAACAGCCATGCCAAAGGCCAATGCTGAGGAACTGACACCACAGTTATAAAAACTAGACTGAAATGAGTTGAGCTATGGCAAGGCTGGCAGACAGAGTAATGTAGATTATAAAACAACTCAAAACTTTCTGCTGAAGTCACCTGGAACAAGAAAAAAAAAAAAACTTTAAATATTAAATAACAAAGAAGTAACTGACTGCTTCAGCCATTTTCTGGGGGGGCCACAGTGGCTCCAGCCCTGGGACAGGATCAGTGCTGATCCAGCCTAATCGCATGACACCCGAGTGGATGAACTAGAAGCAAACATATTCAGAATTTAATTAAAGAACTTGTTAACTACATGTAGTCCCCGAGAGCACCAACAGTGGACCACTCTAAGCTAGAAAACTGAATTCAGATGAGAGGCAATTTACTGAGAGACATGAGAACCATGTTTGTTGGAAGTGTTAACCTGAAAGGCATCAATTCTCAAAGCAGTGGTGAAGATGAACCAAAAAAATAAAATAAATAAATCACCTCTGTGTGGATTATGGAGCAATTGTGGATATGCTACATGTTTGTAATGTTTAGTTATGGTGCAAGGTCACTGAGGAGATGTATGGTCCTGGGACTAAATGTGCTGTGCCATTGTATCTGCAGTTTGGGGATTTGAAGCAGTGCCTCAGGGATGAGCTTGAGTCCTCTGAGGGTTTTTATCAGCTTTAAAGAAAAGCACTCTCTGTAAATATTTGGTAGACAAGCTTAAGATTCATTCTCTCAGCGGTCGCAGTTTTGTCGAGCATTGTGCGCCTATACTGATAAATTCTCTGAGCCAACAGTGGCTAACGCATGTAAAAATGTCATGATATTGCTTTCTATTTGAATGGCTCACTGCAAGCAAGGCCATTGCTAGGTCTGTTAAATTCATGCGGTGAATTTTCAACAAAGCAATATTCATTTCTGAAGTACCGTAGCGTACCAAGGTACAGAGGTCTGATCATAAAACAAATAACAAAATATTTAAATGGGTGCGTCACGATCTGGTTTGATGTTTGTGCTGATGTGCGTATGGTTCTTGGGGGAGGAGGGAATGCCGTAACGGAAGGAGGATAGATTAAACTAAGAACATGATCGGGGTCACTAATGTGGAAATACTCTTGCTGATGGATGTCTGAGAGATTACAGCAGCAGATCGCCTGTCCAAAGCCCCAAATGAATGCAAATGGGCGTCAGTTTGCCGGCACTTAGCCAGCAAGAATGAAATAAACAGTGATTGCATATCAACTACCCTTCAGCCCACACATACTGAGCTGTCACCCCAGGGCTCTGCTTTAATTCCCTGACATAATGACTCATGCATACCACTATATGCATTACCTATACTGATATTTGACTATGAAAACTATTGTATACCACTAACTATAATTATCCCAGATGATGCTAAAGAGCTAACTGAATGAGCGCACAAGCTGTTGTCAATGTTGATACGCCACCGTGGGTCTGAAAAAATGTGCATCCGGCCCTGAACTGTGCACAATGGGAATACTAGCCCGACTTTGATGCACATCCAGGAGAAGGATGCTTCATTTTAGCCGTTTTTTCTTAGTGTCGTGTATCACAATATGTTGTAAAGTGATCCTGTCTTGCCTCTGGCCCAGTTGAATTACAGGTTTTTCCACTGATGGATTTTTTCATACTAAATTCTTGGATTGCCGTTCCATTCCGCGGAGAGATGTTTGGTCCCAGTTGTTTTATTTGCTAAAGTAAAAAGTGTTGCAGCAGTTATACACAACAAACATAACTCTGAATAAATGCACGACTCATTTACTCTTTAAGACTCAGTTCCCTGACAAAATGCATGCCTGTAATTAGAGTAGGATGAGCTTAGCCGCTTAAGGTGAATGTTCAGCATCCACTTCCCAGTTTCAACTCTTTAATATCAGAGGTTGTAGTTGAAGGAAAAAAAAACTCCACTTACTGTACATTTGCAAGCATGTGTTGAATCTTGGGAAAAAAGAGAACATTAAATCTAGGTATTCACTTGAAGGTATTCTTGCCATCCAAGAAGATTCGAGTAAAATATATTCTGTATGCAAGTCATTGAGAGTAGCAAGGATGCAATTGCATCAACATGCATTTCAGAGCAGGATTTCCGTCACAGAGTGCATATGCGTCACAATCAGCAAAAGGCTTAAATCATGACTGCATGAAACCTCAAACTTCATTGCTGTCATGCGGCTGCGTTCCCCGTTTAAACAGCCAGTGAGGCAAAACAGTGGTTTAATTATGTATATCGTACACGATTGGATAACTGGTATTTCCCGGAGTTTTGCTGTCTATCTCATTGAATCATCGAGCTAATAACTGTAGCAGTGGCATCCCCTAAGTTATGTTAGCCCTTACTCTTCAGTGTCATTTTAATAGCTTATGCAAATTCCTCTGGATAATGTCTAATTTAGAAAATGTTCAGTTTAAAAAAGAGCAGCATGAGCTGGGAATCTTGACTGTACAGTAGCCCCCGGACTGGTTCTATTAAGAATAATTTATCTTACAAATGTCAAACTGTAAATACGGAGAGCCCTTCGGCTGCTTTTGAAGTTTTGCCAATCGCACTTTATGCTTATTTTCCTTGAAGCGGTTGTCCAACATAATGACATTCATATTAATAATTATGCATTATTTATTCTAAAGTACTGATCTGAACAAAAACATAATTATTATTTTGATACATCATTTTTGACCTTTTGTATTCAATATACCATTGCTTAATGATTACAATGTAAACACTGAACTAATATTCTTTATGGCAGAGATGGCAGCCATCTCTGACACTGTAATTGTGCAATGAGTGAGACAATATGGAAGGATAAAAACAGCTTGTATTTGCCTATACAGAAGAGCTAGTAAAAAAAAAAAAATAATGACCTTAAATTATGACCTCCATAATAACCTTAAATAATGGATAGACTCGCGCTGAGATGCTCAAATCAAAATCCAGCCCAGGTCTTCTTTTATCACGGATAAGTGCGTGCTAAGTGATTCTCATTGGCCAGACTGCCTTTACACCTGACTCCTAAGTAATGGCTGGTCTCTTGCAAAACGTTAGGCGAATGCTTATGTATCTGAAAATTCTTTTTGGAACAAAGGGAATAAATACCATGCCTTCCACGCATGTTTCTGTAGTTCGATCATGGCAGAACTTCAGAGGGTTTTGCGAAGAATTCATAGTTGTAATAGCACAGCCTGTGTCAGGGGCAGGGTTTAGTGAACAGTGTATTGTTCATTTTTGACCAAATTAACAATAAAACCATTTGTTGAATTGTATGTACGCGCTAGCCTGCTGGGAAAGGCATGTTGTTAAATGAGTTTAGGACTCGGGGATAAGAACTTTCAATGCTTCTGAGACTTCAGAGGAGTATTTTTTTTAACCATCCAATATGGCTTGGAGACATATCTGCAAGGGACAATGCAGCCAAGGACTATTGCCAGCACCATATCAATGGGATTTGCAATTTACTTTGAATGACTCACCTGGGAAATTACCATGCTCCCTCTGTCATGATTTAAAATCACTCAAAAATGATTGCAGGAGCCCCACTGCAAGAACAAGACCTCTATCTGCTGACTGGCTGGTGCTGCAAGTCTGATACTCGCACTCCACAGAGACTTCTTGGGCAGGGAGTTTCAAAGTATATGCACTTATTCCAAACCAAAAGACTGAGAATACAACATAAAGCATACATTTCATGGAACAAGAAATGCAAGGCAATACAAAGTTATGTTAGTGTTCGAACCTGAGGTTTTCCACTCCTAAAATATGTGTGTGCGTGTGTGTGTGTGTGTGCGTGTCCTTACAAGATACATTGGCTATGATCAACAAGTGTGAAAAGGTACATCCATGAAAAACTACATCCGCTAGATGTCACCTTGTTAACGAAAAAATAAATAAATAAATAAAATAAACAAATTTCTTCATTTTAGTATAGAACGGGTGTCAAACGTCAGTCTTGAATACTTGAATAGCATCATTGTTGGCATGTAATTCTGGTTTACTTTCAACCAGCAAGCATTTGAAGCAGTGAGAGAATCTTATTGAAATTGCTTATTTTGTTTGTCCTTGACAGACCTCTGGCCTTCCTCACTCACTTATTTTTTCACCTCCTTGCCTCAATATAATCTTCATCCATTGAAGGAGCTTAGGAACAGGAGTGAGTAAAAGGTGCAAGAATTAAGGATTAAAGGAAGCATGTTCCAGGAAAATGAAATGCGTTGGTTTTCAAACGGCAGTTTTAAAGGTTTTCTCTGTCCTTTCCTTGCTTCCTTAGCAAGAAGGTAATACAAAATAAATCTGAAAGAGCCCGGGGTGTATATGCTCTTTAGCCAGTCAATGACATCATTTAATTGCTCACCTTGTGCTGAAATACACTGAACACCAGTAGACCCTGTGGCCCTCCAGGACTGGACTTTAACACCCCTGCTCTAAAATTAAATGCCACAGATGTACGTTTGCTGGAGCTTATTTATAACTCTGATCTGAAGGTCTCACTTGAATGCTCATTGAGCATAGCCACCAAAGCCTAACCAAGCAGAATTTCTAAATAACCCTCCAAAGACCATCAGTGCAGGAACAGAGCCCATTAAACGTGCGAAGCAGCCGAAGCCTGATTCTACATTTCACATAACCACACCATTAACTGCATGACTTGTTCGAAAACCACCTCTGTAATATTCAACCACTCTCAAATATGCTTGCTATTACCCTCACTCTGCTTTGCGGCTTCAAAATTCAGGTCGTTGAGCAGCCTTGTCCTCAACGTTCCCCTTGATCCTTGATTCTACAAATTATTTCTAACACAAATTAATGTCCTCCTCGCTGCAACAATTTTTAACACCTAACAATGTGTCTGGCAAACAAAGAAGCATCACACTATAGACATCAGAGGATTACAGTATAAAATCAAATGTAAACATTTGCACATCCATAAAGTGTTTGATAATTATTGGATGAGTGCAAACATATGGAGAGACCATATTTCCATGTCAGATTCCACAATGTTCTGAAAGTGGTAATCCGTAAGATTTTAATTGGTTTGTTTATTTTGACATCTTTGGCAGTAAGCTGTAATTGCAGGTGCTTCTGGACCTCATTTCCCATAACGCTTGTCGAGACCCAACTGTGTCCCCTGTATGACGTTGGTAAATTGATGGCTCTTACCCGTTCCACGCGTCCTGAACTTCCATGCAGACGGGAAAGATGCTCTTTGACACGATAAAAGTAAAATTATGTGATGTTAGTCATCCAGTAGCGTCATCACATTCCAGTAACTTGTTAGGCCCTTATGATAAATCAATTAACTTAAAGGGCTGCCAACTCTCACGCATTCGCAGTGAGAATTAGTGCTTCATTCACGTTCCTGTGCTGTAGTCAGTAATTATTCAATCAACAAAATGCGTGTTTCACGATCGATCAAATTGTTTAAATTGATAAATATATACCACCGCAGAGTATTCTATCGTCAAAGAACTATACAGTATCTCTAATATCAGAAAAACCAAACATTTTTAAAAAAAAATTTTTTTAAATAAATGCAAAGCTGTCAAAAATTGAGAATAAATGGGTTCTGTAGCAAACTATACAGCGCTGCCATTGTGAAAGGTTGGAAGTGCATTTGCCAATCAAAAGCATTTCCCATGTCATGTGTTTTTTCCTTGTGACATTTGAGTGACCCAGCCCAGTCAAGTTTGCAATGGTGGACTGTATGTGTGCCCTCTTCTATTGCCTCGCTGTCACTATCCTCAAAATTTGTTTGTTTAGGTTCAAACTAGTATCCCTGCAAAACTCCATCACGTGTAATTGTGGCCCCCACAAAGCGTAGGGGGCCACTGTGTTTTTGGTGCCGGTCTGCGTCCGCCGCCGGAGACCTTGCTTGTTACCGCGATAACTTGAAAACTTTAACCTCCATCAACACCAAATCTTACTAACATGTTTAGGGACATCTTGACACAAACTGATTAGATTTTGGGTTTCATCGCTCGCCAATTGCCATTTCCAGGGCCCCCTCAATGGTAGCACCTGCGCGGGGGCCACATACGCGGTCGCCCTCGACCGACTGTTTCTAGTTTCCTCATCTGAACTTGTAACACTAGCCATGTTTCCATCCACATGTTCTTATGCGAATGAAGTCATATCAAATTAAAAATGCCTTATGGAAATGGTGAAATTTGACTTGATTTCACGGATATCGACACAAAGTTTATACGGTCGATCTGATCGGATTTTCTCTTAATGGGTAAAAGGCTTATGCGATAAATGCTGATGGAAACGTTATTTTTCAAATAAATTTGCTACTGCATCTTGACGGTGTATTGATGCCATCATTGCCTTCCGATAATGGTTCGCCATGTTGCTAATAGCTGGCACATAAGCACGTACAACTTCTGCAATTATCTTCATTTTTTGGTAGACGGTAGGATTGGTAGGATTTTGGCTAACTAGCTAAATTAGTCAGCTAACACACTACTTTTGTTCACTTGAAGGTTCTGCGATTCAGTGCAAATGGAATGGAAACAGTTTAAAATGTCAGAAATCTATTCGATACACCAATTTGTTCGCATAACAGCATGTGACGTCATTACGCACAACTTTTTATTCGCTTTAATGCCATAAGATGGAAACGCATTTTCACCTGCTTTTTTTGCATGAATATTTTTGATGAACTTTAGATAGTTCGATTGACAAGTGGATGAAAACATAGCTACTGTCAGCATCTTCTCTGTTCAACATGCTGGACGAGTTAGAACGCAGTGCGCCTGTCCAGCATCGTTTTGTGTTTTCAGACATTGGAGAGCGGCTGGGTCCACCTGGCTTCAAGTTTCAGATTTAGCCCTGTCAAAATGGCGCAGATCAAGAGGGATGGAGCATCGACATGAAATTTACTCTCTCAGAGAATTTTATTTTTTTTTTTAATGCAATGAATGTACACAGATTGGATCATTCTTTCGATAGCTACTCACAGCATGGCAGAGTTTTCTATAGCTTAAAATGAAATAACATTTTTATGCAATTCCACTGCTTCCAACCCCTGAGTGAAGAAAAGCATGAGAATTCCAGAATCATAATTGTTCTCATATTACTAGAGGCGAAATCCACGGTAACACATGTGAAACTGATAAACTTCAATGCACAAGTACTTCAATTCCACCTGAGAAATGGTCTGATGGAATAATTTCAGGCTACAGCACGGGAACATGTATATGTCATTTAATCTCAAGCTGAACATGTGAAAGTTGAGAGCCCTGTGTGAATAATGAAAACAGTAGTTGGTTGACACGTAATGTTGTAACTTTTTTTTGTAATAAAAATAATTTGTCGAGGCAGTTAGTGTAGCTTTTTTCCCATTTGCCTCCTGAAATATAATAATAATTTTAGTTTCAGTAGTAGCCTCAACAGAGAATCAGCTAACGTTAGTTTCTACTGTGCACAGTATAGCTACACAGTACGGTATTTGCCATTGCCATTGGGTAGACGTCAGAAGGGATCCAGTAGCGGTACTTTTTGCTTCTTGGAAGGCTGCATTTTTAACGGCGCTCCCTTAATTCCATCCGTAAAACTGACATATAGTGTAAGTGAAATTTAGGGTTAGGGGATAGAGCCAAGGTTCAGGTTAGGGAAAGTACCGCTACTGGATACCTTCTGAAGTCTACCTTGCCATTGCTTCTCCCGGGGTTCCTTACTTCCATCAAGCTAGCTTGCAGCTCCTCCTACCTTCTGAACAAACCAAACACTGCTTACTTACGTGAAAAGCATCACTAGAAGTGCGCTTGCATTTGAATATAGCGCGGGAATGTCGCTACAGACACATTGATTGAATTACCTGTTACAAATGCTTTCATCAGTGGGTCTTAGGCCCAATCACCGTTGTTTTATCCCCCCTCTTTGATAGACACTGACTTAAAAGACAGTAACGAGACAGAAGTTTTATGGATCACCACTTTAAAATGAGGTTTAGAAATAGCGCCAGGATAGATTTTGCGGTCCTGCGCTACTGGTGTCATACCAGGGCAAATGCCTTTCTCTACCATAAAGGCAGGCATTCTTCTGCAAAACCTGAGAAACGTAAGAGTAATTTTAGATCATATCTTCCTGCACAAAGATAACACTGATCTATCTCAATAATAGTAATTATTTTTATTATTTTAATCATCATCATCATCAGACAGAACTTCTTAGGAATGGTTGTGTTGTTGCTGGAAATGATATTGATGGCAGTTTGACGTTGTTTGTAAATTTCTCTGGATTCTCTAACAAGATATTTCTTTTCATGCGAAAAACTCCCAGATCATGCACAGAAAGCTGCATGACTCAGGGGCTAAAATGTCTGCATTAGGTCATTGCACAGATGGAAGGGGGAAAAAATAGCTACTGACAGCCAAAAAATGCCAAGCTGCAAGTGCTTTTTACAGCTGGAGTAATTGTAGGGTGGGGAAAATATCAGACATTGAACAGAGAGGGACATGAGACATAGATATATATTTGCTGCCCATCAACACTGGCATCACTAAATCAAATTTTTTTTTAGTTTGTGTGTTTTTTTTATAAGATGGGCATAAACCCAGAGACAATACTAGTGGCATTCGCTTAAGGATTTTTTCGAAACCAACAGAGATTGTGCTACTATACAAGTTCTTGGTGGGAAGGGGATAGAAGATGATCCGCTAAAAATGCACATGCTATGACGCCAGGATTTACCTCAGGAATAGCATTTCTTATGAGTGATGTGGGAACATGAGGAATACTGGATATGATGGGCAGTGCGGATCCATGCAGCTATCAAGACTCAACTGTACTTCGGCATGTCTTTTCCACTGGTACTGTGTATAACCTCACTCAAAGCCTCGTCCTACCAGATAGCTGCTGTGGACTTGGTTAGCACTGGAGTGTGACACAGGGACACTGAGATTACCGCAGGAAGTGAAGTCTCAGTGAGCCTACAGGAAGAAATCCAATTTTCTGGCACGCAGATGAGGACACTATGCAGAGTGAGATTCTGTCATCTGGATGACTCATTATGCAGATTACATACCATGGCGAGTGAAGATGGCAAAAATCCTCAAACTGTTTCTCTCAATTTTGCCACTGACTCATGACCCATCTTGCCAACCTGAAGGACTCCCTTCCCAATGTCAAATGAATAATTTAATCAGCCAAGTGGGCCAAGACTGTTTCAGGTCATTGATAAGTCATCTAAGGGACCATGAGGTCTTTGTTAGTGCACTTTAAACACAATTGGTGAAGAAAACTTGTTTATACGTAACTACATGTCACAAACAGTATATTAGAATATTTTTGTCTAATTATTTCTCACATCATGTTGACTGATAAATCATCCTTTATTCACTGATATACAAAGTGGGTTTGCTGTTTTTGTACTGAATTACCTCATCCATCAGAGGAGTAATGAAGCAGAGGCAATGATGCGATTTTGAACATCAGAAATTAATTATAAAAACTCTCGGCTTAAAAGTATCAAAAACATTGGATCAAAGAATATAGGGCCATTACCAGTCACAACCATCGTTACCTCTTATGAATTAACAAGCCTGAGGTTCATAACACATCTGGACTGCTTGCGGTAATGATCATTTTCACATTAGAATGGAAATTTTAACATTTTCCTCACAAAGTCTTGTACCTGCAGCCATTCAAGCCAAAAACATGGTAGCCTCGCATTAAATATGTAATTAAACCCAATCTGTGACATGACTTATCAACTCCGCTTATTTCATTGTAATAAACCTTGGTACTCAATGTTTTCTGTAACGCAGTCTTTTCTGTTACTCTGGAATGGACATCTGTCTAACTAATGTATTATGTGTGTGTTTACCGTAAAGAAGAATTTCCTTTCTGAGGAATACTTGATCTATTTAAATTTTAAAGATCCATCGGGAAATATATTTACAGTGAAATGCTGAGGTAACAGCACAACTACTCCTGTTTGCCTCCACAATCTGGAATGTAGGTACTGAAATATACTACAAATATACAGTGGGGAAGAATACGTCAACATTTTCTCAGTAAACATATTTATAATGGGGCTATTGACATGAAACTTTCACCAGATGTTGGTGACAACCCAAGTAATCCACACAAAGAAATCAAAACAAATAAGTCCATAAATTAAGTGATGTGTCATGAAGTGGAATGACACAGGGAAAAAGTACTGAACACGCTTACTGAAATTTATTTAATACTAAGTAGAAAAGCCTTTGTTAGTAATGACAGCTTCAAGACTCCTCCTGTCTGAAGGAACTAGTCACTCAGTTGTGATATTGGCCCATTCTTCCACACAAACTGTCTTAAAACCTTGAGGGTTCTGGGAGGCTCTTCTATAAACTCTGACCTTCAGTTCTTTCTACAGATTTTCAATTGGATTCAAGTCCGGTGATTGACTAGGCCATTCTAGCAGATTCATTTCCATTCTCTGAAACCAATTGAGTTTCCTTAGCTTTGTTGGGGATCACCCCCATTTCATCTTCAGCATCCTGGTAGATGGCAGCAGATTCTTATCAAGAATTTCTTCTTGGGACATTTCTCCATTCATCTCTCCTTCAATTATATGAATTCCGCCAGTACCGTATGCTGAAATACAGCCCTACACCATGATGTTCCCACCTCTAAACGCCGCTGTTAGTAAGTTGTTTTGGGGGTGATGTGCAGTGCCGCTTGTCCTCCAAACACTGTGTGTGCTGTGATGTACAAACAGTTCAGTTTTGATCTCAACTGAACAGACTACATTCCCCCACTATTTCATAGGCTTGTCCTAATGTTGTGCTGCAAACTTTAAACCAGCTTCAACATGCTTTTTCTTCAGCAATGGAGTCTTGCGTGGTGAGCCCGCGCAGAAGCCTTGGCGGTTGAGTGCATTATTCTTTTGTTTTCTTTGAAACAACTGTACGTGCTAATTCCAGGTCTTTCTGAAGCTCTCCGCGAGTGGTCCTTGGCTCTTGGACAACTCATCTGATTATTCTGTTGATTCCTCTGTCGGAAATTTTGTGAGGAGTACCTGGTCCTTGTCGGTTTATGGTAAAATTATGTTCTTTCTATGTGGCCCCAAAAGTGCTCACTGGAACATTCCGAAGTTTAGAAATATGTCTGTAACAAATTCCATCAGTATGTTTTGCAACAATAAGGTTTCAAAGGTTTTGACAGAGCTCTTTGCTTTTACCCATCATGAGATGCTTCTTGTGTGACAGCATGGTAATGAGAAACCTTTTTATAGGCCATCAATTAGGACTAAACCAGCTGATATTAATTTGCACTAATAGGGGGCAGGATTGCTTTTTAAATACTGACAGATTTCAGGTGGTTTCTCGGCTTTCCATGCCTTTTTGCCTTTTCTTCATATGTTCAATACTTCAATACTTCCCTGTGTCATTCCACTTTATTACACGACTTAATTTCTGGACTTTTTTGTTTGATTTCTTTGTACGTGTGGATTACTTCAGTTGTTACCGACATCTGGTGGAAATTTCATGTCAATAGCTCCATTAGAAATATATTCACTGAGAAAAATGTTGACGCATTCGATACTTATTTCCCCCACTGCAGATATGATTTGGCATTGTCAGCACTAATTTGAGGCATGTGTATCCATTTTAGGTGATGGGGTGTTCAACTATTTACAGCCTGGCATTTCTCTCTTTTTATACTTATTATTTCTGAAGCATTGTGTGTGTGTGTGTGTGTGTGTGTGTGTGTGTGTGTGTGTGTGTGCGTGCGTGCTTGTGTGGGTGAGTGTGTGTGCATTGCACATGTCCATGTGTATTTGAGTGCACATGTTATGTGACTGAACCCGCACAAGCCTGCGCTCTTGCAAAGTCCAAGAGATTTGTTTTTGATTATGATAACACTTAATTATTTGTTGGATCTCCAACTAGAGCATTACAAGACAGTCCCTTTCAACTTTGCTTCCCTCTTCGCGTCTCTATTCTTAGCTCAGTCTGTCCCTTCCGGCATGATCAGGTTGAGCTGTAAGTCTTGCTAATTCTTGCCTTGCGGCATTATTGTAAACATATAACCTCGACCACTTCCAACTTCAAATCAGTGATGCTTCATTATTTTTTGAAGATAAAAAATAATTTGTTCCTAGCAGCTGTGATTAAAGTGCACATAATAAGTTTTAAAAAGAATAACAGCAAAGAAACAAAAGTGGTCGTAGACTTTGATTTATTTGTTTGTTCTAGAATGTATGTGGGTTGTTTGCTATCTGTGCATTATAGGGTTTATAAAAGAATGCTATTGGTCAATCTGATAATGGCTGAGCTGAGCCATTTTGCTAACAAATCAGGGGAAAGAGGCCACTACGAGCCATAGAGTTTGATGTCTAATGTTCAATAAGTGGAGACTTGTAGCCTAGTGACTGGATCATTCGACTTGATCACTCGAATGGGGAGGGTTATTGACACAAGTTCCAGTTTCGCTGCATCAAGACTAGTGGAGCTGTTGGGCACTTTGTTGCAGCTCCTAATCTCCCATTGATATCAGTGGGATGGGGGACCTCAGCTTGATTTAATCTACTGTTAGTTAATTCATACTAAAGCATCAACTTGATAGCTGTAATGCAGTGTTCATCATGAGCGCTCAAATGATTATATGACAGTTCATCTGCAGTAAAAGGTCTTGGCGGCTGCCGCAGTTCCATTTCATAACCTCATCCATTTAGGGATAGAAGACCAGGGTGATCCTAGATTAGCACTTTAATAAATATAGGCCCTGTTCTTTCGTTCTTTTAAACTGATACTCAATCAACCTTAGCATAATTGATGGAATAATTCCCTCCAATCTCCTTCCCCTCATAGAATGTATGTTGGCTGCGATTTGCCTTGGTGGGTACTATGGTGCCACTTTACATCACTATTTACCCTATTTACACTATGAGACTTACAAGTATGCGACATATAGTAGTAGTAGTTGAAGTAGCAGTAGTAGTACTGTTACTGCTGTCGCAGTGAAGTAAAATGCCCGTATAGAGTAGCTCTGTTTAAATACCACTATAACTCCTCCTGACTGCCCTTTGCTCATTAAAAAGAATAAGTGAATTTTCACACAGTCTCCGGAGAGTAATAACGTAAATGAGTTATCTTCCCCACATTGAAATTTAATCAATTACAATTTTGCCTCACTTGTGAAATTGATATTTTAAGGTCAAGGGCAATGATGGAAGTTTGACGGAAAGAGTGCGGTATGAGTGTATGATCTTAATTTGATTGTCCCAAAAGAAGAGGAAAATAATCATATGACACTGTGCAAGTGTTTAACAATGCAGTCACTGGTTAAACATTATTTCCCCTCAGGGTCGTGTATATGAATGGAATTACAGTTGGTATTACTTCTCTATTTTTACCGTTCTGCATTTTTTATGCTCTGATTTACATGCAAATAAACTTAAGTAAAAACATATTCAAAAGGCAATATCAAATTTACACTTATCTTTTTGACAGAGTATGAATTTTACCCAAGATTAAGAGCAACCATTTAACTCCATAAAGCCTATGGACCCATACTGTATATAGTCCATCAAATACAGCTGCTCTATTCAAACCTGTGAAATTTCAGTCCTATTTTAAATTCTTGTCGAGATTGGTTTCTCTCCATCCATCCATCCATCCATTTTCCTTTGCTTATCCAGAGCTGGGTCATGGCGGTAGCGGACTTAACAAAGTAGACCAAACAGCCTCCTCCCCAGCTACTTCCTTCTACTCTTCCTGGGGGACCCAAGATGTTCCCAGGTCAGCCGGGAGATTTAATCCCTCCAGCGTGCCCTGGGTCTGCCTCAGGGTCTCCTCCCAGTTGGACATCCCAGGAACACCCCTAAAGGGAGGTTGTCCAAGAGGCATCTGGACTAGATGCCCGAACCACCTCAACTGACTCCTGTCAATGCAGAGGAGCAGCGGTACTACTCTGTGCCTCTCCCAAACCCGGCCGGGCTTAGCTCGAAAAGGCAATGGGCAGCCACCTCTTCAGGGACTCACTACCCGCAGAGAGAAGAGTATGGGTCCGGTAACTTGTGTATTGGGTGGCAGACAGGGCAGAGGCCTTGGTTTTCGGGGCCCTGGTCATGGAAATTGCCAAGGCTTCCGATAATCCAAAATATGTCCTGTTGAATTACAGGGAAAATAGAATAAAATGATTTACAAGATCTAGATATTTTCCATTTAATGACGGTTTGGCCTATGGCATCAGAGGTTTGAATATTTCTCTCAACATAAGTATGCTGTAGTTTCTACAAAGCGCTGCAACCAGAAGAAACAGAATATGTACTGAATGTGATGCTGTCATAAAATATTACATTTTTTCCCCCATACTTTGAACCAATACTCAAGTAAAAATTGGAAAATTTGAAATGACAAAGTTGATGCCTTTCTTGTAATTTTTTTTTTTTAATTAGGGGCACTGAAAAGAAAATCAACTGTTTGTGTGAAATAGTACAACATAAATAGAAATCAAAGCTGTTGTGAAAGGACTTTTATGTATCATGTACATCTGACTCATTCAAACCCTTGCCAAACAAGTGCACGCGATGTTGATAAAAAATGAAAATTTTATCATTCTCCTCATAAAACAGATACTCAGCATTCAGAGAAAAGATTACAATTAAAAAAGAAGGGAATCTCGATGGCAAGGATGAACGCTGATAACCACTGATGTAGCTTTTCCTCATTTTAGAGCTCTGAAAAAAAAAGTAACTCAGTATCTTTGGAGTTGGCTATGTAGCTATTGTTTCGTTATGGCAAAAGAAGAATTTTAGCTTTTGCTCTGAGCATTGAGTCCATAAGTTAATGAGCAGCTACTGGAGAGCAATCAAAGACTGATAACTTCACATGGCTAGATAGCTGTTCCATCCACTAACCTGTCAGTTTATTTATCGGAAGGTAACTGGCCATTGGTTTATAACAATCGTCAAAGTTTTACCTGAAGTACACTATTATGCTGCAGAAAATGGGCTACATTTCTGACAAAGCAAATCACCGCATCTGACGACTCCATCACTTGAACTTTTTTCCAATTAGACTATCTGTATGTAAAGATTTAAAGAGTGCGCTGTTGGAGACTGGGGAGATAGGGGAAAGCTCACCTGTGAGCATACATCACGCGTCGACAGTGTTAGTACTCTCACCGCCAGAGGGGGGAGACAAAAGTTCTGCACTGCAGGTTTGAAACTTATCCCAAATAATTAAATAAATAAACTACTACACTTTTGTAGGGCACTTTGGTCTTCATTAATGTTCACCAGCAGACTCATGGGTGATACAAACTTGATTAGGCAATCATTTAGCTGGTCCAGTCATTTCGCACCATGGTTAGGGGACTGAGTTTGCAACCAGGTTGCTGGCTTTTATCCATGCGGGGTACTGCCGGATTTCTTTTTATTATAATCATTTAAATGCAGGCCTTGTTCAGTGCAAAGTGCAAGCTATGCAAGTCAGAATGAACAATTACTTTGAAGGAATAATTGCGGTTTATACCTATTTTAATAGGCACGAACATTTTGCGGCCTCCGTGATTTTCATTAATTCTCTCCCTGAAGATGAGGCCTCAGGTGGTTTTGCTTTGCAGTACGTATTCAGATACAGATGATAGCACATACAACTTTGTAAGTATACACTGCAATTGCGCACATGATTGCAGATGCTTATGTATGTGTGCAAAGACGCGTGTGCACCAACACGTGCTCGAACACCCACACACAGGCTGGAGATTTCCTCAGGTTTATGCTCCCATCTGTAGAACGGTTTTCTAGGCCTTTACATTGTGACTCATAACAGAAATGTGCTGCCGCATGAATGCAAGCCCTTGCTTTTCTCCTGCTAATTAGGCACTATTCATAGAAGCCAAAAGCCTCCGCTAGACAACAGACGCAAAACAGGAAGGAAAGAAGAAAAGGTATTCACCACAGTGTGAGCTTATCGCCACACAGAGTGACTGACAGGCAGACGCTATCATCATAAACAGGAGCATGAATAACCCGGCATTATGATTGTTGATTCGGTTCAGAATCTGGTGAGGGTTAGCCACGTTTCAGGAAATCAAATGCATTACGGAGTGACAGAAATGAAACGTGAAATTACTCCCTCAGAAATGAAGGTACAGTGGGAGCAAATCTTTGTTATCGAAGACGCAAATTTTCCAACGATACAATTGTGTTCTTTGGGGGCAAATAAGCACGTTCTACCACCAAAAAAGGAACCAATGAAGTTATGGAAACGTTTGGTCAGGGAAACCATCCTTTTTATGCTCAAGTTGATAGTTTAGTTCCCATTTGCATCCTGCCATTCACATCAGTCATCCAATCTCATTCACACTTTCCCGTACATTCATTTGACAGGATGCATTAGTTCAGTCGGATCACTGGTTCACATCTAGGCAATAGCATGAAGATAACTCTTTAGTTTTAATCCAACAATGTTATTGTTGTCCTGCTAAATGTCTCTCTGCATGCTTTAGTGCCCCATGATGGTGTCGTACGTGCCCCTCCACCACCCCATCGCGGCCTTGTGTTTGCGGATTCATCAGTGTCGCCACTTCATCGGCATCATCAGCTTCATCAGACTCAGTATTGTCATCAGCCACCACTAGCGGCAATAATATCTGGACTCCGAGCAGGGATTTACAATGCAGCTGCTCAAGGTTGAGAGCCCACAATTGCAATCTCCCTGAAGAGTCTAGGAGCCAAATCATTTTTTGCATCATGAAGCTATCTCTTTGTCATCTGTATAATAAACAGTTATCTTCACCTCACTTATTCTCTCCTGATTGACGTGGATCATGAAACCCATGACTGGGGGGTAAAATTTTATGAACCTATTGGGTATCATCCCATTGACAAGCGTCATACATTTTTTTAATCACTTTTTCCACTCCTTTTAATCTACAAGTGATGGATCCTACCTTGAAAGGAGGCAGAGAGAGAGAAAGAGAGAGAAAGATGGGGGGGGAAGAGACTATAAAGCCACAATGCTCAGCACTGAGAAATGGTGTCTGAAATAATCTCAATGGAAATAAAGGAAAATACTCAAAAATGAGCAAGTGAACAATGGCTTATGGTCCATTGTAAGGGTAAGACCAGGTCAGGTGCGAGGCTGACTCCTTCCCCGAGGGTAATGAAAATACACAGTGCAAATACCCTCCGCAACCTATGATATGAGCCTGAGTTCTTCCACGATATCAGAGGACCAGAGCGCCGAGCACTGCCTCTTCTTGGTGAACTGATGCCAGTGAATAGGGATCCTTTCACATCTGCTGAGCAGAATTCTAGTGTTCAATCAACCCAGATTGAACAACTACGCTGTTTTGTTTGAATTGATTACATTCCAGTTGAATAAACAACTCTCTTTCTTTTGCAAACTGCTTTTTATAATTGTACATTAGCACCTCAGTCTCAGCATGAACCCAAGGTAAAGGAAAGATAAACACAATTACAACAGTTTACGGCTTAGATTGTTTCCTAGCTCAGTGAATTACAATTTAAGAGTAAATAGACTATAAATAATGTTTCACAGTGGGAAAAACACGCATATGTACGCATACACATATCCCTGTACTTCTATCCTAGTGAAGACTTCACGTTGACAATTCTCAACTTCCTTTCCATAATCTTAACAATAAGCACTGCAATACTGAACCCAAACTGTTACCCTAACCTTAACCTATTATGGTGGGAAAAATATCCTTAAATACTCTAAACTCAAGGTATTACCATAGTCACAGTTCAACTGAAGAACTGAGCCAGGCCTTAAAAACAGCTATAGGAGTGTGGTGCTGAGAAGAGGCAAAAACTCATCAATCTGTCAAAAAACCTGATAAAGAAGCTCTCGCTGGGCGTTTAAGGTCGGCTTGGTGAGCTAATCTTCCGGAATGACCATAACAGTAGTCAACCTGGTCCCACTTCCTGAGTATGCGCACGTGAGTGTTCTGGAACCATCCATGGCCGCAGATAACTTACTGAACTTCAGGTGAAGCCAAAGTTTGGGATGCTCATATGTGGTCTTTAAGCGTCCCTGGAGGCCTAAAATCAATTTACTCTATGATGCAATGGGAAGATTGTAACAAAGGGTGGGGGGTTGCTATATGACAATGTACCAATCAGAATTAAAAAATTTGGATGAGTTGGAAAGAGTCAAGTTTAATCCCATCTAAAGGAACTTGCCAAGAGGGTTGTAAATATGAGGGTTTGGACAATTTGTGGTCAGTCGGTGTGGGGTGATTGAAGAAGAATAAATGCTACGTGGTTTGCGCAGAGTTTCTGTGTTTCACCTGGATTAACTTACAATAAACCCAGTCACATCAGACCTGGAGACTGGGTCCATTCCTTGAGGGTAGATTTACTTGGGTCAGAGGGATACTTGGTCTACCGGTTCGGACTAAGTTTTGTTCTCTGACACTATACCGAATTATAACCTTACCCCAAACCTTAGGGCATCTAAAGTTGATTCTCAGATGGGACGTTGAACGTCCTATGTTTACAAACAAATCACTTGCTTTTGTTGACATCTTTTCACGTGATCAGTTTCATTCATCAACCAATGTTTTGTGTACACGAGAAGATAATCCTTACATTTCGTTTCATTTGCCCTGGTGCAGCTCGCTGATTGGCCGATAAACAACAACAATAGGAATTGTCTTTAGATGCCCTTTAACAAATAAGCCACAATTCACCTTTGTAATTGCGAAGACGTGAAAATGTCCTCACTTCCCATAAATGTCCCCACTTTTTAGGAAAAAGATGTTTTCTGGCTCTCACTGTGGAGCATTTTTAATGTAATATTTGTAAATATGCCTTTATTAAGCCAGGACTATAGCCATCGTGTTATTATAGGACATGCAATCAACATCCCACATAGCAGACGAGTCTGGCCCGGATCCGGCATTAAGCCGGCACTGCTGGGCGACTGCTGGCATGGCAAGTGGTATGTCGACCGGATGTGGGCCAGGTCTGGCAATGATGGCACCGTTTCTGTGATGGCATGCCACATGTGGGCCGGATGTATGCGAGCTGGCCCTGTGCTGGCCCATATGTGGGCCAGCTCTGGCAAACCAGATCTGGGCCACAACAGGGCTGTCAACCTTTATGTATGTGGGCCAGAATTGGGCCGTAAAAGTGCATTATTTGGGCCAGAACTGGGCCACACCAATTTTGCTATGTGGGATACTTATCTTTATGCACTTTTTAAGTTAACCCAGATTTTCTTTTCATGGATTTCAACCACTAACTTAATCAGACTAAACTGACAGACTGCCTCTAAACACCCATTGTGACACCTCTTGCACAATTTTGCCTGAGTGTCATTCTAGCCATGCCAATTTTAGCAAGAAAAGGGCTGAGCATTTTCCATTCATCATAACTAGAAATTTGAAAATGATTCGATGAAAACTTAGCATCCAAGATGGGGGAAGGGCCACTGACTGACTTCAAGATGGGCAAACTCAGAAGTGTGACTCAGTGTCTAAATGTAAGTCAAAGCATTACTGGCACACTCTAGCTGAGGTTCAAGTCAAATGATGCTGTTCATGAGTCCACGTTCTGGAAGACCCCATTCAACAACAGTACAAGAAGTCCGCTTCCTCGTGATAATGGTGTTGCCACAGCGCTTTGTGACCACTGAACATCTATGGGATCAACTCAGAGCAGCCAGTGGCGTAAGCATTTCCAACCAGATCATTCAGGAATCATTTGCAAGACTGCAGCACACTAGCATCGCAAACCTCAGTCTGACCACCGCCACATCACCATTATAGAAGGGCTAGCCAAGATTGATATGTGATTTGATGTGTAGCAGAACCATGGTAAGTGGGCCAAGACAATGTTCACAGATGAGTCATACTCACTCCAGTTCAAAGATGGCCGGGTTTGTGTTTATTGTCATCCAGAAGAGAGATCCGCGGTGGATAATTTTGCTCAATGTTAACCATTTGGAGGAGGAAGTATGATGGTGTGGGCGTGGATATCCATGAACCACAGAAACCTTCTGTACATCATCAATGGAAATTTGACCAGTAAGCGTTATCTCTACAATAATCCTCAGCCACTGGTCATTCAAGCTCTGCAGCGGATTGGACCAGGAGCTTAGTTCCAGGATGACAACAAGACCTTATTGTGCCAGGGTGGTGACCAACTTTCGGCAGCAGAAGAACATTCAGCACATGAACTGGCCTGCATATTCAACTGACCTGTAACCCATTTAGCATATGTAGGATGAACTAGGGTGTTGAGTTCAATCACATCACGTGCCTACCATCAACCTCTAGCAACTGGCTCAGCGATTAGTCACAGAATGGCAAGAAATCCCTCAACATTATTTCCAACACCCGGTGAACAGCATGCGTCAACATTGTGGAGAACTTGTGAAGGCTACACCGGTTACTGAGGCTTCTGTGTCTTGTGTGAACATGATTTTGGGGGATGCACAACTTTTTTCTTCAGGGGAATAAACTATTGCAAAAGTGAAGTTTTTTTGTTTTGTGTTTTCTGCAATCAAATAATTATTTTGTCATTGGTCGTCACCATTTTTGCTCGTCACCTTATGTTTATATGCACAAATGTTTCTGACCCTGAACTTATTCGAAGTAGTGTGTTTATATAAACAGTATGTGGGTAATTAAAATTCCACTCGCAGCAATTAGCCTATGAATTAGCCTCAAATAGAGTCATAATTTACTTCTGAAATATTTTTTGAGATACAAAAAAAGAGTGCATGCAACAGTTTTAGATGAACAAACATCAAGACTTTCCAAATATTTGATAATGCTGTATTTTAAAATCAAGCTTGGAAGAAAGAAAACGTATACTTGGAATTTACAGACCAAATAACTAAAAATGAGAGCAAACAAAAACTACAGTCAATCAAAGATACTACATGAGATGATCTAACTGGCCCAAAATCTATAATGAAAACAATAATTAATTATCAATTATGGCAATAGTGTCAATGATAATAATGTTTAATCTCTGTCATTGCTTTCACATGGATTAGTGTACTTATCTGACAATGATGTGCCCGGTATAAAATGCCTTGCCTTTTTTTAAAGACTAGTGGCATTTATTCACTCATTTTATGCATTCTGTATTTCCAGACTGTCCTCACTGAGAGAATTACCATGTGGCGCTCTTTCAATAAGAGTCTGAGAAACCATTAGAAAACTCTGGTAATGCCATTACTGTGCAAATAATCTTTTCTGAAAAGTTATGAGTTCCCTAAAAAGGAAAATAACAAACATTAGCTAATAAATTGCAAATTTATGTTTGAATTGCATGTCAAATACATAAATGCCAGAACATATTTTTTCTAGTTCTAACAGAAGCAACAGAGGGCAGATAATGGAGGACGTAATAGGGACGGGATTTTCATGAACACATTTAGAGGTTTGTATTCACAGGGAATGGAACAAACTTGCAAGCTCCATTCCTTCAAACTGTTCAAACACATATGAAGTATTTTAAGAATCACTTTAGTCAAATCCAACTGAGTAAAAAGGAAAAAAAAATCACCTTGTATCTCAAGCAGAATAATACACTGTACTGGAGTCGGTGATAGTCTTGAACATGTCATATTTGTCACCAGCCAAATATTAGCTGCGGAAGCTATAGTCAACTCCATCCAATTGACGAGATGCATAAATATGACTATGCCTTTCCAGGTTGTATCTGAGACTTTGGACCTTGTTTGACAGAGAATATAGGACTTCTCATGCCAAAAACTAGAATGAGACAAAAAAAAAAAAAAAAATAGAACACTCTAACTACCTATGTTACCACTGAGGCCAGAAGTTAATTTCCCATCTTCCTGTCATGATATTGTCCTGGTACAGTGGGATTTGAATATTAAAAGAAAAATAACCTGAATTATTCTTCTTTGAGTCCAATGTTTTAATAGAATCTGCATTACACACGATGGAGTTATCAGTCATTTTCAAATCACGCAGCTTCCTTGAGTAAACTCGTGAAGTGTACTCACTCACTCACAACTTTTTTATGTCCACTTATTTCTGAGTAAGTTCTTTATCATACTTATATCAAGAATAATACCATAGCACTTTCCATCGCTTATTTTTGTATTGGTTTACAATCAAGAGGAAAGATAATCTCAGCTATGACCAATATGTAGAGCCTCCTCTCAAAGATGCTCGATATTCATATTACACTAGTGAGCTGACCCAGATAATTTAGCATGGGATAATGTGGTCAGGTTGAAAAATAAATAATACATATTTAAATATTTATTATCTGAGTGTTCGCGTGAAAAAAAAATCAATATTAATAAAGAATAACAATTAATAAATTGGAATTGATTGACTATTCTTTATGTGCTTTCTCACAAAAAAACAAATTGCATTTAATGCCCCCGGCCTGGAAAGAGTTGGTCGGGGGCATTATGTTTTCTGTCTGTCCGGCCGGCCGTCCTGTCGTAAAATTTTAGTTTGTTGCGCTCTAACGTGAACACCTCTTGACGGAGGTTTTTGATTTTTCATGGGGTAAATTATCATACAAAGGGGATGATGTCTATCCATTTTCAGCTTGCTCCGGCAATCACTATGGCCCCCACGACAGGCATCTTGAAATCCTTCCTTGCACTTTAACGTGAGTACTGCTTGACGGAACTTTATGATTTTTGGTGGGGTGAAGGGTCATACATAGAATATGATGCCTATTAATTTTCAGCTCACTCTGCCGACCAATATGGCCGCCACGGCAGGTATCTTGAAATTCTTTGTCGAGCTCAAACTTGAATACAGCTCGATAGAGGTTTATGATTATTGATGGGGTGAATGGTCATACACAGGGAATGATGCCTATCGATTTTGAGCTTGCTCCACCAAACAATATAGCTGCCACAGCAGCCATCTTGAAATCCTTTGTCACACTCAACCGTGAACATTGCTCGACGGAGGTTTATGATTTTTGGTGGGGTGAATGGTCATACGTGAGGGATGATGCCTATTGAATCAATATGGCAGCGCACTCACCGGAGGTTTTTGCTTTTTGGTGACCTGAATGGTTATACATAGCAGATGATGCCTAACACTCGCTTTCTGTACATGTTCTTCAACTGTCTCAGTCGGGGGCATATGCCACGCCTCGTGTTGCTCTTGTTTGATTCTGTCAGGTAAATGACCGTGTAGTGTACACAATGGTGAGATTTTGGTAGAACTGAATTTACAGATAATTCTGCAGTCGCAGCACTAAGCTTGAAAGCTTTTTTTTTTTTTAGAGTTAATAACATTTGCGATCTAGTTTTGCAAATTGCCTCAGCATCAACTCACCAGCATCACCGACAAATAATTTGAAGTTGACAAATGTACTCAAATATTCAAATATCATATTTACACATTTATCTGGACAAAGTGATGTTGTTTACAAGAATTCTTTGCAGTGGTTCCCAACCCAGTCCTGAAGGATCCCCTGTCCGGCAGGTTTTTGTTGCAGCTTTACTTTTGTGCACCTTATCCATTTAAGGCCCAATGTAACTTCATGCACACCCTGTTCAGGTAGATATTTTACAACCAATCAACATGAAGCCCTTAAAATGGATCAGGTGTAAAAGAGTTGCAAGAGAGCAAAAACCTGCAGAGCAGGGGGTCCCTGAGGACTGGGTTTGGAACCACCGCTTTAATGAACGCATCATTTACTCGATTTCGTCTCCCACAACTGACAGCTCCAGTACAAACACCAGATGTCAGAATAGATGTATGTCCTCAGTGAAGGGCTAGACACAGTCAGTCTGTACTAAGCGTTGACTTCGTACTGTCCACAGTTTGCGTACACCCAAGGTCCTGGTGCTTTGTGATTTAGACAGAAAAAGCTCCAGTCATGCTCATAATGGTTTGTCCCCGCACATCCTCAGGCCTTCACCTCGTACATTATCCTCCTCTGCCCTTTTGCACAAAAATAAACCATTCCGCTTTTGTGCATGAGCTGGGAAGAAAAAAGATTAGTGGGATGAGAAAGCTGCATTCAGCCAATTCTCATTCCTGTATTTCTCGACAGCATAGCACCCCACAAAGAAGGTTCTGTTCTGTGATTTAACCAAGGGTGATTTTCATCTTAAACTACAGTTCGATAAAAATCAAAATCATACTTAACTTGTTTATATATACTAAAGCTCTTTATCACTGTGCGATTTTAAATCTGTCTTCTTCAGTTCTGCATAATAAGGCCTGCTGGGCCTAAAATGGTTTCTATCTACCATTTTGGAAAGTATAATCTGCCTAGAGCATGGAAATATTACATGTAATATTATTTGTAAAAGCAGCATGGGGCCAAAGGATAAACTAAATGACTCTCTGAGTAACAGGCATAATTCCTCTTTACTCGTCAAAAAAACTACACCAATATGAAATTACTACCTCGAATCAGGAAAAAAGGATGGGACAGTATGTTAACTAAAATTTAACCTGAATTCAGGAACCAGAATTCAACCTGAATTTAACCTGAATTCAGAGGTGGATTGGCGAGCTGTGCAGGATGGCTCCCAGCTTTTTGTCTATAGTTAGCTGGGATAGTCTCCAGCTCACCTGCAACCTTAGCGAGGAAGAAGAGGTATAGATGATGGATTGATGGATGGATGGATGAAAGTGATAATTGGGCCTTACCAATATACTTACAAGCATATACACATTATTTGAAAATGGTAACCAATTTATCATCTTGTATTTGCATCACTGTACTTGAACTTATTTTTGCTCTCTAGGAACACTAATGTAGTCTTACACAATGCATCCAAGACAGATAAGCTGTTTCAGAGTACAACTGAACCTAATTCTGCTGGATACTTTCTAGACCCCTTTGAGTGCACTGCGGATTTATAACTGTTGAACTGATAGGAACGATTTCATGACGATGGAAGGGCTCACAGTATGTCCACATACAGCTTGCTAGGCCACCTTGTAATTTATTGCATTGGATAGGGAAAGCGTTTTGCAATACTAATGTTTGTTACGAATCTGGGAAGGAAACACTAGGAACTCTCGGGAATGCTCGGAAACAAAGGGAACTAGAGGGCAAAAGGGGAGTAAGATGCCAGATGCGGGGATCCAACATAATTTATTAAATAAACAGAAAACCAGAGAAGGGGGGAAAATGGGGCACTCAGGCCAACGGAAACACCGTGCTACTGCACTGAAGTAGGGAGAACTCAGGAATCCAAAAACCAGAAAAACAAGGGGCAGACTCGGGACACTCTGAACAGGCGACTAGGGGACACTCGGAACAGGCGACTAGGGGACACTCGGAACAGGCGACTAGGGGACACTCGGAAGGGGAGCTAGGGAACACTCGGAAAGGGCAGAGGGCTGGCACAAGACGAGACAGTGGGCACAGCTGGCAGATGGCTAACTCGGATGGCACAGCCGGCCGGGAGAAGGGTCAGGGAGAACATCAGGAGGGGGCAGACTGGACGGCAGGAATGCTGGCTCCGGAGCCGGCGAAGGCGGCCGGCACACTGGGGACTGGAGACGGCGACTGGCACACTGGGGGCACTGGAGACTGTGAAGGCGACTGGCACACTGGGGGCACTGGAGACGGCGAAGGCGACTGGCACACTGGGGGCACTGGAGACGGCGAAGGCGACTGGCACACTGGGGGCACTGGAGACGGCAAAGGCGACTGGCACACTGGGCACAGGACAGGCAGCACACAGGGCTCTGGAGACGGCGAAGGGGACTGGCACACTGGGCACAGGACAGGTGGCACACAGGGCTCTGGACACGCCGAAGGGGACTGGCACACTGGGCACTGGACAGGTGGCACACAGGGCTCGGAAGACGGCGAAGGGGACTGGCACACTGGGCACAGGACAGGTGGCACACAGGGCTCGGAAGACAGGGGGAACCAGGCGCTGAGCAGCAGGAAGGGTAGGCTGGGCTGGGAATGCGGCTGAAGAACACACAGAGAGATGAGGGGACCAGAGGAAGGCGCACCGGGCAGGGAGTGGTGTGAACTGGAGCGAAGTCAGATCTGAGCTGGCTTGCTGCAGGGAGACAGATATAAGGTAGGGGCACGAGAAGACACAGGTGCAGGAACTTAATATAATTAACGAGGGGTGGAACACGAGGGAAACCAATTACATGAAACAGATAAACATTAACACACAGACAAGGATCACAAGACAATCCCAAAGATGGGATAAATAAACTGGATAAAAAGACTCCTAAGTGTACAGAATAAGAGCCAGAATAGATAATGAGAATGCAGAGGTTCAGCAAGAAAACTTAGCAAAGCCAGTGAATAGAGAAGCAAGAGGCGGAGAGTCTAGAACAGGGCAACTGCTGAGAGATCATTAGTCAATTAGTCAGTGCAGCTATACAATCCCAGGTGCTCGTTAGTAGGTTAGTATTATACACAATATTAGTATGGTTAGTAATTTTAGAAAAACAACAAACTGTGAGTAATTGTTAGTACATATAGGAAAGCAAGGGGAAACTAGGAAACGAGAACAGAAGGAAGGATGAAACCCTGAATCCATTTAATCACCCGAAACAGTGTCACAATCAATTAAGACAGAAACTGCTACAAACAATGACGCGACCGGGGAGAAAGCAAAGACAGTACATGGGTAAGACGTGGACTGGACTAAAACGGGAGAGGAATAAAATGTGAACACTGAGACATGGACTAAAAACCTGACATAACCAAAATAATAAAACCCTAAAATAAACTAACCAGACACACCGACCACGGAACACAACAAATGTTATTAATCAATTTAATTACAAGCATAAAAATGTTGAAATGTGTTGTTTTATTATTTATTCTTCACAGAAACCTCAAGTGATGCCGAGCACGGGGTTCTAACCTTTGGTTTTATGAGCATTCAGCTTTTGGAGCATTTATATTAATGGTCCAGTATTATCATGTTAACCCTATAATGCTCAGACACAGACATCATTATGGGAAAAATATGACCCAGTAATATTTTTGAAGTATTGAAGGGTAGTATTCAGATCCACTGTTCATCATTAGGTTTTGTGACAGCAAAATATACAATGCTGAACAGAACTTCCTCTAATTCCAGGAGCATCATATCTGATACTGCCAAAAATCAGCACCCCTCCAGAACTTAACACTTGAAATTTCTATTTTTTTATATGGTCTCTACTATCTATAGCTATCCCTTAAGATGTATAAGAATACGTTTTTGTGTAATATTTAGCTTGGAATGCCGAACTTCACTCCAAGGAAATTCATGAATTCCCATTCACATGGGAGCTACTACCTTGAAGTGAGTGACTAGGGGCGAGACTCCTGTAATCTCACTTCTTTCTTCCAGGTGGCAGCACTGTGTATCTGAGCAGTTGTGGTTGTGTTACATCTTACCAGGTGGGCATGGTCCTTCAAATTTGGTGTATCATATATGATACAGGGGGCATCATAGGGTTAATTTATTTTTGTGATGTTATAATTTTCCTGAATGTTCCAAAATGAGGCTTGCTAACTCTTCAGCTAAAAACAAGCCCAATAACAATCTAAAAATTTCAAAGCTATTGGCTGCATGTCATGATCTCCTCTCAGAAGAGCTGGCTGGAAAACAGGATTTGACAGAACATAGCAAAAAAGAATCATGAGTGCTGCAAGGGAGCAAGATAGGGAGGTCTTTAAAGGCTGTGAGAGGGACTCAGGGTACATAGGCTGCTAGTATATGTGCACACTACAGAGCGGATCTCTTTGTGATGTAGAGAACAGCCAAAGTTTCAAACCACTTGTTTCAAATGCTATCATGAAAATGACGGGGGTTTAACGGCTAAACTGCAGGGGCTTCAAAATCAGCTTTCTTTTGGCTGTTTGGCACATATCCTGAGTAACAGATGTGACACAATAAAGAAGGCATTGAGAGGTGAACTCTTCTTAGAATTCTGCAAACTGCGAAGTCCAATGCAAACAGTTTGATATCAGTACTAGACCACTCAGAGAGCGTAGCACCTCCGCCCAGGACCGTAACCCTAATCCTTACCCTAACCCCTAACCGGATCACTCCGAAAAGATGTGCTTCTCAAACACATTTTTAATGAATGTTTTCTTGAACAAATGTGTGCGCGCATTCACAAAAGCTTACCTCCGGCACCCAAGGAAACACACACACACGAACACAGACACTTCATAAAGCTTCTATGAGGAAAATAAAATGCTTGTTGCAGTCTTATCATTTTTTTTTTTTAAGAATGTGGATGATGCCTGTCAAAAATAAAAGGCCACCATGAAATTGAAGAAACAACAATGGTCTCTTCGTGGAAATAGTTACTTTTCGGTGTTATTTTCAGCCATTTTGAAGTGTTTTGTTTGTCCTCATCTCTTTCCATAGTGCTCACTTTTCACTTTTTGTATTAGGAATTGATAAGCTTGAAGGCATGCTCCCTCAGGCAGATATTAAGTGCAGTATTATATTTGAGACAGGCCTCAGAAATCAATTTATTAAAACAACCCAGAGAAACTCTACTCTATTTTTTTTCTTCTGTTTTGAGGTTTGGTAGGAGGAAAACTGGCAGTTGTGATTCACACCTGCAATCCACAAGAACAGACTGCAGCAGGTAAGTACACTAAAATAATTTTCCTTTTAATCCAGGGAGTTACAGAGTTACGGTATGCATATAAAGCAATGCAGTATTTCTTGGTCTGTGGATGAAGCACTGCGTTTGCTTATGCTATCAAATGCAAACTTTAATATAACTGAGTTCTCTCATTGGACTTCATTTTGTGATCTGACAGAGTGTTGAAGTCCATCATTTTTATGCAGCGACAAACTGCACATGGTAGTATATTTCAGCTAACTAGATGCTGCTCAGTACGGGTCATCAAAACAGTCAATCATATTCCCTACTGAAAATAAAACATACTACCTATTATGAAGGTCAGATTCAATCTAAACATCAAGCGCTTCACTCTGAACTTTTAGAAATATTTTCTCATTATTTGGACATATTTCAGTACTTTCTGGGATTGTTGAACTATTCAAGAAATAAAGCTCAAAAAGAGTAATTTCTCTGGAAAAACAAATATGATTACCAGATTAAATTCATTTTTGAAGTGGATTTAAAATGAGCAGAACACATAAATGTCAATATTTGAGATTTCCATTGAAGTCATCAAATACAATAACATGTCCCAGTATGGAAATCTCTCCACCCTTTATATGAGCCTTTTAAATTCTAGCTTTTAATGCTAAGTATTAGGGGATTTGGTCGCAAGCGCATTTTGTATCTTATCAGCACATATGGTGACGCAAAAGTGGCTGCAATGTTTTACATTCTAAAAATAATGCACTCACCGAATTGCATATTTTTTTGAAGCCAGCCCCCGCTATAAAATGGAAGAAGCACCAGAGAGAGAGAGAGAGAGAGAGAGAGATCACTAACTCATCACAACAGGCACAGGGAAATGCTGAAGGCTGTCAACAAACAGACTCATAACTCTGTAGCTGTAGATTCTGCCCATTCACAGCTGATTACCTCATTGTGTCATCAGTACCAGCACAGCCATTACCAGTCATCCTAGCCCGCTACAATTAACCAGCATTCAGTAAGGTAACACATCAGAGGCGCCCATGTGGCCCAAGGGCGCGGGTAGCGGAGTGCTGAGGGTGCTGCAGCCCCCCATTCTGGGGTAAGGAGGGTGCTGAGCACCCCCTTACTGAGCAGAATAAAAAGTTTTCATCTTTACTAATTTCGCCATCTGAAAAATATATAGAAAAATGATTATACATAAAAATGACTGACGTATTTAAAATTCGTGTTTATGTACGGTACGTTCTAAGGAGGTGAAAACGTCTGACTATGAGAGATAGCCCAGCAGCAATGCAAGAGATCATTGCTGCTGAAAATGGCGCAGAAAAGAATGAATGACTTTTTCCCCAGGACGAGCTAGCTTGTTGCTACGGTGGAGAGGATCAGCAGCAGGTCACTCACTTTAGCGCTGCCATGCACTTCAGATCCTCTCATCACAGCATCGTATTTCCTGGAAGCAAATTCTGCACGGTGTGATTTGACAGATCGTTTCAATGAGGTTTGTTTGAAAATGGCGATGGTTGTATTGTGTTATAGACACCGACCTCATTCTTTTCTTTATCTGCGCAACCTCTGTGACAATTTGTTTGCTAAAGGGGGATTTAGGGGGGATTTAGTAACTGGGAAAAGGCAAAATAAAGAACTTGGTCTGCATGAGTTGTCAGACCTGAATTCTGATTCATTACGTGTGTTAGCAATGCTTTAAGTAACTCCAGTCAGTGCGATGTTTTGGGAGTTTGCAACTAGGAGTCAACATGCTGCAAGGACAGTGTTGTTTATTCAGTTATTAATGTTCGTAACATTTAAGATCTGTTAAATTCCTGGCCCATGAAGGAATACCGCACAGAGGGCACAGTGATCCCGACACGTACCGCGGCAGCTTGTGTGAGAGAATACACTTATCACCGAAAGCCTGAGAATGGCTTTCACATACACGCTGAAATAAGATGTGTGCCTTTAACTGAGAGGGCCAAGAGCATCTCTGCTTTTGCCACACCATCTGGGTTGTACCAGTATGGAGTCCTACCCTTTGGGATGAAAAATGCCCCAGCCACATTCCAAAGGATGATACAGTTTACAATCGCCGGATTGCCACACACGGGTGCATACATCGATGACCTGATCACATGGAGTGACTCCTGGGAAGAACATCTAAAAGATGTAGAGACGTTGTTCCAGCGCCTGACCCAGGCTAACCTGACTGTTAACCTGAGCAAGAGTGACTTTGGTTGTGCTACTGTCACCTATCTTGGCTACGTCATAGGCCAGGGTAAGGTGGCACCCATAAATGCTAAAGTCCAAGCCATCATGGACTTTCCAGTTCCTGACAACAAAAAAGCTTTGCGCCGCTTCCTTGGAATGATCGGGTACAACCGCAAGTTCTGCAAGAACTTTGCTGAGATTGCTCTCAGTCTAACTAACCAACTGAAAAAAGGCGTAAAGTTCACCTGGGATGATGCATGCCAGAGAGCCTTCGATCGCCTGAAGTCTCTGCTGTGTCACTTCCCCGTGCTCAAATCTCCTGACTTCAACAAACCGTTCTCCATCGCGGTCGATGCTAGCGACCAAGCTTGTGGATCTGTGCTCCTACAGAGAAGTGACTCTGATGACATTGAGCATCCCGTGGCATACTTCTCCAGGAAGTTCAATCGCCACCAAAGGAACTATTCCACAATAGAGAAGGAACTGTTGGCTCTGGTCCTTTCTTTACAACACTTTGAGGTTTATGTTTGTACAGGACAAAAGCCAATGATTGTGTACACTGACCACAATCCGTTAATGTTTTTGAGTAAGATGAAAAACAAGAATCGGAGATTGTTGAATTGGAGTTTGATTTTACAGGAGTTTGACTTGGAAATTAAGCATGTGAAGGGTACAGACAATGTAATTGCTGATTGCTTATCCCGTGTTTGAATGTGTATATATATATCATGTGTTTGAATATTGTATGATATGTATATATAGACAAGTGTTCACTTAACCATTTTGTATTGAAAAGAAAAATTTTGCCTTTATGAGTCAAAATTTTTCCCTTTTGGAATGGAGGTGTAATGTTAATATAGGCCACTAGATGGCAGTATTTACCTTTTTTTTGTTAAGCTCAGACTGGAGTCATGTTTAGACATGTCCTGGACATGTCTGGGGCAAGTCTCAGAAAATTTAAAAAAAGAGGTCTAAATGTGGGTGGGGTCTGCAAAAGAGTATATAAGGAAAAGAATTGAGACAGTAAAGTAGTAGGAGAAATTGCAAGAAGATGACCAGACCTGCCATTCTGTTCAAGACCTGTGACGTTTCTTTTGTGGATTTCTTTGCCTGTGTTTGAGCATTTTCATCATCCAGGACATCACCAAGCCACCCCCACGAAAAGGGATTGTAAATATTTATGTTTTGTACATAATTCAATCTTGGTCTTTAGGTTAGTTAGTTGTTATGGTGTTTGTTAATTAAATGTGTTGAGGTTTTTAAAACTGTGTCTGTCATCCCTTGCTGTTGCTGTTGTGTTATAAATGTAATAACAAATTGGGGCCATAACAATTATAATTTTTTGTAATCAGTTATGATTTATATGGCGAGTATTCTTTTATTCCAGTAGTCATTTGCACCCTTAGTTGCTATGACCGCTGTTGTAAAGACCAAAATTGTCATAACGCCCTCATGCAAAAAAATAAATAAATAAAAAAATGACGTCACTCTCCTGCCTTTGGTTGGCGGCCCCCCTAATTCAGACATCTTCCCGTGCGCATGATGTGGCCCAATCAAGAAGGATACCAATGAAGCAGAACCCAATGGCATCATCACAGTAGTCACAATGACAATAAGTGGTGTAAAAGCTAGCAGAAATGAAGGAGAAGGTGTAAAACCAGGAATGAGGGAATTCAGAGCTTTATTGGGGAAATCAATTGTCCAGGGTCTGGAATCGCCAAACAGCGCAATAAAGGAAAACTAGGGAAAAATCGAGGAGCAGAAGTCAGACAGCAGGAGTCAGGATCCACAGGGGCAAGCTGAGTTAAATCTGAGGTTGAGACTAATATTAAAGCCAAGAGATCAGTCTGTGAGGAGGCAGGAACAGAGAGGGAGGAATGGAGGGTTGGGGCTGAGCAAAACACAGACAAAGACTGAGCTGACACAAACAAAAACAACTGAGACGGCAAGTAGGTTTACACTCAGGCTATCCCTGACCTGGATAGAAATGGGTAGTGACCTCATGCGTAGCCTCGTTTTCATGACACGACAGCCACACGCTTCTGGTTTATTTCCAATTCTTGCGATAGGCAATAGATAAATATACAAAACAGTAGACCTAGACTCAAGTTACCTTTTAGGAATCTTGACTAATAAGAATGGGAAACATGGGAAATGAACATGGGGAATTAGGGAGGTGACAAGAGGAAGGCTGAATGATTGAAATCAATCAGAAAAAAGCAATCAAAATTAAAACAGTCAGAAATGCAGTGAGAATGTCAGAGACATGGGACGTGACAAAGTGGTTTCTGTTGAATTGCATTTGCAGAAAAAAATAGTTATAATAATTTTACTGAAATCGTAGATCAAACTAGAAATTTTTCTCAAGTAAATAATACCAATAGTAGAGTAGCAGCAATTGTGGCATTACAGATTTAGTAGCGGCAGTATTTTCTGTCCCTCATTAGATAATGCTGCCCTGACATGCTTGTTTGGTTTCTTTCTGCGAGGATTAAGTAAAAAAAAAGCCTTTTTACAAATATGTAAAAAGCATTAGACGGAAAAAACAGTCTGAAAATGTCTTTGAAAACATCAATGGGCTATGTACAAGAGGATAAGTGCTAATGAAGGCAAGAAGACATTTTGAATGAAGAAAAATGGCAGCTCAATGACAGCCCATTTTGGAACAGGCTGAGTGCTCTGCAAAGTGGCAGTTCCCCTTTCTATGGTACCAGAGTGGGGCACAATTATTTATCCATCAGAAAGCATTCTCATGGCTTTGATATCCAATATAGTCCCTCTACTTCTTTGCAATTTTTCATCTTTCATCACTGGCACATAATGTTCGCAAATACAAGACATAAGCAAAATTAATTACTACTACTGCAACTCTTTCTAACAACCATAATGTATTACGAACAGAAGATAGTATGTACAATACCAGCAGATTACAAGTACATTATTGTGACAAATTTTTGACTTTCAAGATTAAAGAGGCCGATAAAGGGCTTGAGTAATTGCTTTTATAACCAAATTATATCGGTAATTGTGTGGATTTTTCAAAGTGATATTTTTGGATGATAATTAAAATATTGGCACCACTAATTATCATATGTATTGGAGGAATATTACTTGAAAGATCTTGTTGATTAATGTTACATCCATTTACTCTAGAACCAACAAGGCGTATATTTTACTTTCAAAATAGTAGATATTCATTTTCGGGATAACAGACTGTTGGGCTTTTTGTCCACTGGGAAATTTTTTGATGATCTGGAATTACAGACCACTGGACCCTCTGAATTACAGGCTATTGGATCAATGGAATGTCCCCGTAAAGGACGAGGTTTTATACTGGATGCAGGCGACCCTTGAGTTCTCTGATGCCACTGGAATAGTATTTAACATGCTTCAGTCACGAACATAACCACATGGGCTTGTAGAAAATATTTCAAAAGTCAGTTTTTCGTGGCATCATCAAATGCAAGTTAATCCTTTTACAAGTCAATTTTCCTCGAACTATACTTAACTACTGTGACTTTACTTTAAAAAATTATCTTTTTTTTTCGTTAAATAGACAAAAAATTACAGTAAAATAGTAACAATCCATTTTACATCAAATGCCACACATCTTAGTATTAACTCTTTTTTGATCAGATCTATGAAAAAAATAAATACTGCAAGTGCTTGAATAATGGCGCTCTACTGGTAAGTCAATGGTTTGACCTCTTGTAGGGTTAAGACTGCACCATTCCAAGAGAGCATCCACAACATACACAAGAACCACAGACTTATCTGGCCTTCAGCTCATCAGACATAGTCTGAGGCATTGTGGGAGAGAGTCCAGTTGTCTATGTTTCAAATTGGTTCTGAAAAACTGCTCAAAAGTCAATCGTTCCCTACTCTCGCTGCTGGTTGTAATGATATGGCCGATTGGCGCAAGTTGAGAACAAGGAAACTCGAAAACCGAAACAAACGTAAAATTATTTAACGGGGAGACCGAAGGAGACATTCAAAATAGCCTGCTTTTATAGCGTACCTACATTCGCAAGCCCAAATAGCCTGATGTGAGTTGATAATGGGGCTAGATGAAAAAGCAATCTTATGTGTTGCTTGCCAACCATGCTGCCCACTCTATCTTGCTTAGTGGAAGAATGAATAGTGTTCAATTTTATTGTTGCATTATTGCAAATAAATAGTCGATTTTTTTCTTGTGTGTTTATTTAATGGGCTATATGTGGGGTAATCATTTTATAAAAGCAATAAGCCCCTTGAAGCAGTGGGTTACAGGGGCCCTCCGCCGTTATAAAATCAATGTAACCCACTGCTTCTTGGGGCTCAATCCTTTAATATTCTAGGGTTTGGGTGCTGCAACTGCCCACTTCAAATCCCAGCAGAGATTTTTTTATGGGGTTCAAGTGAGGCAAATGTCATGGGCACTGTAGAATCTTCCCAGACTTCTTCTGAAACCAAGCCAAATGGCATAACATTTTCTCCATATATCCTGGTACTTGACTAAATCCATCTTGCCCTCCATACTTTGCAGGTTTCCAGTGCCAGAGGAAGCAAGGCAGCCACAGGGCATCAAAAAGCCCCCACAATTCTTCACTGTAGGCAGGGTGTACTTTTCAGCGTATGCTTCTTTATTAACGTCCACCGTGGAGGTATATGTTTTCGGTGCCGTTTGTTTGTTGGTTTGTTTGTGTACAACATAACTCAAAAACTTATGGCCTGATTTTAACTAAATTTTCAGGGTAGGTGGGTATTAACTCAAGGAAGAGGTGATTACATTTTGGCAAATCTAGGCAAAGCACTGCTGAGATATACGCCAAAGTTCAAGATTTCAAGTCTTTCCAATGGGCCGGACTTCCAATCGCCGTGCTTTTGGCTTTGCTGCCCCCTGGCGGAGGTTCTGCGCTCTCTGAGTGCTTTTCTAGTTCCCTTTGCAGACATACCACTGATTCATAAGCTCGAAAAGTTCCAGTTTTGTTTCATCACTCCACCGAACAGTATCCTAAAACTTATGTGGCTTATTTGTATGGTTCTGAGCATATTGGAGCTTCTGCTTTTGGATCAGTTGTGGAGTGTGTCTTGGAGACCTTCAAGTTTAGTATGTGCCTTACTATACAACCTCAACCCTCAGTGCCTCCTACCTCCAAGCCTTGCAGCAGGTCTCCTGTAGTCACCCGAGGGTTTTTGACCACCTGCCTCATCAGGAATCTGGTGGCAGCCATTCAAAGCCTTCTCTTTCTGCCACATCCTGATACTGTGGCCACTCTTCCTTTAAATCAGGACTTGTAAACTATGCTTCCAACTTTATATCTACAAACATTCAGTGCCTGTGCTACCTTTTTTGTATCCTTCTCCTTGTTTCTGCCAGGCAATGATCTCCTCTATTAGCTTTTTGGTCAATTCTCTTGACAGCCATATTTCTAATATGCAATCAAATGTCACTGTCAACAAACCCCTAGCCAGTCCATGTATTTAATGTGTTCTATCTCAAGCAAACCTGATGCAACTAATTAACCTCTTGATTAGCTGCATTAGATGTGCTTGACACAATATCCAACTTACAAATATGCTCTTATGAAGGATTCTATTCAATGGGGTTGAATAACTTTAAGACTGCTGTAGTCATTAAAAGTGGCATTTCGAGTTAAATTTGGAGAAAACACTTGAAGAGTTTGGTTCCAAAACGCAATATTTCCATTTTACACATTTTGAGTAAATTAGCTTTTTCTATGTTGGAACCCATTGCATTTTATAGAAAATAACAAACTTTGGCTATGAAGAAATACTCCTTATCGTATGACTTCCTAAAAACAGATGACGGCACCATGTGTAAGAGCCACAGGACCACCAGTCTATGGCATTATCTCAATTTTTGTCATTTTGGCACTTATTGCGTTTTGGAACCAAACTCTTCACTTGTAATTTTAGTTGTGTTGAGCTATTTAAAATGTTCTTGTTTAATCTGCTCATCACAAACAGCTGAAAATTTGTAAAGTTTGCCAGTAAACCCAATTTGCAATGGGTTTTGAATAACTTTTATTGCAACTGTTTATACATACATATATATATATATATATATATATATATATATACACACACTATCCCTCTATAAAAAACAAACAAACAAATAAATACGACAACACTAATAATAATAATAATAATAATTATTATTATTATTATTATTATTAGCAGTAGTAGTAATAGTACTAGTAGCCAATTTGTATTTTTAAATATCACATTTATACTGCTGATAGAATGAAATAAAAAAAGACATCTTTAAAATGATTAAAAGTTTTAATCCTTTTCATTGCTGTGTAAATGTGTTGTTTTTGCATTTGTAAGGACATACGACAGACAAAAAAAATTCTTCCTCAGTAAAACAGACAAACGAAAGCAACATCTTATGAGAATTCTGATCTTGCAATAAGTTAGTAAAATACTTTCCCAAAGTCAATTATTGTATTAATTCAAACACTTGTAATCCCTCATTTTTTTGATTTTATGCAAAAACAAATACAATTAAATCCATAAGTACTCACTCATTATGACAAAATTCCGTTAATGATTTCTGTATTACATAGTGTGAATGCTAGTATGTCTTACATCAGCATTCATATCTGAGCTTTATTGTGGTAATGTTTTAATACTGCTAAAGCAGATAGATGCGCCATGTCATTTGCTAGACAGAGTCATTATGCTAAGGGGTGAAATGTTTTTGTTAATATCATTTTATATTCTCCAGATACTTCCCTTCCAGTCTGAGGCTGGATTTCACTGACAGCAGACTGCAATGAAAGGTCAGACTTAGGGAGCATCCAAGCTTTAGCAGCGGTAATAATATCACCACACATTAGATAGCTATCTGTGTAATCCCCAACATGTCATACTTTATTCATAATGCGGCCTTTTGTGTCTGGAGGCAAATATTGCAATGTGGCAGGACAGCTTTGATGAAAGATATGGAACAAACAGGAGAAAATGGAGAATGTTCCAGTCAAGTGTTTAATCATGGTTGTGTTTGCACTGAAACCTTTTGACACAAGAACTCTGAGGAGTGAAGCACAAAATGTGCTTACTAGCCATTAACACTTTAATATATGGACTTTATAATTAATGTCATAAATTTATGCCCGCACAGAAATTGTTCAGGAGCTGCTATAAGGCCATTTTACCTGGGTACTCAGCAGAATCCTAAAGGCATGATGCTCTGTAGCATTTTTCACTTAAGCAAAATTATGACTCCTTTGGGCGAAGTACGTGAAGGCTACCTGCAAAAGCCACGCTTTTACCTAGCACTTCTGGTATGGTACTACAAAAGTAGTACGTAACCTGTACAGACCAGTACCTAAGACCCATATCTGGTTTGCGTTTCCACTGTGGACAATACTCGTATGTGAAGCGAGACGGTTTGATGCGTACCAGACACCCTGTAGTTAGGTAAGTGAAAAAAAGTCTATGGGATTGGGAGAGATATAACACATAACTCTCAAATGTTGGCAGGGTTGGAACTAGGTTGTAATAGCTGTGTGAACCATGTAATTTGGCGGGTTTGTGTTCAAGATTCTCTCTTGACTGATCAATTAACTGCAGTGTTTCTAGCTTTACCTTATGGAGTGTTAGGTACCTCAAAAGCGGGGTAACAAACATTGGGCATGCATTAGCACACTGTTTTTGGTACCATCTACAACCTTTGATAATGATTACACAGAAATAACCCAGTTAGCAAGCTCCTCCGCTCCGGATCTGCCCTGGCTCTGAGCCGGATCAGCTGGTGCCGGGGCAGATCCGGAGCAGAGGTGCTTGCTATCTGGAAAGAGTTTTTAATGAGGCAAACTGAAGTGACATGAACTGGACTACTTGGTGGAAATGAGGTTCAAGAAAATAGATCTTACAGGAAGCTCATATTTTGCATGCTCCAAAAAAAGAGAAAGAATGACGTACGGTACCAATACAGTGTCTCATAATGTTTGGGAAAAAATGTTTTTCTCCATATGGCCCAGTACTAAAACTTGTGATGGCATGTTTATACATAGCATCTCTATTTCAGGTCATCTTTGTTGTTGGCTACAAGCAGCTTTTCCACTACTTAAGATTACACTGGTGCATTCAGTTGCTTTTTTTGGTGGAGGAGCAAAGCAAAGCAAGCAGCAAAGAAACAGGGACAAATTGTTGAATTGCAAATGAATTGAATTGCAAAAAAAAAAAGGTTTCAATGACGTTGTGAATATTCCACCTTGATCAAAACTTGTTCAGCATCAAATACAGTATAATGATCATCGTAAATACAGCAACGAGTGGGATAATTGCTGCATAGGCCCAGCGTAAAATGATGTACAGGTAAATTATGTACAGTAATTCATTACAGTGAGATGTAACCCAGAATGCCTGAAAAATGTGAGACAACACTATCTAGGAATGAAAAGCAACAGAATAATAAGATTAAATAGAAATATCGTGTCCCTTTTCACCATGCTGTATGTCCCAAAAGTGAATTCACTGTCATTGGTAGATGAAGTAAATCCTATTCATTGGAAATATTCATGACCAAAACCGGGTGTAACACTTTCCCCCCTGGAGTATTTTTATTTTTGAAGTAGCCAGCATTTTGCATCATATTCACTGATCTTTCATTTCACTGATCTTTTCATTTTTATCAGAATATCTGTTACACCACCCCCCTACCACTCAACAGTTAAAACGTTGATTCCCAGAATATCTCGTCAATGGTGGGAGAGAATTCCAGTGTGACTGACGGAAATGTCATGGTTTGGGAGCTTTGTTAGCTCCTTTTGTCACTCTCGTCCCGGACGATATCGTTTTGCTCGCCGTCGGATTCCTGAGCCAGCTGGCATTAATTGGGGGCGTTACCCGAAGTCTATTTAAGCTTCTGTTCTTCCTCGTTCGTGTTGCTGGAGTGTCATTTAGGTCTTTTTGAGAGAGAGAGTATTGTCAGGATCTTAACTGCATCATAGGAAAAGTGTTAGTGAGTAAGGGATTCATTTGGTTCATTTCCCTTTTCTTTTGTGTTTCGTCGAGCTCCCCTGTTTGCTACCACGGACGCCGTCTGGTCCGTTGGTAGCGCGAGCCTCGTGATTTCTATTTGTTTTAGTCTCTCAGCACTCTGCTGGTTTTTACTTTCATTTCTGGCCACTGCTCTTGGCGTCCTACCACCAACGCCATCACAGGAAAACCTTATCAATGGTGGGGAATGGTTGAAGTTCTATAATACTTTTTACCCAAGACGCATGGTTTTTCCGCAACCTATTACAAGAAATGATGACAGAAAAAAAATAAAATTCCATCTCTTTAAGGTTGACATACTGCAAAAGGATGCAGCACTCTTTGTCACAGCGTGTGCACACATGCTAGATAGTATATTTGGAATGAGACCGTGACATTGTCCTCTGTGAAATGTGACATTTTATCATCGCTCATCCTCTCAAAATGTTTGCGCTGGCTACTTAGCCAGCAAGCAAGCATGTCTGCTGGAAGAAAACCTTCCTTTTTTCTTGTGGGCGGAAAAAGTGGAGGATGGAAGAGTCTGTTTAAGAGGCATAAAGCATTCAAGTGATAACATTTTTGGACGATATCTGTGTCTACCGGAAGACAGGCGTGCAGCAATATGTGCTAGAGGACTACAGAGGAGGACTGACAGGAAAATGTCAAACATATCGAGGTGAAGCAAAGGGCATCTATACGCAAGGCTTGTAAAGCTTGTAAAGATGGAGAGCAAAAGCATTTTAAAAAGCTAAAAGAGGCAGTGGCACTAGCTAGATGATAAAAAAACATGGACCTTTTTCCAAAATGTTCTTACCAGTGGTCTTCTTACATTTCTGCAAAAAGAAGGAAAGAATAAATGTTTCCCAAGAGTTTTTCATAAATACCAGGGTAAAAATGCTTTCTCATCATCATTCCCCTCAAAGTGCCATCCCGTGTGATTTAGAACTTAATATAGTTATTATTTTGACGCTCTCAGAAGTTGAGTTTCATGGCATATGTGATGCATCCTGTTTGTGCAGAACACTGCTGTCCAAACCAAAGTCAGAGCAGAATTCTGTCATTCTGTCAAGTTTTCTGTCATGCTTTCATATGTTAGATGCACAAATTAGTCAGCATCGTGACTGACTTCATCAGCGATGTAGCCCGTGATTTTGAGACACTGGTCTCTTTGTGTGTGTGTGTGTGTGTTTGTGTGGATGTATGCTTGTTTACTTGTGAGTGTAAAATAATGAAAGCCATAAAAAATAAATGGCTTTCAAAGTGACTGAGTTGATGAACGCTCCACTGTTAAGAGGCAAACTAGGTCCCTTTCTGCGGATATCACAGGATTGAACCTGCTATTTCAAACCCATCCACAATGTAGGGACACAATAACAGTTACATCTCTTTTTTTCTGCTGCAGCAGTCCAGCAGGGCACATAAAATCAGTGGCATTGCTCATGCCTTCAGAGACTCAACCCAGTTAGCAAGCACATATTAGATCATCATTGGTGTCAGCAGTCCGACTGCCTGTATTTTGTAAGCCAGGCAAACAGTGGTTCACCAGTGTACCTTTTGGCAACCTTCGTGCTTCCACTTAACAGCCAGCCTTCTCCTCAACTACCTGGTGCCAACTATTAACAAGCCGACCACTGCTTTGCTGATCTGCAGCGTCAATGATGCGGCACTAGTTAATACAGTATCTGTGCTGGCTTGGAGTTCTTTTCATGGTCAGCGATAGCCCTGGCTTGCGTTAGCTCGTTTGCAGTACCTTGTGAGTTGGCATCCACCCAGAATCTCAGTTCATTGCTCACAAAAAAGAAAGAAAAAAAAACCTCCTTTCTGGGACACAGGAGATGAGTTCTCATTCCTGTTCACCCCTTTTTAATAAGGTAAAAGTGCACATGTTCAACTGAAAAAAATAAATTAATTAAATAACGAAACATGGCAACCTCTGTGAGTTGGCTTCACCTGCCATAGAGCAGCTCCCATTTGATCCATAGGACCAGGAGGCTTTTTTACTTCAGTTATACTACGTCTCAAAAAGTGGAGCAAGAGGGAACCAAGGGAACGAGAGAGAACTTTGAGGGGAGCACTCATTCTTGTGCTGTATTTTCCTAAAATTTAATTGGACACAGAAGTGCTGTAATGGCACGACTTTTTATAAACTTAATTATTTCTTTTGCTAGATCTTTTAATGGCAAAACAAAATGGATATGGAGAGAGTCACATTTTTCTCCTCGCTCTTCATTTTGACTCAAAATTCATTTCCTTTAATGAGCTTCTGTAGTATACCGCTCTCTTGAACTGTACTTTAATTATAATACGTACTCTTATCTTTTCTGCATATCCAGTGTTAATAGGAAATTCATGACACCATTTCAGTGTTCAGATCCCCCCCCCTCCTCAGCCATTAATTGGGTTCTTCTTAAAAGGTGCTGCCTTTGAACTTAAATTTTTCCTTTTTAGAGGTGAGGCTGTTTCATGAGTCCACTTCTTGTTTATTTTATCATTTTTACTTAATAAATAATACATACATTATTCACAAGTGGAGTCTGTTCGTTTCAGTAATGAGAAACGTTCCTGTTATCATCATTATCATCATTCATTGAGTGTTATCTAGTCCAACAGACCTTGCAAGCATTTTTTCATATGCGCGCACTTTCACATGCGCACACATGCGCACACAGACAGCATGCATAGATACACATAAACAAGATATACACATTTGCCTTATTCCTCAGTCACCACTAAACCCTGGTATCAGCTTTTGTCCAGTGCTGCAAGCGAGTTGCTAAGGCCTAGAAACAGTGTGCCGCATTAGCATAACAAAATAAAGGATTCGAACAGTGTGACATTTCATTTGTGCATGTCAAACGTCTCCGATTATGCAGCAAAATATCCATCAGCCTGCTACCTGTCAGCTGAGTCACTGGCAGTGAGTCCCACTGTTCGGAAAAGACAAAGGCTGTTTGCAATTGGAAGAGTGAGTGCTTATTAATGTGTGTACTGCCTGGAACAATAAAAACCACATTTGAAATACCCTGAAAATAGATGTGGAAAACTTTCATGTTCAAGGCTTGTGAAGTTGGTGTTTTACAGTGACTTCAAACAATTATCAATGGTCGTTTACATCGCATTTTATTAATAATTATATTGGGTGCTGAAGTACATTGCAGCAAAAGATATGAATTGGAATCGTCTCCTCCATAAGTAAAACAGTGCGCATGCATTTTAACCATTAGGATTCTATACAATATCCAAGGCACAGTACACTTTTAAAACAATGAGATTCCTTAATACAGCACACTTTTTATGCTGCAATCAATTACAGTGAAATATGGAGGACTGTTTAGTCCATTGATTTTGATTGGATTTTCTTTTTTCTCATTTCTCATTCTCCCCATATATGTATGGTGTCCATTTGATGCTCATTAGTCAAAATTCCCAAACATTCAAACAGCCTTGACTCTTTCTTAAAATTTGGATTCTAATTAAGTCAATATCCTAATATTCCATTGGCTTCTATCACCAGCATTAATTATGAAATTTGCTCCACAATGTCCAGTTCAGAATATCCCAATCAGACATCTTTGATCTTGAACCATGGGCCTCCAGGATTAAAACAACCATGAAAGCAAATTTTGTAACAAAAAATTGTTCTCTTATTTGATGCTATATGAATTTTGATGCTGCAGAGAAGCCTAAAGAAGATAAAGGATGGTGTGTGCTAATGGGATACCCAGCAGTCTGCAGTTGTTGGAAGTTTGTTCTTTCTCTGGGGAATGACAGAGGAGAATAAAGGTGAGTTCTGAATTGGAGGGAGGCTGCTCACTGAGCAGCAGGTCACTCTGGGGCAGAATGGCTGCTGATTGGCAGGGGGCTGGAGAGGGGCGGGCCCTCCCTCACGCAGCAGGCAGCTCCACAGTCTTCATATTCAGTGTGAGGGGTGAGCAGACTCCTGTGATGGAGGACAAGGTGAGGTTAGACATGAGCGAAATGCAAGAGACTCAAGACTGGCCGAGAAGCACATCTGCAGCACTGGTTTAGCACAGGCAGAAACCCTGCTGAGATGAAATTAAAGTAAAAAAATTATTTATGCGTACTGCTGGGTGCGCGCACTCCATAGTGCACACTTTCTGGGTCAGCTATTCACGCTGCCCTGGGGAGTGTCCTCTGTATCTCTGCCAGTGTTAAAATCGGCCCCGTTAAAACTTTGTGAATTATTGTACTTATAATGTATGAGAATGAATGTTGTACTAGTTCACAAAGTTTAGAAACATCTTGCAGCTCACATTCTCTGGAATATTTATGGCCCATAAGTCCAAAAGTTCAGAAAACCCACAGTCATAATATATTGCTATTTTTTTCCCTAGTCTGGCATTGATTGGATTAGCAACATGAAAAAAAAGATGAAAAAAAATTGGAATTTACTTCATCAGACGACCCTAACAGATGTTACCGTTGTCCCCTCATCAAGCATGAAATTTACTCTGATGGGAGATGATTCATAATTTTACTCCATAGCTTTTTGCCAGGTGATACAAAAACAGGAACACATATTTCATATTTCTTTCTATAATTTATCTTTATTTAAAAATGGACACAGCCTGTATGTCTCACTAATTAAATTTTCAGTGCCCATATTTTGAAGGGACTTTGTACTCACTTTCATAAAAATTTAAAATTCAGGAAAACTCAAATTGGCAGTAACCAATTAATTCAAGCAGCAAGAGTTTGTAGGCTATGCCTGTGCTCACTGAGGCTTTGCATGTCCTAATGAAAGTTCATGAATCCCAAAATATTAGAAGGAGGGACTAAAATGTGCTGACTCATGATAATTATGATTGCCAACAGTCAAATGATTGTCTTGATTGGTCACAACAAGTGATTGACAGGCCACTTCAGGACAACCCATTACAGGGCTCATAAATCCTTAAAATCTCATCACCAGTGATGAAAAATAAAATGAATGACAGCTGGCTCTGACAGCCAAGTGTGACTTCGCTGATAGAAGTCTTCCAGACTCTGAGTTGGGTTCGAGAGGCTCCTGACCTAGCTTTCGCTGATAAATGACAAGAATCCAGCTGAGCCTGACAGCAGACCCTGTTGGCTGTCAGTGCCCCAAAACAGACAGAGTGTAAACCCTGCTCCAGAGCATGGCAGAGGAGGTAGAACACGTGCTGGCAGGACAGACAGAAGAAAAAAAACAGCTCACAGAGACAAAGAAAGAAAACTGGCGGATGAAAAAAGTCAGTTTATTCTTTGGCAAGGGGGCCGCCTGAATCTCCAAACTGTGCGAGTCATACTTGCTATCACAGCACTGGTGTGATAAGAAGCACGAGCAGACTTCGTGTGCTTAGGAGGAGAGGACATGCTTGCCTGCTGTTTCCCAAATCAGCAGAAAAAGTTGCAGCGGAGAGTGCTGATAGTAACAAATAAGAATGCCAAACTGGGGAGAATTAGGGGAAAAGATTTTTATCCCGAGCTTCTCAAAGAGAAAGTCTAATACCTCTGAAACAAAAGAAAAATGATAAAACTTTTGAGATATTTAATTATTAAATATAAAACATAAATAAAAAAAGAACAGATGCATTATTCCATTTATGGTTTTTTTGATCAAGAGAGAGCTCATGTTAGATGCATGATATTTTGACACCAAAAGCATGGTATGAGGTGAAGTGACATTAGTATGCTTTGATGACACAAATAGAATGATATTTCACTACAAGGTAATAACTGTACTGGTTAACACAAGGTAATTATCTTCTCATGCTTTAATTTAGCATTAAATTAACTCATTGAGCATTTTTGGGTAACAAACGGATCAACTAACACTTCATTAGGTACACTCGTACAACTACTTGTTAAAGCAAATATCAAATCTGCCAATCATGTGGCAGCAGCTCCATGCTTAAAAGCATGCAGACATGGTTAGTCGGCATAATTGCTGTTCGGACCAAAAATCAGAATGGAAAGAATTGCAATCAAAGTAACTTTGAGCCTCAAACGACTGTTTCTGCCAGATGGGGTGGTTTGATTAATCGTAGCTGGAATCAGGCTGCTGTGAATGAGTGCTGAAAATTTTAGAATGCATCCATTCCCACTTCATACATGTGTGCATACCTCTCCCTACATTAGAATGTTTATCAGTTAATATGTACCGTGCATACAATCGGAGCGAACTATCACAATGAGCACAACACAAGGCAGCTGGGAAAAAATGCATAGCGCTTATATCAACTCACAAATCTTCAGGTTTATGTAAGCGTGATGAACGAGTTTGAGAGATGAGGTACAGACGGTGGAGGAGTATTGGGGAGTGGAGGCAGCATATGGAAGACATGAATCAAAACTGTGAAAGCACAGAAGGCTTTGAAGTGACAAAAGGACCAGGGATTTCACATATGAAACTGATCTAAAAGAAACATTTTCATGATTATTATGGTACATTTCGCTTGACACTGCGTCCAGGAGGGTAAATGGCAATTATTAACTTAATATTTAGCCTCAAAACGTCTCTCTTTCATGCATGTAAATATGCAGTGGGAAACTAACAAATCTACTCTTAAGTTCAAGAGATATTCAACTGTCTGAGATTCCACCTATAAAAATGAGGTATTTACAACTAAGCAAATCGACAGTTTGGCTTTTTCATTTATTTTTTCAGCGTTTCTCACAGTTTTACAGGGTGTGTTGTAAATATATTTGCAAATATATTGCACCTGCCTCATGTGGTCTGCATCTGCATTCTCTGAGGATCTCATTCTGATCAGGTTGATTGTATGGTGGCCTATAAAGGCAAACGCATTGTAACGGCACAACACATGTCCAATGGGAGAAACGCACAGGAAAAACAGAAACGATGCGAAGTTAAAAAAGACACAAACCACAAAAGCAAATGCAAGAGAACAACGCTGCTTGTCCGCGTCAACACAACTTGCTGCAACGGCCCAAAACATCTCCAATCGGAGAAATGCGCTGCAAAAACAGAAATGATGCATACTCAAAAACACGCAAACCACAAAACCAAATGCTAGAGAAAACTGCTGCATTTAGTCATCGCCAGAATGGAAGTGCTCCCAGTCGTTGTGGGGAAAGCCAAGTACAACCCAAATTCCGACATAGTTGGGACAAAGTGTAAATTGTGAATAAAATTGAAACGTAATGACTTTCAAATCACACCAGCCAGTTAACAGAGATAACATAGCAAATGTTGAAACTAAGAAATTTTACTATATTATCCATAAAATGAGCTGGTTGCTACAGGCCTCAAAAAAGTTGTGACAGGGGCCTGTTTACCATGGTGTAGCATCCCCTCTTCTTTTTAACACACAATGAAGGCATCTGGGCATTGAGGAGACAGGTTTCTAGAGTTTAACCAATGGAATTTGATCCCACTCTTGTTTAATACAGGCTTCCAGCTGCTGGAGAGATTTGGGTCTCCTTTGACGGACTTTTCATTTAATTATGTGCCAAACGTTCTCAATCGGTGAAAGATCAGGACTGCAGCCAGGCCAGTTCAGCACACAAACTCTTCTACTCCAAGGCCATGCTGTTGTAACAGCTGCAGTATGTGGTTTTGCATTGTCCTGCTGAAATACACCTTCCGTGGAATAGATGTTGTCTTGAGGGGAGCATGTGTTGCTCTAAAACCTTTATATACCTTTCAGCATTCATGGTGCTTTTAAAAACATCCAAGTGTCCCTCACCATATGCACTAATGCATCCCCATACCATCAGAAATGCTGGCTTTTGAACTGAACGCTTATAACAGGAGGGGTGGTCTTTCTCCTCTTGTTCCCGGAGGACACGACGCCCATGATTTTCAAACAAGAATGTCAAATTTGGACTCATCTGACCACAGGACACTTTGCCACTTTGCAAATGAGCCTTAGCCTACAGAACACGGTGGCGCTTGTGGATCATGCTCAACAATGGCTTCCCTTTTGCATGATAGAGTTTAAGGTGGCATCTGCAGATGGCATGGCGGACTGTGTTTCCAAACAGTGGTTTCTTGAAGTATACCTGGGCCCATTTAGTAATGTCAATGACAGAATCATGCTGATGACTGATGCAGTGGTGTCTGAGGGCCCAAAGATCACAGGCATCCAGTGAAGGTCTTTGGCCTTCTCCGTTATGCACAGAGATTTTTCCAGTTTCTCTGAATCTTTTGATAATGTGATACACTGTTGACGATGAGACCTTCAAAGCCTTTGCAATTTGACGTTGAGGAACATTGTTTTTAAAGTATTCCATTATTCTTTTACGCAAGCCTTCACAGGTTGAAGAGCCTCTGGCTATCTTTACTTCTGAGAGACTCAAATTCTCTAAGACATCCCTTTTATAGCCAATCATGTAACACACCTGATGCCAGTTAACTTAATTACTTGCTAAATGTTTTTTCAGCTGATTCTCTTATATATTAATAGGTTTTTCTGCCCTTTTTTTCCTGTGACCGAACTTTTTTGAGACCTGTTGCAGCCATAAAATGTGAAATATGGTCATCTTGTGAATTAAAATGTAAAATATCTCAATTTCAACATTTGATATGTTATCTATCTTCTATTGTAAATAACAACTCACAACTCATGTGATCTGAAAGTCATTGCATTTTGATTTTATTCACAATTTACACTTCGTCCCAACTATTTCGGAATTGGGGTTGTAGATCAGCTTTTACTTTTGACCTGAGACCAGCTAACTAACAGGGCAAAAAGGCTGTCTAGCTAGCTAATCACCTATCTGGCTATGGCTAGTTCGCTTGCTTAGCTAGCAAGTTTGCCAGCCTAGCTAGCCAACAGTTTGGCGCATGACAGTCAATAGAAAATAAATGAATATAAAAATCCATCATTCCAGAATTTATGTTATACTGAATGTAAGTCAGCTAGCTAGGCTAGCGAATTAGCTAGCTGAGCAAGTGAAGGAATGTAAGCGAGCTAAAAAGCCTTTTTGCCGACTTAGCCATAGTGGCTCGGAGCACTTATATAGTGGTGATGTCTAAATGCAGTGTTTTTGTCTTGCATTTGCTTCTGTGGGTTTGCGTGTTTTTGGCTTTGCTTCTTTCCTGTTTTGTAGCACGTCTCTCTCATCGGGGATGTTTTAGGCCATTGCAGCGCGTTTGCCCCTGTTGGCCACCGTATGATTGATTATCAGAGCGACCTGCAGAATGTGATGCTAAGCTGTTCATCAATTGTGTTCCTCCCCAAGACAGTGGAATGGAGTTGGAGTGTGGGCACTGCATGAGTGATCCATAAATATGTTTGTGTATGTGTGTGTGTCCGCGCGTGTGTGTGTGTGTGGTGTGTGGGTGTGCTTAAGCGAGTGAGAAAGACTGACTTGGGACAGGATGGATTGGGCTGTGTACTTAATTAAAATGTGTCATTTTGCATATTCTTTGCCGAGAATATGCCAAGGTCATCAAGTTTCAGGTAAGTCAAACAAAAAAAAAAAAAAAAAAAACAAGGGGAAAAAAAGAACTTTTTTTTAAACAACAAAATTGAAAGGTTTTTCTTTGTATAAAACTGGCCAGGTTTAAATTTCAAACAGAACATATGGGTTGATCATGAAAAGCAAGTAAAACAGGTTGAGTGTTTGTTTTTTTTTTTCTTTTTACCTTCAAACTCCCTCTTAACTTTCCCGGATCACCAGCCACTACTGATGCTTAAGCAATATTTTGCACTCAACGCTGCCGAAGAGAATTTTCTCCGGCCCATCTGAGATGCAGGTGTTGGTTTATGTGGTATGCTGATTACTTCTAAGCATGATAGAGTGGCTGTGAACTCTGCTCCAGTTCAATACCACATTAAATTTCTCCCCTGCAATCAAGAAAGTTTTTCGTTTGCCTCAAAATATGTTGATTGAATCCGAAGCCGACCTCCTCTTGGCAGTACCTGCTGCTCCCTCATCGATACTCTGTGGTATATTTTGCTCACTCCAGTTTCTTCTGATACAAGAGGTATTTCAAAGTTACCTATGCAGAACTCAAAACCCTGGTAAATTTCCACACTGACTCACTGCACTGTCAGTTTGGTGTCCCTAACTGCACTCCGTATACCGGGGCCATGCAGCCTGTGACACCGCTTTCGCTGACGACGGAGCGAAATGTACACCCAGGACAACAGCTTGACAATAAACAGAGTCCCAGAATAGAGTATGGGTGCTTAAATACACATCAAACATACAACCCTTTTTCCAAACTGTTTTATTTGCTGTATTCACATCTGCGAATTTGGGAACTGTCATAAAAATGTGAGAAGAAGAGGGGGAAAAAAAGTATAGAATTCAAATCGTCTATCAAAAGAAAGGATTAATGGGCTTGTCCATGTTTAACACCTTTTATAACACCACAGAAACACACACTATTACACTGTGATATAGTGCAATTTGCACATTTAAGAGCCCACATTTACAAGTCTGATGTAAAAGTTGGAACTAATCTCAATTTCTAGTCACATTTTCATTTCAGATTTTTTATTTTTGTTCTAGTCAAGGTACAGTGACTTAAAACTGTGGTCTGCTTTCACAGACTCCGTAGCAGGGAAGGTCCATTGTGCTTTGTTATTGCTCTGCTTTGCACTCATGAATAAAAGCAACTGATTTTTCCAGTTAATTCATCTAACCTGGTTTCCTGGGCCTACACTGATTTGTTTTAACATGAAAGCAAAAACCAATGGACCCAGTGGCTTGAGAGAATTGGGTCAGCCCAGCCTCGCTTCATGTCTACAAGAGAATGAGCCCAAATCGTGCTAAATGGAAGAGCTGAAATTCCAGCCTAACGTGACAAAGCTGAACCACCCACTTTGTCTCTCTCAGAGAGTTTATAAATGAAACTAAAGATTTGTGAGGGAGACCTGAAGGGATTCACACATGCGCTGCTTCGTTTAAAAAAAAAAAAGTCATATGAAAATGCAGTTTACTTGCTAATCTGCTGACTTGCGCCATTTGTTCACATTGGTTAACAATTGCAGCATTTATTAAGGTTAGTCACTACTTCAATCCTGAAATGATTCCAACGGGATTGTGCACTTCATGACATAAAAAAAGATGAAAACTTGCTGAGTATTGTGAAGGATCCATTGTTAATGGACAGTCATTCCTAATGTTTGGTTGAACAAGGGATCCACTGGTATGGTCAGAGTAACTCATTAAAGGATTCTGTCCTTCTAATTTACTGATCACTACTGACAACTATTTCCTGGGGAAAAAAAGGCTGAATGCCCACTATAGGGGATATACTTTACCGGTGCCCAAATTTTAAAACGAGTTTGAGTGGCTGACATCTGGCTTTGACAGAGAAGTTTGAGTGACTTCACTGATAGAAGTCTTCTTGACTCTGAGTTGGGTTCGAGATGCTCCTGACCCAGCTTTCGCTGACAAACGACAAAATCCAGCTGAGTCTGACAGCAGACCCTGTTGGCTGTCAGTATTCTAAAACAGACAGAGTGTAAACCCTGCTCCAATGCATGGCAGAGTGAAGAGCACATGCTGGGAGGGTGAAAAGGGGGAAAAACAAGAAAATAAAGAAATGACTGACAAAAAATGTCACATTTTGGTGTAACTGCTGCATATAAATACTACAAAACAGAACTTTGGACTGCCAAGATCCTAAAATATTTAACATTACTTCCCAAAGTAAACTCTGAATCATCTGGGGTTTTATTTCTGAAAATCTGTGTGGATTTCAATCAAAAATATTGTACTAATGGATATTACCACACACCATCATTGCAAATAGGATAATTCCAAATAGAAAAAAAAAATCCTGATTCATAAAACTGTGGGTAAGCTAAAACAGCAATCATTATTTAATTAGTCAGAATTAACTTGGACGAGAAAAAAATAAAGAAGGAATTAATTTGGAATTTTCATTAGCGCATAATCTCATTAATTTTGCGGGCTTTTTAATGTCAAGTTTGTTTTTATAAATCCGAAATCCGCAAAGAAATTGGCGTATGCGTCGTTTCTGTGTCTGTGTGCGGTTTGCAAATGAGACCCCTGGTCTGTATTTCAGGAGTGTGCTGCACACGTATTTTCTGTTCTCGGTGACGAGCAGACGAATGCGATCTCAACATGCAGAGCGGAGACGGAGGGAAGACGGCAACAAATCACCTCGGCCAGAAACATCTGGTGGAGACGTGCCTTAGCAACAGTGTGCCTATTTTCAGCTGTCAGTGCGGACTGTCGCACCTGAAGATTAAAACGGTTGCGGCTGCACTGTATCGTCACATCTCGTGGAGCGTTCCTGTTTAATTGCTGATTGTAATTTGCCAATGATGTCACATTACTGCTGCGTGCTGTCAAGCCCATGTTTCAGGATTGGAGGAAATACCTTTAGGAAATGAACATGGAGGCTTCATGCAAATGGTCTCCCAGTTTAGGTCAACACCATATCTGCAGTCATGTGTTCAGCTCATTTATTGGATCTGTCTTGTGAGATGATGAAATGCTTGGGCCGATGCTAAAGTAGTCAGATTCAAGTTATGAAAGCAAGAATATTCCTCTTTGTGAGAATCATTAGGAACAGCAAATAAGCATTTTTTTCAGCCAGATGTAATTGAGACCATGGGGCGACACACACAGACACACACACGCATGGGAGTACCTGCTGACCCATGGACTTCAACCATCTGCCCAATGCACTCAAATGTGAACAACACAACACTGATACAACCTGAACCCAATGAGTTTAAATGTGATGGTAAATTTCCACTAGAAATTGCAGTATGGTTTGAACCAATAGTCCAGTGGTCAAATTGCCATTCAAATGGATGATACTCCTACAATAGTGTCTAGCAATGAGATTAGTCTTCTCTCAAGGTAGGGAGTCCCATTCACAGGTTGATATGCCTTATTCAATCCAGTCACCCCTATGGACTTCAAACCTCTTTCAGGAAAGACAAGGCTATTTATCAAGTGACAATGGGAAATATTAGAGGAACTAAATAGAGCTTGACATCAGGGGACATGCAAATCATGGATACAAGAAAACATGAATTTGAAGACGTATCCTTATAATTATTAATCAAATACAGAATTGTACATCACAAATTAAAAATGTTCAGTTGCATGTGGTCACATGAAAATGTTAATTAAAATTGCGTCATGGTCCATTCTTTAAAATGTAATTGCCCTTACTATTGTCTCTGTATATAAGTAGAAATAAGCAGTACCAAGTAGGGTATAGTCTGAGCGTATTAAAATGCTACTTTACTTCAACATAAGAGGCCAAAATGATTAAAACTGAGCTGCAAGTACATTGGTGGTCCGTAAGTTATTCTGCAATGAAATTCAATTCACATTAAAGATATATTGTATGTTGAAAAATACACTATATGACCAAAAGTATAGGGACATTTAGTCATCCAACATATGATTCTCTGACCATGGTAATTAATAGGGAATCAGCACCTCCTTGCTTGCGATTACATTCTCCACTCTCCTTTCAATTTATTTATTTATTTTATTAAAAAATTCTTGCAGGCATATACTTTCATTTGAACAGGAAAAGCACAAGTGAGGACAGGCAGTGATGGTAGTGATTATATTCAGCACAAAGTTGGCCTCTCAGTTAATATTTGATTAGGCGGAGTTAAGGAATTTGCACTGGCCAGTCGAATTCTTTGAAGCTGATCTCGGCTAACCTCGTGTGGACCTCGCTCTGCACATGGGGTCTATTGTCATGGTTAGACAAAAGAAAGACTCTCTCCATAGTGCTGGAAGCATAGAATCATCTGGAATGTCAACATGCGATATAACAAAGATTTCTATTTTGGAGGAATAAAACGCCAAGCCCAAACACTGAGAAAAAGCCCAAGATCAAGGGGTAAAAATATGTTTATAGAATACATATCTAGCGGTAACCCTGCTTCTTTTCAGGTGTTCTGGTGTTACGTTTCACTTAATATCTCACCTAAAAAATAACTTATACATCAAAGAGCCTTTCCACTGAATCACGAAAGGAGTGCTTGATTCCAAGATTTAGCCTTATTTTTGTTTTTTATTTATTTATATTTTGCATCACCGTTCAAAAGTTACTGTCATTGCAGCATGTATGAACATTTCAGTAGGCAGATTAAATGATTTCTTAAACATCAGACCGCGAAACATCTTCAGCATGAATTGCGATTACTATGTACAGAATGCAAGTTCTGCGCCTGTTGGCTGGTTTCAAGCTCATGAAATTAATTTAATGGCTACATAGATATTGTATCATCAAGGATATTGAAAGTAAGAAGAAAAAGAGTGACATTTTAAGGCTGGAGCAGTCACTGCAGCTCTCAGTGCAGACTGTACACGCTTTACTATGCATGGTATGAAGCAGAATAGCATGTGAGAACTACCTTAACACTCCGACGGCTTGAATACGGGCCCACCAGGGAAGTTAGAAACAAGAAAAGATTTAAATTTTCCTTGAATACGTCCTTTATTTTAAGAAAATGTTACTGGAGTTGTAAGGGGTTAAAATGATAATGGAAATATTACTTTAATAACGCTCCTATTATCTTCAAATTAACTAACATTTTTCAGGTTGGGGTCAATTTGACCCAGGCAAAAAAACTACAGGAAGTTGTTGCTGCTGAAAGTATAACCAAAGTTTCTCTGTTAGCCATTTAAGGCATTTCTTCAGAATATCTTAATAACCCAGGAAATAAACATGACCCCCCTCCCCCTTTGCTCATATATCAAGTAGTACTTTTTACATGACTATTGCAAAATGAATGAAAATGACTGAGAAAAGAGCAAAAAATGAAAGAGGATATGCCCTCAGTATTGGCCAGCACAACAGAAACAAGATCAAAATGATGGTTTTATATAACAATAGAGCTTGGGGTTACAATGACCCCAACAACACCAATGCAATATGCGTACAGACCATATTATTTCTTCATGAAGTTAGGAGGAAAAAAGCTGACAAAAGTATGTTACCTCTGTTTTTACAGATTTTAAATTGTATCTGGAGAGTATGTGGATGTATTATTAAAATAAATTCATGTGACCATGACTCTTTTGAACGATATGCATTACAGATGTATCAGATGTGTGTGTGTGTGTGCGTGTGTGCATAAATTCAGAAGGCATGGAGACAGCAACTGCTGACCAGGTCCATAGAATCCCATGCCAACTACACAGTGTGGCTAAAAGCCAATTCCTGGAGACTGTCATGTTTGACAATTGGGGTTTTTGGCACCACTGTAAGCATACTGGGAGCTTTTTAGCACTAGATCATGTGGACTGGATGCCTAACCCTTTATACTCTGAATTTTACTCTTGCATTTCCCTTTAAGATGGTTCAAAGTATGAAAAACCCCTATATTGTCAGAAAATGTCACATACATATTCTGTGTCTGCTGGTTGCAGCGCTCCACTGAAGCTACATCAAATGTCCACTGAGCGAAATATGAAAACTAAGGATGGTATGTTTTTTTTTTTCTTATTTTTTTTAGTGGCCACATCAAATGGAAAACGCCAGCATATTGCTCATTATTTTATGTACATTTTCTTGTCATTCAAAGGGTCGTACTTGTTTGGAAACGATGTTGCTTGAAATCACGAGAATGAAGTAGATTTTTCTTGCTTGCCACATTAATGTATGTATTTTTTCACCAATGATATTTAAGTGGGTTGCAGCATTAATTTGCCAAGAATAAACACAGAAAAGGTGAAGTCACATCCTGAGGGTGTGTCTATATTTAGCATTTCAACAATAATCACCGTACATTACTGTTGGGAAGTAATCTTATTTTATTCATTGTGAACAATAGCTTATCTTATGGTGTCACAACATGTCCACTTAGTATGTCAGCTATGGTAGCACGCTACATCTGGCATGTTCGTGCATAATGTAGTGTTATTATTCCTGGTCACAAAGTGGAGGAGGTTACAGAAATGAGCGTTGTCTTTCCGTGTTTCCGTCCATTATGCTTTTCTAGGCCAGAACTCCTTAATCATTCACTATTTCTCAACAAGAATTCATATGTGGATACAGCTTATAGTGCAGATGACTCTTTTCATACTCCCATCCATTTTCCTGTCAGTCTCTCCACTGCCTTTTGTGTCCAGGCCAGATATCAGCCATCCCGTGGTGAGAGATCTAAGCATTTCATGCTTGTTGAGTTAATCTTCATTTCAGCCGGCATCCGTCACCTGACCATTGCCCATTACAAGATGACGAGCGTTTACAAATTTCTTCTCTTCAGCAAAGGTAGGCTAAGCTATATCATTTTCGGCATAGCATTGGCTATATGAAGGTAAAGGTAATTGTTGAATTAATACCAGCTCGTTTTGATCATAAGATTATGTTGGGGGTGAAAAGAAATACTGTTATACCAAAGATAACACAGTGATGCCGTTAATAAACAAAATTTTCTCAGTTCCTCAATTCACATTTTAGTGTGCAAAAAATCAACCCACTGAAGTTGTCACCATAGCAACAAACCCTCAAACTTCCTAATTGGCATTTTATGGCATACTGGACAATTTACCTAGGCAAACAGTGTAAGGACCACGCTATCCATTCAAGTTCTGTGGAAGAAACACTAAATCAGAATCTTCATTTGTGCCGCTCAGCAAAAAAAGTCCCAGGAGAGTAATTAGTTCATTGAAAAGAAATATTAGAACTGAAAAGTGTACTCAAATATGGATTATGTTCACCACGGTACAGTAATAGCTTTGAATGGACCTCAGAGACATTTCGTTTTTTTTTTTTTTTTTGCACCACTGTGGCTTGCCAACTTCTGGGAGAATGCAAATCCGTGGTCCCCTGGAGAAGGGAGGCAGAATATGCAACTGCATTTATTTTGCACAGTTTCTGTTATTTGAACATAAAAACAAATAAACTCCATGTCAAATTTTAAGTGATATTTTGGATTCATCACAGTACCCTCACCATGAGTTTGCATTTTTGCACCAGTGTTTTAAAGGGACTCATGTCCACCGGCAACGTTCAATTCACCAAAGGCAAACAGTCCGGGCAGAGAGATACAGCAAGATCAACACCCAGTCAGTGGTCACAGCAGATGCTTAAAGGACGCAGGAAAAGTAACAAGCAGCTGTGACATCTTTAAGGAGTCGAAAGGTTTGATGGATGTATTTGTTACCCTGTGGGTCTCACTACATCGAAGGTACTGGACACCTGGAGGGACAGCACATGGAAATCTTACAGGCAAATACAAGATACTGTGCGCATGAATCTGCACATGTGCATTCATGTGTGTCTCAGAGTGAGTGCCTGTGAGCACGCACAGCATATGAATGTGTGCGTATATGCATGTGTGTGCCGTGTGCATGCTTTATATTATTAAGGATTTAGCGTTCTATTTTCATTCATCTTTTTAAAACTGAAACTAAACATTAATACAAAAGTACATTTGATTCCAACCTCAGAGGGACCAACAGCCATCAGAAAAAATGACCATCATTTTCCATCGCGTGATAGAAAGGTACAATTTGGTACTATTAAAATATATAGTTTACCTGATTAGGCGACACAGCGGCGCGGAGGTTAGCCCTGCAGGCTCACTCCAAGAAGGTCCTGGGTTGGAATCCAGCCTGGGACCCTTTCTGTGTGGAGTTAGCGTGTTCTTTCCGAGTTTGAGTGTATTTCCACTGGGTGCTCTGATTTCCTCTCACAGTCCAAAGACACGCACATCAGGCTAACTGGAGACACTAAAATATACCTTGTGGGTATTTGTGTGCAAGTAGTGTGTGCACCCTGTGATGGATTGGCAAGCTGTCCAGGGGGGGTCCCTGCCTTTTGCCCAAATTCAGCTGGGATGGGGTCCAGCTCCCCGGCAACCCTAGTGAGGTAGAAGCGGGTATAGATAATGGATAAATGCATTTACCTTATTTTTTCATGTCTTTGGACCCCTTACAAGCAATAGAAATAGACCCAATTCATGATTCATATATATATCTATCACATATTTCAGACTTTAGCATAAAGTTTGAACACTCATATCTCATTCTTCAGTATGATGATCAGAAGTAATTTTGTAGGGTTGAGGTCACCCAAACTTCACATACCTAGTCTTCTCACAACTCTTCTCTTTATTTTGGTCTCATCTATTTGGCCGAGCAGTTCTTCGCATCCCGCTGGTCTTCCTCATGTCACCTTGATCGTCTAGGTGCAGGCTGGGGGGGGGGGTCATTTTCCACCTCTGCTCATTTTCTTCATTATCCTGGAGAGCTATTCAGTGATCCATTGGCAGATTGATTCCCAAATGGCAGCAAATTCAAATACTATACAACGCATGACCGATCAAAAATTTATACTTGTTGTCATATTTACAAGCTAAAAGAAATTGACATATCATTTTCTCTGATCACTTTTTTTCTACTGATGAAAAACATCATTAAATATTTTGTGTATTGCAGATGTTATCCTTGATTTGTTGTTATCTGAGAGATGCAAAATGAAATAATTCCACGAACATGGTTCAAGGCAGTATATTCTCTACTTTCAAAACATTGCTACATCTTATTTGCTTTTACATCTACTCATACATATCTGCCACCAGGAGGCTCCCAACGGACCATCACAGGGTCTTGTGTGAATCTGCACTCACAGTCCTCCTCACAAAATAATCCTCACTTTGTCAGGGAAGTGAATGTAAATAAACAATGCAATGATAAGAAAGCTTTGATGTTAATTTTGCTGGACAGGTTCATTGAGTTTGTTGAGGAAATGACCAAACAAGAGGAGAATGTGGAATTCACTTCCTATCTTGAGAACGAAAGGAAGGGGAGCCTTAAGTCCTTTTTACGCCAAGGACAGAACTCAAAAATAAATCAGAAAGGCGGAATAGTTGTTGACTGCGAAATGGGAAAGTTTCGCATTCAGTGTGGACGGGCTCGGAGATAAATGGGTTTGATTTTGTTAGTAGATGCTTTTTCATTTCGTTTCTCTGTTCCATTTTTAGTGTGGAATGGCCTTTAGACATCACTCGAAGCAGAAGCTTCTCAGACTGAAGTAGCGGCATCCTCTCACACCGCACCGTGTATTGTAGTTCAAGGACAGGCATTTCCAAAAACATCTTGGTTGAATGGTCCTCAGCCCCGATGAGAACAGCATTGGTAGCTTTTGATCTCATTTGGATGGTCCCAGGGCTCACTATTATGGCAGTGTGACATACTAATGTCTGGTATGTCTGACATTTCAAATTGCCTAGTGCGACTAAAAACAAATGCACAAATAAATGTGAAAAAGAAAAAAAGCCCACAAAAATCCTGTGATGGTGAGTGTTGTTGAGCTATTCTTAAATGGATGAAGACCCTCAGAGTTATTCTAATTTCATAAGGCCAACTAAGCTGCTTTCACCATCATAGAACTCTTCTCCAATGTCACAGAAGTTGTTACAAGTGGTTTTGAAGGGGATAATACCAATATTTTTGTGTTGTTTGCATTTCTAATAATTGATATGAATATAGTAGTGTATGCTAATTTCAAGTTCAATTTTTGAGTTCTAATAATTACAAAGCTAAAATATCTTGGATGAATATGGCCCTGAGGAGAGTCATACATCCAGCGAAAATTAGTGAGCAGAATGGGAATGTAAAGGATAACAGTTCCAAAAAAATTAAACAAAAAAAAAAACCAAAAAACAGCCAAAGCACAGGCCTTGCAGAACATTACCAGGGAGCTAGCCTTCTTTGTAGTCTGTCAGTTGTAAACCTATGCGGCGTTCCAGCGAAGGTTTGAACCTGTGAATCACGACTTCTAAGTTACGAGTCACAACTTCATAACATTCCAGGCAAAAGTAACGAGTTTCGAATTCATAAAATTTCTTACGGTTGGCCCCTTGAAATAAAACCGGTGCCGCCATTTTAGTTGAGCTGCGTGACGTCAAAAAAGGAAGTCGGAGTACGTTGAGCACAGTCGAGTTCACCGGTGTGAATTCACAGGTTTTACGGTCGCTCCGCCCACTTTTAACCGGTGAATCAAGGGTTACGTTGCCTGGAATGCACCCTTAAAGCTGTTACTGATTGTTGATTACGTGCCCTCCAGAGCCACATGTGATTGTAGATTAGGCAGGGCGCAGTAGTCTAGTGGTAGGTCGCCTGACAGGAAATTGTGAGATTCCTCATTTGAGTCTCTGATGGGGCTTGCAGCTGCTCCGAATTTCATTTCTCCCTGGGAATCCTTGAAAAAGAGAAACATTTCCTTAGTAAAACTTACCTGGTTGAATTAAGGTTCAAACAAAATATTGTACAACTTCATTGTCCCATTACTTTAGGTGTACATAGATGTGCATGCCCTCGAAGCTGACTGTCCACTTTTCTTACTCAAATGTAAGAAATGTAAGTGCACATGAAACCAAACAACAGTCACTGCTCCAATCTTGCCATTTGGAAAAATTGAATCGAATGCTGCTGTTGTTACTTATTGCAGTACATTAAAGGTTTGGCAAAGTAATCCTAAGCCTTTAATAGCAGCGGCGGCTCGTCGGCCGTAACAAAGGGAAGCCAGAACCTCGCCCTTCAAAGCTTAATGACTTCAAGATTTAGTACTTCACTTTTCTTTATCAGCAGTTGTTCATATGAATTGGTTGGAGGACAATCAAATCTATTTTCGATAGCAAATGACGACGCAAATTATCAACACGTCTTTATAAATTAGTTTGCGAGGCTTCTTTCACAAAAAGCCACGACAGTCCATTTTCTACAATCTTAATAAAGAAGAAAAGAATGCGATGTTGCACAGCTTATTGCTTAATGAGCCTCACTAATCAATTTGCGCATCTATGCCGTTTCGTGAGCTTCTTGAGCGCGAAATTTATAGCGTAGGCCTATGGTAATTTATGCCGTAATTTATGTGTGAAAGAAAACCCCTCATAATTTTGTGGTGCAATGTATAACAATGCTATCGAAAATAAATTTGACTCAACTGACTGTTCTTCTAACAATTCGTATGAGCAACTGCTGATCAAGAAAAGTAAACTGCGAAAGGTGGAAGTCATTAAGCTTTGAAGTGCGAGGTTTTGGCTTAACTTTGTTACGGCCGACGACCCTTTACTGTTTAAATGAATGATTGAAAACAGGTCATGAACAATCATTAACATTAAGGGATTGTTTGGGCTTCCCCTGTTGCCAATTCACGAGCCGCCACTGTTTAATAGTTATATCACAATAGTTATATCTGATGGTCACAGGTGGAGTGCTGTATGAGATTCAGCATAGACTTGCACCCCTGCCCTTTATGCACTGAAACTCCTCCAGATTCTTTAAATCTCTAAATTATGCAATGCAACATATAGGGCATAATACCTAAATCCCTTTGATATTTTTCAAGAAACATTGTTTTTATACCTTTCAATGATTACCGCATGCATTTGTGGGAAAATTCCCAATCCTTGGCCAATCTTTGCTCCTGAAGGACTTGGCCTTTAATGGACGCCGCTTTGACAGTAAATCATGATTACAATCACCTATCTGTTGACATTAGTTGTTTCAGATCACATTATTATTCCTCTCCCCCTTTTTAAAAAAAAAATCATTACTATCCCTGAAGGGCCCAAGGGCCCTTGTGCCAACCTTTTTGGAATGTGTTGCAAGCCTGAACGGTAGGAATGGACAAATATCTACAAGTGAAATAGACATGACAAAAAAAAAATACTCAAATAAAAAATAGAAATCTAATTTTCATACCGTCCGCTATGAAATACAAGTTTAAGTAAATATAAAAATCACTAAATTTAGTTTTTCTGTGCATTTTCGATACCATCCTGCCTTTTTCAGAGGTGAGGTTGTAATATATATTTGCAGAAGTATTAAAATTTGTGCACTCATCACATGAAATCCCTAGACATAAACCGACTACATGTTTAGGACATGACTGAAAATGGCACGCTAAGCATATGAGTAACGTAATTGGCAGTCAAAATATCGACCCCCACAGAAAATGGGGAGAAAAGAGAGGTCAGACAGTGTGTGCATGAGAGGGAAGCGGGGGCCGTCATCCAAAAAGTCACCTTTCTCACAATTACCCTGGGATACAGGGGACCCCGCTGCGGATCAGCCCTTTTCAACCAGCGGAGCAGAAAAAGACAGGCGACACGGCTCTGTAAACGCAAAGCAGATGTTAGCAGGGCTCACTGTGACAGAGTATTAGAAAGAGGTAGGGGAACTGGCAGCAGATACAATGCCCTTGTGTCTTGTGTTTTTGTTGTGCATGAAAAAAGAGCAAGAGCTACTATTTGACCCTTGTGAATGAATAATACACAAAAAATATGTATTCATTTATTTATGCATGTTTTTGGGTCTGTAATTAGGCTGACAGAAGGTGTGGCACACAAACAACGATGAGAAGGTAATATAATTTTCAAGACTGAGTGCAAATTGTGATGCAAAGGACATAATTGATGTCATTTTAGTTGCGATTGTCCCTAGAAGCAAAAACTGTCGACTTGTATAGTTTTTCTCTCAGTTTGTGTAACTCATGCAGTGCCCATTCGAAACTTGCTCGCTCAGAATGGGCCAATTAATTGCACTCCTGTGTTGCAACTTGCAACTTTTTTGATAACTGCTTGTGGCCAAATATCATGACATTAGACACTGCTTTTCCATGGGTCCTTCGCAATAGATATGCCAGGTTTGAAGTCAAATAGATAAATGGTTGTTGGGAAAAATCAAAAGACATATTTATACACAAACATACAGACAAAAACTGTTTCCATGTTAGTTAGATGATTTATCAATGGCTGAAAAATTGGGGTGATGCAGCAAAGCTGTGTAGACACCCATTGTGTTTTTGCCTTTTCTTATTAGTATTCTGACTAGGGTGTCTGGACACCTCAAAAACCATGAGATAAAAAGTTCTGACAATTTGGCACACTAATTGGGGACAGTCCTCTGATCCCTTTCACTAAGTTTCATGCCTCCACGATAGGTTTAAATAGGAGATGCACAACTTTTGGGTTGTAACACTTTTGATCCTTGGATCTCACATTAATTTCTGTCAAATTATTATTATTTTTTTTGTAAAAGTACAAAAATATTTATCTGGCCTCAAATTTTGTCCAATTTTCAACAAACTTGGCACAGATGATCTTCAGATCGAGCCCACACAATTTAAGTTTTGCTTTTCAGAAATGTCGCCTGTGGCAGCCAATCAAAATCTGTGGCATACCCACAAAAAAGGAAGTGAGGTCATGTCTTAGCAACAGTTTGATATATCAAAACAAAACTTGGTAGAGGGACTCGAGATACCATGATGAAAAAGTACAAATAACCCAAACAGGACATGACTTCACATCTCCATTGCAGCCAATCCTTGCTCAATTCACGTAACTTGTTGGCAGTGTTTACTGTCGTGCGTTCAACACTGATTATATCAAGTTGCCACGGCAACTCTGCCCTGCTGAACAGCTCGACCTTCTCATTGCTGCTTGCAGCAATATTTTATTTCAATTTTATTTCCTTTCTGACTCAAACACGTGTCCTATGTGATGTAAAATACATTTGTCAAATATATTTAGACCTGAAACCAGTGCTCCTTTGCAATTTGGAGATGATTCAAACTCTGGCCTGAGACTCACTCAGTTAGTCAGAAAGTAGACATGGTGGTGGAAGGATGGGGCTTTGGTGAAAGTAAGCAGGTACCCTTGTGGTACACATGTGCATGCACACACATAAGCATGCATGCAGACGTGCATGCATGCACATTTTTCTTTCACTTTTTCTGTTTCCACTAGCTATTATAAAATATCCTATTCATCATTTTTCTCTCCAGCCATGGATATAAATGGTTGTAACCGCGAAGAGGAGGGCTTGTCCTTTCCCGGACAGAGGCGGGGCCTTGGAGGCAGTCCCTGTGCCTCGGTCGATTGCACGGCACAACTCAGCTAAGGGCAAAACCCTCTCCAGTGCAGAACCTCATTATAGTGCCCCACAGACCTTATCCAGGGAAATCTGCTCATGATGCACATGCTGTCATGCAAGGATGGTCTTCACTGTCTCCCCATTTCTCAAACAGTAACCTAAAGCGTGCCCGGTGATTAATGATACCCGGTCCCTCTGGAGAAGTTTTCGCTCTACACTCTGTGTCCTGATGACTGACAGCACCAAATCACAGCCTGGATTAGCCAAGCAGCTCGGTTCTGGTTTCTGAGTGACTGAGCTTTATATTTTAGCGGCATACAGACCCTTTGTTCTCGTACACCGCAAGCCTTACCCGACCCAAGCAGACATTAAACGGTAATATGATGCAAACGAAGAAAGTAATAACAGTCATTTTGACAGCAAATAAAAGCAAGCAGCTGGGTTTGCCAGTGAGTACATACCTCTGGATTTTATTATTATTTTTTTAATTAACATTTGACCTACTGTATATGATTGAGAAAGTACAAGCCAAGGTTATATACAAACAATATGGCATTTCTGGGAGACACATTTAACCATGTGGACAGGAGGTTTTCGAAATGTTTAAAGGAATTAGCAAGAACCCCATTGATTTGTAATGACCAGGTTAATCATTAGATCAGCTTAAGACTGATAAGGCCTGAGTGCAAAAATCAGCCCACAGCTATTACTGTTTTGATATGTAACACCTAAACTTACAACTCACCATAATAACACACAGGGAGATAGTATTTAGTAGATATTAATTTTAATGTCGTAGACTTCAGCATTTTTTGTCCATAATTGGTATTTTTCTGCTCTTTACTGATCACAATCTTGTGATGCAAGAGTGCTTCCTTCGATTGATTTAGCCACAGCAGTCTGCCTGCACCAGTTGCCATAAAGTGCACTCAGTTCTTTGTGTACCTCAGCTGGTGGACTGCGGGGTGCAATGAATCGGCTGGCAAAGCGTGATTATGAGGACAGCGTGTGCCTGTCTGTTCCCTCTCAAATTCATTGTGGCTGCTGAAGCAACAGGACAGGTTTATGAATATGCTTGCTCAGTCCAAATTAAATTTCAAAAGTGGAGGGGCTCAATTTTTTAAAGCTTGAGGAAATGATTACTTTTGTCTGAACTCAGAGGGGTAGCCACAGTTTGAATTCTGCGCTCTTTGACGCCCATACTATTGGAATTTTTGTGATACCTCTCTGTATGTGGGGCCCCTAATATGTCAGACTTGTCACTAACTTTCTACCTCCCGGGGCCAGTCCACACTATCGACCGTAGCTATGTAATTTTTAAAAAAGGCAACAAAAACTCTAAAATAAGCATTGGGGCTGGTTAACTCTTACAATGACCATGGTTCTGGCATCCAGAACTCTTAGAATGTTTGTGCTACAATGAAAGTTATGGATTCTGACTGTCAAGAGCCTAAGCTTTTTTGCAATGTACAGGTTATTACGAGATAATGTGTGACATGGCTGACCACACATGAGCGCTGATCTCTCTGCTGCATCACACTTACACACAGTGCACATGGACAAAAGAGAGCAGAGGAGAACCGTCTGGTGAAACTGGACTTTACGTGGACTTTGGAGAATTTTTTTCAGTCTTGTGGCATTTTTTCCCCTTAATCTGTTTTCACACTGTCATACAATAATGTTTAACAAGAGTAATCCAAGATTTCTGATCTCCGTCAAGGGATGGCATTGATACAAACTTTGTAAGATTTCAGGCCCACCCATGCAACAAGTTTGAGTGCGATTTGCTAAAACACCCATTCTCGTCTTCCAATGACGTCTAAGTGAAAAGATTCTGTCAGATCCGGTAAGCATTCATCAAGGGCTTTCATATGAGGTATTACTCGATATAGTTTGTATGATTTCAATATTTGACCTCAGAGTCGAAATTGTTGATCCGGATCTGGATCCGGACACACACAGATCCAGGTCTTTAACGATATTTTGAGACTGTTCCATCAGAGATGATCTAATTTGGATCAACATTTGGTGAAAATGTTGCAGTGGTCTATGAAGAAATAGTCTCATTGAGAAAGTTGACCCCTGATCGGGATCTGGATCCGGATCAAAGATTTTGACATGCATGATCATCATATTTGTAATGTATGTAATGTAATGTATAATCCAATATCTACCTTTTGTGTAGATTTCATCAAAATCCGTTCATTAGTTTTGGAGAAATTTCACTGAGTGTATAAATAAAGATCCAGATCCAGAATCCAGATCCGGATCAAGATCACCACAAACATTTAATGGACTTGTCCATGGACCAAGGTCTACCTCTGGTGAAAATTTCATGAAGATCCGTCCAGTTGTTTCCGAGAAATCCTGTCCACAGATAAACAAACAAACAAACAAACAGACAGACAAATAAAAAATAAACCGACTCGATCGCATAACCTCCTTGGTGGAGGTAATAACTACCAGTTATTGACAGCTGAAGTAATATTGGAAAAAAAGGGGGCAAAACCACTTTCTCTTGGCTCACATTTCTGATGATTTCACAGCCAAACCAACTGAATCAAGACAACCTTTTTGAGGCTCAGGAGTTAAAGAGTAAACCAGACAGAACCCCCGGCATAATGGCAAACTGGTTGAAGAAAATCAATGGCGATATGCTATTTACATTGGGATACTTCAAGTATCCATTAATCAGACTCTTGTTCATTCAGCTCAAACTATTACCAGCTGTGCAGTCCAGTTCAAGGGTTTTAAAGGTTAAGTGTTATGAACAACAGTTGTTGGAGTTTCAGTAAGCCAAGCCTTTGTCACAGTCTTTAGTGATGAAAAACAGTTCCTCAAAATGAGGACATAAACATCTCACAAAAAATAATATCAGTTGCTGGAGAAGCTGTGCTGCTCGTATTTACAGACAACTGCCCGACATCCGTAAGTTGACCTTACAAAAAGTTTGTGTCACAGAATTTAGGGTATCAGAGTTTTAACTAATTAAAAGTTTGAAGTCAAGTCAGAGTGTGAAATTGGATAATTATTGTACGCTGAGCACAAAGCAGATAACCCACTGTGATCCACTCAGCCCCTCATGCATAAATGTGCAGCATTGTCAGGACAAACACGGACATAAAGCATGGCTTGAAAGTCCTATCCATTTCAGTGATTTACGAATCATGATCATATTTAGCCGCAAGCGAAAAATGATAAATTCCGGCATTGCTGAAATATTTAAAGCATTGCCTAAACATTTGCAGGACAATCTTTTTTTTTCTGCCATCTATATTGCTTCGCAGCTGGAATTTCCATTTGCAGAGTAGCAGAATGTGAATCGTGCAGTGATAAACAGTTTTTCTGCTGCTGAGCTCCGATGGAGTCCTGATGAATTCATTTCCCAATTTCCTTCATGCTGCACCGCAATCCTGGTCTCTGTAGCCACTCTTAAATATAGACATCCTAGTGTTGTATTCCTTTTCTAAGCCAGTATAGGAAAGTGAAACGCCTCTCAGTTTCATTTGAGATATTTGAAAAGTCTGGCTAATTTCCAAGCAGCAGCCGAACACCAGGGTTAAATATTTTTCTGAGGTAATCAGCAAACACTCAAAAAGACCCAAAATTCAGCAGAACACTATCAACCCTGTTTTAAATCTCTGTACCTTCCATGCAGTTGAAGCATCTGCAGACATTTTTGAGAAGTTCACGTTTTTTCTGGAAAAAACTGAAACCGTTAAATCACAGTTCACTTCACCGCTCCCTGATCCCCCACCCCACTGCATAGGGGGCCAGTCTTCTTTCAATCAGTTTCAACTAGTTTTTGTGTCCAGGCTGAGGGACATAACTTCAACATATGCAATCTACTACCTCCCCACATGATGCAGTCCCCTTCCATATCATTAAGGATGCATCTGGCCCTGCGCTACATTCAAGTTATCATCAATTCTTACCCTTTGACTTTTTCTTCTCTTGTTTTTAACATGCGACTGTTCAGTCTTTGCTCAAAAAAAAAAATCCTGATTTTAATGACAAATGCTTAAATAGCTTTATACCCATCTCTTATTTGCCATTCACCTTAAAGAGAATTTAAAAAAAGTTTAATCAAAATCATTCCTGATTACCAATGATGCCCTTGACCCTTTTCATTCAGGTTTTAGAGCCTCCCATAGTACTGAAACAGCTCTGTTAAAGGTAACAATTGAATTGTTACTTTCGACTGACTCTGAAGAAAATGCTGTTGTGGTTTTACGAGATCTTAGTGCTAATTTTGACAGAAGATAGTGTCATCTTTTTGAACGTCTCAAACAGTGGGTTGGTATTAAGGGTACTGGTTTGAGTCACATCTTTATTACAGCTAGTTCTCAGTAGATATAGGTTGGTTTTCCTCCTCCTCTGACCCTGTCATCAATGGGGTCCCTCGAGGTTCCATCCTGGGTCCAGGGGTATTCTACCTATACTTCTACCTTGAAAACAATTATAAACACATCTCCTGTCACTTCTCTGCTGATGAAACTCAGTTGTGCCCTCCAATAAAAACAAGGGACTCACTACATCCGCTAAACAGCAAGAACACTAAATCTTTCTGGTGTAAGAAATAGCTTCTACCAGTTACGAAATTTTCCCACATTTAAGGCAATGCTGCTCTTCCATGGTATGGAAAAAGTAATTCACACCTTCATTAAAGACTGGTTTACCGCAATTCCTGCATTGGACCCTCATTAACTTGCCTGCAGATGGTTCTGAATCTAGTTGCAAAGATGTTGACTGGTTCTAGAAAATGTACATCATCCCAGTTCTAGCCTTTCTTCATTAGCTCCGGTCCACTTTAGAAATCAGTTAAGACCTTGCTGATCATCTTCAAGGATCCAAGTGTTCAGACCATAGCCAAAATTACAGATAGCATTCACTGGCACTCAGCCCCTACGTCCCTTTGTATTGTCGACAAATATATTTTGCATGTCTCATGCTCACAACTATAACTAAAAGGTAACAGAGCATTTTCAATTTCAGCCCCGAAACTATGGAACCTGTTGCCGTTAGATATCAAATGTGCACCCTCCATCGGTGTTTTTCAATCTAGACTTCAAAGACATTGTTATTCATTGTACTTTGTAGTCCGCTAATCCTACAATCTAATTTCATGTATTTTCTGTATGTGCATTTTTTTTATTGCGCTTTGTATGTTCCATTGCGTTATTTTTGCTAACATATTAATGTTGTTTATTTAGCTTTTTTCTCTTTGCACAGCACCCTAGTCAGCTCAAGCTGTAAATGCTTGTTGACTATGAAGTGTGAAACTTATGGCCAATTGTAAAGTGGAAAAAAAAGCCACTAGATGGCAATATTGACTTTTTTTTTTTGTTAAGCCAGTCTGGAGCTAGGTTTTGGGCATGTCCTGGGCATGCCTCAGAGGGGAAAGTCCTAGAGTATTGAGAAAAAAGTCTGGAAGGTGGGAGGGGGCTGGAAAAGATTATATAAGGAGAAAAATTGAGAGAGTAAAGTAGTAGGAGAAATTGCAAGGATAAATTGTGGAAGGATACATTTGACTAGACCTGTCACTCTTTTCAAGACCTGTGAAGCTTTTTGTGGATTTTTGCCTGTGTAGGAGCATTTTCCTGTCCCAGAATATCGCAAAGCAACCCCATCTCAAGGGACTGTAAATATCCTTTTTTGTTTGTTTGTTAATATTTCAATCTTGGTCAGTGGTTTGTTTAATTAAATCTGTTTAAGTTTTAAAATTTTGTCTGTCATCCCTTACTGTCCGATAGGTCATAACAAATTGGGGACATAACACAATACATTCAAGCCACTACAGTTTTCACCGTAAGAACAAATAAGTTGAAATAATATGTTAATCCAGCTGTCCCCTCATGAGCACTGTGGAAAGACTGGTATTAAAACTTAATGAGTGTGAAAGTGCCTGGAGTACTCTTGAGTACTTGCCTCCCCCCAAACTCAAGAATATGTGACAAAAAACAAATCATTATAATAAAGATTATTATAATATAATCATATATTAATTTGGGAGGTGGGGAAAATTATTTTTGTTATTGCTCTTAACTTTAGAGAGTACTGATGAGGGTACAAAAAGGTGTTGCTAGCAGCAGCATGCATTCATAAATAGTGAATGAGTCTAAATGCCCACCCATCCATGCAGTCATTCCCACCACACTATTAGGGAGCTAAATATGAATTAAACCTCTCTGGATCCTTTAATGAACCTAGTTATTCCTGGTCCGGGTTGGAGTGGAGTCTCACTCAGCATGCATTAGACCTAAGGTAGTAACACACTCTGCGTAGTCTGTCGATTCATCTCAGGGCACAAACACATTCATTCAAAATAGACACCTTTCTCTTGACCAGGTATTAATAAATCATGGCTGTCCAGGTCTGAACTGGTTTTCCACCCTCCATTTACCTGGGAGTCAGTTCTAAAGGCAGTCAGATGATCAGTTAATTTGTGAATTTCCTGAGTGATAAGAAAAATAAAACTGAGGTCCAGGTGATTTGGTAATCCCTGCTAAAGACCCTTCAAAAGATTTCTCGGGACTTTGTAAAGAACTGACCAAGACTTGAAGATAAAATGAGAACTCTACACAGAAGATATGGTGCATTAATGATATAGATTCAGACCAGATTACACTTTGGTTTTAAAGAGCGAAAGGTGATTTTTGTCATGGGATAGGTGAATAATTGTATTTTTATCCTTTTAGTGCACCAAACTACTTTTTTTGATGTTATGTTTAGGTTTAATGGCTTACTTTTTTATTTTGTCATAAATTAACCTATGGAACATTCCACCCACTCGTTTAAAACGGGAGACTGATGCAAATGCTTTCAACAGAGGGCTTAAAGCATGGCTGAAAGCAAAACAACAGTGGTCACAAGTATAAACGGGGACTTTCTTTTATCATTGTTATTTATATTACTGTTATGATCACAAACTCAAATCAGTGTTAAAAATTAGCATGTATGCTATACACACCCAAGCAAAGCATCTGGACTGTCCACTGGGGCAGTCTTAATGTACATGTCCATATCAAATAAAATAAACATAAACTTCTGATCAAACTCTTATCTAAATGGGGGAAAGAATAACTCACAGAAATAAAATGACCGTCACAGTTTGAGATTTTCTGTACATGGGCCCCATTAAGATTGCAGGTGCTGAGAGAAAGAAGCGTGTGAATAATGGCATCTCATTATTTCTGTTCTCTCTTTCTCTTGCTTCTTGGATTAAGGATTTTTTTTTTTTTGACGAACAGCAATAATCATAATTTTGAGTTGGATTAGTGTGTCTCCTTTGGTTTCAACAATGTCATCTCTGCCTGGACAAAACCCTCACTTTCAAGAACCATACCAGATCTCAGACCTACCAGGTGCGTTATCTGTATCTGACTCCTGGGCTATGTAGTATCTCAAGAGGTGTGCGGGTGCTAACGTTTCTTATAACATATGAGCAAACCACCGCTAAATTTTTAGGCTGAAATTTCCTTTGTCAGAGTAAAATTACTTTGTCAGAGTTGATTCAACACAATATGTTATGGATATTTGGCAGTTTCAAGAATATTGTCCATATATTATCAGGGAACACCGATAAAGATCGTAATCTGTGGCATGCAGTGTCATATGGTTAATTATTTTTTCCTCTAATAACAGTGCATTGTTGTGTCCCTAATACAGAGGGTTAATTGAGAAACACAGTCTCATCCCGGGCTCGTCATATATTGACGCTACCTGACCAGGCATCGATATACGAGGCAGAAGGAAGCTTTTGGCATCATTATTTGAGGGTCAGGGTTAGGGTTCGGGGTAAGGGTTAGGGCTTAGGGGGTAGGGGTTAGAGGTTAGGGGTTAGGAGGTAGGGTTTGTTTTACACTGGCATCAATAAAGGATGCTAAATGCGACCTTTTGCCTCGTACAGTACATTTACATTGTAGATTCTCACTGAAGGCATCAAGACTACGAATGAACACATGTGGAATTATGTATGTATCTAACAGTTGTCCAATAGGGCTGTCAGCTGTGTATCAACCTGACTTCTGCACAACACAACTGATGGTCCCAACCACATTGATAAGGCAAGAAATTCCACTTATTAACCCTGACAAGGCACACCTGTGAAGTGAAAACCATTTCAGGTGACGACCTCTTGAAGCTCATCAAGAGAATGCCAAGAGTGTGCAAAGCAGTAATCAGAGCAAAGGGTGGCTACTTTGAAGAAACAAGAATATAAGACAAGTTTTCAGTTACAGGTATTTCACACTTTGTTGTTGAGTACATCATTCCACATGTGTTCATTCATAGTTTTGATGCCTTCAGTGAGAATCTACAATGTAAATAGTCATGAAAATAAAGGAAGCGCAATGAATGAGAAGGTGTGTCCAAACTTTTAGCCTGTACTGTATATCGACACTTGGTCAGGTAGCATCAATATATGATACTTCAGGATGGGAATGGGCTCAATTGCACTGGCACTCGATGCAAAATAGCCTACAGGAAGTTGGGCAGAACTCATCAAATAAATAAATAAGTAAATAAATTCCAAAAAATTTACTTCAAATTGCACAAAACTGAGCACAGAGAACCGGGCACATTGTTTTTTTTTTGTTGTTGTTATTTTTTTTTTTAACATTTGGAAAAAAGTCTGCAAAGAAGAAAAAGGGAGAGTGGATTATTAACAAAAAAAAAGCACTGCTACGAGAATGATTTCTGGGATCCCTGGAGGTTTATAAAATCATTCAGTGCTGACTGTTTCGTATTTTTTGCAATTATTATAATTATTATTATTATTATTTTTATTTTATTAATTCTATTTTATTTATCTTTTACAAACTGTGCAAAGTTTAAAACTCATAAGCCACCGATTTATTAAAAAAAAGGCTTTATATTTTCATCAGACTCTGGTTACCAGCCATGGCTCTTAGTGAAGAGATAATCATATTGGAGAATGTGAATTGCCTGCAGAAATGAAGGGGTGAAGTCAATGGTGTATGGGCATCGCAATGGATTTGTGAGCTGTCAGGGGTGCATCCTAGCTTCTCACTCACTGCTTTCTATTGTGAACTCAATCCCATTGTGACCTGGAGAAGAAAAATGTGGTTCGGAGAACACATGGATGAATGATAGATCTTATATCTTTTGTCATACAGTACATTGGCAAAATATTGCTGCAATTTCTGTGTATTGACTGTGGGAAAACATATCAAAACATGAGATTGATTTCAATATAATTTCCCAAGAGCTTAAAACTCAGGTTTAATCTGATATTTCCTGGAATCTCAACAGAATTGGTCAAACCCGATTCTAGGATGGGTCCTTGCTCCATTTGTAATGAAGTTATGTGGAATAACTGGTTGAAATTTCAGCACAATGCAAGTTAAGAAAGTGGGTTTATTTGATCACTGTGGAAAATGTCAAGAATTTGTAAACTCACAGATATGTATAGTATATGCTAATCATCTCAGTCGCTGAAATCATTCCTTATCGAAGGCAGCCTTGACCAAAACAAAACAATAAGACTTCTGCTGCAAAGTGTTGCTGAGCAGAGTAGCAGCCAAATATTGCATGTACTAAGTTCGACAAATAGTTGCATTTCAGGGTTTCATTGCATTTAGTTATTATTTTATTACGCCTCGGTGCGCATGAGCAAGCGGGGCATACGGTAGTTCATTTGTGTGTGAGTCATTCTGTCTGTTACCGGCATAGCCGCTACGCCGGTCAAAATTAAGTCCTAGAATATTGCGCTATGGGTGAAATGCCATGACATCATGGATTTTAATTTGCCAGATTTTTGAAATAGGGCTATAAGTAAAAAACAATGCTCTATCTGACACTTTTATAGACTCCAATAGGAATCAAGGAATGCAGAGGTAATGCGGGTCATGGGGAAAGCAATTGTTCTAAACAATGAATAATTCCAGCACTGACCTCCATTCATTTTCATTGGAACATGTTTGCTGGTAAGTTTATCAAATGACTGCATTTTTGGGAAATTTTTTGCATTAGCTGAACCCTAATGAATTTTGTTGTTAGCGTCATTTTCTGTACCCAGCTTTAGTTTATGTTGATTGTCAGATAACAACCTCTTAAATTCATATTGAACTTGAGGTAGATGATGTTTGCAGCTCTTAACAATCTAGCATAACCAAATGTGATTTCTGTTCATTAAGCTACCTTAAATTAATCGCAGTTATTGGTGTTCGTTCGAGTACAAAGTTTATATTCGCTTATTAGATTCGCTGATAGTTTCAACAGCATTTTATTGCTAACTAGTTAATTTTGTTGCCTACCACACTACTTCTGTCCACTCGAAGGTTCTGCGATTCAGTGCAAAAATGAATGGAAACAGCTTAAAATGTCAGAAATCAATTCGGTGTATCGAATAGATCGCATAGCAGCGTGTAACGCCATTACGCTCAAGTTTTTATTCACTTTCATGCTGGTAGGTGGAAATGCATTTTCACCACCTTAATTTGCGTGAATATTTTGCGGACTTCAGGAAATTCGATTGACAAGCGGATGGAAACATAGCTTATGTCAAGCATAGATGCACAGCTAGGGCACTCTGACATGTCCACACAGAATTTTGTAGCTTCATTAAGGGACATACTTGTCACTGCTGTAAGCATCCAGGCATCAGCACCTTCAGTGCTTTCACTTAATTTTGTGATATAATCATCAGTTGTGATTAAGATAGAACATTTTGACTGCGGAAAAATTCCTTACCACTAAATTTGCAGTGTCAGCTACAGTTGCTTTTTAAGCCTTGAATGAAGGATCATGTATACAAACATTGGAAACATCAAGTATTCCTGTCCTAGCTGGGGCACAATGCAAATGTAAATATTTAAGACTTAAATGTGAACTTGTCAACAGATGGAATTGGGATTCCATAAAACTTCTAATGTTTGGAGACTTGAGGACAAGCATTTCTTTCACACTCAATTTGCATTGAATGAAACAATCAAAATCTGCCATTTTCCTTGCATTAGCCCACAGTAGCAAGGTTGAAGAAAATTAGCTAGCTGCATAATACCTAGAGTGAGAGCTTTCACTCTCCTCTTATGACAGATACTCCATTTAATGCAAAATAAATATACATTGTACATTATTTTTGCGCTGCTGAAAACTTATTTGAATCTGTCACAGACTCATTGGTCAGTGGTCCCAGTCAAGGCATTTTGATATTTTGATGGATAACTGGTCTATGTTCCAGTCATAACTGAATACCTTGTTTTCAGGATAAAAGGGATGTTCAGAACATTTTACTGCATTTCTATCAATCAAATATATTGCGTCCTGCTCAGATTGACCATGTCACTAGACCAATGTTTTCTTGAGCTTCCAAAACAATCAAACCACCAGTATCAATGCACATAATACTAGAAGAACGAGTGCTTCTCTTGCTACAAAGTTATCATTTATCACAAGAGGACACAGCTATGCAGTACCTTGAAAGGCCACACCACAAAAAGGTGCTTGCAAAATGCCTAGAGTGACATGCATTTTATTCATAAGGCAAGTAAGACAAGAGGTTATAATGCCTTTTTGGGGGACTATTTTTATTTAACGATCAAATACCTGCCCCCAGCCCTACTTCTGGGACTGCAATGGGCCACTGTTTCCATTTGAGTATCCAGTCTGGGATGTCTAATTGAAAATACCAATTCTAAGTCTTCCAACAGAGGGTTTGCTTGTTGGGGCCTCGCAGTTCGGGAAATAGCTGAGGTTGTCTCTGGAGAAAAGCAGCGGTCCATACTGCATGACCGGAAATGTCATGCCGTTTTGGTAGTCATATTCCTTACTCAAGAATGCAAAGTTAGTCCTTCAGGGAGATTTAAAATTTTTTTGCTTTGAGTGCAGCTTTCTGTGTGTTAAACTCATACATTGATTCAAGCTACTTGCATCCCGTTCAATTAGAGAACCAGACAGACAGCCTTTTTGCTTTGACATGTAGAATTATAGCAGAAAGAATGGAAGGCTGCCAACAATCACCTCTACAGTGATTTCACAAAGTCTTTCAATGTCCTTGGAATGCTGAGTGATCAGGGAATAGCCGTACTGCATTGATTATGGCAGTGAATAAGAAAGCATTGCTTTGATTCAGAATATGGGTACATTAAGCGCCGTCAGGATTTGATATTTAGTCTCAGTGTATGAAAGCATTGCTTTGATATAGCATATGGAGACGTGCATTTCATCTACAGTGCAGCAATTAGTATATCTACACTACGCTTTAAAAAAAGCAATTATTTCTAGATTGGGGGGAAAAAAAAAGAGTTACCTTTGTGCAGCTCAGGAATCGTAATTGATTCTTCCACATAGAGGACAAATTAAGCATTGTTTTGTTAGTAAATAATTAATGTAAAAATAATTAATGGTGCAGTAGTGACATAATTTAACATTATACAGAAAGGGCAAACCACAAGCTTAAGTGGTGCTCTTGTTAGAGGGCTTTTTTTGTATCTGTGAGAAACAACAGTACACACATTTTTTTTTTTTTAAAACAATGTTTGTTGGGTTTTCCCCTCACATTTAATTACTGTTTTAGTTTATATTAATTTCACATGCAGCAGCTGCGTTGGCTTTACAATTTATTTTGTATGATGAAAGGTGGACAGTAAACTATAGAGCTAAACCCGTGTAAGGCAGACACAGAAACCATATTTATGTGCATGCTTTATATAATTAACTATTGATTTAAACTTTTATGGCCTTCGTTTTACAGATGGAAAAAAGGAAGGCAAGGAACGAGAACAACAGATCCAATTCTCCGCACAGTATTTCTGTTTCTTTAGTGTCACGGGGAATTATGGCCTCCCTTTCTGCGCAGCTCAGAAAGGTCCTGAGGGCAATTGATCACAGTGACTCATGTGAGTCCATTTGATTTTGATTGACCATGCCTTCCACGTTCATAAAGGAAAGCGGCCTTACAAAATCTCAAGTGCACTTCTGCAGTTCAGTGCGTTGCAAATGTTCCCATATCATTCTCTGAATTAAGGAAACTGTTCGCAATGAGTCTTTTTTATGGATTGACACCCTTTTTTGCTTACTTTACTTTTACTTACTTTTTAGAGATCTACAAATTGAGCTATGACATTTGAAAATCCTCATGATTTTTTACTGAGTGATAAATCATAAAAAATACTGCCACGGGCACCGTAGCTCACCTGGGCATTCACAACTTTTGGATCGAAAGGCTAGGTAAAGAGACAGCATACTGCAGAGATTATGCTTACACAGCAGTTTACACACAATGTTTATACATATACCAACTGTATCAACGACAAATCTGACTTCCTAAACCTTTTACATCAAATCTGGTCAGTATGCTTGACAGCTTTCAGAGTCACTTAGTAACACGTGCATGAATATTATCATAAAAATGAAATAAATGCTAAAAATTTGTTATTTTACATAGCATCAACACAGCTATTTTTAGCTGAACTACTGCCAAAATGCTTTGACAAGTGAGTCAAAATGTCATTCTCAATGCTCTGGGACCAATATATGAAATGATATTACAACAATTTACATTAATGTTGATACCCTTACTGGCAGGGAGATGTGCTCAAAATTTCAGCTCTAACAGCTGAAGAAACTTAAAAGGAAAAAAATGTATCCCTCTGCCAAATAGTGAAAGAAATGATTAACATATCCACAAAAAATGATTAACAAATGAGTAAAATGTTATTTTTAAAATGACTACTGCAATGGCCATTTTGATGCCGGTATCCTCATTTGTTGGGGGACACAGGTCAATGCAGGTTCTGTTTCCTTGGGCTAATAGTCACTGAGAAGACATGTAAAGGTGCCCTATAATGCTTCATTTTCAAGTTTATATTTTGATCTTGGCCTTCCCTATAGTACTCCTGTTCATTCAAAGTCCAAAAAGGGTCCCTATTTCGCACATACTGCCATCCTCAAAAAACCTTATTTGTAGTCCAATGTAACTTATTTGTAGTCTAATGTAGTTTTTGCCTGAAATGCCTGGTTTGGACGGCTCTTCTGCTATGGCCCCCCCTCCCCGTGTGCCCACTTTCTTGTGATTGGCCAGCTTTTTGGAGGGCGGAGCTGGGTGGGACGAGGCGGCATAACGTAGTTTTCCAGGTCCGCCTCCCTAGTGTGAAATGTGAGACGCGTCTGCCATCTGATCTAAGAAATCGGCGGGGAAATTCCGCAATCAACCACTGTACATGTGTATAGATCTAATGAAATGAATTTGTTCAAATTAACGCAGCGGCAAAAGTGGAGGACGCAGTGCAAAAGTCTGGCAGCTCAAGCTTGAATTTGCTATCTATCTACGGCCACCATGGTGAATACAGCGGTTTTTCAACTCTAAAGCTAGCATTCAGGGAAAGCTAGAATCCACCCCATATAGAAACATTTGAAGAACGGGTCAATATACCCAAGTGTAGACCGGAGACCGCAGAAATCCAGTGGGTCTGAGTTAAGAGGGAAACATGGACAGTGAGGAGCAGCAAAGAGTGGACCAACAACTTATGGACTGCTTAAGTGTGTACTATAAGGACCTGCTGGTCCGTGTGCATAACTGTGGTGTGTCGTTAGCATGGAGTAATGAACAGCTTCTGCGCTGGTATACGATGGAGGGGCGAAAGCTTCAGGCGAAAAGTTCTTTTTGGACATTGCCCGTGGAAATGATTTACTTATTGCGTCGGCATGACCAGTGTTTGCTCGCAGAAAATAGGAGCGTTATGGATAGTACGAGACAGATAGAGAGAGCTCTAGTTATGTTATAAACATAATACAGGTTTTACGGACTATAAGTTCCGTTAGCATGAACAGTTGCTTATGTGGAGCAAGCGAATTGATAACTTCTACAGGAAAAATTTTTGTATTCAATTTCCGCCTTTTTCGGCTTTTTATTAGCCAGAGCAATTTCTTACAGGGGATGAAATCACGCCACAGCAATGCAGAGAAATCGTGTGTTATACCACACATGTTATAGCTTGTGCGTTTCACGATTGCTTTCACCACGGTAGCATCAGAGAGCTAGCCCAGATGTTGGTGAAGTATCCGGCTGACCCCAGTCTTGAATAAGTAAAATCGTCGTCTCTCAGCTGCACTGAACAAACCCAAACACGCGCACTTGCAAGCTCTGCAAAATAGATATAGAAAAGCTTACACAATCAATGAATGGTTATTTTAACGTTAGCCAACGTGATGCAGCTGGGCTTGCGTTAGGGACATCAAACGCACCTAAAATGTTTTGATTAATTTATCCGTGGTTATCAGGAGTTAAACAGACTGAGTTTTACGAGCTGTAGTAGACGCCCAGTACACGCCCCTTTGACTGTAACCACTAATGATAAGTAGATACTTTGTACATGTACGGTTCTTCCACTCATCTCTTTTGGTGGACTTTTTCCTCGTTTTAGCTCTCCTCTCCAGTTCACATATGGTTTCCAGGCATCCTTCAAAGACTTCCTCGCTCTGTCTTTCCATTCGTTCATCTTGCCGAGGTTTTGCCTATTAATGTCTAGAGCGGACTTGAAAGCAATCAGAGTCTCCATTTTTCGTTAGTTAACATAAACGGTTTTTCCGCCTAAGTCTATTTTAAAGTTTAAATAAACTATTGGTCACGCAAACACACCCCCAAACTGTTTCTGTATACATAGTGGCACATATACATTCATGTCACATGGTTATCTAATTTTTTTTTTTTTATTGGACTTTTTATGGTTGTTTGTCGCATGGACTCAAATACCAAAGGACAACCAGGGCATGATATAGCTCATTGAACCACTGGTCAATGTGGGCTAATAAAAACAAAACTGGCAGATTGCCAAAAAAAAAAATCACAGTAAAGGAACATCACTAAAAATAAAGCCAACAATTTAGCTTAATTTTTTTTTGGATATCGTTAACCTCATAGCATAATGGCCCAAGTAATATTTTTGCCAAATTGAGATAATAGCTGCGTATTGTTTTGAATATGTCTATGACTAATCTCGATTTCTGTGGTGAGATGAGATGGTAGGTCAGATTGGTATGCTCAGAGAGCAGAAGGATAAACAGTTCATACACATTTTAAGTATACTTACTCATACTTTGTTTATCAAAAATTTCTTGTCCAAACTTCTGACAAGTACTGAAAAGTGCATGTGCATATATACGCGCACATGCACAAACGCACACACACACACACACATACACACACACACGTGCGCGCGCACACACACGCACACACCACTGGAATTCCAGTGCTCTATAAGCACATGCAGACAACCTGGATGTGGCACAGCAATAAAAAGAAATAAGGAAATGGAAAAGCGATGATAATATTTTTGAAACAGGTCCCCTTGGACCATTGAAAGTCTGTGACCACACACATCTGGCTTTGGAGACTCACGATCATTCAACAGTGAGGATCCATAAAAATGCAATCACATTTACAAGTACATTATCTGTAAATAACAGCACTAGCCACTTGCTATGTCACCAAAGGCAAATGGCACCATCATCAATAATAAATAAATCATGTGACCAGGTGGAACACGGTTTTAATTTTTATCGGGGGACTTGAGCCTCTCTCAGACTGATGTCAGAGGCTGAAGAGGAAAACTATTCATATCTCAGAAAACAAACAAACAAACAAAAAAAGGATCCCTCTTGTTTGAAAAATACAAGACAATATTTTAAAAGTTAACTTAGGCCACAGGAAAGCAAAGACAATGCTGCATTTAAAATAAAACTTGTCTTGCTTGCCTCTTGCCCGCAAATAACAAAAATTTGTCATTGTGAAAGTGTACAGCCCAGAGGTACAGTACAGGCCAAAAGTTTGGACACACCATCTCATTAAATGCGTTTCCTTTATTTTCACGACTATTAACATTCTCAGATTCTCACTGAAGGCATCAAAACTATGAATGAACACGTGGAATATGTATGTATCTAACAATTGTCCAATAGGGCCGTCGGCTGTGTATCAACCCTGACTTCTGCACAAAAACAACTGATGGTCCCAACCCCATTGATAAGGCAAGAAATTCCACTAATTAACCCTGACAAGGCACCTGAAAACCATTTCAGGTGACGACCTCTTGAAGCTCATCAAGAGAATAACAAGAGTGTCCAAAGCAGTAATCAGAGCAAAGGGTGGCTACTTTGAAGAAACTAGAATATACGACATTTTCAGTTACAGGTATTTCACACTTTGTTGTTAAGTACACAATTCCACATGTGTTCATCCATAGTTTTGATGCCTTCAGTGGGAATCTACAATGTAAGTAGTCATGAAAATAAAGGAAAGGCATTGAATGAGAAGGTGTCCAAACTTTTGGCCTGAAATGTATAGTGAATATGTTAACACGTTGGATAGCATTACAATGCATACCTCTATACCTATACAGGAAAGAGAAACAATAGATTTGGATTTTGTAAAGCTAGCAGTGTAACATGTTGGGCATATCTCCTAGACAACACCATATCGTGGAATTCCATCAAGGCAGAATTGGTTAGGAATTCTGGTTCAGAATTACACAATAGTTTTTGCATTCTTTTTTTTTGTTTGTTTTCTTTCTGAGAATGCTGTTTTGGATAAATTATTATATTGATGGTTATTATTATTATTATTATTATTATAAAAAGATTTTCTTTTTCTTCTTAAAGCAAAGATGATCCAGCTAACTGATCTGGTTGGAAAAAAATCTAAATCAGAAGAATTTTAAGATGCTCTACAAAAAAATGAAAAAGAACCCATAAAAGTTTCCAGAATTTTGTACAAAGTAAGTCAACCCAACATGCTTCACCATTTCAACATGACTACAGTATTTTCCGTGGTTCATGCTTGCCATCACAAAGTAGGTGAGATTTTTAATTGCTTTCAATTCACACAGGTTGTTTGCAAAAGTGACGCTATCAAAGTCCTTTCACATTTCTTTGAAGTTCAAATCCACAGATAATATTAATACCTTTTCTTTCTCAGTCCATCCTCAGTTCATTACAAACCTTCAAAGTCAATACAACACTTACAATGCCCTGCATTGATCCATTCCTACAATGGATGCAAAGTGGAATTCAATTCAAAATCAATTTAAGTTTTCACAAACTGAAGAGTCTAGCAGTCCGTTAAATGGATTCAGATGTTAATTAAGTTAAGACTTATGGATGTTACGCAGCACGACAATCCATTTGCATTATTGACATCATTTTGCCTGGGATTAGAGGCCAACTTCAACAAAAATAGCCATAAATATAACAAATAAGTATTGTGACATGCCTCATAAATCAAGCTTTCCACAATGACTGATATAAAAAAAAAAAACATATTAAAACATATTTACGATAATATCTCTCATACCATAAACGGCATTCACACACAGTAAAAGTTATGGTCAATGACTGCTGTTTTTTTAATTGCTATGGTTACTCCCAGATTCTGCAACAGATTTAAGCAAAATGAAGTACGAGGTCAAAGAATCACAACTTACAATCAATATGAGGAGACACTTACTTTGTAATGTATGTTATATGTACAAATTAAACTGGATTTCAACGTAAACCATTGTCAAAATAAGTCTGGAATATTATTGCAAACAAAAAAAAATCTGTGAACACACCATTTCTCCAGAAATAGAATGGCTGGCTCCATTTGTTTCCATATCAAAGGGCAATAGTTACTCATAATTCATGATGGCCAGCGTGAGTGCAAACCAGTATTGACCTTGAACATATTTCTGTTGGCCATGGTGAACTATATTATCTGAGGGGGGAAGGATGGCCAAATAATTTCAAGATTCCATCCGAAATCCTCTTCCTTGCCAGTTTTTATCTCTTTTTTTTCCCCCCCATCCAATAAACTATTTTGTGTGGCAGGATTGGTTACATTTTAAGTGTTGGCTGCTTGTACTGTATATGTATCCTGTTTTTTTTTTTTTTTTGCTGTTGCTATAGTGAAATAGTACCTGTTAATAGCTTTTTGAAAAGTCAGTCCAAATTAGATTACATAATTCTATATGCACAGGCAAGCACACACACACAAACAAACATGCTCACCAACAGCACAGTCAATCAGCCTGAGAATTGTAGAAATGCATTGTCTAGTTTTTTGTTCATACCACTAAAAAAAAGAAAAAAAAAACAAATTGATGACTTAATCCCACTAAATTGCTAACCACTTCCCTTTTTGCTGCTGCACTCTGAAATTTTTACCACAGCATCCTTTACTGGAGTTTTCCTGCCTTTAAATAAGCAAATAAATAAGTGAATAAAAAAATTGCCATGAAGACCATCAAACTTAACTATTAAGTTACCTTGGATTTCACTTTCCAGGTCACGTCACTGAAGGTCAAAGGTAATGATAAAAAATTGAAATCCAGTTTATAGGGGGACTTGAGTCTCTACGACTGATATCAGAGGCTTAAAAGGAAAAATATTCCAATCACAGAAACCAAAAAGACTCCTCATGTTTGAAAACTACGAGACAATATTTTCAAAAACAGTAAAGCAAAGACCGAATTGTGCTTCAAAATTAAAGTTGTCTTGATTGGTTCTTGCCTGCAAATGATATGCCATTGTGAGATTGTACAGCCCATATGTATCGTGAATATATAAACATGTTGGATCGAATTACAATGCAGATCTCAATACCTTTACAGGAAAGAGAAACAATAGATTTGGAATTTGTAAAGCTTGCTGTGTAACATGTTGTGCATCTCTCGTAGACTGCATCATATCCTGGACTTCCATCAAGGCATGGTTTAGAGTTATAGTTTTTGCATTTTTTTTTTTTTTTTTTTAGAATTGTAGTTTTTATTTTTTTTAGAATGTTGTTCTGGAGAAATTATTTTAGTATAAGGATTTTGAAAGTTTTTTTTTTTCTTTTTAAAGCAAAGATGATGCAGCTGATCCATCAATTGATCTCGTTGGAAAAACATAAATCCGATAAAATTTGTGTGTATGACTTCCAATCTTTTGTCAATAGATTTGATATCAACATCTCCAACCATTTTGATGCGATAACCCTTGGACATATGCACATTGAGGATATGGGAGGATTCAAAATGCAAAAAAAAAAAAAAAAACAGCAAAACAATACACAAAAAAAACGAATAAAATAAAACAAATCATTATCAAAAAAATGTGTATAATCTTGGTTGACCTTGTCACAGAGCTGGAATATCAGGGCATTCTGGCTGACAGATTCAGAGAAGTAGATTCTTGAAATTTTGCCAACGGTGACAACGGGCACTGCTTCAAGCCAATAGTTCAGGCCGATTGGCCCTTCATTGGGTCAATTGGACTGATGATATAGAGCAAAGGAAGACATTGACTTTCTGCTTCCTTGAGGGCGGGTGTACAATCGGACTGGGAGTCACAAGCCCAACCGTGAACTAAAGGATATTCTGCTGAGTGAATGGAAAAAAGAAAAAAAAAAACAATAAAAATACACCTGCAGGTAAATAAATGCTTAATTCAAAAGTACAATGTAAAGTGCAACTGCTTTTGTCAGTTGTGCATACCCCACTGGGACAGAACAAAACAAATACCACCAACTGAGTTTGCTTAAGGATACTCATGTGAACTAAATGTCAACTCAGTTTGGGAAAGCTTCACTGTTAATTCCTGTTACCAGAAACAGTTTGAGGTTTTTGATGACTCTCTGAGCAGCAACAAAGCACTCATCTGGAAACTGTTTCAAACATCACCCACCTGTACCAAACTATGCTCAACTTTTACCCTTCCCAACAAAATTTGGGCTGCAGAAAAGAGCACCTTTAAAAGGCCTATGGTTCATTAGCCACAGGTGGCCCAAATCAAACAGACTCAGCTCAAAGGTTCCACCTAATGAGCAGATGGCTCCTTTTGGAAAGATTCCACTCACCAGCCTCGGTTCAGAATGACCTACCAGTTACCAATTTCACTCTCATTTCCACACCCAAACAGACCAGTTCACCAAAACATTCCGACTCCATTCCACTTAACATGACTGGAAGACTCCAGCATATGTATAGTAATCATATGAAACTTGTGACATGAAAAAAAGTACTAACAATTTCAAATATGTAATCATTTGTGTCAAACACCTGCTCTCTCTCTCTCTCTCTCTCTCTCAAAAAAAAAATGAAAATCCAAACTGATGTGTCATAGACTAAATATTCCATTTCTGAAGTACAGAGATAGCGCTGTCAATGTCTGATCACACTACAGATGTCCTGATTTCTGTGCCAACCAGCTGGTTCATCTGAAGTCCCAGACAGCTGAGCTGTCTGTTGTTTTTGTGGCTTCCTTTCAATCTGCTGCCAATTTAAGCTTCAAGAACGAGGTGTGTGGATTCTTCAGCCAATCAGTGTCTTCACCTAGAAAATTTGGTCGCCCACGACTGCAGATGCATCCCCCAAACAGGGACAAAATTCCTCCCTTGCAGCAGACATCCCATAAATACATTTCGTGAGAATTGCCTTCTGGCAATTACAATGAAAATTCATGGGTTTAGTCTCTATCCCAAATACACTGCTCACAAAAGACATGGAGATCAAATATCAACATGTGGGACCGACAGCAGGAATACTAGGAGCTCCATTCAAAATCACTATGTTAACATAATAATAATTTACATAATTAAAAAATAACTATTAATTACTACTACTTATAAATGGCCAGTCTCAACCAAAATTGATGGATGGTGTCCTCTCTCCATCACAAATAATCCCATCAAGTATAGAATCACTCGGCCCACATCTGTGAACTGCGGTCCTATTACGAGCTACACACCGTAAATCAAATTAATTTACATCAAAAAAATCGTAAATGATCTACTATTATAATTAACTGAAACTAACCTAAATAGATGGGTGGGTTGAGTTTACCATCACTAATAATCCTATCAAACATGAAAACAATCTGATTTAATTTGTTGCCTGTAGTGCAACAGTGTGAATCATGTATGGATTTGGCAGAGGGGGAGCTGAGTTTGATCCATAGTATCCTCGATACTTTCATTCAGGGATACGAAGGACAAGTGCAGAGGTTCTCAGTGTTTAGCCCGACCCATATAATAATTCAGATGTTTTTGGGCCCTACTTCCCCCTTCTAACAATCTTTAGCAAAGTCAGTTTTTTTTTTTTTTTTTTTTTTTTAATGGCTCTAAAGTTTACCGCACGAATTTCACTTTGGAAATATCAAACATGTTTAATATTTACAGTCCAATAACAAGTTGTGTGGGGCGGAACCCGGGGGACCGCAGATATCCTTGTCTGTAAATTCTCGAATGGTAAAGGACAACAGCCAGTTGGGAGCAGGGTCGACTGAAACTTTACACATACATTACACATTTATTACGCCATTACACAAACTGACTGTCATGGCCATCTTTGTTGACGTGACAGGCTTGCTTATTCTCACACGATTGTGAGATTGATTTTGAATGGAATCTGTTGCAATCTGGTGAGCTGATTAGTTCCAAATCATTAAGTGAGTATACTATTTGCGCAGCAGTGGACAAAAAGCTATTCCATTTACAATGTAATGTCATCTCCTCTGGGGTCTCTCATATATAAACATTTGGTAAGATTTCAGTTGTGGGCAGTACCGCCGCTTCACAACAGGGAGGCCATGGGTTTGGATGGGTTGTGGTGAGAGGAGCAGCCAATTACTGTTAACTTCATTTACATAGCTTATCTACCCACTAAAATGGTGCATAGGTGATGAGGGAAGAGAATGGGAATTAGATAACTCCCGACAAAAGCTGAGTTGATATGGATTTCTAAAAAATAGTCTTTAAAGTCTTGTGTCTATGACATTTGGGAATAGATCAAGTAGGTGGGGGGGTGAACATAACTTGGGACCTTGGCACCATTAGCACGGGTAGGAGAATGCCTCATAACTTTGTCATTCAATGAATAATAATGCTATCAAAAATAAATAGACCACACATTCTATCCATTAATCTTGGCAATTGAGGGAATGCAATGTCTGGTCGCAATGGGAGCATTTACAGCTGCCACATTCAGCTTTAAGTGTCTTACCTAGTGATCCCTTATATACTTTTGAGAATATTTTCCTTTTAAATTTGGGTGTCAACTCTCTGCTTCCTTCATTTTCTTTATCTTTCTGCTCTTGGCCTTCTTTTTTTGAGCCTCTGATTTTTTTTTTGCTTTTTGAATAATATAGTTGATTTCGGGTTGGGTATGATAACAGATTATGTGTTGAAATGTGATACAATTGTAACATAAAATAATTTTCCATTTAACATATATTGCTTTGCTACAAATCATAAGTATGTTAGATAATTGTTGATACCATTCAAGGCCAACCTTTGCACAGCCTTCTTTCAACTCTCTCTGGGACCTGGTGCACAATCATTTGTCATCTGTGCAGTGGGCCTGGTAACAGTAAATGAGCAAAATTTGTGTTGATTGCTCTTGATGCAAATTTTAATCAAAATGTCAGTCATTCAGTTACATGTAATTTTGCATAAATATACGCTCTGACATAAATCTTTGAGTTTGTGGGGTTCGACTGACAGTTGCAACTGTCATCTCCGTTATTTCCAAGAAAGAGATTTATTGTGGAGACACTCAAGTGAATAGACATGTATACAGTCATAAAAGCTAATCAATCTTAAATCCAATTAACTCATAAAGATGATGCCAGACAATACCCTATCTCCCATCTTGATTCATGGAACCAAACTGCTCTAGCATTTTGCAAAACAGATGCCAGCTTTCATCCTTGAATCCATCATATAAAGCACAAAGACATACTTACAGGAAACAACAAATAGCACAATATCACAAGTTAAATTTTTTGTGAGAAACTCAGTTATCTCAACCTCCTGAGTTGACTTGGTTTTTCAGAACACCTGATTCATTGCCCAGACTTATTTATCCATCATTTATTTACTTATTTTTTTTTTCCAGACAGAGTCGGAACAGAACGTCCTGGGAGTGAATAATGGCTGATCAACCCCAAACATTTTCCAACAAGATTCAATCAACTCGTCCAATAGCTATGATGCCCAGAGCAATTATTCTCAGCTGATAAGCAAGTTGTTGGAATTGGATAAAGTGCACCCCTCAAATTTGGCTCAAGAATTTATCATTTTAAATTTAAGCTGCCCAAAATTAGTGCATATTGTCTGCGATACAGCAGATATACAGGATGGTACCAGCAGTTAAAAATCAGTTTGTATAGATATTCTGATAAAGATTAACGTGTTGCTTAAGTTCATTGAGTTAATTTACCATGATTTGGGACTGCAAACTGTCCATTTTCATCAGTTTTAGTCCTTAATTTTATTTTTATTTATATTTATTTTTAATTAGAAGGTACATTTAATATTAGATCAAAGACAATAGACTATATAGTCAGGTTCATAAATACATTGACAGCATGATGCTCTGTCACAACACATTGGCAAAGTTAATTGCAAAAATGTGTTCAAAGTGCAGTCTTTCAGTTTAAATTTTAAGGTAATTTTGTTCAACATGGACGAACAGTGTAGGAATTGCAGATATTTTTGTACATTGTTGCACCATTTTAAGTGACCAAATGTAGTTGGCAATTTTGCTTTGAAACTGTTAATTGCCCATTATGTGTTATTTCCTTATTATTTTATCTAGAAGTAAGCAGTCAAAGAGTATAAATTTGATTTAAAATTTGCCACTTGTATTTGGAATCAGTCCCTGCCTTTCACCTGTAGTCAGCTGGGATAGACTCCAGCTCTCCCCGGGACCCTAATGAGGAAGAAGCAAGTATAAAGGATGGAGGGATTTGGAACTAGTGACTGTTAACCTCTTCCATCCCACAGAGGGATCCTGGCACTGTTCTCACCTCGCCCTAAAGGTTCCCTGACATTGAATTGGCCAAAATTGACATCTAGAACTTCCCATTGTATTTTTTCGCGATGAAAACAAAGATGCAAACGCTTTTCCATGAAAATGTGTTGTCTCTAAACTATTTCGGATTAATTAAACTGATCGGGAACGCCCCCTTCGAAATTTCCGGAACTGGCCGTATATTGCAACTCATGTCACGCAAGGCAGCCAGCTGGTGAGATTTCCAGTCTCGACAACGAAAAGTGCATACACTACGCTTTACTTACCACAGCCAGCTGAAAGACCCTTAGAAACAACCACTGTTGGAATATCATAAAATTTACCACCAAAAAACTATAGTATTACTGAAGTAATTGTATTTTTTTTTTTTGGAACGCACGATATAGATTTTAGTGTTACTGTTGAAATATTGTAGGGCTACCATAGCTAATAAAATAACACTACAGAGAAAAAACTATACTATAAACTTCAGGATTATTCGCCAGAATATTTGCCGGAATAGGTGGCGTTAAGCCACTTCCACACTGTACGCGAAACTAATTTCTCGCACGACATTACACGTCTTTGCATTGACTTTGCATGTATTCGCGTCTTCGCATTGACTTTGAATGTAATCTGTCGTGTTTGTTTCGCGTGCAGTATGAAAGCAGCTTTAGGTGCGCACACAAGATAGATGGCAAGCTGACGTTAATCTCCTGCAGAAGTAAGCCGACTAACTTAAGTTTGACCTAAAGTTACATTTTCATGAATTTCAATTATGAAATTATACAGCAAGCATTCAGTCCAGTGTTGATAAAACAGCCAACTATCAACCTTCCAGTTTAACTAACCACCTTACCCATTTAGCGAGCTAACATTAGTCAGTGACAGTTGTGTGTATTTCCCTCTATCCAATCACCCCAGTCTCTGTTCAGGCATTTAGCGAGCTTTATGAGCAGAACGTTTCGCGTGTACTCTCGTCTTAGCGTTGACTTTGAATCTAATCTGTTATGCAAAAATTTGTTTTGTGTCCGGTGTGAAAGCAGTTTAATGCCACCAATTCTGGCAAATGTTCTGACAAACAATCTTGAAGTTTAATGCCATAGATGGTTAACCTTGATAAATTAGCGAGTGAACTGCCACAGCTGGAGAGTAACAGGATTATCGACAGCTGCCGTCGCATTATGATCCAGATGAACTCATGAGGCTGTATTGTGATGCCTGATCGCCGGCTGTGCTGTAGGAGGTGGGCATCCATGATCACTGTGGAACTAATGCTGTCTTATAGACTTGTATTGACAGTCACAACATGAATTCAATATTTTTTATGAATCGGCGAGTTATCCTGATGCCTCGTTGTACACTCGTCATTAAATTTATACCTGAGTTTGGTTAGTTGTCCTCATGTCCACTATGTATCCAACCATCTAGCTACGTTAGCCTACGTAACACGGTTTTTCGAGAGTAACAATTAGATGGATAGGTCGATATCTTGATTGCAGGTTCATACACTAAACCAGGGCTCTCCAACCCTGTTACCATCCTGTGGGATTCTACTCCAACCCTAATTCAACACACCTGATTCTGCTCATTAGCAGCTCATCAAGATCTGTAACTGGGAAAGCAGGAGTGGTTTGCTTTGGTTGGAGTGATAACCTTCAGGATGGTAGCTCTCCAGGAACGGGGTTGGAGACCTCTGCACTAAACAAACACACTATAAAATGTTTGTAAACAAGTGTGTAAATGGACCGCGGAGATTGCAATGCAGAGGTGCATTCCTTTGATGACGTCATAGGATCATGTGACTTACGTCTCGGAAACTTCCTACTTCTTCGGGGGCGGGGCGTAAGAGTGCAAAAAATCACTTATTCCTTGAAATCGATGGATTTTTCTGCCATTTCAGAACTTTTGAGTGTATAGAGAGATATAAATAATCATAAATACTGAGTCAAAAAAGAAACTTCACACACATAAATTTGTAAATATTTTCTTGAAACTGCCCTGCTTGTCAAAATGGAATTAAGAGGCTATGCTTTAAAACCAAAGAAATGCAAAACTTTATTGCTGCCCTAAGTTGGAAAATGTGGATGTCTAATTTCACCTGATCTAATAAATTTGACACAAAGATGGACAGATAACCCTGCTCTTGAAACTTTTAATTTTTTTTTTTTTTTTATTACTATCACGGGGTAAATGCATTGTCAAAGACATCATGACACACATCAACTCCGAAATGCACCGAGCGTACTTTAAGATGAAATGTTTTCACGTGTTCCTAGTCACGTGACCATATGAGAGATGTGCTACTGAGCTCACGTTAGCACGTTAGAGTGACTTGTGCTAGCTTTGGCTACTGGATTACTTCTGCCATTTCACTTTCATGCAGGTATATGTTATTTGCATGTGTAATTGCATCCAAGCACCGTATTTCTGCTTGTCATTTTGTTATTTTTCATACGAAGGTAACTCATGTATACGGGTGGATGCGTGGCCACTGCGTGGACATGTATCATCTAGCTAGCGCATCTCTCGTTTGCTCTTTCACATTTTTAATCCGAGCGTGAAGACGCCAGCTTAACTTGTGCTAGCTTTGGTTACTGGATTACTTCTGCCGTTTCACTTTCATGCAACGTGAAGCATGAGGGCAGCAAGAATCAACACGCTGGAATGAAAAGTTGGAGTCCGGATTCTTCTTATAATCTATCAAAGAAAATCTGGATGACATCACTCTTGCCTCAAACACAGCTCCTAAAAAAATCGTAGACTAATCATGGATCAGGGTCTCTTTTGAATCACAGTTATAAAAAAAGAACATTCAGACTGTCTTTTATCATTTATGTAATACTACCAAAATCAGAGAAAACCTGTTTTTGCATGATAACGACAAGTTATTTCATGCTTTTGTGACATCTCGACTTGATTACTGCAATATGGTTTTATCTAGATTCACAGGTAATTCACTAAAGAGCCAGCAGTTGGTGCCAAATGTAGCCGCCCATTTACAAAAAGTAACAGATGATTTGTACATATTTCTCCCCAAACCTACAAATCCTACATGGATTTGCTTCTACATGCTTTATATATTTACTAAATTATTTCTGCCCATCCACCTCTCTTCATATACAAAGACCTGGCTTGCTTGCTCCTCCATGAGTCACACAATTACAATGGGAGGCAGAGGCTGTTTCATTGTTCCCCTTTCCTTTTGGGTAGTATGTCTTCGTCCATTCCAGAAGACAGCCTCTTTATTTAAATCTAAATTTAACATCCACCTCTTCAAGCACTCGCTGAGGAAGATGTGGTGGACTGACATCACTTTGCTGTTACCTCTTATGACAAGGTTAGACCCTCATTGATGGATATAAGGGTGACCGGTGTTTGCAAGCAAACATTAATTTGCATAGCTCTGGTGGACAAAAGCATCTTTCAGATCACACAACACGAAGTGCAAGCAAAGCAGCGAGTGATCGTGGTGAGTTCTCATGCACCACAGATGGATAAAACTGAACTTATTAATTAAAAGGCGATCAACTCACACTCAAAATGGAATTAAGAGGCTATGCTTTAAAACCAAAGAAATGCAAAACTTTATTGCTGCCCTAAGTTGGAAAATGTGGATGTCTAATTTCACCTGATCTAATAAATTTGACACAAAGATGGACAGATAACCCTGCTCTTGAAACTTTTAATTTTTTTTTATTTTTTATTACTATCACGGGGTAAATGCATTGTCAAAGACATCATGACACACATCAACTCCGAAATGCACCGGTACGTAGCACGTGCGAGCGTACTTTAAGATGAAATGTTTTCACGTGTTCCTAGTCACGTGACCATATGAGAGATGTGCTACTGAGCTCACGTTAGCACGTTAGAGTGACTTGTGCTAGCTTTGGCTACTGGATTACTTCTGCCATTTCACTTTCATGCAGGTATATGTTATTTGCATGTGTAATTGCATCCAAGCACCGTATTTCTGCTTGTCATTTGGAAAGCAGAATGCTCTTGGCCAGATTTAGAGTTGGTATTTGTTTCTATGTTGCCGGATCAACACTCCTGACGGGTGTACTACAAAGCAAGTTCAAAATTAGTCAGGCTTTCTTTGCATGAGCAGGCTTGTAAAACTTAAACCTCACATTAGGAGGCAGAGTTCTCCATAGCCTCATTCTCAGGACATGACATGGAGAACAGTCAGCTCTGTGGAAGTGAAATACCTGTCAACAGGCTCATGGTACAGCTTTAAGGCCAGCGAGGAGGAAGCAAGGTGGCTCAGAACTGAATAAAGATGTTCCAGCGATCCAAGTTCTAAAGAAGCACCTGAGACAGGTCTGAGAATTCCCATTGGGTCTCTGATCTGTCTCCGGCAACAAGGAGACAATGGCTGGAGCAGTACAAGCTCCTCTCTAGGGTGTGACGATTGGACCTGTCTGCCCCAAGGTTACGTTTGGCGAGCAATGGCTGGCCCAGGACAATTGGAGCTCTGGGAGAGTTGATTAAAACATGGGTAAATCCCTGAGAGCGGCAGAATAACTGGGGTGGTGTGGAGGGCGAGGTAACTGCACCAGATATCGATGAAGTTACCGTCAGGCCGTAACAGACTGTTGGCTCTCTGAGGTCTGGAACGGCTGGAAACAGGGACAAGGTGTCAGGGAATGGTTGATGTGAGTCTCACCCTCTGGTAATTCCCTGGCTTCTGGTGAGACCTGGCTTTTATTGAGGCAGGCAGTGATGAAATTCCCTGGGTTCCCGCATCACAGGCAGGTGCATGAGATCTTGTTAAGTTCTCTGTATGTGTTTGGGAAGATCAGAGGGTGAAGGTTGGTGCCAGTGCATCAGGAGTGGCAGTTGAGGATACCGTTGGTGTGGGAGGTCTCCTCCTCTGGAGGCTTTAGTTCATTTCTCTGTGCCTGGATGCCAGTCGGTGGTCAACACAGACTGCAAATTCAGTGGGGGTGTCGAAATGAATGAATAGGTCATGGGTAAGGAGTACATCCCTAATATTCTAAGAAAGTCGTACTGTGCCTCCAAGTTACAGCTTGACGCAGCAGCCGGGGCACAAGCAGAGACATAAACAGAAGGCAAACAGATACCCGAGGGCAATCCAAAAACTCATGAACCGTAAATCAAAGCAGGTCAAAACACTGTAAATCAGTTTAGAGAAAATGTCCTGTATGACACAGTGCAAAAACAGCTGAGACAAACTCGCAACGGACATAAAAGAATACAGAGAGACTATATAGAGGGAAAGATAATAAGGAAATGAGGGACAAATGGCGTGGGAGGCAGGAGAGAGCACACAGGGGCCTGGTAACAAACAAGGAAAGGAAACAATGAGGGAAACAGAACAGGGTGGGCAAGACGTGGAAGAGAGAGAAATAAACTCAGACACGTGGAAACTCTGAGAGAAACTTACCATGATGTTTCACATATCAGTTGCTGAGGAGTAATTTTACATTTATTAATAGAAGTTCATCAATTTATCAGGTCACATGCTGCACATGAGACTGACTCCATCTGACTGACGGATACATGTGCTTTTGCGATGAAATGTCCATCATTGCACCAGTCTGCGAGTCCATCCATCAATTTTTTTTTTTCATTTTCTCAGCAAAATAGTTGAAGTACCTTCCCCATGCAGCAAAATGTTCAAAAGCCAGCATCTGTCATGGTCTGGGGCTTCATTACTGCTCTTAACGTGGGCAACTTGCCCATCCTTTAAGGCACAATTAACAAAGAAGGATGCTTGCCTTTTGAACATTGTCCTTCTCAGAGATGCCCTTGCTTGTTCCAGCAGGATAACACTAAGCCACACAGTTATGGAATGAGGGTTATAGACTAGCCTGCCAGCAGCCCAGACCTGTCTTATATTTAAAATTATGTGGCGGATTATGAAGCTCAAATTATGACAATGGTGAACCTAGACTCTTGATCAACTTATACCCCTCTTACACTAGACAGAGTTCCCATGGAGTTGTCAACACGATCTGAAACTCATCGGAACTCTGTGGGATCACAGAGAAATTTGGAAATCATCTTGCAAATCATTTGAAGTTTTCACAAGCTGGAGATCTCAGGGCATTCTCACAGTGATTGAGGCGTTCCCGTGGTGTGCTGATGCATTCCCACAGCATTCTCGTTTGGGATCGATGGCGTTGTCACGGAGTTTTTGTTACGTGTCCATTGCGTGTCGAGGTATCGTTCAGGAGCCAGTCGTGAAAACACAGGATTGTAGGTGAGGAGATTTTTTTGAGCAAGGGGGTAACCCCTACAGGGCAGAAGTCCACAATCCAAAAGTCAAAATCCAGGAGGGCAATATCAGAACCAAAAACCAGGGCAGCCAACACAGAACTCGTAGTCAGGCAAAAACAGATTCGGTACACAAGCACAGGTTTGTCAGAGAAACAAAAATCAAAAACCAGTGGGCATATCCAAATCGTTCCCAGGGCAGCAATCACAAAAATTGTAGTCATGCAAAAAGGGTTCGTAAACACAGATGCGACAGTAATCCAAGAAATGCAGAGCCAAAATCTAAAGTCGGACAGTCCAGCCAGAAGAGTAACACAATGGGTACAAGGCGGAATACAATAGCAGCACAGGTAAACACAAGAAACTTTCTGACAAGGAAGTTCTGTGAAGAGACACCAAATATACACTCCAGGGAGATCACATGGTACATAGAACACAGGTGCAGGAAATGAGACTAATACAAAGGAGGGAACAAGAGGGAGAACCTTATCACATAAAGTAGGCAAAAGCCAAAACGCGGACAGGGATCACGAGACAATCCTGTAGACAAACATACCGCTCTGGTCAAGGAGTTCTAACGTGCATCGATAATGAGAGAAAGGGCAGCACGAGCAGACGTGGAGAATCCACAGAAATGCAGCAGAGAAGATTAGGGAAAGATAAGGGGCGAAGACTATAACAGGGCGAGTGCTGAGAGCTTGTTAATCAACTAGTGAGTGCAGCTATACAATCCCTAGTGCTTGTTAGTAAGTTAGTATTATAAACAATGTTCGTTTAATTAGTAATCTCAGCAAAAACAACAAACTGATAGTATTGGTTAGTAAAAATAGAAAAGTAAGTTGAAGGAAGTAAATGAGATTGCAAGGAAGGTTGAAATCCAGGAACCATGAAATCATCTGAAAGTGTGGCACGCAGTCCTGGGGCTGTGCGCAATGACAAGACAAGAGAGAAGACGGGGAGACAAAGTGCAATGCATGAAAGAATGCAAAACATGGACCGGAATGAAACTATGGTTAAATGTAAAACATCGAAAGACTAAACTAAGACAATACATGAACAAATCTAGGTTACCAAATCACAATACACAGACAATGCATGGATTCAAATACGAATAAGGCAAAATATAAAAATATGGCAAACAGATCAGGCACATGGCAAAGCAGAACATGAACATGGCAAGACAGATCAGAATCATAACACTGCAAGATAGGCGCTCTACATTTTCACTGCGTGCACGCTGAGTTCACTGCATTCCCAAAGCGTCCATACTATGCTTTCCCTGATGGAATAAAAGCCGTGACATACGTACAATTTCTTTTACTTTTCTTTTCAGCTATTAAACCGCTTTCACACTGGATGCAAAGCAAATTTTTCGCGTGACAGATTTCATTCAAAGTCAATGCAAAGATGCGAATACTAGCGTTTTGAGTGTATTCACGTCTTTGCATTGACTTTGAATGTAATCCGTCGTGCAAAAAATTTGTTTCGCATCTGGTTTGAAAGCAGCTTTAGCTTTGTTCGTGAGGCGTTCATATGCGACCTTGGGGCGTGGCCTTTGGCACTCCCGTGGCGCTGTAGGAGACCTCACTGAGCTGCTACAATGATCCTATGGATCACAAGATTGTGCATGCACAAAACAAACGCCGTGGCTCGGCATTCTAGGAGACCCCACGGCGTTTAGTGAAGATGCCACAGAGATGCCGCTGCACTCTAGGTGATCCCACTGCGCTCACACTGGCTTTATATCATTTTTGTGAATGCCGCACGAACTCCGTGAGAATGCAACTCTGGTGTGACAGGGGTATTAAGTCCTATATAAGGCAAGAATATGGAAATTTTGGTTTCAGAACTTAAGCAAAAAGTATCCGTTCTGAAACTACTTTTGAGTGTTTCTAAAAGGAGACACAATGTGATACTGTGGTGAACATGCATCAGTCCCAAATTCATTGGATTGTGTTGCATGCATTGCATTTAAAAATATCTGTTACTTGCAGAAAATAAAAACAAAACAACTGGAATATTGTGCTTTTAACAATTGAACACTGGGACTAGCAAATTATTTTTCAATTTTGATCTTATTCATTATCCTAAATCTTCCAGAAAGGAGGTTGTTAAATAGAAAATTTCTTGGAGATGAACTCAAAGTTGAGCTCACTTATGTCATACATGAGCCATCCTAGATAATTGTGACAAAATAGTGGAAAAACCTAAACTCTCAGAGCCTGGATATTACATCTCTGAGCTACATGTCCTTAATTTTGCAGGCATCCACCATGGCAAGATGCCTCTTGCACATTCCACACTGATTAAGAAAGAGCACTCAGACCATTTCCTGGTTGAGTGATCAGATTTTACAATTGAACAAGCAGCCAATGACATTTGCAAAACCATAAAGTATATTCCGCTCTCATGCCTTCCGAGTGATTGGCAATCATTTTAATTTTATACTGGATTTTTTTGTGCTGCACTTCAAATGTTGGAAAGGTGTAATTTAATTTTACACCTCTTGTGGTTTTTATTGACTATTTCATTGCCATGCATGCAAGTAACATTCATCTTTAACTTTGCTTGGGCTAGTCTCAGTTTAAAAAAAAATAAATAAAATGACTGCCACTCATGAAGGGTTGCAGTTTCATTTTAGTTGCACTGCCGGGGGGGCAGTCTTTCTCTGTGCAATGAAAGGTAATGGTTGAAATCAACCCACGGTTTGACTGCAACTCATAAAGTGTGTCAAGGGCCCACTGTGCATGCAAGCTTACATTAAGCTAATCTAAATCTAGCATCAGCTGAACTCCTAATTCAGCAAAACAATGAAGCAACCCATTACCACTAACTAATGATGACTAATTCATCAATTTTATTTCAACTAAATTCATATATTTACTGACTTAGATTTTCTAAACCAGAATCTCTTTGGCCAGGTGTGACATATTATGAGAATTACTCCGTGGACGTGACAACTGAATCAATCTTGTTGAAATTTTTCACTATCCAATTGACAAATCAGAAATTACTGATACCCCATAAGACACAGAAGAAATTACGGGCAAACCGAAGGAACTAGCGTGCAGGATTCACAAATAAGCATATCAAAACAAACAACTGTGTGGGCAAACATAAAATTTGTGCGGGCAATGCCCACCCCTGCCCACATTTCGATCAGTCCCGGCTCAAATGGTCAAATCTTTGCGTAGTTAAAGAAATCGAATCACAGTTTCACCACACCTCTCGAACTGAGAAGTCCATTGCATTATACTTTTCAAATTTCTGTTGTTGAGCCTTCTTCCTGCAAAACATGAAAAATTTGTAATTCTACCCTTCATGAATTCTCTGCATTCACAATAAGACAGTGTGTGTGAGTATCAAGGCCATTATGCGAGACTTGAGAGTTATGGAACAGAATAATGCCTTACTCTCTCAATTTTCTCCTTTCCTTTTCTTGAACACTTGCTGGTACTCTTCTTATTGACATGTGTTAGCACAGGGGATTCAGACTCAAGCAGAGAGCTCTGATTCTTGATCACAGTATTCTCTGTGGGTACTGAGGCCTCCAATAGACCACCTGCCTCGAGGGTTAAGACTGAGTACACCTGAAGATTACTCTCTGAGGACAGGAAAGAAATGGCATTTACTCCTCCATGAAATTGCAGTCAAAACAATGCCACCGTTGAAAAATTCGCATATTGAGGGGAATATACCTTTTTTTTTTTTTAATGAATGTACGTCATAGAGTAGATCGCTCACAGTATCACCTATTACCATCAACCCCTTTTTTACCTGGCCCCTCCCCTAGGGGGCCAGATTAAGCAATGATCATGTCTGTGTGTGTGTGTGTCTGTCACTCTCTCTGTCAGCCCGTGGCTGCGTGGCTGGGGTCAGGTCTGCTATCTCTGATTGCCTTGTTCCATAAGCATTGGCTGACCAAACCAAAGAGCTTAGAGAGATCATGTGACTGGCCCACTGGATTGTTTAGCCAACCACTTCCTACCACAGTCCACCCCCTCTCCCCCCAACATTATACACTTGGCCCTTATGCTTTTTACCTTAAGTAGTAGATTTGAATTGCTTGGAAATTTGATGACCAGTAGTCATAGACTTGATATGAATGTTAATTTAAAGCAGAATTAATAAAATACTTACTTTTTAAAATACTTCTAGCAAGCAAATGGCTGCTTTGTACAATAAATGTAGACTATGAGTGAACTTGGCTAGCAAGGTCATTCATGCTACTGCATGCTGACCTCCCTTATAAAAAAGGTATATTTCAAATTCATTTTATTAAGTAAACTGAAATAAACTTCAAGTATATTTCTCCAGTAAACTTTCTGTAGTCAGTTTACTGATATCAATGTACCAGGAATTGAAGGGTACCACTTCAATACTTATTGGAAATAAATCTGTCGACTTCTAGTTTATGATATTACAGTTCAAATCTTAATCCAATTGAAAATTTCTGATGGAAATTAAATTAAAAGCTTTGCAGGGCTCCACCTTGCAAAGCTGACCTGTCTACCACAATTTGAGATTTGAGAAAGTTGGAACCATAGAGAATGATGGAGAGCATTGTTTATCTCTCAAAAGTATACTCTCCTGTTTTTAGTGTAAAGGGAGTGAACTATGCGCACACTTGAATAAACTTTTTTCTTTTTTTTTTTTGGTTTTGCAGTCATAAGACTTTCATAAGACAGAGAGCACAAAACCCAGTAATTACCCAAAACTTTGAAAAGGCTGCAACCAGTACACCACCATTGTACTTTGTATTATTTGTGCTTTTGAACAGCTTAAGCTGTAAGTTATGTGTAATGATACCAGCAAGCTGGATAGCTAGCAAGTGTTTAGCTTGCTGCTGCAGAAAATGTGTACACTGGCTTGTTAGCCAGCTTATTTTGGGCAAAATATTTTAATATGTATTTTTTTAATTTGGTCTCTCAGATTTTATTTATTTATTCTGTTTTTTCTTGCTAAAACAGAAATACTTTGTACTTCGTTTCAGAATGAATATAAAAATGATGGCAAAGATGAGCTGTATTAGATAACTCCTTGGAAATGCGGGAGACATTTCTTGATTTCTGGTTTTTGAGGGAACATTATGTGGCCTACCTACATTTTTTTTTTTTTTTTAGGACAGTAGGACATTACATCGCAAAATGGTATGTTGGGCTTTTTGACGACATTCGCAACTTTTATAAATGTAATATTTATAAACTATTATATATGCATTTGTGATCCTGATTGCATTTACTTGCTCGTTTAAATATCCTAGGTAACTTCAAAAGTGTGCGGAAGTAAAGCTGAGGTGCAGTACCTCTCTGGGCGAAACTGGCTGCTCTTCTGTAAGTGTGGATAGTGCAGCCTTAATGACAGTATTGTGGAGGAAGCTGCCGCCCATCGAGCGGTTCGGAACAGAAATACACTTATGTTCGTACATGTTCAAAATGTCATACTGTGTGTAGCCTGTGGTTCATCTGAGGTTTCACTTCATGCGACCAAATCACTCATGCTTGATAATATGTCATCAGTGAAAAATTATGCATTAATAGATTCAGCAGTAATTTGACTCCATGGTAATGAAATTTAAGAGGGACTCTGTTAGCGCAGGGCGATCTGTGAAAAGGCCTGAGCTTAAATGGTTTCTGAGCTGCATGAAGGTCCCCCATTATAACTATAGATCACTATTAAGTGCTTCATGACTAGTATGACCTGCATAATATGAGGGCTGGACTACCAATCGACAAAACTCTGGGTGCATAAATCAAGTCAGATGTTAGAAAATGAAAAGTATGCGGCTGTTTTAGTTGTTTCACCAGAACTTGCTCCTTGTCATCTTACTGTATGCTTGTTTCATCGTGAAGGGAGAGCAACTGCGCTGGATGTGGGCATCTATGACAGTTGAGTCTGTTTGTCTGTGTGTATGTACACGTTTTTCTCCAACATTTCTCAACCGATTATCGCCAAATTTGGTGTGAATATTCACTTGGACACCAGGAAGGACTTGACGTCGCCCGATTTTTGAAAAACGGTCATGCACGCAAAAAAAATGGCAATTCCACTCCGGGTAGCGGGTAGCAGCTAATCATGTTTTATAAAGATAATGTGAAGTTTATTGCAGTGGCGATGTACATCCTGACATTTTTGCATAATCAAAATGAACAAACTTTGCAGCATCAACACACTATATACGTTGTCCGTGTTATGTTCTAACTAGAGTAAATGCAGGGATTATGCAATTTTGAAAATAGTATATTGCTATTTATTTATTTACTTATATTCTGCTGGGATGGCGGAAGGGTTGTAATGAGACTGAGGGAGAGAGTTCAGGATGCTACAGACAGGGTAGATAGTGCAGATGTCATGGATGCGAATGAGGATTGAAAGTTGAGACAGAATACGAAGACAGAACCGTAATCTCAGTCTTGGCCTGGATAGACACATTAACAGCAGACACTAGTTTGCTGACTTGCTTTGTTCTGACTTGACTTGTCATGTTTTCTCAGGTGGGCTTCTCTGGGGTAAGAGAGGGAGAGGCTGGGTGAACGAGAGGATGTTGACAGGGAAGGAGAAGTATGTGACATTGAGGTGAGACAGAAAAGGAAAAAAGAAAGTTTTGAAAAGTTACTTTGAAAAGATATAGTGCAAAATGACATGACTGAATTTTACCATAAAATCAACTAAACTGTAAAGAAACTGGAATCTGGGCAAACAACAGTGCTGGCCTAATTTATGAAACTCCCAAGGCTGAATACATGGTTACAGTCTTGAATTGTAGATTTTCATTGCGAAACACACAAATGGGAAGACAGAGAATGTGATGCCTCTTGACACTTACAGTGGATTTACACAGATTTCCTTTATGGTTTTACAGTTGTTTTAGGATAGCCTTAAGGGTCACATTTACATTTATTTATTTACATATTGCCAAAACTATTTTATGTCTGAACTAGACTTCTATTCATTTGCAAAAGGGAACTTCAGAACACAGCACTTATATACCTGGCCTGGCAAAGACCGTGAGACATGACTGAGTTAGATGCCAGTGAACCACCGGAGTGCTTGCCTGCAAATCCAGCCTTCTGTTACATCATGAAACGCATACTTAAGCGTAACGTCAGGTTTAAATGTCGGAGCAGAAATATCTGTCCCATGAAACGTGCAAGAATATACAGTATTTTCTCCAAAAATAAAATTGCTAAGTTCGAGAATGTTGATATATGATCATTGTCTAGAAAGTCACTATCAATAATATTTCCAAGTGGTTGTTGGCATATGTGTACCTGCAGTTGGTCCTTATGGGGTCTTTGGGGGGGGGGGCACTATTCTGTTCCGCTCTTTTTGAGCATCTGTGTTCTAAAAATACACTCTGCCAGTAGGCTGCTGGCGAACTGGTATTTTTAGCCTTTTTATTTCATTATCCTGTCAACAACAATTGTTTCTTCCATAAAGCACAGAGCAAAGTCACATAAATGATAACTGAGGCCAGTGGTGGCAGCTCAGCGACTGATTTATCATTTTGGGAGTTTGGGCAACTAAGTGGCACAAATCAGATCTCCTTTCGTGGGAATGGTATGAGCAGAGGCCTTGCCTCTTCTCTGCACATCAGGACAGGACAATAAACCTCATCGCCTCCACTGCAGCTATTCACTGAAACGGACATTTCTTATTTTGGAACAGAGCCACTCAGTTATTATCAATTAATGTAATTATCATTCTCAGATTTGAGACTGTTTTTTTTTTTTTTAAAGACTCGTAAAGCATCGGCATTAAGTTCTCTATTTTTTATGGGTTTTTTTTTCTTTGCTAAAAGGTCTTCTTTTGTCTTAGGAACAGGTGGACAAATTGCTGACACCATTTAAGCTGGGTGGTCTCACTTGTGTTTCGCCTAGCATGAGATAAATTGCGGCATCTGGGGCATCTGAGCATACCTAGAATTGATGACATCTGGGATAAGAGAGAGATACAATCCATCACTGAGCATCTCTCGTGTCACCCAGAATGAGATCAACTGAGGGGTCAAAGACCACCACCCAGATAGCGGACTGAGAATGACAGAAATGCGCAGTATTATATAAGTTACCTTTATTCACCTCATTGTGCCAACACTCAGAGTAAAGGAGAGAAAAAAAGCCTTTCAGACAAACTCTGTTTTTCAAGTGAGAAGCCATTATCCCAAGTATGGAATTCCGATAAAAGTGACTGATTAACTAACTAAAGAACTCTCCGTAATAGAGACGCTCAATGCGGCCGATTGTGGAATAGTCACATGACCCATCAATTGGAGGTAGTCACAAAATGCATTCGGAATATAAATCAGCATTAGAATTCTCAAACAAACAGTTTGAAATGAAAAAAAACTAGTGAACCAAAACATTTTCTATAAACAAATTACACATCATTTTCATTAAAATGTCCTTCAAAATTAAATATAAGTGTTTGTCCCCGTGTTGGCTGTGGTCAACAGCATTGCATATTTACTGCTCTGAGTCTAAGGTGCCAAGGGAAGCCGGGATGATCAAATGGAACGAGGTGCCAATGATTCCATACTTCTTCTGCATCATTTTTGTTGTCTCTCTTGCCAGAACCCTTCCACCGGTCCAAATAATCAGTGGTTCTCTCAAACATTGGAGAATCAATGCTCTGGCAGGGTACAGTGTCTGATATGATGTGGTGAATTTCTGCACATAAATGCCGGTGCTATTTATTCCATAAAGTGTCTATGCAATGTTTCCAAGGCATAAATTCGTAGCTGCCAAGACGGAGAACCCATATAAACATAAATTCCCGGAAGACAACAGTTGGAGCCCCTTGTATTTACCTAAACAAGGTTCTGGCCGATCCATGCATAAATGATTTTAAAATATACACAAAAGATGTTCCCTCAACATCAGACTCTGCATCTGCTCATCTTTGATGAGACACACTGGGGTAGTTTATGGTAATTACTCTTATTCTAAAAGTTTATGACCTGTGAACACTGTCTCCCTTCTCTTTTCTTACATCTTGAACTGTGTCTTATGTTTGCCTGCCTTTTATTAGAAAATGATGCTCTGTGGAGATAGCAAGTGTGTCACCTTTGAAAAGATATGATTTGAAATGTGATGTCATACTGTCCTGCTTAATCTGTGAAGCAACCAACTGCTGTTTCCCATAATATAAAATGCCTGTGTATTTTTGAGCTGTTTTTAAATCTACTCGATTCCCCCCACAGATGGTGCTAATTAAGAGGAACAGAAGGCCAATGTTAATAATTACAGTTTAGGCTAAAAAGTGGTTAGTGTGAGGTGTCTTCTTTGATAGTAGATGAAAATTACAGATTGCGATCGGTGGTTGCGGTGGAAATGGGCTTTTGAAAAGCAAAATAGGAAATTACATATTCATATTGCTATGAGCTTAAACAGCAGCCTACTCCTACAGAGGGCTTAAGAGCAGAGTACATGCGTTTGTGGGTGACTGCCGATTATTCATGAGCAATAACAGACTGTTATTAATAACCGGTCTCATAAAAATGAAATGGGTACCAGAGTTTAAACCATTCCTTTTTGTGGAAGGAAAATACTGGTAATAAATGGGGTGCAGCTTGTAGAGCTTGATCTGGCAAATAACTTGAGACATCCCCTCATTCCCATAGACATTCCAATGCATAGCAGACGTTGCTCTGCCCGTCTGGAAAGTTGGAGATTTGCGCTGCTGTCCTGCTCCACCCGCATGGCAAACATGCCTCCGGCTGCTGCAGCACTGCGTCGCTGTCTGCTGCATCACTCTTACTCACTGCTGGTGAACACTGCCTGCTGCACGAGAACTTTTCTGCTACCAGTGAATTACGCCTGCTTTTTTATAACTTTGTTTCCTGGTAGTTGACACGGTCTATTTCAATATTGAAATATTGATTTAAAAAAGTCCTCTTAACAAAAGTATTTATTTATTTACTTACTTATTTTTACATTCATTGAAATGAATTAAGAATTTCTAAATTCATTTTATAAACTTGGACTTGGCAAACATTGGGTTTATACAATATAACGGAACAGGAACTGGGACCGATCAAATGTTTTCTTCTGATGGTGCTGTATCTGGGTGAATCATTGATTCCCCTGGCAGGGAGGGCCTTCAGAAGCGGAAACAAGTGCCTGCATAATTTGGGTGAATGTGGGCATGAATTTGATTCGGACAGTTGTCCTAGCCAATCATATTTTATTTGGTTGTCGGTGACATCATTTCCTGACATCTTCGGGGCATTCATGAATACCAAAGAGGAACTCTCTCTGCTTAGTGAGTAAGTGCCCTGCAAAAGTTGTCAGTGAGAGCGAGAGGCAAAGCAACGACAACAACTTGGATGGGCAACAAATAATTTTTCTTATAACCAGCATGCAGTCAAGCCACATTTCAGTGACAAATAATCACATTTTTTTTTAAATCATACCCCAAATTTTTTAATCACAATTTTCTTAAATCGGATTAATTTGACAAAAATTTGTCAAATACTGCGATGCATAGTTACATCCACAAATGGCATTAAAAAAGGAGGCCTTATTTTAAGTGACCAGAAGCACTGCAGACTTCTCTTGGCTTGGTGGAATCTGTGATGCACCATCACACACTGGAAATGTGAATTGTGGTCAGGTTTTTTTCTTTGTTAGAAAAATTGGATGCTATGTGCTGTGGACCAAAGAAAAAAAAAGGACCATCCAGACTGACTGATACTAGCAACGACTCCAAAACCCATGTGCAGTCATGGTACTGGGTAGTGTCAGTGCCCTTGGTGAGGGTGTTGGTCGGAATTTCCCTGGGAAGGCCAAACAACGTGAAGAACTTTATCAAAGCCTTTGAGATTGCAGTTGCCTTGATGTTACGTAGAGGTATGGCTTCGGGGAATCTGGTAGATGCACACATGATTGTCAACAAGTACTGATTTCCAGATCTAGTCTTGGGTAATGGACCAACGCAATCAACAATGACCTTAGAGAATGGCTCCCCAAATGCTGGGATAGGCTGCAATGGAGCTACAGGTGGGTCTAACTGGTGTTTTCCGACTACTTGACAAGTGTGACAGGTTTTGCAAAAATTGGAAACGTCTTTCCGAAGCCCAGGCCAAAAGAAGTGTTTCATGATCTTATCAACAGTCTTGTTAACACTAAGATGACCTCCTAAAGGTAAACTATGAGCCATTGTTAAGATCTCATTCCTGTAGACCTTCGGAACAACAATTTGCCTGACCACTGCCCAATCTGCATTGGCAGGGATATCAGGAGGGCGCCACTTCCGCATCAACACACCATCCTTGAGATAACACCCAACTGGAACTGCGTCAATTTCTTTATCAGGAAGGGCTCTCCTCTTTAGTACACAAATTTCAGGATCATTAGTTTGCTCCTCAATCAACCGCTTTCTGGACAGAGACAAGTCTCCAGACACATCAGAATCACCAGACCCATCCGGCTGGCTGAATAGAGAACTGATAAAAGTATCTGATAAGTCCTCAAACGGAGAAACCATAGTAGGCCAATCAGAGTCATGAGGTGAACCACCTGAGTCCTGACTATTCAATGTACTGGACGGCACCACATCATCTTCTTCTTTAGCCTTCTTGGCCATAGCACGAGTCACTGCGCAAGAAGGATACAGAGATGGGTCCTCATCCCCATCTTCAGTGCTCGGCTGTGAAGTAAGATGTACAGGGGGAACTACTTTGCCCCCAGCCAGGTCATTGCCTAGCAACAGAGAAACACCCTTTATAGGTAGACTTGACATAAGTCCCACCTTTACCTGTCCTGTAACTAAATCTGACTTCAAGAATATAGAGCGCAGGGGTACAGATACATACCTCCCTTCGATACCTTGTACAAGTATGAAATCCCCTGAAGCGGTCTCATCACGTAACTCCAAGGAGTCCATCAACAAAAGTGACTGAGAAGCTCCGGTATCCCTTAGGATATATATGGGGACAGGAGTAGTATGCTCATTCAGAGCCACAAATCCCTCTGACACAAATGGACACAATTCCTCCCTCACGAAGTCAGCTGTATCAGGCTTTTTAGCCCCACAAGAAGCAGGCAATTTAGCAGATTGGTTATCTACTACAGGGGTTTCTAACCTTGTTTTCACAAAGGCATTTGGTTTGGTATCCTTTTCTTTTTCTTTCTTAGCTTTAAGGAACCAACAGTTAGTTGTAACATGACCAGATTTCTTGCAATAACTGCAAACTAGACCACTTTTGTCACTGTCAGCTTTCACACTTTGATCAGACCTGTTACTGGATTTCTGAGCACCATCACCAGATTTGTCTTTGTCTTTGGGTGAGGAATCTTGGGTATCACCATAACCCTTTTTCTGAAATTGGGACCATCTATTGTTACTGCTAGACTGAAATTTGGACTTATGTGTGAGAACATATTCATCTGCAAATTTTGCAGCTGATTGCAAATTCAGTGCTTGCTTCTCATTAAGGTAGGTCTTAACATCATCCTTAACACAGTTCTTGAATTCTTCAACCAACACCATCTCTTTCAGTGAGTTGAAATCATCTTTGACCTCCATAGAAGTACACCAGCGTTCAAAGCAAACCTTCTTCTCATTAGCAAATTCCACATAAGTCTGATTTTCAGATTTCTTCAGACCTCTGAATTTCTGTCGGTAAGCCTCTGGAACCAACTCATAAGCTCTCAAAATAACCTTTTTGACAACCTCATAATCAGAGGAATCATCTGCAGACAAAGCCGAATAGGCTTGTTGAGCTTTACCCTTGAGGACAGTTTGCAACATCAGAGGCCAGTGTTCCTTTGGCCACTGGCAACTCTTTGCTACCTTTTCAAAACACTGGAAATAGTTGTCAACATCCTTTTCCGAAAATGGAGGCACCAGTTTTACCTCCTGACTGGCACAAAATTTATTTTTAGTTTCAATTTTAATTTTTAGTTGCTCCATTTGGAGTCTTTCTTCTCTATCGAATTTCTCTAATTCAAAATCTCTCTGTCTCTAGCATTTTTAATTTAAGTTCCATTTCTATATTTGGATTTTCCACTGGAAACTGTTCCAGATCTCCTGGTGCAAACACATTTTCATCAATGTAATATTCAACTATCTCTCTAGCCAGTCTTGCTTTTCGCATGGCTAGTTTTACCTCTGTCAGCTCCAACTGTCTGCAAATTTCTAGCAGTTCTGTCTTTTTAAAAGACTTCAAAACCCCTACGGTTGGTGATGCCAAGAAATCATCCATTGCTGTTGTCAATATATATCTAGGAAAATTCACAAGAACAATTTCACAATTTGGAATGTTAGATTTTCAATAAATTACTCACACAATGGTCTATCCCGGACCTTGAGCCCCCAATTTGTTATGGCCCCAATTTGTTATTACATTTATAACACAACAGCAACAGCAAGGGTTGACAGAAACTGTTTTAAAAAATTGAACACATTTAATAAACAAAGACAATAACTAACAACTAACTAACCTAAAGACCAAGATTGAATACATAAAAAAAAAAACAGAAATATTTACAGTCCCGTTTGTTGGGGTGGCTTGGTGATGTCCTGGATGATGAAAAATGCCCAAACACAGGCAAAGAAATCCACAAAAGAAACGTCACAGGTCTTGAACAGAATGGCAGGTCTGGTCATATGTATCCTTCTTCTTGCAATTTCTCCTACTACTTTACTGTCTCAATTCTTTTCCTTATATACTCTTTTGCAGACCCCACCCACATTTAGACCTCTTTTTTTTAATTTTCTGAGACTTGCCCCAGACATGTCCAGGACATGTCTAAACATGACTCCAGTCTGAGCTTAACAAAAAAAGGTAAATACTGCCATCTAGTGGCCTATATTCACATTACAAGGGTAACTTGCACTTTAGTGAAAAGAGCATTAATTTTGAAAAGTACATTGAGATTTAGGAGCAATTAAACCCTTCCTTCGGGATGACATCTTTCAGGGGGATGCTCATGCATATTTTGTCAAGACAATGACAATGACGACCTGTTCTGTTGTTGCACATCTTAAGACTTGTTTGCAGGAAGATTGGGCCTAAAAATGACCTCAAACACTTAATTGCATCCCGAGTGGGGAAAAAGCATGGCAATATTGCACCATGGTAAATACTTTATTGTCCCAACTTTTTCAAATGGTTTGCAGGAATCAAAAGTGAAATGTGTTTATTTAGAAAATTCAATAAAATTTATGTGGCAAAACATCAAGTACTGTGCAGGTGTGCATGCAGTCTTCAAGGTAATGCCGGGTATACACTGTGCGATTTTTTTCAATCGCGGTAATAAGCTGCTGTTCATACTGTACGAGTGAATCGCAGGGGTTTAAACTTTGCAGCTCACGATTCCTGTTCTCACACTATACGGTCCGATGGTCTGGTGCGATGTGATTGCTCACACTACACGACACGTCGGACACGGTCGGATAGTTGTGTCTGGAATTGAAGAAGAAGAAGAAGAAGGAGAAGAAGAAAAAGAAGTAGAAGAAGAAGCCGGAAGCCGTATCAATGTTTGCGCATGCGCAGCTTGACAGATTGGGGTAAATCGGCTCGTGCAGCTGCTTCAACAGTGCGGGAGCCACACGTAGGACGACCAGGATTTCAAACAAGTTTGATTTTCTCCCGATCGATCGGGAGGTGGTCGGGAGGTGTTAATCGCTTCTCGTTACCCCATACACACTACACGATGACAGACACAAGATTGAGCCAAAATTCTGCCCGACTTCCAAAAAAGTCGCACGACTGAAAAATCGTGGCAAAAAGGGCCAAAAATTGCACCGTGTATGCCCGGCTTAATGCAGTTCAAAGATCATTTGCAAATAGCTTGCAGTTTTAACCCATTCCCCTCATTAACAAGATTTTCCATCAATTATGACAAAATGCCTCTCACACCATTGACAAGATAATCCCACAGTCAACGTGTTTACTGTTACATGGTGGCATATGGTGGCATACTGTCAAATGTTGGCAGCGGCAGGCAACCTCAAAAAATACTCTGGAGGGGGAAAGAGCTCATTAAGATAGTGTCCCTTTTTTCTGATTTGGGGTTGAACATTACATGCAATGAATAATGTTTCTTTTACTGTCCTCTTCGGCTACATTTGCATTGGTAGTCTAGCCGAGCATATATTTTCAACACTCAAAGGCTGGGAATTCTTGAATTCTAAAGTCATTGGTTTAAAACTAAATATAGCAATCTGTAATGTTGTCACCATGTCCGCAATAATCTGTGCACTCGTTTAACTGTATTTTAAAGTTCCATATCATTTATAAAATGCAAAAAAAATCATACAAGAAATTACTTTTGTAAATTTGGTAATAAGGTATGACTATCATACGATACCCATATGATCACAAAGCAGAATTTAGCACACCTTTGAGATGCTGCTTGAGTCATTGTTTACGAAACAGTCGTTTCGACCTGCTAGTGCAGATGGATTATCGTCCAAACATGACTTCTTGCTTAAAAGACTGTTACTCTTGTAGTCTTAGAGGCTGCAGTACATAATTTTGAGTCTGTTAGAAGTGCATTTTGCTATACACGAAGCCTTCACACGGTGCAAGCCTGAAATAATTCACTCTCCCCCTCCCTTGGCTGATTGTTTGCTCAGTAAAGAAAGGCACTCGCTCCTTTCAAGAGAGAAGGCTGAACAGGCCATTTTAATTCCTCTCATGTAGGATGAAAACAATAATGGGAATGATTAACCAATCTTCCTCACTGCAGTTGAAAGGGATTTGCTTGTTTAGTAGCATCACATAATTACAAAGATGTGTCATGGAAGGATTGTTTACAGGTTATTACAGAACTGAAAATCCAAGAACAGTGTTTTGTTTTTCTTTCATTTTTGTTTTCTCTCCTTTTAGTACTATGGGCTGCAGTTATTGATAATTTTCAAATGTCTTATTGGACACAACTAATTTTCTAATCCACACTATTTTATATCTGCAGCAAGGCAGATATAAACTCAAATCACAAGCTTCTCTAACTAGGATGATAGCCAAATTTGTAACCAGTTTCAGATATATCAAATAATTTGGTAAAATGCGTGGAGTCACATAAACTGGCATTAACTGATGTATCGCTGAAATATATATAAAAAAAAACTTCAAGTACTTTAACTGAGCCTGGGAATTACTTCTTACAAATTTTTAACAAGTGCATTAGTTCATAATTTTTATTCATGTATTTGAAAAGAATACAATAATGTTAATACATCCTTACCAATTAGCCACTAGGAAAGCTTTTTTTAATTACTTTATTAGTCAACATTGTTTGATATAATTTTAACTAACTTGAATGAATGCTGTGCACACAAATACTTTGTATTTTATCTCTATCAACTGCACTACAGCATTCCAATTTGGACCTTATTTTGAGTGTTACCCATAATTGCTCACAATTAATATAATACACAAGTTAGCTTATTTGCCCCATTAAAAACAATGAGTGCTATAATTTTTTACATTTTTCAAATCAGTGCTGTGTAAGTACAATATGGTGTGGATATAATCTATTGCAAGATATATGTTCCCCTACCTCATTGCCCTATGTAAGCCATTGGTTCATGATTTTAATTGGAGATATTCCAAGAAACACTGTTTGATTAAATGTGAGTGATGTTTTTACTAACTAATATGGAAAAGCAATCACAGTGGACCGTGGTGAAGACTAGTTGCCCAGTTTAGTCATAGAGACGTCCAATTGGATAAACGGCCTTTCCCAGTGAGTCCTGACACTCTGTATTCATCGCACACCTCACTATGCGGTGCTCATTGCTCCTTAGATTCCCAGCCCGTCTCCTCATCTGGCACCCCCTGAAGCTGTCCATTTAATCATTACAGTTTTATTAGTGAACTGAACAACACCCCTCCTCTCCTGGTGCGTAGTGAAGTGATTGTGCAAAATGGCTGGTGTTTGTCAACCACTTTAAGACAACATATTAAGGCAACACTCCCACTCCCCCATTTGTGCGCGCGCACACACGCACACACACACAAGCCCGCACACACACATATACACACTCATACATGCAATAGCATTGATGGAGAACCAAACAAAGAACATAAATGACATCCATTATCATTGTTTATTTGCTGACTAAGATGCAAAATAGTTTTCAAGTGTGTTTTATCTGAAATTATATGATTAATAGAATAACTTAAACAGCATACAAGTGCAAAGTGTAATGGGCTTCAGGGTCCATAGCTGCAAATGATGCAGACTGGCAAAGCATCTTTCCCAAGGATTACCAATAGTGGCAGCTATGGGCTTCAGCAACAACTAAAACCTCTAAGACTGTCTGGCTTGACTCCAGTCCACTTTGTGACTTTGCTGTTCCTCTCCTTTTAGGTAAGTGTGTGGCTGTTATGAAGGTGCTTTAGAGGTGAGCTTGTGACAGGCTGGTACAATGGCAGGTGAGACAGTGCTGTAGCATGCACGACTGAGGCATACATATGCTAATGCATAACCAGATGGAGCAAAGTCTGTGACACTGCCAAGGAAGTAGACACCTGCTCTCGCAGTGTGTTCCAGAGATGAATACATTCTCCCTTTCCATCAAACACCCATGTCACCGTCCAGCAGGAATAAGTCAGGTAGTTTGTGGTGGTGGGGGAGTTAGAAAGAAAGCCAAAAGGAGTAGCAGAACCCAAAAGGGTAAGAAATGTGTGCTCATTTCCTCCTGTGTCTACAGCCTCTGGCGTATGCATTATTATATATTTTTTCTATCACAGTTGCTGTGAGATCCTGATGTGTAATTACTGTGATACAATTTTAAAGATAATTCCTACATATATGCAGTAGATATCTGTCACAACCCTCTTGAGAACTCCTTGTGGGTCTCTTCTGAATTCAGCAACTTGCGTGCCTATTAGTTCTATGTGTTTAGTGATTTGCTTAGCATCTTGTGCATCTCTCCCCATCCGGCTGAATCTCGATATATGGTTGTCTCCAGATGGCCGTGTAGTAGGTATTGAATCCATCTGTTTAATGTGCAAGTTGCTGAATAGTAAAGTTGCATTCATACTAAGATCCCAGTTATATGTTTATTTGTAAAAGTTCTTTATCTTCGTCTAATGCTACTAGTACTTTAGTGACAGTTGTTTCTCCAAGAAGTGTTTGTTATTGTTATTTAGTTAATTCAAACAAGCTTCCAATCTTAAACAGGGGCCAAGTTTAAGTTAAATCAAGTCTGTTCAACTAATTAAGTATTCTACAATAAGCTTCCAATCCTAATAGGGGTCCAGGACTGAGGCCGCGTTCCCGTTAACCCGTCCAAGTTTGTTCTACTTGTCCAGTTTTTTTAGGAACAAGCTTCCAACCCTGTTCAGGGTCCAGGACTGGGATCACGTTCCTCTCAAGCAACCACTTCATCCTCTGAAGCAGTTCAGTGCTGGCGAAGTCCGTACCACACCTGGCTGTGTCCTGGAAGCCACTGGCCAGCTATGGTCAGCCCAGCTTGGCCTATGACATCTGTGCTGAACTGTCTCATTATCTGGTGTTATATTTCTACTACATTATCCTCTGCTCTTTCTCCTTTCTTTACTTACTGTTAATAAACCACCAGTTGGACTGCATGCCTGGGTCTGCACTTGATTCCTGGTCTGGACCATAGCAGGTATCTTCAAATTAAACTGCTTGCTGTCAACTTTTTTTTCCCATGTAAAATTACTGCCCTTAAAAATTCTGTCGCTGTCTAATTACATACGAATCGCCCTGTTTCCCTCTGTCCATGCTGTCATCATGGAGAGTCCATCCGACAGTGGTCATACCTGCCCTGATGGGAATAAGTGGGCCAACTGATTGATGGACTTATTACTTGCTGGCCTCAATTTTTACCCAATATAACCAACATTAATATTAATATGATGATGATGATGATGTTGATGATGATTATTATTATTATTATTGTTGTGATTATTGTTATTAGTAGTAGTAGCAGCAAAAGTAGTACTGGTAGTAGCAGTGGTAGTAGTTGTAGTACTGTGAGTTGCAGTAGCAGTTGGAATAGAAGTAGTCATAATGGGAGTATGGGCCATCAATGTTTTATCTTGACAATCAACTATCCTTGACCCTTTGTAATTTTGTTTTTTTTGCACCATCCTAAGTATATATATATATATATATATATATATATATATAAACAAATTAAGCTGGTGAATCCTCACTTTCCCAAAACTTATCTAATGATTGAGCTACAGTATGGTCCAACCATTTTGAGCATTATGCCTTGTATTGGCTTCAATTATCTGACGTGAAACTACCACACCGTACGTTGCCTTGTACTATATACTGTCGGTTCTAGACTGTGCACTCCGACCACGAACACGTGGTCCTCAGAGTAGAGGATAGAGTTGTTTCGACATAACCACAAGACAGAAAATTATTCCCAACTTGCGATGGCAATGAGAAGTTATGATTAAATACTGAGCTGTAGAATCATAAGAAACTATTGCCTCATTATAAAAATGCTTAGGGTATTATCCGGGCCATCGTGGTTGTCTAATACCCAACTCTTCCTTAGGCTGATTAAGTGGTAAATACACAGAGAGGGATATTTATTAATTTCAGGAGGAAAAGGCTGTTTTCCCAGAAACCAGGACAGTTGTGGGAATCTAATTGGAACACCTTACGATTAGGGTGAAACACTCAGTGCCTAGCGCTTGATTATTCAGTGCGTCTTGTGTACACATTACCACAGCTGCTTGATTAGGGTGTTATTGTCAATGCTTCCCATCTGTTTGGAATAATTTAAAGACTAATGAATGTGCACATGCTGGATCTCATATGGTGGAAATGATCTGGACCAAGGTATTAGGAACAAGGAAGCAAAATAAATTTAAAAATATTACAAATCATAAAATGTTTAGTATGTTGAGTCTACCAACAGACATGAACACACATATGCACACCCTTTATGGGATACTTTATTTTGTTTTATATTCATGTACAATGCAACTTAAAAACCTGTTTTTGAGCATCCAACATAAATCAAAGCTAATGTGATGGTTTGCTGGCAGTTATGCCACAAGATTATGAATGTCACCATAATAGCGCAGTTCCAAGAGCTTGTGCAGAAATGTCAATAAAATATGCAGTTTGACTACTGAATCTTATGAATATTTCTCCGGCTCGAGGTCATCCTGGAATTCCCATTTTAGCAAGCTTGATTTCACAGCCTCAGTTGCAAACCTGCGGTATGCGAAGTGGTGAATCACTTTATGGATATGATTTTAAGTGCAGAAATTGTATGCTCACGTGCACACACATGAACACGAACACACACACACGCGCGCGCACATGCACAGGGAGGTGTTTGTGGGTTGTGAGAGTCTCTGTGTGTGGTAGTGGGAAACTGAGCAGATTCTTAGGAGACGTATAGGAGTCATTGTGTGTCTTAGATGACTAGGGTGGGAGAGGAATTGAGTGAATTTCCTACGCTTATAAAGGGCAGTGAATGTTTGAGGGGATGCTGGGTAAGAGAATGAGTGAGTGAAAGTGAAATGGTCCGAGGGAAGGGATGAGTGAGTGCGGGAAGGGTTATATTTTCTCCTTCTCTGCTCGAATCTGAAATACATGTATCAATCTAAGTCTCTGTAGGTAAAAGCTCTTGCTTGGCAAGCAGCATAATACGATTCATTTGTTCTGTGATCCTCTGAGATATGCAGTCCGTGTTAGTGGAGTCTGTCATTAGGACTGTGGCTCAGGCTGGACTCCAGTGATATTGCTCTGACAGCTCAAACCAAGGCATTTAACTGTCACCTCATTTTCTAAGTTTACTTTTAGGAGAAGGCTCTTCAATCTTAGCCTCTCACAAAATGTGAACGTTGCCACACCATGCGTGCGTGCGTTCGTGTGTGTGTCTGTGAGTGTGTCTGAGTCTGCGTGCGTTTGTGATAGTGCTGGCTTGGCAAAGATGTTTCAAGTGGCTGCCAATTTGAGGTAAAGTATTTGACATAGTCATGTACTTCGGCTATATGTTCCATCAAAATAAAGGTTGACTTATTCATTCATAGCGGAAGTAATTTCACAATTCAGGCTCGAGTGGGTACGGCTGTAAACGACTGTGCAACGACACACGGTGCATTGATGGTGCAGCAACTATATAACTGCAGTGATCCAAATATGTTTTTTGGAACACGTCCAGAGCTGCCACATGATATGTGAACCTGGTACAAGCAAAATACTGACAAAACACATAAATTAATGTTATGATAATCAATAATTTTTCGAGCCACAAAATGTCGAAGATGACCTTTTCAATAAACATAACTATTCATAAAACAACAACAAAAAAAAACATATATTCAGCTGGGTTCAAAACTAATACATTTTAAATGTTGCCTCTGGATATATTTCTTGTACCTTAAATTGGATGGTATTTGCATAGGGAGTTCTATATATTAAAAGGGGGGAAATCCTTGCTGATTTTCTTTAATACAGACTATATGCAGAGGCAAGACCATGCATGTAAAAATATTGCATATGCACTCAAATGGGTTTCAAATGAATGCAATTCGACAGGAGAGATGCAGCACCATTGTTTGAATGTTTGTGTAATGGTGGTGGTAAACACGATCTAATACATCATTCCAAATTTCCACGTTTTCAACTGGGTTGTGATCTGGTAACTGTGAAAGACATAGCATGCTCTATGTGTCGCACCATATTCATCAATCCAGTCAGTGTCGACTCTTGTCCTGAGGATGGAGGCATTGTCCGGAAGGAAGAGATCAATTCCATTTGGATGGAGAAATTTCATCATGGGATAAGGGCAGTCATTCAGACTAACTTCTTATTTATTTGCAATGACCCCTCCCCAAAAGAGACCAGTTGACCAAAATCATGAAAGGAACACGCCCTCCACATCATGACTGAGCCAGACCACCTCACACTAAGGGACAAACATTGAGGGTTGCATTTCCCAAAAGCGTAGTTGCTAGTTCGTCCATTCACAGTCAATGGGTCCAACAGTTAGCATCTGTGATTTTGGAAAACGTGCCTCAAGCCCGTAACGTCCTCATGGTGCTCACCGAACATGCATTTGCCAGCTTGTCGAGAGAATGACGAAGGATGACTCATCCAACCAATTCCCTTTTTTTGACATCTTAGTAGAGCAAAGCCTATATTTTTGCACCACTGAACTCTTGAGTGTGCATTCTCACTGTAATGTAGAGTTATGCACTGCAACCCCACGAAAATATCCATCTCTGTATCAGACTGGCCGTCCTTGCTGACAGTCTGATCACATCCTGTATTGAAAATCTCTGTCACCCATGGAACAGCTGATTTTTTTTGTTCTTTGCTCACCTATTGCACTAATTCACATGCATGACAGCCACCAACTGTGTGCTTTCAACCACAAATTCCTTTATATCTGAATGCAGCTGTCACTTCAGGTGCTGCTCCCACTGAAACATCTCCCAGTTTAGCGCTTTTCTTGGCTGAAGCTCCTGCTTTCCGTACGTGAATAATGAACTTTCACTGACGTCTTTTCCTCATTCCATCTTGGTCCAGAGTCTGGGCCTTCTCGGCATGATTACACTTGCCAAAGAGGATGATAGGATGTTACTTGAGTAATTGCTTCAGGTAATGTGTTTGTACAGAGACATTAGCCTCTGTTATGTTTTTGCACTCATATATTCATTTTTTATACTTTTGTTCATGAAAATTGTTCTCCTGTTCATATTACCTTTTTTTTCTCATCGCTATTATGAGAATGTGAATTTTCAGCACTGCACTCTCGATTATTTTCTAAGCTACAAGCTACTTTATTAAGGAAGCAATGTTTTAGTCTCCATCCTTATGCAAATGAACCGAAAGCTGATTGGTCTTCTGAGCCTCCAGTAGACAGAGTTCATGCAAATTTTATCACGCACCTGCAATTAGTGGATCTGAACTATTCTGCTTCAAGAGACCCACAAATTCGCATTTAATTGCACAGAATCCTCAGAAATGTTTTTGATTAATGCTACGTTTGAATTAAGTAATGCTGGATTCTGCGGTTATCATGCCGCTCAGTCTATGAATATGTATTTATCAAATCAAAAAGTAATGAGCCTGGGTTTGTGGTCTGATTGAATATCTTGTTAAGTACATTTGAACGGATTGAAGGTACACACAATAGGAAACATTAAATTATGAAAAGACTTGTCGTGCTTAAAGTATCAACACTCATCCGAAAATACCCTCTACAGATGGGTTTGAGCCTGTCCTCGGAGAGCTGAGGGGGTCTAATTTTTGTTTTCAACCTGAAATCCATTCAGGGACTGAAAACCCTTAGTGACTCAACTGTGTAATCAACTGCTTCAACGGATCAATTAAATGCTGAATAACAATAAAAATCAGGACAACTTGCGGCTCTTCAAGGGTATGCGTGAATGCACGTTATTGTCTTGTTCCTCTAGAGCCAAAACACATTAACGCACATATGACACCCTCGTATGTGCTCAGAGGGTGTTTATTAGGTCTTTCTGAGGTCCTGAATATGAAAATTGGGTAACAATTGCTCAAATAATAGCACTTTACAGACATTGCAGGGTTTTCCATATCCTTAGCGCTTTCATAAACTGCAGTAATTGACTAAACGCATAAATGCACTCTTTTTTTCCCCTTATTTTTTTATTCATTTATTTTAGAATCAGTGACTATGGATTTATTCTCAAACAAATAAATTCCTTTGTTGCCATGCAGGGAACAGCATTTTTAATCATGGACATCCATTGCTAATCCACCTGCTGACTGATGCTTGAAAAAAAACTTTGAGCTGCACTTTAGAATGCTGAGGAAAAAAAAAAGACTTTTCCACGAGGGACCACTGCATATGCATACCTCTGTGGTACTGTTCAATGTGAACTTTCCCATTACTCATTTCGTTTTTAATTAATGTCTGGACTCAAGCCTACAATACAATACAACTAATTATTGCATCCTCTGGTGGTTTTCTTTTTTATTACTTTTCCCTCCTGCTTCATTGTGTACATCCTGCAGATTTTACTGGATGCCTTGCAATTTTCGCATCAGCCAGGCTGAATCAGAGCTCTTTCAATGGAACAGAATGCATTAAAAAGTCTCTATGCAGATGCACTATAGAGCTGTCTGGGTAAAGTCCATTTCAGAAGATAAAGGTGTGATCAGAGCAGGCGGCATTTTCTGTCCTGCCTCCCTTAGGCCTATTTTAATCCATCACAAAATAAAATCCTCTGGAAAATCCCCTTGCCTGAATTTTTCTCCAAAATCTGTCATGCACAAATGGTGGGACAATTTTAATGAGCCATGGCTGATTGCTTATTTTCTCTTTATTTAAAATGGATATAATGCATGCATTATTTTTGGCTGCATATGTAAAACGTAATAAACATCATGGTTACCAGTGGTTGGTGAAGTTAAATTGAATCATAAGAATAATTTCTTACTTATAATTGCTTTCAAATATGCTGTAAGATATGTTTTCAATATTTTATAATACTTTGAATTACTTCCCAGTTACCTTTCCAAAGCTGCATAATATTGACTGTGGGTAACACTGCCACCTCACAGCAAGACGGCTGTGGGTTTGAATCCGGCCTGAGACCTTTCAGCATGGAGTTTGTATGTTCTCCCAGAGTTAGCGTGCATGTCACATTAATTTTAATTTTAGACTAAATTGCTTGTGGGTATGCGTGTGTGAGTAAATAGTGTGTGCCCTGTGATGGATCGGAAAGCTGTCAATGGTGTGTCCCCGCCTGTCTCTCATTGTCAACTGGAGTGGGCCCCAGCTCCCGCATGACCCTTATGAGGAAGAAACAGTTTAGATAGTGGATGGATGGGGCAGATGGAAGTTTGATGTAAATTTTCAAGTTGAATGTTATCAGGCTCAAATGAGAAAATTGTTGTGTATGATCATGCAATAGTTCTGCATGTGTGCTCTGAGCGGTGATTTCATCGTCTAGCCAAATGTTGCCATGCACCTTCTCGAAAAATTTTTTCTAGTTTTTTTTTTTTTTTAACCTGTGAGAAATTTCTTACTGCCTGGACAAAATGTCATTTTCAACAATCCTTTTGCCTTTTTTTTTCATTGATTAAATTTTGAAGCATGTTTCCTCTCGGAGAACAGACCAGGAAAATTAATCTTTTTTGGTGTGTTGTTTCCTGATGTTCATCTAGCAGCGCAGCAAAATAGATTAGACTAAAAAAAATTACATGAGAAAGAAAATTGAAAAGGGAAAGTTACTGGGGGCAAACTGAAATACTACTTTATATAATAAATGTATTATATTACCCACTTGATAACAGTAACTTGAAATATCACTTACTCTTACGAGTACCATAAAATAGTAATACTGTGATATGTTACTTAAGCAGTACTGCATATAACCTAATATCTTTGGTTAAAATGTCTTGGGAAAATTGCATCAAACTAATGCAATATATTCACATACATCTATTTTTATATGAAAAGCATTGGTGTAAAAACTATCAGTCCACCTAGTTCACTTCTTTTTGAAAAGAACGCTGGCAAAGAGGTCAGCGAAGAATATGAGTATGATTGGATTGGATGAAAGGATTGGTGGTTGGTTGAGGTTGGTGAGATGTCTGACAACTCATCCACGCAGAGATTTTTAAGATCATAGATGTCCTTGGGCGACTGGAGAACTCAACTGTTGTCTGCAATACCATTTCTATTTGGATTATGTATCTGTGGTTATTGTCTTCCAAGAAAACCTATTAAATATATCCTTGACGACATTTCAGCATTCTAGCAACCACATTTTCCATCAGGGTTTCCCCCCTCTTCATCAGCATTTTATTGTTGGTATAAAGCACTTCTTCCTGCATGCATTTCTTCTCAACTCTCCACAGGACTAATGTCTTGATATCTGGTAATTGATAATTATTAAATAAACTCGAAAACTTTAGAGAGTCAGATTTACAGCATAGTCTTAAGGCTCAGTAAAGTCAGTAAAAATGGCTGTGGAGATAAACAAGACTAGGTGCAACCTAGTATATGCCTGGGCCGCCAAGTGCTGTATGAGAATGTGGGCCCAAGAAAAGGGTGCTAAATGGGGTAAAGCTCACACAATTATATGAAGTGCAAGTTTAGTAATGAGCTGGAGCTGATAAATTATTTACAAAGTGGGTGGTGAGAGTGGGAGAATGTGAGTGTGAAAGAGGGAGTGAGAGTGGGTGTGTGTCAGGGAATGGGAGTGAATGAGAGTGTGTGAGGTCATGGGAGTGGGAGGTTGGGGGGGGGGGTCTTGACCGAGGAAAACTTATCAAAAGTAATACATTTGAATAGGCAAAGAGCTAGAGTAAGGGTAGCAGTTATCGATTTTGTGAATTTGAGATAGACAGCAGCAACAGATGTCGATAGCAGATAAAGTATGTATGTACGTATGTTCCTGAATCGTAATCAAACAATAAAGTGATTGTTACATTTGTGCTAACCGGGTAGGTGACGTCAATTTTGTGAACACTTGGCAGTTCCTATATAATGAGGCTGTAAGAACGAACTTCAAAGATTCCTTTTTTTCCCCCATGTTTCGTCTTTGGGCATGTTATGGACAAAGAATCCACAGTTTTGAGTAAAACTGCTTAATAAACATGTTTGAGTCAAGGAGCTTCCATGTGTTTACATAAAGCGTTATTTGATATTGGTGATGAATGAACATGGTTAACTATGTGACAAAAAAATTGAAATGCAGTAAATTTTAATGAATGTATGAAAGCTATTGAAAGCTCTCGAAAAGGCCTTGTAGTTAACAGCAAGATCTTGAGAATTGGCTGAGAAATAAGAAATTTAATTTCTTTTTTTTGATTTGGCTGAGAGACTGATGTGATTTCCTCTAGTCCTTCATCAGAGGACTTACGGTAAGCAATTTTCCACAAGAATTCCTCTCTGGCCTTATTATCAGCAACAGTGTTGCTTTTTGCTGTTTTTTATATGTTTACATTCTTCATAACTGTCCATAATCACAACCCACTCCTCCTAGGATATTTTCTTTACTTCTTGTTTTAAAGATTTTATTAAAGGTGACCTATTATGCTATTTTTCCAAGTTTATATTTTGGCCTTTGACTCCCCTACTGTACTCATGATCGAGCAAAGTAAAAAATTGGGGTGGTTGTTCCGCTATGGCCCCCACTCCCTGTGTGCTCATGCTCTTCTGACTGGCCAGCTCTGTGGAGGGCGGATCTAGGCAGGACGAGGCAGCAGAACGCAGTTTTCCTGGTCCGGCTCTTCAGCGTGAAACTGGCGGGTCTCCCGAAGGAAATGACGGGCATATTCTGCAATCTAACGCAGTACATGTGTATAGATCTAATGAAATTAACGAGTTGTAATAAACGCAATGGCGAAAGTGGAGGACGCAGGGCGAAAGTCTGGCAGCTCAAGCACTAATTTGCTATTGGCTACAGTTTGCTACGGCAAATGAGGTTTATGTTCACACACCTGCTGTAGAATTTCCCCCAATATCACTCTTGCATATTTAGGACACCAACATTAGCAACAGTAACTTGGCTACATTAGCCGCTGTGCTACAGCCACAATCAACTGGCTATTACGTCAGGTTGGCTTATGCAGTAAAAGCAACTTACAGCTTCTGTGTCTGTGAGTCACGGACAGGCACGACTGATACAGGCTTAATCTTCAGATATTTTACAATGCCTGCGTTTGAGGCCAGTTGTTAGTGTTAACTATCGCTAGCGGTCCTGCTAGATACTGTTACACATTAGCTTCACTTACATTATTTGCTGTTATATCGTTACTTACAGCATGTGGCTCCGAGCGCTTGATCGATGCAGCTGCTTCAGGTTTGAGAAGCCGTTAAAACGCCTATCCTGTGTTGAATTATCCTTTATTGACAAAGCTGTCTTACTTGTCCAAAAGTAAACGGACAAGTAGCTTCGAGAGAGATACTGACAAAACTGCACCTCAAATGATCTTCTTTTGTATATACAAAAGTGTCGATGCTGCTAAGGCATAGTATGATCTGCCATTGTTAGTGCCTGCTAGAATAGTTTCCGGTGTGGGCAGGTCCAGCGCCGTGATTGGCTCTGGCTAGGTCTGTACTAATAGGACGGCACAACCTGACGTCAGGTTTTGCCCAGATCTCGCAAAGGGAGGAGCTGTTCAGAGAGGAAATCACGTTCACAAAATCACATTCTTGGATTACGACAAATCCCCTGAATCTTATGTTTAGAAACTTTTCATAGGTTGAGTATGGACAACTAACATTATAAATTTACTTATGTGTATTAAAAGAAGGATCAGCATAATAGGTCCCCTTTAATCACCCAGCAACCATTTACATCCAGCAAACAACTGCACATCAACCAACATGAATGCACTAACATAAATCTCAATTATAATTTCCCAAGTGTCCACCTGAGTATGCGCATGCATAATCATGTACTCTTTCAAGCGTCCAACCAAATCTTCATAAGGGTCTCCTACTAAGCTGCTGGTGGCGCCCCCTGGTGGCGCAGGGGGAGATAACCCGCAGTGTCACTGATCCTACATCAGGGATAGCTTCCCCGGAGAAACATACAGAATGCGACTGGTCATTTTGTGAACGGAAACAGGGAAAATTGATGCGTACAGCGCTTTTGTGCTGAGAGTGCATATAGTGTTGAAAGCACGAAAAGGAGATTAAGAAAGAAAGATCACAACCACAGTTGTGGTACCAATTATCTCTGACTGTGAAGTCAGGGTTTGTTGAGCCAGCTCACTCAAATATAGCCTGTCTATGTTGAACTTGCTTCGTAGTATACCCCCCAGGAGATACGAGTGACAAAGCCCAGCCAGCCAGCCAGCCAGCAAATCGTCAGCCGAACAATTGTTTAAGTTCATGTCCACCGGCTGACCAATTGCTGAAGTCAGTCGTCGGCCAACTAATCGTTGAAGTTCTTCCCCGCCGGCCGACCAATAGCTGTACTTCTTCCCCGCCGGCCAGCCAATCGTTGAACTCACTCACTCACTCACTCACTCAGCGAAATTCGCGTTTATAGGGGCCTGGCCGCTATTCGTGGCCCAGCCCAAAAATATGTCATTAAGCCAATGAATTAATACAAAATTTCCCTGCTAATGCAGACAACTTTAAATTTATTCCTTCTTCCTCGCATTAATCACAAAGTGCAAATCTAAAATAGTTGTATTGCAATTTTTTTGTGTTCAGGATCTCTTCTGTTTTGTTCACAACTATCTGCTCTTGCATATGTGTTGATTGTTAATAATAAACTGATATGGTGATGGCTAACTGGTTCTAATATCATCCAGCAATGGGATTACAATCTTTAACCAGTAAAAAAAATTTTTCATTTTTTAATGTAACTACTTGGAATAATAGCAAACAAGCACAAAATGAGGATTGGGATTGTATGCTTCATTGCATACATTGGACTTCGGACATAATGGACCCAATTTTCCCAACCTTATGCAATACATGCAGAAACTATCTGAACCCTTTGCTGCCTAATGGTTACGAAAGTAACCAAACCTGCCCACCACCCTTATGGGCAAAGAGGAAAAGAGTCTCGCAGCAAAGGGTTAACCTTTTCCGCGATCCATCCGTAGGGGTGTTTTTTATGCAGGTGGGCATGATAAAAAAAAAACAATCTGTCTAAAAATCTGGGGTCAACTTAAGCTCCCTGTGTTTGGCCGCTGGTGCATGCTCACAAAGAAGTTGAACATGTAATTGTCTTTTTATTGTTTGAGTGCTTTCTTGAGTCGCTTACCTTTTTTTTCCCCTGGAAATTAATAAAGCTATGTGTTAACTTTATTATTTGTTATATCAAAGAAAGTTCTTTGCTGCAATCATGTTGTCTGGAAACAAGAATAAAATACAATCACAGTGCTCACTCTGGGAACAAGGCCATGCTCTCAAAATTACATTTCCCTCCCCCCTTTGCGCCTCTATTTTTATTTACATTTTACACAGCGTTCCAACTTTTTTGGAAATGGAGCTGTATTTTCATTTGCTGTATAAATAGTTAAATTCTACTTCGTAGAAATCCCACAAAGTCAAAAACTATGAGTTTTTATTACTGTCTATTCTCGTCTTAAGCAGAAATTTTCACTTGGTGAAAATGACTTGGCTCCATGGGGATGATGCAGCATTACCATTTCCTGACTTCATATTACAAGCCGTGGCTCTTTCTGAGCACGAGCTGCTCATACGAAATGCCATCCCTCCTCGGAGCGCACATAACCTCTGCTGCCACTCCTACAGCATAAATGATGGAAAATGATGAACAGGGCTTGTGCCATGACATACTACGGCCTCGCAACATGCCGCGAAAGTCCTGTCTTCATACGCCACACCACATCACGTCATCAACTCCCTTAAAGCGCAGATGGCCGGCCATCATGATTCGAGAATATCTTTCTACTGGCAATGACCCAGACTTTTCACACTCAAACCACCACCTGCTCATGCTAAAATTTGGGTTTCACTTAGTCTACAGTACGTGCTGGCAATCATGCCTGGCCTCTGATATGAAGTGCTTGACCAGCCAAACAGCAGATGTCACTGTTGTAGATATTTGGACTTTCCCTATTTTTTCTACTTACATGCACTGCAGTCAGAGATGAGGCATAGATCTGAGTGCACTTTGACATACTAAAATTGCATGTGAGAAAAAAGCAGAGACAGTCCTTATTTATTTATTTATCTTTTTATGTTTTTATTTATTGTATTATCAGGTCACAGAATAAGAAACTTAGACTTTATGAGCCACCTTCTAAAGAGCCATGGTATGACTCATCAGTATAGCCTTAGTCTGAGAATTAGCCTTTGTCTCGGTCTTAATCCTCATGTCTAACACAAAGAAGGAGAAATATTGCACCAAAATTATCATTCCATTCTCAAGATCAGAAATCACATAATTCATGTTGAATTGTAAAATATTTATGACCTTCAAAACTCGTACTTGACTATAGTGATGAGCTCCGGCAGCTTATTATCCCAAGTCGCAACTTATTACCTGTCCACCCTTACAGACACGTCAAAGTACTGTCTTCTGAATATTGAATATTGAAGCGGTTATTATAGATATTCTTTTTAGAGAAACAGAATTACTTTTTGTTGCATTACATTTCTATCTTAGTACAAGGCAATCATGAGAAATTCAATTAATGATTTCACCTTGACAACAGAACAAAATTGTATGTGGAGTAAACCACTTTAATATCGTAATTATTTCATTGACCTAAAATACTTTTGACCACCATTGGTCTAGTTTCTCTGAAAAGTGGAAATAGCCTTTTTTATGCTGGACAAAATGCAGGTGGGAGCTTATATAATTTAGAGGGTCCTTTAATATTTAGAATTATTTTGGTCTCATTTCCAGAAGAACCTACATTTTATAAATAAAATAGAAACTGTGTCAGATTAAAATTCTTTAACCTTGGAGAAAAAAATCGTTGACTTGATAAACATTCATTAATTCATTCAATATGGGTAAATATTTCAAAGTTGTGAGAAGAAATAACCAGCTCTCAATGGACCAGTTGGTAATGGGGATCATGCCACTCATCATAAAAAAATAATAATAACAACATGAATCTAGAATGCTGTATTCCTGCTCTTTGATACAATGACAATGTGGTCAAGCAGTAGACTCTTGCTTTTATCCATACTGGATAACATCAGAAAAGACAGTACCTTTTGTGTCCAACCCCTCCCTCCCACCATTTTTAAGAACTCATTATTTGTTGAATTGGCCTCATAGATGTGTTGTGTTTGCGAAGTGTATTCATTTGTGTCATTAGGTGTCATTAGAGAAAGCAGAAGAGAGCCGTTGATGAGTAGTATTGATTCTACACTTTTCAACTGCCTTTGAAAATCCTTGATGGGTGTGACAACGAGAGCACAACAACAATGTAGATGCAAATTAAGCTGACAGTCATAAAACTCAACAGTGAAAATCAATATATCTGGAAAAAATGCAAAAACCCGGGACATGCCCAAGTGAACATGCTTGGAACAAACAACAAGGCAGTCATCTTGTGAAACTCTTGAAAGGATAGTGACGAAATGTTTCATAGAAATGGCTCAACACAAGAACCTCACGCAAAATAATCGAATTAACATAGTCTTGAGCTGGGGTGTGGGAATGATATTGAACCTGGTGAGTGAGGAGCACTCAAAATGCCAGGGGGAATTATTATTATTATTTTTTTAATAAAGCACTTAAACGTTAACATACCATCATATATTTTTCTTTTTGGACATACATATGAAAATACACCACAACAATATAGTGCTGTGGAAAAGAATTTGCTTCCATTCGCTATGACCCATAGATGTGCAACGTCAGGATTTTTTGCTGGATTTGACCTTTGATTTTAGCGCGGTGACCTTCACCGTGTAAATCTTGTCCAGCCTAGTACTCAGTAACTATTGATGGCAGCTTCATAAATTTTAGTATGGTAACTCACTGTGATCCATAGATGTGCACAGGCTGAGGGGTATTCAGCAATGCGTTATGTTTAAATGATGATTTCATTAATTTTAAGGGAATAAAGCTATCAAACCCTAACAGGCTCTTTATGAAAGCATTATTGCCCTCACAGGTATTTAAAACAACCAATTAAACAAACTTAGTTAATAACTGGGTTCAATTTCATTAAACACACCCAGACATGATTACTGCCAGCCCTGTTGAAATGAAACATCATTTAATTAGAAGCTGTCACGCAATTTGAAGAAGGCAAAAAGCAGGACATGATGTCGTGATGAACAGAAATTCCAGAACAGATGAGAAACAAAGTATTTGACGACGATCTGTTTGGAAAGAGTTATAAAGCAATTATGGAGGCCCTGAGACTCCAGAAATCATGGTGAGAGCCATTATCTACAAATTGAGAGAACATGAAACAGTGGTGAATGTTCCCAGGAGAGGCCAGCCAACCAAAGTTCCTCCAAGAGCGTACTGACAACACATACAGGAAGTCACAGAAGACACCCAGACTAACATCTAAAGAACTGCAGACCTTAATTTCCCTCCGCTAAGGTCATTATTTATGGTTCCATAATAAGAAGGACACGAGGAAAAAATGGCATCCATGGGAGATCTGCAAGGTGAAAATCACTGCTAACTAAAAAGATCACAAAGACTTCTCTCACATTTAAATAAAAATTAATAAATAAATAAATTAAACATCTTCATGACCCCAACACACTTTAGATAATATTCTTTGGACTGATGAGTCAAAATTAGAATACTTGGGAAGATATTGGTCCCTAAACATCTGGCATAAAGCTAACACAGCATTCCGCAATAAGAACATCATACCAACAGTCAAACATGGCAGTGGTAGTGTGATAGCCCCAGGCTGCTTGGCCACTTCAGGACGTTTGGGACTTGCCATAATTGATGGAATCATGAATTCTGCTCCCTTTGCAAAAATCCTGAAGGAAAGGTACAGCCATTATTAAGTGACCTTAAGCTCAATCACAGTTGAGTTAAGTAACAGGATAATGATCCGAAGCATACAAGCATGAGCGCAACAAGAGAAACAAAATGATGATTTTGGTGTGACTTGAATTAAAACCAATTGAGATGCTGTGGAATGACCTTCAGCTGGCAGTTCAAGTAAAAAAAAACCTCAAATCTGGCTGAATGAAAACAATTCTACAAAGAAGAGTAGGCCAAATTTCCTCCGCAGCACTGTAAAAAGTCTCATAGCCACTTATGGCAAAAGTTTGACTGCAGTCGTTGGCACCAAGGGCAGCAAAACCAGTTATCAAGTTTAGGGGATGATTATTTTTTCCACATGGGTGACATATGTTTTGAATAACTCTTTTCCTTCAATATATTAAATGATTCAAACGTTGAAAGAACATTTTAATATGGCAAATAAGAAAAAGTAGCAGAAATCTGGAATCTGGTAATCAGGCTGGGACAGAGCCTGGTCATGTCGAGAGACCGAGGCAGAGCTTAATAATGGGAGAGGCTAGGATAGACTGGTGATAGAAAAAGACTGGAGCAGAAACCAGGGATAGAGTGGGGTTGGAGCAAAGACTGGTGATGGAGAGAGACTTGAGTAGAGACTGGTCATGAAGAGAGACTGAGCAGAGACCGGTGATGGAGAGAGACTGGAGTAGAGACTGGGGATAGAGAGAGGCTGGACCAGAGACCGGTGATGGAGAGAGACTGGCGCCGAGACTGGTAATGGAGAGAGACTGGAGTAAAGACTGGTGATGGAGAGAGACTGGAGTAGAGACTGGCGGTGGAGAGAGGCTGGAGTAGAGACCGGTGATGGAGAGAGACTGGCGCCATACTGGTGATGGAGAGAGACTGGAGTAAAGACTGGTGATGGAGAGAGACTGGAGTAGAGACTGGTGATGGAGAGAGACTGGAGTAGAGACTGGCGGTGGAGAGAGACTGGAGCAGAGACTGGTGATAGAGGGAGGCTGAGGCTGATTGTGGTGGTGAAGAGGCCGGAGCAAAGCCAGATTGTGGCCAAGATGAAAAGTTATAATACAATTCGCATATTTATTCACAACCGTTATTGACAACATAATCAAATGGATGAAAGGACTTTAATTTTGAGCTACTGTCACAGACCAGTTTACTTCTGAGAGATGCTCCTGTCCGTGACACCACTATCAGATGCCCTAGTGCTTTTTACTCCTGTCAGCAGCCTAGACCTTCTTTCTCCTTCGGCATGGTCAACCTCACAGTTACGAGATATTATGGTTTGCCCACACTTAAATAATTATTTGATGTTTCCTTTTTATTCATTAAACATATTTACAGTTTATCGTGGAACATAATTTCCAAGGCTTTAATTCTTTTCTGCCCTGTAGTTAAATTAATATCATTTTATTTCTATAAAGTAAGGTGCAGGGTTCTCTGAGCAATATCCGCCGAAGGTTACGGAAGTGTGAAACAGCATATTGAGGCTGAAAATTTCATGATCATGCATTGTCACTGGAGTCTGTTATTATCGCTTAATGATAGATATTTTGAATATTACCATAGAAGTGTTTTTATCTTTTTTTTGCTCTTTTTTTGCACTCAAAATCAAGGAAACAAAAATATAACTGTTATCTGTAATACCCTTTTCACTGTCCATTTTCATTTTGTGCCGGTTAACAAGACAAGCAGAATACGTTTATGCATCTCATTGAAAAAAAAAAAGAACATAAAAGCATGAAGATGAAACTGTTTTATTGTTTTGTATTATTTAGATTATATGCTCCTTCCCCATGTACATTGTGAAGCTTCATCACACTTGCGGCAAGACCCCTAACTGGAGAAGGACTCAAAGCCAAGTTCTTGAGTCCCAAAGGCTTGAGTCCGAGTCTTTAGTTTCCAAGTTACAGGTCCAAGTCGTCCAACCCTGATAATGTGCTTTGCTTAATGTAACTTCAACGGAAAAATAAAACATACCACTGCAGATACAAGTGTTTCAGTTTTGCTGTCCCCCCAGTCATGACCTACATTAAAGCGGTGCGACTTAACAGATTTAACCAGAGTGCTCGTTTGTAAGTTAGTAATCTCTATACGTGGATTAGTTGTAGTAGTAGACTATGATACAAAATACAAATATTAGTCTTGTTAGTAATCAGAACAGAAAGACAAAGGAAGTAAACGAGAATCGAAGGAATATTTTAAACACTGGAATTCATTTAATCACCTGAAGTAAGTGAGCACGCAGACAGGGAAGACAGACTGAACAAACTAGATCACAAGACAGGGGAGACAAGTGCAATGGAACTGAGAAAGAACTGAGAAATGGAATGAACTAAAAACCTGAGTATTACATAACCAAAAAAAGAAGAAAAAAAAAACACCACCACATTAGCAACCACAAACTGATTTACAATAAGTGCATAACTCAGATTTGAAAATGTCAGATGGAAACATATTTGTTTTGCAATGATTAAGCTCGGAAGCAACAACCATTCCTTCACATAAAAAAGAGCGAGAGATAAAGTGACAGTGAGAGAGAGAGTGATAGAGAAAGTAAGAGAGAGAATGTGAATCTTTCCTATCTTGACTTTCACAATCACGAGTGCATTTTGCACCTGCTACCCTCTGACCAGCTCCTGTGCACTGCTGATGGCACCTTCAAAAGCACTTTATTTTCATCTGTCAAAACAGAATTCTTCCCTCAACTACGAAATGCAATGGTTTTAATTCATTGATTTATGTTTGTTTTCAAAAAACAATGTATGTGGTGAGGCTTGATTTTATGACACAGCTCTTGATCTGTGCTATATTTTGTGTATTACTAAATCTCAGCTTTTTACCATTTGTCAGTTTCTACCCCGTTGCTTTATGCTGGAGCTGTTTTTCCTCAATATTTATGAAATTCGTGTACTATTTGTAAATACAGGAGGGGATCAAGCACTATTCCCTGGGGGACTCCAAAAGTACCTCTAAAGTAATTGTATTTTTATTGATTTTAATTCGGTCATGATGCACTCATGAGCCACTCAGGTGGGACTACAGAACAATTTTAAATCAACTTATATCATAAGTCTGGAAATTGAGTTTTTGCAATTATCTCTTGGGAGATTGTATGAATCAATTTCACTTCATGAAGGGTTCCCTTTTGATGATTTTTTTTTTGTCATTTTTATTACTAGTCTTCAACTGTGGAATCTACACTGAGTTTTCACTGATCTATCTAATCACATGGTTCCCTTGGTTGGCATGGGCTCTTGAATTTAGAAAAATGTACCCCCATTTATCAGTTTTTCTCTAGGTGCAGTGCTTTTTTGACTTATCTGTTTTCATGACCTCTTTTTCTGAATGCCAAACATTTTTAACACAAACAAAATTGATGATATGCATCTGTGGCATCTTCACCAAAAAAAAAAACAAAAAAAAAACCATTTCTTGTACACATCGTATTGAGCATTGTATTAAAACCTTCAATTTTCTTTTGCAAAAATAACAAAGCAATTTTTTTTCCTGGCACTATTTCCCAGAGAGCATTTTAGATAAAAATGATACAGCATGTCAAGAGTAAAAATGCTAGTTTAGTTTGCTTTGCACTTACAGATGCATTATTGCCACCAGCAATCGGCTCATTTTGCAGACTAGTATGAATTAAGCAGTTCATTTTTCTTTCACACTTTGACAGTTGAGATCTTGAACACAGTGCTGATGAACTGAAATAAGCAAAACAACTGAATAAAGAAAAAAATATTGCTCACAGGTACATCACAATTCAGAAGTGGAAATCATTATCTCATTGGAGTATTCCAGTGGGAGGAAACAGACTGCATACAGTATGTCTATCCACTAGATTTTCTGCCTCCTCTAGTATCTCGACTCTTGACTTATCAACTTGATTTCATTTCTCGACTTATTTAATGTGTACTACTTTTCTGCAGTAAAAACACCGCCGTCATTGAAACCGTGAATGCTCATAAAACTTGGGGGAAGTTGCTAAGGACATTTTTATCGATGCAAGATATGTTGAAATTGCTCATAAAAAATACATTTAGCTCAAACCTCTGCCCTAATCAGATCACTGAGAATCTCAGGTCCACTGAGATTATATTCTTTCATCGCTGCATATTTTTATCGCATGGTATTACCATTAAATCAGGAAATCTGGGGGGTTATTTTTAAAGAACATTTTCTTATATTCAAGGCAACTTGACAGTTTTGATTTAATCAAGGGATCAGAGCTAAAACAGTGACAGAAGGCACTCATGTCTGTTCACTGACTATTTTTTCTTTCATCTTCTTTTGAAGCCAGTATGTGGGAGCCAAACCAGGCAGTGGCACGACAGCAAAGGAAGATTTTAGGCCATTCTTAATCTCAGGCCATCCACAGAAATGCAGTCGTTTTTCAACAGATTCCAGAACAGGCTCTTTCTGACTGACACCCTGCCTGCGCTCGGTGCTTGTGTGATTAGTATTTCTGTCAAACTCACCTGCTTACCCTCTGAGGCGTTACATCAAATGAAGATTGGGATACTAATATTAACACAGAGCGGTAACTTGTCAAAGCCTGGCGTGTTGTCTCTGATGTTTGGTCTAAGTAATTTTTGGCACACTTTGTCCCACCTGTCAGGAGTTGTTCACACAGCCGTGGCTATAACTGCTGGTATTGATTAGAGATGCTGTCGCTGTTTGTACTGAGTTGTTATTACCTTTCTGTCTCTTGAGATGATGTACTCTGTGGCACCTCCTGCAAACTATAAGCATGGGAATCGGAGAAGAAAAAGAATCCTATGATACAAAACAAATGGTAATCACTATGTTTGAAAATAAAGTATAGGAGTTTTTTTTACGAAAGATTGAACAGAATTTGGATACAGGTGGATTTTGTGCAATAGTGGTGAATTTTTCAATGATAAGATACACTTTATTGAACCCCGTAGGGTCATTTGTCCTCGGCATTTAACCCATCCTATAGTTAGGAGCAGTGGGCAGCTGCAGAGCAGCGCCCAGGGACCAACTCCAGTTCTAAAGCCAGTTCCCTGGTCAGGGGTACTGGTAGGAGTGTTCCTGTGATGCATGTTTTTCTGGGTGGGGGAAACCGGAGTACCCGGTGGAAACCCACGCGAACACGGGGAGAACATGCAAACTCCGCACAGAAAGGCCCCTGTCCGGAAGGCAGGAAGTCACCCTGGGCAGCGTACCAAATCTATCACAGGATTCACATGCTCTTACCCGTAGAAAATTTAAAGTCTCTAATTAGCCTAGCATGCTTGTTTTTTAGGCTGTCAGAGAAAACCAGAATACCCAGAGGAAACCTACACACATACAGAGAAAGCATTCAAACATGACTCAGAAAGATCCCAGGCCACATTGAAACCCACAGCCTGCTTGCTGTGAGGCAACTTTGCCACCCACTGCACCACAATGCCACCCTTAGCTAATCAGCAGATAATTACACTCATTGCAAAATGTCTGAAAATGCATGTAAAAGGAGCATGAACCGGGTGCTTTCAGGTGACATATCAGGCATATATGAGGACTGATAGCTGTGTTTCCTACTGTGTCAATCAGAGCTCTTGGTTTTGTATGCAGGGCAGGGCTGGTGTTTCTCTGCCTAAATGCAATAGGATTGAATACCTGCGTTCTCAGCAGAGCGGAGCGCACTGTTTTGCAACAGTCTTCAGATGCTGCTAATACCTGCAAAAAAATTTCTGTGGGCATAGGTTACTCCAAATAGTTTGGGTTTTTTAAGTAAAATGTTTCAATTACCCTGAGCTTTTAAGAAAGATTAACTAAATTAAGACTGAAATTGTTTCATATTGTGTGCCAATTAATCAATCCATTCATCACCTATATGCATAACTGGTCAGGGTCACACAGGGGTCCCTATCTCAGCAGTCTTTGGGTGAGGAGCAGGGATTTACCCCAGGCTAATCAACCACAGGGCAAACACACCATACACTCACACTCTCATGCCTGCAGGAAATGTACTATCTCAGCTGAGCTTATCCCGCATGTCTGTTGGCTGTGGGAGGAATCCTGTGTACCCTGAGGAAACCCATGTGCAAACGGAGAGAACATGCAGACTCAGCACAGAATGGCTGCGAAGCGATAGTTCTATCCTCTGCGCCACTGTGTCAGCCACCTTGTGCCCATTTTGTTGTAATTTGTAGTACAATTTTTCTGCTTACTGGCCACTTTCAACATGTTTTATGATGGATGGCATACAACAAAACAAAACAGGAAAATAAATTGCCAGCCATTTTAATAAAAATATGCTGAAACAGTCAGTTGGGCCAGGGAGCAGAGAAAACTAATGAAGGTCTCTTTGGGTGGCGATAACATCGCTTGTCTGCTAGGTTGACAGAAGGCTTTGACAAAGATCGCATATGCATTTTAAAGGCGAGGCACGCCCTGGCGCAAAGCACAGACCAAAGAGGCAATAGAGCACCAGACACAGCAAGCTGTCCCAATAAAGTTCCCGGCAGGCAGGAGATGTTGTCAGTGAATGCAGACACCCATTTGAAAAATACCCTTCATCGGGCTGCATAGGCCTTTATCTGCATTTTGTCCACACGTCATATTTGTCTCCGTGCCCCAGCTGCACTACATGGATGTGTTTGGTGCATTATTCGAATACAGGGTGCGTATACGTCTGTGTCTGTGCGTTTATGTGTGTATCTCTATGATTGTGTTTGTGTGACAAGCCTTTCCTAACACCTGAAGGTTCTGATAAGATTCTGATTGTCTGAACGCCAGAATACCATTGTACCACAAAGCCCCTGTAGTGCCAAAGACCCAGAGCATGCAAATGGTGAAAGAAGATAAAAATTAATGCAGGGGAAGGGGATTCGACCAGCAGGAAACTCTCCTTGGATTATGAGCTGCTACTCAATTATAATCTCAGAAAAGGGTGCCTTAAGAGGTTCCGTCGCCTCTCAGAATTGCCATGAATGACGACCGGAGTTCCTGTACGCAGCAACAACATGGTGGTTTAAAAAAAGAAAAAAAAAATCCAAAAACAAATGCGGACATCAGCGAATTCCATCCCCCACCGTCTCTCTCGGCACAACAAGAGCAGCTCTCTTCTCATCCGCTGTCCAGGAGGTTGTAAATGATCTGCTGAAGAGTAGGCATAAATTCCGTCAGGGTGGCGGAAAACACTTTCGTTTTCAGGATGCTCTGGATAGTTCCGTCACCGAGTCTGGGAATGCATCCAAGGCATCAGAAAAATAAATTTTTTTTTAAAGAGAACGAAAAAAAAAAATCCCTCTTCATTGTCTGGCCTCATCTGGCAGCATTGCTACATTATCCTTCAAATGTAACCCACAGATGGTAGCATCTTTGCGTCAGATTTTTTGAGCCTTCCGGAAAATGCAATCAAATAAACCAAAAATGACATCAATAAACAAGCAAATAATTTAGCAAAAAAATAAGTCTGAGTGCCGTAAAATTTCGATATTCGCTTCACCTTGACGAGGCCACTCTACATCTCAAATAATGAGATAAGTGGCAGCAAAACATTTAGTATAGAACAGGGGCCAGAAACCAGATGGTTGCAGGTTTCAATCCCAGCGGTACTTTTACTTTTGCACCTGCACAGCAAATGCTTCAATGAAGAGCAACTGGATGAACAGATAGCACCACAAGGCCCGAAGACTCAAAGGAGGGACATGTTTAGGAGTTGGCTTTATTATTTCTATGCAGCATTTTTGTCTAATTGGCATCCCAAAGCCTCCCATAAAGACAACTATGCGCTGGTACTTCCCAAACTGCTAAAGCAGTGTTCTCATCTGGGATGCAACCCTCAATACCTGCTCTCTGCTATGCCAGCTGTTCCCCACTAATTGCCCCATCTTAGCTGCACTTTCTCTCTCCATTTATTTTCTTACTTTCCCTTATTTTCGGTGTTTGTAAATGGGTACAGCATTAATGACTCTGTACTTAATGCCGATTGGGACTCCTACATCAACATCAACGCCCCTTCTGTCGGCTAGAGCTGAGGGTACGGAAAGGAATAAGTGGGTAAAAAAAAGCGGCTATTGCACTTTTTCAAATTCTCTCTGGGGTCATGATCATGTCATTTGTTTCGCTCAATCAGCGACATCTTGCGCCTGCTCCAAAGTGGTAACAACTCCTGTCAAAATTCTGGAGCAGATTCTGGAGCAGAGGTGCGCATCAAAATCACATTTTCAGCAAACAAGGATATTGGTATTATTGTAATATATAGATATCATAGGTACTTAATCAGGCTCCTGGGGTCACTGTTTTTTTTATTATCCCCAGAACGTGTACTTTGTATTTCTCCTAAACAGTGAACTGACACAACACACAGGAGCTGTAAGTTTAGCCTAAACTGCCCTCTGTCAAGAGAGGCTGCACTACCTTAATTCCAGCCATTGAGGACGTTATTGTAGAAAGTAAGTTTGATGGGGAAAAAAAATTACTGTCTCTTGGATTTGTGTGCATCTGCAGGCTGCTCCACTAAATAGCTACTATAGTTTAATGCTTGAGCCATAACTTCTGCAAGCAAATATTTTTGCATGTCCCATTGCTTTTCAAGGAATGTGCTGCATCTGTGGAAATTATTTTGAGTGCCTTATCAATGGGCACACACTTTGCAATATGTGAACACTCTTGATACAATTCCACCATATTTTTAACGCTTTTTTTTTTTTTTTACGTCATGGTTTTTCATAAAATACAGCTTACCACAGATTTGTGGCTCTCTCTTGGACTGAAGACCAAACCTTGGGCACCAATGCAAAATGTTAATCCCATACTTGATATTTTCCATGAAAAAAAAGCATTTTTCTTTTCTGCCCAGTGCCGTAGCTGTGAAAATAGCAAACGATTCTCAAGACATATAATTGCTCATTCCAAACAAAAAAAAAAGAGGAACAAAGGACACGAGCAGGTATTTTTTGATTAGAAATTAATCTTTCCATTCAATGTCTTATGAATTCGCCATCATATTATCAATCCTTAATGGGGTACACATGGTTTGCTTTGAAGGGAACGGAAAATGACACAATAGTGTGATTGCTTAATGGTATGTTACACCTAAAAACACCCGATCAATGAATTAATTAACGCAGCCAAGCTCTGTTGAAGTTTGAGTCAGACTTTCTGTTTGAACTATGGGCTGTGAGACTAGCAGGGTGCATTTGACAATGCTATAAATATATTTCATTTGCTGTACCATTGACTCTGTGTTTGGGCTGTGGAGATAGGGCTGTTGCACTCATCCTTTCTTGGAAAAAAAAGCACTTACAGCTATTCTACAGCCTCTGAAGGATGAATATATAATGAGACCTGTCAATGCATGACCATCTGTCTTATGCTATTACTCCTACCGCACATTCGCAGGTTCTTTCAGCATTTCCAAGCAGAGTTTCTGATAGGAAAACGTTCAACTGCTGTGACACTTCTAAAACATAGTGAAATGTCAGTGAATGTTGCAAAGGGAGGGATAAAACTCGTAGAAAATAGTACAGAATTACATAAAATGAATGAATGAACAAAACCATTTTTGATAGTCACTTATTTCATTCAGAATAAAGAGTAAAATAAAAATTAGAGAACACAAAAAGAGCAAGAGAACAATAAATTTAATATGAATTTATTTGATGTGACTTTTTTCGTTTCCGGGTGTATCATCATTTTGCTGTAGCCAATTATTTTAGAGTGAAGTTATTCCCCAATCTAGTCTGATCGGGAAAGAAAAATGCCAGTTACAACTACATAAGCGAAGAACAAGTCTACTTCTGGTGAAAAAATATATACTGCTCCTGGAATCTGTTTACAAAAAACACAATTTATCATACTCCCATATACGACAAATAAATATTTCTTAAATGAACAAAAGTCAGTTTTCTCCCCTTTAGACTGCTTTTTCTCAATCTCTGCGGATATGCATGGGAAGCAGAATGTCTTTCTGGACCAACTTTAATGAAAGAAACAAAGCAAAATATTAAGCCTTGATGACTATGTACTCATTTAGGCATGATATGACGAGCCTAAGCTAACTCTGCAAAGCATCCTAACACATTTAAATCCCAGCCAAAGGCTGCAAACGACTAGTTTCCTTCCAGCATGAAACAAAGCCGCTAGCATAAATCATTTGCACAGATGTAGAGGCCCGCGGACATGGAGCTGCTCTATTTATGCCCACAGTTACACTATGCTATCAGGTTATACACCCAAAACAATTCTTGAAAACTCTCTAGGAAGTGGTGCCTGTAAACGATTTATTATATGGATGAGTTAAGTCCCATCCCTGTTTCCCAGGAACTGTATGACCTAAATCCCTCAGCCAAGCCTGATGTGTGAACTGTCTAATTTACTTGCCCATTGAACAGGGCTGCCCAACCCGGTTCCTGGAGAGCTACCATCCTGAAGGTTATCACTCCAACCAAAGCAAACCACCCCGGCTTTCCCAGCTACATATCTTGACAAGCTGCTAATGAGCTAAATGAGGTGTGTTGAATTTGGGTTTGAGTAGAAAACTACAGGATAGTAGCTCTCCAGGAACAGGGTTGGGTAGCCCTACCATAGGATCTATCCAGCGGTAAATAAAATAAAATAAATATCTTTTGCAACAAAAGAAATCATTGTCCTTAGTGGCTACCACTTCATCTATATTAGGCATATTAGGCGAATGGTATTTCAATTAAGTTGTGGGGGGAAAAAAAGTTTTCTGAAGCCAAAATTCAACATGGCATTGATGCTATGTCAGTCTATTATCAATTATGGTAATCGGGAAATAAAAACGCATGATTCCCTACCATGAATTTACGTGTAGATTCGTCCCTTGAAAAATTCAGTGGACTTTCCACAGTAATTAAAAGACATTAATTTCGCCCTCAGAAAAGTATTTAAGCCCTTGCGCAACAGCAAATGAGGTCATAGTTTTTTCAACTTTGCATGGCTCAATGATGTGATTGCATCAAAAAAAGACTTCAAAAACCAACCCTGAAGTGCTCAGGTGACATTTACTAGATGGAAATGTGATACGGACACGATCAATGGGAGTTTCTCTGAATGGAACAGGACTGGAGGGCTTGTTACACACACGCAAACAAAATAATTGTCCACAAAGGTTATAAACCACAAACGTCACATAAATCTGCAACTTTTAAATTTTTTGTTTTTTACTTCCCACAAATGTAACAATCCCAACAAATGAAACCGTTATGGTAATTTTTTATTATGCTTGCAATATGCAACTGCTATTACATTTGTGATAAATTTATTACATTTGAATGGTTATTGCATTAAAAGCTCCAGATTTGTATTACATTTGTGATTTATAAAGTTTGCAGGCTGTTATTACATAGGTGGGTGTAACAGGGCTCACAGCATTGATTCTCTGGAGGAGAAATTCAGTGATGGAGAGTTTTCTTCATGCTGCATGAATACAATTATCATTGCATGGAGTAGCTAAAAATTACTTATAGCAAGCTCATTAGCTGGCTAGCTAGCTATTTTTTATTTTTGCTTTGTCACCGTGATCACAGAGCTAGTGTGCCACATAGTTTAATTAGGGTAACCATTAGCCATTGCCAACGATACTGTATGTGGTAGTATTTTGCTCAACGTGGCAATCTGTTTTAGAATTTATACTGCATTTAACAAAATAGAATGCCTAGGCTTTCCTCGTTTAAAATGTGAACAGCTCAAAGACTTTGGAAAATCCCTTGCAACTTTTGTTGCACTGATTCTGTTCAATCTAGAGAGGCATATTGCCTCCTTTTTCCTGATAGTGGAAGGTGTTTTTGTTAAAATAAGGTTTATTTCTAATATTACAGTTTTAGTAAGTTATACTGCTCCTTATAGGGTATGTAAAACATTTAGGAGTTTTTTAAAGCCCTTTTCTAAAGCTCAAATCTTAAATTATAAAGTTTTAAATATGGTAACGCATAAATAGCCAGATTTGGCTTCTGCGGAATGGGGATAAGGACCATTGTGAAGGTCGGCAGGATCTAACCATGATCGATAAATAATCTCCGCTTCTTTAAATGCCACAATGAACAGTGTCATCACACTTTCATGGGACAAGGGCAAACGCTTCTCACCAGCTTTAAATAACAAATTAACTGTACCGTCGGACACAAACCAACAGCAGATTGATGTAGCCTGATCATTAGGTGCTTTATTACAAAAAAAAAAAAAAAAAATATATATATATATATATACCTGTATATATATATATGCATACAAAAGTACTTAGATCCATTAAAAACGCACGGGTGAGGTTTGTACTGTATTTGCGGCAAATTGACGAATCGATTGATTTTTATTGCTTTTGAGGCACAAGAGGAAATAAAGAAAAGCGTGTGGTATTGTAATCCTGACCTGCACCAAGTGCATGCGCCAAGCACTTCAGTAATAACAAACATTGAGCTGTTCATGATGTGTACCGTGACACTTGACTTGTTCTTTTTGATGTGGTCAATAGCCTACATAAAGCCAACAAAAAAAGCAAAAAATTCTACTGCATCAAGGAGATGGCTTGTGACACAGGAGAGAAAAAGAGCCTTTGGCATGTTACGGGTAGATCTCAGCTGCCGAGAGGTGGTGCATCATTTGCATTGTTACTGTTGAACAGTTAGTTAGGCTTTCTATCCAGGAATGGAAAACAGGCACTGTCACTGACCGATCCCGCTTAGGGCAGCCATGAGTGATGATGGCAGCTCAAGAGCGCCAGATCTGGTTACAGCCTGTACATGACAGATTCAGGACAGCAACCAAAACTGATCATGATATGAGGGGTCCAAGACGATTGAGGGTCAGCACAAGAATTGTTTGACGCCATTTACATGAGCAAAACATGCGTGCACACGGCCCCCACAGAAGCAATAAAGCAAGAAAAAAAAAAACAATCGATTCTTCAATTTGTCGCAAATACAGTACATACCTCATCCATGCGTTTTTAATGGAGCTAAGTACTGTGTGTGTGTGTATATATATATATATATATATATATATATATATATATATATATATATATATATAAATAAATGTATATCTCAAACAAAAATTAGAAAGTGCTGAAATAAACTAGGCTTATGCCGTTGGAGGCGACGGCTTGGGGTATATCCCCGAACACCCCCAATCCTCCAATTCCCCAATCTGTGAATAGACCTTGAATAGACTTTCATTTGAACTTAATTTCAGGTCAATCGGACAAATGGTTCTGAAGATACTGCCAAAATGGTCATTTTCCATCACAAAGCTCCACCTGGTGGCAAAATATTGAACCATACGGGTATAATGTCATCATGTGACACGCTGTGAGGTCATTACCTTGCAGTTGCACATAGTTTCATGTCAATTGGACAAATGGTTCCAAAGATATGGCAAAAATGGTGAATTTTATGTGACAAAGCTCCACCTTCTGTCAAAATTTTGAACCAAACAGGTAAAATGTCATCGTGAGACACATCCTAAGGTCATGACCTTTCATTTCCTCTTGATTTGAGGTCAATCAGACAAATATTTCTAGAGATATGATAAAATCAGTGATTTTTCCATTTTTGGCCTTTGGTGGGCATTCTAGAAATTTGTAAATTGTCCAAAATCGAATCAGTTCTTCCTCTTTATGATACTTACTGTTTTGCAAAACCTGAAATTTCTAATCGAAATATTACTGAAGTTATCGCGTTAACACCTAGGGCAGCGCGGCGGCGGTGGTCATACCTAAAACATAATATCCCCGAAACGCCGTTTGGCATTCGTGGATATAATAAATATGAGTATGAATGGATGAGGGCTGCAACATATTGACAGTGTATTTCAAAAATATACTTGTGTAAGGCTTTTACAGCTCTTTTATTCAGAGCAGTAAAACCAGTGATGAAGGGCCTGCAGTGACCTTCGCTTTCAGTGCTTTATTACCCTTAAATTGTTGCAGTTTCCTTTGCGTGATTAGCAACCAAACATCAGTTTGCTCAATTCCAATGACAATAGGTAGAAAAACCGATAAACTTTCTTCTGATAAAACATTAGTACATTGCAATATAAAATTATATAAAAAATGTTGATATGTCTTCTGCACTCATGCAGAAAAAAAGCACAGATTTCTGAGACTTTGTCTGCAAATTGTGGGCTAAATTAAAACCTTTTGGACCATTCAGTGGTATGGTTCCAAATGCCAAATATTTCTGCTTTTTCAGATGTACTCGTTAAAATGAGTAAAACATTCTGGAAAAATAAAAATCAGTCACCATCTTATCATTAATTATGCTGCTGAAAAAAAAGGCTGAAACGGATGATGGAAGTCAGTTAAAAAATGTGGATTTTTTTTGCATTTAGTCTAATTATTGCTGTCCTGACAAGAGCACATCCATTTCATAAATGTAGCCAATAGGCAGACACTTTGTCTTTTCCATTTCTTAGTCATTATAGGCTTCATATTGGTTTTGATTATTTGACAAATTAATTGTTTGATTGTCTATCGGTTGAACAAAAATTGGAGTAATCAAGCATAAAAGGTGAGGTTACTCCCGCCTTTCATCCCTGCAACTGCACGGCACTGCGTAAAACACTGTCACCAGTGTCTGTTCCCATGGGGACCTGTTCCGCAGGCAGATGCTTAGTCAGAGAGCGCAGTGTCTGAGTCGCAGAGGGACCGAGTTGCTGAGGGTAGAGATAGAAAGAGAGAGAGAGAGAAAGAGAGAGAGAGTGCCCGGGTGTCTGTAGGGAGGGGAGTGAATGAGTGAGTGAGCGAGTGAGTGAGGAGATGTAAGTCGGGGAGACCTAAGTTTAAACCCAATCCTTCGTCAGGAAGAGCTCCTGTTAGGCCAGTTTGATAAAAGGACTCATTATTCTGTGATGCTATGACTTTTGCAGTGACTGTGGAATCTGTCATCAGTACGGGGGCTCAGGCTAGACTAGAAAGGGTCTTCAACCTCATCCCCACCTTGCGAAGTGTGCATTATTGTAGGTGGATATTTGTGTGTGGGTGTGAGTGCATGTGTATCCTTTCGTGCCTGTGCATGCGTGTATGTGTGCTTGCGTGTGTGTGTGTGTATACAATCTGAGCACAGAACATTTCACAGGGCAAACCAGTTTAGAGAGCTCAGTTTTTTTTACAGTCCTCTGAGCTTTCACTGTTCTTGTCTAATGTAATTTCATGCAACCAATTGCTTCTACTATGCTAGTGACAGACATTCAGAAGTAGAACAGGACAGTGGCCAGGCTTCAGGGCAGAGATGGGTGGTGGGCTGGTGACCCAGCTGGGCTCTGATTGGCTGAAGGAATTTAAGCGAGGGCTGATTCTCTCGACACCTGCAGTTATGCCAGCATGCCCTCATATACATTTCATCGGCAGTTTAAAATGGATCAAAGACAGACACAAAGCCAAAGACAGATTGGTGCTGGGATCACCGCTATATTGTGAAGGCTGAGCTTTAGTGCCAGACCTATCGACTGCAACACTCAGTGCTATCCATTGTTGTTGTAAAATGTTATGTTTTTAACATTAAAACTAATGCTTCAGATGTAATTTATCTGAGGATGCATGAAGTATATTTCTAATACTGAGGGATATGATTACTGGCTCAGAACCATGAGCTCAAATTCAGCCTCAGCAGTAGGGTGCCTTTTCGCCTTTGAGCACTTAATCTCAGAAAGGGCTTTTCTCTTCAGCCATTGTTATTAACAAAACAAATTCAGCAAATGCTGGATCTAAGCGATACTTCTTCTCATGGCACAATGCAGTTAGCTCAAATGTAACCGAAACATGTTTTTAAATTGAATACCCTCAGAATTTTGGAGGGGACTAACACAGGCGCATGTGCACACACGCATATAGGGGAGGCTCAGACAATTGCGTGAAATGAATGATTGGTCAGCTGTTTTCATTAATCATTAATTTAAATTACCATTACAAAAACTCCAAAAACTCTCAACATTATCAGGCGTGGCCAGTTTTCATTTATAGAGCATACCAGTCAACTCTCATGCATTTGGAGTGAGTTTAAATGGCAAATTTACGTTCTTCTGCTGCAGTCAGCAATTATTCAATCAATGCATTTGTAAGAGACTCTCGCGGGGAATTGAAGTCCTTGTGCACCGGAGGGGGTTGGAAGCAATGGAATTGATTAAACATAATTCAAATGCTCTTATTTAATTTAAACGATCATGAAACACATGAATTGCTTCCAATCCCTGAATAAAGAAAAGCGTGAGAAGTCCAGAGTCATAATCAGTATGCATTATAAATGAAAACTGGCAACATCTGATAATGTTGAGAGTTTCTGTAATAGTAATTTAAATGAATGATTGAAAACAGGTTGTGACCAATCATTAATTTTAAGGGATTGTTTTGAGCCTCTCCTATCGCCAGTTCATCACCGCCACTGATATACATATACAGTATATAAGAACAAATGAGAAACAAAGTCATTTATATCTATCAGTCCAGAAAGGGTTACAAAGCCATTTCTAAGGCTGGGACTCCAGCGAATCATGGTGAGAATCATATCCACAAATTAATAAAACTTGGAACAGTGGTGAACCTTCCTAGGAGTAGCCGGCCAACAAAAATTACTCCAAGGGCGGATCGACGAGGAGGAGAGTTCCTGGAGGTCATAAAAGAACCCAGAGCAACAGCTAAAGAACTGCAGGCCTCAGGTAAAGTCAGTGTTCATGATTCAACAATAAATAACACTTAAAGATGTAAAAATGGGATCCATGGGAGATTTCCAAGGTCAAAATCACTGCTGACCAAAAAGAACACAAAGGCTCAGGTCACATTTGCCAAGAAAACATCTTGATGATCCCCAAGACCTTTGGGAAAATATTCTGTGGACTGAAAAGACAAAAGTTGAACTTTTTGGAAGGTGTATGTCCTGTTACATTTGGTGTAAAAGTAACAAAGCATTTAATAAAAACAACATCATACTAACAATCAAACATGGTGGTCGTAGTGTGATGGTCTCGGGCTGCTTTGCAGCTTCAGGACCTGGACAACGTGCCATAATTGACAGAATAATGAATTCTGCTCTTTACCAGAGAATCCTGAAGGATAACGTCCTACTATCATTTTGTGACCTCAAGCTCAAATGCATTGGGTTATGCAGCAGGACAATGATCCGAAATACACCAGCAAGTCCACCTCTGAATGGCTTAAACAAAACCAAATGAAGGTTTTGGAGTAGTCAAGTTTAAGTCCGGACTTCAATCCGACTGAGATGCTGTGTCATGAAAACAGGCCATTCATGCTCGAAAACCCTTCGATGTGGCTGAATTAAAACAATTCTGCAAAAAAGAGTGGACCTAAATTCCTCCACATCGATGTGAAAGACCTATTGCCAGTTATCACAAATGATTGATTGCAGTTGTTGCCACCGAGTATGGCACAACCAGTTATTAGGTTTAGGGGGAAATTACTTTTTCACATAGGGCCAGGTAGGTTTGGATAGCTGTGCAACACATTTGCAGAAGGGTTTTCTAATAATCAATTAGCCTTATAAAATGCTTAACTTGGATTACCAGCTATACCAGGAGATTGATGCAGAGCACTGACAGTTGCTGATAATAGGCCTCTATGCAAAAATTTTGATAATTCTTTGAAAATCATCTGATTAATTTTAATCGTTTGTGAAATGGAAAAAAATGTATTTGATGAAAATGTATTTTTCTTTGGAAAACAAAGAAATCTGTAGGTGATCCCAAACTTTTGAGCAGCAGTGTATTCATAAAATAAAATACAACTTCTAATTGGGTTGAAGATTGTGGCAAATAATAGTTTTACAGTTTTCCTGAAAAAAAAAATAGACTTTGATAGAAGCTTCCGTACGTGTCAGATCACTGCTGCGATCACTGTGTAAGCAGCGTGTGGATGCACACGCCTCTAACGTACTCACCTGGTAGAGGGGCCAATAGGGGAGTTTCGACCCAGCAGAGCGGGCCCTGTCGCCAGGAAGCAGAGGGAAATCATTATAGATAGCAGGGATGCTCCAGCGCTCAGACCAGAGAGCAGGGAGAGGAGCACAACAGCAGACTGTGCTGGGAGCTACGTCTGATCAAAATCAGTCCTGACCGACGCAGGGCCCACTGCGCAGGCGCGAGTCAGATAGCCCCCCGATGAATGAGGACCCTAGAGACACACACATGAATACACATGCGCTTCCATCCTGGATGTTTATACTCCAAGATATGAAGATATGCAAATGCTCCGACAGAATACGCAGTACTCCTGCATCTACAGCCACGCTGTCTTAGCACATCTTATCACATCAAATAAAAAAATAAAAAACACATTTTAACAAATAGCATTTTGTAAAAGCGCGCTGCCAAACGAATGACGGATTAATCCATGGGCTCAACTCAAAAATGGAAGGAAGATATTTGTCATAAAATGTATCCAACATCGAAAATCTGCGCATAACAAAATCAATATTTTTGCGCCAAATGTGAGATTTAATTTTAATTTTGCAAACTATGAATGCAGCGAGACATAGCACCTAAACCAAAGAACAACCAGTGTTTGGAAATAAATAAATAAACACGAAAACAAAAAAGTTGATCACGAAATAAATAAATAAATAGTTAATAAATGTAAAATATGCAAAAAAAAAAAAAAAAAAAAGGCTGCGTTGCTGTTGCTTAGAAACCAAGACAATGGGCTGTTTGCAGGCATGGTAACTGCCACTAAGACGGGAGCATAAGACCCATCAAAACATTTCCACAAGAACAAAGCTTTGTCATGGTTACAATGTCCTCCTCAAGAACGTCACTCAAGCATTTTTACTGAAGTTTGCAGTGCAACTTTTCCGAAGCTCATCTGGAGATTTTCAATAAAGTCTCTTTGAAAGTTGAAAAGTTTGCCAAATTAGATTCTCAAGAAAATAATGCCAGGTTTAGGATTTGTAATTGTACATCAAAGCTAAGCAAAGGTTAGCAGGAAAGTTGAAAATTCTCCTTTATAATCTGTTTCTACATTAAAAAAAAAAACTCAATATTTAGAGGCCCTTTTGCATGACGTATGTTTAACATGCATTCAGTTATATGAAAGCAACACAAAATTAGACCGGTATGCATGGAAATGCGTATCTATGTATATAATTATTATTTACAATTAAAATTCTTAGTCCGTGCTTTTTCATTACAGCCATTGATCTGGGCTTCCAAGGGAAAAGAATGTAATGAGCATGTAAATTAAACAAGGAATTTCATTTAAAAAAAAAAAACATTGAGTTCAATGTAAAAATAACAGACTTGGTGTCGGTCATGAAAGAAGCTGGATGTCACTGCTCAGGCATTGTCATTGACCAATAACATGTCCTCATCCTTATGCAACCAAAAAATTATCCAGTTTATTTTTTTCCTAGGTTGAAATGTCTTATGTAGAGCTATGTACTGCGTGGTAATTATGAGTGTGGGTACGAAATCCCCTGTCTTGGACGGCTGTCTGCACAGTTCCTGCATAATTGTGTGCAAATTGAATTCTGTTTGACGCCCGACTTTTTTTTTTTCTTTTTTAATACATATATTTTGCGACCTAAATCTGCCACCAGCTCAGCAGGCTGAAAGACTCAGAATGGTCATCAAGACTGTCAAGACTCCAGGGTCTCATTTGTTTTGCTTTTATCTATTATTTATTAATTTTTTTTTTTTATTTATTTATTGAGTGGCAGTTCTTGACTGGGATATTCAATGACAGCATTGATTCACAGACCTTGCTCATTTTTACTGATATTGTATCATTTTTCTGCTGGCTTCCCAAGCTCTCTAGCGTCTTGATCGGCCAAACTTCATTGGCCTTCGACAATAATCCTTGTTTATTCTTTGCATCCATCCTCCATCCAGTCTGCAGGCTGAGCATAAATAAGGTGACACAACAGGTTGCGGTGGTCAGAAGTTGGGCAATATTCACTTATTCCATTACTAAAAACTTTGGCTCTGGAATTTATGGAGAACCAAGAATTTGGATCAGCATGCAAATTATTGATAAAATATATATATTTTTACAGAACAGAGTCACTAACGGTTCTGAGGCAAAATTTATTTTTTTAAATAATAATTTATTTATTTATTTATTATTATCATTTTTTTTACCCATCTACCACAATTGGATTTAATGTATCAAAATAGAGGTGTGAAGACTGACAAAAAAATATCTTGCAAGGACGTTTTCCAAAAAAAATTAACCCTGTATTGCGTATGGGCTCGAGGTCGGGCCATCAGGAATAATTGCATTTCTAAACAAGTATTGTACCGCATCGGAAGACTAATACAGTTAAGCAGTTTAATTAGGTTTAGGAGCAGGACCACACCTTGACCACAACGGAACCACACCACCGATCAACCTACTTTTACCGGGTCAAACCAGTGTACCTCATCTGCCTCAGTTCAGCCCACCTGTTTCTTCCCTCTTCTTCATCCAGTTACCTCCTTACCATGTACCCACCCCATTTCTCCTTTCATTTAACCCTATCCAAGCTTTCCTACTGCGCTCATCCCTCCAGATTCAATCCGGTGTATACTTTTCCCATATCTCATTCCAGGTGCCCTCTCAGGGGGTTGTGACCAGATGGAGCGAGTCAGCACCCATGACGGAATCATCACTCTGAGTCTCCCGCCGATGATCCCCAGCTAATCCACCCACCCCAGCGACTAAAGACCTCCTAACCCTGCCTTCATCCCTCCCCTTTACATCCATCTACTCAACCATCCATCCCTATAATCCATTCTCATTAAATCCTTAAAACGACCTGTTGTTAAAGCATGGTCCTAGCCAGGGGAGAAATTGCCTGAAGTGTGAAGACAACATTATAATGGCGTAAGCTCTTTTATAATCCATACACAATATCAAAACAGTATCTCAAATGGTTTCATAATGATCCTCAGCCTGACTATGCCCTCCCAGAGCTTCACTTGTGAAGCACTGTAAAGATCTGTCAAACTGCATCAGTGTTCTTACCAAGGTAGAGGTCCAACGATCTACACATTTTATAATTTTTTATCGGGAAAGTTGGAGAAATTTGGAATCTCAAAATGTCTCAGACTTCTGTCCATGGTTTAACAGTTTTTTCTGGGTTGATGAGGCTTGGTCACAGTGTCACAGGGCCATAAAAACTGGTTTTGACTACTCTGCCAGATTTCTTGAGTTGTTACTCAATTTGAATATTATTTTAAATAATTCTGACAATTGGAAAGCAAGCTCCTGAATTTCACCTTTCAGAGGAGACCATGATTATGCCTGTTGTCAAAGTGGCTCAAAACTTCAGTTTGGGTGAAAATTTGCTCAAAAATGGGGTGCAAATTAAGGGGTTAATATATCTGTTATTTTACATCTGAAGTTATTTATTTTATTTTTCATGTGCAAATTTGTCTTTCTTTATGTACATGCATCAACTACCCACTAGAAATGGAGACAATAAATACAGTATGCCCAAAGTAAAGAATGCAATAAATGTTAATGTTATCAATTAATGAGAACAGAGAAGAAAAGTAGTTCAAAAGTAGAATGGCTCTGGTCATACAAGGTTTACTGTACTTCACAAGTCAATGGCTAGTGCCTGATCCCTGCACAGATTCACAGGAAAATTAGCTCTCAGCAGCCTCTGGGAGAGGCAAGTGTGGGTGAGAAGAGAAAGAAAGGAAGTGACCATTGGTCTTTTCTTACACTTGCTACAACAAATAAGCTCCTTTCACAGGGTCAACATTTTGCCAACAATTCCAATTGCTGACAAGAGGATTTACTTGTGAAAATTCATTCCTATTTTCTTAGAAATTTCAGGACAAGAGGTTCTTCTGAGAAGGGCAATCTTTAAAAAATTTTTGATGCTCACTCAATGCTTGAGGTGCTGCTTCAAATGGAATCCAGCCTTGCCAGTGCCGACTGTAGCCAGCAGCCCAATTAGCTTGGATTTCTGCTCAGGTCTATAGGAGGGATGCAGTCAATTTGGGAGAGCATAGATAGTCGGTTGTTCGTTTTTAGTTTTTTTTTTCTGCCCTTGTTCTGCGTGGGGGCTGTGACCACAAGTGAAAAAATGTGGTGGCTGACAGTAATATGTTTCTACCAAGATGGCTGCATGGGTCTTTTACAAGCATTCATGTTCATAGTTATTTTAGTGGACAATCCGGTCACACTTTATTTGAAGTGTTGCTCATAAAGGCTTTATACAGCTTTTGTATAATGCCTTCATAAATGAGACATAATGTCTTCATAAATCATACATAAGCAAATGTCATACTTTGTAAAGGGTGGAATCACACATCCGTCCTCAGCATGTGATGCCAGATGTGACAATGACAATGTCACTTCGCTAAAAATGTCGCCCTTTATTGCATTTAGCCACTAGCTAATTGACTCTGTCAGTTATATCACAGCTGGCGTCACATGTTGAAGAAGGATGTGTTATTTCAACCTTTACAAAGTATGACATTTGCTTATTTATGATTTATGAAGACATTATGTCTCATTTATGAAGGCATTATACATGCTGTATAAAGCCATTATGAGCAACACTTCAAATAAAGTGCGACCGACAATCTATATTTTGATGGGTCTGGGGAGGCAAAATTTACAGTGTTTTTGACAAGTGTGAAATTAGCCTTTGTGTTATTTTTGGTAAGAAGTGGTTTTCTTTCGACAACTCTCCCATGGCCTGTGGATGTCATATTTGCTAAGTCGCTCTCCTTCTGTAGAATCATGAATCATGAATACTGACCTTAACAGAAGCAAATGTGGCCTGCGGTTCTTTACATGTCAGTCTGAGTTCTTTGTGACCTCCTGAGTCAGTCGTTGATGTGCATTACTTGGAGAAATTTTGGTAGGCAGGCCACTCCTGGGAAGGTCCCCCACTGTTTTTTTCACTCCATTTGTAAAAAATGGCTCTCACTATGGTTTTCTGAAGTCTTGAAGCCTTAGAAATGGCTTTGTAACCCTTTGTTGATTGATAAAGGTCAACAACTTTGTTTCTCATCTGTTCTTGAATTTCTTCAGTTCACAGCATCATGTGTTGCCTTTTGTATATCAGAATGCCAGACAGGTTCTAATTTTATATTCAACAGAGCAACAAGTAATCACGCCTGGGTATGTCAAAACGGAATTATATTATCAAATGAATTTGCTTAATAGGTAGATATAGTAATGAAGGGGCAAATACTTTTTCACACATGGCCAGCTTGGGTTGGATTTATTTTTTTTTTTTTACCCCACAAAAAAGTAAAATCATTGTGTAAAAACTGCATTTCATGTTGTCCTGGCTTATTTCTGTCTAATAGGCCAATGCCTGCAAGGTGGTTCAGGCCGTCTCTCAATATGGCAGTCTACTTAAGCAGAAAATATACCCCAGCTCTGCCTCTGGATGTCCATAAATTGCTGCTTTGCACCGGCATGGCTGCCCTCTCTGCAGCCCCACCACCATCCCAGCATTCACCTGGAGGCTCCGGCTAAAAGACAGGACAGGGAAACATTGAATCATCGCTCCCCAATATATCAGGTAAACCTATCTGTGGAGAGTGATGAGGCATGAGTCAAGACACCAAACTCTAACTTTGAACTGCTGTCGTAACTCACATTTCAGCGTGAGTTGTCCGACTGAAATATTAAAGCATGTTTGATGATCTAAAACATGATCTAATAAATGAAAAAAATGAATAAATAAATTCTGGCTGTACTTTGGCCTATACTCTGCTCATGCAACGTGGGGCCAATTTAAAAGTAATGAATATAAGTATTGCAACTAAATAGGCCAAAAATTGACTAAATACCTCAATATTATTATTGTGGAGAAATTCTTGGGATAACCATTGTTGGTTTGTTTTTTTTTTTGTTTTCATTTAACAAATAAACTTGATAAAGTAAAAAAAACTTAAAAAATACATCGTATTACATGTTACGTTAAGATATCCAAAGTCCCAGAGAATATGTCTTATTTAATGATATTGATATGAGATTGATACTTTGACTAGCCCAAATAATGAAATAAAACAAAATAATTACGAACATAAAATGCCCAGCTCCTCAGGGTGTTCAAAGCATAATAATGTACTCAAAATGTTTCAGATGACAAGGAAAAATATCAATGATTAATACCGATAAATAATCTTATACATGAATGAGCTATTCCGTGATGTACATCTACTCCCATTATGCATGCAACCTCTATCATTAAACTTCCATTTCTCATTAAACCCCAGCACCAAATAATAGGAACAATTAACAAAATGAGGGTTAAAAAAACAGTTTTTGGAAGTTAATGAAGCTTTGCTGATGGAAAACACCCCGCTTCCCAAATGCCCCACCTCAACACACTGACGGCTAATTTTAATTACTACTGTTTTTATCTTGCCATTGGAACATGTGAAAATTTACTCAGCACAGTTGGAATAGCTAATTTTCCCCATAAGGTTGCCAGGGTAACTGACCTGATGAAACCCTGTCCCTCTTTCTGCGGCTGCAACAGGCCAGGCAGCTCTATATTCACCCTGAGCAGTCCCCAGGCCAGATGACGAGAGATGTGTGCCTGCGGCACAGATGCCGCAATTTACAGTGATGGATATTAACATGCACAGGTGCCATAAAGTTCCTCCAGGAACCAGACGTGTGTGAAAGCTGAGGTTTCTGATTGATGCATTAGCTCGGTTAGGCCTCATTTTTTGCCCGCTGGTCTAATCTGGACCACAGCTGCAGCTCCGTCTCTCAAAACAACAGACTGTGTCACACCTGAATGATTGACCTGTGGCTCAAGCTGCCCCCCTTTGCCATGTATATAGTATTCCTGAAACCGTTGCTGCTTCAAACTGATGTTTAAGGAAGCAAGGATGTCACAATTAGCTAACATTTCTTTTTTTCTTGATTCCCCCATCTTCATTTAATTTTCTCATTTCTGTTACTTGCCACCTCAATGGGTGGTGTTAACAGCAACATAAGAGTTAAGGAGTGATATGAAATATAAATGACTGGAATGGGCTCCATGCCCCTCCCCTCTCTTTTCTTGGTGTATCTAAATATGGCTGGTGTGACTGAAGGCTTTTGTGGCTATTTTTGATGTTCCTGCAGAAAATTGACCCAGAATCATCTACAACAGGGCTATTCAATATCATCCTGCAAGGGCTGGTGCGGGAGCAGGCTTTCATTCTAACCAAGCACTAACACACCTGATAGTACTAATCAAGCTCTTTAGCAAAAACTCTTGGGGTTGATTAGTGGTGTCAGGTGTGTAAGTTGGTCGGTATGAAACCCTGCACCCTCACCGGTTCTTTCTGGATAAGGTTGAATAGCCCTGATCTACAACCTCAGTGCCACAAGAATTGGGACAGTAAGTCAAATGCAAATAAAGAAAAAAACAAGCAATCAAGTGATCAGTAAGTACTCAGTTACCAGCATCTGGTGGTAAATAGCTAAATGGACTGAAAGAAGGGCTGTGCTCTGACAAATGCGTCTTTGAAATTGTTTTTGGAAATAATGAAGGTCATGTTGTCAGGGCCTAAGAGGAAGTGACACACCCCAGCTCTTCTCAGCCTCATCTTCAAAAGCCAGAATCTGTCATGGTCTGGGGCTGCAGTTGTAAACTGTCAGAAATAAGCGTACAGCAGGAGTCCAATTCTGTTACCCAAGGTACATTCAGCACTTATGTACCCCTAAGGGCTAATTATAGGACCTCAAGGTACCTGTGTGAACCTTTTTAGGGTCTCAAAGGTACTTTTACGTTCCAAAGCAAATAAATTCCCACTTTTGAGGTGTCATGGTTTTGCTCCTGCCGGCAGAGGACACCAAGTCGGCGGGCACTGGGACCATGTACCCAAACATGGTACCCAAAAATTTGAGTAAAAATATAAAAAGATATTTAATTTAAACAATAAAAACAAAGAGGAGCAGCGGCAACCAACAACAGGGCTCCATAACACACAGAATGTAGCTGCACTGCCGTGCTTAAATAATCTAACCTGCACCTCCACCTCAACGAGCAGCAGATGTGGCTCGTTGAAGTGGAGGTGCTGACAGCAGGAGGGGGGAGGGCCTGCAGAGCAGGACCATGACATGAAGGTACAACAACAGTACCTTTAAGGGTACTGCCCCAGTGACAAGCCTTTTACCCCAAAAGGTATAAATAGGCACTTTTTTTTTGAGATTATAATTTCAGCAGGGGAAACTTGCAAATCTGTGAAGGCACTTCGTTGCAGAAAGGTACACTCACACTTTGGAACAGAAATGCTGCCCTCGAGACTTTCTTTCTCGGAGACCCCACTTTTTGCTCCTGCAGGATAACGACAAGCCACCGTCTGCTCATGTTTCAATAGAGTGGCTATGTGGTCACAGAGTGTGGGCGCTAGACTGGCCCACCTGCTTGCCCAGATCTGCCTCCCACTGAAATTGTGTCGCAAATTATATAGTGCAAAATACAAATGGAAACCCGCGGCTGTTGACCGACTGCGGTCCATTATCAGGCACAAATGGAAATAAATTTCACTTTCAAAATTGGAATAATTTTTGTCCTCGGCCCTGAAATGACAACCAAGAGTTATTGAAAGAAGGAGCAATGCTTTACAGCAAGGAAAATTGCACCAGCCCAACTTCAGTGAGACATGTTGTTGACATCACATTTGAAAATAACGATTAGAACTAAGTTGAAGAGTAAAACATCACTTATTTTGTCATTCTACTTTTTTCACTTTAATACAGGCTAGTAGGGATTTGCAAAATACCCCTGGATGGTTTTTATATACGTTCTATACACTACCTCAAATCTTATGGAATTGAGATTGTAAATAATTTGGCCTATTTACAATCAATTTACTCTATCAATTAAGAATACAAAGACAATGTTCATAAATTCTTAAACAGCCATCAACAAACAACATGCAGAAAACAAAACAATCAGATTTTTTTCCAGTCAGATATTAGCCCCGATCCACTCAATGCTGTTTTTTTTCACAGTGCAGAGAAACATTATCAACCTGCAAACATGTCTGTATTTTTTTAATCACATCTCAGAAACTAAATTAGACCTTTGGGGGTACCTGCCACAGCCTAAAACAAACAAATGAGAATGAAATCATCCTGATAGCTGAACATGACCAGTGTTTTCCCCAACTTTCAATACACACAGAATTATTGACAACTGGAAAGTGATACCAGACTACAACTGACAGGCAATTATTTGATAATTATTGACTTACCTACACAGGTTTGGAATTTACAATCAAAGGTTTGGGGGAATGACTTGAGAGAGGCTATACGTTTGTCATACCAAAGAGGCCGCAGCCTTCAAATATCAACTGAAATTGCATCAGGCTATAAATGGCAGAAAGAAATGATGCACGAATGCTCCAACCCAAAGGATTAATCTTGATCTTTATTTCAAAACTGATCTATGTACAGTATGTATTGAAAAGCTCATTTTCTACAATTACGCCTTCAGTGCCGATATAAAGTATTTACCCCCTCCTATTTTTTTCTATTTTCTCTAGTTTGTGGTATTAAATGTTTCAGATCATCCAACTAACGACAAATACAATGTGAGTAACCAAAAAATTCAACGTTTAAACAATAAATTCATTTATTGAAAGTAATGAGTCACTCAAAACCTACTACTGACAACATTTAAAAAAAAAAAAAATCTGCTCTTCGAAACCTAATTAGTAGTTGTGCTTCCCTTGGCAGCAACAACTGCAATCACGCGTTTGCATTTGCGATAACTGGCAATGAGTCTTTAACGTCACTGCAGAGGTATTGTGGCCCACTCACCATCATAGGATTGGCATAATTCAGTTTCACTGGCGGATTTTTGAGCATGAAATGCCCGTTCAAAGTCTTGCCACCACATTTCAATTTGGTTCAAGTCAAAACTTTGACTAGCCTCTCCAAAACCTTAATTTTGTTTCTTACGAACCATTAAAAGGTGAACTTGCTTGTGTGCTTTGAATCATATGTCCTGCTGTATAACCCAACTGTGCTTGAGCTTTAGGTCACAAACTGAAGGCCCGAACATTCTCTTTACGGATTGTTTGCGTTAATTATTGACTTTTTTTTGTCTTTTTTTTACAAAGGTTTTTATTGACCACATTAGATTGCCTTGGTCTGTCTCATTTTTGCGGGGGAGAGGAGAGAATTGCGATTCATATCTATTTGAAAGAGAACACTGTTTTGGTCATTTGACAAAAGAAAAGGTGCAACTGCCACACCTCCCAAAGCTCAGATGCTTCGCTTGCATGCTTCTGTGACTTTGGTTCCTGCACACATATTGACACCATGGTCCAATATTGATTTGCAGACCAAGTCAATGCTTAATGTGGCCAAGTGTGTCACAAGGCAGTGTACAAGTGTTTCTAGCATTGATCAGGGAATGGTGGGTTTGGTCACTGAGGATGACAGCAAATCATTGCGCAGCAGTGAGCCCAGATTCCTGCAGATCCACTCATCCCCTTCTTACACCAAAATTAGCGCATATACTGAACATGGGTTTGTTTTCAACCAATTGCATCCACTAAACACAGGGGATTGGCACCTCTAACACAGCCAGTAGAGGACTTCCCCTTTCTCTCTCTGCCTTTTTGTCTGGTGTGTCACATTCTCCGTCACAAATGCACTGGAAAATAGGGTTAGCAAAACGAGAGCGGTATCTGGAGAAGGTCTCACCTGTCTCTCACTGTCTCGTCACCGATGCACCTTGCTCAACACATAGAAAAAAAATGCCATTGCACATTGTTCCTTAAAAATAAATGATCTTCCTGCCTGGATATTTGCAAGTTAACATACAGCATTTCAAAGTGCGTCATAGCATGAAACATAGCATGAAAAAAGGCAAAAATTAGCATTTTTTGTCATGTTCACATCACAGCCGATTGGACCTGGAGTCGATAAATACCCGTGACTACTGCAGATTCATTTGACCCAGGACTGAATGTCAACTGTACCCAAAGAGACAGAGGACGAAAGCCAGATTTTGGGGGGTATTACTACGTTTTTTGGCCATTATGAAAGGGGCTTTGCTAAGCTTCATACACAGCTAGGGAGATAAGGAATGCTGGCTTTTGGCGTTACTCTGCAGTAGACTACACAACCCACTCACTGCATATTTTACTTTAGGTCTAAATTAGGCAGTAAACAAAGACTAGCATTCCCTGCAGCTCATCGGGACCAGGGCTGGTTTTCCCAGATGTTAAGCGTCCTCTGGCGCCTGTGTGTCTAATACCACTGTGAAAACTATACGCAGTTTGATATACAGATGTGATGCCAAATGAAAACTGAGGGTTGCAGCTGTGAAAGTAGGTTCATTCACTCATGGCCGTACAGAAGAAAAAGCCAGGAAACCACTTTGCAATATTCTGGTTAAATAATGATAGTGGGTGGTTATCCAGTGAATGTTTTGATTTTAGGTGGACCTAAAAATGACAGTCATGCACTGTACAAAAAAAAACAAAAAAACTGTTGGCTACAGTTAAAAATGTAAGACAACCAGAAGCAAACATTGTCAAATTTGCTCAACTTCAAGTTCTTTCCAAAATGAGTCTGCGCAACCGCTGGGACTTGAAGTTTAGCAAATTCAGAAAAGCACTTTGCAGCCGGTTTCCTTGCCTTTTTCATTTTAGACTACTTTTCACATTTTTTTTTTTTTCATTGCAGAGGTCCGTTTCAGGGGCAGAAATGATAGCTTTTTCACTTGTTCCTTTCGACACTGGCACTTCAATGTGTAAAAAACTCTAATCAAGGGGTAGCAAACCCCGGTCCTGCAGGGCTCCAGGGTTTGCAGGGCTTTTGTGATACTCTGAACTTAACTGAAAGATTAAAGCAGTTAATAAACTAGTAAATGCACCTCACCTGATTTTTTGGGTCTAGAGAGGGTGATGAGAACAGAAACCAGCACAGCCAAGGGCTCTCCAGGACCAGAGCGAGCAACTCCTGCACTTTTCTATATTAGACAGAAAAATGGTTGCACTTTAATTCACATTTGATCATCCTAAGCTGAACACAGGTCTACAAATCTGACGGGTAAAATTGGAGTCATTCACTGAACATCCATGTCAAGGACCTTTTTGCTACAGGTTATGGGCATTATCATTATAATTCTTAGAGCTCAATGATAGCTCTAAGAAATATCTGGTCAGTGCTTGTAGCTGCACAGCTCACAGTTTGTGCTGACAGTGTCATTAGCAACCCAAAGAAGAGCTGGATCAATAAAATGAGTCAGGAGTCATGTCTAAGCTAGGCAGAACTCATCCTAATTTCTGTAGTAAGGAGCCACTCATGTATGAACACAGCCTCTGAGCCAGGTGGTAGTGCATTTCTGGCCCATTACCCCCAAGTTCACCTTTTTAAAGCACATTGCACAGCGGGTGGTGGGATGGGGGGGTGTGATTTGATATGCATGTTCGATAAAAAGCCTGCCTGTTTTGTCAAATAATTTTCTGTGGTAGATTACTTTTAAGTGCGACGGGAACAAATGATTCTTTCATATTAAGTACCTTCATCAAAGGTACTACAGTGTGCACCATATAAGAATCAAACCTGCAGCATCTGAATTGCAAGCCAAGTTCCCTCATCATTTCTGCCCATCAATGTAAAACTCATAATGTGCTTCATAACCAGAGGTGGAGAGGCATTGGGTCAGAAATTATAAGTCCTGTCAAGTCTTATTGCCATCCATTATCACAGTCAGCTAATTACTAATTAGTCCTACCTCATGACTGAAGAATTGGGGGTATAAGAGAGAGACCAGATATTTTCCAAAAAATGGAATAAGGACCTGAATTTTCTGGACCTGGATTTTCCAGCTGTGTCGAAAAGTATGTCTCACAATGGATTCACTGCTGGGTAAAAAAAATATATATATATGTAGGACAAATCTATGCAGTATGAGCACAGCTTTATCCTAACCTGAAGGGAAACTAACCACAGTATTTCCATTCCACTTTTGTGCTCAATGAATAAGGGTTGTCCGGGCAGATCTGATGAACACCCAGCAATACAGGTGGTTGGGAAAAGATTGGGAACATTACCATATACTGTATGCTAGCTTTGTTAAGCACATGTACCTTTTTTTTTTAACCGGTTCTTATATGGCTTTATTTATTTTGTGGTTTTGTGATGGTTTTTAGAGCTGTTGTTCGGACTATTTGTCCCAATTGAAACTATGTTAGAATCTTCATCTTACTTTGAAGATGATTTACCTAGCAAAATTTACAGAGACTATCCCAATACCATTGCAATGTGGGTGGCAGTGTGCGGCAAAACATGCAATCTGGCAAGATGAGCTTGAAGTGGGCTACCACTCATTATATGCAGTTTATTTCATTGCAATTATAAGCAGTTACTGTCACTAAGCTATGCATATAGTACAACTTAGTAAGTAGTCTTGAAATGGTATTGCTGAATAGGTTGTGCCAAAAAAGCAGTCAGGCATAACTAATTTTCAACTACTGTTGTACAGTTAAAACAAAAGAATAGGAAATAGAAACTAGAGGTTACGACAAAGCTATGAAAAGGCCAAGTTTTCCTCAATGTTATATCTAAATGTTGTCACTATGCTACAGCAGTAAAAGGCAAACATACTTAACATTTTTTTTTTGGTTGTATAGTCTCTCTAGCACAAAAAAAAATACATGAAACAATCCAATATACACACTGGACATAGTCATCTGCTAGCTGTGTCCCAGACATTTTAAAAGCATAACGTTAGCTATCTAAAGCATATTTTTCTTGATGTCTTGATGTTTGAGGTAACTAGCGTTAGCAGTAGAGTTGGCTAGCTCAAATCATTTTACATGGATTTAGCTAGCTAGCTGTGTCACTTGGCAGATTAATAATAATATTCTTCTTATCAAGATGAATACATCACTCCTTTTACTTAGATAATTCCAGACTGTAAAAAATCAATGCTTCAACAAACAAAGTAATGGCTGAGATGCACACTGTCTTGCTTACCTACTGCACTGACTAAGTCACTTGACTTTGTCCACAGAATAGTTATTTCAGTGTATTCCTAATTTCATTTCATGTTCAGGGGCCGTTTCCTCAGAAAACCTTACAAATTCAAGGGCAACTTCCATCCTGGACTGTAATAGTAATGGAGGTAGTGCATTCAGATCCATGAAAGTCAAATGAGCACACTCTTTTAGATGGTTGTGAGTGCTGTGCATTCCTACTCTTCAGTGATGTATTGGTACACTGCCCCTGGCAGGGAAGCAACAGCTCACAGTTGGACTTGCTTGCAGTTGCCTGACAATTTCCTGCTGTCATAGCCTAAAAGCACACGCTTTGCAGTCTGCCAATGTTACTGATCAAACCCCTGGTGGAAAATTTCTGGTGAAAGGATCCCAATTATGTAAGAATTAAAAAGTCAGTCTCAGGTTAATTCTCCATCCCAATTTGCATTTATTAAAGAAAGCATTAAGTTTTGGGGGAAAATTTCTGATATGGTTTTAGCTGTAGCTGACAAATATTACAATACCAAATCCTTAGAATAATAATGATGATAATAATAAATAAATAAATACACACATACATACTTTGTACATATATACATACAGCACCCTCCATAATTATTGGCACCCCTGGTTAAGATGTGTTAAAAGCCTTAAAATAAATTCAATTTTTATTGCAGAAGCATACTCTCACACTGAAAATTGTGAAAAATGTTACCTTCAACTCAAGTGAATTTTAAGGGGAAAAAAATCCTAACTATGAAATAATTATTTTTCATAAAATCACCTGTTCCGCAATTATTGGCACCCAATAATAATGAAAGAAGTATTTCTGTCATTTCTACAGGAGTTTACAAAGTTTATTAGAGTATCTAGGAACATTTAATTAGTTAATCATCACTTCCTGATTCCCTGTGGTATAAATATGATGTTAAACAGAGGACATTTCTCTTATCCACTTTTCAACATGGGAAAGACGAAGTAACACACCATTCAAGTAAGGCAGATGTGTGTCGACCTTCACAAGTCAGGCAATGGCTACAAGAAAATAGCCACTCACCTGCAACTGCCCATATCTACTGTCAGAGGAATCATTAAGAAGTTTAAAACAACTGGAACAGTGGTAAACAAGCCTGGATGAGGAAGCAAGGTTATTTTGCCACCACGTGCAGTGAGGAGGATGGTAAGAGAAATAAAAAGTTCTCCAAAGCTCACTGCTAAAGAATTGCAACAAAAAGTGGCATCTTGGGGTCACAAAGTCTCCAAAACAACCATCAGGCGCTATCTATATGCCAACAAGCTGTTTGGGATGCGTGCATGGAAAAAATCTTTTCTCACTCACAATCATAAACGCAAACGTCTGGAGTTCGCTATGTGGTACTGTGACTTCAACTGGGACTGTGTGCATTGGTCAGATGAGACCAAGATAGAGCTTTTTGGCACCAAACACTCTAAGTGGGTCTGGCAGAACACAAAAGATGAGTATGCAGAAAAGCACCTCATGCCCACTGTGAAGTATGGGGGAGGATCGGTGATGCTGTGGGCCTGTTTCTCTTCCAGAGGCCCTGGGAACCTTGTTAAGGTGCATGGCATCATGAACGCTTTGAAATACCAGGACATTTTAAATCAAAATCTGGTGGCCTCTGCCTGAAAGCTTTAGATGGGTCATCACTGGGTCTTTCAGCAAGATAATGACCCAAAACATGTGGCCAAATCTACACAGAAATGGTTCACCAGACATAAAATCAAGCTCCTACCATGGCCATCTCAGTCCCCAGACCTCAGCCCCATTGAAAACCTGTGGAGTGAGCTGAAGAGGAGAGTGCAGAGGAGAGGACCCAGGTTGCTGGATGATTTAGAGAGATTATGCAATGAGGAATGGTCAAAGATCCCTCTTTCTGTATTCTCCTATCTTGTGAAACATTATAGGAGATGATTAGGTGCTGTTTTGTTGGCAAAAGGGGGTTGTACAAAGTATTAACATTAGGGGTGCTAATAATTGTGGCACACATGATTTAATGTAAAATAATTATTTGTTAATGTGGGATTTTTTTCCCTCTGAATAAATGCACTTGAATTAAAGGTTGGATTTTCCACTTTATTTCCTTGTGGTCCAATATTATTTGGAAAAAAAACTGAATTTATTAGAAGCTAAAGAACACATCTTAAACAGGGGTGCCAATAATTATGTAGGGCACTGTACATACATACATAAAATAAGACAGCCTGTGAAAAGTATTGGGGGAAAAAAAACAGCAATGATCTGCAGATCTGTTTTGACTTTTGGTCAACTGAAAACAGACCACAGATGTAAGGCCACGCCTCCAGCCATCCAGATTACCAGTCTACTAAGACCTGGACTGCACTTCATGCATTAGTCAATTATCTCTCATACCTGTTTATCATTGCCACTGGGTGGTAGCATTGTGCATTTAAGACCCAGATTCACTCAGTCTCATTGTGAAGTCTCGTAAATCCACGCCTGTGTGGCATTATACTCTTCTTTACAGTCTTTCTCCATATTCTCGTATCAAAACTCTAAACTCTTTAACCTTACTGCTGTTTATGTTCATTTCAGCTCTTTATTACAAAGGAACCTTGTTTCATTTTGTTTTCCTATTTGTAATACACTGTTACTGCAGCTAAAGGCCAGAGTCTGCATTACTAATAGTGTTAAAGGAACCTTGTTTCCATTTTGTTTTGAATTGCAATGTTTGTGCCTGCTGCTGTGCAGTAGTCCATCCTTTCACCTGAGTCCGGTCCTTAACTTCCTGTCCTCCATGCATCTGAACTGTGGACACAGCACAGCCATTACTCGACAGGCAACATGATGTTTAAACTTATCAACTTCATTTATTTATTAATTTAAAAAATAATCCTTTTTTGTGTGTGTCAGCATATACTGTGTGACATCAGCTTTTCTTTTACACTTAGTAGTCTTTTGGGAACTGAAAACACTAATTTTTGCCATCTTGAAGGACAACTTTCTCCGACTTGACATAATACTGCAGCAGTTAGGGGTCTTTGCTTAAATGTCCTGTCGTTCATGGCGCCATAATAGTGACCCATGCCATGGGCAGTTACACACCTGTCATACCATGACAGGTGCTGGTGTTTGGATGTTAGGGCTTTGGTTTTATGCAGTACAGTTTTTACTTGAATTTTTAGATGCACCGTTTAGACAACGATGTTTACTGGGTTTATTCTCAAGTCTATGTGGTTACGTTCATGAAGCATGTTGGTTTTTCAGGCCGTCTGAGATCACAATTAATCAATATTGGTTTTATGCGTTGTTCTTTACATTAATATTTTTTTCCAGATTCCCTGAATCTTTTGATAATGCTGTGCACTTGGATGAAACGCCTAAACTGCTAGCAATCATGCAATGAGGAACATACATAACAACATACATAAGTTGGCATATTTGCTCGTACAGCTTTTCACAAATTTGTGGACCTTGAGCCATCCTTCCTCATAAATAACAAAGTCTTTCATGAATAATTATTTCATAGCTTGTCATGATAGCATTGCCTACTTTCTCTTCATCTGGTTACCAGTTGAGTATTGAATATTTTCCAAGCTTCCCAATGTTACATTGCCCTGTCTCAACTTTTTTGCAATGTATTCCAGGGGTCAAAATTGGTCATTGATGTTCAAAACTTCAAGTGTCACATAAAAATTGGTCTTTTGCAGAAATGTCTTCCATTGATCCATTTCCTGAAACAGAAAATAAAATAAAATAAAATAAAAATCTGTGAAGTGCTGAATAGATTTCTGATCTCAAGACAATTTCTGATTTTAGCAAGTTAATGAGCAGTGCTACTTTTGCAGCTTGCTCTGAGGTCACTTTTCTGACAATATCTCTTCTGCTACTCCTGTTCAATAAGGCCAACTTGTAGTATTGTATGCAGTGTGGTATGCAGTGTGGGGCTATTTGTAGCCCCATTCTGTTTCAGTAGCTTTTCAAATCTATTTACCTGCACTGGGTTTTGTTTTGACTCGAAACAACTTTGTCTCAATGTTCCACAGATAGTCTTTTGAGATTTAGTGGGACTGACCCGGGCCTATTTTCCCAAAAGCATCTTAAGGGTACCGTGATCGTAGAATCCATCTCACGAAGCTTTTTATGTATATTGAGTGTTTTTGAAAGGCATTGTAACTAAAGACTTTCTAGAAAATAATTTTAGATCTGTGAGTGGTTCTTACCACCCCTAGATAGTTGCCTATGGTACCTTCAGGAGTCATCATGAACTATTTGAGTTTTTTTCATGTCTGTTTATTTTACCCTATCTAGACCAGGCATTTTGAGGCTTCCCGGGGCCCGGGGGGCTTTTTACTCTTTGTGCTTAATATTTTGATTTCAATATAGAGCCTAAAGACCACCTTAATAATGGAAAAAAACGTAGACGCTTTCATTGTAGAAAAATAAAATAAATTCAATGACATCATCATATTAGCATAAATTAATACTACTTAACAAAGCTGACATTAAATTATGTTAATTATTGTAAATACAATGGAATAAGTATATGTTCAAAAGTAAATCTGGAAACTTCTTTGATGAAACCGAAATCGGCAATTTTTTGTTCGACATACCCGTTAGAAAACCGTTGCCAAGGAAACGGCAAAGATGGTGGGCTTGACTTATATTATATTATATACTTATATTATAAAATTGTTCCCAGACAAGTTTTATGAAAAGTCACCAAGTTTGGTGGTCCTAGCTCAATCCCTTTAGAAATTGTACAACGTAAAAATTGGCGATAGGGTTAATGTTACCTTATTAACTTTTGTAGCATTTGAAAATTTATCACACTGAAGTCATCAGCTGCAGAATTCCCTCTCAGTTGTAGCCTGCCTAAAAAAGGAAATATCTGAGAGGCGAAAGAATGTGTGTCGTCTCACTGTATTACTGGATCAAGAGTAATTTAAAGCTTATTGAAATGATCTAATTCCATTTAAATTACATTTAACCTTCTTATGCACTAACCGTGATGCACAGAAGGCCGCATGTGACCATACTGCGGCTCTGTAAAGATTGCTATCTAGCTGTATAGCTTTCAATGTGCCTCCAGCTGGTAAAGCTTGCTGTAATACAATTAAAAGTATTTTACAGTGGCATTATGTGTACAGGCAAGTGACTGTGGGCTTCAGATATCCTATGACTTGCGCTTGTGTCAGAACTTAAAATTCCTTGCTGTTCTTGGGATAGTTATCAAAGAAGAATGACTTGTTTAGGTGATGTCATTTCTTGTTAAAAAGTGGCTGTCAATCATAAAGTTAAAGAAATGATCTAATCCAATTTGAAATTAAGAGAAGCAGCATTCCTGCTGAATAAGTAAAATTCTTACAATTTTATATTTGATTTGGCAACAGGCAAAAAACTATTTTAATGATGTGCCCTACCAAGTAATAACATAGTGTGAGTAATATTGTTGCTTTGCATGAATTAGTAACCATAGCAGGAATTGGTGTTGGGGTGAAGGGGGATGTAAGATTATAGGAGAATGACTAAAGCATGAGTTTTTTCATTCATTTAGCTTATAAAGGAGATGTGAAAGCAGAATGAAATCGTCTAGCTTGTGTTGAGAAAAGCAAACTGGGTTGGGAGCATATTTATGGTGATAGCATATATTCTGTCGATTAATTTTTTTTTATGAACAAGTAGATCAGCCCTGCAGCCAGCGTGAAACAATGCTCTTCTTGTACTCTATGGCAGTTGATCCGATAGCTTAGCTAACTAATTTCTAGAGGGCTTTCTTTATGTTAGTTACTGACAGGGAGGCAAGTCAGAACTCACAAGCAAGAGAATGTTCAATTCAGCAGTTCTATCTGATGCCTTGGTCTTACGGTTCTCTTATCAAACAGGGAAATTTCAGCGCAGTTAGGGACAGACAATTTGTTAACTGTAAACAGCCCAGTAATCCTAAAGCCAAACATGATATTTACTAAAACAAAGAGAGAATTCATAAGAGCAGTCAAACGAAGCAAGCTCAGGTCATACACAATAAATTTTAATACAGAAGGGACTGAACTAAATCATATACAAGATACAAAGCCATGAACACAGATCCAGAGAGTGCTCAAAAGAGGCTTGTTGGCAAAACCCAGTAAAACTGGCGAACAAACTTGCATTGTGCGCACGGGAGAGTGGAGAAATATAAAGGGAAGGAAAGCTGATTAGAGAGGGGAAACAGGTGAGTGTGAGGGAACAGAACATGCAAGAAGGTGTGGCTACAAGTGACGTAATGCATACATTAACGAGAAAACAGATAGGGGAGGGCAAGTGAGGGCATTAAGAAAGAAAACAGAAAGCACAAGCACAGTGACAGGAGAGCAGTAAACAAAGAAGGTCATGCATAATATCAACATATAAACACAGTGAAAACATGGAAAGTAATTAAAACAAAAAAATTTCAAGAAAACATTGCATAAACTGATTCAGACTCTCACAGTTACTCTAGTTAAGAGGAGGAAAGCCCTATGAAAATTAAAAGACAATTTTATTTAGGCAGTATAATCAATGGGACTAAAACGTAGCATACACAGATATAGCTGGTGTGTAATCAGATTTGCCTGTGCAGTATTCCATGTTTATCTTTTAGCAATACAATAATATAAAGCGGTGCAGGGAATAGCCACCCGATAGCTCCCAGGGGGTAAAAAAGCTATATTCACTTCCTCTTTTGGCTGCAAAATGGTTGACATACTTCCCTTTTGTTTTAAATTGGGCCTTCATTTCTCTGGAAGATTGTGCCTGGCGGTAGATAGAATTCTACTGTGAAAGTGAATCCCTCCATTCTTGGTGGAATCCCGTTGGTGCACGCTGAAGGTGGAAGGCAGTTTTAGATTTGTTATATAGGGATGACAGGTACGATGGTCAAAGTTTGGAGAGTTCTGTGTTATGCTGCTGTTTGCTGATACTTGACAGTTTTGAGGCTTGGCAGATCCTATTAAGTATTGGGTTTCATAAGCAGACAAAGTATGCCTAAAGCCAGAGAATGATCCATTTGTGCTCATATTGTGCCAACAAAGTCACCAGTTTCTGATGTGACTCAGAAAGATCCAAGCTGAGTACCAAAGTTAAAGTTTTGTCTCGGAAAGGAACAGAAGGAGAGGTGTGTACGAAGCTTTTTGTAGAGCTTGCAGCTTTACATCATCCATCAGCAAACAGCTCCACTGCCTCCACAGACAACACAGCTGCGTCAAAAAGAAGCAGCGATACAGCTTTTAACATTTCGTGTCTTGAAGCTATGAACCAGGCATAATCAGCAAGTAGCGGGTAACGTTAAAATGGCCCAGAAGAATTAATTGTTTGGTTTTCTTGTATTTATTTGTTTGTTTATTTTATTATTATTATTTATTTATTTATTTATTTATTGGTATGGATCTTGCTACAGTGCACGAAGTATTACATACCTCACTGTTTACGTATTCTGGCAAAGTTTTACAGCATTATTAATTTTCACTATCTAAATGATTTGAGCTAAAATTTACAAGCACACAACGCTTTCCTCCATTTTGAAGCAGTCTTTGATGTCTAGAACAAAGTTGTTCATTGAGCAGGTGGGTGGGGGGCACCGCCTCTGGTCGTCCGTGGTTAAATTAGCGTGGTTATCAGTGGAGTTGTCCTCAATGTGGTTCATATTAGGTAAGTGCATTCAGACGAAAGAAACCCAGTATTCGCCTGAGACATAAACTTTACAAAACACTTGCCACTTTAAAGGAGTAATTGGATGAAAAATAGGCCCAAAATCAATTTTCGCCCCTTGGCCAAGAATTCTTTAGAAGATACAGGGAGCTTCTGCTGGCTGCAAATCAAAGCAGTGGCAAAGTAATGACCGGGAAACAACACCACAAACTACTGTCTTGGTTCAGCTTAGCAATTCAGGTGAGCACGCATTAATGGAAGCCTGAGTAACATAGCCCTTAAGTCAAGCCAGCAGTCTTAATGATGTCACTGTCTTACATTTGAGACCTCTATTTCAGTATTTAGCGCAAAGCCTTCTTAATTTGTTTGCTTCCCACTTTAATTATTCAGAATTAGCAGGGTATGTTTCATTAATATTTCAGCTAACCTTCCTCTTGTTGTTCACTGCCCCGGTAAGATTTGAGAGTGAAAAGGAAGAAATAAATTAAAAGTGTGAATGGCCTTGCTATTCATTTGAGAGACTGAAAACTGGAGTAAAAAAGAAACATGGAAGGCCTGACTTTTCTGCACACGCTACATCTGATGACATGAGCGCAGACTGCTTGCTTCGTCTATTCCTATTTTCCATCAGTCATAATGACTAACTGGAATTATTATTTTTTTTTAAATGTACAGGACTACTCACGTCAAAGATGCTTGGATGACAAACTACAATGACCAAATAGCTCAGTTGCCTACGCAGTGAGTGCTTCCTTCATGGTGCGCTGCATTCCACAGTACAGCGCCGTCAATGGTCTACCACAAGACCCTGGTGACTTAACTTGCCAGAGTTCGTCGAACATAGTTTTGTTCTTTTCGCAACACTATGAATCCAGTAGACAATGTAATACCATGCAGTCTACAATAAAATGCCTTATTAGACATACACTACAGGCCAGAAGTTTGGAAGCAAGGCCAATACAGGTCAAAAATTTGGAAGCGACTTCAAGTTTTTGTTCACAATGCCTTTCTTATAAACCAGTATGAAATCTATGGATTTTGGGATGTATTTACTGCATGATTAGACTTTTCTTTCATTGATATGCACCATTTTCCTCTATTTACCTTTCGGTACTGTGTACATTGATGTTACCAGACCATTGCTGAATAAATGTTAACAAAAGAAAGGAGGGGCTTAGTTTTTGGGTTGAGAAGATTTGCAAGATTCACAACTTCAGTGAAAAGGTAAAAAACAAATCACAGTTTGCATTATTCACTTTATGTCATGGTTTACAGCCACCGGATGCCCACGGCAATAGGGCAAGCACTAGGGCCTACACCATGGGCCTAGTAATATGGTCCTGATAATTTGAGTTAAAATGTATTCTGATAAGTGACTCTTTACATAATAATCACCTTTATTTTGTTGCAAAGTCTGCCAATGAAACTATAATTTTTTTTTTGTACAAATTTGATCTTGCTTCCAAACTTTCGGCCTGTAGTGCATGTCTTCAAAATAAAGCCAAGCATCCTATCAAAAACCAAAAAGAAAATTACGTGTGCACCATTCTCTGGCTTATACACCAGAGTTCCAGCATAGTGTGGAAGTAATAATAATAATATAATAATGCATCAATTTTAAATAGCGCTTTTCTGCTTTTCTTTACTAGTACTAGTATTGAAATGTACCCCAGATCATTTGACAAATCAACCCGTTTTCAATCACGTCCACTTGCAGCTAGTACGAAGCCCATGCATGCAATAAATGAAAACAGATGAATCACTCCCATCCATTGATTGCAGAAAAGGGTTTTGGTAGTCTTTTTATTTATTACCACAGTAAACTGTCATGGTTTGGTCCCGCCGGTAGAAGGCAAGAAGCCGGCGGGCACTGGGACCATGTACCCAAAACCAAGTGAGTGACCCACATGCACAGGCTGAGTAAAAATATAAAAACATGTTTAATTTAAAAAGTAAAACAGAAAGGAGCAGCGGCAAAAAGAACAGGGCTCCTGGACACAGAATGCAGCTGCACTGCCTGTTTGGTAGTGCAGCTCTTTTATACTCTTCACTGCACCCCCACCTCAAGGAGCAGCAGGTGTGGCTCATTGAGGTGGAGGTGCAGACAGCAGGAGGGTGGAGGGACAGCAGGGCAGAACCATCACATAAACGGCCAATTCCAAAAAGACGTATAGTCACTGTAACTGACCTTCACGGGTACAGAAATGGATACCAAAAAACTAATTAAAATGCCATTCCCCATTGTTGACAGCTAATTGTTGTTCAGGGTGGTCTTTGTTGTGTTAACCCTTTTCAAGTCTATATCGAGGACGACTGAAGTCTCGCTGTTTTTTTTTTTTGGTCTCTGAGTGAGTTTAGCTACTTTTCCTATCATCTTAATTGAGACCAAAATGTATGGGAGAAAATAACAATAATAATAAAATAAATAAATGATTAAAAAATCGGTCTGGTGGCAGACACACTGAGGATCAGTTAAAATTGATGAATATTCTTATCATTTATTTATTTATTTAGCTCTGTGAAAAGCATATGAATGATGGCTAGAAAATGATTCAAGGAAAATTTTGAGGTATTTCAAAAAAGAGCTCAGAGCTCAAATACAGATGCATGCCTAATTCAAGGGGGGGAAAAAACTTGAATTATAACCTAACAAGCATAACAAATGCAGATGCTTCTGTTTGATTAAATTATATTAAATTTGTTTGGTAGATGCGTTTATCCAGAGTGGCATATAGTGGCATTCATTTTCCTGCCATGGTTTGGTTCCACTTGTCCCCTTAAAAGCGAATGGGTCACTTTATCAATACACAGTTCACAGATCTAAATACAATCATTCTGGGTGATCTCCTTTATATCCTATATCCTATATATTTATATCCTGATGAAGCACTCCTTCCTTGATGGGAGTAGTCTCTTCCAAGATGCCAAGAGACCAGGCCCCACGGGCCACGAGGGGTTACAAGGGGCTTTATGAGTATGAAAATGATCCTAAGCATATTCCACTGTCTTCTTAGCCAAAAGATCTCAAAAATAATGAGCTCTAACGGAAAATTTGGAACAGCATTTCATGCACCACTTTCTATCGCTGTGCAATGTATAAGCATATTCATTCAGTCCAAAAAGGGCATGATATCAATAGAGTGATTTGTTCTATCACAGCATCTTCATGTTCTCCATGAAGACGTATCAACACAAATCTTTGACAAAAGGTTCAACTCTTTGTATGTGTCCCATATGTAAAACAATGTGTACAAATGGCTGCATAGATTGCTTTAGAGTTTTACCATCACTTGTGCATAGTGCCCCGCACCCCGTTGAAAAGGTGCCTTGTTGGCCTTTAACCACATTTTGAAATGGGAAAATCACCTTCCTCCACCCCACTATTGCCCGGTCATGATAACATTCTCATTTTGGGCTCCAAAAAGGTCTGGAAAATCTTTAAACATGCATATACAAGCGTCTGGCTTCTTATATCCTGATTACTTCAAACAGCAGGCCAAAAAAAAATAGCCGCGCTGACGCAGGCGGGACCCCTCAGCCCTGTGCATAGTTGAGGCATTTGGAAGCAGACACAATCTCACAGAGTGGAAATTCAAAAGGGCTGCTCCGGCAGCCATACTTGATTTAAGTTTGATGTAGCTTCAGTGGAGAGCTGCAGCCATCAGACACAAAATATATACATTATCCTACAATATGGAAATAAAATTCTGTTCTCATTTTTTATTTGAACCTGCTTGAGAAGAAGTTAAAGCAAAAATCAATGTTTAAGGGGCTGTTGTAGCTGGCTGATCTCTTTTTATGCAGAGTAAGCCACTTGATTTAAGGTTCTCTCTGTCCTGCATTGATAAGCCCCATCGTTTTTGATCGACTTTGAGCTAGTGCTGACCAAAGCTAGTCACTGAATACCAGGATGTAGACATTTTGTCATTCCCTATTGAACCCTGCTGGTGAATCAAAGGCCTGTTCACATCTTACTGTCACATAAAATATATAGCGTTGCAACCGTCGCCAGAATATTGAATATTTAAAAAAAATTTTCATCTCTTTGATTGAGGCAAGATGATTACTTTTCCCTCAAAGCCATCATATTGCTGGAAGGTCTGTTAATACTTAGATTCCAAAGGGATGGTAGTGATCTGCCCTGTCTGAGTCAAGACTAATTACAACTAGTTATGAATTAAATTTTTGTTAATTTGCAAAGTAACTCTGGGGGCATTCACTCATTCACAAAGGGGCAGTTGGGTTTGGATAACTATTTTCCTTGAATAAATGAAATTATAATTTAAACATTGTACTTCATGTGGACGCAGATGTTTTTTATATTCTGTTTTGTCGTTTGAAACTCTGAAACACTTGAAAAAAAAATCAGTCACAGGAAAAATCAGAAAGAAAGGTGGTAAATATTTTTACTGTATTTTATTATCAATGCTCCTTTATATGCAACTGAATACACAGTACAACCCTGGCGTGACCAGTTTTTATAAAGAAGGCAAGAATACTAGTGTAAATGCTTAAAATGAAGTAAAATGTGTTAATAAAACATGACTAACCTCAGTATTCCACTATTGAGTACAGGAAATTTTAATTAACGTGTTACATATGAATAAAGAATGATAAGGAGTGAAAATAAAAAAGACTAAAAACAGATAAAACGTGCCCATGAGATGCAGTTGAGCTGTAATCAATACCTAAAAAGCAAGGTTTGCCCCTTGAGCTACGTAATTGGCAGCATAATAGCTAAGGCGGTTTTGAAATATCATTTCTGACAGACACTGTCAGTTATATTCAGCATTAATCAGTAAATATTGAAAATTAAATATCATTATTAGCATTCATCAGAAGCTCAAAGATGAGCAGCCTCTAAATGCCATGACCATCACTTTGTCAGTATGTGTTTACAATGAAGGCATTACAGGAGATGCTATGAGATGGGTGGAGACGTAAAATTGTGTTGCCACCATCTGGCCAAAATTGAGGCCAGTGAACAATAAAAATTATGATAATGATGGGTAGAGCCAGCGGCGTAGGTATTGCCGGTGCAGCCGGTGCGCGGAACCGGGGCCCCGATGACCTCTGAGGGCCCACAGTGAATAACTATGCCATACTTCCTCTTCCTCTTACCATAACACAAAAAGACATTACCTAAATTTGTCTCGTCAAAGTAAGTTTCCTGTTCATCGCAGTATTATCTTCTACCCATAAGATAGTTGATGAGTATATATATTGCTTCACTGTTTCATACAACACAGTCACGGTAACAACCCCCCCCCCCCCCTCCCACACACACATTGGCCATTTTTCCTCTTTTCTTTGATATATGTCTTTTGTATTGCAGTAATGATACTTTTTCAGTTATAATCACAATTACTAATCATATATTTGATTGTTTTATTCACAACATTTTCAAATGAACATGGCCTGCTGGGAAATGTGTTTGTCCAATTAGGTGACATTCACTTATTCCTTTCTGATCGTAGCTTCGTAGGCTACGCGCTTGCTCGTGAATTGTTCTTTTTTGAGAGATCAGCTAACCCATCAGCCTAGTATTGGAGGTGAAAAGTCTTGAGCACCATGTTGAGCAGCACAAAGGCGGTGCTCAAAAAAGAAAAGAAAAATAGAGCTCGATGTACGGAACTCCAAATTGGCGAAATTGAATGCATTTTTTAAATAGTCATCTTGTCCAGATGCAGTTCCTGCTAGCGTAGTGAATGATAGCGGCGACACGCAGCAGTAAGACTTGGAGGCTAATGCTACCACCTCATTGCCCTCTTGCTCAACGACTTTGCAGAGCAGAAGGCACCCAGAGTTAACTTCTGAATGGGTGAGTGCAGTTTTTTATTAGGCTACTGCAAGTGATCAGCTTGCCGGTTGTGGTTAAATGGCTGCTGTGCCAGGATGTGTGTCCATCTATCTATTTACTTATTGATTTGGTCACTGTTGTGCTGTTAGGGAAATACGGTTGACTGTTCAGCCGTATGGATCTTTTTCGCATTTTCATTGCCAATGTATTGTCACTGTTGTTCATGGTTCAAACAGCCTAACTTGTTGTGTGATGTTGAAATGCAGTGCAAATATTCATTTTCCATGGTTCTAATAGCCGTAATAATTATGGGTGTCTGCGTTTTTCAGAAAACTGATTTTACTTAATTACTTATTTGGATACCTACTGGCTCACTGTAGCTGAAGTGGTTGGCTACAGAGGACGATTGTTTCTGTGAATATCCAATAACTGATGCGGGTGTGCCATCTAGTGATAGAATATTGTAACTACGTGCATAAATTTGCAGCTCCCTGTCCCCGCACTAACATACCCTGCTGCCGAGCACCGTTGTTCTTCTCGAAGACGCTAAATCCAGATAAATCTTAAACGATGAATTGTGTTCATATTTTAATTTGTAACGAAGTGGCTAGTGTCAAAGTAACGAAGTAAAATGATAATTTTTAAGTTTTAAATGTTGTAGAGTAAAAGTCCAGGTTTAAAAAAGAACTCAGGTAAAGTACAAATCCTCAAAAAACTAAAGCTCTGTTACAATTACACCTCTGCTTCGCGGATAGGCCTGGGAGGTGGGGGGGGGGGGGGGGCTAGCGCCATTCTCGCACCGGGGCCCAGCGCCTCCACGCTACGCCACTGGGTAGAGCATTCCCTTATGATAGGAGTATTACATCACCTGCTTTCTCATTAGAGGTGTGCAGCTGCTATTATTATTATTATTATTATTATTATTATCATTAATAACTAGTATTAGTTCATTATTATTATCTTCAATGTCAAAGCTTTGAAACTGAATTGCCGTGCCCTTCTTTTTTTCAAATATTAGACGTAATATATCAATGACAATAAATATCTGAAACTGGTCCCATCAAAACAATTGCGTCTAATTAGTGAAATAATGGAACACAGAATCAATGGCTCTGTATGAAAACACATTAAGTTCCACAAAATGAAACAGAATTTGTTTCTGGCTAAGTGCTTTTTTTTTCTTTTTTTTTGAAGACAGGGATGAGGACTCTTATCAGTCGCTTAGTCGCAGAATAGCCACAGTGCTCTGTCTTCCTGGTTCCCCCACAACAAATCAAATAATTGATTTATTAAAACTGATTTTGTGTTGCACAGTAAAAACACAGTTCACTGAAGTGGAGGTACATTGTTTGAATTGGCAAAATTAGAGTAATAGCCAGTGTGTCCCTGCCCACAGTGTGCTGTGGTCCATCTACAGCAGTACTGCAGCAGTTAAAGGAAAGTTCTTTGCTTAATTTTCTCCTGATTCCAAACCTCTCACTCACAGTTCTCTGTTGCTGGTTAGCCCCTGTGGTTAACAGGGAAGCAGCCTTGTGCACAAATCTTCCCTTCCAGTACAGAGCCTGTCCGTCTCAATGACCTGCCTCACTTCATTGTGGCAACACATGGTAACTGGATACTTTGCAGCCCGAGGCAAACTTGGCAGGGGATCTCAGTGCTGCAGTGGTCCCCAGAGGGACTGTCAAGAACCAGCCAGTGCCCCGCTGTTTTGTGGGTAAATCCTGGAAGGAAAGGCTCGAGGATAACACCATGAAAGAAAAGTAATGCATTGTTGAGGCCCGTAAGGCAGTCCTCTAATAACTGGAATTCCAGCAACCACCTGAAACCATAATAAAGTTATCCAGGGTCCCCCTCTCCACTGGAGTCGACCACATTACATCAAACATATTGCTATTGGGAATAGCACACCCTCAATGGCATCTCTGTGCAGGTCACCACTTCTGATAAAGGTGAGTCCATAGCTGGAAAACCACAAGGTCTGGCTGCAATGGGGTTATCTGGTGAGAAGGGCAGCTTTGAATGAACTGGAAGCTCCTATTCAGACTTCCAAACACCAGTGGCAGGGTAAAGGCCTTTAACAGCAAGGATTGGGGGGTAGTTGCTCTCTGCATACCCCTGCATAACTAAGCAGCCCTATTGTAGGAACCACACTGCTGACCAAAATTTGGGAGGGACGTTGAAAAGGTGTCCCAAACACTGCCCACTCAGCCACTCTGGGAAAGGTTAACTTTTTTTCAGTATGACATTCCCCCTGACAGTTGAACACCTCATAAGGACACCAGAAGTCACTAGAAGAGTGCATTGCCTTCGTGACTTTACGATTCGTTGGCGAATTATCATTGAACATGAGTGATAGATGAATCTCTACATTGCTGTTTTTATGTAAATAGAAATTCTTTTGGCTTATGGATCGATAATATGAGTCGACTTATTTATATTTTATTCATATATTTTATATATACTTAGTCACTTAGTCGCACAAAAACAAAATTTCATTGACATATAATCATTACTTTTTGAGATGTCTCATTAACTGATGAACAGAGGAACATTCAACAAACAAAAAAATGTCGGTGAAAACACATATCGTCCTGACAGACGAACAATCACCCCCCTCAAAATGATGACATGGTAAATTTTTCCATATACAAGTGCTGGCTGGGCTTGGTTTGACTCGGCACATCAGACCAGCGCTGCTGGGATTTGCCTTCCATTATAACTGGGCTATCCACCTAAGAGTGTGTTCTTAAGTGATAAAGCACTTGTCTGGAGTCGATGGTATTTAAAATCAGCAGCTTTGTTCACACCACCTACAATTCGACAGTGCATGTTTCAGTCTTGTTCAGTGCTAGGCTTAGTACTGTCCTCACTGACTGTTAGCTACCAAGCCATGTTTTATAACAATCACAATAAACAATCTTTCTTTCTCCAAATTAGTTGTAACACGTAGTAACTTTTATCAGAGGTGGACTCACTTAACTGCTTGCTTGTTGGTTATGTCATGAATGATATCATATTACATTATTCCTTTTATTATACAGCCATCCATCAAGCTAGCTTGGGAAAATCCTTGTAAATAATTATTTCATTTAAAGGATATGATCTTGCTTTTGCCATGCTAGCAAGCTGTGATAGGCATTATGTAATATTTTCTCAGGTGCTGCCATGTTTCCTAAAACTACAAGTTTGGACATTTGGGACATCATATAACAAGCTTAAAAGCAATTGCTATTTTATATGTAGGATATTTTATTTCAATTTGTTTCACCATTAAGCTGGAACAGACGGATATACAGCATGTTGACCAAAACTAAATTTCTAAATGTGAAAGGAAATAGCATTTTTACTTTAGGCTGCCTGTACTCATTTTAACTGCACTTGCATAATTGGCCCACGCAAGGTTTTTTTTATCACTACTGTCATTTTCAAGAGGTCATAGTCTACTTCAGTCCGTGAAAGCTTAGGCAATATATCATTAGTCCAAACTTTAGAGCCAACAGTGCACCTATTTGTACTCTAGCTACTGTTCTTACTTCTACTTAATTTAAATGCATTAATACTATAGTTTACTACGAAGGAAACATGCACGTGATCCAAGGCAAGTTTGCCAAAGTGATATCTGGAAGAAAAATTGAAGTATCAGCATCAGAAAGGAAACAAAATCAACAATAGTCATCGGAAGATGACATATCCCCCCCAGCCCCTATAATCTCTTAATTGTACAAATCAGTTGACATCCCTGTTTTGAAATTCCAAAAGTTATTGCGTGCAAAAACAATCCCCATCAAATAATTCTCAGAAATCCCAAAATATCAAGAGGCACCAGTCCGAAACTATGTGTTTCTTTGATGTTTTCTATGATGCATTGCAAGGTGCCTCTGCAACTCTCATAGATAGATGCCATATTCAGAAACTTGCTGTTCCAAATAGTGCAAATAATTTACAAAAAGTCCAAATACTTTTGATTATATATACGAATAAGAGTTAGCAACTGTCATATATGTTTCAAACATTTCTTATGAAGCTTAACAATGCTGAAAATAAACCTTTAACAATTCACAAGTTACATAATTAAATTATAATATGTTGTATTATTAGCAACTGTTACAATCATTATACAGTAATTTATTAGCTAGCTACATCGCTCGCTGAGCATTGATCTAGCTAACTTCACAGTCTGATGCCAGGCAAACAAATAACGGCAGTACAAATCAGACTTGGAAATGCCTCACTCAGTTTCTATGAAGCCCTGCATCTCGCTAAGTTCCCACATAAGTTAGATAACAATTAACATTAAGATCTGTTTTCTGACCCCTCCCAAAATGATGTAGGAAAATTCAATTTTTCTATTGTTAAAAACTTTTTTGTCCCCAAGTCAGTGTTCACTCTACAAGCAAAAACTGGGTGCTAGCTAGTCATTCACATCCAGTTGCCAACTGTCTTGCGTGACCGAATGGTTGAGCTGAAAACAATATATCAGTGGCATGTAGCCCAAAAAAAGTCATCTCGCTTCACATCGTATGATGACACAAAAATGGTCCTCAACTTTTGGCAGTTCTACCCTTGCCTCATCTTCCTCTCTACTTTTTCTCCCATTGGTGAGCTTTTTCTCAAACTGCATCTTAAGTGATATTAAGATGCAGTATGATGCAGTCTAACCACGAATTACGATAAAAAAAGGCATCGAGCATAGGTCTAACAAGAGATTTTTAAATGATTATTAAACATTGATGGATTAAATTTCAAAGAATGTCACCGCAACTGAGATTTGTTTAGCTCTGATATAATTTATATCACAAGAAAACTTTCCACTCCACCATGCAAACTACAGTGGTAGAGAAACTAATAACCCCTACCAGAGTGTAATTGTCATTCTTTCACTAGACGTGGACAACAGCACTGATTATTTTGCCACAGCTTTAGATGCAATTTGCACCACAAATACCAAGCACATGCAAATTTGGGTGCAACGGCACCTTCTGTGTTTCCACTACAGGTGGGCAAGTTTTTCGATATCAGCTAATGTTTTAAATTAGTTAACTTTCCACAGCCTTCACTGACTACAGCAAATAACCCCCACAATGTAACAAAACCTGCTCACTTCTGGTAGAGTGGACAGTGCAACTAATTGTGTGAATAAAACCACATTAGCCAGCTAACCAGTTTGCAATCTTGTCTATTCTGTGCGTTGCACTGTTTTCTTTAAACAAGGTTAGTTACGTGACTATGGTCGAGATCAACACTTTGGATAAAATCGTCGACTGTCTATGAATTTGACAAAGCCTCAAACTGCTAATGGACTTACATTACATTGGACTGGGGCATGTTACATTTACAATGTTGCATTTCTTCCATTTTCCATTTTTCCATTTTCCCCATTCATCCAAAGTTGGTCGGGATATTCTTGCCATGTCCGAAAGTTAGTCAGGAAATGTCCCAACTGACCTGTCTGAAATCTACGCCCATGTGTGTAAGCCAGCTATTCGGCAGGGGTGGTAATGGTATTACGTGCTTTAGCTCAGAGATATATATGGTTTCCCACAGGTTAAGAATATACTTTTAAAGGATAACTTGCCCTGGTACTAAAACCTCCCTTACCGCATATTACACAGCTACTACACAGCAGCCCCTAGTAGCGCAAACAGGTTTTGCACCACATATGCACATTTTTCAAGTTTTTTACTGGCACACACATGCACAGACTGGCAGATGGACCTGACAACAACAATACCAATTTGGAAAATTGTTTCCCAATCAGGTAAAAAAGCAGCGTTCTTCCAGTCGAGATGACAGAACAGCTGTGCGTGTATCATTCTTTGCTCGACAATAGACCTTGTAGTTGATTATCGAGTGCCATTAAGTAGTTTAGGAAATCATACCTGGAGATAAGAAGCAGTAAGATCGAAATCTAATGGCATCAAAATTTTGGCTTCCAAAAGACAAATTCATGCAAAATCCAATCTTTACTTTTCAGATCTTAACTTTTGATTCAACATAGGAAGTTTCTGTAACACCACCGCAGGACTGGTTTGATGAAAACACAGGGGCCATCTTCTCCCTATAAGACACCAAGCATAGTGCACATATTGCATCACTATAATATAAAGAATCAAACAGCAACATACAAGACCAGAGAATGTTAGAATGTTGAGAAAAGAGGTACACAACTGTTTGAAAGCTGCAGAATGAGTAGTGGATGGAGCTTTTCAAAAAAAGAAGAACATTCATAACTGCTATGATATGGTAAAGACTATATAAAGTCCAAGGGGTGCCTCTTTTTCAACCCGAGGTCAACTGATGACAGAACTTTTATAAGCCACTTGAAACACACATCTATGAATGCACAGATTTTTCAAAGTCAACTATTTTGGCTACCAAATAGACAAATCAAGACCCATCAAAATGATTACATTTAATAATGGGACATAAATGGAGCACTGCATCATGTTTCCATAGCTCACAGCATATATAGGCTAGTTGTGGCCTAAGTTGATACACAGAGGCACATTAACTTTGCCAAAGCAATACCAGTGCCATGTAGTGGATAGTCTTCTGCTAAAACTACTGGTATGTTTGCTAACTAACTAATTCATTCCTAATTTTCTGCACAAAACAAAGTACTTAAGCAGCGCAGCTCTGCACACGCAAGTAAGATGACAGAATGTTCAGTTATCCGGCGAGGAATCTGACCAGCTCACTTTTGTACCTCGCTAATATACCAAAATCATTTAAATTGTCACTTTCTCTATTGACCTCTCTCTCCTCCTCTTTCATCAAAACCCCGGTAAGTTCTGGACTGATGTAGCAGATGCAACAGCCATCAGTTATTCCATATGTTTTGGCCTGCTGCCAGTCGCATTCCGAGATGTCACTGGGTGTCCAAGATGACTGCAAAACTGTTTTAAATCATTGCCTTGCCAAAATTTAAATTGATCTGGTGCTAAATCGTGGTTATGGAGACTTCTTTCAGCCATTTTGAAAACAACTGTGTGTCGCTTGGCCTCCTGCAGATTGAGTCCCTTCATTCGTAGGCCACAATCCCATTATGCACTGCCCGGCTCGAGATCTGCAAGTCGGCATTAGGGACTTAAGGTTCCTTGTCCAGAGAAGGGCTTAGCACTTTGAGACCTTTATCAACCACCCCACTCCAAAGGAGCTGTCAGTCCTGGAAAATCTCCCGAGCTATCCAGTCTTGCAAAATTTGAATCTCCAACCTGCATTCACCTGATATACTGTCAACAGTGAACACTCTGACAAGCCACAAGATCCCTGGCTATGACACTATCCATGCAGGGGTCATGGAAAAGGTACTTGCATCTGTAATACGCACCAACTTATCACCATCATTTGGGAAAATGTTATTGTCCCCTTGTAATGGTGGGATGCTAATATCCCGACATGTTAATATAATTGCGAAGGCGGTAAGTCCATACCCAGGGACAGCAGGGGTGTATCCCTCCTGTCAGTTAGTGGTAAAGTCCTTGCCATGGCAATGCTGCATGGAAAAATTAAAAACCTGACAGAGTCCCAGTTTGGCTTTGGGAAAAGGAAAAGTACTGTGAATGTGGTATTCAGAGCAGGCAAACATCAACAGAAATACCTGGGGGAGCATTAAGACCTCTTCGACTGTTCTTTCTTAGTGTTACCCACCTGCTTCATAGGGAGATGGAAGACAAATGTAGGGTGACCGTAAACTTAAACAGCTTCCCAAGTAGTCTAAATTTCTGATAGTTTCAGGCTGCCGCTGCACCAGGATTGAGCAAGCTTCCGCCTCCTTCAGCAGACCCAGGGAGAGTGTTTCTCCAAAAAAATGTAAGTCTACTAAGCAGTTCACATAGCCACCCTTCTGTTTAACTACACTGACCAAAAAAAGAAACGCATTTACGTAATCCGGTACTAAATTTCGACTAACCCCTTGAGGAAGATGCTTTTGCTCTGAGTTATTTTTGGAGGTGAGTACTTCTACTATGCAAATTTTTGCAGTCACAGCGCGTATTCAGGAGCCACCATTCGTCCAAAACCAAACAATCGGCAGTGCGCAGGGTCGAGTACAACCATTTTGTTAACACTCCCATTTTTGTTTTGAGTTCCTCATAGACACTGGGGTCTACAAAAATTCTGACCGAAAATAAGTAAAGATCAGAGGGTTATAATGCCACAACTAACGGAAGTTCAACGAGAACGCGCGATTGGGATGCTGCAGGCCGGAAGTCGGGTAGATAGAGTTGCTCGTCAAATCGGCGTGCATTCTGCGACAATTAGTCGGCTCAGAACCAAGTTTAATGCCACTGGACACACGGCCGATCGCCCCACATCCAGTAGGCCACATGTTACGACTCCTATGTCTGAGCGTCGTATCACAACCAACCGTCTGCCTCACCCCAAACCAACCTTCATTTTTTTGAAGGAAACCTCAACGCCGTCTATTACCGCGATGAAATTTTCCGTCTAGTCGTCCTTCCGTTTGTCCGATGTCACCGACTGACATTCCAACAGGACAACGCGGGTCCGCACGTGGCACGTATCTGTATGGAGTTCCTTTCGGCCGACAACATGCCTTTCCTTCCCTGGCCAGATTTTTCACCTATAGAACACTAGCGGGAAATTCTGGATAGAGCGATCTGGAGAAATCAACCTACGCCAACATTAGTATTTCAGCCAAGGCAAGCACTGACTGAAGAGTGGAACAGCGTTGCACAAGCAACAATCAGACGTCTGGTGATGTCTGTGAGATGCAGGTGTGCCGCTGTGCGCGACGCCAACGGGGGACATACGAGATACTGATAGTGTCATTTGTGTTTCGTAATGTCAAACTTCACCTTGTTAAATAAAAGCCAACATAGCGATATTTCAACCCGATTATCTGTTATATCTATTGTCTGAGATTCCCTCTTTCATTTGATACCAATGAGGTGTCGAATAATAACAGTCACACTCGATAAAATCACATTTCTTTTTTTGGTCAGTTTACAAAATTTAGACCCCATATCTCCTCCATATCCACCAACTGGTAGCCCATACACATACAAGTCTGCCATGTATCCTTTGCATAACTGGCGTGACTGTTTCTCATGCATAGCGATATTTGCTAAAGTGTTAAAGCTGCAATTATATAACACCAGTCATGCGGGGTATGGATAGCCACATCTAGGGTAGCACATTGCCAGGGAGAGGAAGGGGCAATACAAGGAGCAGCTCAAGCCAAGCCTTAAGAAATGTGGAATGTCCCACATAAATCTAAAACTGCCTGTCATGCCTGGGGGGGGGGGAGGCACCCTGTTCTGCCACAGGAGTGTACAATGGCCTGTGGAGGAATGGGTTAAGGAACAACTGAGGCTCCAGAACTAAATAAATAAATAAATGAATGAATAAATAAATAAATGAAATAAAACGCAGCAGTTGGCTCATCTAGCCTAACCTACACATACCCTACCAGCAAGAGAATCAAGAAAGTACAGTATATGACTCACACTTGGGACAATACAATCACACAAAAACGTGTAATCATTGGCTGCAGTGGGCTACAGATGCTAAGCTAACAGTAATAGCCAGCTCTGTGATACTAATGCTCAGTGATAGCAATGTTCTGACAATGTGGTTAGGCACTTTCAGAAGACCTAATTCATTGAGATTTTGGAGAGACTACAACAGCATGTGATCTTTTAAATGATATTCATGTTCCAAATAGCTTGTAGGCATAATTTGGAATTTTCGATCATTATATTTTTACAATACTTGAATTTACTTTGAAAGCACAAGTAGCTGGGGAAAAAAATATGAATGAAACAATAATACAGATTATAGAAAGTATTTTCTTTCTCAGCTTGCATAGACATGACCACCACCATATGCACATTGATTGTAAACCAGGAACTAAGCGAGTGCTCAAAAATAAACATTCTGTTCTTTTCCGGCCTTACTAACTGTATATTTCATTAGACTTTCGAAAAAGATGCACTGTGGACAGTATGATTCATACCAGGAAACCAAGTTCATTCAACAGAAGAAAAAAAAATAACTTGATTAAGGGGATTCAACTGAGTAGGGATGTTCTAGCAAACCACATTGACAGCTATTCTGGGAATAAGAATGGCTGACTGCGAAGATGAAAAACCTGGTCACGGTGACCATTTTCACACAGATGCAGAAACAGTGGTAACTTGACGTCGATGTACTGACAACAAATACCAGGTTAGGTGAGATTTATTGCATTTCAAATTGCTTGATGTAGCATTAACCTTGGTTCTCTCATATTGAGAAACCAAGGTTATTTTAGTACAGAGAGTAGTTAAAGATATTTTGAATTTTATTTTAGTGAGTTGCCTCTGCTCGTCTCCCTTAAATATTCGACATTATATCCAGGCTGTCTCGGTAGATTGAGTGAGTCCTGAATATCCTTCTCTTTCACTCCAGACAGCATCTCAAATTGGAGAAAACAAGCTTGGTTCTCTGACGTGTTTGGGAAAAACGGGCACGCTCGTGAGACAGTCTGCTCACGGAAGATTACAGCACACCCACACACGCATCACATACATCGCATAACAGTTGCCATGAAACCTTGGAGGAAAAAAAAAAAGATCGAAATGCAGTATTTGGAGTTAAATCTTTGCCAAACTGAGGTGAGCCGTAGAAAGTAAAGACCATATTCTGAATTTTGAGTTGGAAAAAAAAAATCAATATTCAATAAATACAGGCAAAGTACCATCAAATTCAGTGCATATCAAATGATTACAGCACTTAATCATTTTTTGACAATAATGACATAATTTAACACCGTATAATTATTCAGTAAATTGTGAAATGCAATCCTCTCCGTACACTGAATTGATAATTGATTAAACATACAATGGTATAATCAAAATACATTTTTTCATTTCTGTAGTATCAATAACCCATCATTATGAGATCCATTTTTACTTGTATTTTAAAAATGAAGTTAAAGCATGTGTTTTAAAACAGTAAGATGGTGGGTATTTTTAATGTACTGACTGCTTTGTGTGCAGAGCTTTTTAATATCTACATTAATGGACAACACTTCCCTGAGAAGAGTGGGAAATGAGTTCTCACCCTCCCACCAGTGTTTTATCAGACTCATCTTCCAGTACAAAACCTTGTTCCTCCTCCACACTCAGCTCTTAGCCTGCATTATACACACATTTCCTCTGCTTTCTCTGAGCAAAGGCAACAGGGACGAGAGAGAAAAAAACAACCAAAGGAAAGAGAGAAAAGGAGGCTATCATTCCAACCATATCTGTACATATTCTCCTCAAGAACAAGATATTAATTTGGTCTTAGAATGAGAATACTCTCCTTAGGCAGAAAAAAAGCAAATGCAATAATCTTGCACACCAAAAAAAAAAAAAAAAGTCTGGCTTTGCTGATAGCAGAAAAAGTGCGCAAGCTCTTTTTTTTCCTCTCAAAACAACTCCTGTCTATCCCATTAAAGTGATGAGTTTCGAATAAAATTGAAAGTCAAAATTGTAGTCAGTAGAGCTCCGTTTAAAAATTCAGACAATAAGTGAGAGAGGAAAAGTGTATCCAAACATACTTAAGTACCTTTCCATTCACTCCCAGTGTAACTCTGCTCCCTCTGAATCACAACAGCACCAACGGTTAGCATGTGGCATCGTGCCGCACAGATGGATGGAAGCCAGAAGTAGGGACCTTCAAACATATTCATAAATTGTCTTGAGTAGGACAGCAGGTATGGGATCAGTTTTTCTCTTTTTAGCTCCTAATGGACAAGGTTAGGCTCTGTATCCAGTGAAACTGATCCAGGATTATCACTCCTACTCCATTTAGTTTTCTGAATACGGGCAGTATGTGCAGCTCAATAGGCAAGTTATTGTGAGAGTTGACTCAGTGATCTGAAAGAGCTCTCATCCTCAGGTGAGGCTAGAGCCAAGAGTCAAAGCCCTTTGAGGACAAAGAACAACCACGCAAATGTTCCAGAGTTCAGAAAGCAGAAGTGCTGCCATGTCATTCCTCCATTGGCTGATCAGCTGGCTAATTTAGCTAATTAGTTCCATCTTCTGGCTGACGAATTTGGCTAATTAGCAAATTCTTGTTCTTGGAACACAATACTGCGGAGGCTTTGAACTCGGATTTTTACACCTGTGTACAATGTCAGTGTAACTTAGGCTGTTTTCCCACCAAAGAAGACTTGCGGATTATAATCAACCTCCTGCTAAAAAAAGGACACCAATTAGCAACCGCAATCCTTTTTAGAATCCATGAGCCGTCTCGAGTGGGAAAACGGCCTTTATAATTAGCAGTAGGCATCAAATGAAATAAACAAAAATGCATTGTGGCTGGGTTGATACCCTGTGGCAAGGCTTTGAGAGGTACATTTCTGCAAAAATAAAAAAATAAATTGACCAAAAGAAAAAAAAAAAAACCATTCACATACAAGTGACTTTTGCAATATATGGGGCAACATATTTTGGATTCTAAATTCAGCGTTTTCCTCATCACCCCTGGTGTGCTTGGGGTTAAGGCTTCTCCTAATTGTGACTAGCTCCCTCAGGTATGCTTAAATGGCCTTGCTTTCTCCAGACGACGTACACCAAACAAGAACGTTTTTCTGCTGGGGTCTGACACATTGAAAGGTGAGACACAGTAACGAAGAGTTTGCTATTCATTGGGACCCAGGCGAACTTTGACCCCCAGTCGGTCAGGGGAGGTTGGTTCCTCATGCAGCACAAGAAATGCATTCAATGAGCAAAAACTGTGGGTAACAGTACAGTTCATAACATAACTCAAGACCCTAGTGCTAACAGTGCTCAAGTCACAAAATGTCATTTTTGAGGGAATTGAGAAAATCAACTATAGAGATTACATAAATGTTTTTCCATCCTTAACGCACAGTGTGTGAAAATGTGACTTAAGCACTTTTGGCACTAGGCTCTTCAATTGTGCGGTCACTAAGTACAAAAGTGGGTGTCATTCATAAACACAGCGTACGGTAACACCCTTTATGTTAAGCAAACAGTTTTAATTTTAACCTTGTGTTCATTCCTTCATTTCAGTTTGCTGGAGTGGGAAAAAAAATATATAAATAAAGAAATAAACATGGTCGTGGTGAATTAAAAAAAAAAAAAAAAATTCACTGTCCCAGTTTGCTCAGTAATAAACGCCATCACCATCAGCATCAGGGGGAGGCTCTGCTGACAGTACACCGTGAGCTGGAAGTCAGCTTTGCAGCATATCCTCAAATCAGCTTACACCCTGCAGGCTGTCCTTTTTTATGGCATTATTGACACATCTCAAAGCATTTTAAGTGTTGTTTGTACTGCGCCAATTTGTCATTTTTATCTTTTGATATATGTAACGAACAGGTGTCTGGAAAAAGGAGGAATTCAATGAGTATGATGAGCGATGTGGGGACACCAACGATGATTTACGTCAAAGATTTCACGATTACTTAAATAAATTCTGAAGAAATGAAATGCTAATCAAATAATTTCCCTACAGTAAACTTTTTAAGAGGTTATTGAAATATGCATTCCATCATACATGAAAATTGCATACATGGTGAATAAATAAATAAAATAATAAGAAGACACAACAAGCAATTACCCTTGTGTAATACTGTATTTTAATAATAAACAAAGGCCTTTTTAACCCCTTAGCACTTCATAGATTCCCTGCCTGGGGAAATTTTGCTAAATGCTATGATTAATCAAATGAACAGGCTCTGGTGCTCACCGTTTTGATACAGCTTTTCTTAACAGTAGACTCACCACATTAGACTCACTCAATTTATTTCTGGCTTACATTCCCTTGTGTGAGACAAATTCTGGGTTTTAAGGAAATGTGTACATACCTGACTGAACCAGAGTATACTGTACTGACAGACAGTGACAGTCACATAAAACCAAGCACCAACGATAGCAGCAAGATTAGTCAGCAAAATTGCAGCCTATGCAACGTCTCGATATAAATTCTGATAGCTGTATACCCTTATATTTGTGTGCTATGATTTTAAAAAAATCTAATTTGAAACCTAACGTTGGACATGTCCGCCCAAATTTCACACTAATAATTGCGGCTCTCTCTGGTCCGCTCAAACCAAGTGAAACAATGCTGTTTCTAAAGGGCAGGCACACTGACTCAAATGCTGGCTGTGATTCAACAAATATTTCTTGCAGCTGATTAACAATTAAGTGCGATGGCGAGCTTGGGTTTTGCTGAGGCTAACTCACGACAATGACTTTTGAGAAAGCAAACTTGACGAGCACACATGTGCTACTCAAAGTTACTGACTGACAATCAAATTATATGCTATATTACTCACTGCAGGCGACTGCAGCTAACATCTCATGTCGGGGGAGAATCTGTTGGTCTCTTTGATAATAGCTGGTACTCTTTGGGGGTCATTGGCTAAGACTGATACAGGTATCAAATCTGAAGCCCTGGCCTACTGCCACTATGGTAGGCAAAGACAATTCTACTCTGTCGCATTTGATAATTCATTGATTGGCACAGGGAAACGAGTGCTGGCTGTTCACTGCTTCACATATCTGTCGTCCAAATCCAGATAATGTAATCTCAAATTTTTCTGATAAATGCAAAGCGATTGACACTTTTTTTTGTGTTTAATGAATCAATTGCCAATTTGGTAATCTAAATTGCCTTCATTAGGTGTAATATGCTACTGCATCAACAACCAAGACATATTTCCATTGCAAGGCTGCTAAAAACAGTTTTTTTTATACGTTAAAATGTCACAGTGACCCTAAATAGTTTGTCAGCATTAATGCAACAATTTGTCAATGGATCCCAAAAAAAAACTGTAAAAAGTACAGGTAATAAGGAACTGTGTTGACAGGTAGGATTTGATGAAAATGTCTTTTTGACTGCAAGATTATCAAAAAGATAGCCAATCATAATAAGCGAGATGAATAAAAAAAGAAATCGAATTGCTTGCTAACATTAATGCAAGAAATTTGATTTCATGAGTACAATATTCCAGATAGTGTTTAATATTTCTTAAAAATAGAAAAGCTGAATCATTATTTCATGTTTCAAATTTTCACAAAAATAATAAACCAGAAAAAATAAACTAAATGCAGAAACAGAATTTAAATTGAACCAAACTGAAAAAATACTAATCACGCCACGCTAATAATCAAATATTGAAAGAAAGAAATGATTAATTCATTAATTAATGTATGAATGAATGAATGAATAAATAAATAAACAGTTTACGCATTGATCTCTACAGGCCATTTAACTGACGAAAGCACGGAACTTTGAGTTTTTGTGTGGTTATAAATGACCACCACTTCTGACAACCAGGTATTGTATGTAACATTTGATTCTCAGCTGGTATCTTAGCGGGGTCAAACCAAGGTCATGGCAACCTCTGTCCCATCTCCCTCTTGAATATAATGACATTGGTGTTTCTACATGAAGAGATGGAATTTTTTTATCAAATGCATCATTCCACTGTGAGTAAGAGGTGCACTGAGGGCTGAGCAGAACATTGATCATTCAAATAAGACAGCACACAGATTGTAAACATATCCACAATAGTGCGACCACTTAAAATCCTTGCGGTTCCATGATTGTGAGATACTGCATTTAATTTGTGTGGACTGATGATAATGATATGGACATCCTTCAGCAGCAATATTGGAGTTCCATTGAATAGCACAGAGCGCAATCAGTGGTCATAATTATTCATTTAGCATTCAGTATCTCAAAGGAGATTTAATTGGCCCAGTCTGGAAAAAAAAATGCTATGACTGAAAAAATACAAAAAAGAAGACAGGAAATCAAACATTATATCATGATATAAATTGGCTCTAGCTGCAAATAATTTGCCACTGTGCCTTTGTCACTATTGTGTGAAAGGTTGAACATGGGTTTGATCTTTCAAAGAGGTTATCCTTTTGTCCTTTTTCATCGATTCACCCCTTTTGATAGATGACATTTTTTTAATTGTGGACAAACTTCAGACCTTTTGCTCCACTCAGTTTTTTTTTTTTTTAATTGGTGTTGAGCTATGAAGGAGAAACCTTCTCGGATTGGTCCCTTGAGGCTGAAAGCACCAAATGAACGTATTTCTTTTCTACAGTTGGTGGAATCCATCTTTGTGTGATGGATGACATGCGCCATGTGTCTGAAGAGTTTAGTGGGAAGTAGGCCTCTGATAGATATTGTGAATTCAGTATAAATACAATTAATTTCCTTTTAAAACCTTATGTAATACTTTCATAGAGTCTGATTTTACCAAATACACATAATGTAGATCATGAAAAAGTGATTACTTATTGCGAGAAAATAATAGTAATAATAATAATAATCATCATCATAATAATAATAATCACCATCATCATCATCATTGATCAATTCATTGTCGAATCTGCTTATTCCTAAGCAGGTTCACGGGGGAGCTGGAGCTCATTCCAACAATGGGCAAGTGGCAGGAACCAACCCTTGACAGCCCGCCACTCCAACTAATCAAACACCACACAAGAAATCACACACCTGTCACTCAAACTCTCATACCTACTCCATTTAACCTGGCATCATGTCTTTGGACTGTGGGAGTTAACTGGAGTACCTGGAGGAACATGGCACTCAATGCAAACATGGAGGGGCACATGCAAACTCCACACGGGTATTCCCCTGGCCAGATTCCTACCCACCACCTTCTCACTGCAAGGCTACCATGCTAGCCACTGCCACATACTACCACTTGCTAGCCGACGTGCAGTTTATCAGTAAGCCGTTACCACGTTCAATAAAATGGAATTTTAACTCCTCCATGAAAAGTAGTTACCATTTAAAAGTAATTCTGTTTAAGTATGTAAATACAGGAACCTGACATCATATTTATTGTTAATATTAACATGTTTTGGTCAATATAGTGCAATATGTGCAAAGCAATCAGAACAGTTAAAGAAGGATTTTAGTGAATACCTGTATAGAAATGAAATAAAGTCAAAGCAAAATAAAAATTTTAAAAAAGCCTTCCGATGGAATTTCAGTAATACAGTAGGCAATATAATTGTTACTGCAGTCATTTATGAATGTTAAATACATATTAAAAATACATATTAAGAATGAATACATATATTCATTTTTAATATATAACATGTCTCCAATTATATTTACCTTCTTTTTTTTATTTTTTAGAGAACAAAAGATTCATGGGCCTCCATTTGAAAATAAAACAAAATCAAAAGTGCAGAAAGCCCACAGAAACACTTCTTTTTTTTTTTTTTGGAGTGTGCCAACTTTAAATAAAGCCACTTTGACTATGCAAGCTACAGTAAATGATCAGAAACTACAAAACGTAAGCTTTACAGAGGATTGTGAAAACATGACTCAGGTAATATCAATGAGGAATAAAATTCTCTTGAAAGTACTTGGTAGAGTTCAGAAGAGCAGACCAATAAATAGATACATACAGACCAGCGCAGAAAAGTCCTGTTCACAACAACGCACTGATAAACAGTGCTTTGATCAGTAGGTGAATAGTGATCCGCAATATATGCATTTTATGTTCCTTAAAATGTACGTATTTGGATAAAATTGCCTGTACATCTACAATAAAGTATCTTAAACATAAAAAAATATACTTTGCATTGCCAGTTATGAAGCACAACCGTTAAATTCTTCCAATGTAGTTCATTGAATATTGAACATCGGTAATGCAATGGAGTTGCAAAAATAAGATTAATATTGGTCAGCACACCCCCGTAACTGCTCCTTGTGAATTGTTAATTTGTGCCAAGGTATCTCCTCAGCTTTGCAGAATACTTTCTGCTTCAATGTGTTTTTTTTTCTGTTGTCTTTACTGCATTAATTACTGTTTTTGATATTGTAAAAAAAAAAATGTTTTTATATATTTATATGGACAATCACGTCGTTCAAAACTGGCTGAATGTTGTCTGTTTCTCCAAAACTTCGAGGTAGTCCGGCTCCACTTGAAGTTTAGCTTTTAGTTCTAAGTATTCATTTCTGTTGGGCTCAACATAAACAGTACTTGGCGTCGTTCCATAAAGCATTGTCTCTCGTATGCTCTCTGGGTGTAGAAACTGACGCCTGACATCAAAGCTGGGTGTGTACGCATACGAGGCAGGGCCTGCATACTTGTACTCGTAGCTGTTTACTGACGGAGACTGCTTCTCAGGCTCAAGGATGCTTCTGAAGAAGTGCTCAGCATCTTGCACGGGGGAGGGATCATCCTGAGGTTCGATGGTGCTCACACTGTAGGCAGGGCTTTGCAGGCTGCTGTCTCTCTCGTCATCCATGGTATTCCTGTACGTCACCTTCAGCTCATGGAGATCTCTGTAATCCTCCACTGTGTTGCCCTCTCGGGACCTGTAGATGGGGTTCTTGCACATGTGGCCCAAAGGATGTGGAATGTACTCATACACATGTCCTGCTGGTGGCTTAATCTTCGGGACTGGCCTGTTGCTGTAGAGGCTGTACTGCAGGTTGAAAGAGCTGATATCAGAGTTGTTGGCGCTGCTCCTGTCATTCTGGGACTTCTTCCGCCTCTTAACCACCACCACAAAGAGCCCTGCTGCAACAAAGACGGACATGATGAAAACCAGAAGAAGGCTGAGAATGAGCACAGAGAGGGGGACTGTACTGGAGGGGGTGTTGTATTTCGGAGAGGCCTCCGCTGTGGTTGTCCCGCCAGGGAATGGCTCCTCGGAAGGTGAGGCAGAGGGGGTGGTCATGTCGGAATAATCCGGACACAGGAGGTCGGACTGGACAGTGTTCATGTCCTCTCCAGCCAGCCTCTTGGGAGTGCCGCAGATCACCTCATTCACCACGGTGCCAGGATTCAGCTGCTCCAGCCAGAACTTCATTCCCACTGCCTCACAAGAACAATCCCATGGGTTCTCGTGCAGGTCTATCTGAACCAGCGACTTCAGCTCATCCAAGACACCGCTCACGGGAAGATTCTGGAAGTGGTTGCTGCGGAGATTAAGCCGGGCGAGAGTCATACCGCTGAATACGCCCCCAGGTAAGGTTTTTAGAAGGTTGTTATTGAGAAAAAGTAACTGGAGGTTTGGGACATACCGAAAAGTGCCTGACACAATTTCTCTGATCACATTGTACTCTAAATAGAGGTACTGCAAACTCTGCAGCCCAAAAAACATATCAGCTGTGAGACGATCAATAAGATTTCCATTCAGGTACAGCCTACGCAAATTTGTTAAATCCCCAAAGGCTCTGTCATGAATTAGAGCTATCCTGTTGTTCCCAAGGTGAAGCAGGTCTAATCCAGTGGCCTCCACAAAATCGGACCGCCGCACCACAGGGATGTAGTTCCCCGTGAGGTACATCTTTTTTGGGTTGTACGGTTTGGGCTTTAAATCAGAGATGTTTTCGATTTTCCTCTCTTGGCAATTTACATTCAAACCCAGGTCAGAGATTTGCAGATTGCAGGAGCAAGCAGTGGGGCAATCCAAAGGCACAGGAGACTTAGTCTGATAAGCAATTATAGGGCCGTAGTTGTAGGGATTGTTGGAGGGAATTCGGGAAGTGGGTTTGGACCTGGATTTGCTGGGCGGGCGGGTGCCCTTAGTCGGCCGCGAAGATGACCGGAGGACTGCAGAGGATGTGGCTGATGCGGTAGCAGCTGCTGGGGTGGTCTGGAAGTACCCTGTGGTGGAAAGTGGTGGTGGAGGCCTCATCTCATACTCAGAAATTGCCCTCCTGGGGCAAAGCTCCTGCTTGGAGACCTCATCTAGATCCCGCCCATGCAGGCGGAATGGGGTCTCACAAACCACCTCCCCTACCAGTGCAGTGTAAGAGATGCTCTCCAGCCAAGCTTTCAGAGCGATGAGCTCGCAAGAACAATTCCAGGGGTTCTCTTCCAGCTGTAATTCCACCACTTTGTCCATATGCTCCAGCAGGCCAATGTAAGGGAACATTTTTAAGCGGTTCCCCCTCAGGTCCAGGTGAGTCAGAGGGACATAACGGAATATGTTCGTCGGCAGAGCTGAGAGCAAGTTGTCATTCAAAATGAGCACCTCAAGGTGATGGAGCTTGCTCAAGGCATTAGGTTCTATATTAGTAATATAATTGTAATCAATCTGTAAATATTCCAGACTTTCAAGGCCAACAAAAGTGTCATCCCTTAAGACGTCTATTTTGTTATTGTTCAGATGCAGCCTCTTTAATCCCTGAAGCCCATTAAAGGCCCCCGTCTCGACCTCTGAAATGTCATTGTTGCCCAAATGCAAAATTGTAACCCCAGCGTAATTGACAAAGTCATTGGCAGACAGTTTTTTCAAAAGGTTGCCAGTCAGCAACAGATGATAGGTGGAAAAATGAACAGGGCTAATTTCTGTCAGTCTAATGATTCCCCGATTCTCACAGCTTACAGTCAGGATCCCATCCCTCTCATCGCAGACACACAGGTTTCTGCAGATCTCTCCATAATTATCATACATCTCAATAACGCCGAGAGATATAACAACCAAAGCGGTTATTTGCAATATCCAGATATGCATTTTCTCTGAAGAGGCTGGCCCAGTTCACTGCTGTGTTGTTGAAATCGGTGGTGTCATCTGGCAAAAGAAGGATTAACAAGCATTTTTTATGCACAACAACACAGAGGCTGAAGCACTTAATAATAATAAATAAACAAACAAACAAATAGATAAATAAATAAAAAAAACATGAAACTATCAACAGACTTTTTTCAAGCAGTTATATAACTACAGGCCAGTTTGTTACAAACCAAGAAAATAAATAAATAAATAAATAAATAGATAAATAAATAAATAAATGATGCGCTGCACTTACACATCAAAATTTCACATCATCAAACTTATCCGTGTATATTGCCTCCTCAATCGTTACTTATCTCCCCAAAGCCTCCTATCACCGTCGCGAAAGTTTGTGTCTATACTTCTCAAATCGAACATCTTCAGTGCCCATGCCTCAGACTAACTGCATTTTCGAACTACAAGGAACGGATGGAAGAATAACACAATTTCCAAGATACTTCACTTTAGGGAAAGAATAATGTAAAACTTCCGACCAGAAATACTGAATATGCCGTGAAAAAAAATATCGTTTTTCGGGGGAAACGTCACAATGGCGAATAGCTAAAATATATTCCTATTTAGCCAAATCAACGGTCTGCTGTTAAAACCCTCAAAAACTCTCACGAAAAAAATTAATAAATAAAAACATAAAATAAAAACACTTTTCTGGGTTGGTGCATAAAATAAAACGCATCCCATGTCCAAAGCAGCGACATAAACGCAGCCACAATTAGCGACATTGGTTTAGGCTATTTTGAAAATCCGAAAACGGAATTAACGCAGAAGAACTGGTGCATATTGGATCACGAATACGTGGGACTGAGCGCCTCACCCATAAAAGAGGTTTTGAGCGTTTCATGAAAGCAGTATTGTTCTTTGACTGGGGTTCTTTAGAGCGAACATATAGGATTATCTATCCAAGGTTCATTGATAGAAGACTTCTTTTTACTCACCATGCATATCCGATGACTTGTGATTGGTACATACGATCGACTTGGTATTGAACGTTTCCTTCAAAAATGTTACCTAGACGCCTAAAAAATAATCTTAAATCAAGGTATATGCAATGGATGACATTCATTGTCAGTCTTGCCGGTGAAAGAAATGCTGATTCTAACGGCGACAACAGTCATAGCCCCTCATCCTTCAAGCAAAAATATCGGAAAAATACTCGAGTTGATTGCAAGAACAAACGAATGAGCTACGTCATCGGTTAAATAAGCAAATTCCATCATGATGGACAAAAATATTAATAATAATTCTATTTTCGGCAGCTTTACTGTGTAGCCTTTCACATCCGGTTTAGCTTATGTTAAAGAATCCTGATACGCGCAAGCACGCACACACGCACAAACACACACACACACACACACACAATCACGGGCGCACAAGCATACACACACACACGCACGCACGCACACACACACACACACACACGCAGTCTCACTCACGAACACACACGTATGGTCGGAAAAAGAAAAAAATCTATGTGTCTCTAAGGTGAATTGATGAATTATGTGCAGCTTTAATCAGAGGCAGTGGATAGAATTTTCATTTGCAAAGCAGTCTTATCTGAGGCAGCTTCCCGCATTGACTTTCGTTAACTACAGCCAAACTCTGTTGTTCCTGCAATTTCAACCAAACGGAAAATGTGTATCCCTCTTTGGATTCAGAGACCTAATATCACGGTTGTTCAATTTAGGCTGTTTGAGCTGCTTCGACAGCGAGTAAACGTACTGTAAAGAGAAAGAACAGAACGAAATACAGACTAATTAAATCAGCTCCGAAGGGGCTCGTACATCGACGACATAAGTCCGGCCAAACACTCACCTCCACCCCAAACCCGAATTACATACTTAAAACAATCAAATCAAATAGTTCATCACAGCACACGGCAGTAATTGTTTTCTCATTTTAGCATATTGTATCGTTACAACTACCCGCAATGACTGCGTGACATGATGCATTTCAGGACCACAGACAGAGAATACTGAAGTCACTGCAAGGCGGCCAAGAAGAAGAAAAAGAAAATTGGAGTAATAAGTAGCCTCTTCTGGCTGAAATTCAGATGTCTTACCCAGTTTGACTTCTCGAATGCCAAGACATTGCATCCATTCCACGCTCCTCCCAGACTTAGAGAATTTTCAGGTTTTAGGTTCCGTTTTCCTCAATGTTAGATCCTTATAGAGCGGCGATTTCAGCTCTGAATCCCCAGCACTGCCTCCTCCACGTAGGAAATACGGACGGTCAATCCAACAATGCGCGTTTCATCGTTTCTCATAATAAATAAACCTTGCAATGTAATAATAATAATATTAATAATAATAATTAAAATGATAATAATGATAATAATAATGATGATGATGATGATGATGATAAATCAGCAATGCAGGTGTTCAGCTGTTGGAACTCCAGTTGTTATCAAATATGAAAAATATACGGTTGTACGCAAATAACAGGAAAAATACATACATGAGAAAAATTCAACACCTGAACTGTGTCTGCCTTTCGCAACACAAGAACGGTGAAGCGGCAAGGGGAATCTGCGCCCCCAAAATCTTCTGAGTGGTATGGCTTGTTTCGCGCTGTACACAGATCTGCCGAAGCTCGGGTTTTTTTTTTTTTTTTTTTTTTTTCACAAATCATGTGTTGCTCGCACTCATGCAAGCAATAATCTGTAAGTGCCCGTGAATTAATTTTCCTGATTGTCAATTTTAAGACGTGACTTATTAAAGGCCTCCTTATCATTCGATTCCAAGCAATGTAACCCACTGCAGTTGAACTTCCTGAAGGACTTAATTATATGTCATACAGTTATATGTAATTATTTTAATTATTTTAGTTGCTGATAACTAAATAAATTAACAGATGAATAACACTGCGCATATATATATATATATATATATATATATATATATATATATATATATATATATATATATATATATATGTATATATATATATATACATACACACACACACACACACACACACATATACACCATTTGGTTTGATTAATTGCTCAGTTCCTGAGTGTTATCTATTATTTATTCTGTTGAACAGAATGCGTTGTTTGTGCTTAGTGGAGGGCAATTCCCCAGCATTTACCAAGCATACTTACATCTGAATGTGGAGTGGAGCACGGACGCAACCCATAGAGGGCAGTGCACAACACACACGCACACTCTCTCTCTCTCTCTCTCTCGCTGTGTCGCTACCTCATTGGTTTTTTCATTGTTGAGCTTTATATGGTATTTTTCACAATATATATAATGCACTGTTTGCGTTATGCATATTTTTACGGTCATATGTTTGTATATGTTCTGTATTATGGTTGAACTATTTTCATATTGTTTTCTGCATTAGCTCATTTTTAAGAACATCCTTTTTGGGCCTTTTCTCATTTATATCTATTTTATTCTGTAATTACTGTCAATGTAATAATTCAAGAAATGGACAATAAAAATCAACTCCCCATCCCTCCCTCTCTCTTCCTCTCTGCTCTCTCTCAACTGCGAACCTGCTTTGCATCGTCACTTCTTCGCAGCTTCACTGCTTGAATAGGAAAGTGTACAAAGAAGCTGTAAGTTAATAGCATGCTTGTGCACTGCTGTTTTTCACATTTTCATCATTTTTGATGCAGTGACTTTGCTGCTTGTCAGATCTATAGCAGAGCCCACACAAAAATCGCAAAAACACATACGTTGTTGCACCATACAATTAAAACTATAAGTTATGTACATGAGAACTAGTGAGACATTGGCCATTGCCATCAATTCCTCCCAAGGAACTACTTATATATTTTAAATTTTGTTTTCAGTGAGGTTTTACGCAATTTACACCAATTTAATACATCAAGCAAACCAAACCAAAAACAAACAAATAAATAAATAAATCTGCTGTGTTCTGCAATGACTGCTGTTTTGCCGCTTGATATAGTAGCATTAACTCAAATCTTTAAAAGCCTCGGTTTTTCGGTACCTTGAACCTAATGCAATGCAAAAGTCAACTTGCATTACACAACTCAGTTCTTCTTCCTTAGCATTTAAGGCTGTTATACTTTAAAATTGCTCATAGTCACAATTATTTACAAGGATATTATTTGCTATAGGTCTTTATTGGATAATTGTACTATAAAATCGCAAGATTTCAGTCAGAGTATCAATTCCCTCAATCCTCCGGGCCCTAATTGCATTCCAGTTAAAAGTTACTATCATGATAGCTTCTCTCAGAGGACTTTTCTCCTCCTGAAATGACTGGGAATGAATCATCTCATCAAAACAGCAATCATTATCTGACATAATTATCAAGTTCTATGATAGAGACAGATTGCGAGATTGAGAATATCTATATTTGGAGCATTGCTGATTTCAGAGCACTTGCTTCCATTGGTATGCTCCTGCAATACAATGTTTTTTACATGATATATGAATGCATATGGTGCAGATTATATTATTGTTGATATATATTAATCTCTGTATTGTATAGGTTGAAATAATTTCATTTATGATCTTTTTTATTCAACACTTTATCAGAATCTGACAGTTAATATTTTTAAACTCAGTGACGTCCATAATGCAGAAATGCTGGAATTTACAATGAAAAGTATTGTAAGGATTCGTGAAAAGTAAGGATTTGTGGAATCTGAGTGCTATGAAATGGATTTAAAATTAATATTTTGGTGGCTGTTAACTACTATTTCTCTACCTTTTAGTGGTTTTGCTTTTAAATGAAACGAGACAGCTGGACTCAGTGATGAGTACCACACTTTTTCTTTCTAATCACAGACATTTACTGTTTCATTCAAAACATACAGATATCCTGTGAGTTTTATTCCATTAAATACACAAATTCGGTAATAAACCATGTTATGATTTAACTTGCATTCACCTGCTTGACTCCTATAAGTTGAGGTTTTAACCTCTTCAACTCCAACTCCCCTGGGGGTTAATGCTGGTATTATGAAATTTTCTGTGATTTACCATCAGAGGTAGAGAATTATTTCACCATTTAAGCCTGGTCCACATGAGCATAGGTGGCAATGTTTTTTTTTTTAGCCGGTGGGACCTCAGAAGAGTTGGAATGGCCAGCTCCCACAACCAACACTGCAAAACCACAAAACACTTCTCTGCTGCATGTCGCCAAGTTTAGAATTTCTATGTGTACAGTTTTATATTGCAGAAATATTTCAAGTGCAGCTAAACACATTTGGGCTTTGTAACCCAGCTAAATGTCAAGTACCTTAAGTTTCCAAAGTGTTACCGAGCTGTATTTTATTTCATAAAAAAATAGCAAGCCTTGTGGGACTGTTTTTGCCTCACGTGCAATCATGTTTTAACGAAAGCTTACATTCCATAAATAAATAATTCTGATTTTGGAGTATGGAGATTGGATACGGAGAAGTTTCAGATAATGATATGAATTATAACATGAAGTAGCCTGACCCATGAAATCTGAAATTGTTCAGTAAATGCAATAATCCAGACTAGGAATTAAGTGTGGTGGCAGAGTACAATCCCATAGTGGGGTTTGTTGAAAACAATACAGTAGCAGGGGTGAATAACCCAGAAGAGGACAGCCCAGTTCAGTTCAGATGTTGAGGGCAAAGCAGTGTATCGCTGGCCTGTAGCTTTCCTGGATGACTTCCGGATCGGGGACCCACTTCACCAGAGTTGAACTGCCCAAGGGCAGGATTGAGTAATTTGGGAGGAACACTTTCCAGTCCTAGTGACCGGAAAAAGATTAGGAGGTTGTTACTAATAAACTGGACAGAGGAACAAACTAGGAGCTGATTATCATGAACATAGTCCTGAGCCTGGAGAACGCCAGAAAGGCCTGAAAGCCAGTTCTTATGAACTAAATGGATGGAAGATAGAAACTTCCGCGAATTACTGTCACTAAAGGGTTACTTTTTAGTTTCAAAAGATGAGAGGTTTCACTCTTAAATACTGACTGGTTATAAGCACACATCGCAAATTGCAATCCAGCGACTTGGAGCTCAACGGAAAGGGGTGTAAATACATCACAGATACGAGATGTGAGGTCACAATGAAATGAGACACAGCCAGAGATAAGGAGAAACATGAGACACAAACCAATCAAAGGAGACATTACTTCCAACAGACACAGAAATTGTTGAATGGGAGGAGACACAAAAGGCATCCACATGATTGTAGCGAGAGCAAAACTGTGTACATGAACAATTAATCATAGGCAAAGAGCATAACCTGACACAAAGTGGCTGAGACACAATGATTAAACAAAGAAAAATAGTGACACATTAACAAGCACAAACTTGCACATGGAGAGAAAAACTATCAACCATCGACAACCAGTGATTTCAATTATGATATAGCCTACGACTCTTCGTCATGTGCTGTAAATGGGAGTGGGTCACACTTAAATAAAGTACAATTTTCGCAGAATACATAGTTTTTTGTTTTTTTTTTTGTAGCATCATGGACGCTCCAGAATAGCTCGATATGTTCATCCTCAGCTCTTGTGTTCCCCTGTTTCGCTGCTACTGCAGGTGTCCATATCATCAGCATTATCAGCTACTTGACATCACTGGAGGGGGTTTCATAGTTGCTGTCGGTAGGATTATTTGGGTCCTTGATTATCATATGATTCTTTTATTCCTTTCCAGTGAGTTGCGTGGGCTGATATAATCTATCCCTATCACAAACAGATATGGAGATAAGAACGAAAATCATAAGAGTATCATATTAAAGGAAAAGTTCACCAATAATTAAAACAGACATAGATAGGCCCTGTGCAAATTAATACGGTAATGCCTGCCCCATACCATGTGGCTTACCAGGTCAGTGCTTAACTCCCGTTTCTTTAGTATAAAGCCACTACGATTATTGTTACTCCCCCTGAACATTTTCTGGTACCCAGTTGTACAGCTGGGTGGAGTGGAAAGTAGTGTGTTTTTTGCCCAAGAACACACCACAAAAGCCATGGCGAGGACTTAAACTCAGGAACTTTAATCCCAAATCTAGAACGCATAACCGCTGCAAACGTTAGATGCCCAAACAAATGCAATGAGGAAGTTTGATAACATTATTTGTTTGGTTAACTAGCATAAGTAGCTTGGCTACAAGGGGGGAAATAATCTGTTCTTCAAATAGGGGATGAAATCTCCAGCAGCTATTTGATTGCTGAGCGCCAAGCAGAGGGAAAAAAGTGGAAAATTCTATTTCTGTCCCCACATGGCAACAAAATGTTTCACCTTGGGAGCAAATCATCTTACCTTCTTCAAATGAGTTTTGTAGGCGCTCAAACTAATTTTAGCAATCCCTTAAAGTAGCATTTAAATCTTTCTCCAAGCTCCAAATCATTCCAGTCACACTCCAGACATTCTGACTGGCCTGCAGAAAATTGCAGGTGCATGTCGGAGATGTTCTAGGATAATCCCAAAGAAGATTCCAGGTTGAAATGTGGCAGCCTTTGTTATCGAACAGCCACAGCAAGCAAAGCAGCATTCCTCAATGACGCACCCAGGCTTGATGGCCAAAATGGCCAGGCCAAATTATGAATTTTCCAATTTAAAGTTTTTGTCAACTTCCTGTTTTCAATTGACTGTTCTTGTGGGAAGAGGATGTTACAAACATATTGCAGCATTGTTATACTCTAATGAAGCCAAAAGTGACAAAATATATTTGTTTGAGCCTAAGATAGATGAAATAAGGGAAAAAAATGTGAAATGTTATCAGGTAATTTCCATTCATTAATGACTGCATTAACAGACCTGTACAACCGGAGGCAGAGACGGTGCCTTCTGATGATCTCTCAAGCTTTATTATGCCAAAAACACATATCCAGACAAGCACTAGCTGGTAGAATCCAAGAACAGAAAAACATCAACCCCAACACTTTATATCCCGGAACTAACAACATGCATATATCCTACACACGCGCTCTCTCTCTCTCCCATTGGCTGCGGCACGTACGATGCAATCACAAGTCCCAAACAGGGATGCTACACTACCCCCCCGTACAAAGTTCCTCGTCCGGGAGGAGTAGCCCGGAAGGAAAAAAAGAAGAACACACATTGCAAGGACCAAAAAAAAGCCCTGAGGTGTGGCAGTGAACCACAACACAAAACCCCAAATCACAATCCCACACCCCAATGCAATTTTTTTTTTCCTTACATAACTCACATAGAGTTATCCAGTCCTGTGCCCCTAAGGGACACCATAAATTCTCCTCAGCGGCCTGGGGGCCTCCTCTGTCTCCTTGGTCGGGGCCCCCTGGGAGACAAGGGCCACGGGACAGAGGCAGAGGGGAAGTGGGGCAGGGGTGAAGAGGAATGGGGTGGGGAATTGTGTGGGAGTCGAGCGCCCTGAGGGGAGGGAGGGGCTGCCTGCGTATCCATGTCAGAGGAAAGGGGACCCCCCTGGTTGAGGGGCAGTCTATCCCCATGGAGTGGCACCTTCCTTCCCCGAGGAGGCATCTGTACACGGTACATGACCTCTCCTATTCTCTCCAGCACCTGGCAAGGTCCCGTCCACTTGCTGTTGAACTTGGGGCACCGTCCCTTCTTCCGCATTGGGTTGTAGACCCAGACCCAGTTCTTTTGGTACAAAGTCCCGGCCCGAGACTTTTTGTCGTAGTTGCGTTTCTGCGTCACGCCTACCTCCTCTAGTTGTTCCAGAGCAAAGCTGTGGGCTGAGTCGAGGCGATCCTGCAGCTTCCTGGTGTAGGCTGGCCCAAGAGGGGCATCAGGTGGCCGACTAAAAGCCAGGTCCGCCGGGGTGCGCAGCTCCCTTCCCAGCATGAAGAGAGCTGGCGTGCACTTCGTGGACTCCTTATGGCATCATAAGCACCATAGGCAGGCAATTGTCCCAATCCCGCTGGTGCAGAGAGGTGACGATGGGCAGCTCATCCCCCAGGTTCCGGTGGAACCTCTCCACCAAACCGTCACTCTGCAGGTGTAATGGGGTATGGACTCTGGCAACCCGAAGCAGCAGATCATGCCCCCCACTAGGGCATCGGCAATCGTCTCAGCCTCCTGGTCTGGGATGGTATACGCCTCCGGCCACTTCGTGAAGTAGTCGATGGCAGATAGGACATAGCAGTTACCCCCATCAGAATGCGAGTATGGTCCCACAGTGTCCCCCCCACTCTTTCCATAGGGCACCCTACGAGGAACTGTTCGTGCCACACAGAGGTCACAGCGGCAGCAAAAGTTGTCGACGTCTCTCTTTTGGTGCCCCAGTTTCAGCTCTTTATGAAATCTGTGCATATGTGTGTGATTACTGCAATATAAACACAACAATACTGTTTGATTAGAAATAAAGTACATCTTAAACATAAAAATATACTGAGCTGAATATATATATATATATATATATATATATATATATATATATATCTAACCAGATAACAACTGAAATTACAGTTCCAGATTAGTTATGAAACTCAAAGTCAGCATTGATCAATTAACACAGAATGAACATTAAGACATGCAACATAAATAGAACAGACAGTGTAACTGATCAAATAGCATTCAGTATGCAGTGTATAGACAACAAGAGATTAGCAAAACAATAAATAAACCTCTCAGGCTGTTGCTTATTTGCGGCAAACTCCATATCACTCATATCACTCATCACCTGTTCATATTTAAAATCCGATGGCAAACTATTACTAAGTTATCAATTGACTCAAGGATTAACAGAATGAAAAGTGTCACACATGTAAAACAACATAACTCACGCCTCTATGGACACACACACTGCAGAGAATATTCAACTGACATTTACTCTGAGCCAATCGATACATCTGTGATGCGTTTTAAGGACCTGGAAACGTAATCGAGCCATGAGTGGGATTAAATAAATAAGCCAAGCCGCAAAATGTAGCCGCAGTGATTTAACATTAATCAGCTGGTCGCCGAGAAATTATCCACTGTTCACCAAGCTGCAGTAATTACCGTTTACCATAAAGTCAGGCTTCTGTCACTGACTTGTAAAGCCACAATAAGGAAGCTCAGTGATCCACCATGCTAATTAGAAAATCGTCAAACTAACGCAAAGACACGTTTTTTCCATGTGCAGTATAAGCTTTATTACACCTCCCTCCGCTCACAGTAGCTGCACCCATCCATCACACATGGCCGCCATGAGAGGCCGTCCGCATTGGAGTGGTGAGCCCCGGGTCTGTGATCGATGTCAAAGTCGTACAACTGGAGCTCCTCCAACCACTAGGCAACCTGTCCCTCTGGCTCCCGAAAAGTCATCAGCCATTGGAGAGCTGAGTGGTCCGTCCTCACGGTGAAGCGGAGGCCACACAGGTAGTACTTAAAGTGCCTGACAGCCAGCACCACCACCAAGAGTTCTCGGCGGGTGATGCAATAGTTACGTTCATGCTTGAGGAACCTCCAGCTGAAGTAGGCAACCACCCTCTCCCCCTCGGGCCGAGACTGCAAGAGGACGCTTCCCATCCCCGCACTGCTGGTGTCCGTGTCCAGTATGAAAGGAAGAGCAGGGTTGGGCGGGGCGAGCACCAGGGCCTCGCACAGGGCTCGCTTCAGATTGTGAAATGCCTCCTGGCACTCCTCAGACTTCACAGTCCACGTTCTTTTCCAGCAGTCGGTATGGGGGCGCTGTGATGGTGGCGACACCCCGCACAAAGCGCGGGTAATAGGACGCTAATCCGACAAAACTCTTTGAGTTGATCCTGGTTACGAGGTGTGGGCCAGTCCTTCACAGCCCTCACTTTGTCGTCAATGGTGTGGATGTCCTCCACACCCTTCACCGCATGAAGTGGCACTTCTCAGGGTGCTACATCAGGCCCGCTGCCCTTACCCTCTCCAGGACCTGCCTAAGGGACCCCAGGGCAGCCTCGAAGGAGTGGCTATGGACCAGGATGTCGTTCAGGTATACTAGGCACTCTTAGCGGGGGATGTCAGCCTACACCCTGTCCATCAGCTGGGTGAAGGTGGCAGGGGCATTGCAAAGTCTAAAACTTAGGACCTTGAACTGCAAAAGGCCACGACCAGTGCAGAAAGCTGATTTGGGGCAGAACTCAGGGGAGAGGAGCACCTGGTAGTAGCCACTTTTGAGGTCTAACGAGGTGAACCACGAGGAGCCCCAGATCAGGTTTAGAGACTGATCAATGCAAGGGAGGGGCTATGGGTCCTTTGTGGTCACCCTGTTCAGCCACCTGTAGTCCATACAGAACTGTAGGCCCCCATCCTTCTTGGCAACCATGACCACCGGGGCTTCCCAGGGGCTGTCGGAGGGCTTGATGAAGTCTGACTGCAACAGTTCAACCACGACCTTGTCACATGCCTGCTGGCAAGCTAGAGGAAGGCGGCGTGAGAGGCACTTGACTGGTCATGCATTTCCAGTGTCTATCACGTGTTGTGCTAAATAGCTCAGCTGCTCTTGTTGAAAGCCATCTAGATCTCCTTACTCCTCTCTCTACACCCCTCCATCTGGAGGCAGTCCTCCTCTCCCTTTCTCCCCATAACTTCTGAGAGGGGGCTGGGACTTGTGCATGGCTAATACTGGGGGAGGGGGCAGGGGGGGCATTGAACAGGGTCTGGGGAACGTTGGGGGGTGAGACAGCTGATGTGAGGCCCTGGAGGTCCCCGTCGACCAGTGGCACAACCTCCTTCCCCACCTGGGGAGACCCCGTGGGGCCAAGGGGGTATCCAGGGGCTGCAGGGGCGGGATACAGGGTGAACTCGGGGGCCGTGGGCACCAGCTGTTGGAAGGGGGCAAAGAGAGGGGCCACAGGGGCTGGCTTACCCCAGCAGAAAGCATCACCCCCCTCCCCCCTCCGCCTCCCACCTGGGGAGGGGGGACAGGGCAGGGGAGGAACCCTGCCATGCGAGGGGGGGTGTAGGACCAGGGAGGGTCAGGGAAATATTACCTGAGGCAGTGGACCATGGGACACAGGGGTTGGGGTGCGGGGGCTGTGGACTGACTCTGGCTGGTGTGGTAAGACGTTGAAGGCGAGGGGCAACTCCAACATCTGGGCAGACCTAGCAGGGATCAAGGGGCTGAGGCAGGCAGCAACAAGGCCCATGGTAATGGTAAGACCCCCCAATCCCAATATGCAGGGACCCTGCACGTCAGACACCCACACCAGATGGCAAGCGCACCTGCCCCCCACACACAACCGCAGCAACCCCTTCCCCACTATGGGAGCCAGCTCGCCTGTCATTGTGTGGAGCTGTACCGGTGTGGGCTGTATCCAGCCAGAAAGAATGTCCAGCCTCACCAGCGTCACCGAAGACCCGGTGTCCACCAGGTCTGTAGTGGATGGAAACAGGTATGCGCAGGAGCCCCAACCACCCGGGCTCCTGTGGAACAACCCAACTTCTACAGGTGGTGTAGCACCATCATCAGCTTTTGGGGGGATGGAGCCCCTCCCCCCAGGCTGCACTGTTGGGCTCCTCCCGCTGCTGAACAGAACTGGGATAGTGGCAGTACACTCTCAGCCACTTCTGGGGGGGCAGAGCCCCTCCCCCCAGGCTCCCCCTGCTGCTGGGCGGAGCTGGGGCGGCAGTACGCAGTCATCTGCTTCATGGAGGAACAGAGCCCCTCCCCCCTGGCTGTGCAGTTGGGCTTCACGTGCCGGGAGACAGGCCTGGGCTGGCGCAGCCAGGGCGGCAGGGATGAGGGTCCGCACACCCCCTATTATGCATACCCTGGGGTGTTTCCCTGAGCCTGGCGTAAAGCCGAGCACCTCCTGAGTATGTGCCCAGGCTGGCTGCACTCCCAGCAGACCACCAGCCCTGAGCGCGGCCCCCATGGCCCCTGTAGATTCGCCGGTCTCATCAGCTCGGTCATCTCCACCGCCCATGCTGGTACCTCCTCCCCGGCAGGACGTCCTGACGCAGCCCTCACCACATGGGGCCCCACTTCATGGCCTTCCCTGGCAGCCAAGCTTCCCAGGCTCTCCCTCTCTATGGCTGCCTCTAGCGCCTCCTGTAATGACTTTGGGTGAAGAAGTTGCACTTGTACACGCAAGTCTGGGGGAGATATGGCCCCAACGAACAGGTAAGTAGCCAACTCACTTCGTGCATTGGCAGGCATGTGACCATATGCCCGCCACACCTGGCTCTTGATGTCATAAGCCAACCCTCGGAGCGACTCCCCAGGTTTCCTGTATCTGCCTCTAAGTTCTTTTTTTTCCAGTGCTGTCTGTGACCACATTCCAAACTGTCTCTTTAGCGCCCTCAACAGGGCATTGTAGCATCGCTTCTGCTCTGAGTCCAGCAGCAAGAGACACGACAGGGCATCTCCCTCTAGGCACAGACCTAGCTGCAGTGCCTTGTCCCCCACTTACCACCCCTTAGCTAATAGCTTGAATTGGGCGTGAAATGCTTCCCAGCTTGACCCACCAGAGTATCTCGGCATCTTCACAGAATCCGCGGCCGCTGGTGCAGAGTATGCATTGCCATGGCTACGCCCAGAAGAGGCGAGAGTGGCGGGGGACTCCAATGGCAGCGCACTGCCCGTCGCGGCAGCAGCATGTCTGCTCTGGCCATCATCGCTGCACCCCGTAACCAACTCCAACTTCTGTTTGGCTATCCCAACGTCTTCCGTCTCGTACAGCGACTCGACTTTTATTTTCTGTTGAATGGCGTTGTCCATTGTGCTCGCCTATACTAACTAACACTGAAGCTAAAATAACTAATTATCATCCAACCGGAGTTCTGTCTCCTTACCAGAATAGTTCACTTCTGACACCAGTGTAACAGACCTGTACAACCGGAGGCAGAGACGGTAACTTCTGATGATCTCTCAAGCTTTATTATGCCAAAAACATATCCAGACAAGCGCTAGCTGGTAGAATCCAAGAACAGAAAAACATCAACCCCAACGCTTTATATCCCTGTACTAACAACACACACATTTCCTACGCACGCACTTTCTCTCTCCCATTTGCTGCGGCACGTACATTACAATCACAAGTCCCAAGCAGGGACGCTACAGTATATATTGCCTTTTTTCCTGGGGTGTGGCAGATAGACAGTTTTTATTAGTTTCTCGAAGTTGAATTGTGGAGGGTGGGAGAACTGCTCCTGTAGCAGAATACATTTACAGTATGGAGTGGTACATTTATTCAAGTACTGTACCGAGGTACTGATTTCAGATACTTGTACGTGAGTATTTACATTTATTGCAACTTTATACTTCTGCTCCACTACTTGTCAGAGGCAAATATTGTACTTTTTACACCACTACATTTGTCTAATTGGTTTCTTTACAAATATCTTTTCAGATATTTGTCTATCTAAATGAGATGATTTTGAATTTCATTTTTTTTACTGGATAAGCCGAAAGATTTAAAGTTCCTTTGTGGGTTTGCGAAAATTCTCCTACTTTGTGAAGTCTCAATGAAATGGCTAGCAGAGTGCTATTTCAGTACACAGATGAACGTATCTCCTGTAAAAACAGAAAGTAAGGAGGCCCTTCCCTCCCAAAAGGCCCAGTCAGCTCCCAGCAGACCAGAGCAGAGCCTGCTCATTATTCTGCATGAGCCTGTCAGTGTTTGTAGCCAGGAAAGCTAGCTCAATAACAGCACATAAGAATGGCAAAGTCTCACAATTTTGTCAGTTTTAAGCTGTTTTATTTGTATACAGAGTGATGTCAGGGTGTAAACTTTGAAGAGTCCAAATATGACCACGAACCACAGAACTCACTGGTTTGGAAAACATTCTCCAAACCAGAACTTCAGTTTCAAATGAATTTGCTTCACAAAAATCAATAAAATACTCCATGAACATCCACATTATCTATCAGCACAACCTGCAATGTACACTATATGTGTACATATGAACTGTATGTGTATATAAATTAATACAAAGAGAACACACTGTGGCGAGATCAGTGTGCTATTTGGGAAAACATTGATTGAAACAGGCATTTTGCACGCAGGAAAGAAATTTATTTCTCATATTAACTAACGGAGGGTTACTGGCTGCACATCATCCAGCAGAGTATTTTCTGACTTAAATAGTATTCAGTAGGGAATGATTTCCCAGATAGCAAGCACCTCTGCTCCGGATCTGCACCGGATCTCTGAGCCGGATCAGCTGGAGTCGGCACAGAGCTGGGGCAGATCCGGAGCAGAGGTGCTTGCTATCTGGGAAATCATTCCCTACTGAATACTTTTATATAAAATTGTCGCTTTGTACGGAATACTTTTCCTGAAAATTCCACAATATGAAGTATTGATGTACACGTGGCCCACGACTGCGATCATCAACTGATTTAGTGTTTTCACCGTACTGCGAATCGCACTTTATTTGAAGTGTTGCTCATAAAGGCTTTATAGAGCATGTATAATGCCTTCATAGATGAGACATGATGTCTTCATAAATCATACATAAGCAAACGTCATTTGTAAAGGGTGAAATAACACATCCTTCTTCAGCATGTGACCTTCCTTTGAACACTAATGTGTTTCACCTGTACTTGTGCATATATAAACCCCTGTCTTTGTCAAGCCCCTAACTGGGCATCGTCTTGCTACTACGAATCTATGTCACGCGATTTCCTAGTCTTGTTAAAAGCTCCTACATTCCCAGTTCCCCTCATAATCGCGTATCTGAAAAATCAATTGTATTTCCTACTCTAGTCACTACCGTTAGGAGATTTGTTTATATTGCAGTACTTTTGTCTTTCGCCTCCTGAGGCTATTTTTTCAGTGCTGTCCGTTTATACAGTTTTTGTTTTTCTATTTTTGACACACAGCATCTCCTTTGATTTGATACTTTATTTTGTTCTTTTGCTACTTTTCTCTTTATTTGTCAATTTGTATTCTCCTATGTTACATATCTCTCATGGTGCATTTCTGTTATGTAAATCCATGTTCATGATAATCATTCTGGTATATGCTGTGCATTCTTGTCCTTTTGTTAGATGACTCACAAAAGTAAAACTACCCCACTAAACTCTACTCCCTTGTTGTCTGTGTTCCTGAGTATTGCCTGACACTTAGCCATTTTTGGCTTCACGTAGGCCAGATGAAAATGAGTGAAGAGAAAGTCTTCAGAGTCCTGAAATTTTGTCTGCCTACCTGTGTGTGCCCGAGTTGTTGGCCTGCATTTGGTGACTGCTTCTTTGGGGACTGAATGAGATGATACCAAAAGCGAGCACATCTTTAAAACCCCTTTCTCACTGGGATGCGTTGGCCCAGGGAAGTGTGCGAATTAAATAGTTCTCATGTTCTGCAGATAAGCGCGTATACACCGTGAACTGATTCACAGTGGTATGTGAGCGTTCGCAAGGCCTGCCAAAATTCGTGAAAAAATTTAACTGGTTTAATTTTTTCGGGGATGTCCGTGCTGGAGCTCTTCAACGCCAGTATCATGTGCACAGCTGTTTTTTGCCACAATAATTCGTGTAGACTATGTGTTGAATCCGCGGACGTCCATCGATGTTCGCCAACAGTGAATCCACGGCTAGGCTCGCGTTGTCAGCAAGGTACCGTGCATTTTAATACGACAAAAGCGCGATTAAATGGGGCGAATGGTGGCAACCTGCGGTGGAGGGAGCACAACGTCTACACAGCAGTGACGTTAATAATACAGCAGTGGCGTTGGCAACGCAGCTATGGCGTTTCTCCGCGTGTATAACACGGTGTTCATGCCAAATTCCATTTGCCAGCTTCCACAAGCTCACATTGTCATTCCCTGCGTTGCATGCATCAAACGCCCATCAACGCCTTTAAAACGCTCTACCAACGCTCTCCCATGCCACTTTCCACAAATTTAGACAAAACTTTTACAAATTCTGCAGGTCACTGCAGTGGGACATCCGTCCTACTGTCGCAATGAAATGTCTTATAAACGCAATCAGTTAAAAAAGGACTTGAGTGACCTTTTTTATTTCAATTTCATATTTTTCTGCATGCAAGTCATTTGGGGTTGTCAAGTCATGTGAGGTTTTACGAAATGAATCAAGAGCAAACACCAGTAAAATGCAAAAAGGAGGCTTTATTTCTGAAGGGGGAAACCCCCAACAGAGCTAGCAACAGTACAAAGTCCGCAATCCAAAATCAAGGGGAGTCCAAGGGGTGAAATCCAGAGTCATACACAGGGCACCAATCTCAAAAATCTTAGTCAGACAAAAGAGGTCAAAAAACATGAATGCGGCAAAAGTACAGGGAATAGGCAAAGCTCAATATCAAGGACGGTCAAGTCCGAAAGATAAATCACAATGAATCAAGACGAAAAAAACGTAGCAGAGGAGACAAGGAAGAACGATCTGACAAGAAAGTGAACCAAACAGACATCTTAAATACACATCCAGGAGAACACATGATCAGGGAGAACAGGTGCAATCAATGGTAACAATAATCAGTGAGGGACACATGAGGAATAAACTAATTACATGAATTTGGCTGTAGCCAAAACGCAGACAGGGATCACAAGACAAACCTATGAACAGAACAGCTCTGGTCAAGGAGTATTAAAGTGCATAGTAAAAAGAAAGGAAAGCGCAAAGTAAATGTGTAAATCCACAGAAAATAGCAGCAGAGATAATTAGGGATAGGCAAGGAGGCGGAGACTAGAATTGGGCGACTGCTGAGAGATCATTCGTCAATTAGTAAGTGCAGCTATACAATCCCGAGTGCTTGTTAGTAAGTTAGTCCAAATATACAAGGTTAGTATGGGTTAGTAATTAGCAAAAACAATAAACTGTTAGTATGTGTTAGTAAGACAGTAAAAGAGAGAGGAAGGAAGAACACGAGATAATGAAAGAAGGTTGAAACCCAGAAACCAACAAATCACCTGAATGAGTGGCACGCAAGACAAGGGACCGTGAGCAGAGATACACTCATGACAAGACAGTGGAGACGAAGAACAATACATGGAAAAGGAAACATGGCTATAAATACTATGAACATGAAAAATAATAAAACATGAAAATCCAAATTACCATTACACAATACACAATCCTAAGAATGGTCAGACATGAGCAATAATTCAGAAACACTGATCAGTCAGAAATGCAAGGCATGAACATGGGCAATGCAGAACAGAACATGAGCAAATAGCAGAATCACAACAAGTCAATCTAATTCCTTATACTGGCTACATAAAAATCAGTATCTGATGAGCCAGGGGTGATTGTAAAACAGGGATTAGTTTGTAAACAGGGAAGATCTCTCTGTTTTACAAGAGCTGACAAATTCAAACCCATTCGCTGTGTGCAACTGCCCCCAGTGTAATCCAAGCAACATTGAATGAACACATTTATTTCCTGAAAATAGACATTGTCTGTTCTTTAGTTCTCCTGGCAAACTATTTTGAAGAGGTCAGCTGAACAAATGAATTTTGTTGTACATCCTTGGTCGTTTGGTGGTGTGTCCAGAGAAGGATAGCCAGTGGCTTGGCATTTTTTGTGTCTGTTAATGATACTTGTATGGGCACATGCATTTTTCAGAGTTACAATAAAGTTGTCAATGTCAAGAGGAATCTGAACGAGATTTCTGAGTCAGTCTGCCAATAACAATACTGATGTCGTTGAAAATAATGCGGGAAGCGAATTTTTTCTACCCCCCCCTAGAGTTCTGGACACCAACAGAAAATTATTTGCATACAGTCCATTCGCTGCCCAGAATTCTGCGATTACATCGTAAATGCCCGCCTTACTCTCAACATAACTGTTCGCCAAATCATTCATCTAGCCTGCCATTTTCATTAATAATTTGTTATGAATGTAGTTGTTCAAATATTTGAAGCTGGTAAAGTGAGCTGGTTACAATCGATGTAGTCTCGTGATACCCAACTCGTCGCTTTTTACCCTGCACTGATCTGGCATATTAATAATAAAATGGTAAGTGACACCGAAGAAAATCCGATAAAGATAAAGCAGAAATAACTGAGATAGCGTCATCTTATTCTCGATAATATGCATGCTCTCTAGGCCTACAGATTATTTTTATCTAGCCTAGCAATGGAACGTTACAAACATATCGGCAGGTTCGGCAAGTGGTGTTCATGAATATTTTTCGTACTTCGCTGTCGGCTGTTAATATAGGTTGATTATGGTGCTTTCTTTCTGCATCATAGATACATAATTTTAAGTATACGGCTATACTCAGGCTGAATTATTAAATTTCCGTGTCCTTAATTGGAAAATTACGGTGGCCGTTTCCAAACCTGCCAATCGTTTTTAATGTTTCCAGCTAGGCTAGACAAAAATCATCTGTTCAGAGCATTCATACACTCCTGATCAAAATCTTAAGACCAGTTAAAAAATTGCAAGAATTTGCATTTTGCACTGTTGTATCTTAAGAAGGTTCTAAGTAGAGTTTCAAAATGCAAAAAGAAGAAATGGGAACAAGAGACCAAATGTTTTGAGCAGGCAATTTATTGAAAAGAACAATTTAACTGAAATAGGCTGTTCATCAGCTGATCAAAAGTTTAAGACCACATCCTTTAAAAGCCCAAATCTGTGGAAAAAATTTGGATTCCATGTCATTTTCGGTCAAGTAATCACACTGTCAAGACCTCTTGATGGGAAAAGCAAAAAAACTCACTGCCTTCGAACGTGGCAGGATTGTTGAGCTGCATAGACAAGGCCTCTCACAGGGTGCCATCGCTGCTGAGGTTGGACGCAGTAAGACAGTCATTTTGCATTTCTTAAAAGATCTTGAGGTTTATGGAACAAAAAAATCAAGTGGTAGAGCCAAAAAAATCTCACCGGCTCTGAGCCGGAGGATCCGAATGGCTGTCCGTCAAGACACGGGACGATCCTCATCCCAAATTAAGGCCATTACTGGTGCTGACTGCAACCCAATAACCATCAGACAGCATCTGCAAAGGAACGGCTTCAAAAACAAAAAAAGTCTTCAAAGGCCACGTCTCCTTCAACGCCACAAAATTGCCCGTTTGGCCTTTGCAAGGGAGCACCAAACATGGGACGTTCAAAGTTGGAAGAAAGTTTTATTCTCTGATGAGAAAAAATTTAACCTTGATGGTCCTGATGGCTTCCAACGCTACTGGCATGACAAGGAGATGCCACCTGAGATTTTTTCAACACGGCACAGCCATCATGATCTGGGGTGCTTTTTCCTTCAATGGAACAATGGAGCTCCAGGTTGTGCAGGGGCGTCAAACAGCAGCTGGCTACGTGGAGATGTTGCAGCGGGCATCCCTCATGACTGAGGGCCCTCGTCTGTGTGGTGATGACTGGGTCTTTCAGCAGGACAATGCTGCAATTCACAATGCCCGTCTGACAAAGGATTTTTTTCAGGAGAATAACATCACTCTTTTGGATCATCCTGCATGTTCCCCTGATCTAAATCCAATTGAGAACATTTGGGGATGGATGGCAAGGGAAGTTTACAAAAACGGACATCAGTTCCAGACAGTGGATGCCCTTCGTGAAGCCATCTTCACCACTTGGAGCAACATTCCTACAAGCCTTTTGGAAACACTCGCATCAAGCATGCCAACACGAATTTTTGAAGTGATCAACAATAATGGTGGAGCTACTCATTACTGAGTCTGTTTTTGAGACTTTAATTTCTGTTTTAGGGGTTTTTTTGAGCTATGGTCTTAAACTTTTGATCAGCTGATGAACAGCCTATTTTAGTTAAATTGTTCTTTTCAATAAATTGCCTGCTCAAAACATTTAGTCTCTTGCTCACATTTCTTCTTTTTGCATTTTGAAACTCTACTTAGAACCTTCTTATGATACAATAGTGCAAAACGTAAATTCTTGCAATTTTTTAACTGGTCTTAAGATTTTGATCAGAAGTGTATTTTCTCGTATAAGCTGACGCGATCTCGGTTAACGTCTCTTAACTTAAAAGTGCAAGGCCAGTAAAGAGAGAAAAATGTAACTGTCTCGAGACACTCCTTCAGCGGTCCGGCAAAAGGTTGCTGATTGCCTGTATGCAAGTAAGTTTCTGTTTGTGTCCGGAACATGCATAAATATGTTGTTGAATATTAAAAAAATAAACCTGTTACACTGAACATAATTACACAGTTAAGATGCTTGAAAACAGTTACACTTAAAATAATTACGCCGTGGTTGTTTGTCATTTTGTTTTTTCCAATTCTAAAAGTAGCCTTATTGTAGTTTATGACAACCTACAGTTTATGACCGTTTACTTATATTTTCTCAAGGAAGGTTGAGGTTCATATTAATTAAAATGCGTGAAATAAACTACAATGGACTCTGAAAACAAAATGTGCTTATGTATTACCTTTTTTTTGGGGGGGGGGGGGGGGGGGATGTTGTTATGTACTAAAGGAGGGCCCAGCAGAAAAAGTTTTGGAACCACTGCTGTAGAGGTGTTATGGAGGTTTTGTCTTCAATAAATTATTCCCAAAAAATTGCAGAGTAATGTGTCAAGAAAGTGCACTGTTTGGATCAAACATATTTAAATCGTGGTAGTTTCTTAAATTCCAGTGCCAAAATCGAAACATTCCCATGCTTTTGTTCCAGCCAAGCGTTACACGCCGAATTCTGATCAAGCTCTTTAGCATAAACTACTGGGTTTTATTAGTACAATCACGTCTGCTATTTGGTTACTGTAAAGACAGCCTCTACCCACACTGGCCCATCCTGGATAACGCTGAATACCACTGCATTTGTGATAAAGCTGTAAATATGAAACATGGGTTTTAAATATGAGTAGGACACCAACTGCTCCTGTATTTTTTTTTTTTTTTTACCCTCGCAGCTTGGTGGATCTCCTCAGCATAATTCAGACACTCATTAATTGTGTTGAACTTTACCAAATAAACAACACACAACAACCTGGCAGGAAATGGGCATGTTCAAAGTAGCTGAAAGCCCTGAAAAATAAATTTCTTCTGTTGTTCCAACTGGTGCCATAGGGCATTGGCGGTCTTCTGAGGCCATGAGAGATGTGCATCGATAGGCAAAATGCATCGGTCCTGTCTTTGGGTGATATGACAGGCAATCAAAAAAAGACCCCGACAGCTTTGACTTGATTGCCAAAGCTACAGCACATTGATCACATTGTGGCGACTCAGCCTTGTTGCTGAATTTCTTCAGTGAGAGAAAGCCCATACCTGGTGTAACTTTGACATGACGCATGACAGGCAATGGCCTCACATTCATTCTACACATTGTGCTCTGTGTGTTCTTTGAAGCAAAATGAATTATTTCTGCCATGTACTGCACTGACCTTTGCCACAAATATTGGACTTAGCTTGTAGTGTCTAAAATTCTCAATAAAGCATTGTTTTTTTCCCGTTGAAATATGAGCACCCTCAGGTTTCTGTCCAAAATGGTTTCTTCAGCGGTAACTCTATGTATACAGGATGTGTTTAATACACAGCAAAATGTTAAGAGTTACATCAACTCTTAAAGAGTCTGCAGGGTTCCTTTCTGGAAGAATGGACTCAAATAAACATTGTTATGGTAAATTTCACTCTATAAGAGTGGAATTATTGCTGAACATTGGACTATGCATGAATTTAGTACAACCATGAACACAAGCATAACTGTATTATATTTCTTTAGTGGACACAGTCTGTCAGAGTGATTTATAATGGGATATATACAGAAAGGAATTTAATGAATATTTGTGTACCAGACACAGCATACATTCAAGGTCACTCTCATGGAAGTAGTCAAGTGCAGTAGCTATCTAGTACAAGGAAGGTGAAGTGCAGTATCTGCCTAGTACATAGTGTGTGGAGAGATTCATTGAATCCTGCTTTTAGCTGTTTATCTCCAGATGCAGTCAATATCAAAATACTTGTTTCTTTAACCTCAACTGTCACCTGCATTTTCTAAGATTTGGTCCGGATTGGTAAACCACATTTCAAATGCTCACAGCTCCCACAAACCATGGTTCTAGTTCACAAAATACTGCATGTCTGTTGTTGCTGTTTTGAGATTTTACATAAAATATACAGCTTAATCTTCAACTTTGGGACAAAAAACGTGAATATGTTGATTGCGCAGGTTCTTAGCTTTCAAACAAGACCAAATGGAACGGATGATACGTGGTTTGACTGTCACAACACAACGTTGATGATGAGGGCTGACAAGTTTCATTGCAGTCAAGTATGTGGTGTCTATGTTGAGAAACTGATTTGTTGCATTTGTCAGTCATAATGACTGACACAGGGCAAGAAGGTGAGTACAAATGAAATCCTGAGCATCTGAGCTTTCAAATGGTATATCGTTTGCCTGAATTGGTTGAGGATATAAGTCATAGTTTACAAATGAAGGATTCAAAATTTGTTTGAAACTTCCGGAGGGCCTTAATTAGGGCCCAGTGACAGTTAACAGGTTGAGGCTCTCTGCATACTCTCAAAAGACACAGTAGAGGTGCAGATTTGTCCAAAGAGCACTGCAATGGAGCAATCTTCTGATTTACCAACAACAGCACAGTACACAAAATGCAACTGCTCTTGCTGTTTCATTGGTACTGGGCTTTATCATGCCATTTGTCCGGTCTCTCTCTCTCTCTCTCTCTCTCTCTCTCTCTCTCTCTCTCTCTCTCTCTCTCTCTTTTTCCAGAATTATGAAACTTGAGATGGGGAGGAGTATTTCATGATAGCTTACGAGTTTCAGGGTACAGCACCTGTTAATGGCTGAACATGACAAAAGCCTCAGTGACTTGAACATCTAGCTGGAGACTTGAGAGAAAATGACAGTCTTTGACAGAGCAGAAAGACAGGGTGGAACACAATACCCCCCCACTACCAACACCACCACCACCACCACCACGCTACCCCAAGATCTCATGTAATTCTGAATCTTACCAATTTTCCCAGCACACTATATTAGGCATACAGTAATCAAGCTTTTAAACATTTGTATTTGGTTTACTGACCCCGTTCTCCTAGTATTTTTTTTAGGTTTTCTGTATTGCCAGTTTACTTATTCTAGTAATAAAATGTGTTGATGAAATAAATCTCAACAAATCCTGAAAAAGGCTCTCCAACAAGCTTAGTGATGGCTGTAGATGAGAGTATCAAGCACTCAAATGAGAGACAGCCACTGAATTCAAGGGAAACGAACAGCCCGTCTCAACACTTGGATCCAGTGCGGCTGTTGACATTTATAGAGTACAAGTGCATGTATCTATAGTTGGCCAGCCAACGGTTTGTCAAGGATGCTTATATAGAGACCTCCAGCATTCTTTTGGTGCTCAGTCAAGACTAGCCTCTAATAAACTTTGAGTCAGGGCCCATGCTTGGCCCTCAGCCTCCAGGGACCACTACAGTCCAAGAAAAAAAAAAATAAACAAATAAAAAAGAATAATAATAAGAGCGGGCCCTTTCACTACTGGTTCCCCTGTAGTTACAGTAAAGTCTCACAGCAAAGTACTTTATTTCTATTGCCATTTTTTCATAATTTCAACAATATATTTTATGTTTAATTGCTCACATAGTAACTTTCAACGTGGCAATTGGATCAGGAAAACATTAAAAGGAGGTTGGGTTAATTAGGGGAAACATGGTCATTTGCTCAGGAAAAATCAGTGGAGCAAAGAGGGATTTTTAACGTTTGCAACACATTTATTTTATGGAAATGGGCTCACAGCCCTCCAGCCACTCCTGTATGGCCTAGAGTCAGTCTGCTGCCCATAATGCGAGAACCGCTAGTCTAGACCAAATAATTTCGCCGGCCTCAATGCCTTCAGCCAAGCCAATGAGAGGATTTGCTGTTAATACACTTGAATTGAGCTGCCTTCTTTCCAAGATTCAAGAATTAACGCAATTTCAGCATCATAAAAGACAGCAAGTGCCCCCCTCCTCTCTGTTGCCCCCCCCCCCCAGTGTTTGCAAACAATGAAAACATTCTGGCATCCATCTTCCCATTGGTCAGATCTTGGTCTTTTACAAGCTCTCTGAGGGGTCCTGGCTGGGACTTTTACAATCCGATGCAGCAGCCTCAGGATTTGATACCAGTCATCTCCCAAAGCTCTGTCACTGATTTTCGTATGAGCTTCATCTAATACCCCAGCTTCACGCGCACTGCCTCCCATAAAAAAGGAGCATTGGAAAGTCAAGGACAATGTTTGAATCTGCAAGGCGGTGTTATGAAAAAAAAAAGGCTATGTAATGATCTTCATATCCAGCATTTCACCAGGTATGCGGGTAGCTGTAAAAAATGACAGGCCTGTAACAGCCAAGTAGAAAGCTATGAGCCAAGTCATGTAAGCCCTCTCTAACTGAATCAGGAGCAGTCGCTTATCATAGCTCAAGCACCCAGCCGAACCCTTAAACGCTCGTACCCAGCCAGGTCGGTCTTGTGTGGTAAATCTTTCGTGTAACAATTGAGACTTTTAAAGTATTCACCTTTGAGGCAATGTCCGCAAGACTGCGCTCTCCAGTTACTGATTGACAGGGGAACAGTGGCAAATTCAGAAACATGCAGCAGACCCCCTTCCCCTACTGTATTAAATGTATGATATGGTCCTATTACTTGAAAATACATAACAGATAATGGCTCAGTATAAACCACAGTTCACCAAAACTGTGCTCGCAAGGACTAAATGCAATAATTATTCCAGCTGTTTGGCCTCATTGCAGCACAATATTAAGCTTTTTTCACTTTTACTAAGGGTTAGCTTACTGTGTTGGGAGGCTTTCCGGAGCAGCGCTCATACCATCTATGTGGTTATTTTAAAATCATAGTTGCAGTTACATAATTTATCACACAAAATGTCTGGACTCCCTCTGATACAAGAATTTTACCAGTGTGCAATTTGGAGTGATTTAAACTAATTGGTGAGAGTTACTGGGCTATTACACCCATACAGTCCTAATTAAATTTACATTCCTAACCAGGATGGGGTATTACTGAGCTGCATGAGAAAATGTAATTCTGACAGTTTCCAAATCTGCATGAGTGTGATTGAAGTGTCTCTCACATCTGAGTCTTATCCTTCAGATATTAAACATCAGAACTATATGACCCACAGTGGCGCGCGAGCCCATCATGTCTTGAACCAAAAAACATGCATGAAGACACTTACATTTGACATTCTCACTTTTTGCCTGGTTGCTTGCTCATAATCTAATTGCAGCATGTTTTTCCTTTGATTATTTTTCCTCTCGTTATTTTTTATTTTGTGGGGAGAGGGAAAAAAATCTAATTAAAATTAGTGCAATCAGAAACCAACAGGTCCAATAAATTTGTTGCTTTCATCTGGATTTACTTCAGCCAATAATTACAATGGTAATAAATTTAGAAGTTTACAATACCATTCATATAAATGTGTATTTTATTATTATTTCTGTATTTATACTTGCTGATGGATTCATGTATACTTCATTTCTAAATTGTGTTTTTATTGTACAAATGCTTCTTGTTATTCTTTGGCTTGCATAGGGAATTGGGCATTTGTCCCTTCTCTCGGCATTTGCACTGGGATCCCTGTTTGATGGATTACTGCCTACTGGTGCAACATATGTACTGGCTAAGAACTGAATCAAAAGTAATTACTTTGCAAATACATTAATAAATTTAATTCGAATACATGACTTTTCCTGATTTAAATTATTCCAATGGGTAACAAGAATAGAGGTTGATATAGTCCCCGGAAGTTGCACAAAAGGGAATTCAACTAGATTTTTTTATTTTTTTTCTGGAGGCCACATTTGGAGAAAAATATCTCAGTGACATTCCCATCTTTAGTTATAAAGTCTTAGCAGTCATGCACACTCAGACCTGATTGGGTTTATTTGGCTCAGGGGTTAATTCCTGGACTAAAATCGAGATGAGTGTCAGTCTCATCTTGACAGCGACCTCTGGATTGTGTGAAGTCAGCTATAAATGGTTAACACTGGAATTATTCACTCTCTATCCTGTCGGCCCGAAGCCCTTGCATTATACTGCATAAGATAGAGGAAATCAGGGCGTTTGAGTTGAATTTTTTTTTTTTCACTGAGGAAAATTATATGCAGTTTAGCTAAATGTGTGAGGTACTCTTAGATTTGGTATGTATGACAAAAGCAAAACAAAGTGATAAACGCAGCACTGCACTGTATTACTAAAGTAGCATGGTAGCACAGTGGCTCGCGCTGTCGCCTCACAGCAAGATGGTAGTGGGTTTGAAATATTACATTATTCATAATTCTCACCAAAGATTTTTAGCTGTTTGGAGATGTAGGGGCATCAGCGATAAGTTTTGAGGATCACACACGGATGTAGCACACTTCTGGTCGATGAGTTTGCAATCCAGGTAATGTATTGTTGTACTTCTTAACCATTTTTTTGTTTGTTTCTCATGATTTTGCTGTGAAACATCAAGTTTGAAATTACCATGAAGTTTCTTTGTATTTTTGGCACTTTTTTTGTCCCCAAATTATGAAAATTATGTCCATTCATTTTTCATTTTAAATGATGTGTGTGTTTTGCGTCATTAAAATCATGTTTACAGTCTCTGTGACTTTCAAATCCTGAGTTATAAAGCCTTAAATAGCAGTCATGCACACACAGGCAAGCATCGGCTTGATTTAGCATACGCTTATCGAGGTTAATTACTGCAACTAAAACTGGGATGAATGTATGTCCCATCCTGGCAGTGACCTTTGGGTTGTCAGAAGTCAGATATCCATGGTTTGCTCTGACACGGTTCATCCATTCGGTCTGAAGTTTCTGCCATCGCCTATGAAATGTAGCGCAAGTTCTCTAAATTTGCACTTTGGCACAGTGGCCCTGGGGTGATTCTGTGTATCTAAAAAGAAGTATCCAATGGATAAAAATAGACAGCACAGGGGAAAGGCTAAATACCCCAAGGGCTCGTGGGGATGGGAAAACCTCAAAGGCAATTTAAACGGGTATATGCCTGTTTAGCATCTACTTTATCAGTCTTGCATTGCAGCCAGGAGAACACTGGCTCACCGCAGCAGAGTGCTTTAAATCCTGCTCGGTAGTTTATTTAATGGCTTCTGTTTTGTGTACATCCCACAATAATTTTCTGCTGTGGTTCTTTTAATAGCTGAGAAGGTTAAGGAGTTTGGCACTCGAACTGTAATATTTCATCAACTGTTTCGCAGCTCCATGTGTTCAGCCTCAGTTGTTTATTCCCAGTGGGGAAAAGGCCAGGAAAAAAGCTGTGGCACCACTCTAAGAAATCCACTTCAATCACAGCCAAAGAGTAAATAGAAATCTTTTTTTGGGAGTAAAACTCTGATCAAGGTGCTGCGCTGCAGTGAATAGCATGGTCACATATTGTGCTTGGTAGTAAGTTTGAATCCCAATCCAGGGTCCTCTAGTGCAGAGGTTTAATGTTCTCGCAGCATCCATATGGACTTCCTCTGGATGGCCCGGTCACTTCCTGCAGCTTAGACATGCATATTGAGCTCACTTGAGATTATAACCTTTCCACAGAAAGGAATCTGTGAGTGAATGGAGTTGTGGTCCCTTGTGTGGATTGGCAGCCTGTCCTCTTCTGCACTGCATGATGGGATAGGACCCAAGCCACCGGGAATGAGGGTTCAGAAAATAATTGGATGGATTTCTATTTTAGAAATTAGGTCATTTTTTATGTTTTTGGCGTCTGTACTTTATTATTGTCATTATAATTATTATTAAAAATGTGCTTTGATGTACTGTATATAAAATGTTTTACAATCATCGGTGAACAAAATGAACGTCATTCATCAGTAAATGCATGTGGATAATAAATGCTTTGGGGAAAAATGCTGCAGTGTGAGTTTGAATTTGCATCACAGCCGAGAGGCAAGTTATCTGCATTTGCAATAGTGTATGACGCAATCACTCGTGAGATATGATGGACTGCAGCAGCCTTTTTTGTATTGTTCTTCTACTTTTCTGCACTTCAGCTGGATCTCCATAATAGTCCATGTTATTCATGACTTCCTGTAAAGTGATCTTACCCATGAATCACTTCAACGTTTTTCAAATCATTGATTTGCAATTTTCAGGATTGATTCCAATAGGACTGCATTAGGATGGCATTCCAATCTTAGCTTTCTTGTCAAGACAAAGCCGTGAGGCTTAGGAGAAATGAGCTTCATAAGCTAGAGCTTATTCCCAAACCTATCATAAGAAGTGATGTAGTTTGCATAAGTCATATACTTGCAATGAATCGTCATACAGCCTCGCGTATCAATGCGAAGAAACCGGGAAACTGTCTAATGCCAAAGACCACAAAAATAAAATCAAACAAAGCCTGCAGGTTCTTACTGTGAGACTGACCAAATGCCACAAGAACAGTAAATTCACTCGTAAAAATTGGACAAAATCAATAGTAAACATAATTAATCGTGAAAGTTTACTAAAATACTATTACCACCACTACTGAAAATAATCACAACAACAACAACAACATAAAATTCCTCAGTGATAAAGGAAGCATTAGAAAGGAATAATCAGTGTCACAACCCTTGTGTGAATGCCTTCTGTGTTTACTCCCATTCAGCAATTTAAAATAATGTCTCCTTTGATTGGTTTATGTCTGGTGTGTTCCCCAATCCCCAGTTGTGTCTTGTTTCATTGCTACTTCCTTTTGTACCTGCGCCGTGCATTTAAACTTGTTGCTTTGAGTTTCAAGTTGCTGGACTGTAATTCACTAGTTGTACTTAGAACCAGTCAGTATTTCAAACGGAAACTCTTCCTGTTTAGGTAATTAAACTTAACCATTAATGGAAGTAATTTGCGGAAACCATCTTCCATGCATCGCTCATTTGAACAAGTATAGGTCGTTTGGACTGGATACCAGTTGGACCCTAACTGAAAAGACCCATTACTGGTTGGACCCCAGAACCTACCCAGTTGGACCCCATGCCGTTTGGACCCCAGACCCTAACCCTGATCTAACCCTAACCCAAATAGTCAAGAGTCCAACTGGTTTAGGGTTCAACTTGCCAGGGGTCCAAATGGTATGGGGTCCAAATGGTTAGGGTTATGGGTCCAACTGGTCCGACTTGTGTGGGTCCAAGATTTGGACCCTATTCTTGTTAACCCTGTCCAAGCCTATTCCTCTGTCCAGTTTATTAGAAACAAGCTCCAAATCCCTCTATAGTCATCAGGATTGCTTCTACTTTATATTGCCTTTTGGCGAGGGCCACTATCCAGAGATTCGCAATGCCTCTTCACTTCGCCCACAACTTCGGAACTGAGCTGTGCCTTCTTCCTCTGGGCTCTGTCCCACTGGTACCATATTACTATCAATAAACCCGACTATTGGATTGTACTCCGTCTTTGCACTTGAAACCTGGTCTGGATCACAACAATCCACTGTAAAATGAATGCAGGCTGACATGTTTGATGTTATTAAATGAAGAATTGTAAATTTTTTTTTTCAGGCTCATATGGAATTAGTATGAAATGTTTTATTATTTTTTTTATGAAAAATGGACATTTTATAGAGAAAAAAAATTAGAATAACAAGACAAAATAATGCATACATGTCATGAAAAGACGGAGTATGCCTGTTTAAAGACCTCCTGGTGAATTCAGCACACCTGTTGAAACAGTTAAAAGTGTATTTGAAGCATGATTTCGTCATTATAGCCAAAAGGAATCTAGTCTACAGAAGCAAAGAGAACATGAATGGCCCAGCCTTTAAAACATGACAAAACATATTGGTGCAGTGGTGGGAGTGCCTTTGGCATTTGGTAGAGATCACTGAGCCCTTAGTTGCCACGTCCACATGACTGCTAGAACTACAGTAAGACCTTGCAGTGGCCAGATAGACAATTGGCCCTCTAGAATACTGAATGTAACGCAGCATTAAAGTACAAATGGAGAGTGTTTTGTTCAAGTAGGTGTCTCTTCCAGCCCTGTAACTAGTTGGTGTTTATACTGCGTTTGTAATTTGAAAACATTACGATCTAAGATGCTGCAATGACAATATAATCTTTATTAAACAGATCTCAAACTGACAGTGTGTACATTCCTTGAAACAGTGAACATGTAATAGTGTTTACATTTTGCATTTTGAGTCCATAAGCTGTAGTTTCTTGAAAAATTTAGAAACAGGAGAGGTGAGTGTTCTGCAGTGAGTAGACAGATCGTGAGCTGCACAAAGTAGATAGCTTTGTTGTTGAGGAAAGGAACAAATTACACAACTAATAAAATAGAATGTACTGAAAATAAAATCTATGCTGGTACAGAGTAGGTGGCATATTGTTCTTGCAGGCTGGTATAGATGGATATGAGTGCAACAACGGGACACTGTGAAAGGGCCTTCCACCTCTCCCAGGGGTGCCCTGGATTTCTGCACGCCTGTCTGGTCAGAATTACATTCAGCACTTCTACAGTGCAATACATACATTATTTCAGGTGAGTGATCAGTAAATTGCTTGATCTGCAATGTACACGACACACAAATAGCTACTTCATTGCCCCCCCCCACTGGTTTTCATTTCTGACATGTGCAGGGAAAAAGGAGAAAAATGTGCATTAAAAAAATATACATTTTAATGTAAATGCATACAGTAAGTCAATAAACCCAGCATGTGCTAATCAAAGTCTAAATATGAAACAAGCCAAGAACACCGTTGCATAATATATGTATTCTGCATATTAGCACAAAAGTTATAAATAAATAAATAAATTGACCATTATTTATGAAATCAATTATTCTCTTACCAAAAAAAAAGTTTATACAGCACTTATCAGTGAACATAATCTAATATTAACATCAACTACAATACATATTCAAATGGATCCATCCCCAGCAATGAGACAATATTTGGTTAGACATAGAACATATATTTTGTAACAGTATTTTCACTTCTGATTTACCATTTCTCAAGTCAATCCATTAAAAACCACCCGTTTTAAAACACTGGCAATATCTGTGACCCTGTAAGCCTGGTGGAAATTCCATAACATCACAAACTCTACACTGGGTCCATCTAAACTCACTCCAATCTGGTACAACCCTGACCAGCAACAAGAAACTGCTCTACTTTCACACATGGTCCGAAAAAGGAATCACTCACTGAAGACACATTTTCCAGAACAAAACTCTCGTCCCATTTACTCACCTGGTCCAGGTATACGGCATCAGGAGCAATCAATATTTGGAATATTTACAACTTGAATCATCAATTCATGCCTCAAGAAATATCACAACCACCAACCTCGACCTCCCAGCAGCATGCTTAGACCTCATCAATATTCGTTCAATCAAAAAACTCCTTTCTAAAATATGCAGAATAATATCACAGTCTGATAAATCATTATCACTTCCTATCACAAAATGGGTAAAGGACCTGTCAATTGCTCCTGATGCCGACTTCTGGAGCCAAATCTGCAAAAAAACATCTATATCATGTCAACAAATGCAAATCTACACCTAATTCAATACAAGGTACTCCATAGAACTCATTACTCTGGGCACAAAATTATTAAAATGGCATTCTCTCCTAGCTCTTGTACGAACTGCACCAAAAACATCTCAGACACCTACATTCACGCTATTTGGCACTGCACACCGGTTCAGCAGTTCTGGAAGGATGTCACAATGTCACTCTCAGTCCTTTCGGGCTGCCATATGCCTTTATCCCCATCACTCTGCTTACTTGGTGACACATCTAACACAAATTTAACTAAATCAAACAATAGTTTACTCCTCATTGCTCTAACTGCGGCCACGAAAACCATCCACATGAACTGGAATTAAAAAAAAAAAACAATACAAATATTGCTGAATGGAAATACTTACTCTTAGATCACATTTCTTTGAAACACCATACACAACACCCCACTATAGAACACCCACTTCTTCTGGTCACCAATCATTAACTTCCTACAAACCTGATTCAGCCATCTCCTTCAATAAAACAGCATTTTATGTTGTTCTATTCCTGAGAACCAATCGTGTTCTAATCCTTACCCCTGTAATATTGGCCCGAATATTTCTCTTTACATATCACTCTAAAACAATTTACTGATTACTGTCCCCCAAAAAACACACTCATATGTGCACACACACAAATCTCACACACACATATACATACGCGCACACACACACACACACACACACTCCGCTAAGGCGAGTTTGCTTTTATGTTTGTTTTTTTTCTCACGGTGTAGTGGGACGTCTCTAATTCTGTTATTAGGAATTACATCCATATCTATAATTGTTCTTGTTATTATGTTTATGTTATTATGTTTTCTTTCTCTTCTCCTTCCGTTGACCCACCTTACTATGTTTGATGTGATTTTTATTTCTACAATTATTATAATTATTATTATTCTTATTATTATTTCTATTATTATTACTACTATCACTATTTGTGTTATTATTATTCCTATTTTCTTTTCTATTTCCTTCTCCCCCCATGGGAAACATTTGTTATTGCTGTTGCTATTATTATTATTATTATTATCATTATGATTATTATCTCTGCTTATTTCTGTATACATGCATCCATAACCGCCAATCCCTTTAATTTTATATATATATATATTTTTTTTTTCCCCTTTCCCCGACCCCCACCCCCACTGTCACATCTGACAGCGTCCTGTCGGTTATCTCCGGAGTGGGCGGCATGAGGGAAGAAGGGCTGGGTCTCCTCCTCCACCAACCACCAACTCCAAACTACCTAACACTTTAACAGCTGCTATGAATCATTCCACCACACTGCGGGTGGGGGCGCTGTTGGATGGTCCGCCTTCGGCTATGGGCCTGTGGGCTTGCTTGCCCAAGTCTCCTGCCTGTGGACAGTCTGGAGTGGACAATCAGCCAAACCTAGAGTGAGGCAGGCTGCAGGAGGGAACTTCCTGCCGAGAAGAGGACCCTCACAAGAGTGGGGGGTCTTTTTTATTGTGCGTGGTCAGTCTCGCAATTAAAAAAAAAAAAAAAAGCTAATTTTTCCAATAAAGGATTGAGCAACCACTTAAAAATAAATAAATAAATAATATCAACATCTGAGATAACAGGTGTCAAAACCTTGTTTCTTCAGGTGGCTTCATGCAGAATAGCGCCAATGAAATTTACATGTACAGAAATGGATGTTGTTCATGCAGATAGATGTGTCTTGGCCGGTAGAATTTAGTGGGGAAAATATTAGACTCAGAACTTGAAAGCTATGAAATGTATTATTTTTATTATTTCTATTATTATTATATATATATATACAATTTTTTTTGATATAGCACCACTATGTGCTCAAATATCTATTTTTTTCTGTGTGTGTAGATGGGCAGGGCTTACAATTATTATTATCCTTATTATTATTTATTTATTTTTTTAAATAATGGAACAATGACGTTCCAGCACTTCCAAAGTACACCCCGAAGAAAAAACAGCCATTTGGGAGACCAGTATTGTTAGTTCTTGAATAAAAAAATATAAAAACCAATTGTCTATGTTGAGAAACAACAATCTCAAATATGTCTTCTGGGAAATTGTTATTTTGGACAGAGCACTGAAAAAGCAATGAGGCCTGGCCACCACTCAACTGAGTGCAATCAGCTAAAAGCAGCTGCTAATCCTGGAACAGCATGGGCAAAAAGCTGTAATGAAATGCCAATAGCAGGAAAGTCCTGATTATTCCCTCTCACACAGACCGAATCGAGCAAAGGAACAATGTCACATAAAACAAATATAGAGGGCCAGCTTTTCTTTATGGCTTCAGTTTTCTGAATTCTGGGAGGCCTGCAGTGGCTTGAGCAATCTGAAGGCGTCTGCCGTTCAGCGATTTGTAATGGAGGACCATGCAGCACGGAGGGCTTTATGGTGAGCCACAATGGCCAAACAGCAATCCCAAAAACATGCTTTAGTGGGGGACCCAACAGGCATCCAGCTGGAAGCCATCCATGCTGGGGAACCTAAGCTGGAGCTGTGAGACTTTGTGGCACAATTACACAACAATTGCGACCTGTTTTTCGGACAATAACTCCAGCCCATGGGTAACAGAGACAGAACAATTCAGCGGAGAAGCTAGCAGCAAAAATGTAATTAGACTTGTGATTTTTTTTTTGGTACTTTTTATGTTTTTGTTTTCTCATTTTGAAAAATCATATGACAAAAGATATAATTAGTGAAACAATGAGAAAAACTGCAAACAATAGAAAAAAAGAATCAGCGTTGGTCCAGACAGAACTCAGATTTACAAACGAATGAGAGAGGAATGCAAACAATTTATTTATTCTGCGATGTTGTTCCCTCAGTATGGACCACGTATTCAACTGCTACTTCCTGATTTATCATTTGCTTGCATTAAATATATTCAAGAAAAGAAAAAGGGAATTAACTGATGGGGAATTAACTCATGAACAGGGATGGGTTAAAAATAATTTTAGGTATTGCAATAGAATAGAATAGAATAGAATGTCTTTATTGTCATTGTACAATGTACAACGAAATTAAAAGTGCGATCCTTAACGGTAGTCATTCATTCAACATAAAAACATTGTAAAAAAGGACAAGCAAACAAAGCACAAAATAAATAGAATAAAAAAAAAAAAAACAACAACACAGTAAACACACTTTGGTTCATGACAACAATTGATATTTGGGACAGCATCTTTCAAGTAAACAAAGAAGAGGATAAAATTACTTGATTTGTGACCCATAAACATTTCTGACCCCCAAAAATCACTCTTGAGATAAATCTTGTTTCTTTCCCCAATTCTGTGCATGTGCGCACACCTTTAAAATAATCTAAACAGGAGATGCCATTTTTATGTTGCACTGTAAAAAGTAAAAAAGTTGACTCAACTTGAGTAAGTAAGGCACCAGCTACAGAGGACCTTTGAATTGGCTCAACTTCATGTGCTGAGTTCTTTCATAAATTAGTTCTTTCAAACTCAAAAGCTCATGTTGAGCAAACTCAGAATGCTTTGCAGCTGGTTGCCTCACTTAAGTTTTGTTTATTCTCTCAGGGTAGAGTCCCATAAAGCATGTCAACAGGAGGACTTCAACACAATATTTCTGTGCCCACGTACACATATAGAACGTCTTGATATTAATCCTAGCCGAAGATCTGCGGTCATGTGTGTGAGTTCACACGTGTGCGTCCATGCGTGTGCAAGTGAGCGAGACATTTTGTGCACGTGAGTGAGTGAGGAAGATCAAGAGGAAGAACAATTACATTTTTTCTCGACTGCCAAAACAAATGCAAGCCTGACATTAATAAACTGCATCTGCATGAAGACGCCCATGGGCCAGGTCAGAGGCACAGTTGGTCACTTGCTGTTGCCATGTATTTCTACAATAAAATGAGAGGTTATTGGAGTAAAATTTACCAGGGGTACATTTCCCAAAAGCAAAAATGCTAACTTACATTGTTGGAACCATTGACTGTTTATGGTCAAACTATGTAAGTTGCTGATGTAGTTTGTGACTATATTCTTGGAAAACATACCCCTGCATGACTCACAGAAGCTGAGTAGTATGTTCAGCCCAGGGAAATGCTGGATCCACAAACTGCAATGGAATGTGCTGTCAATTTATCAAAAAGGTGTCGTCAACGTGGAGGGGTCCACTTCAAACAGGGGTGAACAGGAATTGCTCAAAGAAAAGAAGGATATGGGGTAACTGTTTGAAAATGATGCAAAAAATGGGAAGGAATGTTTCTCTGATCTGTTCATATTCTGCAAGGGGAGCGGAAATAAATCTTTATGCTGCGCACCTTTTAGCATCACCCTGGGTGGCCCTCGCTCCCTTTGCACCTTTCTCTCACTCTCTTTTACAGTCACTCGCCCCCCTCTGTCTCAGCAGCAAGAAAAACAACAGTGATTAAACTAATCCATCTCCCATTGCCGCTGCTGGCAGCACGCATCGTGTTCCCGGGAGCTGCTCGCGGGCCGAGCGGCCACACATGCGCAGTGACGCCGGGGGCTCATCCGGCATCTCCGTCCACCTGTAAATCAAATCAACATCCAAGGACATTCAGACTCACCATGCACACGGGCAAATACAGCACACAAAATCTCTCTCTCTTTCTTGCACTCACACACGCGCACATCACACTACAAAATGCATACTGTGAAAACATAAGCACATTTTGCTGCTCAGCATTATCTGTAAGAAACGCAATATTAAATCGCGGAGTACCATGAACAGGCTTTTAATGTTTTATTTCTCTCTCTCTCTCTCGGCCCCTCTTTTATTACCTTTGTCAGGGAAAATAAATGGCATTGAAAAATGGATTTTATTTTAGTTTTGCTGGGACTTCTCCCAAAGCTAGTAGCTCCACTGTTGCTCTTTTTGCGCGCGTTTTAAATTAACTGAGTGCATTTCTCTTTTCGTTCTGTTGCTTTATATCATACTGAACTCAAAACTTTACTGAGGCAAATGGCCCACATCGTGCAAAAGGACACTGCTACATTTTATGCTGAATAACAGATGTAATGGAGGTAGTACAGGCAGCAGGGAAGCTCCACTTGGTCACTGTTCCAGTGCATGCATGCGCCCTCTGATGTGATATTTAGTCTGGACCATGCCATTCCTGACTGTGATCAGTGGTCCAACAGACTCCAGCTCAACAGGACCTAACTTTGCCCCCAGGAAATGATGGGTTTAGTTGACCTGGACAGTCATACATCATTACCCCCTGTAACACGTTGGCGGTAACTGCTTATATGCCTGTTAAGATGAACAGGCATCCCAAGCCCTTCAGACCTCTATGCTCTCCAGATTCAGTAATATCAAAGGTTGTGGCGCCGAGGGCTGAATAAATCGAGGTGGGCATATCACATTCTGGAATAAAAAAATACTAGGAGAGACATTTTGGAGAGTGCAGATGAATGCTCCAGATTGCTTCAACAGCAAATGCAATTTAGCAATTCCCGCTCAGAAAGATGACTATAATAATAATAATAATAATAAGAACTTTCAAAAAGGAGTCTACTCCAATAAATAAAATGAGCCCTTACGTACAGTATGTACAAATATCTGATCCTTATTTGCTTAGGAGTAATATTGCAAAAAAACATCCACAAATTCAATAAAATGAAATGCTACCTTTTTTTACAGATAGTTTGTGGGATAAGTGGTAGATGCACGCTTATACATTTCAGAAATACTATGGCTGTGTTCAAAATCTTTCATTCAGTTAAAGTATTTCTGAGATACCGGACATAATGCTTAACATTTCAAAAACAATATACTAAACCCAGGGTTAAGAGCAGGGGTGGGCAATTCCATTTCAAAGGTCCAGCGTGTATGCAGGTTTTTTTTTTTATCAATTACCCTTGACTAATTGAGTTCATTACTTGAAACAAAATTTGTGCATCGAGTGAAGAAAAATGTTCCCTTTGCAGAGACAAGAACTGTCTTTGGTCGTCATTTATGATTATTTAAAGAAATGCAGCAGAACCATCAGATTTAATTTATGATTTGGCAAATTAAGATTAAAATGTGAAAAGTTGAAGTGAAAACCAGGGTTAGTTATGGCCCCAGCTGCCCACCTCAGAGGCATCTGAAGACCTGAGGGTCCCACACTAGGTCTCGCGAGGAAACTACTCTCATGTTTGGAACGAATCGTGAGTTCTTGCACGCTTCCCCACATGGCTGCCAACTTGGATTTGTATCAAATTCTATTATGAAAGCTGTAAGAAAATGTGAATACCGATGTTCGCAACTCTGGCCGCCATCTTGAAAAGCAAAGAGAGACTGTTTGGAGATGTTCTCACCTGTCTATGCCAGACCAAACGCAGTTAAATCATTGAAGAGGCTTGAACTTGCGGGCACTTGATCGATCCCGCAATGTTGACTACGCCCCCAGTCTTGAGCCAGCTAACAGAGCTATGCAGGAAGGAGAGGGTGTGGTCAGTGTGTAGGCAGGGGTCTGGCAACAGCATTCAGGATCTGGAGAGGCGAGCAAAACAAAGTTGGAGGTTGAAGCCAAGTAGGTCAGTCTGAGGGGAAGCAAGAAGGGAGAGGGATGTTGGGATGGGGTGAAGCACAGAGAAGAGACTGAGGCCAACACCGAAAAAACACTGAATCAGAAACAAGAATGGGGGAACTAGGAGAGGTGACTAGTTTAAGAGGCATGACGACGCATCTGGTCAGGAAAATGGGAACAGAGGAACATTAATGAGCAGAGATAAAGCAGGGAGACAAGAAACAGGTGTGGGGAAGGTGTGAAAAATTCAGAAACTAATTAGGAACACTACAATTAATCAATTAACAATAAAGAAAAAAGTAAACAGGAAGCCCAGAAACTGTGTGAAAAACAGCACCACATGTGGGGGTGTAACAACTTACATTATTTAAAGCTTTAATTAACCATGGTCATTACACCCATTTTTTCCTTATCAATTTTTAGTAACAACTGCAGTTGCAAAGTGAAAATATAATAAGGCATAGTTGAACAAAAATATTTTTTAAACAGCTGTGTCAAGTTATTTTTCACCAACACGTTCCATTTTTAAATAGCGATTTGCGTTCATTCTTTGAAAATGTCACTGCATGTCAATGGAAAAGAAAAAAAGAAAAGATTTTGACGGGTTACTGACTGTTCAGGAAGAACACCGTGGTCAGCTTGGCGCTGGGGCTCATTTTCACCACATGATATGAATGTGAAGTTTTGCACATTTTGTGATCAAACTGTGGCTCACATAAGCACTCAGTGAGCAGTTTGACTTTCTCATTGGTTCTTTGAGGATTACTTGAAGACAGAGCTGAATCCCCCTAAGACACTCCTGGCTTTTGTGCTTCATTCTAGAATCTGTTGCATGCTGGTACCTACTCATTCATGGGGGAGGGGAAGGAGTATTGGACAGGATTTAATCTGAGACAGTTTTCAGTTTTACTGAGTCACTGTTTTATTGCAAGAAAACACACAAGCGAACGCATACACACACACACACACACACACGATCACGTCTATTTGTTCACGCATGTTCACTCGTGATTCTCCGCAGACAATATCTGGGGCTGTCGATGAGCAGTCAGCTGGCATAGCAGCTGATCGCTTCTATCCAACCAGGGCACACCTCAGTTGTGTAGCTAGCCAATTATTCTGCTGCCATCTTTTTTAAATATGTTATTTTATCCGCCCTACTTCACCCATGCTGCCGTTCGCTGACCCCTTTCCTCCCCAACGCCACCCTACTCATCAGACCTCCCGTTTCGCCGCTCCAGCTTCACCAGTCTTCAGCCACCACCGCCACCAGTGTCTGGACTCTTCGGGGGATTTCCTGATCTTCGAGTCTTCCCAAAGAGTCCAAGCGCCAAAGACTTGTTTCGATTATAAGCATGTTACCCCTTTATGCTCAAAGGATAATAAATATTTTCTTGATATCACTTGAGTCTCTCCTGGTTGAATTACATTTATAAATTGTGTGTGCGCACGCGTGTGTTTGTTGCAACAGACCGACCCATCGGTCCTCTGGTGCGGTGCTGAAGAGTCCGCAAGCGATCCCACAAGCTGAAGCAGGGCCAGCTGATGGAGGGCAGGTACATCCCTGTCATGGTTTGTGTCAGTGCTTTTTGCTTTCTTTGTTACTCTCATCCCTGACGACATCGTATTATTTCCCCATCGGATTTTTCACCCAGCTGGCTGATTATTCCTGGGCGGTCCTTTCCCGGAGTCTGAATAAGCCTAAGGTCGCCACGCCTCCTTTGCTGGAGTGTCTGCTTTCAAGTTGCTCGCTTCGGCTTGAGAAATCTGTAGTCAGGGTTTGTCAGACCATATATTATTTTTATTTCTGGGAAGCTCTGTTTCTTTAGGGATTTTATGGCACAATTGTTTGGTGCCTTGTTATTTTCTCGTTTATTGAGATTTCTTTTCCTCTGTTGTTGCTCGCCTTGTTTCTGGCACTTAAGTCTTTCCCGTGTTCAGAAACATTAGCTCTTTCCTCCTCCACTCTCGCTTTATCACTTTCAGCTGTGCCGGCTCCATGCTTGGTGCACCTTCGCCTGCCACGGCATCTGAAACTCCGTAATAACCAGCCTTTACAATCCCTGAAAAAATCCTCAGTTCAGGACCCTCAAGAGTGACAAGGCAGCACTTAACTTGGGGTGTGCGCCAGCCTGAGCTCTCCCGCAATCTACAGCCAGGCCCAAAGAGCTGCTTAAAGATCAGCCACACAGAGAAACCTGAGGCTCCCTGTTTGTAGCACTCGCCATCTCTGTCATGAGTAGCCAGTGGCCAAAGACCAGTTTTATCCAATAGTTGTCGGAAGATCAAAACGACTAATGTTGACAAAGTGTTGTCTGTAAAGTTAAGATGTGTGTATGTTATGCTGAAGTATCTAACTTCAATTTGATGGACCACAAACTGTGAAAGGAGAGCAGATCTCCCCCCCCTCTAACTGGATAGTTTCCTCTCTTCTCCCAATGAGAGAAGAAGATTTGAGTTGACTTTGGCCGACCCCAAACCCACCACCTTTAAAATAAATAAATAAATAAATGCAGAAAATTGAAGGTTTTCTATGTTTATCCGACCTCTGCTCACACTAGATTATTTGGGTTCAGTGAAATTGACTACACACAGCCATGTTCTCAGTATGTGTGTGTGTGTGTGTGTGTGTGTGTGTCTGTGTGTACGTATGTGTGTGTGTGTGTGTGTATGTGATCCTGAATGTGGTATATTTTATCCTTGCACATTTTATTTTCACTTGAGTGTTTTGTCCATTACGCTTCAAAGGTATCATATGTTGGTTAAGAGCTTCCATCATTCAAAAATAACACAGCATTAATTAGCTATGTCCAGTGCCGCCTTCATTTTTTTTCCATTTTATATATGCATTAAATCAAGGGATTATTCTCTTTTTCACTTATTTTTTTAATTACTCTCTCTGTCATTGATTACATGAAAAAAAAGAGTGCAATTGACTGCACATGTTAATATTGTAAAGCAGAAATGGAAGACTAAAGAGCTGTCTTCCCCAAAATACATGCTCCTCGAGTTTGAAAATATAAAAGAAAATTTGGTTCATGAAGAGCACAGATGTTTCATTCTGCAAGGAGTAATCACTTTCTGAATATTTTCCCTTTGGATATTGACATCTGCTAAATAAATAAACAGACAATTGTGCATTTATGTTTTCGGAATTTTTTTTATTGTTTTCCAAGATTGTTCATATCCATGAATGCTGGGAATGTTGTTCACAGCTAAATGAACTCGCTAACCGATGCTGCCTGAGTGCTTAGAGTAGGCTGAAGGAGGAAAGCAATCCAGAAGACAGTGTCGGTGTACATATTGGCTCTGGTCCAATATGAAGTCAGCAAACTGCAACCGGGATCCTTGGAAGTGAGCTTTTTCAGAATGCAGTATCCTAAGTAGTCTCAGAGGACATTGCATTTGAGATGCACTTTGAAAGTAGGATCACATAAGCTTAACATAACATGAGCTTTTGCCATTGTAAAGCAATTAGCAGCAAGTTAGTGGGCCAAGCCTGGGAATGCTCATCAATGATTAAAACAGTATGTGCATTATCTCTGGGTCTTATTATCAATTTATTTCATGTGACAAGAATTGTCACTGCAGAGTTCACTACAGAGTACCTTAACAAACTTCTCCCACTGCTGCAACAACTACTGGTTGTCGACTTTTGTCTTTGTTATTTCAACAGAAGTGAGAAGCCCAAGATTATCATTAGGACATCCTGCCTGGTGAGAAATACACTGGCTGCTGCTTTCAAATGAAACATAATTATGGCACTGAAGATGATTCATTTTGCAAGCCATCCACTGATTTCCAAATGACAGAAATTAGCCGACAAGGCAAAGGTATTTGCGAGCGTTCCCCCCTGGCACTGTTGGAAAGATCTTTTTAAGAGCTAGTAAAAGTCATTTATTATCTTGTATAATTTGCCTGACTGCATTTTAGTATAATTGTTAATTTAAGAAATCAAATTTGAATAGAAGCATTCCAAGCTATAATTTAGACTTGATGGAAAGAGGAATCCAGTATGTTTGTGACTACTTTCAGAATATTTATCATGGTTACCACTGCATGTCGCACCGGCCGAAATATGCATATCTCACACGCGGACTTGATGTCTGGTTGGTAACTCAGAGGTTGCATGGGTGGCACTTCTTGTCCAATTGGCAGCTCAGGGACCCAAGAAAACCAACATTGCCTATCCCCGTTCTCAACATGGAAACTCGCTAAGTGGAGGAGATTGATGTAACGGCAGAGGTCTACGGGTGCAATATTCCATGATACAAAAAGCATAAATATGCATCCTCCCTTGACCAGCTTGAGGGGGAATTCCCACATTATGCATTAACTGAAAGAATTGCAGGATTTCAGAGAAACCACAGAGATAAAGTTTAACAATTTATTTACCAGGTAAGCCACTTAAAGCCAACTACGATCAAAATTAAACATATTTCAAAATACTAACACAACAAGTATGTATGTATTTATATGAAACCCAAAACCAGTGAAGTTGGCACGTTATGTAAATCGTAGGTAAAAACAGAATACAATGATTTGCAAATCCTTTTCAACTTATAATCAATTGAATACACTGCAAAGACAAGATGTTTAATGTTCAAACTGAGAAACTTTTTTTTTGCAAATAATCATTAACTTAGAATTTAAAGGCAGCAACACATTGCAAAAAAGTTGGCACAGAGGCCTTTTTACCACTGTGTTACACCGCCTTTCCTTTTAACAACACTCAGTAAACGTTTGGGAACTGAGGAGACCAATTTTTAAAGCTTTTCAGATGGAACTCTTTACCATTCTTGCCTGATGTACAGCTTAAGTTGTTTAACAGTCCGGGGTCTCCGTTGTCGTATTTTACGCTACATAATGCACCACAGATTTTCAATGGGAGACAGGTCTGGACTACAGGCAGGCTAGTCTAGTACCCGCACTCTTTTACTATGGAGCCATGCTGTTGTAACACGTGCAGAATGTGGCTTGGCATTGTCTTGCTGAAATAAGCAGGGGCGTCCATGAAAAAGACGTTGCTTGGATGGCAACATATGTTGCTCCAAAACCTGTATGTACCTTTCAGCATTAATGGTGCCTTCACATATGTGTACGTTGCCCATGCCTTGGGCACTAATACACCCCCATACCATCACAGATGCTGGCTTTTGAACTTTGCGCCTATGACAGTCTGGGTGATTCTTTTCCTCTTTGGTCCGGAGGACACGACGTCCACAGTTTCCAAAAACAATTTAAAATGTGGACTCGTCAGACCACAGAACACTTTTCCACCTTGCATCAGTCCATCTTAGATGAGCTTGGGCCCAGCGAAGCCGGCAGCGTTTCTGGGTGCTGTTGATCAATGGCTTTCGCTTTGCATTGTAGAGTTTTAACTTGCACTTGCAGATGTAGCGACGAAATGCAGTTACTGAAAGTGGTTTTCTGAAGTGTTCCTGAGCCCATGTGGTGATGTCCTTTACACACTGATGTCGGTTTTTGATGCAGTACCGCCTGAGGGATCGAAGGTCACGGGCATTCAATGTTGGTTTTCGGCCTTGTCGCTTACATGCAGTGATTTCTCCAGATTCTCTGAACCTTTTGACGATATTACGGACCGTAGATGATGAAATCCTTAAATTTCTTGCAATAGCTCGTTGAGGAATGTTGTTTTTAAACTGTTCGACAATCAGCTCACGCATTTGTTCACTAAGTGGTGACCCTCGCCCCATCCTTGTTTGTGAATGACTGAGCATTTCAGGGAAGCTGCTTTTATACCCAATCATGGCACCAACCTGTTCCCAATTAGCCCGTTCACCTGTGGGATGTTGCAAATAAGTGTTTGATGAGCATTCCTCAACTCTCTCAGTCTTTTTTGCCCCTTGTGGCAGCTTTTTTGAAACATGTTGCAGGAATCAAATTCCAAATGAGCTAATATTTGCAAAAAATTACAAAGTTTACCTGTTCGAACATTGAGTAACTTGTCTTTGCCGTGTATTCAGTCGAATATAGGTTGAAAAGGATTTGCAAATCATTGTACTCTGTTTTTATTTATGATTTACACAACATGCCAACTTCACTGGTTTTGGGTTGTAAAATTAGCAAATATGCCTAACTCCATTTACAATCCAAATTAAACATCAATCAGAATACTAGAATGTATTTATAAAATTTAGAAATATTATGCCAAATTGCAGAGTCAAAATTAACACATTCATTCCTGGCAACAAGCTACACATGACCGGGTTGATGCGGGAGCCTGACTACAGAACTCTGCGCAAAGTTACACATGATGGGCGTCATGAGGAAGTCTGCAGAGCTCAACATAGGCTTTGTTTCCCCACTTAAAGTACACAGATCAGGCAATTTGATTCTATAAAGAACTAGAGTGCCATGGGCCCTGAAGGTTGCCAGCAGTTACAGCCCCAACAGGAGAAATGTAACTAGCATCAGTCCGTGGATTCAACTGGAAGCCAACACTTTTGGGAAAGCAACACGTTGTCTATATGATACTGGTGTGAAAAAGCCCCAGCTCAGACATCAGCGAAAAAATTAAACCTGTTTAATTTTTTCTCGAATTTCGACTGTGATGCCGAGTGGTCCCGTACCTCTGCGAATCAATTCATGGTTCTTCGAATCAATTCTTCTCTGCAAAAGAAGAGAATTGTTTCATCCGCAAACTTCCGCGGGCCAACGCAGCTCAGTGAGAAAGGGGTTATCATTTTATTGTTTTAGGGGTTATCATTATCGGGCAACTCGACTGAGCGGTCACACTTTTTCATGAGTGACAGACAGCAACATTTTATGTCACTTTTTTTGTCATTTAGCAAAAATATAATCTTTAAGAAGTCTAAATCATGAAATCCGATTATATTTTTTTCTAACTTGGACTTTCACTGTCGTCTGCTGTTAATTTGTGCGCCACCTTCTCTGTTCACTTCTGATACTTGCTCTGCTTTCAGACAATATTTTTTTTTTACACAACACTGCCAGAGTGAATAATTTTGAGTTTCAGGTCTCAGGCCCCAGGCCCACAGGAGGCAGGTGCTGTTTTAAGACTCAGGCCATGTGGTTTTCATGGGGGCAGGTCTCCACACTGGTCCAGTTTTATCCTAGCTCCTTAGATGTCTGTTCAGGAAATCCGTTGTGAAAATTAGACCATGGCACCAGTCATGCTGAGACAATCCCAACGACACAAAACATGACTATATTCAAAGATTGAATTGTCATGAAACATCTTGTGCCCGTGCAACCTTATAGTGACCCAACCTAAGAGGGAGGGGAGTTAAGGGGGGTCGGAGGGACAGATGTTACACATACCAACACTAAAACTACCAGCAGGGGGACAAGGAAATGGAATGCGGGCCGTTGCAAACAGTGGAAGGAGTTTACAACCACCATAAGAGAAATATTGTCAGGTCACCAGATACCCCAACATCTCGCTGTGGCAGAGTAATTACAGCAATAGAATTTGAGGAATCAGTTTGTGAGAATGAAAGACAATACTGTCAATTGAAAACTTCCTTCTGCCTTACAGTTTCAATTAATTTGGTACCCACCAATCATGAGGAATGGTCTGAAATGGTGAGGCCATTACCTGTCTTGGGTTTGAGGAGCTTCACTGCCCTTTTTGATTTCCCTCCCCTTACCTCCAGACCTCAGTATATACAAAACCTCAGGTCACTAACCTTTTATTAGTTGAAAAGCATACAAGCATCACACTTGCTGTCCTACTGGCTGACTGATTTAGCACAATTTCCTTACCCAATGATACAATTTGTTGTTATTTGTGACCTTTTCAAAGTATCATGTTTTCCAGGGAAGGGCAGCAAATGTGAATGGACTAGCAAATGCTTCTGAGAGCATGTTTTTGAGTGTACTTTCATATACAACTTTATGCAGTAATTTTTTTTTTTTTAATCTTTAATCTTTATGTTGCATTAAACATTGATACATTTCTGGCCACAATTTCCAGATGCATTCTTTTGAGTGCAAGCATTCCCCCAGAAGATGAATAATAATAAAACCAATCATATTTTTAAAAATAAATCAATAAAGAATAGACACAGCACTTCCCCAGATTCCAAATATTTTCTAATTGGTAAACACTGTAATCAATGGTGAGGCGATCCCTCCTGCTGAACGGCTTTGGCATCCATACAAGCTACAAATGACTGATAAAAGATGGTCAGAGTGACCTAATGACACGCTGAAGCAAGCGGAAAAAAACACGACTGACCCTCACTACTTCAGACACACTTGCACTTAGGTTTGATATTGCCCGTGTTTTCCAATATATGTGCTCCAGTCACATAACAAATGACAAGAGGGTAATCTCAAACTGACGAATTGCCAAAGTGAATAGAGTAAGACAAACTGCCAGCAGTTTCCTTTCATGCTGAAGCACTGAAATGCCCAAGCACAAGCCTCATGTCCCATTCAACCATCTCAAGTGATGATGGCTCTGATGTCCCTTTTTTGTCGAGCCGAGTACGCTGGGAGCACCTCACCATATTTCCATGCTATTTGTTATTTGATTTTAGAGGTGGACGACAGGTGGTTCTTCAGCTTAAAAAAAGACACTGACAGTGTTGTATTGGTTGATGAGCGGCAAACAAACTCTGGAATGAATGCCCAGCTGTGATGTGATATGTGACCTGCTGTAGGGTCATTCCGCATGAACTCAACCTGAGGTCTCGTGGTGGCGTCTCACATTTAGCTAAAAAAAACAGGGGGGGGGGGGGGGGCAGGAGAGCACTTCTACGTACAATGAACACACTCAAAATTTTAGGCATCAACTTCCAAGGGTTTCTGAGATACTCTCCTCCATATATGTGGGGGTGGGGGGGTTGGCGTGGTTACTTTTTTTTTTTCCATTTTTAGGGGGTTCAGAGGCCACTATCTTGATAATAAATCAGAGCTTTGGGCTAAAAATTGCTACCAAGGGTAATTGGGGCCCAGGTTTCCAGAAAATGCCACAAAATAAGTCCAGCTTGTCTCATTTCAATGTTATTGGCCTCTCAAAAATGAATCTTTTCATGTGCGGAAATCAAGCGGTCAACATTCAAGGATCCCGTGTCAGCCTAGGATTATTCACAGAGGTTTGATATAGGAGTTAGCTTCTGGGGAAAAAAAAAAAAAAAAAAAACTTCACAAGTTCACCATTTTGGAAGTGTATATATGCAGTAGTGTATGTGTATACACTACTGGTCAAAAGTTTTAGGACACCCCAATATTTCCAGTTTTTTAAAATAAAATTATGCAGTTTAATGTCTCATTGTACTCTGGAATGAAAACATAGACATGATAGAACAAATTAACAATCGAAGCTAGAAAAGGAATCATGGAGTCAATTTATAAACCAAAATGTATTTTTAACTTTTGACTCAAAGTAGCCACCTTTGGCAGATATAATGGCTGAACGCACTCGTGGCATTCTTTCTACATTGGAAATCAAATATTCTTCAGAAATTTCTTCCCAACTCTGTTCCCATAAACGTGTGGCACTTGTAGGTTGCTTTGCTTTCACTCTTCTGTCAAGTTCATCCCAAACCATCTCGATGGGGTTCACGTCTGGAGACTGGGCTGGCTACTCCATGTTTTCAAGCGTACCATTCTTGTTCTTTTTTCCGAAGGTAATACTGGCAGAGCTTGGATTTATGTTCTGGGTCATTATCTTGCTGTCGGATGAACCCCTGACAAACTATGAGCATACCAGAGGGTACTGCATGGCGCCGCAGAATGCTGTGGTAGCCGTTTTGGTTGAGGGTGCCTTTCAATCTATAAGTCAATGAGCCTGGATCCAGCAAAACAGCCACAGACCATCACGCTTCCTTCTCCATGTTTGATAGTTGATGCCACACACTGAGGAACCATCCTTTCACTTACTCAACGGCGTATAAAAAACCTGGGTAACCTTACCTTTCGTTTCAAACCTCTGACTGTTCACCACTTACCTTTTCATTTCAAGCTATTTGTTGGACTGGAACTGCATTATTTTCAATAAGAAACTGGAAAAATTGGGATGCCCTAAAACTTTTGACTGTAGGTGTGTAAAAGCATGGTTGTTTCTATATTGCTTGTATTTGTTCAAAATTTTGACTCATTTCCTCATCTCCTGCATTGATCAATCATGTTGTCGCATACTGACATAGTCTCATCTGGATCATTCATTATGGTAAGCATTTTTTTGAATTTACATTGAGGTTTTTTTTTTTTTTTTAAATATACACTTATTATCCTGCCCCACCCAAAGGGTGAGGGAAGGGGTATTGATATCGGTTCGGTTTGTTTCTGTGTTTGTTTGTTAACACTCTAGCGGCAAAACTATTTGCCAGATTCACCCCAAATTCGGTATAGGTATTGCGACTGACCCAGAATAGATCTGTTTTGAATTTCGTACAAGTAGGTGAAAGTATGTGCGAGGGGCGGGATTTGTTGTGCCTGGCACCACTTGTTATTGTTATAAAATGATAATTTAAAACAGAGGTTACCCACAAATGGAGGAGTTAAAGTATCTGATTGATGAGTGAAGGTAAGATTGACAGGCGGATCGGTTCAGCATCTACACTGATGGCGGCATTGTTCTGGCTCGAAATGGTGAAGAAGGAGCTGAGCTCAAAAGCGAAACTCTTGATTTACTGGACGATCTACGTTTCAACCATCAACTATAGTCACGAGCTTTGGGTAGTGACCGAAAGGACAAGGTTGCGAATACTTAAAGCTTGCCCTGAGCTTTCTCTGAGGGATGGCTGGGCTGGCCCTTAGGGATAAAATGAGGAGCTCAGACATCCAGGAGAGCCTCAGAGCACAACTGCCGCTCCTCCATTTTGAGAGGAGTCAGTTGAGGTGGTTTGAGAATTTGGTTTGGATGCTTCCTGAGCCCCTCCCTTTAGAGGTGTTCCGGGCATCTCCAACTGGGAGGAGACCCCGAGGCAGACCCAGGACACGCTGGAGGGACTATCTCCCGGCTGGTTCCGGAACGTCTTGGGGTCCCCCAGGAAGAGTTAGAGGAAGCAGGTAAAGAGGGATTTACACTGGACACTTTGCGACTCGGCCTCAGATAAGCAGAAGAAAATGGATGGACAGGGTGGTAAAAATTACCATCACTTTTGCTAATTTTCAGTAAGTGTGTAGGTAGATCGCACATAACCGCTCTACTTGTATCTCAGAAAATTTACTATTATGAATTCATGTATTGTCACCTAGTCATGTATTGTCTCTTTATCTAAGAGATGATATTGATATGAATAGCACCTGTATAAACAGGATTTTAATCCATTTGAGCAAAGAGACTGGGCAGGAGAAGCATGATGGGGTGGCATTGTTTCCCTGCCAAAAGCTAAGACCCTGCATTTCCTGGAATGTACTCGAATGAGTGGTCTGTGCTTTTCTGTGCTTTCCGACAATCCAATCTCAGCTACAGTGGCTTTGTTGCTCTTACAAACTACAATGCATGTCAAGTGCAGATCCCTGACTGCCTGCTCTCGATTTTTCCCTCCCCATTTTTTCTTGTCTTCTGGATGCTGTCATCTGGAGTCCCTCACGATTGCTGCAAAATGTAAAACACCTTCCAGAATTCATTAACAACAACTGCCCATGGCTTACCAATAGGGGAGCCTGGGGATGGGGGGGGGTTACATGATCTCAACAGCCTCAAACCTACCCCCAACTCAGGCCAGCTGTTCTCTCTCTCTCTCTCTCTCTCTCTCTCTCTCCTTCAGTATTCACTCATTCCTTATGTCAGCTCAATCTATTTTTCCTCACCTAAGGTCTTCCTTTTACTCTGCCCTCATTTATTCTCCTCAGTCACTCTATCTCATTCTGGACTTTTCTGTCACTCATCTCTCCATTCCTCCCTCACCCTATCCTCCTCAATGCCTTTCAGCCCATCATTTCTTTATTCCTTCCCATCACAGCATTATAGTCCTCTCTTTTTCTCTTCTCCAGTGTTCGCTCTATCCAAGAGAGAGGCATAGCTGTGCCTTCTAGACCAGCAACATCCCCAGAGCTCTTTTATTTACAATCCTGTCCCTGTAACTGGGAACTGAATGCACAACTCCCATGTTTCGTTAAAACAGAAAAAAAAACAAAAAACAAATATTTACTCATTGAATAGGTTTGGATAGGTTTGGCCACAACTCAACTCCGCGAGCCAGCGCTGTCCCATATAGATGCACTAAAATTAAATTATTGAAGAAAGCTGAGATCATAAAAACACAGCCTGACAAGAAAGGGCCCCTCATCCCAGCTTGTACACCATTTATCTTCAAACTAGAGACGTTTCAGCACTGCATCGAGCCTAAACTTGAACGACCCAAGATGTCTCCCTCTTCTGCATGACTGGGCAATCTGTTTCATGAGCTAACAACTCTCATCGATTCCCACCCATACCACCACGTTCTACTGACAGATTTTACAATGGAATTATCATTGAGTATGACTGTTAAACCAGTCTGGACGGTGCCGCGTTAGCACGCATCGAAATTCTTTTGACTTCTCTGTGCTGGTCGATGGAGGAATTATCATTGAAGTCTCCTCTTGATTGGTGACATGACTCAGATACAATACCTCTTGGAGGGTGCTCTTGATCTGGTTATTTGTTGTGAAGGGGTTTTTCCTCACCAGGGAACACATTCTGTCTGTGATCCACCACAGATGGTATCCATGTTCTTCCTGGCCATTGGTGATCCTGAGCTTTCCAGTGCATTCTTTAATGGTGATGTCATTTCTCTAAGGGATTTGTTTTGAATATTCAGCCTCATTACACAGAGTAGCCGACTATTCATCCAAAATTGTGTGGCCTCTTTACTGAAACCTCAGTGAAGTATAAACTCATTGAAATACATGGGAAATGGATATTTTTTTAATTTAAAAGACTTGTGCACTTTTAACTGTACGTGAAATGAATTGATCAGTATGGGGGGTAAATCAGTTTTGAGGATATTTTCATGCGATTCTCCACCAAGAATTAAAATTGTGTCCATACTGCACTTGCCCTTTGTCCGCTTTTTAGGGAGGGGATATAAGAGTGAATACAGTTCTGCAAAACACTAATGTCAAAATTCCAAACTCAACTAAAATTACTGCAGCGCTCGCTCAGAATGTGCTTGTTTGGAACAGCGCGTTTGCTTGGCCTTCGGTATTGCAGCTTGCAGCTTTCTCGAGAACCTCACAGTTAAACAACTTCACACTTGACACTGCACTTGGGTCCTCAGCAGTACACTGTCCAAGTGTGAAGTTGAACGGATGAACGGTTGTTGAGAAAAATCATAGGATTTTTGTGTATATATACGTATGGACAGAAACCCCTTCCATTTCTAGATAGATGTCAGATATTTAGAATTTTAAAATCTTTGAAATTTTTTATGAATGTCATTGAGGACTCAGTGAAGTGCCCACACACTTTGGGCTATATACTGAACTGTTGCTTGGACTTCTTATTGAGAGTCAACAACAACAGATTGCAAATGCAAATGTTATACTTGAAATCAATTCAAGACCTTTTATCTTCTTGTAAATGGAATAATGAGGGAACAACACACATCTGCTTCCTGGGACAACTGAGCGACAAATTGTCTGATTGCTTTTCATCTGATAAAAGAGGAGGAAAAAAGAAAAAAAATGGCTGAAATTCCTGTGCTGAAGCTGAACTGCTTTGACAAGAGGTTAATAATTATGGTCAGGTGAGTGAGTGGGGACATCTGGAAAACAACAAGGTTTGTGGGATGCTGCTGTTCAGCAATGGTGAGTACTCATCAACAGTTCCAAAGTGGGACAAACTACCATCCAGTTACAAGGTGTTGGGCATCCGAGTTCCATTGTAGCGTGAGGGTAACGAAGGCTATCCTGTCCACTTCCAACTGAATCAAGGTTACCTGTGACACAAAAGTAGGAGAAAGCTTTAATGATGATATTTGCAGGAATGCATCACAATGCTGCATGTGGGACTTTGTAGCCACAGACCTATCAGAGAATGGATTCCAACCCCTGCCCATTGGCCAAAGCAGTTACAATGACCATGCGAGCATTGTAACAAAAACCTGGGATCCTGACGTTCATGGAAACAATGGAGTCACTTTGGTGGCATTCGGAGGACCAGTAGCATATTAGGGAATTGTCAATGTTTTGGCCAGTCAATGTGAACGTGTGTACACATAAATATAACCATGTTCATAAATATGTGGATACTGGCAGCACTATTTTAGCCGTCCCATTTTAGAAATGAACATTTTTATATGCCTTTTTTTAACAGGCCAGAAGTGATTGTGCCGCTGCTCTTTGGCCAGGTATGTGCTATTCCCTTGTTATTTTATTAGGAAGTATGCCCATAAACTGGATAGAGTTGATTAAAAGTTTGGCACTTGAATTTGGAATCTGTAGCTGTTAACTCTTAATGTAAATTCCAAAAAGCTCCTCCAGCTGGTGAAGCAAGCCATAATTTGGATGAAAAAAAAAACAAAAACAAAACAAAAGCTTCAGAAAAATCGCAAAAAAATCAGGAACAGCCAAGTCAATTATTTGGTTCATTTTTTAACATGAAAAACGCTCCAGCGAGCTCAAGAACACCAAAAAGCACAGATATCAGCATTGGTGGAAGGCAGATCCATTCAAAACAGTTAGCCAGATCAAGACCTCTCTAGGAGGTAAGCGTATTTGTGTCTATATCGACGATCAAGAGAAGACTTCACTCGAGTAAAAATACTTAGGCTTCAGACAAGATGTACAAACAAACAAATGACAGTCTTAAAATCAGGATGTTTGGCAAAGAATAAATAAATAAAATAAATATCTTTTGAAGTAGCTTTTTCAGTTCTGGAACAATGTTCTACAGGCAGATGACACAACCTAAAGATCAACTTGGACCAGAATGATTGGGAGAGAAGGATACAGAGATGGAACTGGACATGATTTTAAGCACACTACTCCATCTGTCTTGTCATGTGTGGGCTTGTAGGGCAGCAGTGAAATGAGCTCTGCTGTTTTTGTTGACGACATGGCCACTAAAAAAAGCAGCCAGATGAATTATGAAGGTTAAATTATAAGCTCAGATTCAGCTAAGTGCTTCTACAATCATTCCATGATGCTTCACAGTGCAGATGGATAATGACTCAATAACATTGCTTTACCAACTGAAATTTTATTTTAAGCAAATGAGTGAATTTTCTTCATTGTATGAGTCAATTACCTGTTTTGAATCTAAAGTAGCTTACTTTTCACTTGCTGAAGGCAAAATTCCTCGAGAACAAGCAAGAAGTAAAGACAGCTGCAGTGAAGGCCAGGTAGAGCATCTTTTGGGGAGAACTCCAGCATCTGGTGTTTTGTGCAATTAAGTCTTAAAAATGGAAATTTGATTTATGATTGTGTCAGTTTGTCCAGATACTTTAAAAGAAAAAAATGGTACCTTTACTGTATATGCAGTATTTTTGTAAAAAGCTCAAAGCTCAACACTCCAGGGTCGGTTCTGGAAGTCTTTTTTTCCAATCCGATCACGTAATTCTCGGCTGCACAGAGTTGAGAGAATACAACCTAACTGATATTAAGCAAGTGTTTAAATACAGTACCTTTCTGATGGTCCAATCAATGTCTTTCAGTTACTGTGGAAAGTTTATTCTCTCTTGAAATGGATAAGAAATATATGTCTATCAACACATCATTACCGGGGAAGTTTCACCTGGGCGTGAACTATGACTGTTCGTTACATACGTGAGCCAAAGTCCTTAACTTAGAGACAGGCTGATCAAGAGTACTGAGGAGGAAATAAGGAAGCACAGAATTCTTCGATGGAGGAATCTATGCGTAAATCCACATAGGGAACTACACTTGTTTTTGATATGTGATGACAACAATTGATAGTAAAATGACATAGTATCAATACTATGTGGAATTTTAGCTTAAAAAAAAACTGATTTTTCTTCCCAGCTATTAATTGGGATACCATTGGCTCATTTTAGCTGAAGAGGTTGTTACAAAGGACAATATATATATATTTTTTCGGTGGCAAGACATATTTCTTTTGAACTGCTGGATAGATCCTATGGGCAAGTATATTGAGCAGTTTGTAATAAGGCTTTGCTGAGGAGTTTAATTCGTGTAACTCCAGAAAACAGGGATGGGACTGAACTTGTCCATATTCGAAACCGTATTTGAGCGGTTACTTGTGAATATTCCATAACTGATCCGGCTGAGCGATCTAGTGATAGAATAGTGTAACTGTGGGCACAAAGGGGTCTATTCTCCCATTAGCGCGTAAGTCCTTTTTTACGTGCTTCGAGTTAAGCGCTTTTGAGTTACGCGCATTCTCCCCTATGCGCTTCGATCACGCCCACAGCGCTTAACTTCAGAATGTAGGCGGCCTTATGAAAGAGGTGTGACTAATGCAAAAGAGAGGCAGACTCTGTACAAAGCTCATTGATTATGGCTATCAGGAAAACATGGAAAAAGGATTTTCTGATTAACTATGACAATGCAGTTGTGGTCCATGGAAAACGCAAACCAGACTTTAAATTTGAATATCGTCGGCCTGCTGATAAAACCTCGTATCTCCAAACTGATAAGAAACGAAAACTCGTATGTCCATTATTCTTACATGCAGAATTAAACATTTTTTTAACTATATTTATCCATTTATATTATTTTATTACTATTAAATTTTATATTTATTTTTTATTTTCCTGTGAAGTTTGTCATTTTGAAGATACAAGGTTTCATATGCCGCTGTAATAGTAGGCCTGTACCAATTACAAGAAGTAATTCAGTCATCTCTTTTTTTATTCCCCACCGCGCGATTAGCGTTGGTTATAGCATTGGGCTCCGTCCGTCTGACACATAAAATTGAGGCGGCGGGGGATATTGCCATGTTTTTGGCAAACACTTGTTATTTCTTATTCTAGCCACCATAGCATTAAAGCTATGCAAACAAACAAATTGGCGCGATAATGAAATAGTAAAGAATTTAGTGTTTCTCAACCAGAGCAATCAGATCATTGAAATGTGCCCCTCCTACACCAGCCAGTTTGTTCCGTGGAAGACAGGGAAGAAGACAAAGGGAACATTCTAGTCACACAAAAAGATCAAACTACTCCGATGTCAGGTTTGCAACTAAAGGACATAGAAACGCTTTAACAAGGATTCTTACCCGGCACGCGATCATCTCCCCGCCCCGAAACCGCCTCAGCAATCACACAATTCCATATCCATAGCCTATCATATCCTATTTGATTTGAGCGACACATTCACTTGAACTTGTGCCTAATACTTTATCATAATCAATTATCCTATTCCCATTTACTGATAATGATTCTTTCCATGTCGGCTATTCTTTGTAGGCTAAAATTGATTAACAAATCGGTAGTGCTTTGGTATTGGCCAGGGTAGGGCTTCATCTAGAGTAGCCTGTTTAATAATATCTTTATTCACACATGAAAATACACAGTATTATCAATGGTAAAAAAAAAATTTACAAAGACACGGGTTAGATAATACAGATATCCTCAATTAGAAAATCAAACTCCTCACTCTTGAGAATATCACAACTTTTTAAATTATCACGAACATATAGGGCAGTCGCATTTGCGAAAAAAACATGAAGACAATGATGGCAACGTCGAGCCGAAGCTGAAAACCAAATTTCACAGATATTGGTGTTGTATGGCAAGCGAGCACTGAAGGCTGATCCCAGGAATTAAGCTGCGAATCGTTCTGGATGTGGCTTCGATGGGGAGATGTAAGCGCAGTATCCCCGATTTAAAGCATAAATGGAGAGATCTGCGGGGCGCTGTAAAAGCCAGGCTTTCTGCACACCGGAGAAGTGGACACGCAACAGGTGGTTCGCAACCATCATCCCCTGTGCATTTCACTACACCGGAGGAGGGGATGGCATCCACTCTTTCTGCAGTGTAAGTGTATGGAGAAGAACTGTGTCAGACACCTTGACACAGATGCCTGTGATGTGTATGACATCACCAGCCACTCTCTGGAACGATCCAGATGCCAGGAGCGACAGCGCAGTTCTCACGTTGATGACCACGGGTATGTTTTGTGGATAATTGCTGCGGCTGGATAGCTGTTCATCCAGAAGTCGGCAAAGATAGATGATTGCCTCATGCACGGTCCAGACGAAAGTGCTGGATGCCCTCGATTTTTGTTAGTCCCAGGATGTCCAAGCGAATATATGCGTGTTCGTCTTCGAGCTCCGCGCGCTCCACTTACTCTTTCCCAATCACGCAAGAGTGCAAGCAAATGCAGGACTGGCATTTCGGTTTTAGATTTTGAGGGCATGGTAGAATAATGGTCTTATGTATACTCGTATTAATTGTTTTGCGCTTGTAATTGAACTGATTGGAGAATTGGCTGATGCGTAATATCATGTGACGATTTCGTTTGACAAATTATTATGGCTTTGAGAAATTTAGTTTAGAAATAAGGAAAAACAATTGAATTTTAAATGTCTCAACCTTTACCATGTTAAATAAAATAAAATTAATGTTAAAATTTGGCCGATAACCGACATCAAACGCAATATTCCATTTCGCCTTATGTTGGCGCTTGACCTTAATACAGCCCTCAAAAGCGCTTAACAGAAAAAGCGCGTAAGCCAGGGGGAGAATACGCGTAAGTGTTATTTGCATGAGAAACGCCCGGAAACGCCCCGATTTTGGCCTTGCTCCGCCCCAAGCGCATAACTGCCTTCGGGCCGCGTAATGCACAGACTTAAGTCGAGGGGAGAATAGGCGCAGGCTGAAAAGTGCTTAGCTACACGCTTTTTTCGACTTACACGCATGGGAGAATAGACCCCAAATAGAGTAGCTCTATGCCCGCTGGTGTCTACATCCACACAAAGGGGTTAAGATTGTGTTAGGGATACTTATGGACCTGATAGTATATCGCCATAACACGTCATGTTAAATAAATGAATACTAATAATAATTAAAAAAAAAACATTCAGATGATATGTTCATACCCCGCCAATTAATCATAGCAAAACATTGCTTATGGGAGCATATTCATGACTTAACAGGACTGGACTCACTCTAATTAAGAAAATGAATGAATCTGAACAATCAATAGCAATCATAACTGAAAAGAAAAATAATCTTGCATGATTCTAAAACATGCTGAAAGAGAGGGGAAAACACTGTAAAAAATTCTGATGAATGGCTCATTACACTTTTAACACTTTTTTTTTTGCTTTATTAGCCTGCCTAAAAAATAAAGGGGAAAAAGTCTGTGCAAATGAACTTCATTATATTCAATAGAGAGAGAATAAAAGGAAATATGTCATTGTACTGGCCTTATCCACTCTTTGAATGAACGGTAATACCAGGATTGTCATGTTCTTTTATTTGTAATAGTTTAGATTAAGCGTAGCAAATTGAATATTTAAACCTTTTGACATTTGGCAATCTTCTAAATTCCTTTAATTCAGGACAACAACAAGGATTAGGATATTGATGGATGCAATGCAATCACTTTCTTGGAGAACCTTTCAGTTGCATAAATTATTGAAAAAGAACAGACAAAAAATAGATTCAAAGTGGATACTGAATCAACACGTGAACAAGTGGGCTATTTCTTTTTTCCTCAGGAACGTGAAATTTTCTGACCAGAAATCAGTGCTGCCCCAAAGGGCTTCAGAGTCGATCTGGTGACATGAAATACTCTGTCTGTCAATCACACCACAGGGGAATTGGAAAAGGTAATCTTTACAGACATTTAAAAATCTAGCTTTGCTAGGTAACAATCAAAAAGGACATTAAAATGTCAAGCAAGACGACTCACGGTCAAAACTTCTTTTGTTGAAGCAAGCTTAACAGCACTTCGCGTTCCTATATCGAAATTGAGGGGTTTATGAATAACAAATTTTCATTGGCTGTTACGATGCTCAAAGTTTTTTCACGTGCCATCTGAACCAACCAAATGCAGCTCCAAGTGGCGCAACAACTGGAAGTTCACTCTCTGTGAACCCAATAGTTTGTGCCAAATTTCAACAATGGTACTTCCTACAATCCTTGAGAGGGGGCTGTAAAATTTTGTTTACTGCAATGTCTTCCTGCCGAAAAAAAAAAAAACACTGCAATCCTATTGCTAAACTGCTTCACGCGCCACTGGGAACTCCCACGGAAACTCGATCTGTGGTGTCATTAAATAGGTCTCCATTTTTCTTATAACCATGTTGACCACATCTATATGATGTTAATTGATTCTCTCCCATCCAGCCTTACCCTTACACAGAAGTATTTATAAAGCAAAGCATGTGATGTTTAAAAAAACTCTTGGAATACCTCAGTAATAATGTGTACAAATAGATTTTTAAGAATAAAGATACTCTTTATTGAACCCCGTGAGGTAATTTGTCCTCTGCATGTGACCCATCCTATCGTTAGGAGCAGTGAGCAGTGCCCGGGGACCAACTCCAGTTCTAAAGCCAGTTCCTTAGTTAGGGGTACTGGTAGGAGCATTCTGATGAAGCATGATTTTCTGGGTGGGGGAAACCGGAGTACCCGGAAGAAACCCACACGAACACGGGGAGAACATGCAAAATCCACACAGAAAGCTCCAAGCCAGATTTGAACCCAAGACCTTCTTGCTGTGAGGTGGTGCTAACCACTCCGCCATGGTGCCGCTTTAATAGCACTTCTCAATGATGACCAGGAGAGGTTTTGTCGTGTTTATGCACTTTGTTTTTTGTGAACTTGTCTGGATATCTTCATTCATACTCAATTGGATGCAAGGTATAAATTTGGTGCCAGGTGGTTTTTTGACCGTAGTCAAAATGGTCATGATCCCTCACAAACACTCTCTTTGGGAGAAAATGTAACCATCATGTCATGGTGCAGTCTGTCCCCAAATTTGTCATCATTGAAACAATCAAATTCTATATTTTTCAAACAGGAAACTTAAATACATCCTTTAGAACAGTGGTCGTCAGCCCCGGTCCTGGAGGGCCGGAGTGTCGGCTCGTTTTTGATGTTACTCTGCACTTAATTGATGAATGAAAGCAGTTCATTACACACTTAACTCATCTCACCTGGTGTCTTAGGTTTAATTAGGATGGAGAAAACTAAACTCACACACCCTCCACAAAATTGGCATTAAGAATGTTGTAGAGGGGAAGCTTAGCTTAGTAGAACTATAACTTCTCAATCTGCGAAAGATAAATGAGCTGCGGAATATAATGCCAGTATATTCTTCAGCCTGAATGTTGAAGATTGGTCCATTTGTCTGGTTCCTGACCCTGTCACAACATGCCCAGTGAGAATGGGCTGCATGACATAAAGATATGGATGACATGTGACGTAAAACCGTTATGCCTGACAACAACCACAAGGGAGAAGTGAGCAAAACATAATATGGCAACAAGAACATGCAGCTGTTAAAGGTGTATAGCTCCTTTGCCTTTGGTTATGTTTTACAATATCATCAATGTGCCTTTATGCAATGCACTGAGTGTATTGTATAATGAAAGACCCAGGATACAACACTGGTCAGCCTTATAAGAGGAGGACATTCCTTAAGCAGCATTGCTTGGAGGAAAAAAAATAAAACTTGTTACCTTTAATTATCTTTTTTAATATGAACCAATGTTTCCCAGAAATGTAAATTAACTGTCCGCTTGTAGCCTCTATGCTAAAAAAAAGGATAAAGGAAAACATTAAACTTTTTTCAGGGCAAATATACTCTATTACATCCAAAACATGCCACATCTTTGTATGGCCAAAATGCTCACTTACATGATGGAAGATATGGATTTTATGACAAAAATCAATTGTGTGAACTATTATACAATAAATGGGGTCTGGATAAACTATGTAGTACCAATTAATGTGTCAATCATAAGGTAGTATGATGGCAAAATACAACTACAGCAAGGGTGGTCAAATCTGGACCTCAGATCTCTCATATAATTAACTGTATTGTTAATCCAATAACTGGTCAGACTGTCTTCACACATGACTTCCTTTAATAAGCGATGCAAATAAACATTGCTCGGACTGTAATTTGAAGATATTGTAACTGGAAAGTGAAATACCAAATAGAGGGCAGTAAAACTATATTACCCTGGATAGAAAACAGTAATAGGAAGGGTAATGACGGCTAATTACAGTATGCATTCATTATCAGTTCACTCTTCACTTACACCTATTTATTACCAAAAGATTTGAAGGGCCCAGCACCAATTTACGTCCTTCAAATTGAAGCAGTTACTTTACAGATGGCACTGACTCTGGACACATTTGATGAACAATGACTTTGAATGTTTAATTGAGTTTTGCCAATTTGATTGTCAGGCTTTTGTCCCTTTTCTCCTCTCTTCTCATACAGTCTCATTCTTTTGGCTCGCTATCAGACCGTAGTGCTCCGTTATTGGCTAATGTCAATGCTTTTCAGGCATGCTATACATATTTATGATGGAGTTATCTGAGTTTATGCAAAATGACTCATATTTATCCTTTCATTGCCAAGCAGTCCCCATCTCACAGCTCTAGGCCCACATACTATTTATAAACTGTATGTTTTGTTCATTTATTTATTTGTTTTTTGATCTTTCATCCAAAAATGAACGAAAAAAAAAAATGGATATCTGCGTGTATGTATCACATTGTTTTGATTTGACTCCCCCTTGGTTTGATCTATTCACATCTGCTTTTGTGTGTGTGTGTGTGTGTGTGTGTGCGCGTGTGAGTGCAAGACAGACACACACGCAACGCTGCGAAGTTGACCTTGTTCCTCATCGTTATTCTAATCTTCTCATCTTTCTGAAGGTGCCTTTTTAGACCAGGCTCCCACAGTAGTTTATTTCACCCCCTTCTGCTTTATGCTGTGTCATATCTCATTCTGAGCCCGAATCAGGGAGAGAAAAAACAGGCTTTTTTACCCAAAAATTAGGCTGAGGATGGAAAAGGAGGGTAGAGTTGCAGCGTGGTGGGTGTGAGGATAGTGTCACAAGGACCTCTGGGATTGCTGAATCAAAAATTGCTCTCTTATAACACAATGACTAGTCATGCACGTCGGTACATTTCAAAAAGCACAGCTGTGTTGTGAGGACCCGAGGAGGTGACGGCAGTAAAGCGTGTTTAAACCAGCAGACCGGATCCCGCGCAGGCGTCACTTTGAGCAGCCCCGATTCTGTCATCCTGATTTTGATAAGTTGTTGCTGTGGCTCCATCGTTTTCTGGTTCTCGTCTACAGAGGACACTAAAATAAGAAATTCCCCTGTGCAGGGATAATTAATCACTCCGGGAGCCGGAGACATGTAATTATTTAGGTTACCACAGAACGCTTACAGCCCAACACTTCCTCCACCTCACACTCCCCTGCTTGCACACAACCATTTAAACTATTAATATAAGCCCTGTCAAGCTCTTTTTTTCCCCTTAAATGATCTTTTTATTTAGCCATTTCATGAGAATTCCACAACACAGCAATGGCTTTGTGTATGCTGTACCGTCAACTGGATTCTGAACAGAATTATTAATTAATTATTGTGTTTGTTAAAAGAAAAAAAATGACCCAAACATTAATGAAGGCCACTCTTTCTTCACTGAAAATGGTTATCCATACAGCATGGTATTTATCAGTCAGCTTCATTTCAAGTCAGCAATTCCTACATGTGTGGGTGGGTATTTGTCTGCCTGAATTTGCATGCGCATGTGTATGTACTGTACGTGCAAGTGCATGTGCTTGCACGTGTGTACTGTAATCTTTGCTGCGCAGGGATGGGAATTACTTTTTCAGTGTGTAATACGATTAGAGGGGAGTCCTTCAGAGGCATATCTGATGCATGTTCCATGTGTAATACGCTGTTTACGCCTGATTTCATTGGGATCGCTCTAGCAAATTCTGTTAATCTCATCGAAGGAATGTCCTGTGTTCCCACGGCTATTTTAAATGCCAAATTTCCGCTAAACATACCGTGGTATATAAAAAAAATAACTTTTCTGCATGTACTTCCTGCACAACTATGGTTCACAACTATCCATCTTGGAAGAGAACAAATCGTCTTGGATAGGAAAGCACTGTGGCATCCCACCTCTCCCCTTACTCAACCTTCCATCATCCTCACTGCCTCCTACCCTCGGCCCACATGCCGTGAAAATGATTCAAAATATGTCCCAAAAGCTGAGTCAATGGGGCAGGCTACATTTAGAAATGTCAATGAATGTTCAAACTGTGTGCCTGTATCCATGACAACCGAATGCATGATTTAAAAACATTCCAATTACCAGCCTGCACTTGCTTTGTTCTTTTTTCTTCAGCACATGAATGAGTTATTCAGGCCAAATGATTAGCATTAAGACGATTCTTACATCATCATAGCTATTGGAATTAACAGTACCAATGGGTGAAGAGCTCTTGATTCATTTATTATTTCATTTTTTTAATGTAACGTTATCCCAAAACTTGCTGAAATGGCTTTGATTTTTAGGTGAAATAGGTACAGTTAGAAGACACTTTTCTGTGCATATTGTGTGGATAGATAGATAGATAGATAGATAGATAGATAGATAGATAGATAGATAGATAGATAGGTGGTACTCACCAACTACTTCATTTGGGAGACCTTTCAAAAACTGGGTAGCACTCCCTCTTTTCCACAGAAAAGCCTCAATTCTCTGCAGAAAGGATTCAGCAAGAAAACATTCTTTAGAGATAGTTGTCTTGTTGACATGTTACCACATCATAGTTACTGCAGATTTATCAACAGCACATTTTCACTATGCAAACCACCTATATTAATTTGAGATTTAAACAATCAAGATGTACCAAAAGCAGCCTTTCTGCTTTATCGTAAGTATTCTTTGAATCAAGAAGAAATTGCGTCCATACGTATTTCTACATAGTCCTCCTCAGTTTGGGGGATCAGAGGTAATTGGGAAAATTAACAATCATAAACTTAAATGCCGCTTTTAATACTTGTAAAACTTTTACAATACTTGACTACATACAGAAGTCCAGAATCCAGAGGCATCACCAGACGCTGGATTCTATCCCTGCTGTTGCCCAGCCAGTCCTGCAGTGCCACTGTATTCATTTTTCCCAAGACCTCGGGGCGTTTTGTCTTCAGTTTTGGTTTCAGCAAGTTAAATTGAAAATGATGCTGACTTGGATTCAAGACAGGTGATTTACTTGCTTTATTTGGTATATTCTACTTCTTTGTCTTCTAAAAATTTTAAGTTGTTTTTGCAGTAAGCTTCAGGTCATCGTCCATCTGCTCTGTGTTGCAACGTCCAACGAGTTTTGATGCATTTGGCTGAGTATGAGCAAACAATATAGTGATGTGCAATTCAGAATTCAATATTTTTGCCAGGAGTTACATCAATAAAAAGAAAGCTAGCACTTTTGGCAGCGACACACGAACATATGACCATTCATCACAGATGAGATGGCATGTCTGATCAAGAGCAGTATTGATGCATACTCCATCAGGTTTTTTTTTTTTTTTTTGGCCGAATTCATGTTTTTGAGGTTTACCGGTAGCTTACATTGTGTGGTAAACCCTTTGTTTTTATTCTGCTGAAGTCTTTCACAGCTATAGACCCAAATGCTGCATTGGATTCAACTCAGTTTAATTCAATTTTATCTGCATACTTCTATATTGAAAAATGAGAGAATGAGGCCTCCGTGTGCCTCACAGCTAAGGTAATGCTTTTCAAGCCTAGTGGTCAGGTATTCGAGTCACAGCCATGCCATTACCGGCTATGGCTGGAGATCCCCATGGGTGATGCAACAATTATTGTGGCCTTGCCGGGGATGGTAGGGGTTAAGTTGCATTGATCACAGAAGTAAGGCCGAGTTGTCACATTAGTTGAGGGAGTGATGCATCATGGGATCTTCCTCCTGGGTCAATGGGAGTCAATCACTTTGCGATGTCCTATATATATATGAGGGAATGACACACACCTTGCCACAAAGTAGATGTGCACCTGATTGTCCAATTACGTTTGGCCTTTTAAAGAAAATAAGAAAATGGGAAGGTGGGACCTAATGAAAAATTTGCCGTTAATTGCTCTCCTGATCTCCTGATTTGGATGGAAATACCCTCAAGTTAGAGCATAACGTTTCCATTCTGAGCTAAGATTCAAATCCAGTAGTACATTAATGCTGTGGCAGACCACTAAAACACCAACTTTTCAAACGTTAAAACATTTATGTTCATGCAGTGCTGTGTAAACATCTTATGCACATTTGAAGACAAATACTATAAGGTTATAAAAAGATTAGAAAAAGTTTCTGAGTGTTGAAAACATACCATAAAAGGTTGTGGATGGTTTAAACTACATCAAATTCATATTTAGTGAGACTAGCTGTTGCCTTCAAATTGTGAGCGTAGCTAGAGTGTTTTTATTTTTTTTTTTTTAGTTTGATGAGAAAATAAGCTGCTTGTCTCCTTGAATAATTTTTGAAAACTTGCCACACTTTCTTTTGCTGACCAACTGTCTCACTCAATTTTCTCTCTCTCCAGGTAAAGACAACCTTCATAATGTTGATATCAGGGCTCTGCCAAGGTTATATTATCTGTCTCAACTGTCTTTAATGAAATGCAAACATTTTTGAAACTATATTTTTATCTCAAGTCTGCTTTTTATCGATAGCAACACCAATGTGTAAAATGAAAAAACACCAAAGACAGCATTAAAAAAAGAAAAATCAGCTGATGTAACTTATGTGAGATTGCTTTTTCAGAAAAATTTCAGCCAATGCTGCATTCACCTCATGACTAGGGACTCTCTGCCCACTGCCTGATACAAAGTACAATGATGTGTTCTAAAATAATTCTCAGTAATAATCCAAAGTGCTGCTTGATGGACAGTGTCAAGCTATTTCAAGATGGTTTCCCTCTAAGCTTTTCGATAGCTCGTCAAAATGTGTTTGAAAGGGCAGATTTTCATCAATATATATCCCTTGGTTCTTGTTCTATGGCTCTCGGTCTCATTGAACAGGTTTTGTAGAATTGCATAAACAATATTTTGCTTTTGCCGCATTTAAAACAAATTTAAGCTCCAGAAATGGGAGTTGAGAGGAATCGAATGCTGTCTGCATGGCGGATATATAAGTAATATATCGATGACCAAGGTGCAAAACCTATCTGCAGAATTTTTCTGATCAGCGGATTTCACTTTGGATGAGTAGCCTTCTTTGTTCTCATCATCCAAAGTGAAATCCGCCAATCAGAAAAATTCTGCAGATAGGAGGTTTTGCGCTTTGGTCATCGATATTAATATACAAAGTAAAAGGCAAAGGTCCTAAAATTAAACCCTGTGGTACACCTTTTGTGACCTCCAGAAGCATGACTTAGTACACAAACTATCTTTCTTTTCTCCCCATCAAGGTTTAAATTCCCGATAATAAACCATTCAACAGCTGTATTAAAAGAAAAAAAAAAAACAATTGTCAAGAGCATAGGGGAGGGCTGAAGGAAGTCTATATGCCACTATAACTGCTACCTGGTTGCTCTCTCTAAGACGTGCTGACAGAGCCAGACATTCGATCTCTTTTGGAACTGAGGATGAGCCTCTTCACCTTTGCAGAAGTCCAAGATTCAAGATCTACCTACGGCGGCTGACGTGGGCAAACGCCCCACAACAGCCCACAAAACGGACTGGACAACTGGACAGCATTTTAGTCTGGGTTCTTTTATTACCTCCTGGATGAGTGGTTGATGCAATCTTGGTGTAATTTTCGTAGGATGGCCACTCCTGGGAAGGTTCACCACTGTTGCAAGTTTTCTCTATTGGTTGATAATTTCTCTCATCATGGTTTGTTGGAGCTTGTAAATGGGTTTGCAACCCTGTCCAGACTGATAATTGTCAAAGACTTTCTTTCTCATCTGTCCTTAAATTTCTTTGGATTGTGGCATTATGTACTGCTTTTAGTTTACTTCACATTCTCAGACATGTTCTATTTAAGGGAAGGGTAGATTCAGCGGGGCTGGCAGTGCTGCCTGAATGGTGAAACTGAACACAATTATCTTGTACATTTGTTTAATTTGTTCATATGCTGACGAATGAGGACAATTATGTTTTTTTACATTGGGCCAGGCAGTAATGGGTACCTTTTTTTTCCTTCAATAAATAAAATAATTATTTAAAAACTGCATGTTATGTTTACTCAGGTTACCTTGGTCTAATATTAAAGTGAGTTTGATCTGAAACATTCAAGCGTGACAAACACGCAAAAGAAATCCGGAAGGAGGCAGAAACATTTTCACACCACTGTACACATCCCATCTCTACATAAATTAGAAAATAAGACGTTTTTGCAATTCAAGAAAAATGGCAAATTTGAGTTGTGTTAGATGATATTACCGACAGAAAATCAACCTCCCGAAAAAAGTGCTCTGTCAAAGCTCAGCAGTGGGACCACCAAAAACAGGAAATATTTTGAGTGGCAATATTATTCCATTAATTCAGTCGGTTTAACCAGTTGCACCGTCTCTGTAATAAAAAGAAATGGTCCGACTTCTTATTGAGGAACTGTAATTATAGCGCTGACAATCTGTGATTGTCCCGCTGAAGGAGAGAGGAGTGTGTGCCTGGCCCCAGCAGTATCTGCACTCAGCCATGTGCACCTCCTCTCAGACTCTAATAGCCGGAGTGTCATTTCGAGGATTGGGATTTCACCTTAGAGACACAGTGCAAGACTATATATTTGAAAAGCAGCCTGCAGTTAAGTGTTTATTTTTTAATTTTTGTTAACGGTCTGGCCATGCAATGACACACATTTTAAAAGTAACCAAAATCACTGCAGAGATGATTTCCAAACTACAATTTACTTCAGTAAATAAGCCCATTTCCAAACAAACTCAGGCTGTGACACCAGTACTCATTAAAATGTTCACTGAATGTTCAGACATCTATTTTTCAAGATGCAGCCTATACAGAGGAATGGTAACATACAGTACATCAGCTCCACAAAAGGTTCGCCACTCACAAACTAAAAGACACCACTTAACACATTCATTGTAAGCACAAGTTTCCCAAGTCCACTGAAAAAGAAGACATATAGGCAATTAATTTTCCAAGTACAAAAGACCCATCACACCTTTTAATAATGACTGTCATAAAAAAAACACTGCTTGACTGAGGTTACAGCACCTGTTGCAGCAAATGTATAATGGGTTCTATTCTATTACTTCAGTTAATGGGGTATCTTTTTGTACATTTTCACAGGTAAATCACTGCTGGAGCAAAAATGTGGGCCAATTAGCAAATAAATGCCTGACACAACTGCAGCAAATAAAAGTTGCCCTCTGTTGACTTTGAAAAAATATAGCCGGGTTAGTGTTATGATCCAGACAAGCAACCAAACTGCAGATTCAGGGTACAATGCAAAAGGGAGTATTGATTAATAAGAGTAAAGTAACAGGAGAGGGAAGGCTGCAGCTCAAACCTGTTAAGGGGCAGTCCAGCTACAACGGTAATGGACCGGAGAGGGCAGATGTTGGCGGACAAAAGTCTGGTGGTGAATATCCTGTGGAGAAGCAGGAATGCTTGACTGTTAAACTGAAAGATTTAACCAGAACGCAGTCCCAAATCTGGATAGCGCTGAAGGCTTGGGAGGTGTCCCTAATTAATTGACTTAGCAGAGTTGGCAGTAACAATGGATTGACAAGAATGTGGTCCCAATCCTGGAGACCAATATACAGGCATGGGTGCTTGATCCTATTATTTAGTCTCCGAAGAGTAATAAGGTGTCTCATTATCATTGATTTACCCAAAACGCAGATTTACCCGAGACCTGAGCTCAATACGAGAAGAAAAAAACTGACTGGAAGGCTTAGAAGAGTATAAACCATGACAATCCAGCGACCTTTCCGAGACCAAAATGAACTTATATAGACTAAACATTCACAAAAGGGGTGAGGCATACAAATGATAATGGCAGGGAACAGGCCAGGGGATGAGACGATGAATCAATTAAAGGAGACATACCATATTAACGCATGCAGATTGCTGGAACGGGGGGGGCGGGGGGCAATTAAGGGAACACGATGATTGTGAAAGTAAACACACATTGTGTTCCCATCAAGTTTTATTCTATAAACTGCAACCTTTGCATGGGAATATGCAGTATATAGGCACATATGCACATTCTAAAGCCCTTTCTATATGTGGGCAAAAAGGTCCTGTACTCTAATTCCACGAAAAAAAATTAATTAGTTAATAAATCAGTTCATTAATCAATCGTATTCGCCAACATACATGCACACTCCATCTCACAACAATGCACTAGTAGGGCATTGTATGCATACGATTCAGCAGAATTTTTCATCCATCAAGATTTTAACAAGATAAGCCAGGACCGTACACCAGTAAGGCCATATGGAACATGCAAATGCTAATTCTGTTGATTTGTCAACAGATGCTGTCGTGGACTGCATTATGGGCTCATACATAATCGAGTGTTCTTTTTCAGACAAAACAGCGATATGTAAATTTGCAGAAGTCATGCAGTCAAAATATAAAACAGCTTCAGCATGTGGGTTAGCATTATCATTGTGCCACTGTGTGGATAATTACATCTTCCGTGGTCTCTGAAGGTCCCTGATGGTCTTGGGCAGAACACTGCAGCATTGTTTGAGCTGAATTCTCTCTGCCTCTGTATCTGAGCGTTTTGTGGCTAAATCCCATTTTATCTGTCTGACACAGTAGCCACTGCTACCAATTGTTGTGGGCCCTAATAGTCCTAACAAATGTGTTGGACACAGGTACTTTAGTGACAGCACAACTGCTTTTCTTTCCAGGGACTCGTGAGAATTTTGGATGGATTATGTTCTTTTACTGAAATATGATTGTCTCTTTTTTTCCACAGTAAAATACTGTAGAGATGCTGGCCACTTTTTATCCTTTAATTTAATCAAGGAGAAGGCAACCTAACTAGAATGGGCACCATACGTCTGCGACAAGATTTTGACATGGCTCAACCATTCTCAGATCAAGTGTATGTTTCTCTTTTTGGAATAATTTCTTCTTGCATATCCTCTCATTACAAATCCCAGACTACGTTCACAGACTGATCACTCCCTGAAAAAAAAAATACTGAAGCTTCAACTTCACATCTACAGTGTCTGAAAAAAGAGGGGTGACAACATCATCATCATCCTAGGAATATTCATGCATTTTACTCTTTTTTAATATTTTTTAAACATTATTTATTTATCTATTTATTATTTTATTGTTTACTGAAAGTTCAGTTCTAGTTCAGGTACAGTTTCAATTGACCAAAATGTTAGTATGTTAAGTAATCTAGTACAATCACCGGATGCACATAAAAACCACAATGGTATGAGGAAGAGCAACAATATTTCTTAAGCAACTTTTTTGCTGAGTTACTGGAACCAGACAGTCAATTTACAAGCTAAAATGACAGATGGCATGTCTGTCACACTGTGTGATAATGTCAACATTTTAGATCCATTGGTGCAAACTTGTCAAACATCATTCCTGAGGTCTGAGTGATAAAAAGTGAATCTCGAAGGTGCATTATGTCTACATCCTTTTTTATGAGCACAAATGGGCAGGTAGGTGGCAGATTATCCATATTTATGAATTGCATTTCTTTTTTCCATGAAAAACAGCGAGAAGTAAAACTCACAAAAAAAATCATGAATAAATAAACAAAACAAAATAAATAAAAACCACTCTTGAACACATTTTTCTCATATTTATGGTCTGAATTTTTGTTTCCTGCAGTGGAGATAGTCAATGAATGCACAAGACATAAGATATTTTGAGAGACCCATACAAGGGCAAAATGGTTTAATTTGACTTTCAGGTAAAAAAAAAAAACATAAACTAATAAGCTCATTAATACACTTGAAGCAAGACTGCCAGGATGGTACATTAGAAGTAAAATGATTGAAAAACTAAATTTATGGGTGTGAAAAATTAAAGTTCAGTCTCAACCAACTTAAGCCTGCGACTCTGCCCTCGGTCAGCCATCGTGTTGGTCTGCAATTCCCTCTTTCCAAATGAGGGATGCTGTCCGCTCTGCATCAGACATGCATCCACTGATCCTCAACGAGGGAGTTATTGCCAAAAATTGCATTACCGTTAGAAGCAATTGTTTATAATCTTGTCAACTGTCATCCTGGAGTCTCTCTGATTGAAATTCCTCTTCATTCGTACACCTTTTTGAACACAGTGCTGAAAGCTTTGTATGCAGCATTGTGGCAGGCCATGAGAAATAATGACTTATTTTGGATTTTGTACTGCACTGAACCTGGGGTGGACGTGGAGGGAAGACAGACATGGGGGGCAAACAATGCCCTGAAGTGAGCAGAGGGCACGCCGGTCATGACAGTAGGCGAGGAGACGGTGAGGTCATGGCAGGAAGTGGTGAAGTGGGGTGAGGCTGAATCAAAATATGTGGCTCTCCGTACACGTTCAGACTGGCTGACTCAACGGGCACATTTCCGCCAAGTCTAAAGAAGTTCTTGAATTCTGAAATTTACTAAGCCCATAAAGGGGGCTCATGAAGACTTTCACTGAGTTCACCAAGGTGCACGCACACTTCACTGGACTACACCGATTCCAACAAAATGTATTCTAATTTGCGTCTGTGGTAATGATCTTCACGTAATGGCGCAGCACATTTTGGTCAGCATCACAGCATGAAAGTCCGAATTCTGGGCTGAGTCCGCTAGTCCAAATATACTCAGCAACAAAAGTTTCTGTGACACCATTTATGTGAATGTTATAAATGACACGCAAAGATCTCAATGCAATCAATATGTTTATTTAACAGGAGAAACACTGACTTTTCAGTGCCAACGTCACTCAAAACGAAAAATGTCATTTTCATGCGTCATGAAGCACTTGTCTGACGTCTAACCAATTGTGACCTTCACACTTCAATACCGGGTGTGACTTCCTCGTGCCATGATGCAAGCAACGCATCTCCGCCGCATGGACCGAATCAGATGTGCCAGAAATTGCTGTGGGATGTCATTCCAAATCTGACGTAGACGTTGTCGCAATTCCTGGAGTGTAGCTGGCGGGTTATCCAACCGCCGCAAACGTCGATCCATCTCGTCCCAAAGATGCTCGATTGGGGACATGTCTGGGGATCTGGCTGGCCATGGCAGGACATTGACATGTTGTTGCATCAGATACTGCTGTACAATCCTTGCAACGTGTGGTCTGGCGTTATCATGTTGCAGCGTTATTCCGGGACCATGTTGCATCAAAAACGGTACCACCAATGGCCGTAGCACTTCATCGCGATATCTTTGACCTGTCAGATTTCCATCAATAACAAGCAAATCTGTTCTGTTTCTAGCCGTGATCCCTCCCCAAATCATGACACTACCACCTCCAAAACGATCAAATTCCTGAACACAGTTGTTGGCATAATGTTCTCCACGTCGACGGTATACACGTAAACGACCATCACATCGGTTAAGCATGAATCTTGATTCATCAGTGAAGAGTACAAGATCCCACTGACGTTGGATCCACCGTCGATTTTGTTGTGCCCACTGTAGACGCAGTCGTCGGTGTTGTACTGTGAGTATTGGACGTCTTGCTGGCCGACGTGGGACAATGCCAAAATGACGGAGACGGCGACGGATTGTCTGTGCAGACAGTCACCTCAAACCAGGTATCGTTCTTGCAGTTATGGTTGCAGGTTGGAATCGATTTCGGAGATGGGTTGTTCGAATCCAGTTGTCCTGTCTGGGAGTGGTTACTCGTGGACGGCCGCTGCGAGGACGGTCTCTGACATGTCTTGTCTGCTGATGACGCTGCCATAAGTTCCAAATGGTGTTTCGGTGGACATTCAGGCGATGAGCAACTTCTCTCTGCGAGGTTCCGGATTCAATCATCCCAATGGCCCTCCACCGATCATTTTCAGACAGTCTTGGCATTTAGAGGGTAGAGTTCCTGATCCGAAATGGCTGTGTTTTCGATAAGTGATGCTTCCGTCGTTCATCAGGCACAATGTGAACATTCCAAAAATTCTCCTCTTTTATTGCCATCCACAAGCATGATTTACGCACATTTTCACGTGCAAAGTCATTTTCTCGCATTTTCATGATTTCCGTTTCAATGCTGTGTTTACGTGTACTGTTTCAGTCTGATATCACCATGTATGACAATTTCATAATTGCGTTATGAAAAATAATTTACAATATTGGTGTCACAGAAACTTTTGTTGCTGAGTATAGCATACATTTGAATTCAGCCTCTGCGAGTCTGGGGTCCGAGAATTTGGATCCTGCCCAAGGCGGACCATGTAAGGAAATGGGAGGGGGAAGATATGAAGGCCATCATAGGAAAGGTTCACAGTAGCAAAAATCATGGATCATACAGCAGCAGGAAGAGTGCTGCTACACAAATGTGACACTCAGGGATGCTTGAGAACAGCTCTCCTAGGATAACATGTTTTCTTTAAAAATAATCTCCCTCTGGAAGCCTGCAGGTGGGGAGTGCTCACCGAGTCAGTGACGCAATGAAGGTGACAAATGCATATTGTGTTTTCTGTCTCTGCTCTTATTTATGTCTTTGTGATGGTATATATTTTTAAATACTGCGTGCATCTGTGTGTGTCGGCCTGCCTAGGTGTGTCTCTGTAGTACAACTATATCAAGTTACCAATTCATGTCTTAAGTCGAGCATAATTGTAAATCGTATGTTTTACATTGTGCTGCATTTATATTGGTACAGAGATAAATCCATTCTCAACTAGTACATCTATGAATTAAAGACTCCAAATTATGCTATTTGGGTCCTTAGAAACAGGAGTCAAAACAGCCAGTTTCAAGCTGAGTGAACATACGGTGCTGCACGCATAGCCTGTATAGCTATTAGTAGATGCTTAGTTTTACTATTAAACATGCAAATGTTTGTTAAAAGACCACAAAAAGTGAAAATATTAAACCAGGAAATGGGCATAATAATGCATCTTTGATCACTAAAAAAAGTTATTTCAGTCAATAATAAATAATTCAATAATTCTATTCCCACAGAGTCCAATGGGTGCAAGCTGAAGGATTTTCTTTAAAAAAAGTGACTTAAAGCAATCATGGGAAATTAATGACAAACTGAATAAAGCAGAAAATCAGACAAGGTCTCCCCCGGCAGAACTCGCAGAACTGACACAAACCCTCCTCGCAGCTCATTAAGAAGAGAAACATGAGACACATAAGAAAGTTTAGCCACCCCCAGACAGGGTAAGCGGGAGAAAAGCACAGCTACGCCTATTAGAGATGATTCAGCGCAGCGCTATACTGTTACAAGCAGTGCACGCTCTGGATCTCGCACCCTTTCATTTGAGTCAACTTTCTTTTTCCCAGAAAACCCAAATTCCCCAGTGCTTTTTTAACATGGTAATTTTAAATAAAGGCCTATCAAAATTTATTTAAAGGCCAAGCTGATTCTAACTCTGGATTATTCACACTGAGGGAGGGGGGAAAAGAAGAAGAAAGAATCCTTTTAACCGCTGCGCAAGTTAGACACATTGTCATACCGTTCCTTTTCAGCTGTGGTAGAATGTCCTTTTGAGGGAGAGGAGTATTCAAGGACAGCTGGAAGACAGCCAGTGACCACGATTTAGCAGTGTCTTGGTTTACAGGAAATGCAGAGGAGAGAGCCAAAGACAAGACATTCATGCTCACCGTCTCTGTTCCCAACGCGGTTATGTTGTAACCCAACACAGTTATTTTTAAAAAGCAGATATCTTGTGCTCTTGGATTGATTTAAATGACCTCAAATTAAAAAAAGCAAAGGACAATGCTTCAAGGACAATGCAGCCCTCAGCTACAATGGAGGACAAATAATGTTCCATGTTGTGAGGAGTCAACAATGGCCTGTGAGGCAGCTGAACAGATATCAGCTCCGGAATTTGGTATTGGATCCTGATTGAGCCAGTGCTTATTCAGGCTTTTATTTAGGCCAAATTTGGAGGTACAATTGGCTACAGTATTGTCTTGAGAAAAAAAAAAATTGACAGCATCTCCACCTTTCCGCCTGTTAAAGCTATTCTTGCTTTTCTTTTGTAATCTTAAAATGCTCATAATAAGCGTATGGCACACTAAAATGTGAAATCCACTAACCGGTGCGTCTGAATGTGACTCTATTGCTCCGTTTCAAGATACTTTCACACTGGACGCGAAACAAATTTTTCGTACAACAGATTACATTCAAAGTCAATGCAAAGACACGAATACGGGCGAAATGACGGGCGATGTAAATCGTCATGCGAAAAGTTAGTTTCGTGTCTGGTATGAAAGCAGCTTCATTCGCCCTGCTCACTTTCTCACCGCACACGTCAGGGGACAAGGAGAGCCTCAGAGGTCAGGCAGGTGGAGGAGGGTGGGACTTCGGAGGGAGGCGGAGTTGTTCATGTTCAAATTTTTACTAAGTGCTGTGCCGCATGCCAGAAAGGTAAGAATAGCTTTAAGATGTACTGTACATGCAATGGCTTCCCTGGACTCATGTCCATACAAGCCCAGAGGTGAAAAAACAATACACTTGCATGTCTGCTGTCCGTTGTATTGATAGGGACAATATCAGGAACCTGCACCAGTGGATAATCCAGTGTTAGAAATTGGAGATATGATAAAGAAAAACAAGCTCTACTGGAAACAAACAAAAAACAATGACCATGCATCTGAAGTCAGCCAAGTTAACGTAATTTTCGCTGTCCACCACAGCATAGTAAAGTGGAAATGTAGTGATGACTTTGAACTCAATATGCAGATCGTCAACTTGAGGGTATTTACCAACTTCAAACACTTTTTTTTAAATATGTGGCCCCCTACCCACCCCCTTTTTTGAAAGGTCCAAGCTGCATTGGAAAAGGGTTCCATAATTTTTCCATGGCCATCATTATACCCTCATTATTTAATTTAGAAGTAAGCTGATTAAAGGTTTTGAGTTGATGTAAGATGTGACTTTTGCATTCTGAATGCGCTGTTGTAACTCTCAGTATCAAATCCAAAGAGCTGTCACTGCCAATAAAGCTTGCGATCATTCAGCTGCAAAGAGACAAAAAATCCCATCAGAAAAATAGAAAAGAAAAACATTTGGTGTGGCCAAATCAACAAATTGGCAAGCTTAGGAAAACTAAAAAGCCAGGAAGACTATGGATAACGCTTACAATGCATATCAAAATAATTGTTTCTCCTAGGGGAATAAAACACCATGCCACAATAGTTGACCAGATCAAGAACGCTCTCCATGAGGTTGAGGTGAGTATCTGCCATCAGTGAGAGAAGACTTCACTGGAGTAAATACAAAGGGTTTACCAGTGGGAAGCCTCAGAAAACAGGAAGTTTGCCCATCCGACGATGATCAACTTGAATCAGAGCGATGAGAAGAGTATGACAAAGAGAAGGAACTGCTGATGATCCCAACATACCACCTCATCTGTGAAGTGGGGTCATATATACCTGCTAATAGAACCGTTTCCCATCTATTTATAGGTAAAATTTAACTGCCATCAATGTCAGCAGGATGAATTGCATTGAGATGTATTATGAGTTAGATTCAGCCAATGCTTAAAAACTCATTGGATGGTGCTTGGGAGTATACAATGTAGATGGATAATGACGCAAAGCATTCAATATAGACTGATGAGACTTTATAAAGGCAAAGAGGTGTAATGTTGTTAAGTGGCCAAGTCAACTATCTCACTTGACAAAATGCACCTTTGGCAAGCAGAAAGTGAAGAAATTTGTAATGAAGGCCTGGCAGGACATCACCACAGAGCAAATCCAGTATCTGGAGACATCTATAGTTTCCAGCTTTCAGGTAGTCATTGACTGCAAAGCCAAAAAAAGAAAAAACATATCTCTGTCCAAGTGCTTTGCACCTATGAAAGTCCAAGAATTTACCTGCTGTGCAATTTAAGTCGCATGCTTTCTTTGTTTAGAGAATTTTAAGACAGAGATTGAGTTAATAGGTTATTTGCATGTGCTTATGTTTGTGCATCGCTGGTGCATTATATGCAGTTGGCCCATATGAGCAAATAACTTCATACCCTTTTGTGAAAGACACCATTTGAGCACAATGGCTTGGACCTCTAGCACAGACTCCAGACTCACTTGCCAAAGCTCTGCTAAAGTGTTATCACCAACAAACCGATAAAGAACAAATTAAATCAGAGAAAAGCTGATAGCTGCTGTCTCCTCTATTCCCCAGATTCTGGAATCACATGGCATGCGGCTTGTGCTGAACAGACGAAGCCTTTCTCTTTGGCTGTGAAGCACAGATGATGGATATTTAACAATCTGAGTGGTGTCTGGAAAGAATTCTCTTCTTCATACCCACAAGCTAAATATGATATAGGTAAACTCAAGATGAGCAGTCAGAACACAAAGCGTGCTTTGTTAATGTCGTTAGCGGTTGTCATATCAATACCCTGCCGCATAACTAGACGTTAAAGTATCACCTTCGTTGTAGACAGAGTGTGACTGATAGATGCAGTGTTCTATAGCCCTGCCAACGAGAGACTGGGGAAGAAATAAGAAACTGATGAATTGTTCCACTCAGGGTTCCCCACGGGTTGACTGTGCGGGCGCCGGTGATGACTTGTGACCTCGGTATGACGGAACAACCACCTCTCCTTTTAAGTGATTGTTTCTCTCAGCCCGTTTTTATTTGCTTCATTCGATTAACAGTGAAAAAATTTGGATGCATTATCCATCTGCCATGAGCCACACAGTAATTACCTGTATTGTACCTTGAACAAGATTTTTTTTTTCCCCCCTTCAACTATTGACCAGTGGCCTTTGTACAAACCCATGGATTTTTAACTGAAAAATGGCAAATATATTTTCCTCATATTCTTTGGGCCCCTGACCAGAGCATGTCAATCCATAGGTGTCACAGCCCAGTCCTTGAAGGCCTCAGTGCGGATTGTATTTCCATGTGTTTCAGCACAAGCGATTCACCTCCCGTTATTGGTTGCTTAAAAATCTACACACCATGTTCTCAAGGCCTTAATTTCCGACAGTAATAACTAAAATTTTTCCTGATTTCTTCACGCATTCTCCTCCCCGAAATGTCTTTTTCGTAAACGTGCCTCAAGGAAGCATTAAAACAAACATAGTGGAGATGAGACAAAAGAGTGTTTTTTAGGAGTGTTGGTATCCTTATTCATTATTATTTTGCTTTCATTTTGGAATATGATTTTAAAAACACTTTGCAGATACCATTACTGGCATTTGGCAACAATGACACCATTGATAATGGATAATACATAAGATTATAAAGGCTTTTTTTTTTTCAATTTGATACTTTATCTTTTTTTTCAGGTACTTTTAGCTACAAGCTTGTTGTCCCAAGGTCATCAGTCGTTCTTCGTGACCAATTGTTTTAATTTACCTACATTAAGAAAATGAATCTTTCACTTCCTTTATTGCATTTTATCCATCATTTTTTCTGTACATTTTACTCATTCATGCTTAGCACATCATTTTCTGATGAGTAGTCATATATTGACTGGATCTCTAGTGCAAAAATGCATCATTGCAGCCCTCACTGAAGGAGGCAGCTGAAGGTGGAGGAGGGGATATGCCTAAGTTAACTGAAAAAGCTTAACGTTCCCTACCAAGGCAAACTTCGTCCTCCACTTTGTCATAAGATGGCAAGGGTCAAGTAACATCGCATTCATTTTGATCGAATTCATATATTTAAAAATAGCCCAAACCCATAGCTTAAAGAGGCCCAATTACACTTATTTCTCAGTTTTTTGTTTATTTTTTTCATCTATTAACAAACATTTGCCAGTTTTGTTGACAAAAAGCTCATAGATATAGAGGTGCAGACTGCGTGCAGCACCTCAAGCTCACTTAAAATTGCTTGAAATTGACAGCTTGGCCTCTGTCTCATTGAGGCCTCCACCCTTTGATGCCTTCGCTTTTGTGGTTGGCCAGCCACTCTGAGCGCGGGTCAGACATGTCACGCCCCTTACCTCAACCAGATTTCAGCATTTATTTGACATAGTGATACACACTTATCAAACTCTTCTTGGCCTCCACTCCATCTAGCTTTGAGGCTGCGCCAAACTAGCCACTAGGAGGGCATTATGTTAGATCATGACTTAGAGAAGTTACCAAAGAAACAACTGAAATACAAACTAGAAATAGCAGGCAGTTCAGGAGCATGGACTTTGGTCTTTGTAATGCGCTAAAAGCTATGTAAACACACGAAAGGACAGGGGAAAACCCCAAAAGCATAATAAGGCCCCTTTAAGATAATGCCCCAATTTCCAGAATCATATCTTCGCATTAGACATTGTGGTGCCTTACTTTCAAAGCTTGAGCAGCATAAAAGGCAATTTAGTAAACACACACACACACACACACACACACACACTCTCTCTCTTTTCATATTTATCTCTTTTTGCAAAGTCTTCAGAGTTCTCATACTGCCTCTCACAAACGCACACACAGTCTCTCTCTCTCTCTCTCTCTCTCTCTCTCTCTCTCTCTCTCTCATGCACTCACTCTCAGGGGAGTTTCATTAATGGCTCATTAAGGACAAAGTCAGGCCTGGACAGAGCTGGTGCATTTGACTGAGCTTGACTGTTCGGCTACTTCAACTTGAAAACTTATGTGTGGATCTAACTGCATCAGGGGCAAAAGCCTAAAGATTTTTTGGCAGACTTAGACATTTATTAATTTTGTAATGGGGTTTTGAACAGTACTGCACATAGAATGCAAGCTGTTCATCATTACTGTTTCATAGAGCTTGCAGGTGATTTGCTGTTGACTGCTGGAGAAAAGTTAGCCTCTCAGGTAGCCAACAAAATCTGTGCATTTGGAAAGTAACTATGTAAACCCCATGTGCACAAAATCACTAAACTCAGGTATGTTGGCTGTTCATGCTTATTTTATTTTACTTCATCAAGCTGGGCAGCTTGTTCAATTTATGTGTAATGCTGAGCTAGCACTAGGCTGGGAACACTGCAGGACTATGCGTAATTGGGGTAAACCATGAAAACACAAATGGATGAATGCATAAATAAACTAGAAATATTAGTTTTTGCAAACGAAAACATACGGTATGCATCCCCCGAGAAGCCCATCCCCAGTTGAACTTAGAGACATCCTAGGCTAAGAAAATCAACACTAGATATGGGAAATGATAGTACATATGTCACAGCCAATTATGCTGATGCTGTCATAGGGTGACCTTGAAAAAACAGGTCAAGGTCAAGGTCACCATACCCAACAAAATCCCATGGGCCTGATCAGTATGGGTGGTCAATATGTAATGGCAACTCAATACCCCCAAAATCCAAATTAAGATAATCTATCAAATGACCTTGAAAAAGTAGGTGAAGGTGACCCGTGTTCAAACTAGTCCGAGCCCCTCCCAGAAATACATCTGTGGTATCAATTTCAAGTGTCTAGCTCAAATCCCTCCAAAGTTGGAGAGTGCACAACCCCAGAATCTCATAATGTCGGATGACCTTGAAAAATCAGGCCAGGGTCAAGGTCACTATACCCAACAAAATTCCCCAGGCCTGGTCACTATGGGTGGTCAATATCTATCGGCTGCTCAAAATACCCTTGGAGATATTAGCAAAAACATTTGCGGCGGCGGCTTCACGCTACTGAATACATACATGCTTTATCCTCTCGGGGAGATGCATAATTAATAAATAAAGAAGACACATATGGAAGAAGAAATGGCTTTACCAGTGTGCCTCTTGGACTGTCACTTTGAACAGGAACTTACCATCACAAAACGAATGGATCTCCATTGTTCTTTCCAAGCATCAGGAAATGCTGGAGGGCCTGAGCTATCTCAGCTATCTCACTGTCCACCAATCACCAGACTTTTAATCTGTGTTCTCACAGACACACTTGAGTAAAGCATCAATTAACTTATTAAGAGCCCAATTGCCATTTACAGAGATTACTGGACTGGCAATGGCTAATTAACGGAATGAATGGCGGGGGGGGGCTGACTTTTGCGTAGCACTCCAGAAACTGGGGTATATAACCAGACGCATTCAGGCCAGATTCTGTGTACGCCCATGACCCATTCCATACACTGTCCAACGCAAACATTAATGCTGTATACGGTACATTGGGTCAATGTGATACATTTCATTATACAATCAAAAACAAATGCCGACTAATTGTCATATGGTACTTTGTGCAAATGCTCCGATGTCACTGAAACAAATAAACATGAGAGATCTGAAGCATCCGTTTGCAGGTTTCAGTTCAGCGCTGGAGGAAGTACCTACATCCCCACAGGTAGGCAGGCCACAGAGCTCAGGCCCCAGCACCTGGAGGGAGTGAGTGGGTGAGTGAGTGGGCCGGAGGGAGAGAAGGCACCACACATCACTCACAGAAGCAAAAACACAATATCTGCAGTTCTTCAGCTGTGAGGACTTTTTATCAAAGGCTCATGAAAGCATTCTGCATGAAAGCATTCTTTCGCCCGCGGCAGTAAAGAACTTGATAGCTGTGCAATCTCTCTCTTTCTTTCTCTCTCTCTCTGTGTCTAAATGTGAAGGAAGGTATGAGGCACTGCAGCTAAATACTTTTTTGTCTTTTAGCTTCTGATTATTCGTTCTGTTTGCCTCCCTCAAAGCTTCCTAATGGACTTTTACATTGGCATTTTACTGTTACATTATTTAGCTCATCGACTATAGACTGTCACTCGCTTCTTATATTTCCTGCGGTAATTATACTTTCACGTCTCTTATTGCTTATGTTTTTTCCATTGGGGAAGGTAACAACTTATCTTTCTTACCATTGATTTTTCATACAGAATTAAAAGCCAAAAGTGTGCTCCGTTTTCTTCTTCTAAAATTAACTCAGTAAGATTATACTCTTGATTATATTCAGACATTGGCAGGGCGAAGTGCATTATGGAGGTAAAGAATGACCAGAAGTTGTTTAGAAGAAAAAAAAAAGAAATTTATTACCATACATTTAAGATAGATCTGATTCCAAGGTCACAAGCATTAATCCTAATTTGATCCCAACCCCATATGTGCAGCAATAACAGCTTGTGCTTTTCTGTAATGTCTATACAGTAGTTCAAGTCATGATAAAAAGTTATTCACTGAACAATTTTGTTAATAAATGAGTAAATAACTAAAGTCCGTCTGCGTGCCCTTACCATTGTTTTTTGCAGTGATGACTTTGACCTTTGACCTTGACAAGAAAGAAATCAAATCCCCTCTCACTGTAGTCATGCATAACCATCCCACAAAGTTCAATTATAATCAGTCAGGAACTTTTTCCAGAATTGATTAACCGACAAACCAAAGGGGACAAAAACTGAACCACTGTCCAACTTCAGTGACGGCGGTAAAACTAAATAATTTCATTCTATGTGCTTTTTCATTTACCTTGATCTAGGATACGCTTCAAGCCAGCATTTTTAGTGATCTTGGCTGTAATAGAAGTCTCCTCAGTAGCTGCTCAAGGCTGCTGCTCAAGGGTCAATGATTCATATCTGATTATGGCACATAAGTGGTTTAGTAGTCTGTAGGATGTCCGCACATGAAAAGGCAATTTTTAAAGCCGCAGAACAGGCTCTCATTAGAAAGGTAGGGATTGGCTCCCTACCTGCGCTCAAAACGTGAAGCGCTCTCCAGGGTTTGGTTTTTGGCTGAGCTTTCGAGTCATATTTCCTTGCTCAGATTGTGCTCGCAGCGTGCGTGCTCACTATTGTGTCCTGTAAACAGCTTGGCCCATTGTTAAACGCCCCGGCACCCCTCCCAAAAATAACAACGGGCGACATTAATCACAACCTTTGCTCAGGCAACGCGGAGTCGTGCGAAGCAACCGGTCCATCACCGGTTGCGCTCGCTGCTGCATGGAGCGTGAAAATGGCGCTCCTGTCGGTACTGTGACGGCTAGTAGACTGGTGCTCTTTCACCCTTGAGTGGCAGGTTGGAGTTATTCAGTCTTGAGTGTGTTTTGTGGCAGGGAGGGAGAGAGGTGAGTGTGCAGCATGGAGCTTTTGAGCAGCCACTTTCGAGGATTAGTATTTGGGAAAGGAGGAGGCATTTCATGCAACTGTGTGTGAGAGAGAGAGAAAGAGAGAGAGAGTAAGGAACAGAGAAATCATCTGGAGGCGACGGTTTGAAAACAAAACCATTTGTGTGTGTGTGTATGTATGTTTGTTTGCGTGTGGCTGCGCATGCATGTGCATGCACGTGAGTGAGAGCAAGACTGGTCCCCCTCTGTCATGACAAACAGATCAAATGTAGAAAACAAACAAAGAACATGTTTGGTCATGACAGTGCGCACATAAAACATGTGCACGTACATGAGTGCGCATCAGCATATGAATTAGTGCAACTCTGAAAATCTGCACGTGTGCTTGTAGACGAGTAGATGTGCAAACATGTCACTGTGCATGTCAGTGTTTAATCCCAGGTGAGGGGCACATGCTGGAGAGATGCGTGGACAGATGAGCTCTGTGGATATGAGCCAAGGAGCCCTTAGGGGCCACTAGAAGGTTCTGAAGAGCATTGTCCGTGCCATCATGCCACTGTTTCCTGCTCTCACATAACCAAGTCAGTCTTATTTTAACTGTACTATATTATCTCAATCAACGGCAGCCATTGGCATCGCAATGAAATATAAAATATAAAGCTGCGTGATGTTGGTGTTCACCGTTCTCATATTCACGTTTATGGCCCCAGGCTGTCCCCTATCAGATACTGCATGTCTGCAGAAATGCAATTTTTTCTTTTTCTTTTCTTTGATGCTGTAACTCTATCCTCTGGTCCAGCCTGGGGCCTTATTTCCCCATTTTCATGTCAGAGAAATTGTCATACAGTGCTGTGAAAAGTATTTGCCCCCTGCACTATATTTCTATTTTGGCATATTTGTCACACTTAAATGTTTCAGATGATCAAATCTAAATATTAAACAAAGATAACAAAAATAAGGCTGAAATGCAGTTTTCAAATAACTATTTGGTAACACTTTATATTTAGGGGACACAAATCATGTAGTTATCATGCACTACTTCATGCATGATTCACGCATGAGTTCATCATGATTCCTGCATAATTTTATACATGAGTTTATCGTGACTCATCATGAGTTAAAATGAATTCATGCTTACTCATGTCTGAATTCATGCAATGACATCATATCAACAAAGGCATTACTTACTGTAGTGAATTCATGAATCAAAAGTAATTAAGCATGATCATGAGTTCATGGTTCATTAAAGACAGTCGTTTCACTTTTGGCAGAATCGAAGTAGATGTTTTCATCCATTATTTCATTCTTACTTCATGTATTAGCTTCCCATGAATTAGTCATGTTTGTGCCCCTGAACTAAAGTGGTTGGTATATTAGCTTGTCATTGAATGGCATGAATTAAAGCTTAATTTCTCATGAATTCATCATGTTTGTGCCCCTCAACTAAAGTGGTGGACGTATGGTAGCTATCATCACAACATACAGTATAAATGTACAAATGTTTGTCGATTGGGAATATTGAACAACATGAACTGAAGGTTAGTTGCTCATGAATTCCTGGGCCTACAAAGTCAGTCCACTTTTGGCAGAATTGCAATTGATATTTTACTTGGACTTTCACCTAGTGTTACCAATTATTTTATTTATTAAAAGAAATAAAGCTATTCAATCCTACCTGGCTCTATGTGAGAAAGTAAACTGTGCCCTTAGTTACTAAATCAGCCGATAAAATAAATTTAAATAAGTGGTGTCAGGCATAACAAACCCCGCCCCTCACACATACTTTCACCTACTTGTACAAAATTCAATAGGGATCTATTCTGGGTCAGTGGTAATACCTATACCGAATTTGTGGTGAGCCTGGCCATTAGTTTTGCCGCTAGAGTGTTAATAAACAAACACAGAAACAAACAAGAGCCATCTGGCAATGGCGTATCCCCCCGGCCCCCCACATGCATAGATTCACTGCTCAAGAAATTCCTAAATACCAAAAGGCACATCTACATATGACACCTGACCTACATGTCAAATTTCCTGACGAAATACTGAACGTTTTCAAGTTATGCTCCGGACAAAAAAATGTTTACAGACGGACAGATTGACGGACGAACGGACAGAGCGATAGCTATATCCTCCCGCATTATATGCCGGGGGGATAACAAACGCACAAACACACAAACAAACAAACCAAAAATAATACCCCTTCCTTCACCTTTTGGGTGGGGCAGGGTAATAATAATTGGATTCTATTTAAAAAACTGGGCCTGATTGGTCCCTGCATTCTTGAATCCGAACACCACTTTAGCAGAGCTTGTCTGGCAGTGAAAAACCAGCAAAAACCAGCGTGTGATGTGGCAATCTACAGAAATTCAAGAACAAATGAGCGACAACGTCGTTGACATCTATCAGTCTGAAAAGGGTGACAAAGCCATTTCTAAGGCTGTGGGACTCTAGCGAACCATGGTGATAGCCAACATTTACACAGCATTCCAAAATTGCAACATCATATCAATGGTCAAACAGAGTGGTGGTGGTGTTATAGTGTGATGAATTTGCTGCTTCAGGACCAGGACAACTCACCAGAATTGATGCAAGCATGCATTCAGCTTCCCACCACAAAATCCTAAAAGAGAATGTGTAGCAATCAGTTTGTAACTGAAAGCACAAGCAAAGTTGGGTTTTATGCACCAGGACAATGAACCAAAGCAGAACCCTAAACAGCTAAAAAGAAGCAAAATTAAGGTTTTGGAGTGGCAAGTCGAAGTGCTGACTTGAATCCAATTGAGATGCAGTTGCATGACCTTAAACAGGCACTTAATACTTAAAAACCTTCCAATGCGGCTGAATTAAAACAATTCTGCAAAGAAGAGTTGGCCAAAATTTGTCATCAGAAATGTAAAAGACTCATTGGCATTTATTGTAAATGTTGATTGCAGTTGTTGCCGCCAAGGGCGGCACAGCCAGTTATTAGGTTTAGGGGGGCAATCATTTATGCCATTTAGTAGAAAATAACTTAATTTACATACCTATGGGTAAAATAAACTGCATGCAAATTTCATTTAATTAATCAGGATGAATTTTGCATTTATTGATATTGTGCATAAGCGTAATAATTTCCCCCTTTTTTATGTTAAGTTTGTTTGTATAAATCAGAAATCTGCAAAGAAAGTGACGTACACATCTTTTTTGTGCCTACGCACCTTTTATAAATGAGGCCCATTGTCTTTTTTCAGACATTAAAACTAGTTGGGGGATCTGAAGTATTTAAATATGACAAATGAACAAGAATAGAAGGAGGCAAATATTTTTTTTCACAGCACTGTTAATCTTTGTATGCAGCAGTTTATTTGGCAGTAACTATAATTAATTCAAACACGGACAAGGGTATAGCAAATGGTTAACTGAGACACCAAGTTAAATGACTGATGTAAATAAGTCCACCACAGGAGACCACTAAAGTTCATTCCGAACAGCACTTTGTGATTGAATAATCATTTTAATTGAATTAACTGCAAATGGTGAAACTTTTTATGAGGAATTGCTGTCAGATAATTGTATGTGGGGCACATTCACACAGATCTGGAAGATCATATCGATTCCAGCAGAGGGGAGCTGTGGTATTCATCCCTCAACAGGATGGCAGTGGCCATTACAAAGAATAAGGAGATTGAGCAGGATTGTATAATGATGCTTCTTGTTGCAAATCTGAGATTTCATATTGCCCCATGTACTTTATGTGCCACACTCTTAGAGTGCTCCCTCTGCTGGTCTTACGATTGTCTTTCATTTGAGTCTTTGATACAGGCTATCTATCTATCTATCTATCTATCTATCATTTGCTCTCATATCCTTAGCCAGCACAGTCGCGCAGTGGGTAGCACTACCACCTCACAGCTAGAGGATCAAGAGTGTGTCCCAGCCTTTCGCTGGAGGTCAGCTGGGATTGGCTCCAGCTCACCCGAGTAAGAAAGAACTGGTAAAGATAATGGATGAATGAATGGATGGATTCATAAACTTAATGAAGATGAAGCTATGCATAATGAATTCTATAGATCAGTGGTTCAAAATCTTAGGCCCGGGTCCCTCCTGAATGTGCTGTGTCTCTTCCAATCAAAAGCACAATCCTACAATTTTAACAAACTGTTACTTTTTTCAGCAATGATTTTGATGATTCAAGGGAATATGTTCTTCTTAATTCACAAAGTAAGAGAAATAATTTGCCATAAAGGATATTAATGCCAAAAAGAATATCACTTCCCACTTCATAGTTCTCTCATTGTAATAAATGGCCAACATATAGCACAGTAAGCACTGTAATTCATTGAACAGTGATACGATCTTTATTTTGGTTTTGTACTCTGGCAATAACGGTGTGAATGTATACAATGACAATGCGGTTGAAACGCAGGCTGCCAGGTATCATATGAAGGCATTTTCATCCATATCAGATGAACCGTTCAGAGATGACAGCCCTGTTTTACATAATATTTGTTGTGATTGTCGAATATGTGATCATTTCAATTGTAATTTCTTTTGTGCCTTAAAATTAAAGAAAGCAGGTCTGTCTCACTATCATTTGCTTTCATTCTGAATTCTTTATTATAAGTATAAGTCAGGTACAGTGGCTGGTTTTTCAACTTTTCACCAATTAGAAGTTTATAGATTCATCTTCTGTTTGGACAGTTATAGATTACTTCTATAGGATTACTTCGCTTTACGCCATTTTACTTAAATGTAAGTATCTTAAATATCTGCAATATATGTACAACATACCCTCAAAAATTCACCGCATACAGTGCTACCTTTGGAAGAATAAGACGTAAGTTTTAATCATGCCTCATTAAAATCTATGTTTCACTGCTTTATAAACCTGTGGAATTGCCATTGCAGTTGGAGAAAATACTAGTACACACAGTGGAGTCTGTGGACAGAGTTTGAGAAGGACTGCGACTGAGAATGGAAGATGAATCTTACAATTACAACCAGAACAAATTGTGTAACTCAAGGTTGAACCAGCTTTATGTTTAGCACACATTTTTCAGAAACATAATCGCCAGGAAGTTTGAGCAATTCGCCCTTTTTGATATGTCCAGTAATGTCCCTGCTTGTGTTCTTAAATGTCGAAATCAATGGATAACCTTGATCCTTATGCCGTGTACATCAAGTGCTGCTGAATTATCCAGTCGCGGATGGCATCTGACATCAAATGATTCATTGTAATTTCAAGATGTTAGTCATCCATTGCCTCTCAAGGTAGCTTGCCCCTATCCCTTTTAATTCCTGCCTCCATTCTATTTATTCCATGCCTCTGTTTAATTTTATCTGCATTCCCTCTGTTGCTCTGCTTTGGGTGTCCAAAGCAACATTACAGTCTTGAACAGAGATGATCTACTGCTGTTGCAGCATGACTAAGCCCCCAGTTAGAGGAGAGTTAATAATGAGAGTTATTTCACTGAGATCTATATTTAAGGTAATTAAAAATAGTAAATCTATTAAGCTTCCCAGGCTGTTGGAGCTGGAGGGGCTGACATTCTTATCAGTGGAAGCAGCTAACTGTAGTACAGAGGGCAGGTCACTCATAAGGTGCCCTTGCGGAAGAACGGTGTAAAATTACCTCTGGCTCCTCACAGCTGGCGCGGTGCCTGAACCCGGCTTTTGTCTCCCACTTTAACAGCTGAAGGGGCATTGAAGACAGCGTTATAGAAGAATGCCCAAAATTAATAGAAAGTGCCATTCTTATTTTAGACCGGTCCACTTTCATAATGACACGATAAATTATTAAGGATATGCACTTTTATTCCTGTGAATGTTAACAAAAAGCTCTTTTTTTTGAGGGTGGGGGATTGATGACACAGGGATGGGAAAATTGCAAACCGTATCAACCTAACTGCGTTAAAATAAAGAAAACATCCCTGTTTCTTGAAAGTTCAATGACTCGTATCATACAGCAGAACAATTACAAGACAGTGACCTGCATTTATAAAGTATCTCAGAAAAGTGCTGATCTTGGATATTTCTTCAATTCTTCTCTCATAAGATTAAAGGAAAGATTCAGTGTACATTCTGTAAAACCCCACCAAACAATACCAACAACAAACAATACCAATGTGTTCCTTGGGCTGGTGTTAACAAACGCGGTCTCCTGGCTAGTATGAATCACAATAAAGTGAATCGGTTTTCTCTCTTCAAAGAACTGACTGCAAAAGCACAACGATTACAATTAATTTGACTCCATAGTAAATTCAGAATACCAAATTTAGTTATACTCTCGTTAAATATCTGACTCCAAATTAGAATTAGAATTCATAATTCAGGGAAAACATGCACGGATCTCAAAGTGACTACACCTCAAACTCATGCACTAACGTACATGGATAGAGATTGAATACGATCTTCCCTGACTATATGATAAAGAGGCTACTACACACGCACTGATGTGTGTGGGGAGAGTTCGGATACGATCTTCCCCGCATCTCTTAGTGCGTGAGTAGCCTCTTTAATTTTGGAAGATCGCAGCCGACTTCCCACACGTGTATCTCTTTGCCGTTTGTAGCCTTTATAGCTATAGCGGATCATCTCTCTGATTTCGCCCTCACACAATTCTGTGTTCGTAGCTCTCGCCAGGTATGACTATTATATTGGTCTAAATTCTTGGTAACTGATGTTTGGTCTGTTGATTTAAGCTCTTGGCTACCTGGTGAATAAATTATTGTTATTCCTTTAAACTTGCATGGCCTCTGTGACTCCTAATCCTTTTATTATCCCCCGCCACAAAGTGTGAGGGGGATGTAGGTTTGAGCTTCGTCCGTCCGTCCATGTGTCCGTCCGTCCGAGATAAAGGGGACAGCTTTTCTTGGAAACTATTAGAGAAAGGACAACCAAATTCGGTGTGTGGCTTCAGACCATAAAGGCCTTGATGGAGTTAGAAAATGAGATGCACGCGATTATTTGTCCTGCAGTTATTGCCCTTGACCCGTATTCTTGGACTCTGTCTGCATTATCTCTAAAGGGGATAGCTTTTCTCAGAAACTATTTGAGATAGGATAACCAAATTTGGTGTGTAGCTTAAGACCATAAACACCCTGATGCAGTTCGAAAATAAGAAGCACACGATTATTTTCCCCACGGTTATTGCCCTTGTGTAATTTTTGGGAGCCTCTGTTCATAGTATCTTTAAAGAAGACATTTTGCCAGGGGATGTTGTTGACCATGTCGACTTGTTCTTTCTAGCCAACCTGAGGCGGATACCTAGGGGTTTAATTCCAACTGAGGACTGACAGCTTGGTATAGTGTAATGTGAATATAGGCCACTGGATGGCAGTATTTACCTTTTTTTTTTATTCAGCCCAGACTGGAGCTATGTTTAGACATGTCCTGGGCATGTCTGGGGAAAGTCCCCGAAAATAAAAAAAAAGAGGTCTAAATGTGGGTGGGGTCTGCAAAATAGTATATAAGGAAAAGAATTGAGACAGTAGTAGTAGGAGAAATTGCAAGAAGAAGGATACACGTGACCAGACCTGTCATTTCTGTTCAAGACCTGTGAAGTTTCTTTTGTGGATTTTTGCCTGTAAAAGAGCCTTTTCCTCACCCAGCACATCACCAGAAAACCCACAAGGACTGTAAATATTTCTGTTTTTTTTTTGTTTTCCAATCTTGGTCTGTAGTTGTAAATAGTAGTTTAGTCTTTGTTTGTTAATTAAATGTGTTGAGGTTTTTAAAACTGTGTCTGTCATCCCTTGCTGTTGCTGTTGCGTTGTAAATCTAATAACAAATTGGGGCCATAACAAATTGGGGGCCCAAGTCCGGGACAGACCATTGTGAGAGTAATTAATTGAAAATCTAACATTTCAGATTGTAAAATTGTTTTTTGAATTTTCCAATATAAATATATTGACAGATCAACAGCAATGGATGATTTCTTGGCATCACCAACCGTTGAGGTTTTGAAGTCTTTTAAAAAGACAGAACTGCTAGAAATTTGCAGACATTTAGAGCTGACAGAGGTAAAACCAGCCATGCGAAAAGCAAGACTGGCTCGAGAGATAGTTGAATATTACATTGATGAAAATGTGTTTGCACCCGGAGATCTGGAACAGTTTCCAGTGGAAAATCCTAATATAGAAATGGAACTTAAATTAAAACTGCTAGAGATTGAAAGAGAGGAAAAAGAGAAAGAAAGGGAGGAAAGAAAAAAAGAAAGGGAGGAAAAAGAAAAACAAAGAGAATTTGAGTTAGAAAAATTAGCAAGAGAAGAGAAAAAAGAAAGAGAGAAAGAGGAAAGAGCAGAAAGAGAGAGACAGAGACAGAGAGATTTTGAATTAGAGAAATTCGATAGAGAAGAAGGACTCCAAATGGAGCAACTTAAAATTAAAATTGAAAATAAAAATAAATTTCGGGCTAGCCAGGAGGTAAAATTGGTGCCTCCATTTTCGGAAAAGGATGTTGACAACTATTTCCAGTGTTTTGAAAAGGTAGCAAAGAGTTGCCAGTGGCCAAAGGAACACTGGCCTCTGATGTTGCAAACTGTCCTCAAGGGTAAAGTTCAACAAGCCTATTCAGCTTTGTCTGCAGATGATTCCTCTGATTATGAGGTTGTCAAAAAGGTTATTTTGCGAGCTTATGAGTTGGTTCCAGAGGCTTACCGACAGAAATTCAGAGGTCTGAAGAAATCTGAAAATCAGACTTATGTGGAATTTGCTAATGAGAAGAAGGTTTGCTTTGAGCGCTGGTGTACTTCTATGGAGGTCAAGGATGATTTCAACTCACTAAAAGAGATGGTGTTAGTTGAAGAATTCAAGAACTGTGTTAAGGATGATATTAAGACCTACCTTAATGAGAAGCAAGCACTGAATTTGCAGATGAATATGTTCTCACACATAAGTCCAAATTTCAGTCTAGCAGTAACTGGTCCCTATTTCAGAAAAAGGGTTACGGTGATACCCAAGATTCCTCACCCAAAGACAAAGACAAATCTGGTGATGGTGCTCAGAAATCCAGTAACAGGTCTGATCAAAGTGTGAAAGCTGACAGTGACAAAAGTGGTCTAGTTTGCAGTTATTGCAAGAAATCTGGTCATGTCATAACTAACTGTTGGTTCCTTAAAGCTAAGAAAGAAAAAGAAAAGGATACCAAACCAAATGCCTTTGTGAAAACAAGGTTAGAAACCCCTGTCGTAGATAACCGATCTGCTAAATTGCCTGCTTCTTGTGGGGCTAAAAAGCCTGATACAGCTGACTTCGTGAGGGAGGAATTTCTTCCATTTGAGTCAGAGGGATTTGTGGCTCTGAATGAGCATACTACTTCTGTCCCCATATATATCCTAAGGGATACCGGAGCTTCTCAGTCACTTTTGTTGATGGACTCTTTGGAGTTACGCGATGAGACCGCTTCAGGGGATTTCATACTTGAACAAGGTATTGAAGGGAGGACTGTATCTGTACCCCTGCGCTCTATATTCTTGAAGTCAGATTTAGTTACAGGACAGGTAAAGGTGGGACTTATGTCAAGTCTACCTATAAACAGGCCTACCAAAGAAAACGTAGCCTCAGCACACAAAAACTTTGAAATGCCTACATTAATCGCGGAAATAGCAACAGAAAAATAATACCCCGCTACCGAAACTGCAAAAACCGCAACATAAACTGTTGACTCGTAGCATAAGACTATGAAACTGCAACATCTTCTTTCACATCCGTCTTTGCCATTTACTGCGCTTGCGCGTACCGGCCCAGACTGCTTTCAAAGATAGCGGAATCAGACGTGTCTCCTTCGGTTGGTAAGTAAAACTTCCAAATATGACGTCATTGTTAATGCAAATGTTTAACAATGAATTGTAAGACGTAGCTGTTACATCCGCATTCTGGTAAATTCGCTTATTTTAGCATGTCACCCTGCCAAAAATGAACGATGCACTGTCGATTTCGCTAAAGTCTTAGAGTTGCTAACTTGACGACTTTCTCGCTTAATCTGGCGGCTTTCCAAATCGGGATTGTTTGTCCACTCAAGAGGTATGTATACGTCTTGAGAAAGTCGTCAAGTTGGCAACTCTAAGACTATAGCGAAATCGACAGTGCATCGCTCATTTTCGGCAGGGTGACATGCTAAAATAAGCGAATTTACGAGAATGTGGATGTAACAGCTACGTCTTGCAATTCATTGTTAAACATCTGCATTAACAATCACGTCATATTTGGAAGTTTTACTTACCAACCGAAGGAGACACGCCTGATTCCGCTATCTCTGAAAGCAGCCTGAGCCGGTACGCGCAAGCGCAGTAAATGGCAAAGACGGATGCTATAGAAGATGTTGCAGTTTCACAGTCTTATGCTACGAGTCAACAGTTTATGTTGCGGTATTTGCAGTTTCGGTAGCGGGGTATTATTTTTCAGTTGCTATTTCCGCGATTAATGTAGGCATTTCAAAGTTTTTGTGTGCTGAGGCTAGGTTTTCTTTGGTAGGCCTGTATAAAGGGTGTTTCTCTGTTGCTAGGCAATGACCTGGCTGGGGGCAAAGTAATTCCCCCTGTACATCTTACTTCACAGCCGAGTACTGAAGATGGGGATGAGGACCCATCTCTGTATCCTTCTTGCGCAGTGACTCGTGCTATGGCCAAGAAGCCTAAAGAAGAAGATGTTGTGGTGCCGCCCAGCACATTGAATAGTCAGGACTCAGGTGGTTCGCCTCATGACTCTGATTGGCCTACTATGGTTTCTCCGTTTGAGAACTTATCAGACACTTTTATCAGTTCATTGTTCAGCCAGCCAGATGGGTTTGGTGATTCTGATGTGTCTGGAGACTTGTCTCTGTCCAGAAAGCGGTTGATTGAGGAGCAAACTAATGATCCTGAAATTTGTGTACTAAAGAGGAGAGCCCTTCCTGATAAAGATTAGTTTGTTGTAGAGCCTTCTTGGTAAATGTGATAAAAGCGGAACCAGCTGGAAAGACCTATTTGGCCAAACAAAGATCTCTGAACAAGATTTGGCTCTGATGTTATCACTAACAACATATTCCAAAAAATGAGTAACTAATAGGTCCTATTAGATATTTTCACATTTTAAAGAATGTATACATTGCCTTGTTTTCTATTTGGTTTTTCAAAACTTTTTCAAAGCTGTAAATCGGGTTTCCATTTTTAAAATGGTTATTGACATAATGTATAAAACAAAAAAAGTACTCAATTTGCTAAATGACAGAATACAATGTAATTTTATGGTAATTAAATGGCAAAGTTCTCAGTTGAGATGCCACAGTCACTCTCAAGGCAATTTACTTTATATTTTTGAAGTTAAATGATGATTAATATAATGCTGCTCTTGAGAGCCCACACTCTCAAAGGCCACATTTTTATGCTTGGTTTTTATGCAAATTGTCAGTTCCACCAAAGCAGAAAACATGCATGATAGTGTCTTGGATGTTCATGCACCAGCATTGCAGGAAAGGCTACTCGCCTGAGATCATCATCCCCAAAGGAAGGTTTAATTAAAAAAAGTGCAAAGAACACATCCAGTGCTCCTGTAGAACCTTACGAGAGAGAGAGAGAGAGAGAGAGAGAGAGAGAGAGCGCGCAACCTTCATGTGTTTATATGTCTATCATTTTGAATCTATCATTTTTCAAGCATATAATCTTGCTGCTCATGCAAGACAGTTATCAACAGTTTGCTTTTTGTTTTTGTTTTGGTATTGGCATGGTGGCCATTTGTTATGGTGATTATCTCTGTTTTATCTTTTAACGTGTTCGCAATAAAGAATTTCTATTTCAATCTGCATACTTTTTGTAAAACAGAACGGAAAAAAATGTATAACAGTGCTTACATCGAGTAATAGGGGTGGCAATCATTTTTAGACTTAACTTTTAGAAAATAAAATTAGTTATTGTGAAGATACATTTTCTTGCTATGCTCACTTTTGAAGATCTGTCACGATCCAAGAAATCGTGATGACACTCGTGATGCACCTGTCCTTAAGCTTTACCAGGCCCCCCATCAAGAGCCAGGCATCCTTTTTTTACTGAGTGAGAACAGTCACACTGTCTTATGTATGACTCAGCTAAGTGATAATATTAGAGGCTGGTAGGCACATGTAATGAAGAGGGGCTGGTGTGGCCAAAAGTCCGGGGCTGATTTCTTATCCCAAACCAGTCCTGCTGAGGAGGGAAAGTTGGCATTGTTATGGCCCCAATTTGTTATTAGATTTACAACATAACAGCAACAGCAACAGCAAGGGATGACAGACACAGTTTTAAAACTCAAACACATTTAATTAAACAGACAAAGACAATAACAACTAAATAACAGCTAAGACCAAGATTGATTATCAAGAAAAAAAGAAATAATTACAGTCCCTTGTTTTGGTGGGGTTTCCTGGTGATGTGCTGGGTGAAAAACAATCCACAACAGACTGCACAGGTCTTGAACAGAATTAAAGGTCTGGTCACGTATCCTTCTTCTTGCAATTTCTCCTACTACTTTACTGTCTCAATTCTTTTCCTTATATACTGTTTTGCAGACCCCACCCACATTTAGACCTCTTTTTTTTAATTTTCTGAGACTTGCCCCAGACATGTCCAGGACATGTCTAAACATGACTCCAGTCTGAGCTTAACAAAAAAAAGGTAAATACTGCCATCTAGTGGCCTATATTCACATTACACCTCCATTCCAAAAGGGAAAAATTTTGACTCATAAAGGCAAAATTTTTCTTTTCAATACAAAATGGTTAAGTGAACACTTGTTTATATATACATATCATACACATTCAAACACATGATATATATATACACATTCAAACACGGGATAAGCAATCAGCAATTACATTGTCTGTACCCTTCACATGCTTAATTTCCAAGTCAAACTCCTGTAACATCAAACTCCAATTCAACAATCTCCGATTCTTGTTTTTCATCTTACTCAAAAACATTAACGGATTGTGGTCAGTGTACACAATCATTGGCTTTTCCCCTGTATAAACATAAACCTCAAAGTGTTGTAAAGAAAGGACCAGAGCCAACAGTTCCTTCTCTATTGTGGAATAGTTCCTTTGGTGGCGATTGAACTTCCTGGAGAAGTATGCCACGGGATGCTCAATGTCATCAGAGTCACTTCTCTGTAGGAGCACAGATCCACAAGCTTGGTCGCTAGCATCGACCGCGATGGAGAACGGTTTGTTGAAGTCAGGAGATTTGAGCACGGGGAAGTGACACAGCAGAGACTTCAGGCGATCGAAGGCTCTCTGGCATGCATCATCCCAGGTGAACTTTACGCCTTTCTTCAGTTGGTTAGTTAGACTGAGAGCAATCTCAGCAAAGTTCTTGCAGAACTTGCGGTAGTACCCGATCATTCCAAGGAAGCGGCGCAAAGCTTTTTTGTTGTCAGGAACTGGAAAGTCCATGATGGCTTGGACTTTAGCATTTATGGGTGCCACCTTACCCTGGCCTATGACGTAGCCAAGATAGGTGACAGTAGCACAACCAAAGTCACTCTTGCTCAGGTTAACAGTCAGGTTAGCCAGGGTCAGGCGCTGGAACAACGTCTCTACATCTTTTAGATGTTCTTCCCAGGAGTCACTCCATGTGATCAGGTCATCGATGTACGCACCCGTGTGTGGCAATCCGGCGATTGTAGACTGTATCATCCTTTGGAACGTGGCTGGGGCATTTTTCATGCCAAAGGGTAGGACTTCATACTGGTACAATCCAGATGGTGTGGCAAAAGCAGAGATGCTCTTGGCCCTCTCAGTTAAAGGCACACACCAATAACCCTTCAATAAATCAATCTTGGTCAGAAACTTTGCTTGCCCTACACTATCAATACAATCATCAATCCTAGGTATTGGAAACACATCAGTTCTAGTTACAGCATTGACTTTGCGATAATCTGTACAGAATCTAGTACTTCCATCAGGTTTTGGAACTAGCACACAGGGTGAACTCCAATCGGAGTTGGAGGGTCTGATAATATCATGTTTTAACATGTACTCAACCTCTTTCTCAGCAATCTTTCTCTTTTCAGGATTCATTCGGAATGGATGCTGTTTTATTGGTTTGGCATCACCAACATCTACATCATGAGAGGCTATAGTAACTCTCTTTGGAACATCAGGAAACAAATCCTCATATTTCTTGATCAACCTTTCAAACTGATCTCTCTGTGAGGGTTCTAAGTGCTGGAGTTTTACATCAAGATTTTGCAACAGTTCAGTGTTTGACAATTTACATGAAAGAACTTCAGCTTTAATTCTAGGTTCATCATCTTGAAACTCCCCCTCATCTTCACACGTTTTGACCATAGGAGAATCTGAAGTGACGGCAGCAACCCTAGCATTTCTGTCATGATAAGGCTTTAGCATGTTAATATGACACAATTGTTTTGGTTTTCTCCTATCTGGAGTCTTCACAATGTAATTGAGATCATTGAGTTTTGTCAGAATTTCATAAGGACCATGAAATCTAGCCTGCAATGGATTGGACTGCAAGGGAAACAACACAAGGACCTTTTCTCCTGGTTTAAACTCACGGCTTCTAGCCTTATGATCATACCAAGTTTTCATTTTTCCCTGACTTGATTTCAAGTTCTCTTTGGCAAGGTCACAAGCTGCACGCAATCTTTCCTTGAACTTGCCAACATAGTCTAACAGACTGATATGCGGCTCTTTCTCTTGCCATTGTTCACTCAATAATAGCAAAGGTCCTCTCACTTCATGACCAAACACTAGCTCAAATGGACGGAATCCAGTAGACTCCTGCACTGCTTCTCTAGCTGCAAACAACAGCAAATGAACCCCTTCATCCCAGTCTTTCTCATGGTCATAACAATAAGTCCTCATCATTGTCTTGAGAGTGGAATGAAACCGCTCTAAGGCACCCTGACTTTCTGGATGATAGGCACTGGAAAGAATCTGCTTTGCACCTAGTTCATACACAACCTGCTGAAACAATCCTGAAGTGAAATTGCTACCTTGGTCTGACTGAATTTCCCTGGGAAGGCCAAACAACGTGAAGAACTTTATCAAAGCCTTTGAGATTGCAGTTGCCTTGATGTTGCGTAGAGGTATGGCTTCAGGGAATCTGCTAGATGCACACATGATTGTCAACAAGTACTGATTTCCAGATCTAGTCTTGGGTAATGGACCAACACAGTCAACAATGACCTTAGAGAATGGCTCCCCAAATGCTGGGATAGGCTGCAATGGAGCTACAGGTGGGTCTAACTGGTGTTTTCCAACTACCTGACAAGTGTGACAGGTTTTGCAAAAGTTGGAAACGTCTTTCCGAAGCCCAGGCCAAAAGAAGTGTTTCATGATCTTATCAACAGTCTTGTTAACACCAAGATGACCTCCTAAAGGTAAACTATGAGCCATTGTTAAGATCTCATTCCTATAGACCTTCGGAACAACAATTTGCCTGACCACTGCCCAATCTGCATTGGCAGGGATATCAGGAGGGCGCCACTTCCGCATCAACACACCATCCTTGAGATAATACCCAACTGGAACTGCGTCTATTTCTTTATCAGGAAGGGCTCTCCTCTTTAGTACACAAATTTCAGGATCATTAGTTTGCTCCTCAATCAACCGCTTTCTGGACAGAGACAAGTCTCCAGACACATCAGAATCACCAGACCCATCCGGCTGGCTGAATAGAGAACTGATAAAAGTATCTGATAAGTCCTCAAACGGAGAAACCATAGTAGGCCAATCAGAGTCATGAGGCGAACCACCTGAGTCCTGACTATTCAATGTACTGGACGGCACCACATCATCTTCTTCTTTAGCCTTCTTGGCCATAGCACGAGTCACTGCACAAGAAGGATACAGAGATAGGTCCTCATCCCCATCTTCAGTGCTCGGCTGTGAAGTAAGATGTACAGGGGGAACTACTTTGCCCCCAGCCAGGTCATTGCCTAGCAACAGAGAAACACCCTTTATAGGTAGACTTGACATAAGTCCCACCTTTACCTGTCCTGTAACTAAATCTGACTTCAAGAATATCGAGCGCAGGGGTACAGATACAGTCCTCCCTTCAATACCTTGTACAAGTATGAAATCCCCTGAAGCGGTCTCATCACGTAACTCCAAGGAGTCCATCAACAAAAGTGACTGAGAAGCTCCGGTATCCCTTAGGATATATATGGGGACAGGAGTAGTATGCTCATTCAGAGCCACAAATCCCTCTGACACAAATGGAAGAAATTCCTCCCTCACAAAGTCAGCTGTATCAGGCTTTTTAGCCCCACAAGAAGCAGGCAATTTAGCAGATTGGTTATCTACTACAGGGGTTTCTAACCTTGTTTTCACAAAGGCATTTGGTTTGGTATCCTTTTCTTTTTCTTTCTTAGATTTAAGGAACCAACAGTTAGTTGTAACATGACCAGATTTCTTGCAATAACTGCAAACTAGACCACTTTTGTCACTGTCAGCTTTCACACTTTGATCAGACCTGTTACTGGATTTCTGAGCACCATCACCATATTTGTCTTTGTCTTTGGGTGAGGAATCTTGGGTATCACCATAACCCTTTTTCTGAAATTTGGACCATCTATTGTTACTGCTAGACTGAAATTTAGACTTATGTGTGAGAACATATTCATCTGCAAATTTGGCAGCTGATTGCAAATTCAGTGCTTGCTTCTCATTAAGGTAGGTCTTAACATCATCCTTAACACAGTTCTTGAATTCTTCAACCAACACCATCTCTTTCAGTGAGTTGAAATCATCTTTGACCTCCATAGAAGTACACCAGCGCTCAAAGCAAACCTGCTTTTCATTAGCAAATTCAACATAAGTCTGATTTTCAGATTTCTTCAGACCTCTGAATTTCTGTCGGTAAGCCTCTGGAACCAACTCATAAGCTCTCAAAATAACCTTTTTGACAACCTCATAATCAGAGGAATCATCTGCAGACAAAGCCGAATAGACTTGTTGAGCTTTACCCTTGAGGACAGTTTGCAACATCAGAGGCCAGTGTTCCTTTGGCCACTGGCAACTCTTTGCTACCTTTTCAAAACACTGGAAATAGTTGTCAACATCCTTTTCCGAAAATGGAGGCACCAGTTTTACCTCCTGGCTAGCCCGAAATTTATTTTCAGTTGCAATTTTTATTTTTAGTTGCTCCATTTGGAGTCTTTCTTCTCTATCGAATTTCTCTAATTCAAAATCTCTCTGTCTTGCAAATTTTTCTAACTCAAATTCTCTTTCTTTCTCTCTTTCTTCCCTTTCTTTCTCTCTTTCCTCCCTTTCTTTTTCTCTTTCCTCCCTTTCTTTCTCTTTTTCCTCCCTTTCTTTTTTCTCTTCTCTTGCTAATTTTTCCAACTCAAACTGCCTTTGTTTTTCTTTTTCCTCCCTTTCAATCTCTAGCATTTTTAATTTAAGTTCCATTTCTATATTTGGATTTTCCACTGGAAACTGTTCCAGATCTCCTGGTGCAAACACATTTTCATCAATGTAATATTCAACTATCTCTCTAGCCAGTCTTGCTTTTCGCATGGCTGGTTTTACCTCTGTCAGCTCCAACTGTCTGCAAATTTCTAGCAGTTCAGTCTTTTTAAAAGACTTCAAAACCCCTATGGTTGGTGATGCCAAGAAATCATCCATTGCTGTTGTCAATATATATCTAGGAAAATTCACAAAAACAATTTCACAATTTGAAATGTTAGATTTTCAATAAATTACTCACAAAATGGTCTATCCCGGACGAGCCCCCAATTTGTTATGGCCCCAATTTGTTATTAGATTTACAACATAACAGCAACAGCAACAGCAAGGGATGACAGACACAGTTTTAAAACTCAAACACATTTAATTAAACAGACAAAGACAATAACAACTAAATAACAGCTAAGACCAAGATTGATTATCAAGAAAAAAAGAAATAATTACAGTCCCTTGTTTTGGTGGGGTTTCCTGGTGATGTGCTGGGTGAAAAACAATCCACAACAGACTGCACAGGTCTTGAACAGAATTAAAGGTCTGGTCACGTATCCTTCTTCTTGCAATTTCTCCTACTACTTTACTGTCTCAATTCTTTTCCTTATATACTGTTTTGCAGACCCCACCCACATTTAGACCTCTTTTTTTTAATTTTCTGAGACTTGCCCCAGACATGTCCAGGACATGTCTAAACATGACTCCAGTCTGAGCTTAACAAAAAAAAGGTAAATACTGCCATCTAGTGGCCTATATTCACATTACAGCATGTTGATAAAGAAAGGAAGTATTGGTAACAGCCAGTGTTGAATAAATGATATCATGACGAGGAGTCGCATAAATCTGCTTCAGTAAGCTCAATAAATGAACATACAGTATTTAAAAGGAAACAATTCTGCCTTTGCCCTCAGAAACTCACATGGCTGTAACATATGGAATGACACATTTAATCATAATTTATTTTTTCCTGACTTTTAAGAAATTTGCTTAACTTGAAAAACATTTGGATGGAAGCAAATATAAAATTTTTTCTTTTCTTTTTTTTTTTTTTACCAGAGTGACTGTCTACAGTTTTCACATTTAGCCCATTCAGGTAGCTGTGCTTTATCTGAAGCTATTAAACTGTAGCAGCTTTCACAAAGGTATAATGGCAGTGCCTGAGCTGAGAAATGAACTTGTGACCTTAGTTGCCAGCGTTATCTTGCACTCTGCCCTCAAATGATATTATGACTGTGCCAAAAATCATTTTTCACATTGGCTAATTCCTTCTAACTCTGAAAAAACTGGCTTGAACATTGAGGAGGGCATAGGTCGGTATTAGAACATGATGTTGCCCCACCGCCCATTAACCCCCCCTTCCCCAACCGCCTACCAACCAACCCCTCCCAAAATTTTGCCCTTGATCTTGTTACAATTTATCTTATGGAATGCATGGTTATGTCTGCATTGATGGTATTTTAAAATGCACGTCAAATACAGGGACAGATATTCTGATGGTAAGAAGAGGCACTTCAAATTCTTGTACCTGCTCGCCTTCTTTAACAGATTTATATAAATCCTCCTTGTCTCTGTTCCAAGCTGAGTAATTAAAGTTAAGGAAGAGATATCAAGCTGTTTAACTGAAACAAGGTCACATATTTTTAAAGCAGCATGTGTGTAATTGGGCGTACAGCAAAGGAGTTTCCTTTTTTTTCCTCTCAGTTACTGTTAATGTCTGATCAGATGGGAGCCACATAAAAATCTTTATGTTTCAAATATATCACGCTTGCTTTATTGAAGTCAGTATCATTTTCACATACTTATTTAAAAAAAAAAAACAAGCACGCTATTTTTAGCACAGTATGAACATGCTGTTATTGCATTAGCACACTATGAAAGAGGAAGTAGGGCAGCCTCTGTGAAGTAGGCCACGACTTCAAGACAGTTGACTCCAGCTGAATTTGCACGACACCAGGGACCGTCTCCTTCAAGTCTTTATTCCTGTCCTGACACTCAGAAGCATGATCATCTATTCAAGGAGCTGCCAGTTGCTGGTGAGAAATTTGCAGATTTTAGTGTACACAGTTCTGAAATATGCCAGTGTTGATCTGGGGTCAGACATTGCGGCAAAAACAGAAAGCAAAACAGTTTCAATCATTATTAAGTAATTATACAGTCCACAGTATGAAGGGTCCAATCTTTGAATGCAGAGAAAGAACTCCAGTTTAAGTATTCAGTAAGCGGGAAAATACCTTTGAAGATGAAAGCCATAACATCAGTCTGCTCGACAAATACAGAGCCGACTTTATACAATACCAGCGCATCTAACAACAGTACCTTGAACTCGCCATAATTTAATTTCATTCCTGTAACTGTATGACTTAATTTCCATAAAAAAGGATATGAATAATGTAAAAAAAAAAACATTTGCCAATCCCTTTAAACCAGTGTTCAACTGAAGAAAGTACTAGTCATCTTTTTAAGGTGCTACATGTGACTTCCAGAAGTTCCTTATCATTACTGACATGGCCGATAAATGAACTGCAGTCAGCAGTCTATTGTAGGCACGTACACACACACACACACACACACACACACACACACACAAGACTGAACGTGACAGAAGAGGTAGCAAACTTACACTGCTATTATTGGCCTACTTTGACAAATGTTATGTTTTTCTTTACATTTTATAAACTTAATTTAAAAAAAGGAAATGTCATTCACAGGAAAAATGTCGGCTAATGACAGTGAAATAATCCATTCTTGGGACTCCACTAATTCTCCACTATTATTCCAAATCTGATAACATTCGTAATTTCATGCTAGTCATATCAAGAGCATATTTCGTTAGAATATTACGGATTAGTTCAGAGGTAGTATTTTATGATTAAGAAGTGGGATATGCCATCATTATATGGGTTTTATGAACATTCTTTGGATATTTGCATTGCAAATCCAAAGTGCATTTGAATTGGACTTTTTTTCTGCAAGTTTATGATCACTTCTGCCCATTTCAAATAACCAAGCCAAAGGTTTGCGTGGCTGGGTTAGAGATGTATGCACAAAATAAAAACCCACATTTCTGATCGGAACAATGAACAGGGCTGCTTTTGCACATTATGAAAGACATGGATACCAAAAAGATATTGGATAAGCATAAATATTGCAATGCTGAACAAATCAAAGAGAGAAGCTCAGTTTGCATGATTAAACACTTTTTTTGTTTTAATTTAAGTTGACATTAATGTCCTGAATGGGTCTAGCAATGGATTGAAACAACAGGAACTTAAGCCTTCGCAAATGACAGGTATAAACAGATAATAGGAGTTGGATACATGACGTCAAGCTGGAAATGGTGCCCATAAAATGTAGCTTCAAAGTAACTACCAGATCTGAGAGATTAGACCTTTTTGACATTATCCTAGAACATAGTTTATGTATTCATCTTTTCAGGCATCATATTTTATTACAGATGACCATGGCTTATTTAATAATAATTGTCACCAATCATTTTGCTGATCTTAGTGGACTCCATTTCTAAGCTTGTGAACACAGGTTGACAAGACCATTGGATGCCTGCATAAATGTCACTTCCTTTGGATTTTGCAGCAAAGCTGATCCAATACTTCCACATAAAAGACAAACAAGAAAGCCCGGAAAGGTTTCTTTTAATTTTAAGGTATACTGAGCATGATTTTCCAAAAAATTGTGTATTGACTCATAATCCTTCTCAACCATCACTTATGACCCTCTAGAAGTGTGAGGCGGTGCATGTTTATACAGAGACCCTTCAGTCCGTCTGTTTTTTCTATTTTTTCTTTGTGCAAGACATTTCAGGCCACCATCCTTTCAGCAGTGGATGAGCAACCCCCAGGCACTAACAGGGCACAGAGTGAGGACAGGACATAACAACAGCACTGCAGGAGAGTGCCTCTATAGTTGAGCCAGGAAGGAGGGGCCAAATTTGAATGTTGTGTTTACAAACTGCAACTGAAAAATCCTAGCATACCTTTAAGTTACAATCCATTCACACACTGGCAATACAAAGCAACTAATGCATGAAAAAAGTGATTGATTCCAATGAAATTGGGACAGGTGCATGTTCACCACAGTGTAACTTTACTTCTTTACTTCATTTTAATGGCACACAATATTCTTTTTGGAACTGATGAATTTAGAAAGTGAAATTTGTTCCCATTCTTGCCCAGTAAAGGACTTCATTTGGTCAACAGTTTTTTTTGTCTTCGCTGTGGTATTTTGCCCTTCAAAATATGCCATTTGTTTTCAAAGGGAGACAAGTTTGGGCTGCAGGCAGACCAGTCTAGTAGCAGCACTCTGTGACTATCAAGCCACACTATTGTAATAAAACTTGGCTCTGCATCCCTGAAAAAGTCTCAAAGGCAGCATATCCTGTTCCCAACGGTGCATTTATCTTTTGTGTCAGTTGCTCCGTCGCAGATGTGGCACTTACCCATGGCGAGAGCCCTGTTGAAACCTCAGATAATCACAGATGCTAGCTTTTGACATGTCAATGATACCTGTCAGGATGGTGGGGAATAAACTGACAATGGAGCCAAGAATTCAGATTTACCCAGTAATTTGCTACCAGTTAAAAGACCATGTCTTCTGTCTAACAACAAGGCACAAAAACGGGGCAGCTCAGCCTGAGATTCAAGTACTGTAGAACACATTTGGCAAGATTTTGATGCCATCCATGACTTGGAAACAGGCAATACTCTATAGATCAGGACACATTCCCATGGCTCTGTCAGTCCCTACCTCCTTGGCATCAATGGACACTTTTTCGTAGGGAGGGCTTCACGATAGGATGCCATCATGCACTTTTGGGTCCCAGAATGTCACAATCGCTCATGTTTCTAAAATGCAAATTAACTCCCTTTCCAATGACGCTATTTTTGAGGCCATGTATTGGCTGCGCTTGGCATCAACCAGTGAGGTTGATATGTTCACCCTTTGAGGTGATCTTGAACTTTTGTGGAGTGTTTTGCCTCTGCAGTTTACTCAGGTTTCGCATATGACAATTTTATGACTGAGACACCAGCAGTAAGGAGAAAATTGAGGAAAATGTTCTGCCAACCCGCAATCTGGTTGTCTACTGACAACCAGAATTGGTTGATAATTGTCATTGAGAAAGGACGCCAACTGCTAAATGCCCACTGACAAACAGAGCTATTTGAGATTAGACATTCCGACAGGCCATAATGTGGATGTCCACTGACAGTCGGTTGATTAATGGCATTGAGAAAAGACAGTCGGTCAGGCCAACTTCTGGACATGCACTGACAAACAGAATTATTCCAGAAAAGCAGTCTGACCAGCGCATAATCACATAATCTAGATGTCCACTGATGTCCAGAATTTGTTTTGTTGATACACTGTCTGGCCAAAAAAAAAAAGACTTATGTACGCTGATATTTTATTGGACTGCCTTTAGGTTTAATCAGAGCACTCATTTATCATGGCATTGTTTTGACAATCTTTTGCCATGTTACAACATTTATTTTCAACAAGAGTTGGATAAATGTCTTTCTGTGATCTTGTATTGATGATGGGAGAGTGAAACCACTCCATATAGCCTTCACCAGCACATCTGACAGGATACAATCTGGATGTCTACTGACAACCAGAATTAGTTGATAAATGGTATTGAGGATAGACGCCAACTGCTGGATTCCCACTGACAAACAGAGTTAGTGAAAAATGAGACATTCCAACAGGCTATAATCTAGACGTCCATCAACAAATAGAATCAGTGGATCCATAGCAGTCAGGCCAACTTCTAGGCTTCTACTGACAAAACAGAATTTGTAAAGAAAAGAAGTTTGACCAGCACATACTCAGGACATCCACTGGTGATTAGAATTTGTTGATACACTACCTGGAGGGGGAAAAAAGAAGATTTTCACAGAGTTTGTCAACCATTAGCTTTGATCAGGGCAAGCATTCATTGCAGCATTGTTTTGACCATCTAAAACAAGTTACAACATTTACTTTAGACTGGAGTTGCATAAATTTCTTTCCGAGATCTTGTATTGATGACAGAAAAGTGAAACCACTCCACAAGGTCTTCACCAGCACATCCCAAAGAATTTCCATAATTTAAGGTCAGGACTATATGGTGGTCGGTTTATGAGTGAAAATTATTCCTCATTCTCGCTGAACTAACCTCTCATAATTTGAACCCGATGAATCTTGGCATTGTCAGCTTGGACTGTGCCTGTGGCATCAGAGGGAAAAAAATCATTGATAGGATAACCTGGTCATTTTGAGCATTCAGGTAGTTTGCTGACTCTCAATTTATTGCTGCATAATATTAATGAGCCTATACCTGACCAATTGAAGCAACCCCAAGTCATAACATGGCTTCCAGAGGCCGACCAATGTAGCACTTCATGGGCTTCCTTTCTTACCCTGACGCGCCCATCTCAATGTAAAAGGGGAAATCTGGACTCATCAGACCATTAGACCTTTTTCTAACTTCTCTATAGTCCAATCGTCACACTGAAGGAAATTGAAGTCCTTTGTTTTCTTTTTTTTTGTCGTACTAAAAAGTGGCTTTCTTGTGTCAACAGAGCTGTTTAATCCCAATTCAGTAAAGTCTTGCATTCTGCATGTAAAAATACTTCAACTTTCCCAAGCTCTTTAGAGATCTCCGCTCACCATTGTTTACAATTTTTCCGACCTATTTCTGTGGCAAAATCCTTGATCCTTCGAGCTTTTAATATTGTTAATATTATTATTATTATTATATTAATATTATAATTTTGTTCTTATCCCAATCCCACTGATTTTGGCAGTCTCCTTGTTTTCTTTGCTTGATGCAGACCAATAATTTGTTCCTCTTGAAACACAGTAATGCCCCTTAAACAACTATGGGATACGTTGTCTGCCACCCCAGATAGCAAGCACGTCCGCTGCGGATCTGCCCCGGCTCCAGCTGATCTGGCTCAGAGCCGGGGCAGATCCGGAGCGGAGGAGCTTGCTATCTGGGATATTTCTTCAAGAAATGAGATGCAACACCCTGCATTAGTCCGGATTAAAATAATTATTGTCAATTGAAACATACTAATCATTGCAATGATGATTAAATCAGGGGCTCAGAAATCTTAAGAATTTATTTATATAAATCTTGACTCTTTTATTTATTCATTTATTTATTTATTGGCCAGGCAGTGTTAAATAAATTGAAAAGTCCCTAATAGAGAATGCTGGGGTAGGCATATTTCCTATGGTGGAGAGACCACTGACTGCCAAAATCTGCCTGTCAGTCAGTCAGTCTGTCTCAGGCAGTCAGCTTGTTTGATGTATGAAAAAAAAAAACATAAAGTTTAAATCTTTTATGTGGAGGTAAACCTGCATATTGTACATCATGAATGCTCACCTTTTGCAACTCCCAAAGACACCATAAGTAATTGAACCCCATGTCCACCATATAGCACAGGTGGTCGAGATTAGCAATATTTTGGTGCCGCAAAACTGGACTGGAAATGAGCAATCCTCATCCTAATGCCCCTTAAACACAACTTGTGATAACCATTAACAACTATTCACTTGCTCCAGTCAGTCTGTAGTAAGTTCAGTATCAAGTCTTAATGTAGCCTGTAACACTTTCAGTGCTAAGGCTTGTGCACTGAAAGCTTAACACGTGGACAGGATCCAAGTGAGAAGAACTGATATATTTTATTAAGTGGCAGCAGCGGGGCTTCAGACATGAAAACAATTATATACAGGAGAGTAGGGATTGCAATCCCCAATAAAAGATACAAATAGCACTATAAGACTAACAATAAGACTTCTATAACAAAGTACAGGTGGAGCACTATGTCTACACAGGCTGAGCAACACAAATGAGACTTTGCATCGCATTTGAATAGGCTTTATTGCATAATTGATGCGGACCGTTGTGGGCAAGGCCAGACACAGCCATAACAACTCTAAGTCATTTCAAGTCTAAACACTAAGTGAAGAGTTCAGTAATCAAGCATGGAGTTTACCCAACCCAGCTGACAGTAACACACTCGCATGCATCAAAACTTCTACTTCTAAGTGGACATGGCATTATTGTCCTTCCCTGCAAACAGTCTTTCTCTCTGCATCAGAAATTTAGGCTTACGAGCTTTTTTCAAGGCTTCCAATGCAGCAGTGGTCCCTGGTAAGTCATCGCTTTGAGTACAGCTTGTTAGCAATGCCACTCACCCTCATAAATGATCACCAGTTTATTATAATTCCAAGTAATAACCTTTGTTTCTCAAGTCTAAAGTTGTACATTATTGTTGAAGTAGCTTACTTTGGGATGACCAAACTAGTTTAATCGAGCTCAGCTAACTAGCATAGCTTAGTAAGCAGGCCATTTGAAACAATTTACTGAGTCGACGAAGCCAGCTAGCATGCTAATCCTTTTGAGGACTGTCTGCACCTTGCCTCCTGATGGCATAATTGATGACTGTTCACAGCTATTTATTTTGATAGAGCAAAGTCCCATGAGGAAACTCAATGCCAACCAATGGTGTAATTTCATCCCTTACTCAGTCATTCAGTCATTCACTGACTCAGAGACTCTCGTGATTATTGGGCTGGCTCCAAATTTGCTGTGGTCCAGCCAAAAATACACTGTATATACTGTATTCTGTATCCTAAAAGGGAAAAAATTTTGAGCATTGAAATTTGTATGCTGGATGTCATGCATTGCCCACAACAGTCGGCATCGCCAGAGTTCTGAGCTACGGCCTGCTCCCGCACAATTAACTCCGCGCTCCACAGTCGCGCCTAATTACCTTGTCACCCAATTAAGCCTATATATGTCAGGCTCTCGAACCAAATCGGTGCCAATTTGGTGTAGCTCATTGTGTAGACATTTCATGTTTCATTCACGTGTATATTTTAGCAGCTTCTCAGTAGTAAAGCTTTATCTTTGCAATTTTTGCGAAGTGTTGTTTCCCAAATTGTTTATATTTGCCTTCGGGTCTGAAACCTCGCTCCAGATGCAAAAAAAAGTACTTCTTACTGCTTCATTTGGATCGTCTTGCCTTCACTTTTATATCTCAGTGCACAACAGTCAGCGTAATCACAACAGTCAGTGATTACGCTAAGGAAAAAGAACTGTGATACAAAGATTATACATAATATTACATACAGTATTGGTGAAAATGGCAAATTTTTTAAATACAAAAAAGGGATTTAATCATTCATAATGTGAATGATAAGTAATAATTGTCTGAAAATCAATAAATACATTCTTGGAAGTAACATATGAGGACGTTTTAGCAGAAATTGATAGTATACACCGTGTGACACTGGATACAGCTACTGCCATGGGTCAATGCTGGATCTCAAAATTTATAGGTGTCACAACCCATAGGGATTCGTGTAAATCCCGACTGTGTCTCTTGGCAATTCAGCAGCCTAGCTGTCTAATAGGTGTATGTGTTTAGTGATTTGGGTAAGTCTTCTGTGAGTCGTCTCTCCCAGCTGAATCTTGTTACTCACCCGTTTCCTCACGAAAAAATGACAGATATTTAGCCTTCTAGCGCATGTGCTTTTTGCTGGATTGCGAAGTCATATTCACACTGAAATCCTCCTCATATGTATGCCAGTAAAACCTCTTTGTCTTCATCTTATGCAACTAGTACTTTAATGGTAGCCAAAGTTTGTTTGAAATCTTTATTATCATTAGTTAATTCGAACATGCTTCCAGTCCTAAATAGGGTCGGGGATTGGGACCAAGTTCAAGTTAGCTTAATTTTATTCGTCAACTCCAGTTTTAAAGAACAAGCTTCCAGTCTTAATCAGGGTCCAGGACTGGGACTGAGTTCCTCACAAGTATCAACCCTCCTCTTCATGGGCAGTCCAGTGCTGGCAAGCGCTTCCCCATCCGGCAGCTCACCAGAAGCTGGCCAGTGACAGCAGCAGAGCATTGCCTATCACTCCTGTGCTGTACTGTTCCTCATTCTCTCCAGAGTTCAGTCCCTACCTATCCTTTTCAGGGTTCTGTCCCCCGTAAGTACCGTTCTGCTGCCAATAAATCACCAATTACATAGCAATTTTCTCTGTGCACTTGATTCCTGGTCCATAAAAATGGAACCATAACAATGGAAGAGTTAACAAGCATTTAGGGAACAAATGCTCTGTTCTCAAGCTGCGTTCCCAAACAACAATAAAAAAGAAAAAAACTTCTTCACATGGGTTCTTTGTTAGATCTGAACAAGAAGTTCATTTGCCAAGCACATTCTAAGGTATTACTGGTTGATGAATCTCATTTTAGGCCAATCAACATCAATGACATTCATGCTTTATGCAATGAATCCACACCCCAGAGATGACAATACTGTATATAGATAGGACTCCGGAGAACATCAGCAGAGCAAAATGCTCCGATAATATCAATCCATTTGGATATTTAATCAATAAATAAAATATGTATTCAATTCTAATTCCCAGGGCATAATACCATTTTCAAAACCAGGAGGGAGAATTTCAGTCTAAAACCTGAGCCTGAGCGTGTGTAACCACATTAACACATTCTGTGAGTCTGACTCACTTGGTCAGAACTTTACATGAACTACCTGAATATTTCACTGTGAAATCATCTAAGTGCAGCTATGGGGAAATTTATAATTTAGAACTAATGGGATCTGCAAAGGTTTTGCATATATGCATATTATTACCCAATTAAATGTCTATTTGATTTTAAGTGAAATAAAAAAGATTTGGCATTTTTGCACTTTCAGCAAGAACTACCATCGAGCAGATCTCTACATTGTAATAAAGGGTAAATGGTATTGGCGGGTTGCATTTAATCATTTTCGAAGCTGTGCAATGCCATTTTATTGAATTGGACCCTGGATGACACTGAAACCATATCATTAATGTTTTTTTCATTTCCATGGTCCTCATTCAATCCTGTATTAAGCACCCTGCAAAAACCCATTGAATATCGATTTTTTTTTCCCAAATATTAGGAATACTGTTTGCTTGATGAATTTTCAAGGAGGCAGAGAAGGTTAATTCCTCACAATGATGACGGTAAGGTGATAAGTGTCCAAAAGGAAGACACCTTGAGCAGAACCAGGTTCAGAATGAAAGGACCAGCTTGAGCCCTGAGTATGGGGCATAGGTAGTTCAAAGCAGGTCTTGGGGCAAATAGGGCAGGTGAAATAGATAGTCAAGGATTAGTTTTGGCACAAATGGGGCTGATGATGATAGAAAGTCCTGAGATAGTCTAGGGGTATATTACATGAAAAGACATAAAGTGAAAGACAACCTTTGCCTGAAATGAACTGAAAACTAAAGAACCACCCCTTAAGTGATACAAAATATGTTTTTGGTCATTTAAGGAAAAGATGAACTGAATAATAAATACTTAAACATCTGGATCAAATTACTCTTGAAATGTGCCATTTTCTTGTTTGAAGCAAAATCAAATCTTCAATAGCTTTCCAACAGCATAAAGTAAAAAAAAGTCCTCACTGACCATATGTGCCTGATTTCCCATGAGTGTTCTGACACAGCCAAACACACCAGTAATTTAATGAGCCATGAAGAATATTATCCACCAATACAACAGATCGACTGCTACATAACCAGTTATGAGAGTTAAGTAACCCTTGGCAGGTGTAAAGTCATCTCAAAATGATGCCAGCTAAGCTAGTCACCTGAGTTGAAGCATATATTAGTTTGCTGGCAATGTGAAATGATCAAATTTACGGTCAGTCGATAGCTCTGTCACATGACTGCCAAAGCATACCATGGCCTCTCATTTGCTAAACCGTTTTGGGGAATGAAAAGATGGCGACCTGCAGCCTTTAATTGTTTGGTCACATTTTTCTTGTTTGAAGTGTTGTATAACTGTACAAAAAATCTAAATCCAAATGGATCTGGATTCAATGAGGGTAATTATTCTTTTAACATTGGTTTCGTACGAAAGTTGTCTTTCACTTCAATTAAAATGGTTTTTACAGTTACATTAGTGTGCAGTGATGATTATACACCACCACTGTTGTCTAAAAAGGGTCCTGATGTATAACCTCTCAATAATTTTTTTTGATCACGAATACAATTGTATTTGTCACCAAATACAAAACATCGGCAATGATGTCAAAATAAAAATTCCTGTGTGTTGAGGTGAAAATAAGGGTAATAAACAAAAACACTGAAAACATCAATATTTATAACAATTGAATTATTAATTTGACTCTTGAATAGCCTAACTGCATGTTTGAAGGCTCATTCCATGAGTATTGATGCTAAAAATGGTTTCAACTGGTTTGAGGCTACATTATTCTGAAAAATTATCTCAGATGGTCAGTTCCTAAAAAGCAAGCACCTCCACTCCGGATCTGCCCCAGCTCTGTGCTGATTCCAGCTGATCCGGCTCAGAGCCGGGGCGGAGCGGAGGTGCTTGCTTTCTGGGTTGTTTCTGTAGATAAGGCGACAGGAACTTTGAGCAGTGTCACAGTGTTAAACATGATGGTAGGACTGGAGGGGCTCCATGAGATTGTTCATAACTGCATTGTGGCCTGACATGAAGTTAAAGATGTTAAATGTTGCCATTGCACCGTAAGAAACACCATCAAGTGTTTCAAAAAGACCGGTTCACTGAAAAGTAGTGGCAGCAGAGTTGCAAAACAGAAGTTAAGTGCCTCTGATGTTCATTTCCTATGTATGTAATTAAAAAAAAAACTGTAGTTGACAGCACAAGTTTAATAGCACCAGTTTGTGTGTGTTTGTGCGTGTGTGTGTGTGTGTGTCTGCGTGTGTGTGCGTGTGTTTGTGTGTGTGTGTTAGCACTGTAAATGTCATTGCACTGCAGAAAAATTTTCAACTGTATCACATTAGCCACGTTTCCATTACGCGCATACACACTACATAGCCTTATTATGATTTTACAAACTCAACATCATGTGTGGTCTTCTCACTGAGCGAGCTATTCAACAAAAGTACCAGCTGAGGATATGGTTGTTTCTCAAACTGAAATCACTGACGTACTGTTCAAGAACCTTGAACTCAGATCAAAAATGTAACTAAATTTAACCTTTTTTTTCACAATTGGAAAGGTGTAAATATGTCTTTTATTCATAAATCAATCAAATCAGGTGTCAGGTTGTAATTTACACAATTAAAAATTCACATGCCTTTTTTCGAACCATTGGCTATAATAAACTCCATAAGATGAAATCATTTATTGCTTAAAACTTGTAAAGGTAACCAATTGAAGGGATATATATTTGGGACTTTTTAAGCTCACCAGTTAAAGGGATGTGTATTTGGGACATTCAGCCTGAACCGATACGTCACTATATGACCCAGTTTGTCCTTCAAAGGGTGAAATGACTCTCAATGAACATGGTATCTAATTAACAACAATGAACAGCTTATTACAATTCAGAAGTTGCAATTATGCCTGGAACTTAACTGCACTGAGAGACCTCCAGGCCAGACATTCGTAGGCCCAGTTCCGCGTGAATGAAATTGCTTTGTTTTGAGCCAGTGACTAGCTGGCAAAAGGCAGTCAGGAAGCTGAAATGCTGGCTGGTGTGCACCTTTTGCAGGTGTCTGCAGGCTACAATTTAGCCATTTCCAGCCCAGCTCTCTTGGATAAATTCAGCCACAATGTGGAACAAACTTTCCCCGAATTTTGTGAATGTGATCCACTCAAATGCTTCTTTTCAGAATGTACCGGTGAGTGAATAAGAGCCAGCGAGACACAGAGGCTGATTAGTGATTGCTTTCCTGGAAGCAGAGTTCTGGCAACGGACAGGGAGGCACTCAGGATGATTTTGTGAAGTCTGCAAGGTGACTGCACAGTGATTGGTGTACTTCATCACATAATGCCAGAGTGCTGTGTCAGGCATACGGATGAGAAGCCACTGATTAACAGATAGGAGTCTGAATGTTGACTAGGTGAAGATTTTAAAAGAGGTTCCACACGTGCAGAAGCCTGAGTGTGCAAGTGCATTTAAAAAAGAGGGTTTGTAAGCGTGTGAATGCGTTAAGTGCAATGAGAGTGAAAAATACATTCTTGCACTGAACTGACCGCCAATCCCTCATCTGTCAATTAGTGAATGAATGAATGAGTCAACAAATAAATAAAGGAAAAAATAATAACACTGCCTAGCTGTGTTCTACAGATAAAACACACAACATATTTCCCTTTTTTTCATGCCAATCACGCAACTGCCATATTTCTCGCAGTGTAGAATTACACCAGACCAATCATGTGTTCTTATATATATTAATTTTCACCTGATGAACTGTATTAATTTTTCGATCTTTTATTAAATTGAAATTAATGTAAATTTTGAATTTTATGCTTGCAACACATTCAAAAACAATTGAGACAGGGGAACAGAAAGACTTGAAAAGTGGAATCTGCAGGGTAACGCATCTGCGGACCATTTCATTTGTGAAGAGGTGAATTATAAACAGTTGTTTCAATTATGATTGGACTTATAACAAGCAAGGAAGGCGCATTCATTTCCCAGCAAGATTCCAATCTGACTAAACTCACACAATCTCTGTACAAAAAAAGACATGGCTGAATACCAAAAATTGAGGCCTGTGACTGTCCAGCCCTCAGAGCATATACAGAAGGTCATTAAAGCTATTACCCATCCCTATTTCTACTGATGTCAACCAAATGTAATTCCGATCACAACTCAGGTAATTTTGAGAGGAACTGAATAGCTTTTAGAGTGTGTGGAAATAGAAAAAATTTGTACATTGGTTAAAAGTGTACTGTGAAAGGTCAATGCATGACCTGCGCTTAAAATAATTTAAAATGCATGGCATGCATGGAACTTTCATTGTTGTGATTCTGCCTTGACCATGTTCATGCCTTGATAATTCTGACTGCCTTTTGTGTTTTTTTATATTTGCTATGCCTGACCATTCTTTGTAAGTGTATCGGGATTTGGTAACCTTGATAAGTTTATGTATTGTCTTAGTTTTTACTTTTCCATGTTTTACATTTTGCCATTGTCACATTCCGGTTCATGTTTTCCATCATGCATTGCACTTTGTCTCCCCCGTCTGGTCTGTTGTCTTGTCATTGCACACAGCCCAGTCCTGCGTGTTACTCTTCGGGTGATTTATTTGATTCTGGATTTCAACCTTCCTTCCACCTTCCTTCCAATCTCGTTTACTGACTTTGCCTTACTTTTCTATCTTACTCGCCATACTAACAGTTTGTTATTTTCGCTAGAAGTTACTAACACCCACTAACATTGTATATAATGCTAATTTACTAACAAGCACCAAGGGATTGTATCGTTTCACTTACTAATTGATTAACAAGCTCTCAGGATTCGCCCTGTTCTAGTCTCCGCCTCTTGTCTCTCCCTGATTACCTTTGCTGCATTTTCTGTGGAAGCTCCACGTCTTATCACGCTGTCCTTCCTTAAATATCTATGCACGTTAGAACTCCTTAACTGGAGCTGTATGTCTTTGTATAGGTTTGTCTCGTGATCCCTGTCCGCGTTTTGGCTTCTGCCAAATTGCATGTGATTAGGTTCTCCCTCATGTGCTGCTCCCTTGTAATCAGTCTGCCTGTTTGCACCTGTGACTCTCACCATGTGATCTCCCAGGAAATGTATATTAGGTGTCTTTTCATAGCCACTCTCTGTCCGATCATTTTCCTCAGTCTTCTTGTGCCACGTTTCATTTCGCCTTGATTACTCAGTGTTTATCTTTCTGACTGGACTGCCCGAGTTTTCGATTTTTGCCTTTGTGATTTTGGATTATTGTTGCATCTGTGAGTTTGACCTTTTTCTGCCCGACCACAAGATCTTTGTTTGCTGCCCTGGTTATGATTCGGATTACGCCCATTGGATTCTGGTTTTGCTTCTTTGACATTCCTGTACCTGTGAACCAGACCCATTTCTGTCCGACTACGATTATTGTCATTGCTGCTTTGGTTTTCGATTCTATTTTTACCCAACTGGATTTTGATTTTTGGAGTGTGGACTCTGTACTTTTGCCTTCTATTTTATTTTTTACAATTATATCCACAAAATGAGCTCATTTCAAATTTGACGGATGCTACAGGTCTAAAAAAAAGTTGGGACAGGGGCCTGTTTTCCATGGTGTAGCATGCCCTCTTCTTTTTGATACAAAGTGGTGTCCTTTGATGGACTTTTCATTTAATTATGCACCAAATGTTCTCAATCAGTGAAGGATCAGGACTGCAGGCAAGCCAGATCAGCACACAGACTCTTCTCCTATGAAGCCATGCTGTTGTAATAGCTGCAGTATGTGGTTTTGCATTGTCCTGCTGAAATACACAAGGCCTTCCTTGGAACAGATGTTGCCTGGAGGGGAGCATATGTTGCTTTAAAACCTTTATAGACCTTTCAGCATTCATGGTGCTTTTTAAAACATGCAAGTGTCCCACACCATATGCACTAATGCACCCCCATACCATCAGAGATGCTGGCTTTTGAACTGAATGCTGATAACAGGAGGGGTGGTCTTTCTCCTCTTTAGCCCAGAGGACACGATGCCCAGGATTTCCAAGAAGAATATCAAATTTGGACTCATCTGACCACAGGACACTTTGGCACTCTGTTACTGGACACTTTGCCACTCGGCAGCACTTCGGGATCATGCTCAACAATGGCTTCCTTTTTGCATGATAGAGTTTTAGGTGGTATCTGTGGGTGGCACGACTGACTGTGTTTACAGACAGCGATTTCTTGAAGTATTCCTGGGCCCATTTAGTAGTGTCAATGACAAAATCATGCCGGTGAGTGATGCAGTGGCGTCTAAGGGCCCAAAGATCATGGGCATCCAGTAAAGGTCTTCAGCCTTTCCCCTTATTCACAGAGATTTTTCTGGCCTTTTATAGCCAATCATGTTACACACCCGCTGTCAGTTAACTTAATTACTTGCTAAATGTTCTTTCAGCTGATTCTGTTATATACTAATTGCTTTTTCAGCCCAACTTTGTCCCAACTTTTTTGAGACCTTTTGCAGCCAGAAAATTTGAAATGAGCCCATTTTGTGGATAAAAATGTAAAATGTGTCAGTTTCAACATTTGAAATATTATAAAGTATATGTTCTATTTTGAATAACATATTGGCTCATGAGATCCGAAAGTCATTGCATTTTGATTTTATTGACAAAATATACAACTCTTTCTGAATTGGAGTTGTGAAAGTGAGGTTGCTATTGTGAGGTAACAATCTGAAACCAAATGTGAGGACCTGGAATTGCAAAAATGAGGAGCTTTATTGAGTGAGGGGGGTAACCCCCGCATAGAGGATAGCAACAGTACAGAGTCCGCAGTCCAAAACTCAAATTCCAATGGGACAGAGCAGAGTTCGTAACCAGGGCACTAATCCCAAAAATCGAAGTCAGCAGAAACAGATTCGGTACACAGGCGAAGGTTTGAGGGAGAAGCAAACTCATAAGCCGTAGGACAGTCCAAATCGTAATCAGGGCAGCAATCCACAAAATCGAGGTCGGGCAGAAAAAGGTCAAAATACACAGATGCAACAGTAATCCAAAAGGGCAAACCAAAAATCAGAAGTCAGGCAATCCAGTCGGAATCAGAAACTCAATGATTAGCAAGGCGAGAGAATAGCAGCACAGGTAAACACGGGAAACGATCTGACAGAGACTGGCTGTGAGAAGACACCTAATATACACTATTGGGAAGATCACATGGGGAGAATAACAGGTGCAGGAAGTCAGACTGATTACAAGGGGAAGGCACATGAAGGAGAACCTAATCACATGGAATTGGCCAAAGCCAAAACGTGGACAGGGAACACAAGACATTCCCATAAACAAACATACGACTCCAGTCACGGAGTTTCTTACGTGCATAGATAATGAGAAACAGGACAGCGCGATCAGGTGTGAGCTTACACAGAAAATGCAGCAAAGGTAATCAGGGAGAGCAAAGAGGCGGAGACTAGAACAGGGCGAGTGCTGAGAGCTTGTTAATCAATGAGTAAGTGCAACTATACAAATCCTTGGTGCTCGTTAGTAAGTTAGTATTATATACAAGGTTATTTGTTGTTATTAATCTCAGGAGAAAACAATAAACTGTTAGTATTGTTAGTAGATAGAAAGGAAGAGTGAAGCCAGCAAACGAGATCTGAAGGAAGATGGAAAACCAGAATCCTATAAATCACCGAAGAGTGAAACACAAGGCTGGGGCTGAGTGCAATGACTAGACATGAGACCAGATGGGGGAGACAAAGTGCAAAGCAAAATGGAAAACTTAAACTGGAATGACAATGGCTAAATGCAAAACATGGAAAAGTAATCAAAGACAAAACATGACAAATCAAAGTAACAAATCACAATACGTAAAACAAAGAATAGTCAGGCATAGCAAAGTGTCAGGAAAGCAAAAAAGCAAATATCAAAACATGGCAAGATCAAGACAGGCATGGCAGAAACATAACAGCTAGGTTTTGACTGAGGTTTTTATCGTCAAAATTACTATACGTGTAGCATTGACATTTTTTTTTTAGATTGAATGAAATTTATGCGTAAGCTGCAGCTCAAAGTGCTTTACAGTAAAGCATTGAGTACTCTAAGTGATAAAAAAAAAAAACAAAACTAAAACAACAACCAAAACAGAAGAAAAAAGATCAAAATGAACCAGTCAGTGGCATGAACAACTAAATGTCATCTTGTCAATGTAAAGTTCCTGGGTTTGACAGCTAACGGTAACCTGCGGAAATGCTTAAAAAACTCTTATTAAGAGGGAGCTGAATCATATTATGAAGGGAGGTTGCCAGTGTACTGATACTTTGATAATTTGTTGTTTTTCTCTGGAAATGAGCAGCCCTTAGATAGTAGGCTGTGTGTCAGTTTAACTAGTATCAGCAGGAATCATACAATGTTAAAGTAAGGTTTTGAGCATTATTTTTTGAAAATTTTCTCAGCACTGATAATACTGTATTGGGCTTGCTAATTCTGTAAGCATTTGATCACAATCTTCTATGCATGGCAAATGTCATAACACTGACATATTGCTGGCAAACTGGCTGAATAATTCATTAAAAAAGACCTTGTACCATTTCTATCAAACCTTTTACTTTTTTCGAAGCCCAACAACTTAATATAAGTGTTTGCCCTACTCTGTTCATTTTGCCTCTCTGACTATATGACAACTCTGTTATCCTTGGGGTTAATAAACAAACTTCAGAAGACTCGGAATGACACACTGCTATGCAAGATGACTCCGCTGACCGCATTGCTGCTCAATCCTTTGGCTGCTGCCCTTGGTCCTGAAACCGGCACTGCTGCTGCGCTGGCTGTAATGTCAGCAGCTGTCCATGGTCCTGAAGCACAAGAATGCTTCCTGAATGCAGGAAGAATGCAGTGGAGACTGTACGAGGAACGTGGCCCCACCTCCCTCCCTCATGGATACAGCAAGGAAGGATTGGATTCACTCTGCCCTATAGTTTCTAGGAGCAGCATTTGCTGAGACCCACTATAAGCTGAAAATCCTGGAGAAGAGCCTGCACAACCTGCACGACTACCCAGCAGATCTGCTCTTGTTCAGCAGGCTATACTGGTTCTGTTGTTACTGCACTGGCTGTTGTCGTTCAGACCCCAATCTCTCCTATTGAAACATCTCTCCTCTACATCTTATACATCCTTATACATCCTCTACATCCTTGCTCAATGGGTCTCTGCTTGAGTAGGCTATGGCCTTGCGAGAGCAGTGGTCACCCCTTGTCCTGAACTACAAGCAGTTTGCAGGAGAGCTGAGCAGTGTGTTTGGTGATGGTCCAGGAGGTGGCTAAGAGGCTGTTTCCTCTCTGTCAGAGTTGAAGAACTGTTGCTAACTACATAATTCAGCTTCACACCCTGGCTGTAGAGTGAAGTGGAAAAATGACTCTCTCTTCACTGCGACCAGCATGGCCTACTGGAGGAGATTGAGGATGAGCTGACATTTTGGGAGCTGCAGCAGGCCCTGGAAGAGCTCATGAAATTCCATTTACGTGTAAAGCCAACTCCGGAAGAGGGTAAGAGAGAGAAGATCTTGTCGAGCCTGGCTCTATTCCCTATCCAGCATGAACTACTCACCCACCATCAGGTTTCCCTTGGAGCCAACTAATGAGTACATGCAGATCAGTGGAGCCCAACACTCCATGCAGAGGCACTTACGGTGAAAGCAGAATGACATGTCCTGGCAGATCCTACTGTGCCTTTTCTGCTTGAGGTAGATGACTCCACTGTGGGCCTGGAAGCAGTCCTCTCTGAAAGAGCTGCAGCTGATGGCAAGGTTCATCTTGGTGTCTTCCACTCCCGCTGGCTCTCCCCAACCAAGGCCAACTTTCACTGTTTCAAAGTCACTGGCAGCAAAGGGAGCATTGGAGCAATAACAGTACTGGCAGGATGGGTCTTAGAATTCATTTATGGTCCAGACAGAAACCTTTCAATTTATCCAGCAGGCCAAATGCCTGAGATAAGTTTGAATGATCTGACATAGTTTCCTTCTATTCAAGGTTGCTAATGGTAATAATTCACATTCATATTCGTAATGCTCAATATAAACGTAAGCAGTGCAGAATACATTCCTGAAGCAGCAATGTAAAATGCAACATTCAAGCATCATGCAGATATAGGACAGAGGTTTCTTCATTTCAACACTTTAAAGGTGAGTCGATGAGCTCATTTGATTGGTGAAGATTTGACTCAGCTGTGTTAAACCCACTCAAGGCTTCTCTCCTCCCTCTTTGCCATTTGCGCAGACAGGAGGGACAGAGGCAGGACAGATGAGTACTTGCGCTAAGCTGCACCGGGCGCAAAATTGCAAAATACGCCTGGATACACCCTGTTGGCGCAGCGCTCCCTCCCATTTGCAGTGCCTGCGCCTAGTCAACAAATTTGTTTTCTTTTTGTCAGTAATTTTCCACTAGGATGGGCGCATTTATTTTTCCCCTTAAAAGTGGCTAACAGTAGCTTCACTCGCTGTTTTATTCCACAGGTCAACTGCAATGATTGCTCAGTTGTCAGCTGAGCGCCCACTAATGGTGGTTTAGGTGGTGTCCTGTATGTGATGTGCTATGTACTCTTGCCAAATGGGTAAAGCTGGCAATCCTTAGTAGCCATTCATTTTGGAGATCATCCTTTTAGAAAAGCTACGAGAGAGACATCATTTGGCTGCCCCTGTGTGCACTCAGCCGCATGTCAGAGCTAGCCATAGTTTCCCTCCCATCAAAAATGATTAGATTTGGCTTTATATATATTCAGTCTAATTACTAAGTTGTGATTCTTTGCGGAGAAAGTAGCAGCATTGAAAGAATATCAAAGAGAAAAGTGAAAATATTTTGAACTAATTTAATGGCGCAATAATATACTCAGCAACAAAAGTTTCTGTGACACCAATATTGTTAATTATTTTTCATAACGCAATTATGAAATTGTCATACATGGTGATATCAGACTGAAACAGTACACGTAAACACAACATTGAAATGGAAATCATGAAAATGCGAGAAAATGACTTTGCACGTGAAAATGTGCGTAAATCATGCTTGTGGATGGCAATAAAAGAGGAGAATTTTTGGAATGTTCACATTGTGCCTGATGAACGACGGAAGCATCACTTATCGAAAACACAGCCATTTCGGATCAGGAACTCTACCCTCTAAATGCCAAGACTGTCTGAAAATGATCGGTGGAGGGCCATTGGGATGATTGAATCCGGAACCTCGCAGAGGGAAGTTGCTCATCGCCTGAATGTCCACCGAAACACCATTTGGAACTTATGGCAGCGTCATCAGCAGACAAGACATGTCAGAGACCGTCCTCGCAGCGGTCGTCCACGAGTAACCACTCCCAGACAGGACAACTGGATTCGAACAACCCATCTCCGAAATCGATTCCAACCTGCAACCATAACTGCAAGAACGATACCTGGTTTGAGGCGACTGTCTGCACAGACAATCCGTCGCCGTCTCCGTCATTTTGGCATTGTCCCACGTTGGCCAGCAAGACGTCCAATACTCACAGTACAACACCGACGACTGCGTCTACAGTGGGCACAACAACATCGACGGTGGATCCAACGTCAGTGGGATCTTGTACTCTTCACTGATGAATCAAGATTCATGCTTAACCGATGTGATGGTCGTTTACGTGTATACCGTCGACGTGGAGAACGTTATGCCAACAACTGTGTTCAGGAATTTGATCGTTTTGGAGGTGGTAGTGTCATGATTTGGAGAGGGATCACGGCTAGAAACAGAACAGATTTGCTTGTTATTGATGGAAATCTGACAGGTCAAAGATATCGCGATGAAGTGCTACGGCCATTGGTGGTACCGTTTTTGATGCAACATGGTCCCGGAATAACGCTGCAACATGATAACGCCAGACCACACGTTGCAAGGATTGTACAGCAGTATCTGATGCAACAACATGTCAATGTCCTGCCATGGCCAGCCAGATCCCCAGACATGTCCCCAATCGAGCATCTTTGGGACGAGATGGATCGACGTTTGCGGCGGTTGGATAACCCGCCAGCTACACTCCAGGAATTGCGACAACGTCTACGTCAGATTTGGAATGACATCCCACAGCAATTTCTGGCACATCTGATTCGGTCCATGCGCCGGAGATGCGTTGCTTGCATCATGGCACGAGGAAGTCACACCCGGTATTGAAGTGTGAAGGTCACAATTGGTTAGACGTCAGACAAGTGCTTCATGACGCATGAAAATGACATTTTTCGTTTTGAGTGACGTTGGCACTGAAAAGTCAGTGTTTCTCCTGTTAAATAAACATATTGATTGCACTGAGATCTTTGCGTGTCATTTATAACATACACATAAATGGTGTCACAGAAACTTTTGTTGCTGAGTATTGTAATGTGAATATAGGCCACTAGATGGCAGTATTTACCTTTTTTTTGTTAAGCTCAGACTGGAGTCATGTTTGGACATGTTTCCAGACATGTCTGGGGCAAGTCCCCGAAAATTAAAAAAAAGAGGTCTAAATGTGGGTGGGGTCTGCAAAAGAGTATATAAGGAAAAGAATTGAGACAGTAAAGTAGTTGGAGAAATTGCAAGAAGATGACCAGACCTGCCATTCTGTTCAAGACCTATGACGTTTCTTTTATGGATTTCTTTGCCTGTGTTTGAGCATTTTCTTCATCCAGGACATCACCAAGCCACCCCACCAAGAAGGGACTGTAATTATTTCTGTTTTTTTCTTATTTATCAATCTTGGTCTTTAGTTGTAGGTTGTTATTAGTCTTTGTCTTTGTTAAAAATTAAATGTGTTTTAGTTGTTAAAACTGTGTTTGTCATCCCTTGCTGTTGCTGTTGTGTTATAAATGTAATAACAAATTGGGGCCATAACAAATTGGGGGCTCAAGGTCCGGGATAGACCATTGTGTGAGTAATTTATTGAAAATCTAACATTCCAAATTGTAAAATTGTTTTTGTGAATTTTCCAAGATATATATTGACAACAGCAATGGATGATTTCTTGGCATCACCAACCGTAGGGGTTTTGAAGTCTTTTAAAAAGACAGAACTGCTAGAAATTTGCAGACAGTTGGAGTTGACAGAGGTAAAACCAGCCATGCGAAAAGCAAGACTGGCTAGAGAGATAGTTGAATATTACATTGATGAAAATGTGTTTGCACCAGGAGATCTGGAACAGTTTCCAGTGGAAAATCCAAATATAGAAATGGAACTTAAATTAAAAATGCTAGAGATTGAAAGGGAGGAAAGAGAAAAAAAAGATTGAGAGGGAAGAAAAAGAAAAACAAAGGCAGTTTGAGTTAGAAAAATTAGCAAGAGAAGAAAAACAAAGAGAATTTGAGTTAGAAAAATTTGCAAGACAGAGAGATTTTGAATTAGAGAAATTCGATAGAGAAGAAAGACTCCAAATGGAGCAACTAAAAATAAAAATTCAAACTGAAAATAAATTTCGGGCTAGCCAGGAGGTAAAACTGGTGCCTCCATTTTCGGAAAAGGATGTTGACAACTATTTCCAGTGTTTTGAAAAGGTAGCAAAGAGTTGCCAGTGGCCAAAGGAACACTGGCCTCTGATGTTGCAAACTGTCCTCAAGGGTAAAGCTCAACAAGCCTATACGGCTTTGTCTGCAGATGATTCCTCTGATTATGAGGTTGTCAAAAAGGTTATTATGAGAGCTTATGAGTTGGTTCCAGAGGCTTACCGACAGAAATTCAGAGGTCTGAAGAAATCTGAAAATCAGACTTATGTTGAATTTGCTAATGAAAAGCAGGTTTGCTTTGAGCGCTGGTGTACTTCTATGGAGGTCAAGGATGATTTCAACTCACTAAAAGAGATGGTGTTAGTTGAAGAATTCAAGAACTGTGTTAAGGATGATGTTAAGACCTACCTTAATGAGAAGCAAGCACTGAACTTGCAATCAGCTGCCAAATTTGCAGATGAATATGTTCTCACTCATAAGTCCAAATTTCAGTCTAGCAGTAACAATAAATGGTCCCAATTTCAGAAAAAGGGTTACGGTGATACCCAAGATTCCTCACCCAAAGACAAAGACAAATCTGGTGATGGTGCTCAGAAATCCAGTAACAGGTCTGATCAAAGTGTGAAAGCTGACAGTGACAGAAGTGGTCTAGTTTGCAGTTATTGCAAGAAATCTGGTCATGTTACAACTAACTGTTGGTTCCTTAAAGCTAAGAAAGAAAAAGAAAAGGATACCAAACCAAATGCCTTTGTGAAAACAAGGTTAGAAACCCCTGTAGTGGATAACCAATCTGCTAAATTGCCTGCTTCTTGTGGGGCTAAAAAGCCTAATACAGCTGACTTTGTGAGGGAGGAATTTCTTCCATTTGTGTCAGAGGGATTTGTGGCTCTGAATGAGCATACTACTCCTGTCCCCATATATATCCTAAGGGATACCGGAGCTTCTCAGTCACTTTTGTTGATGGACTCCTTGGAGTTACGTGATGAGACCGCTTCAGGGGATTTCATACTTGTACAAGGTATTGAAGGGAGGACTGTATCTGTACCCCTGCGCTCTATATTCTTGAAGTCAGATTTAGTTACAGGACAGGTAAAGGTGGGACTTATGTCAAGTCTACCTATAAAGGGTGTTTCTCTGTTGCTAGGCAATGACCTGGCTGGGGGCAAAGTAGTTCCCCCTGTACATCTTACTTCACAGCCGAGCACTGAAAATGGGGATGAGGACCCATCTCTGTATCCTTCTTGCGCAGTGACTCGTGCTATGGCCAAGAAGGCTAAAGAAGATGATGTTGTGGTGCCGTCCAGTACATTGAATAGTCAGGACTCAGGTGGTTCGCCTCATGACTCTGATTGGCCTACTATGGTTTCTCCGTTTGAGGACTTATCAGATACTTTTATCAGTTCTCTATTCAGCCAGCCGGATGGGTCTGGTGATTCTGATGTGTCTGGAGACTTGTCTCTGTCCAGAAAGCGGTTGATTGAGGAGCAAACTAATGATCCTGAAATTGGTGTACTAAAGAGGAGAGCCCTTCCTGAAAAAGAAATAGATGCAGTTCCAGTTGGGTATTATCTCAAGGATGGTGTGTTGATGCGGAAGTGGCGCCCTCCTGATATCCCTGCCAATGCAGATTGGGCAGTGGTCAGGCAAATTGTTGTTCCGAAGGTCTACAGGAATGAGATCTTAACAATGGCTCATAGTTTACCTTTAGGAGGTCATCTTGGTGTTAACAAGACTGTTGATAAGATCATGAAACACTTCTTTTGGCCTGGGCTTCGGAAAGACGTTTCCAACTTTTGCAAAACCTGTCACACTTGTCAGGTAGTTGGAAAACACCAGTTAGACCCACCTGTAGCTCCATTGCAGCCTATCCCAGCATTTGGGGAGCCATTCTCTAGGGTCATTGTTGATTGTGTTGGTCCATTACCCAAGACTAGATCTGGAAATCAGTACTTGTTGACAATCATGTGTGCATCTACCAGATTCCCCGAAGCCATACCTCTACGTAACATCAAGGCAACTGCAATATCGAAGGCTTTGATAAAGTTCTTCACGTTGTTTGGCCTTCCCAGGGAAATTCAGTCAGACCAGGGTAGCAATTTCACTTCAGGATTGTTTCAGCAGGTTGTGTATGAACTAGGTGCAAAGCAGATTCTTTCTAGTGCCTATCATCCAGAAAGTCAGGGTGCCTTAGAGCGGTTTCATTCCACTCTCAAGACAATGATGAGGACTTATTGTTATGACCATGAGAAAGACTGGGATGAAGGGGTTCATTTGCTGTTGTTTGCAGCTAGAGAAGCAGTGCAGGAGTCTACTGGATTCAGTCCATTTGAGCTAGTGTTTGGTCATGAAGTGAGAGGACCTTTGCTATTATTGAGTGAACAATGGCAAGAGGAAGAGCCGCAAATCAGTCTGTTAGACTATGTTAGCAAGTTCAAGGAAAGATTGCGTGCAGCTTGTGACCTTGCCAAAGAGAACTTGAAATCAAGTCAGGGAAAAATGAAAACTTGGTATGATCATAAGGCTAGAAGCCGTGAGTTTAAACCAGGAGAAAAGGTCCTTGTGTTGTTTCCCTTGCAGTCCAATCCATTGCAGGCTAGATTTCATGGTCCTTATGAAATTCTGACAAAACTCAATGATCTCAATTACATTGTGAAGACTCCAGATAGGAGAAAACCAAAACAATTGTGTCATATTAACATGCTAAAGCCTTATCATGACAGAAATGCTAGGGTTGCAGCTGTCACTTCAGATTCTCCAATGGTCGAAACGTGTGAAGATGAGGGGGAGTTTCAAGGTGATGAACCAAGAATTAAAGCTGAAGTTCTTTCATGTAAATTGTCAAACACTGAAGTGTTGCAAAATCTTGATGTAAAACTCCAGCACTTAGAACCCTCACAGAGAGATCAGTTTGAAAGGTTGATCAAGAAATATGAGGAATTGTTTCCTGATGTTCCAAAGAGAGTTACTATAGCCTCTCATGATGTAGATGTTGGTGATGCCAAACCAATAAAACAGCATCCATACCGGATGAATCCTGAAAAGAGAAAGATTGCTGAGAAAGAGGTTGAGTACATGTTAAAACATGATATTATCAGACCCTCCAACTCAGATTGGAGTTCACCCTGTGTGCTAGTTCCAAAACCTGATGGAAGTACTAGATTCTGTACAGATTATCGCAAAGTCAATGCTGTAACTAGAACTGATGTGTTTCCAATACCTAGGATTGATGATTGTATTGATAGTGTAGGGCAAGCAAAGTTTCTGACCAAGATTGATTTATTGAAGGGTTATTGGTGTGTGCCTTTAACTGAGAGGGCCAAGAGCATCTCTGCTTTTGCCACACTATCTGGATTGTACCAGTATGAAGTCCTACCCTTTGGCATGAAAAATGCCCCAGCCACGTTCCAAAGGATGATACAGTCTACAATCGCCGGATTGCCACACACGGGTGCATACATCGATGACCTGATCACATGGAGTGACTCCTGGGAAGAACATCTAAAAGATGTAGAGACGTTGTTCCAGCGCCTGACCCAGGCTAACCTGACTGTTAACCTGAACAAGAGTGACTTTGGTTGTGCTACTGTCACCTATCTTGGCTACGTCATAGGCCAGGGTAAGGTGGCACCCATAAATGCTAAAGTCCAAGCCATCATGGACTTTCCAGTTCCTGACAACAAAAAAGCTTTGCGCCGCTTCCTTGGAATGATCGGGTACTACCGCAAGTTCTGCAAGAACTTTGCTGAGATTGCTCTCAGTCTAACTAACCAACTGAAGAAAGGCGTAAAGTTCACCTGGGATGATGCATGCCAGGGAGCCTTCGATCGCCTGAAGTCTCTGCTGTGTCACTTCCCCGTGCTCAAATCTCCTGACTTCAACAAACCGTTCTCCATCGCGGTCGATGCTAGCGACCAAGCTTGTGGATCTGTGCTCCTACAGAGAAGTGACTCTGATGACATTGAGCATCCCGTGGCATACTTCTCCAGGAAGTTCAATCGCCACCAAAGGAACTATTCCACAATAGAGAAGGAACTGTTGGCTCTGGTCCTTTCTTTACAACACTTTGAGGTTTATGTTTGTACAGGACAAAAGCCAATGATTGTGTACACTGACCACAATCCGTTAATGTTTTTGAGTAAGATGAAAAACAAGAATCGGAGATTGTTGAATTGGAGTTTGATTTTACAGGAGTTTGACTTGGAAATTAAGCATGTGAAGGGTACAGACAATGTAATTGCTGATTGCTTATCCCGTGTTTGAATGTGTATATATATATATATATCATGTGTTTGAATATTGTATGATATGTATATATAGACAAGTGTTCACTTAACCATTTTGTATTGAAAAGAAAAATTTTGCCTTTATGAGTCAAAATTTTTCCCTTTTGGAATGGAGGTGTAATGTGAATATAGGCCACTAGATGGCAGTATTTACCTTTTTTTTGTTAAGCTCAGACTGGAGTCATGTTTGGACATGTTTCCAGACATGTCTGGGGCAAGTCCCCGAAAATTAAAAAAAAGAGGTCTAAATGTGGGTGGGGTCTGCAAAAGAGTATATAAGGAAAAGAATTGAGACAGTAAAGTAGTAGGAGAAATTGCAAGAAGATGACCAGACCTGCCATTCTGTTCAAGACCTATGACGTTTCTTTTATGGATTTCTTTGCCTGTGTTTGAGCATTTTCTTCATCCAGGACATCACCAAGCCACCCCACCAAGAAGGGACTGTAATTATTTCTGTTTTTTTCTTATTTATCAATCTTGGTCTTTAGTTGTAGGTTGTTATTAGTCTTTGTCTTTGTTAAAAATTAAATGTGTTTTAGTTGTTAAAACTGTGTTTGTCATCCCTTGCTGTTGCTGTTGTGTTATAAATGTAATAACAAATTGGGGCCATAACAGTATATATTAATAATGCATCTATACTGCACAAAATTTGATTTGATGTGACTCGTCCCCGTTAAGATGACAGGCTGTTCAGGCCTTGTCATGGTGATAGGTAGAAATGTTCTTTATTTGCGTCCGTGCTGAGAATTCATAAAAGTCTTTCTCTTTTTTTAGTTTATTGCATTCTGAAATGCATCCCCCGCACTTTCTTGATGCAATTACGTATATTATTCAGAAATGATGTAAAAACACCAGATCTTTAAAAGGGGTACCTATTATATTGATACAAACTGTCAATGGCAGTAATTAATAATAGAACATACCCAATTGTACTTTTTAGTCTAGAACAGAATAGAACTTTCTACCAGAGAAATAATAGTCCAAAAATGACAGATGAACAAATTTATAAAATATAAAGTGAGAAATGGAAATTAAATGATGTCACATATCGTTCAGATGTTTTTATTGGACTTGTACATGAGCAGGACTCCTTTATCGAGGATAAAGCTGTGTGTTTGATGACTTGGACTGTCATTAGCTGTCTGACAGGGGGACAGTTGGCTGGAATGGAAGGCGATATGATTTGGGTATCCAATGATATGCCCAAAACATATTTTTTTAAATTAATAATTCCACTAAGTGCAGCCCTTATGAACTGTGAACTGGACTTTGCTCACTTTGCTCAGATTTGCAATCTAAAACAAGGGAACAATCTCTGACTGTACTCTTTCTGGCGTGCTGCACCTACAGGCCTTATGCTCTCAAAATGAAGATTAGGCCTATCATGGTTCTTTTGTTTGTTTTTTTTTCATTCAGTAAAAAATATTTGTGGACTTGAGTCATTCCTGCCTTAACTGGGAGGATTTTCAAGCCCCATCTTGGCCCATTCATAATATTTCGAGTCTTATTTAACTAAAAGACGTAGAAATAAGATTTTAAGCCTTTTAACCACAGGAGTCACACACTTCAGTCAGGTTTCATGATTTATTTTATTTTTTTCACCTTCTGCTGAGTTAGATGAAAAATTTCTCTCACAATATCAAATTGTTTTGATATCCATTTACACAGCTTGGTGACCAACAGCTCTGTGGCTGGGAATTGAAGCTTTCATCTCTATACAAGCTCAATTCCCAGAGTATTACATTGGACAGCTGACCAATGTCTCGTCTGGAGCCTGGAGCTTCAGACACAACGAGTCAGGGCTGAATAGGTCCATCATCAGTTTCTGTGCCAGAGTAAATGTGCAACATTGCTGTGGTATGGAAGGATGTGTCTGGAGACAGAAGAGTTTTAATTACAACAGCACCCTATGTTGAGCCTCCTCAGACTATTGGAACTTTGATCAGAGCTGTTATAAGAATGGGAGGCCTCGGGGGAAATCCAACATCATACTGGGCTGGCGGCAGGGCACTTTCACTTCTAGGCTAATTAGAAAAGATGGTGTTCCCTGGGCATTGATGGGGGCACAGTGACGTATGAGATTCATATCTCAGGTCAGGTGGCTAAATGAGGTTGCGACTTGATGTGGTCCCACGGAACAATTTGTTCATAGTATGTAGGTGTCTCCCCTGTGTCATGCCTGTTAACCTGCACTGGTTCTCACAGGCTCCTTCTCCAATCTCAAATTAATTGGCTGTATAAATTCTTGTTGCCTTGCTGTCATACCTTAGATTGGTGTAACACGAGATGTGGTGTTTGAAAAGTCTCCAATTTTTACCTACAGTGAACAGATAATGGAAGGATATCCGTAAAATTTGAGTCAGTGAAACTCTCATTGCAGAACATGTCACGGCAGTGTTTTTGTTATTTCTAATTGTTGAGGGCATGTCAACCTGTACAAGTTAAGTTACTGCTGTTAGCGGGCTTTCTTATAGAGGACAGTAATTTGTCTCAGTCTATCACTCTTCCCTACAATCATGGGAGAAAATGGTGAGAGGTGAAGAACACGGCTCTCCAGTCTGTGGGAGGGAATGGTGTTTGGGCCGTGGCTATTATAAAGCATTCTGAGTAAGGAACTGAGCTGTTTTCATTGGACACTGTAAACCCTCAGTGTGGTGAACTCAAATGTTTTGTGGAAACAGATTCCCTCAACTGAACAACTGAAAGAAAACAAGGTCAACTTTTGTTTACATGTTTTTAAGCCCTGCGAACACAAGATTATTACGTTAACATACACATTTTTTGAGGTAATCAGTTTCCTCGAGATATTTGAGTTCACCACACTTACCAGTGTTTATAGTATAGTGTAGTATTGTATAGCTGTTTGGTGATGTCAATAAGTAATTTTCACCCAATATCTTTTTATTTTACTGTCTTTTACATTACAAGGGATGAATACTGGCCCACGCTTCTTTTTACCATTGTTTTAATTGTTTTGTTTTTAGGATTTTGAAGAAGAAAGTCTGTATATGGTCATGCCAAAGCATCTCAATGGAATTCAAATCAGAAATTTGACTGGAACACTCCAACATATCCATTTAGTTTCGTTTGAGTCATTCAACGTGAATTTGTATGCTGTACATAATTGTCTTGCAGCATAGCTCAACTGCACCTCAGCATTAGGTCACAAATTGATGTCCGGATATTCTCCATCAGGATTTTCATGTTGAGAGAAGAATTCCGTGTTGCATGAATTATCGCAAGTCATCCACACCTGAAGCAGCAAACACCTACCCTATTTGACTGATAGTATGTTGTTCTCATTACAGAATGCAGAGCAGTGTCTTACCAGATGTAACAGGATTAATGTTTTCCAAAAAGCTCCACTTTTGACTCATCAGTCTACATCATAGTATCTCCAAAGTCTTGGGGTCATCACAATGTTTTTCTGCAAAATGTGAAGCAAACTTTAGTGTTCTTTTTGGTCAGGGGCAGTCTTTGCCTGGCAGTTACCCCCTGGATGCCATTTCCACCCAGTCTTTGTCTTTTTGAGTTGTGAATACTGACCTTAAATCGCTTTGCAACCTTTTCCAGACTGATGGATATCAGCAACTAGCTTTTCTTCTGTCTTTCAACTTATGTGGATCACAGCATCATGTGCTGCTTTTTGCCGATTTACATAAAGATGCCATGTAAGTGATTCTTTACAACTGGGAGCACAGTAATCATGACTGAGTTTGTGTGTGAAGTTGAACCCAATAATCAAGTAAATGTCTTTGATTGGTTGATTTGGTTACTGAGGGGGCAATTAGCCTTTCACGTATGGCTGGTCGCGGTTGGATGGCTTTTTCCTTCAGTAACTGAAATCAGCATTTAAAAGCTGCATTTTTTGTTTATTTAGATTGTAAAATTATTTTGGTCTGCAAAATTTCAGTGTGACAAATACACAAACATTTGGGAAATCGGGGAGGGGGGAAATACTTATTCACAACACTGTATATCCTTCAGAGCTACAGTTTTGGCTCTAGGCTGAGGGCTCTAGGTAAAGCCTTTAAGCACAAAAACCCTTTGTGAAAGCATTTGTACCAGTATCTGAGGCAATTCCTGTTGTGTTTGCTGCGAAGATTTGTCTTTGATAGTTTTGCATAAAACATTCACATCTATTCATGCATGTCCAGACATAGCGCAAATGCATGAGCGCATGTTATCACATGCACGCACACACACACATACACACACACACAAATACACAGACACATATACTTGCGTGCGCACAAACGCACGCACACATTCAACAGACAGCTTGATGACAGATCTGGGGACGAAGCTGGCCCTCACTGGATTTTCTGTTTAAGTTATCTGCACCCAGTGACAAAGAGGGATCAATTTAAATGATAAAGAGCTTGCTGGAATAAATCGGCAGTTTAATGGAGTCCACTGACGTACATAAAACACTGAAAGGCAAATGTAAGGGACATTGCTTGTCAGCAAGATTAATGTCTTCCCATTGTGTGAAATTTCCATCTGAACACTTCCATCTGAAGCAATGACAAAACCAGCAATTTCCAATATACATGTTATTTCAGACAATAAGCTGTAATTGATTGCCCTCATCCTCTGGACTTTGCGCATATTGTGTGTGTGTGTGTGTGTGTGTGTGTGTGTGTGTGTGTGTGCGCATATTGGGTGCATATATGTGTGTGTGTGTGTGTGTGTGTGTGTGTGTGTAAGTATGTTTGGGTGAATGTACGTGCATGTTCAGGTTTCTTGACGTTTGCATCGGGTATAAGATTAATGACCAATTTAACAAAACATTTTTTTTTCTTTCTGTTGGATATTTGCCACATTGATGTCAATATTATTGACCACTCAGTAGGATATTTTGTTTAAAGCAAAATTTCGAGAAAACTACAATATTTCAAGGAGAAAATAAATGGCAAGTGAGTGAAGGTGATCGAATTCCAAGGGGAGGAGAAAGAGTGGTCAATTAAGTGGCTGAGTTTGTCTGAATACCCATGACAGTGCTTAATTACATTTGCAGAGGACACAATAGTTTTTATTTTCCTATCTAGTGTTGCATGGGGACAGAACATTACATGTGGGACCTAAAGGGATTTAGAGTATCTGTGAAATTAATATTAGGTCAGATCGTTTGGGGGTAAACAAGTAAGGTCATTTCTATTCATGCTTTATGCATTTGTACACATGTAATACCCAATTATTAAATTAGGTAACTGTTCGGCCCATCGCAGCATTGATATTTGATCATTTTTGATATTGGCTGTATTTTTTTTTTTCTTTTGGTTTTGAGTTATTACATTAACACAGTGCTGGTTTGCAGTGAATTTAGTGCCAGTTTGCTTGTTAAGCATGTAAAATGTGATTAATTGTGTGAGAGATTAGTGCGGCGCTTTTCTTCCAGCAGTGGTGGACTGAGCTTTAGTAAGAATGTCCTGACAACAGGACCAAGGAATTATTCAGAGAACCTGGAAATGTGCTCGTTCAGACTGGCCAAGTAACGAACAAATCAGACAACAGTACCTTAGGACTCATCTATGTATGTATAAGTAAAACAACTATACAAGAACCTTTTCTTCTTCCATGTGTACTTTAAATAATATAACTGTACATGTAACAAATTGTTCTTAAGATGCATAGGCTATTTTACATTAAGCAGAAGAGGATGAGATGGAAGAATTGCTGATACAATACTGCAAGGCTTTGCATATTCATATGAACGAAAAGGTTTAGTATGAGAAATATTGTGTAGTCCTGAATGTTTTCTGTTCCCGCCGATTTAAGCATCCGTGGATAAATAAAAGCCTGAAACCACGATCAAGCAACTACACAAAAATAAACATGCCCGTGCATTCACTAAAAAGCCCATTGTGTGGTTCCAGTAATGGGCGTGAACAAATGTAGAACACTGCGCTTGAGCAGATGGGGGAAATCCCGTTACACAAAGAGTCCCCAGCAATGTGAAAAAAAAGAAAAAACACACACACAATTGCGCGAAGACTAATGAGAGATGTGTGATGAAATGAGGGTCAGCATACATCAGTCAATCCAAATCTAATGTATGAGGAATTAACCAAACAATGTAGGAGCAGAATTCCGAGATCCACTCAATCACTTGATCTCTTGTCTTTGAGATTTTGAGCGCACTAAAATTTATAATCTATTTTTCACAAAAATGCAGGCCAATTTAAAAAAAAAAATTGCACACGATGGACCAAAACGTGTGGGCTGAATTGGAGCCAACAGAGTACAGCACACACACACACGCACACACACGCACACACACACACACACACATGCACACGCACACACACTCCAGTCTGTCTTTAATTACTTGCGTTTCATTTGTTGCTCAGTATATCTAGTTCGTTGCGCTCAAGTGAAGCACCTGGAAGTAAAATTCGCATGTAGACTCCCATTTATTTTCGCCAACTTTAAAATGACATTTTCAAAAACACTTGCGTTCATGTCGGTGTTATTTTGGTATCGCTGTGCAGAGCGACATTTTGTCTCCCTAAATACATGCTTTTTGGAGGCTGCAAAGTGGCACACTTCTAATGGGAAGATCTAAATGTAACTCGGTGTCAACGTTAAAGTGTGAGCAGAATGTTAACAGAGATCCCAAGTCTCACGCATTCGGCGTAGGTCTTGCGCATTTTTAGGCTTATTCACCGTAGTCCGCAATTATTCACTGCAGGCTTAATGAGATTCTCATGCGGTATTAAATTCCTTGTGCATTTCAGTTTCACTTGCGTAAAGGTTGACCTCACCACAAGTAACATGGAAAGCGATTATGACTCCCGACTTCTCGTGCGTATCTTTACTCAGGGATTGGAAACAGTGCATGTGTTTCATCACCATTTAAATTGTTCTAATGAGATGAGACCATTTGGAACATCTTTATGCAATTCCATTGCTTCCAATCCCTTAGTAAAGACAAGCCTGAGAATTCCTGAGTCATAATTGATTTCCGTGTCACGAGTGGGGAAATCCACCGTGATGCACGTGATACTGATTAACTTGATGCACAACGAGTTAAATTCCGCAAGTGAAATTCTTCAGTGCGTGTTGATTGAATAATTGCTGTGTTAACTTGACTGAGGCTTATGACCCTCTGATAAGATAATTGCTCAGACGTTTTTGCCGCTATAAGAAACGTCGATGAATGTCTGTATAGGTTATCAAATTACTCCCTGGTTTCCTCAATTCATTGTACCCTGGTTGAGCATATTTGCCATCAACCGAATTGATATTGATTCACATGCTTTATACCAACGTTGATAAAAGGAACCGCTAGTTAACTCTGGCTACTCATTTCCTCAGCTTCATCTTTGCCCCTGTCCTGTTATAATACTGCTCTCAGAAATGATCACTGCACAGCACAGATCGATGGGACAGATTAAAAATCCTCCTGATTTTTAACAGCCAAGCCTTTCTCCCCTCCTTGTATTTTGGAGCTCTGTATAAACAGACAAAGCGACTTGTCCACTGTTTTAAATATTATGCTGGTAAGAAGTATTGTTGTTGAATGTCAATTGCAAGTAGCTAGCTTGTTCGACTAAGTCAATGCAGTCCCCGCGACGGTAAGGATACCAAGGTAACTCGCTGGTGACCATTTTCAACCGCTAGCGTTTGTTGTTAGTCAGTGGTCTATTCAAGTCAGCGGCACGGCTAGCTAGAAAGCACAAGAAAGCTTTTTTTTTATATTTAAGTTACAAATTTGCATTTCTATGCAGCACTGTAAAAAAACTAAAGTTGTCTCAAATGAAAAAAAGTAGTGTCCAGCCTGCCTTAAAATTTTAAGCTCATTGAACTTGAGATGACAAGTTGAGGTAATATTCAACTTATAATCTTAAATTCAGTTAACTTTTAAATTCAGACAACTTTTTTTTTTTTTTTTTTTACAGTGTGTTAACTTATGCATGAAACATTACAGCCCTTCAAATTAATATTGCTCCAAAAGGCAGGAGAATACAGCTGCGTAGGTTTATTGATAAAAGTGCCTTCTGTAATATTCTTGTGGCGTAAATTGTAATTATCTTGCGAGATTTATCACCAATGAAAAATACATTAATTTCACAACTGTTTCAGAAGTTTTTTTGAAATGAGTTTAGGCATACATTAAAAGCTTACTATGAGGGTCTTCATGATGTAATTCTACATGGCAGTCACTGCCTGTATAGCTTAGTAAACGTTTGACCAAGAAACACTACTGGATCTACAGCAACTTTCCACATGGGAAAAAATAAGACATCAGTTCCAGTGCCACCCCTATGTGAGCAATGGCCTAAGTCTGGCCTCCCCGATGAAAATTGTCTGGCTCCGCCACTGCCTGCCCTCATAGTTATGCTGATAATAATATTATATATTTACTTCGTGAGACCTTGTCATTTAGATGCAAGAACAAACTACTCATCATTATGTGTAAAGTGGTATGATTTGCATTGTTTCTTTTCCATGCTTGTCTTCTGTACTACATTTTGAAGTTTTGAGTCAGTCAGAAGACTCGAGGGAAGCGCACCAGGCTGGCTTTTTAGCGCCTCAGCATGAAGATGCTCATGCACACAAGTCTAATCAGATGGGCTCGTCTGGGTCTATACAATGATCTGTACCAGTAAAAAGTTTGGACATACTTCACGTATGTTTTGCCTTTGGTGAAATTCCAGTGTTTAAACCTCTGCAGTCACTTCCAGTGGCACAAAATAATGAATTAACAGTCTAAAGTGAAATAAAATTGTAATTTTTTGGACAAGATGCAAAGGAGCAAATTTTTGGCTGGATTATAAAAAAAATCCCTCCATGGAAAAACAAAAGACAATTTTTTTTCTTTCCATTTTCCAAAATGTGAATCAAAGTTGAGCTAACTTGGGACTAATTGGACACAAAGGTCAAGGAAAATCAAAATACTGCATAGCGCAGTGCAGCTGTGGGAACTTCTACTGTTGTGCTGGTGTGAACTCTGAAATCCATATGACTGCTACGCTCTAATTGCCACACTCTGAAGAGAAATAGGCCATTACATAAGTACTGTACTCTCAGCAATAATGATTTCCTTTCAGAGAAGTGTACCCAAACAATGCCTGGACAATGAACAGAAGTCTCTGCATTTGTTATTTCTGTCCATGCATTTATTCAGGTCGTAATTTGCCAGCTGTCTCTATACACACATCAATGACCAAAACATAATGACCGCCGGCCGAAAATGCTGTTGGTCCTCTTACAAAGCCAAAACAGGATGCCCGGATCCAAGGTTTCCGAGTAGAATAATTTCCACAGTATCACACCCCCTCCATCACCTTTTCCTCTTCCTACAGTGCATACAGGTGTCATCTCTACCTCACGTAAGCAGAACACACTTTAACGGCTGCTGAACATAATTTAAAATAGAAAACAACTCATAAAGGCAACCTTTTTACTTTCTTGCACTCCCACTGTGGGTGTTTCCGTTGGTGGCCAAGGGTTGGAATGACCATTCTGATTGGTTTGCTGCTACACAGCTCCAAACTCAGCAGAGTGCGATGTACCGTGTGTAGTTTATTTGGAGTACCTTTTTGCCTGTATTAAAGTTTTAATATATATAATTCTCTTTGCGCTTCATTTGTATGTAGTAGTTGAGTAAAAATGTTTTATGATTACTGTGTGAATATTTGAAAAAAAAAAACTATATAGTGCAATCAATATTAATTTTATTTAAATTTATTTTGGTTGTTAATGCATGTAACCTATCAATTTTTTAGGCAGTAGCTGGATTTCTTAGACAAAAGAAAAAAAAACACTTAAAGAAGGTAAACAATTATTCAGTTCTCTAAAAATTCACCAGGCGTGACCTTTTTACCAGGCGTGGCAGTGGCTAAGCCCTTGGACACCCCTGGATAAATTTGCCCTTGTCCTCACCAATTCTCAAGGCAAAAGGTGTTAAAAAAGCAGGTCCTTTTTTAAATTTAATTCAAAAAAGTTAATGCTTTAGCGCACACCAGCCCAAGAGCAGACCATTAGGTATAATTGCGTTTTTTACACTGTGTAATATTGGGCTAGGTCAGTGGTTCTCAAACTCGATCCTGGCGCCCCACTGTGTATGCTTGTTTTCGTTCTGACCACAACTGCAATCTTAGGATTTTAACAAGCTGTTGATTTGCCTTAATGAGGTGCATTTATGTTTAGAGCAGCTATTCGTCCGCTTAAGCCACTTTTGACAAATCTGCACATGCCATGAAGAGTTATGAGATATGTTAGAAACCAACATAAATAACCTCAGAGGGAAATTTGCCCGAATCCTTAATCAATGTAAACAATCAATAGTTTCTGCATTGGTGAAACTGTCAACACATGGTTGCAAAAACCAGCAATCTATTTGGCAAGTCACACCTGTTTCATTTTATTAAATTCAGACAAATTATTTTGGAAGAATTCAAAATACCTGTGTTCAGCAACCCAATTCGGAGCTTACGGATTTTCTCAGAGTCTAATTTGATCTATTTAGAAATGTTTTTACCTGAAAATCCTGACAGTATGGAAAAATAAGCATAACATGTTCGACGGTTTTTACTCTTCACGGCACATTGGATACGTCAATAAAAATGCGGCAAAAGGTGGTTAATAACTGCTCTAAGCATGGATTGCAGCTAATTAAGGCAAATTGACACCTTGTTCAAATCCTAAGATCGCAATTGTGGCTGGACCAAAAACCACCATCACAGTGGGGCGCCAGGAACGAGTTTGAACAAGCTGGTTGTAGAAATATATATTGTTCAAACGTTTGAAGACTCAACTTTCCAACTGTGTAAGCCATTTTATGACGCAAACATGATAGCGAAAATAATATTTCAAATTGTGTCATGATTGTCCAGACTTTGAGTAGGCCAAATCATAACTTTTATATCACCAGACGTTTCTTTCCGAATGACATTATTCTTGTACAAATTAGAGAAGTGTTTAGGGCAGCTACATGACCAATCGGACCATTTTCTTACAGGCATAAGGAATAGTAGGTCTTGATACTTTCATCTCTTCACTTTTGGCACTCTTAATATCATCCCAAAGTTGTCATCCTGTCAACCACTGATTTTTAATTAATTATTTTTTTTTTAACTTGTTTTACCCAGATGAAGAACATCAAAGGCACATAACTTATGATTTGCTTCTCTATTGCCACTAGTTTTCAGCAGACCAGTCTCTTTTAAATGCCTGATGGAGTTTCTTACAGTGCCGTGGCAGCATTTAACGAGCTCAGCATCATGTAAGGCCACAATGCGGCTATGAACAATCTCAGAGAGCTCCTTCCTTTCTTCAGGCAATCATGTTTAACATGGTGACATTGCTCAAAGTTCATGTCACCTTATATACTGGACCAACTGACCATCAGAGGTATTGTTGCGATAATGTCACCTTAAACTAACTTAAACATATTGTTAACATCGATAATCATAGAATGAGCCTTAAGAAATGCTTTTTTATGCTATACAAGAGTCAAAAAAATTGTGACTTTCAATTGTTGTAAAAAAAAAGGTATTTTCATTGTTTTTGTTTATTATCCAATTTTTTTTCCTTAAAATACTTGTGGGAATGTTTTTTTTTGTTCTCATTGCCAATAGTTGTATTTTAAATACATTTTCATCTAAACATGATATAGATTTAATATTTTAGGATCCCTTTACGACGAAAGTGGTGGTGAATAATCATCACTGCAAACTACTGCAAATAACATGGTCAAAACTTTATTGACTTATTTACTATTGTTTATTTTATTTACATAAATATATATATATATATATATATATGTAAATATCTATATATATACATATATATATATATATATATATATATATATATATATATATATATATATATATATATATATATATATATTTTTTTTTTTTTTTTTTTTTTTTTTTTTACGGGTCGTGTTCATCAATATTATGGTATCAAATAAGAATTAATGTATTTTATGCCCAATAAAGGTTCTGTGCCAGAACAATGGTGGCTTCATTTTTTGAAATTTCAGAAGTCATCACACTCCTGAAATGTAAAACTGAAGAAATGGTGAAAAGACCTTGAATTTTATGATAGACTCATAGGCTGTACTTGAATGAGAAAGGCTTAATGGAGCTCATCACCATGACAACACCATAAAGTACACTGCGTGGGCTAGCTTAAGTGTGAAAGGAGCCACTCAACATAACTGACACCAAAGAAAACTCAGAATTTATCGAAGGTCATGTTTCTCTTGCTTGGCCTTGTTTTTTCTTTTCCTCCTGAATAAGGATAAACATAAAATGGCTCAAATAAAGCCAAACTCCTCTACCATTTAAAATGAAAGATCCCCTCCATATCCATTCCTGCCATTCAGGCCTGCAATGCATTCCAAGTTGGAATAGGGTTTTTTTTAGGACAAGTTATGAGGTAATAATATTAATAATAATAATTATAATTATAAATACTGATGTGACTTGAAAAAGCTGATGTAAGCAGATGCTTGCTGTCATGATTTGGTACAAAAGCATGAATCTATAAAAGGCACAGTCCTAAAGAAGCAAAGATGGGACAAGGATTGCCAACTCTCCCAAAAACCCTTGAGAAGATCATTGAACTTACCACTCTCTATGGTGCATATCATAATTGAAGGGATAATTCAGGTTTTTTGATGAGGGGTTATTTGAGGCACTGTACGTACTAGTCAGTGTATTACCTGCAGTAGATAGCAGACAGAAAGCTGCCAGTCTGGAGAAGCAGAGTGTGATGCTGGTACCAAAGCAAAACGTATGTCAGCAACCAAGAATTTGGGCCAGCTTAGAAAAAAAAAGCAGTCTCCACTGAAATGCATGCTATATTTAGAATATTTTCACCGCTTCACCTAGTTGTCAGACAGACCTTTAATTTGGCAGTATATATTCTCAACCATAAGTAATAGGAATAAAGATGGTCTATGGATGAGAAAATTTTATGTTAGTGCCAAATTAAAGGGCTGTCTGATGACAATATTGAACTATTTCATGAGGGGCTTCTTTTAGGTACCTGACTAACATCTTGCTGCTGCTCGTGTTGACAGCAATGTACTTCTCTGTTTCCATACCTGGATAAGTTTTTTTTTTTTTTAACAAACTGGGAGCTTGCTGACCACTTTGTACTGAAAGTGTTTCACTGATAAGGGATAAGTACCTCATGCGAACCCAACTGAAAAAAAACCCAAACTAGCCCTTTAAGATTTATGGAAACAGGAGTGATTGCTATACATAAAAGCGCCTACAATGGGCATGTGAGCATCAGAACCAAAACTTGGAGCACTTGGAAAAGGTCACCTGGTACAGTGATTACCATTGTCTTTTACATCGTATGAAATGGCCATTTACCTGGAGAAGAGATGGCATCAGGATGCACAATTATATGGGGTGGAGGGAGTGCGACACTCTGTGAATTATTCTGCTGGGCAACTTAGGGCTGGAAATTTAAGCAGATATTAGTTTGCCGGGGCTGTTTTTGTGGAACCCAGTGGACCTATAGTGGTGTGAAAGAGCATTTGCCCTCTTCCCAGCATTTAAATTTTTTTCTGATTTATCATACTGAAATGTTTCAGATTATTCAACTCATTTTAATATAAAACAAAGCCAATGTGAGTGAAAAAAAAAATGCAGTTTGTAAATTATAGTTTCGTTTATTGAAGGTAATTGTGGGGAAATAATTCTCCCAAAACCTAATAACTGGTTGTGGAATCAAATGTTTTAAATAACTGAAAATGAGCGAGAAATTTTTGCCCACTCTTCTTTATACAAAATTGTTTTAATTCAGCCACATTGGAAGGCTTTCGAACATGAACTGCATGTTTAATGTCACGCCTCAACATCCTGGTTGGTTTCAAGTCAGGACTTTGACTAGGGCACTTCAGAAGCATTATTTTGTTTCTTTTAAGCCATTCAGACGTGGGAAACATTAGCTCTTCTTCTTAAAATCAATTGCACTTGAGCATTAGATCTAAAACTGATAGCTGGACATTCTCCTTCAGGTTTTTCTGTTAGAAAGCAGGATTCATAGTTCCATCAAAGCAGCCTAAGACGATCAGACTTCCACCGCTGTGTTTGACTGTTGGTATGGTGTTGCTATATTGGAGTGCAGAGTTAACTTTACACTTGATGTAGGGTCATTCCATGTCAATTCAACAAATGCCTCCCACCTGACCATCTCAGATTTGTCTAAAAAATAATCACAGAAAGGTAATATACGTAATAGGATGTGCCAAATTTCAGTTAAATTTGTATGTCTGTTAGTTTTGGCAGAAAAAAATAATAAAGATGGTAGCGTTGTGTGAATTCTCACACGTTTTTGCAACGTCAAATAAAAGGGAGTTTTTTGGAGGTAATGTCCCCTGTTATACTTAAGCCATTGCTTCAAAATTGTCCACAGTGTAGCATCAAGGCCCAGTAAACTGGGCAAGCACATTTTCAATGGCTTTCCTCTTTTTCTTACGGAGCATTTGCCGTTAGAAAATGCTAATTTATTTGATGAAGTTGTCTGTGACACTTACTTTGAAGGCCATTTATGACCAAAGTTATGCAGGAAGAGAGCAGATTTTTTTTCTGGGCAAATTCTCCTCACATAGTGCTATTGGTGCAATAAACAGCAAGCATGTCAATTTCATGGTTTTCCAGAAAATGCGCTGCAAAATCCTAGAAAAGCCAAAATTTCATGAAATTTGACATCAAATTGCCGAGGTGTGACAACCTGTAAATTCTTGAAATCTTCACCATCTTAAAACTTGCATTCTTAGCTATCTTTGGTTCAAAGGTGGTTGTGGATATGAACACTGACCTTAGCTGAGGCAAGTGAGGCTTATTTTACTTTAGATGTTAGTCAGGGTTCTCTCGTGACCTCCTTTATGTGTCATCAATGCATTCCTGGAGGAATTCTGGTAGGCCAGCCACTCCTGGGAAGGGTGACCACAGTTTCAAATTTTCTCCATTTGCGAATAACAGCTCTACATGTAGCCTGCTGGAGTCCCAGAGCCTTAGGAATGTCTTTGTAACCCCTTACAGATGGATTGATGTCAAAGACAAATGTTTCTCATCTGTTCTTGAATTTCGTTTGGTCGCTGCATCAGGTGCTGCTTCTTGCCAACCTAACATTGCCAGACAGGTTCTGTAAGTGATTTTTAAACTCAACAGGGCTGGCATTAATCATGCTTGAGTGTTTCTAGTGAACTCATACCGAATTGTCAATTCAAATTATTTAATTGGTTGATTTAGTTATTAAGTGGGCAATTACTCTGCCAGACATGAAAGAGTTGAGTTGGATAGCTTTTTTTCCATAAAGACGCTCTCGCAAGCATCCAATGTCACCGCTTCACCAGAATCTAATGTCTGAAGCATTTTTCTGGGTCAAGGTGTTCTGGTGTTGGTTTCTCATTCACCAAATGGTAAATGCCGATGTGTGGATGGTTGCATGGGTGTTTTAAATTTTGCGCTTTTAGCCGTAGACGTGGGTCCTCTTCTTTGGAAGGTGGTGGAAATAAGTTCTAGGGAGCCCAACAACATCGTTATCATTTTATGTTGAGTTTTAAAAACAATTGTTCAAGCAAAACATGCCTTTTCTTACTATTGTGACACGCTCAGACAGCATCTTATGCCACTCGTATATTATCACTGAAATCTTACTCCATCAATGAATCAGCTGTCGCACAAGAAGTTCCAACACAAAGTAAACAAAGCTGGTAGGTACCTCACTTGTTGTCATGAAAAATAATGTGAATAAAGATAGATCAAATGTGTTGTCATATACCCTAGAGTATAGCGCGCTGTACCTTATATCTGCATTTCCACATTGCTGTGGAACAAATGTGCCCTGGAAGCTCCTGGAAAATAATGCATAAAGGGTGAAAAGTACATAGCATTAAATCAAATATATCAAAAGGCATTAAGGAATAATGGGAAACCAGGGAAGAGAGAAGTCTGGAACGACAGATAATGAAGAGAGGATAGAATTCACCCTTGAATCAAAAGGGATAAAGTGACGTATCCCTTAAAAAAGATGATTTAATCAAGGCTGATGATATATACGAAAAGACTGTCCTTGCAACTGAAATCGCAATCGGGATGGAGGTCAATTTAAGCAGCTGATGAACTGAGACTGGATCACCTTAGGATAATGTCTATGTCTATGTGTTTGTGTGTGTGTGTGTGTGTGTGCGTGCGTGCGTGCGTGTGTGTGTGCGTGGGTGCGTGTGCGTGTTTTTTTTTTTCTTCTTCTTCTTTTTCGGGGGGAGACCCCTCTGCAAAATACACATCGAAAAGTGGCCTTATTTCCATTTTATGCTGGTAAATGAAACAATGTGCAGGATGTTTAAAACTTAATATTGAAATTGCAAACCAAAATAAATTGTGAAGTTTGCACAGTACAAGCAGTGTTTGCTGTTGAGGGGCACTCCATCTCTGAGTACATGTCTATCAGTGGCGGTTTGTGAACTAGCAATGGGGAAAGCTCAACAATACCTTAAAATTAATGATTGGTCATGATCTGTTTCCCAGCATTCTTTTAAATTAAGGTTACAGAAACTCCGAAAACATTATCAAATGTGGCCAGTTTTCATATAAAGCATACCGATTAAGACTCTGGTCTTCTCATGCTTTTCTTTACTCTGGGGTTGGAAGCAATGAGTGTGTTTCATGATCGTTTAAATGAAATAATAATAACAACCCCTCCATGCACAAGGATTTTAATATCATTTGTGTCATTTGCTGTTCATTCGTACGCATGGCATGATTTATTTTTATGTGAAAGTTTATTGTTACATTTTTACAGGCAATACATTTTTCGGGCTCAATTTTTGAAGACATTTGTCATAACTTGTCATCTTTTCCTGAATGAATGGAGAGAATGTTTTCAGACCTCAAGAGCGATTCCAGACGAACTGGATGTGAGTGCATCAGCAATCACTCTGTGCCTTCCTTGATGGGTGGACATTTTTTTCTGATTATAAAATATCACCTGTTCACTTGATAATACAAACCAGGTTCCTCTTCATCATCCTCTGACTTTGTTGATGAGTACACTCTGCAACATTTATCGTAACATTTTGTCATCATCATCATTTTCTGAAGAATACATCCTTGATTTGACAATGAGGAATGGAATGAGGAAAGAACTCTAAAACATTTTTGAAATTATGTTTAACTCTTGCCCTTTTAAAATGAAATACTATATAGATGGTGAAAGCAGGCTCCTTGAATGCTATTTGCTCCCATGAAGAAGACAAAATCTTGATGACCAATATGGCAATTACCCAAAAGCATTGTCATGGCAACAAATGGAATGATGGTGGAACTTGATGGATCTTAATGATCCCTTTCAAAGTTTTTTCTCCTCAAACCAGGGAATAGGAAATCTGATGTCACAACATACCTACTCTCATATCCATAAGTATTTGGATAGAATCACTATTATTTTTTCCATTTTGCCTCTAAGCACCACCACAATGAATTCAAAATGAATGAATCACAGAGTGCTTGAAGTGTACACTTTCCATTTTTAATTAATTTTTTCCAAATAATTAAATAAACTTGGCATTGCTGCCTCGCAGCAAGAAAGTCATGGGATCGAATCCGACCTGGGGCCTTTCTGTGTGGAGTTTGCATGTTCTCCCTGTGTTCATGTGGATTTCCTCCGGGTACTCCGGTTTCCTCCCACAGTCCAAAGACATGCATATCAGGCTAATTGAAGACTCCAAATTGCCCATAGGTCTCCGCGTGAGAGCGAATGGTGCGTGAATGATTTGTGCGCCCTGCAATGGATTTGCGAGCTGTCCAGAGGGGTTCCCTGCCTCTCACCCAGAGTCAGCTGGGATAGGCTTCAGCTTCCACCATGACCCTATTGAGGAATGAGTGGCTATAGAGAATGGATGGATGGAAATAAGTTGTGTCCAGATTAGGGTTCTCCGTTTCAGCCCAAGCCTGACTGTACTTGAAACAGCCCGTTGAGGAGGATCGGGTTTGAGCCGCCAAATTGATACAAAGTGGACTGGACATGCAGGGCTTGGGCTGTGCAATACTACTGTATGTATTTACACCCGGCCAATTTGCAATTTTAATAGTGACTGTTCAATGGAGTACATCATACTGATTGCTAATTCTGGAGTCAATCGATTGTCTAGGCTTTCTCTGTTAAAATATTCCTATTTCTTTTCTTCATTTACCATCTCCTGTAGTGCCGTTTCCTGTAACTATGCGGCAAATATAGGTCTACCACAGGTTTACGGCACAGCTTTGAAAAATAGAATATAGGACCAGACTTATAAGCTGTGATTAAGAAAACAAAACATAGCAGCCTGCAATATTATTTCTCTTATGTTCATACTGGAAATTATTCAGTTATTATCCAATTAAAGATTGAGGGCCTGAGCTGCCGGATAGCTCACTCGGTTAAGGTACTGATAATGCAGAAGTGATCATCACGTCGCGGGTACGAGCCCCAGTCGTACCAACTGGCAGTGGTTGGCAGCTTTTTCAGAGTAGCACATAATTGGCCTTCGCGCTACAGGGCTTCAAATTGGGAAGGGACTGCCGGGAAAGGGAAAGAAATAAATAGCTTTGTTCGTTGCTCAAGCGCTTCCTGTTGGCCAGACGGGCGCTCGTCAGGAAGATTCTCAGTCTGTTCATGTACGGGTATCCCCCGCCCTCGTTCTGAACTTTCGTAGATTCAACCAATGAGTGTACAAGAAGCAGCGGCTGACAGGCACGTGCTTCGGAGGAGAACCGTGAACCGTCTTTGCTCTCCTGAGTTGGCAGCAAGGAGTCGCATATGAGAAAGCTTTGTACATAGTTCACCGATTGGGCATTCCAGATACCGGTGGGATTGGAGATGCCAAATAAAAAAAATAAATAAAAAATGATAGATTTCTTGTTTGAAGTTTTAAAGGAAAACTATCATTTTTGGAATATAAAGCAGTTAATTGGAGTCAAGGGTAAAGTAACACGACAACGTTCTCTGAGCCCATACAAGTCTAAAATACCATAACTGCTTCAGCACATAGAACATGCAATACTTCTCAGAATTGACAAAAAAAATTGTGTGGAAATGTCAGATTTTTGCACAATTTTACTTGACAAGCAGTTTTCAATATCAATAAGTGAATTCAGTCAAGCAGTATTTTTACAGTAGGTCACTCAAAGGTTGTACCTAGTGTATGGTTTACCATGGTTTCCTGTCTGCATGGTTATTGAAGTTGGTGTTGGCCTTTGCATCACACTTTCTCGGACAGACAAGATTGCGGCAACCGCTTGGCACAATGGCTTCATACTTTCAGCATGTGTTAATAGTAATATCTAGTCATGCATGTACCATATTATGTTCACCTGGGTCAAATATAAAGGTCACTGGTTATGAACAATGCATTTTATTTTGTGCAGAGATTTTGTGCCTGGCACAAGGGCTTAATACTTTAGAGATGTGTGTCAATCGATGTCAAGTCATTCCTCCACCAGGTTCGGTTCACCTGGGTCAAAGGTCACAGGATAAATACACTCACTTCGGCCGACCTCTTTTTTTTTTTGTCTCTTGCTTTCTTCTTTTCTTTATTTTTTTGAATGAAAAGTTGTGTTCATTGTTTTCTGTGTCAAAGTAGTATGCATTTGGCAAATTATTTTGAACTCTAACTAATTCTGATGTTGACTGTGCCAGTGTATTTCAGTATTGAATTAAGTAAGTGGTTCATTGTGGCAACGGTTCTTTAAAATTGCTGTGGAGGAACTTTGACCCACTCTTCTTTTCAGAATTGCTTTTATTCTGTTAAATTGGAGAGTTTTCCAGCATGAAAGTTTTATTTTGCCTCTTCTGGACTTGTTGTTTGCTTTGCATCATCCTCTGCATAACTGAAGTGCACTTAAGTTTCAGGTCGCAAGTTGTGGTTTGACATTCTTCAGGATTTTCCTGCAGAAAGCAGAATTTGTCATTCCAACAATTATCCTCAGTCACCCAGGTCCTGAAGCAGCAAAGAAGCCCCAGACCATCACACTACCACCACCATTGGCATGACTATTGGCATGTAGTTCTTATTAGGGGATGTCGTGTTAGATCTAGACCAGTGACGGGACCTGTGTCTTCCAAAAGGTTCCACTTTTGACTCATCAGTCGAAGGAATATCATCACATAAGTCTTGGGGGTCATCAAAACGGTTTTTGGAAAATATGTAATTAGCCATTTTGTTCTTTTCAATCAGCTGTTGTTGTCAATTCGCAGCTCTCTTGTGGATGCTATTTTTGCCCATCCAGTATTGCTCTTATTATGGAACTGTGAGAACAAACTTTAAGGCATGTGAGGCCTGCAGTTCTTTAGATATTAGTCCGGGGTGCTTGGTGACCTATTGAACAAGTGGTCAATGCACTCACGAAATTTTTTAGGCCATCACGCCTAAGAAGCTCGACCACTGTTACAAGTTTTCTCCATTTGTAGGTAATGGCTCACATCATGGTTCACTGGAATACCAAAGATTTAGAATTTGATTTCTTATTCTTTCCAGTCTGATTGATGTCAACCACTTTGTAGCTCATCTGTTTTTCAATTTCTGTAGCTCAGGGCATTATGTGCTGCTTTTTGCTGACTTCACATTGCCAGACAGGTTCTATTTAAGTAGTGCTGAGATTCAACAGGGGTGACAGTAATCATGGCTATGTGTCTTTCAGTGAAATTTATGAACATTAAAGTATGACAAATATGCAAAAATTGAGGAAATATGGTAGGGCCAAATACTTTTTAATGGCAGTGAATATATTTTTGTCTTTAGTTTATGACTGACATAGCCCATCTCAAAATGATATAGTCTGTCCTGAATCCTGAAGTGTAGATGCAAATAAAGGAATTTAGAGCATCTGGACATTGCTTTATTCTCCCCAGTATTTTTCATAAGAAAGTAGTTTCACATACACCTACAGAATGTTGGCTGACAAGCAGCAGTCCTGGCCTTGTAATTAGCAATCCCTTATTAAAAAAGCTTGTTGGCATGCAAATAGCTAATTTTGCTGTGATGCTATTTCTAGTCACCAACAGAAAACAAAGAGCATCGAGTTCAGGTCGTGTTAAGTAGAATGCACATGAAAGCTTGGCATGCTTAAGTATGCATTAAGCCTAGTGTTTCCCTTTTTGATATGCAGTAGCTGTATTTATCATTTCTAAGGATGGGCTGATCATTTAGAAGTACTCTACCCTCAGTTACTTTCTTCAGTTCAACAAGTCACTACCTTTGGAAAATGCAGTAACGTTGTATTACAGAATGAAAGACAGTTCCCTCATAATTTTCAAGCAAGACCAATGGTGTTTTTCAGAGATTCATCAATTAGAAACATCATATCCATCCTAATTATTCTGTTTTCACATTCATGACACATTGGGCCTATGTAAGAACATATTTGCGGACGCAGATGGCGGATGCAGGTAGCAGAAGGTGCTTCTGCCTGTATAAAGTTATATTTCAACACCATCTTTTCGGCTGGAGAAAGCAATTACCCGCATATTTGTTCCGTCAAAGCCGTCAAATCAGCACAATGCGTGGATTAATGACTCTGGGGCTCTGTACTTTTCTTTTGCTGATGCTATTGATATGGGATTGCTTGTGAACTCAAAAATGGCAAGGTGTTGGCCTGGGTCTGGGCTTACCTCCCAGCTTGGTTGCATCAATATCGTTTGGCCACCAAATAATCTACTCTGCTCTCAACAAAAAAGTTGTTGTAACGTGAACAAAATTTAGAAGCACAGGTATACTGGGCTGGCCAAAGCGCTATCGCTAATACAGACATTTGTTTGCCTACCTGCTCATCACGCTACTCTTTGCTGGGGATGTTCATCTTAACCCTGGGCCCGTTCGAGTGGATTAAGGACATTCCTCGGATGAAGAGGCACAGATTGCACAACTGCAACCAAGATCTCTAAATATTCCTGACCATCGGAATTTGCAGCAAAGACGTGAGTGTCTCCTTATCCAAACTTTAAACCTGTGGAATCCTCGAACAAAACCCAAGGGATTACTGGGTGGGCATCTGAATGTTCATAGCATTACTTCAAAGACTGGTGATATCGACAAACTTTAATCAGATTCCAACTTAGATTTCCTTTGTCTTTCTAAAACATGGCTTACGACGACTTTGCTGGACTCTGTTTTTATTGTACTAAGTTACAATGTTTTTAGACAAAACAGACATACTGGAAGGGGGAGCGAATTGTAATCAAATGTTAAGGACTGCTTTCAAAGCAATAGATAAGAACTGACAGTAAATATTGAGTGTATTGCTGCCACTGTCTCCTCATCAAACAACACATCCTTATAATTGTGCGTTTATATTGGCGACCCTCATCAGATAGCATGTTTTATGATGAGTTCAGAACAATCATGTCAAAGTTTGAAGATATTGAGAAAGAACTCAGGATATTTGGTGATTTTAATATTAATTGGGCCGATAAATCAGAAAGGAAAAAACTTAAAGATATTTCCTCCAAATATGACTGTCTCAAATGGTTATTGGCCCAACAAGGATCACATGCTCTTCAAGAACAAAGATCGATCTGATTTTCTGGAATAATCTGGAGATGATTACTAAATCCTTCAACTTTGTAACAGGTATCTCAGATCATAATCTGGAATTAGCATGTTGAATATTAACCAAGAAAAAAGGTTTCTGTACAAACCTGATAATAAAAAGGTGTCATACCGAATACCGAAGAGGGACATACCACATTTTGATAATGCATTAAAACTGCCAGAATGTGATGACTTGTTTTCACGTGACATTGTAGATGCCAAATGCACTTTCTTTTTTAAGAGTATTACATCTGTAAGAGATAAGTTCCTCAAGAGAAGTATAAATGGACATAAGAAATATAATCTACCATGGCTACATGATGAACTATGTCACCCAATGACAAAGAGAGATCATGCAATAAAAATTGCCCTAAAAAGTAAATTAGATAACAAGTGCAGGATTTTCAAGGGACTAAGAAATAAGGTAGTGAATATGCTCAGAAAAACTAAATCAAATTTCTTTATTGACCTTATCAACCAAGCCAAAGGTAATAGCCAACCAATATGGAAACATCTAAATATTATGTCTAAGAAAATTGGGAAAGGAAATCGGAATATTGAGTTAAAGATCCAGGGATGTATTTCTAGAAACAATGAAGAAATTACACTAGCTTTTAATACTTTTTTAAGGAGGATTATTTGCGGCATTGCAGCATTAGCAGCATTATTTGGTCACAGGCCTGGGCTCACAACCCCACCCAATTATACCTACCCTGTTGGTAATCTGAGGTAAATAAAGATGATGTAATGAAAATGAAGTACTGATTACTTAAACGTCACAAGTCAAGTCAAGTCAAGTGAGACTTATGGGGTTTTAGTGATAGGTGCTTCAAATCACGACTAATCTCAATAACTCAAAGGCCCAGGATGTATATGGGCTGGGTTTATCTCTTTTTAAAAGTAATGTTGTAGCTCTGAGCAAACATATTGCACATTTAGTCACATTTTCTATTAAGGGAAAGCGTGTTTCCTGAGGCGTGGGAAATTTCTGTGAGAACACCTATATTTGAGGCAGGAGACCCTATTGATGTGGCAAATTATACGCCCATAAGTATTCTCCCCATTTTATCAAAGATCATTGAAAGGATTGCAGCAAACCAACTCACTACCCACCTTAACTCATGCCATACCCAGTTCGATGCAATGCAGTCTGGGTTTAGAACGAACCACTAAACAGAATAAGCAGTATGTTATTTTGTTGAGGAACCAAAATCCAAGATTGATAAAGGGGGAGTGGTTGGAGCAATATTTCTTTATTTGAAGAAAGCATTTGACACTGTAAATTGTAACGTTTTAATTTCCAAGCTATCCACACACAATATCTCAACTACCACAAAAGAGTGGTTTACATCATATTTGACAAACAGGAAGCACTAAACTAGAATTAACGGTTCACTCTCTACAAAAAATAGCTGCTCAATAGGGGTCCCCCTAGGATCGATCTTGGGACCCCTACTGTTCAGTTTACAACTATAGATTAATGACCTTCCCTTCGTTTGTCCTGGCATGAATATTCAAACGTATTTAGATGATACTGTTTTTAATGTTCATGCCTAGACAAAGCAACAAGCAGCATACAAACTGACAGAAGCAATAAACGGAATAAACTGGCTGGACTATTCTTGTCTAACCTTGAATATTTCAAAAAAAAAAAAAAAACCCAAATGTAGAGGTCAAATGTAAAAAACTTCAAGTTGTTGATGATTACAAATATTTGGGGGTCATCATCGACTCAAATTTAACTTTTAATAAACACATTAAAAAAGTCCGTGGAACAGTGAAACAAAATATTCTGAATTATAAAGTGACTAAGAACCAGATGACTACTGAAGCAGCCAAACTTTATTTTTATTCCATGATTTTGTCCCACCTTTCATGCTGCCTGACCTCATGGTCCCAAGCAAATGTGCAAGTATGTCAATCATTTACACAGTACATAAACAAACCTCGAAAATCCTGGATAAAAAAACCTTCAGTCATCATCACTGCAATATCATAAAGAAATATGGCCTTTTTACCTTTGACATTAATATTTCTTTTGCAAATATTTGTTTGTTTTACAAAATTATTAACCACCCTGCACCACCACCTCTGGAGTAATTTGAAAGTCGGCATTTTAATAACATAACGACCACAAGAGCAGCAACTAGGGGGGACTGCTTAAGTTTGTGTAGGCACTCTGCCTTTGGCAAATCAGCATTTTCCATTAAAACATCCAGCCTGAGGAAAAATATTATCCCTAATATTAGACAAAGTAGTATTTTCACCTCATTTAATACTAAAACATCCCACAATGCAGTACCTCATAGAACAGCTGTGACGTCATTTTGACCTCCCACGGCTTTATGATTGCAACTTAGAAGTCTGTTACTGGAAGGGTTATGAATTATTTTAAATAGCATGTAAAAATAAATGAAAAACATATTTTTTTTACTTTGCCACATTAGGCTTTATTTTATTTTAATAACATATCAATGTAAATTCATTGCTTGCTCTGTTTATATTGATGGAATAGTACAGAAGTTAGAGCTTTAGAGCTTGGCTTTGTTGGTTATTATGGCTATTTTGAAATGTTTCCTGACCTTTGAACTTGAAATTATGCTGTGAAACCTAAGCATTATGAGGTGAATACATGTCAAGTTTAGTTGATCTCCTTGGCATCAGGGGCTTGGTTTGACCAACAGGGGTGATCCTTTTATGGGGTGGCTCATGATGACATTCAGGGTTCAAGATCAGAGGTGGATTCACTGGACCAAGACACATCACTGAGCCCTGATAATTCCTCTTCATCTGGCTCACGCTCATGTCCTGATGCTTTGCCAAAGCCTGACTTACATTCATCCGTCTCCTCAGATCCATTTCTTTTGCTGGAAGCCTGCCCAACTGACTAAATAAACAAAATCACTAAGAGAAAAGCCCGTAACAATCACAATTTCTATCTGCAAAATGGAAGAACAAACTGATTCTGATGTTATGACAGCAGCTGGTTTATATACGCACCTGTACACTGTTCAAGAAGTAACAAAATGCGTTGCTAGGCAACCAAGATGCAGTTGGCTGCATTGCATAGCTGTCAGTGCATTAATGGGCATATGTGAGGTATTAGGCTACTGTCAAGTAATTTGAGCTGTCTGACTAGCTACGTAGTCACCCTAGCCAGGGGCACGTTTCCCAAAAGCGTAGTTGCTAACTAAAGTAGCAACTTACATAGTTCGTCCATTCACAGTCAATGGGCCCAACTTCGTAAGTAAGCATCAGTGATTTTGGGAAACTATAGCCTAGCTATACAGCTGGGCGATATGGTCCATTTACAGTGTTATGCATGAGGAGTAATGGCGGTCAAAATGACCTCTTGGCTGTTCTAGGTAGAATCAGTGATTTTTTTCAGTGATTTTTTTGTCTCCCCATAACTCATAAGTATTTTGTAAATGAATAAAACCACTTTAGAGAAATCACTGACTGGGTGACATAGGGCTTCCCTCATGTGATTCTCCCGTTGTAATTAGTGTGATTCACTACACCGGATTCCTGTATTGCATGTGACCTTCCCTGTGTGTATTTAAGCAGTCATTTCACTTAAAGCTCTTGTCAGAACGTTGATCAATATTTTTTTGTGCAGAGTGCCTTGTATGCCATTAAGTATTGTTTCTCTTCCACTGGACTGTCCGACTTCGATTCTTGCCATTGCCCTTTTTGTACTGTTTTTATCTTTCTGGATTTCAACCCATTTTTGTATGACCACGCTTTCTGTGTTTGGATGCCCTGAGTATAACCCTTGGCTTTGTTCATCGACTATGACTTTTTGCCTATCGTTTGTCTGTCTTACTGGTTCTGACCCCTGCCTGTCTAGTCGACCCTGTGTTGGATTTCGTATCGTGGCTTGGCAATTCCTTTCACTCCTAGTCCATTAAAGGCATACGTTTTTTGGATTACTGTCTCTCGCGAGTGGTTCATGAACAGTACCTCACATGAGGTTTACGTCTTAATTTTGTGGATTTAAACTATGTGCTTTTTTTTCTCAATTTTGTTATAAGTACTTATTTTACTAAAACCAAACTCTTGCTCAGGGTACTGTAGCCCTCTGGGGTTAAGCTCTTGTCCAACAATGAATCTGACATGGTTGTTATTTGTTCATTTCTTAATAAGAGATATTTATGGAGGATTTTTTTTTCTTTTGTATTATTATCCCTGGCAATATGACTTAAGAACTTTTTCCATCTGAAAATTTCAAATCTCAAAATGATGGACAAAAACCTAACGATTATGTAGCTGCAGTGGCATTTAACAGTTTTTCAGTGGTAAACCATCTGCTTCCCTCTTCAAGCCATTTTTCAATCGTTATTAGCAGGTGAATTACGAATTCTAACCATAAATGTCCTGCACATCCAGTGCTCTGCATGGAAACTTACCTCGCAGAAGAGATAATATAGGTATGCTGCTATATCACTGGCTAATTTACTGACAAGGTTTTATCATTAAAAAATAGAAAATTTTATGTAGAAGAACCAAGGAAGATCAACTTGCTTGATTTTTACTTCACAACTGATTAAATACCGATGACTTGCTTGGTTTTGCGACAGGAAAACATAGGAAATCAATTATTATTTTACATGTATCTTACTCTATATGATGAGGCAAAGCCTTATAAGTACAAAAATGGTCCTAACTTAATTTCCACCAAAATTAGACTTGCTAGGTTTTTCCATAACACTCAAGAAGTGTACTTGGATACGTTACGCTATTACTCGCGTGAAAGCTGAACAGCAGGGGGAAAGGGGATGGGGGACAATCGTACTGTGGCATAGTACTGAACAATCGTACCTAGTGTGAAAGCGCTCCAGATTGCCTGGAACAGTCGGCTTTTTGCACACGGCACGTCACCTGCTATTATATGGTGTTTAGTAGGTGTCATTCATGCTAATTTAAAACCACTGGCCACACGCTTCCAATTTATGATAAAGTGGGATTCAACATTCAGCACACATGGGTAAGAGTAGTTTTGGACGGTGAGAGCGTTTGGCGCATCCGGAATTTGCAAATCTTAGCAAATAAATAAGAGAAAATATTAGAGAAATTTAGGAGAATGTTGCTGAATAAGGCCCAATGTGTAATAGTAAGTAACAAGCAGAAACAGTAGGGCTTGGCATGTCAGGTTAAATACTGCCATTAAGGTTCCTATAAAAATGCTTTTTTTCCAAAATCAAATGACGATCTTTGCTAGGGTGCAATCAATGGCTCTTCAAATATCTGTGTTCCAAATCATTTTCATGGCCAAGCAGTCACAATTGAATTACATTTGTTCTGCATTGCATTCTAATCAGTTAAAGTAATTCAACGTACAAAACATACACTGGCTGTATGAACAGCTTCCAAAGACAAACGGATTAGCAAAAGTTCCAGGATGGGGGGGGCTTAATTGGTCAGTATTATTTGCTAATGTGACAGTTCTAATTAAATGTCTTACTGTGCTCAGTTGCAGGAGATGAAATTGGGAAATTCTTGGTGGGAAGAATGACAATTATAACTTCAGTTGGCAGGTGGTGAGAGGAAGCTAGCTATTCTAATTTAATTTTATATATATATATATATATATATATATATATATATATAAAGTCAACAGGCACCATTTATGTAAAATAATTATAGTAAAAATAAATATATACACATGCAGACAGAGAGCGAGAGATGTAACATGACATCAGCACGGTTGGATATGTGGCATTTCAAAAAAAAAACAAAAAACAATCAAAGGATGTCTCAGATAAACAAAATCAACAGAGGACTGCAGACAAAAGCTATCAGAATGAAAGAAGTCTTGATCACAAGGGAGTACATGGCCTCTCTCCAAGGTGTCAAATTTAAATATGCACCCCAGCCACGTGTTCGGGATTTCCACCTGCTGCGTGTGCGCACCATTGGCTACATTTTGGTGCTCTATTTTAAAGCAGTTCCTGTTATTTTTATTGCAGTTGGTTATTGTATCCAAAACACAATCATTATTTTGTAATTAATCTTGGAATTCTAAAATCCCCAACTTTTTTTTTTTTTTTTTGAAGAGTGAGTACCCCTGGTACCCATACCCATAAACTGGTGATGGATCATTGATGCTTTGGGGCAGTTTTGTGGATAGTAGTCTGAAGCAGTGGTTCCAAAGCATTGCCCTGGACCCCCCTGTGAATGCTGGTTTTTGTTCCAACCACAAGTGCAACTGCCTTTGTTATAATTGGGTTGATTTCATGTTTATCGCAGTAATTTACCCCCTTAAGTAAAAATAAATAAATTAATAAAAATCCATGAATGTCATGAAAAATAAAAACTCTACGTCCATACCATAACCTACTAGAAACAACTGCATAAATATTTAGAAAAAGAAATGCATACTAACAACATAAGAACATAAAAACTGCTTAAAAAAACAGGAAAAAAATGACCAACCAAATTAAATCGATAGATTTCTAATTGAAATCATATGCATGGTGGCAAAAACTAACCATTTATTAGGTAAGCTAAGGATGAGAGTCAAACCTGCTGGGTGTCATGTTTATTAAATTAAATTCAAGAAAATAATTTCCAAAGATGTCCAAACACTTGCTTTCAGCAACCTAATTTGGACCTTAGCTACTGATTTTTTCTGTGCCCAATCTTATGTTTAAAATTAATGACTGCTGGCTATATTGAAAAATAAACGCAAAATGTTAAGAATAATTTTTTTCTTTAAGTCATGCATTAATATCTCTGTCAAAATGAGGCTTAAGATGTAAAATGACCACATAAGCAATGGCACTTATTTAAGAGAAATTAGCACCGTTGGAACAAATATAGCATACATAGTGGGGAAGCCTGGTTGAGAAGATCTTAACCCTATAATGCCCCCTGTATCATATATGATACACCAAATTTGAAGGACCATGTCCACCTGGTAAGATGCAACACAACCACGACTGCTCACTGTTTCATATCTGATACACAGTGCTGCCACCTGGCAGGAAGAAGTGAGATTACAGGAGTCTCTCCCCTAGTCACTCACTTCAAGGTAGTAGCTCCCATGTGAATGGGAATTCATGAATTTCCTTAGACTTTGGCAGTGAAGTTCGCCATTCCAAGGTAAATATTACGCAAAAACTTATTCTTATACATGTTAAGGGATAGCTGTAGATAGTAGAGAGCATATAAATAATTTGAAATTTAGAGTGTTGAGTTCTGGAGGGGTGCTGATTTTTGGCTGTATCAGAAATGATACTCCTGGAATTAGAAGAAGTTCTGTTCAGCAATGTATATTTTGCTGTCACAAAACCTAATGATGAACAGTGGATCTGAATACTACCCTTCAATACTTAAAAAATATTTCTGGGTCATATTTTTCCTATAATGATGTCTGTGTCTGAGCATTATAGGGTTAAGATTAGCAACTAAATGAATTCTACAAATTACCAGGATAGTTTACTAGAGCAATGCTCTGTCAGGAGGTTGGAGTGGGCCAAAATTGGACTTTCCAGCTAGACAGTGACTCCCAAACAGACATTAAAATGAACTTAAACATAGTTTTGGGAACACAAAATCAAAGTTTGCAATGGCTATCTCTGTCTCCATATCATATTGACAACTTTATTTCAAAACTGAAAAGGCAGTCCACAAACACAAACCTGGGGGCCACAAGGGTCTTGAGATGTTCAGCACAGCGGAGTAGTTCAAGTATTGTGGTATAGAAATAAACATATATCGCACCCCCCTTGCAGTTGAATCTAAAATGTAGTTACATGTATGTGTTGTGTATTTGATACCAGATTTTTTGACCAATTTTATGAAGGGTGTCAATAGTTCAGTTCCTCACTTCTTTTTGCTTTCTTTTATCAATCATGGTAATACTGCTCAAATCAGTGTACTTCATTCAAGTGCATTTCATGGGGTGTATACTTGTCTTAGGACACATCCTCGCATCTCAGGCTTAAGCACGTTTGTACACAGGCCATGCCTATCAGGTTCTCTTGTGAATCCTTCCCACAAAGCTGACATCTTACTCTAAGTAAGTCAGAGACAGAGAAGCAAACAATGTCATGGGAAGGATTATGAACATCTAACAGCTATTATCCCTCTTTGAGCCACAAATAAATACTGGCGATGGCTGCAGCAATTGAGTTAGAGAGCTAAAGAGAAACACAGCACTGCTGATACAATGCCTTTAAAGAACTCAGCTCTCTATGGGCATTTATTGGATGAAAAGTTCTGCCGGTCTGTGCAGTGGTGGAGAACGGATTCCATAATGCTGGATTGAAATTTCAATGAGGGTCACAATTGTCTGTTTGCAGTCTCGATATTCTGTCCATTAGCAACCTCAGAAACTAGGTCTATGGACTGCTGCTAATCAATAACCTGTAAAGTACTGTAAAGCATTCAGAATCAAAGACAATAAATGAAACTAATCTGCAGCCCCTAAGCCCCTCTGTCAGTCAAGATGACTGGATATTTGGTGAACATTACAGTTTAGATGTAGTCCCGTCCCCCCCGTCCCCCTCTGCTTCCCTGATAAATCAGTAAGATGTAGTCCCCCCCCCTCTGCTTCCCCGATAAATCAGTAACAGTGACTGCTTTGTGAGACAGATTTTTTTTCTTTTTTGGTTTTCTGTTTAAGAACTACAATGATACAGAGCATTAGACAGTATTGCAACTCATTACAAGCACTGCAAATCATTGAGGGGAAAAAAAAAAAAATCTACTGTGCCCAACACATTAAGTGCTCCCAGGTTATCTCCTTACTGCAATTTGTCATCGTAGTGAGACTTGAGGTGTCTGTGGGTTAGGAGTGAAGCCAAATTAAATGTAGCCAAAAGACAGACCTCTGATTTAAACACCCCCTTTCGTCTCCTGCAGCGTCTCTACTGGCAAATCATGCTAGCACTTGCATGAATGATACTCGTAAAATTTAATTTTCACCATGTGCAGTGCTGTGTTGAAATTCCAAATGATTGAACAGTAGTGCCATTGTAGTCCTATAATGATTTGAATTTTTTTTTTTCTTCACTGGTGCCTGATTACAACCATCAGTGGAAAATAATTGGCATTCGATTCAACAGACCCCCTCGGTTGCAAACCAGACAATGAGCACAGTGATATGTTCTTCCTCCAGCAAAGGGCTCTGGAGACTCTTATGGTGTGGGAGGGCTTTCATCAGGCTCGATGGTCTAAAACTATAAAACCACCCTTCAATGGCATGTTTTCTGCAGCTATCTAATGTGTGTGTTAAAGCATATCTTTCTTGGTCAAAGTGGAGTAACTTATTTCAAGGTGCCAGTGACTCCATCCGCGGAGCATAAATAGTCACCATCAGTATTTTTAACTGTCCAGCACTGGCAATACTTGTTTTTCATGGTTACCCCAGTCTCTCACTTGGAACCTGAATTAATATTTATGGGATGTCTGCAATGAAAATACAGCGCAATGTTTGATCCTGGTCAAAGGATAGACTGTAGTCTTACCTCTCCTATAAACATCCACTGACCATTTTATGATCATGTAAAAGTGAAGTGCGCTCTAATGTGATCACAGGTTATATGAAACACATTTTTCAAATGGTCCTGCTCATGCTACTACAACTACTACTAGTATGACTAAAACTTCTGCTAATAATAATAATAATTATGGAATCTGCAATTGTTATTGTTATTGTTATTGTTATTTATGGGTCTGCTTTCTTTGTTCTGCTCTTAAACATGTTCAAGTTGTATGCGGACAAATTTGATGAAAATCACTTGAAAATGCTGCGGTTTCATGGTATGATTAACTGGAAATGCAGAGTGGTAAGCATATTTTTTCATTGTAATGCTGCCCAAAGCATGTCTCTACCATACCTGCACAGTGGAAACAGAGTTTCAAAAACCTGGATTTCAGTGATCAAGACAGAGTAAAACACCCAGCAGTATTAATAAGTAAACAGGCTGTGTTACTTTCTCATCCTGTGGAAAGAATGCCAACGGAATGTTGGTTCGGAACCGTCCCAAGTACCACAGTTCTCTCCAGTGAGTGAATTGCCTGTCCGAGGTTTACTCTAGTTTTAACTCTGTTTCTATCACTCTGCCTCATCACCTTGTTTGCCTTCTTATTCAACAGGGTTCCAAGTAATTTCCCACTGATGCTTCAGATCTTCTACCATCCGCTATTTCCACTGCCAGTGATAGCTAGCAAGATTTATTGGAACCAGTCTAAATTTCGATGATGCCATTAAACTATGGGTATCACACTATGCAATCAACTTTACCCAAAAATGATAAAGCAAAAAATGGTTTATTTCCACTTGAAGCCATGTAAATGTACGTGGAGACTAAAATTACTTGCTCCAAAAATTGAGATGAAATCTTTTGAGATGAAATGATATCAAATCAGGATTGGCTCCAGAAGGCCAGAATCTTAAAATACCTATCCGTAGGCTTTAAAATCACAACTGTTCCAAACTGGAACATTTCATGAATGCATTGTGATAGAGCAGAGCAGTCAGCATCAATTTCAGTCAGTAAATTCAGTAGTTGAACAAAAATTCATCATGCTGGACTAAATATTATGTATGTAGCACTCTGTGGACAGGATAACTTGCACAAATAGTTGCATCATTGTCATATAGTGTAGTCTAGTGTGATCCAATTATTCAAATCCCCTTGGACCTTAATTATGGTTAATCTTCATGTTAAAATGAAATGTCAAGTGTGTGGTCAAATAAAACAAATTTTAAATTTTAAGGTCTTTGATCCAGTTCAAAAATTACACATCATATCTACAAAGGTCCATGATATAAGATACTACGAATATATTGCCTGGTTAAAAATAAATAGGGATAATCTGAGCACTTGAATTTGTTGACAAATTTCATATTAATTTCAAAATTACTCTCCATCTTAACACAGAACATCTATGTTATATTACGTTGCTTAATGACCTGGAAAAAAAAATCTACTGAGTATTTAATATTTGAATTGTGATATCTATGCACATATAGATTATTTATTGAGTTAAATAAGTATAAATAGAAACTGCTTCTATGTTGGAATGCAATTTGAACAAAACAAAAACGACCAAAATGCTGTTTTTATCAAGTTAATTTTGATGCAGAATTTCTATGTTCAGTTCAGAGGCTTCTTCCTGAAAATTACATTTAAGTTAGTCCTGAAGTGTGCAGCTCTCAGCGGAAGATTCCGGCATTAAAAACGATACCTGACAGAAGCAGAACTCAGCTGACTGCTCCCATCTGCCCCTCAGACTTCTTCCAAGTGATCACTAACAGCCCCTTTAGCTGTGCATAAAGCCATTTCACTTCACATGCTTTAATACGTCTTTAATACGTGTGTATTTTAAAACAGACGCGCACACACATGCACCCGAGCGCACAAACACACATGGGCACACACACACACACACACATTCACGTTTGCAATCAGTCTCACCGCTTACAATGATGGCGACAGTATCCATCAGTATTCATAAAATACACCATAGTAGCAGAATAGATTTTCCAGCTGAATAGATAAGGCCTCAGCCCACCGGAGCTTAAACGTCTTTGAATGGACAGTTTTCTTGTCTGAGTTAGTCAAGGGCTTTGTAACTCAAACTGTGATTTTGTTCAAGAGGAGACTAGCTCCCTGTGCATAGTTCTTGTGATGACTCTTAAATCATAACTTTCAGGAAGTTAAGTGTTCTGCAACAAAGCAAGGTTTTCATCATGTCATGACTCTAAATGTAGGATTTAAAGAAATCTGGAGGTCATGAAAATAATCTGCATGGCCATTCATTTCACATTTGATAGCACTTGCTGTTCCCACTATGATGTGGAGTCCCAGTTTTCAGCCACCAACTGGATAAACTGAATATAGCAAGCTGAAATTATCCCATATTTGAGCGCATAATGCCACATGTAATCTTCTGTCAGAGCATAAACTTGTCTTTCTCAATCACTTATCCTCATTACTTTTTGTTTGTTATAAAAACCCATAAAAATAAAATAATTTCTAATATATTTTGAAGTTATCAGTGAATGAATATGTAAGCAATATTCAAGAATATGTCAGTCATGTATGAAAATTATTGCACACTTCAGGACTACAATACGGGCCACCATGAAGCGGAGGGCTGTTAACCATATTGTTGTGTATTGTGCTTACGCCACTGAAACCACACGCATATGCTTAGACATTTTGTGTGTGTGTGTGTGTGTGTGTGTGTGTGGGCGTGTGTTTTTTGGTCTTAAAATTCAATTCATATGCAAACTATTTGCTTCTGCTCCTACCTGTATATGTTGCTTCAGTTTTTAGCCTTGACTTGTGATGTCTGCCATGCCTTGACCCAAATAAGTATTTCCTTATTCTAGCCTGGAAATAAAATGTGGCAAATTAATATAAGGTGTTAACCGAATTGCATGTTTGAAACTACATCACTGGTGTGCATTTATAGGAAAATAACGCACACCTTAAGAACATGCCTCCACATTCCAAAAGTATGTTGACACCTGCTCATCTTTTTGCAAAATCATTTGCAATTATAGGGAGTTGGTTCTACCTCTTCTGTTCTAAATGCCCAGAATCTTTTGGGCATGGTTAAGATTTAAGAACACTGCTGGATGGATGAGGTGATATTCCAGCTGAAAACTGTCAATGAGACTGAGCTGTTTTGCACGATTTTGCCCGACTGAAAGTCAGCTTTTCAATTTATGACAATGTAATTTGGTGGAGTGGAGGGCAGGGCTCTGTTCAAGACAGTTATGCTCTTTTTCATTGATCTCGACAGTTATACACACAAAGTAATCTGTCATGTTGAATGCAGTAGAATCACAATTTTCTATTATAAGGGAAAAAAGTGGCCAACCCAGAACTGTGAAAAACAGGCAAGAGTATTTAGTATCCTCGTACTTTTGGACATGATGTGTACATCCTGCCTACATCGTCGGCATTTTCAGCATTGGAGTGAACACAATGAATGGTAAATGGACTGCATTTATATAGCGCTTTCTAGTGTTATGGCCCCAATTTGTTATTACATTTATAACACAACAGCAACAGCAAGGGATGACAAACACAGTTTTAACAACTAAAACACATTTAATTTTTAACAAAGACAAAGACTAATAACAACCTACAACTAAAGACCAAGATTGATTAATAACAAGAAAAAAAATATTTACAGTCCCTTGTTTTGGTGGGGTGGCTTGGTGATGTCCTGGGTGAGGAAAAATGCTCAAATACAGGCAAAAATCCACAAAAGAAACTTCACAGGTCCTGAACAGAAATGACAGGTCTGGTCACATGTATCCTTCTTCTTGCAATTTCTCCTACTACTTTACTGTCTCAATTCTTTTCCTTACATACTCTTTTGCAGACCCCACCCACATTTAGACCTCTTTTTTTTACTTTTCGGGGACTTGCCCAGACATGTCCAGGACATGTCTAAACATAGCTCCAGTCTGAGCTGAATAAAAAAAAAAGGTAATTACTGCCATCCAGTGGCCTATATTCACATCACACTAGTCACATGATATGACCCCAAAGCGCTTTACAACTTTGCCTCACATTCACCCTGATGTCGGAGGCTGCCATGCAAGGCGCCACCCTGCACATCAGGAGCAGTGCGGGGCTCAGTGTCTTGCTGAAGGATACTTCGACACGTTCTCTGTAGGAGCCGGGGATCAAACCGGTAGCTTTTCTGATTCCTGGGCCGCCCGCTATACCTCCTGAGCCATGCCACCCAATAACTATAAAATTCTCCATCAAGCCCTATAATTGTCAACAAACTGAGAGGATTCTAGGATTCTAAGGGTAAGTGTTATCTTTGGTAATAATAATAATAATAATGATGCATCAGTTTTATATAGCGCTTTTCTGGGCACTCAAAGATGCTTCAGAATGGATGCATTATTCATTCACTCACTCATTCACGTTCTAATGGTGGTAAACTACCTTTTTCAGTAGCCACAGCTGCCCTGGGGTAGGCTGACGGAAGCGTGGCTGCCAGTATGCGCCTGCGGCCCCTCCGACCACCTCCAAACATTCGCACACAGCCACGCAGGAGTGTTCCTATATTGCATGTTTTTTGTTGGTGGGGGAAACCGAAGTACCCGGAGGAAACCCAAGCGAACGCGGGGAGAACATGCAAACTCCACACAGAAAGGCCCCAAGCCGGATTCAAACCCACGACCTTCTTGCTGTGAGGCTAAATGTTCTTGAAGTGGTGGGGCTGAAAACACAGACAAATGACAAAACGGTGACCTGAACGCCCAATGACTCGAGAGATAAAGAGTTTAATTGATGTCATTAACGAGACAAAACAGTCAAAGTTTGTGAATGCTAATACTAGTGGGTGGATTGTTTAGATGAGGAGAGGCTTGTACAATTAATTTGCTGTCAATTACTGTAAAGTACAGTTCACGAGGTGTTTGAGAAATTTTCGATTCACGGTTCAATTTATTATACCTGCATGTCATGTCTTATTGGAAGTATTATTGATTTTCCCTCTGAATTCATCAACAACAACAACAACTACTGCATGTACCAGAGCACATTTTTCAGTGTACATGAGGAATATTTATTGGATGCCATGATTTAAGGGAGGGTTGACATGTTCATTATGTCACATAAGCCACATTTTATGATACAAGCCCTAGAACAGCAAAATCTGAGATTAAAATCTGAGCTTCACATTCATACAAAGGCAATACTGTCCCAGATTATGGGCCTGAATAAGACATTCATTATATGAAAGGCATTTTTTTCACCAGTAAAACTGAATCAAATAGACCAATAATTGGTGCAGTTTGAATTTGACAGAGCTGTTCCTTGTTTCCCACTGAATCTCCCCAGTATTAGAACTTGCCATTGGCATCAATGGCATTACAGTGGCTGCCGCTTGTTCTGCAAAGAAACTGGTGGCAGCTTAGCACAAACAGCAAGAAAATTAGGAATAAATGGTAGCGGTAGAATTGACCATACCTGATCGCAGCTCCTAATCTAAGCTATGAGGATTTCATGCACAAATTATTGCTCCTTGCATGCAGGTCTAGCATCAGGTGCCATTCAACCCCAGCAATTCATTTAGAATTCAGATGCCCAACTTTCCTTCAACCTTCTCAAACTTCACATTCTCTGCAGCTGAGACCTCTCCACCGGCTGCAGATAGACGACATCTTCATCTTCCTCTTTCATCCCAACCATGGAGCTTCTAAACCCTCATTGTCCAGCAAGGATTTTACTGACCTGTGTCTTTCCCGAAATACGCATTTTGTGCATCGGTCCATTGCTATCCCCCTCTCAGAATGTGCAATCAATCTTTGCGAAATCATAAAACCTGAAACTATGTTCTTCTTAAAATTTTAGCACTCGCTTTTAATTGTGAACCATAGATTCTTTAAATTTTCTATCCCTTGCTTTTTGTATTGTTTGGCTGAGACTGACCCAAGCCGACCAAAGAGTCTTTGTGCTGCCTGTTCATCACTGAGTTGACTGGTGCTGTACCTGTTTTATAACTTGTGAGATGTTTTGTGATGCTGTTTCAGTGACATTATTCCATGCAATTAGTGTTTACTACTCTGGATAAAAACATCAGTAAAATTTGTTCAGAGCAAAACAAACAAAAAATGTAATTGCTCAATGTTATTGAATTTTCCTGCGAAAAGATATTTTTAAATCAGAACTTTTGGCACCTTTTCTACTGCAAGCACCTTTTCAAAAAAGAAATAATTTTTTGTGGAAGTTTGAAGCTAACATATTCAATAGGATCATTGCTGTGCAGCAGCCCTGCTTAGACGACAGTCCTTACTGGACAGGAACTATAGCTTGGTGCGAGTAACATCAGTACATTGATCAACATCATCATCCTTCTTGTGGATTATTATTAGCCAGATTTATAAATATGATTGAACTTGGTTCCCGATAAACTTTTTGCTACAGCAGCGTCCATTTCTGTGGTATGGCTTATATTAATTTCAAGGTGTGGTTGGAAAGCCAACCCAAAACATGCTCCATGACCTATTTGACTTCCTGTTGTGGATATTTTCTGCCAGCTTCTTGTTCCTAAAAAGTTGTGAAAATGGACCCTATGTGTATTTTTCTATTTACATTTGAATCACAAGTGCACACAGCTGCCTCATGCTATAGTGTACTACTGTTGTGGTCTTTACTTTAATAAAAAGAGACGTTGATTCTGAGAGAGAACACTTGTACTTCTGAGATGGATAAAAAGCAATTTAAAAACCAATTTGTCTACACCCTGAAGATAGGGACTGCTAAAACTTAATAAATTAAACCTTAATAGTATTCTAAAATATCATCAGATAGCATTTTTGCAAGGTAGGTAAGGTAAACACATATGCTGCAGTACATTACAGCATAAACCATAAAGACTTTGGAGATGTTACGGTGGAATTTTGAAAAAAAAAAAAATTTATGCTCAGATTATCTCAATCGATAATAGTCCACTGGAGCTAAACTTTTGTCCCAGTTTGAAATAGCAAACTTGAAAAGGAAAATAACATCCTCATGTAAATAGAAACAGAACAGTGAAAGTTTTAAATGGAGGTCATTCTAACTGTCCAGCACCATTTTTACACCATCGAATTCTGAGGATCCGCGATTTTACCACTTGGAGATATATCTAGAATCAAAACAACAAGCTCTCATGCCTAAATTTCCCTACACTGCTTTGCTCGTAATGCCATACATAAACTGCAGTTCATTTTGCAAAAATACCTTGTTTAGTTCATGTTGACATTTTTGGCTAAAAATCCTCACGTAGCCTACTTTTCCAATTTTATGTCCAACGGAAAATCAGGATCTTATGAGATTGTTTAATTAATTAATTTAGTAAAGGTTAAGGGTATATTTGGGCTCATATTTCAAATAAAAAGATTGAGAGGGTTAACAGCAGCCGCATTTTTTCATAGCCTTTTAGCTAATTTTTGCCAAAGCTGCCAATATTAGAGGAGGGTATTGTAACTATATTGAAAGATACTGGCAGACGTTAAACAGGAAAAATAACTATGCTGTTAAAGCACAGAAAAGCTTGAAATCAATGCAATAAATAATAAAACCAGTTGCCATTGCGGCAAGGGATTTCCATCTTCAATCTTGTGGGATTGTAATCTTCAGTGTACTTCGAAAGACTGAAGGCATCAATGGTTAATTGATTGAGTTCCATGATATGTTTCATCAAGCTCTCTGAGATTATCTAGGAGTGGCTGAAGCCAGATGCAACCAGCTCCCATCTGCGTCATAGTGACCCTTTCAAGGAATTATCCTCTCCTAGATGATATTTTGTCAACACGGAAAGAAAAACTAAATACAGCATGTGCCTACTCTCGCTTGGCCACTCAGAACAGGCACGTGGGCACATTTATTGAAAAGTACTGTAATAATACTGAATCAGTATAAAGAACTGCATGCACTCAAATAAATGTATAAATAGAAGGACTATGTACATACACATACAGGGATTATTAATAAAGTTTCAGAAGCTTGTAACTACCAAACTCAATTTTCCTCTTGATTTGTTAGCAATACAATATGATTTGATTCCACAATATATTGTCATTTATTATTCAGCCGGAGTAAAATGCCCGAAAAAGTCTTTTCATTTCAATCTTTTTTTAACTAATCACAATACCAAAACAAATGACAAACACAGTAAAAACAAATTAGAGTATGTACTCAAACATTATTCCACCAGTTTACCTCAAATGACCTCATCTAATCAAAGAATACAGGTTATACAATTTTGAATGGAAGGCTCTGCCTGCTGCCTGAATGCATGAATGGTTCATGGCTTAGGACAAACAAGTGCTTAAACTCTTGTTTCTATTGTAGCATGATTGCCATGTGTAGTTTCCAGAGTGGCCAGGATGTCTGTCTCTTCATTACAGAGATGGTTATACAAGGATTTACTCTTCATATGAAGATCTCCAATATATTCAGAGATGATAATTAACATCTCTGGCTGTTTTCACGAGGAAGCTTTAGCCAAATTTGAGACTCGCAAAGAGTAGTCAAGAGGACTGGTAAGTTTCAAAGAGCGATTCACGAAAAACTGCTAATGATTGCTGCCGAGAACCAGCTCTGTCATCGGGGGGAAAAACATTTTGATACTGAGCGCAGAAAGCGGCTTCACCTCAGTTGTGAGGCTAACCTATTATAACGATGATAATGATGATAAATTTCCACAAGTAGACAAATATAGAGACTAATGAATGCTCGCTCTTATGTTTATTTTGTAACTGTGATTTACAGCATTGCAGGGTCAGTGCTCCAGCCCTGTTATGCTGGTATCAGAGTACTTTAGCCATTATACCGGTCATCACACAGGCGATTGGCGAAAGAATTTTGATTTGGGGCTGCCTGCTGAGAAATCAATTTGTTTAAGCGAGAGAAAAACAGATATTTTATGAGCAAAATTTATATCAAAACAATACAATGAAAAATATATTAAAGGTTGATAATGGGCAGACATGTCCCTTTATGTCAACAATTAGTCCTGGCTAGTTCTCAATCATTTTCCTTTATTAATCGAAAAGTTTTATCGAAATTTGTTATCGAAATTTGCAACTGAAGACACGGTCTCTCTCCATATGCAATCTAACAGCGATTAAATCATGGGCTAAATTAAGTACAGTGGCAGAACAAGAACAGAGAATTGGGGTGCACAAAATATTTCTTAAATACAATTATTCCTGACCTCTTCTCAGTCATTTTCATAATTAACAGAAGGTTCACTCCGAGAGCACTACACACTTAACAGGTGCTGCTTGTTCTCCCTGAATAAGTAAGATAACTATCTTACATCTGGACGCGTATTTTCTGTATTTACAACGTTATTCAAAATTGCATAGAGAGCGTTCTTGGCAACCTGCAATGCCCCGGCCGCTATTGGCTTGTTCGAAGTAAACAGGAAGTCATTGTCGAACCCGTCAAACATTTTTTAATAACTCAATTCAGACTTAATGTATATTTTTTACAGCAAAGCAATAATTTTTATTCTGCATCCCTCTAAACGCTTCATGGATGTAATATTTTTGGACAATTAATAAAGCTAATAATAAATAAAGCTTTGAATACAAATTCTAATAAACCTTTAATGACAAGTCGAAAGTTGTGAAACTTACCTGTGGAAGATATTTGCCTCTTGAATTCTGCAATCTCTGCCTTTTTCTGCGACATCAAGGGATACCACCATTTCTCACACTCATCTTAGATCATATGAGCTGTGCAAAGTGAAAAGATCTGAACTAGGATCCGCATAAAAACATGACTACTACCGTGAGCTTTAGCCAGTTGACCTTAAGTACACTCCAGACCAGTAGTCTTCATCGTCATTCCTGGGGACCAACTGTGTGTGCTGGTTTTTGTTCCAAGCACAATTGTAATTGCAGGATTTTAACAAGCTGTTAATGCCTTAATTACAAAATAGGTGTTTTTTATGTTTAGAGTTGTGAATCACTCCCTTTTGCCAAATATTACTTAGAAACATCTATACATGCCATGAAGAATAAAATACCTTAGAAGATAGTGTTTATTTCTATACTGTAAGAAATTTCAAGTAATATGATATTTCAAACAGGCATTATTAGCCCGAATTAGGCTGCTGGACACAACTTTTTCAAGTTTTTTCAAAAAAACTTCAGGTGAACTTAATTAGATTAACATAACACTGGTTTGACTCTTTACCATTTGCTTCTAGAATAAATTTGTCATGTTGTGCCAATTAGTTTTAACCAATTAGGAGCCAATTATATCTTTAATTCTGATTACATCCCTTTCTCTCATTTTATGCTGTTATTTCCAGTACATCACAGTGTGGGTATGGTATTTTTCTTGAGAGCAAACATAGATATTTCTGTTAACTTGTGAGATAAGACGGCAAGTTAAACATTGAACATTAAATGCACTGAAAACAGGTTGTTAAAATCCTGTGATTACAGTTGGGGTTGAAACAAAAACCAGCATACACAGTGGGTTCTGTATTTTGTATTGCTTTCAGAGCTAACCCCTAGCACAGCTTCAATATGGAAAGTTTCTCATCAGACTGCTGAAAATATTGGTAGGGACAATCAGTCTGTCTCTCATCATTGGTAGGGACAAGTCACTAACGTACCTAATAAAACCTATGCCAGTGTGCAGTGTACTGACAGTAAAACAAATGACTCAGACAGTTGGAAAGATATAAACAAAATGTATTTTAATTTCTCATAGCATCACATTTGGTCAGAGAGACACTAAAATTGGCAAATGGATATGCTGTATCATGCTGTATCAGTTTGTAGAATTTTTGACACAAGTTTTAGTTATCATCAATGAAATTTGTAATGCCAACTTTATTAATGAGGGGCAACCATATTGTGTTGAAAACTCAAGAATTAGGTGCAGTGTCCCTAGATTCTTCCAAGCCTAATTTCCTAAAGATTTACCAAAAATTCCACGGACAAAAAATTCACAAAATTAGGTTTTGCAAAAACTTTGTATTAAAGGAATATCAAAAAGAATGGCAATACTGGTTTTAAAGGCAAAGTAGTTTATAAAAAGGAGCCTGATCTGATAATGCACTCAATTATATTTTTCATGCCTACAGGCAATGAATCATACATTGAAAAATGCAACTTTGAATAATAGCACTTTCTTGTGGATGATTTGTATTGCACTGCCTAATCAGGATCTAAATACACCTAAAGAGCTTTGAGCTCCATAGTTTCTTAGTCTGTCAAAGAGCAGCCGAAACTCGATCGGAGACAGCCATGCTTTTTAGGATACCTCTTGTTCTTTGAAAAGACTATTTAAGCTTATACAGAGATGCTGTTATACTGTCGTCTACAAAATTAGGACCGTTTCAGTCAAATGGTTAAAGAGCAGTAGGCATTTTCACATTGCTGCTTTTTAAGTTATATTTTGGTGAAGAAAAAAAACTAGCCACTCCCACAAAAATGTACAAATGTGCGGTGGCCATTTTGTTTTCAAAAGTCCATTTTTTTTCCAGAATTATTGAAGTTTAGTGGCCCCTGATTCTAATTTGCCTGATTTGGGGAAGCTGTACCAAAAACTCTGGGGAAGAGCTGACCAAGGAAGGTTTTGCAACAAACTCGAAATGACTAAACTGTTGGCTTTAATGAGCTTGTTTCATAAAAATGCAGCACTGGGCTTAAAGTATTGCAGCATTAATCTATCACTTGTGATGCTAACTAAATTATTAATTCATGAACCCACTTGCCCATCACTACACCTCAGTATTGGTAATAGTACCACCAATATGGCTCTAAGCATTATGCAAATTCACTGTTGTATTGTATCAGGTTCTCTAAATAAATTGTAAGTTTACCTTTTTGTTTTCAAGCACATGAGCCAGAAACACAGCGTCGCCAGCTTACAACCCATAATGCACAGTGACTAAAATGTTTGACTGGAAGTATCAAAACTCCTGCCTCTTGCGGCAGGCCCTAAATGATGCCACAGGGTCCTGTTGCTCGAGGGGCCTGTCACTGATGCCAGACTTATATCCTTTTATCAGTCTTGTTTTTACTTTTACTTTTCTTTTTTCCCCCTCATCACCTTGGGTGCCAATAGTTATGATGGGGAATTTATTTGTTGAGTATGACAAAAATTTCTTACATCAAACTTTGCAGTCTAGATAACATGTTGAACTATGTAGTAGGAGGCAAACTGAGAGATGCTAGTATAAAGAGCTAGTGTTTCTGCAGTTCCTGTGGGATGGATAGACCTATTGTCATTTGATTAAAAAAAAATCTACTGGAGAGGTGATGACGCAGTTCTCTGTGTGGACAATTGCGGGGTTCATGATCTCTATTACGCTGATTATGTGTCATCAGGGTGCTTTGTGAAGGCATACTTTGCAGGCAATTTTAATCTTTGTCTAGTTTTGTTTTATTTCATTGTTTTGTGTGCGTGCGCTTGTGTACTTGTGTGTGTGTGCGCGTGTGTGCGTGTGTGTGTGTGTGTGTGTGTGTTACAGCTTTCATTTTTAGCTTTGTATTTCTTGAAGAATTCTGCAGTGATGATTTCCCATGCTCCCTCTGAACGCCCCCACATTTCAGTCTTGGATGTTGATTGCATTTTTTTTCCCTCTCTAAATCCAGTTTTTGACAAACAAATTCAATGAAGTTGAGGTGTGGACTCTAGGGAGGCCAGTCCACAGTTCTGAGAACAGCACTAGTTTGATTTTACCGCTGAGCTTTTCGTCATTAGAAGTATAAGTAATTTGCAATCATTTAAAAATCCAGAGCATATCATATGATGTTGCATAATACCAAACATACACAGATCCCTGACCCTGATTGACTGCAGTCAATTTTTGTAAAAGAGAGCAATTGCTTTTTGGCAAAAGTGGCATAGGTGGTGTTGGCGGGGGGCTGGGGCGGCTCAGGGTTGGTTTGCTATTTCATGAAGTGAAGGCCTCATTTATTCAACTGCGGCACTGGATCATTCTGTAACCACAAATCGCAAAGGCTTAAATTATCATCAGCAAATTAAAAAAATAAACCCTTAGATGCAATTGAAGACCGCAATTGAAAATTGATCAGTCACATTTTCATGCCGTGGAGAATTGATATTTATAATGAAATTTTTAATCTATTATAATATTATGTAATACATAAAATATATTAAATGCAAAATTCGGACTCTGTTTATTTTTCCTTTTTGGTCTTCAATTGTTTGAGTACATCTCAACAGATGAAAACATATAAATATCACTGTTCCCTGCCTTTAGAACACAATCCGAAAGACCCCTCGTAAACATTTTCAGAAAGTAATGAAATGTTGCATATTGGTCATTTGCTAAAGCTTTTAAGCTTTTAAAATGTGCACTTAAAGAACAATCAATGCTTCAGTTGATTATATGAAACCAACACTCTTTCCGTTTATGGTGAAATAAAACGCTTCATTGGGTGATAAGCTATTTTCCTTTTTATCATTGCTTCAGTTACACTATTGCTTAGTAACTAAAAATTGCAAGCAACCAGCAGAAAATAGCTTTAAATGCATTTTTCATATATGTCTTTTTATTATTTTACCAGGCTGATGAAGAATTGAGTTGATGCTGCCACTTGTACTTAACTATGTGTTTTAAAAGACAAAAATCATGCTACCCTGTGTGGTTCTAATATTCTTGCCAGATACAGTAATGCGTCATTCATATAAATGTAACTATGTAAATATGTGCCATAAATCTTCAATTAAAAACTGAGTTCCAGTTAAATGCTGCATCCCTTGCACTGGCTGGGTGTGACTTAGTGTTTTGACAAATAGAGATCAGTCTCAATTAAGGCCACGGCTAGTTGCAGAAAGCATAATAAGTAATATTCCACGTTGGCTTTTAAGGATGATTTCTCCCTACCCAAGGGGTTGACTGGAAGGGTTTGTCCTTGCAATCCCTCCCCCTATTGCATTCTTCACCTCCACCTTGACGGGCAACAGGTGTGGCTCGTTAAGGTGGAGGTGAAGGTTTGCTATTTAAGAGTTGGCTGCGCCACAAATTGGTGCAGCAGCATTTTGTTCCTGGATCCCTGATGTGTCTGTATACTGCTGCTCCCCTCCTGGTTATATGTAATTTAAATTAAAGATTTTTTCATATCTATACTCAGCCCGAGCATTTGGATCCCTTGTCTCGTTTTTGGGTACATGGTCCCAGTGCCCGTCGGCTTCATTTCTTCTGCCCGTGGGGGCAAAACCATGACGCTGACATAGAATTCCTCATACACTTTACTTTGGTGTTGGAAAATGTTGGGGGTTTAAATGCAGGGAAAGGTATTAACTGTTGGAAGATTCCATTGTTTCCAAAGTGCATACCAGCGAGCCCAACAACGTATTCCAGCAACAATTAAAACCTTGCCTTAAAGCTACAACCTTAAAAATTGAAGAAGAATGGGCAGAAAAACTAATTAGAATAAGGTGGAAAAGATTGCTTCAATAGAAAATAACCAAAAACAAACAAAAAAAAAATGCTGAATGGTAAATTCAGCCAAGCAGAATCATCCATTAAAAAGAAGCAAATTAGTCGCTGAAAGAGCTGAAAGGCATTATTATAAGCATATCATTTTTCGATCAGTGAAAGTGAAAAGCGAGCTACACCATATACCGTCAGTCCTCCATAATCGGTGCAACTCTCAATGTATGTTTTTTTTTTTGCCTCAAAACAGAAGCTAACTTTTTACTAAATGAATCACGTTTTCCAATAGCCAAATTGCTTGTTGAAAAAAAAAACTGAAAAAAAAACCCCTCAGGGCAAATAGCCTAAGGGAAATTGCTAGTTGCAGTAAATGACTAATGAAAATTCAAAGAGAAAATGAATAGGCTCTTAAAAATGAGAAAATCTTTGTCCAAATTTCATGTGAATTAAAGATTTGTTTTTTATTCTACAATTTCCACTCAGACAATACCCCATCCAGAGTCCATCGAGATGATTTCCCTATCATGAAAGACTCTACGTTGGACACATTCATCCTCCTCACCATAAAGATGAACTTGGCCATGTAGGTAAGATGGATCTGAAGGTATTTGTCCTCATTGTGATCACTTAGGTGTTCTGACCAATGCCCGACAGTCTTTAAGAGACTCCACAACCATGGATTCCAAGTTAAGGAGAAAACCTTTTGCACCTAAGGAAACAACTTAAGATAAGGATTTTTTTTTTTAAATCTGTGCAATAAATTTTGTCCTCAGAAATTTTTTTTTAGTTTAAGGGAAGTATTAGTTTGAGCTGCTTTGTGGAACCAGGTATGGGGCTAGAGTAATTGTTTATCTGGTTGCCATTGATGCTGCAAGGCAGTAAATTTATTTAACTTTTTTTTACTTGCATTCAAACTTTAGTCCAGCCTTTTATCAATAAGACAGTATGCTAGCTTAATTTTATACAAGTAAAATTACTGTTGGTTTACATGAACAGTTTCATTTACAATCTTTAATGAACACCTTTTTGTGTGAAAGGAATAAGATACATACAGACGTCTGTCCCAAATATAGGCTGGTTGAGTTTAGTGTCAGAAGCAAATAATACCTTATTTTAATTTATTGATTTCAAGACTATTAAGAGAAGTTTTATGGTGTAATAAATATAGCAAGCTGATTGAAAACGGTCTGAAGGATGTGGCAATGCAGAGTTTTTTGTCAAATAATACACAAAATGTATTGGGGGAGCGTCCTCAAATTCCCTATGGGGGGGTCCATATGCCCCCCCAGCACAAAAGTTAAACTCTGTTTTTGATAAGTGTTATGCACACTTCAAAAGCTTGCATCAAGCAAGGGAAATGATTAACGCTAGAAGCGCCGGAATTTTATCACTACTAGAACCGCTATGAACGGTTGTTTGGACAGCTAGATTCAAAACATTCAAAACAATCAGTCTCTCTGAGCTCCTAATTAAGCAATTAACGCATCTTGTATGTTACCATGTATCTCAAAAGAACGAAACAATACCAGCATTGTTTTAACAAATTTAATAATACATTTATGAATATTTAGGCAAAAGAATTATATATAATTGACATGAATTAAGCTGCTTTCACATCAGACGTGAAACAAATTTTTTCGCAAGACAGGTTACATTCAAATGAAATGCAAAGACGCAAATACGCGTTTCACGCAGATTCGTGTCTTTGCATTGATTTTGAACGTGATCCGTCATGCGAAAAATTTGTTTGCGTCCAGTGTTAAAACGGCTGTATTGTAAACATTCACAATACTTTTGGGTAAAGAAATAATTAAACATTTACATTTCAGAATGACAAAAACAAGAAATAAAAACATCTATTTTGATTAATACATTCAACATTTATAACAACATTTATAACAACATAACCATATGGAATATCTTATTTATTATGAAATAATTAATCGGAACAATGACACAGAAACAGAAACCAATAGGTAGGTTTCACAAAACACAAAACTCAGGGTCGGGCAAAACAGGTACGATACACAGGCACAAAGCCAAAATCAAAATCCGGGACGTTCCAGCCAGAAGTATAGCACTAAGAGTACAAGGCATAAATGATCACAGGACAAGGAAAATGTTCTGACATGAGCTGGTAGTGAAATGACTGCTGAAATACACGTAGGGAAAGTCACATGCTATGATAGGGAACAGGTGAGCTGGGTCAGACTAATTAACAAAGGGATGAACAAAAGGAAGTATCTGACCACATGAAATTGGTGAAAGCCAAACGCGGACAGGGATTACACAGACAACCTATGACAAACAAACGACTCCGTTTAGGGAGTTCTAAAGCGCACAAAGTGAGAGGCAGAACAGTGATTAACAAGGTGCAGAGAATCTGCTGAAGTACAGCAAAGTTAATTGAATGAAGGCAAGGGGCGGAGACTAGAGCAGAGCGAGTGCTGAGAGCTCGTTAGTCAATTAGTAATTTGCAGCTATACAATCCCTAGTGCTTGTTAATAAGTTAGTACTATAAACAATGACTGCATTTTCAAGGTCTTTAGTATCCCGGTTTTGAGGCTTATCGCAGCTTTGAGCATAACCGGGATATGATGTTTACATGGAACACGGAGTAACCCGGTTATTCATATCCCTGTATACATGATAAATGCCAGTAACCCGTTTTCTGATCACTGCATCCTATCTGCGCAGGCGTGAGTTACATCTTTGTTTTACAACAGATTGAGCGGGAGGTGTGATTTAGAAGTAGACAAACATGAGACCTCTGTGGCTTCTAGCGAGCTTGGCGTTACTAAATACTCACGTCGCATAACAGCTATGGCTCATCCACTTCATTTTCAGCGATGGGAGGAGAGAGCGACAAAAAATATTGAATACATCACCAACTTTAATAGGTATTCGCACAGAGATATAAAGAACTAGAGTGGTGACGTAGGCTATTCAATATTTATTGAATAGAGCCTAAACCTTCCTCGTATAAAACGGAAAATCGCTCATGCCGGACAGCTCAAGTCCCATTTTTTCTGTGCTGTTTTTCGATTAAATAAACATTGAATATATCGGATTTTATGTAATGGATTTTCGCTTACATGGGACAAAATTTCTAATCTCGTCACATTGCATTTCCATTCAAATACACTCGTGTATACTGGACAAGCTGGTTTGCACCATGCACATAAGCAGTTGCCACAAAGCAACGAAATCAAGTTCGGCTTTCCTAAGCTGTTATAAACTGACTGAATTTTACCGTTAAATTAATGCATTGTCTCCTTGTCATTTTTACTGTAAGTGGAGTCCTGCACGCATTTTACCGTGGTTTACACTGACCATGCACTGAACTCTGTGGTATGCAAAACTTATTGTGAAATTACAGTTAACATAAATGGCTAAAAGGTGCCAGTTAAATTACTTGTCAAAAAAGGCTTCAGTTTATTCGTTTATTATTAACAGTGTATTCGCGGAAACTGGAACTGGCGCGGTTTCATACTTTTTGAGACTTCTACATTGATCCCAGTTGGGGAAACACGCCGTAGCTCCTGTTATCCATTGTGTCAGGGCTAAGATGGACTAATTGAAGACAACAACACTTCAGAATGAAGTTGTTCCAATCTTAATACTCAAAGTACGCATATAAATTCACATATGCATAAAACGACTAGTTTCTTCCAGGTATAGACCTGAGTCAGACTCGCAGGCACAGTTGAATGCGAACACTTTTTCTTTGAACCGAACGAAAACGTAGTTCACTGAGCGATAATATAAAGGGTACGGCAATCGTAGCACTTATTCTTTAGCTTTGCCAAATCATGGAGCATAAAAATAGTTAATTTACAATTCCTTATTCGTGTCCTTTTAAGTATGAAAAGATAAAAAAGAACACAGAAAACAAGTCCCCCCAACCCAAAAAATAACATTTTTTTATCACCAGCGTTTACTGTTAACATGTGCCTCATTGGACATTTATATACATACACAATACAGCGGAGCTATTCTGCCGTGTGCGCTTTGGTCCAGCCAATTACGTTGTCCAGCATAGTTCTTTTTTATATCTCTGGGTATTTGGCTGTCACTGCCACCACGCAGTCACTCTGGTGCCTGCGCACACGATAAGTCGCCGTCAGAAACCGGGATAAGGCGTATACAAGTGCTGGTCAACAAATTAGAATAATTTGAAATAGCGCAATCGTTACATTTTCTTGATGCATTTTTTGTGCAGAAAGCAAATCAGGTGTTCACCGCGCCTGTCCTACTTGTGAGAGTAATCACAGAACTCGCTACCTGTAAAAAATTTGCTCAGCTGAGCTTTCCAAAAGGCCCATTTAGGCCATTTAACTGTGAAAATGTTGTTTTATTGAATTAGAATAATCCGTAAGTCATTTCATTGAATTAGAATAAGTGCTTGAATTTTTGTTTTCTTTTAAGATTGTTCATTGTGCAGTATAAAGTCAGGGTTGAGTAGAATTTCTAAGTTGTAAAATCAATCATGGGTAAGCAGCGCGACCTCTCAACGGGAATAGTGACTCAAATTCAAGCCCTTCGCTAACAAGGCTTGACCAAAACTAAAATTGCTGAGCAGCTCAGCATCAGCCAGTCTTCCATCTGCAAAGCTCTAAAGAAAGACTGCAGCAAGCGCACCTACTGTTCCAGCATCCGAAACTTCTGCTAGTGACAACAAGCAGCTGAGAAAGATCGCAGTCAGCAACCGGTTCAAGTCCATTTCTGAGCTCAGCGACTTGTGGAAGAAGCAGACCGGCGCTAACATCTCGAGATCAACCACTTACCGTCGTCTGCGCGAACTCGGCTTCAAATCTCGCGTTCCAGCTGTAAAACCAATTCTGAACAAGAAACAAATGGAGAAACGGCTGAAGTGGGCCAAAGAACACGGCGAGTGGACTGCTGAAGACTGGCTGAAAGTGGTCTTCAGTGACGAATCATGCTTTTGCATCTCCTTCGATGACCAAGGTCCTCGTGTCTGGCATTGTGGTGGCGAAACCTACAATCACGAGTGCGTAAAAAGATGAGTCAAGTCTCCCCAGAGTGTTATGGTCTGGGGATGCACGTCCGCTCGGGGTGTAGGGAAACTCTGCTTCCTCAAGAAGACTGTTAATGCTGCCGTATACCAAGATGTTCTGGAAACGTTCCTGATTCCGACTGTTGGGGGACAGTTTGGCGAAGAAGACCTCATATTTCGACAGGATCTTGCACTGGCTCATGCGGCAAAGTCGACCAAAGATTGGTTCGCCGAAAAACAGCTTGAAGTTTTGGCATGGCCAGCCAACTCGCCTGACCTCAATGTTATTGAAAACCTTTGGGCCATCGTCAAGCGGAAAATTCGCGACAGAAAGCCTACTACGCTGGACCAACTGAAGCAGAACATCGCCACAGCCGGGGAAGCTGTGAGTGCGGAAACTTGTGACAAGCTGGTCAAATCGATGCCGCGGAGACTTCAGGCAGTCATACAAGCCAAGGGGGCAGCCACTAAATACTGAGAAAGTGATGATTCTAATTATAATAAAAATGATTCTAATTCAGTGAAACGGTTTCTCAATTATTCTAATTCAATAAAACAACATTGTCACAGTTAAATGGACTAAATGGGCCTTTTGGAAAGCTCAGCTGAGCAAATTTTTTACAGGTATCGAGTTCTGTGAATACTCTAACAAGTAGGACAGGCGCGGTGAACACCTGATTTGCTTTCTGCACAAAAAATGCATCAAGAAAATTCAACGATTGCGCTATTTCAAATTATTCTAATTTGTTGACCAGCACTTGTACATGCTCCAGTATCCCGGCTTCTATTGGAGTACTCCAGGTGGCAAAACCGGGTTTCTTGAAACCGGGATAAGGGCATAACCCGGTTTCTGAATTTGGGACATGGTGTTTACATGGACAAACACAAAAACGGGATACTTAAAAAACCCAATCAAAACCGGGATACTAAAGACCTTGTAAACGCAGTCACTGTTAGTTAGTGTTGGTAGTAAAGATAGAACAGCTAGGCAAAGGAAGCAAACGAGATTAAAAGGAATGTTTGTAATCAGCTGAAATCAGAAACCATGAAATCAGCTGAAAGCGTGGCACACAAGACTGGGAAATAAAACTGTGACATCTCAAATGACTAGACAGGGGAGACAATGTGCAATGCATGGCAAAGGTATAAGCATGAACCAGAATGATAATATAAACAGAGACTATGAAATATGTCAAGGAATGCAGGACAAAGCAAGACAGGCAAAATACAAAACATGGCATGGACTAAATCAAAAAACATGGCTTGGAATCAGAGTAATAACGAAAACAGGGTCAGGCACAACAGCATCATAACAGTCTTTATCTCTGTTTAAATCTTGCCGGTCATAAAACTCCACAATATCAACTGAATAAAGACCCTGAAAATTGATTTTGAGCAAGTCTTTAAAAAAGAACAGTGTTGAATGAGTCATTGTGAAGGATACAGAACCACTGCGCACTAGCGCAGCAATACGATCCTGGCAAATAGTTTGTGTGTGTAGAATAATTTCTCATTCCCGTCGAAGGTCAGCAGAGAGAAAAACAATACACTATGCCTGAGACCAAAAATAAACTGAAGAAAAAAAAAAGTAGCATGAAACAACATGCCCTATTAGGCAGCATGTATGAAAAATATAGTCATTAGATAATAATAATGACAATAATGAAGAAGAGGAGGAAGAATACATTTGTTATAACAGACATGACATGAGTGGGTGCAAGTATGAATATATTATTCTCCTATCTACTGACGTGTCTTTATTAAATGCACTCATCTGCAATCAATTTTAATGCTTTTATGCAATTACTAAGCATCTTCTGACATGAGGCAAAAATCTGCACTACTATATCACCCAACAGCCTGGGTGATATTTCATTCAACATTTGAATTCTGATTAAAATTGCAAATATGTGGCAGATTCTACCATAAATACACATTTGACTCAAACTAATTGAATTTGAGATTACTGCAAGTTTATTTCTGTATGGTGGTATAGTGTGTACTTTGATAAATGTGTGTGAATTATGTTATGCATAATTGGATGGCAGTTAATTCAAGTATATTGATCTTTCCCATGTTTTTGGGAGTGAATTCCCAGATGAAGCTCTGAAATATGTTAATAGCAATTCTAATCAGTCAGAATTTTGGATCAATTTGGCCATAGATCAGTGTCAGATACCTGTAGAGCTTTTATAAAACTCTATAATTTATAACATATTCAATATTGAAATTTGATGCCATATGTTTCAGAATTTTAAGCCGAAAAGAGGCTCCTATTGGCCTATTAATGAGTAACTCCTGAAAAAAGGAGGGCACCTCACTCATTACTTCAGAACTCCCTTTTTTTTTTTGTTGCCACTAACAGTAATTCCTCCAAAAGTAAAGGTAGCTCCAAACTCTCAGATAGTAGTCAAGAGGACTTCTAAGTCACTCTGAAAAATTCACAAAAACGTCCAAATTTGTCATCGGGGGGACATTTATAATTAATATAACAGTATCCAGCTCTAAAAGCAATATTTCCTCAAGTCTGAAGATATAATGATTGTGACTGACTTCGTTTGGATGCGATCATGTCACCAACAAATACAAACAATGCTATAACTTTGTGCCTCAAAGTTCGGACCTCTTCGCTATTATGCCGACAATGCAGCAATGTAGTGCAGATAAACTGGGGACATGTCTGTGAAGGCTGGTGTTTCGAGGCGCCAAACGCAGTAGCCGGAACAAAAGGAAGCACAGTGAGGAATGCAAGAAAGACAGGCAAAATAGGAGAGAGAGACTTGCTCTTCCAAAGGACATAAATCCAGTCTGAGGGAAACAAGGAAGCAGAGCGTGCTAGACCGTTCGAAGCAAAGGGAAAATCTCGGGAACCGAGATAAAAAGACAAAGCACCAGATGGTGCACAGACAGAGGAAAGGAGAGAGAAAGATTCCCTTTACTAACTTACACTTTACTTTTTTGCTTCTAATTCCCCAACACTTCTCTACCTAGAGATCTTGCGGACTACAGAGCAATGGCAACACTGACACTCTAGCAAAGGCAGCGAGGCGGAACTTGGGTTTAAATAGAGTCCGGGCGCCACCCACAATTGATGCCAGCTGACCAAAGAATCCAATTGTGGGCAAAACGATATTGTCCCGGACGAAGAGTAAGAAAGAAAGCTCGCCAGCCTCCAAAAACCATAACAATGTCAGGATTCATGAGTAAGATCATTCACCAAACCATCAATTCATGCACCAGACCCTGGAATATTAAGCAGTTGATGAAATGTCCTTTAAAAAAATTGCCAACTTCAGCCAAACAAAGCAGATTTCATGGCCACTGCTATTCCGCCAGTTATTGTACGATGCTGTGCAACACACAGTTGATTGATGAAAGTCTTTGGTGCTGAGCCTCCCCCTGAGAATCTGTTAACCCTTACATACTGTTCATTTTTGATGCCCTCACAGTATAGTCCGGGTCAATTTTGAGCCAGACCAAGAATATCCTCATAATAAGTGTCTATACTAAATTTTGAATTACTGATCTACTTTGAATGCAAATGCATCTGAAATTAGTAAATGGATGATAAATCCTTAATTGATGTTTCAGAGAGCAAGGAAAGTCTATATTTTAGGTTGTACAACATTCGTTTTTGGAGAAAAACGTCTAATATCACACAATGTCATATCTTGTTTTACCTAAGACATGAAAAGATAACAGCCATAATTACTGTAATAGATTTATAGAATTGACTGAAAGTGAAAATGGCTAGAACATTCTGGAACTGTTAGGACGTGTAATATAACCACATAACCACTTAACACTGTCCTCACTGCTATATCATGAAATTCACAATTTTAAAAATCACAGGATCACAATTATCAATATTGATTCAACATTAATTGACATTCAGAACACAAAACATTAAACAAGAGCAACGCAGAGCGTGGCATATGCCCCCGCCTGTATGTTGATTAAGGGCGTATTGACATGGCTGCTGTGGCGGTCATATTAGATATCGCACGATGCTGGTTTTCGAAAAGAACCTTCCTCTAGGCACTCCCAATACGCCATTAAGAAATGGCATCAATCCGACAAGGGATTATATAGTTATCCCAAGAAACGAAAAGTTAACAGACGACGGATGGACGGACGGACGGAGGACGGACAGACATAGTGTCGACATAATGCCCCCTTTCCCCTTTGGAGGGCGGGGGCATAAAAATAATAATGGCAAACTAGTAAACTGGTCTGTGCATAGAAAGCAGTGGTAGAAGCCTTGTATGTGTGGGACTTACGGATTGATTTCCCACATTTGCAGCAGGTTGTCCCGGTTTTGTGGTCTTTTTTTCCTGAGCAGAAATTTCATCTCCTCTTATGTCCCCTTGTGTTGGCTTCTTGATCAGGGCCCTCCCACCCTCCCATCCCAAATTGATACTAATTAGTTTATCTAAGATTATTTAGTTACGTTGTAAGGGCTTGCAGGTGCTGTTCTTGTGTCTATGTCAAGTCGACCTCTGACCTTTTTATGACTAATGTGCCTTATGTGTATCATATATGATCACTCCTATGGTGTTTCACTTCAAAGGCCAGCAGGTGCCTGTCTCTGCACGAACCTGCGCAAATGTGGTGGGACCACAAACAGTTCTCGCGACAGTGTCAAGGTCCCCCTTTAACTCTGTCACCACTGTCCATACAAAAAACATGCAGACATCACATATATAGTGAGACAGTTTCAAAATTCCCCACAACCACTATTGTCCTTGATTTGACCCACACAAGTGGATATAAAATCCATCTAAATGGATACGGGTCAAATTTGACCCGGAACAGCCTAAGTGGACAAATATTTGTAGCACCTGTACAAAAATATAAAACTTTCAAATGTTTTCATTTTTATATATTTTAGGTCACTTTAGGTAAAGTCATGAAATTTCAGGCTAAAAGAATGACATTTAGGGTATGTTTACTGCTGTCAAATGTCAAAATGGGTCAAATTTGACCCGAACAGTATGTAAGGGTTAAATAAAAATAATACTTAATAAATTAATAAATAAATATAGGGCAATTAGCCTACTATATTTCACCTGTGATTACATTTATATTTTTATATTTAATGTGTATCTCTAAATAGTTTTATGATCCATTCATGTAGGTAGTGAAACCTAGCTACCTGTGGCAGATGGTTGCCTATTGTACTCCATAATCTAAGCCCTTACCTGTGACTGGATGGAATGCCACCATTTCTCGCACTCATTGCTGAATTGTATTAACAGTGGAAAGGAAAAATGTATTGTATATGGAAACATATCATTCCACAAGTTTATTTTTGCGGGAATGCAACAATGCCTGTTCCGAATGCCTGATCCTTTTATAATTATATAGTTTTCTCTCATTGAAAAATTTTGCCAGTCACAAAACTTTTTCCATTTTGTTGCCTTTTTTTTGTTGTTTTTTTTTTTACAGTTTGTTTAATACAATTATCTTTGTTGTTTGAAAGAAGCCAATTCTTGATTTCAATTGGAGGCATCATTAACTTGCTCATGGTTGTTGAAATGGGTTTGATTATCGGTTGTCAGCAACGGACCCAGATCAGCAATCCATCGGCAAATCACTGTGAACATAGTCGATAAGCGCGTACATGAAACATGATGTCATCTGTAGCAAAGCGGTCAACCACATTCCCCAACTCTTAATGTTGGAGTTCGCCCAAATTCTTGGTAAGAGTCACTCTCAGTAGGTTTGTGAATCACTTTTAAGAGGTAACTCAAGGTTTGGAACCTTTTGAGCCACAAGGTTACTCCTAGTGCTTAGATAAGATCTTTTTTTTTTGTCAATATGCACCCTTCTCTTTTAATCAAAAGTGCAGTAATTTACACTATTATGTCAGATTTTAATGTACAGAATACTTGAATTACCAAACACTCCCAGACCACTAATGAGGAAAAAATAACTTATAATACTTAGACGCAGCACTTCCTTAATTTTACAAAAGCACAGTGTCAACTATGATAATGTATTATCAAATCATCAACCGGTATTACCAGTTTAGGATGAAAATAAAGTTAAAATAATGTGTTTGCAGCTGAGAGTGTGCTGTTGAGCATTCTAATTAATTAGAAGGACCGTGATAAATGAACACAAAAATAGCATTCTGTCATGCTTAAACTTTCAAGTGGGAAAGTGACAAGAACAACCTGAAAAGCTTTGGATACACAACATTTTCAAGACTGAACTGAAGGTAGTTATTAAAATTTTCACTTCTGTGTCTCTCCGAGGAAGAAAGACAAATACAAATAGACCAATTAGGAGGTTTGATTCATTTGCACACAAATTTTTATGAAAGATGAACGACATTGAATTTCATGTAATTCTAGCATAAATTTCCAAAGAAAAATTCAAGGAAGAAATATTACATTTTTTTTTCTTTTCTTAATTAACAAATACGGAATGACAGGACATATTTTGGTGTTATGGGCTACCCCAGGAATCGAGTGCAGAGGCGAAGTACAATCCAATAGTAGGATTTATTGATTGTAATATGGTAACAATGGGATGGAACCCAGAAGATAAAATCACAGTTCAGTTCAGGTATTGAGGGCAAAGCTTAATTTGTGTTGCCAATTGGCTGCCAGTGGCTTTCCAGGATGACAGGCAGATGGAGTGCACACTTTGCCAGTGCCGAACTGTCCCAGGGCAGGCTGGAGCAGCTTTAGAGGAGCGTGGTTCCAACCCTGATGACTGTCGATGGATTGGGAGCATGTCACTAATAAACTGGGCAGATGAACATATTTGGACAGGATTAACAAGAATGCGATTCTGAGTGCGGAGACATTGAAAAAGGTTATATTTTACTTCCAAAGGATTTAGATTTTAGCATATTCATTTAGCATGAATACTAGGAAATGTTTGAGATATACAAGAACCACCATTGGAATATTCACTTTGCTGTAAATTTGCTTCACGGACTGAAAAGACTAACAGATGAATTTTGTAGATGAGCTAACAAAATCATAAATAAAAGTTTTATTTTGAACACCCACAGGCATCACCAGATGCCGGATTTCACTGAAGATGCTGTGCTAGGCCTTCATTGAAGCTGGCTTCAGTTACTGATTAATGGGGCATCATGCTTTCAGTCTTGCACTGTGCAAGTGAAAAGCATGCTCCGTTACATACAGAACAGGTACGTAGATTGTAGAAAATTCCACTTCTTTGCCTTTAAAACTTACTGAGTTGATTTTGCAGTGTGCTTTGAGTCCTTGTCCATCTGCATTGTGAAGCACCATGGAATGGGTTTTGAAACATAAGCTGATTTGAGCGAATAATGTAGTCCTTTAGAATTCAGATATCATCCTGCTGCATGCTGACATACAGTATGACCATGCTTCACAGGTCAGGTCGTCTGCTTTGAATCATGAGCAGTTCCTTCCCAACTCCAGTCTCTTCTATTCCCATCATCCTGGTACAAGTTGATCTTCGCCTCATCTGCCCATGGTATGTTGTTCCAGAACTGGACACTGTTTTCCCAGGTTTTTTAAAATGTATTGATTTTTTTATTTATTCATTTATTTATTTAGGAAATGTCCAGATCTTGAGATGTACCAGCGAGTGGTGAATCCTCTGTACTCACTCTGGTGAAGTCTTCTCTTGATTTTTGATATTGATTCTGGCATGCTTACATGCTGGGGCATTTTCTTAATTTGGCTTACTGTTGTGAAAGGATTATTTTCCTCAGCAGGGTAAGAATCTCTCTGGCACCCATCTGAGTTGTTGTCTGTGGTTGTCCAGGCCTTTTGGAGTTTCTGAGCTCACTGAAGCGTTCTTCACCTTAAAAAACTAAACCAAATAGTTGATTTGGCCACAAAGCACATTTCTGCTATTTCTCTGGAGCTTCGGTTCTCATTTCTCAGCAAAAGGATGGCTTTCCTTCCCAGGAGAGATATATTTAGAAATTAATAATGAGTTCTAATAGCTACAGATTCCAAATGCAAATGTTAAGCTATAAATCAAGTCTTTACATCTGATCACCTGCCTATGAACTATTGGGGTAATAACACTCACCTGGCCATGGGACAGCCGCATATTCAATTACCTTGGTCCTTTAAGTGGGAGTGGCATCACCAGAAAATTTGCTGTAATTTCAACACTGATCACCCATTCTGAAGGTTAATTCCCTCAAATTAAGGCTGAAGTTTGCACTTTACCACTGTTATACCATGCCAAGACCAACAATGAAACAATACTTTGCAAAATAAGCCCACTGACATAATGGCTAAGTAAGTCACACAACTTATGGTTTTCTTATAAAAGAAACATGAAATTATGCTCTCATCTACTTCCCAACTACACATCAACAAGCAACTAGGTACAGAGGGCAAAATTATCCTCAAACTCTTCATGTGATTGTTTCCACTAAAATAAGGACGTATGACAGTAGTTTTGTGGCGTGTGTTAAACATTTCACTCCCTTAGTCTTTTAACAGATTTAAACAAGAACAGTGAATCCTCAGTCAAAAATTTGCAACATTTTCTAGGAAATTGTCATAAAGGCATGCAGCACTATCTGCTCTTTTCATCGAACAAAGGAGGCACAGTTTAATCTTTTCCTCATCTGCAGGGAGATCTAACACAGTAACATATTGGCAGAAAGTAGTAATAATAAAACTAGGGCACGTAGCAATGGGAGATAATTAAAGTTTGTGGGTCCGAAGGGATGTTTTTTTTTATTTTTTTATTTTTTAAATGGAGACTTTGACAAAGACATTCAATTAAGGCCATTCTATGGGGAGGAAGTACCTTGTGTATACCGTGTCTATATTAGGATACAGTGAATGGCTAACATGAAGATCAATAAGAGCTTCACAGAACAAAAGATTGTGCTGAAATCTGTATAGGCTATTGAAATAATTTTTCAAAAAGCAATTTTTATAATATGGCAGCAAACGTACTGATGGACATCAAAATGATCTGAATCACATTTCTGTGCATAAAAATTGACTAAGAACAGCACTGTGATGTGTGATTACCTCATGGCATTAGAAATGGTATTGTGGTATCGCATATCTGTCCTCACCTTCGTCCATACATGTTGCTGCTAGAGTATTTTTGAGTGGAAGGGGGGTGTTTGTGTTAGACAGAAACTTGATTAATGCTTAAACGTTACAACTGTGGTATTAGCACCCACCAATATCATATATTATGACTCACTCCACGAATTATAATTAAGCTCAAATCCCCTATGTGTCCAGGCGGTGCTCTCTGTGTGATGCGACAACATTCTCATTTGCCATGTAGACAGGTCTCAGGGCAATGAAGGTCTAACACTATGGCATATCTAAGGAGAAGGTGACTGAAAACCTCTTCCCCAGGCACTCCACGTTTGTGGATTGTAAGATCTCTGGTACCCCAGTGTATTGGTTTAAGAAAAAGGTAGTATTGGAGTGTAATCAGAGCCTTTCCCTTTTTATACTAGCAAGAGATTAAACAATGTAAAATATAACTCATGGTGAGCAGATACACAATACAGTGCCTGGAACTTCTTATGAAATGCAGAGGTTTAGTTATTATGGATGCCAGATCATAAAATGTTTCCAAACAAGACAAAAATGGTCAGCAAGAAAGGCACTCATAAGCAAAGAAATAAGAGCTAGAGAACACAGGTGGGGGGATGTTGAGGTCCCCTTGGAACTGACATTAAAGGAGAGTGAAGTGACATTCGCATTCATTACCAACTGAAAGCTAAATTCATCCTGTTCAACTTCTTCAATTGGGAATTACATAATCCTGTCAGGACCCCAAACTAAACTTAACAAATAATTTGGCATTCCACCAAAGAAAAAATTAGTTTTTGAAAATCCTATCAGTTGTCCCTACTTTGGAGAAAATAACAAGCCTTTCTTTTCCTATGGTGCTGACCTCTTCGGGCTCAGAATATTGTTTTCTGAGCAGATGTGCTACAGTGATGATTATACATCACCACTCTCGTCTGAAAGAGGTACTGATATATTACTTCCATTTAATTTTTTGGTGAAAATGTATTTAAAAAATACTATTGTAGGCAATTAGAGCAAAAAAATAAAAATAAAAATAACTCCCACAGGCATACTGAGGTAAAAATATGGGAAATAAACAAAACATCAATTTTTTAATGAGAATTGACAGGAGCTGCAAATTTTATTTTACGTTTGTATTTATTTATTTATTTATTTATTTATTGGACTCTCTCATAGCCCGCTTGAAAACTATTTCCATGATTATTGATGCTAAAAAATCTATTTAAAGTGGTCTGAGGCAACATTATTCAGCAAAATTACCTCTCAATTTTCAGCAGTGTCACAATGCACAATTGCACTTCTGAAGGAGCTCTTTGAGATTGTTTGCAGCCATATTGTGTCCTTTCTTGATGTGAAGACGTTATGGCACTGTAAGAAACACCCATCAAGCTTTTTAAACAGACTGGTTTGCTGAAAACTAGTGGCAATAAGGGTGCTAAACAGATGTTAGGTTCCTCTGATGTTCATTATCTGTGTATGACAAGTAAACCAAAAAAAAAAAGAAATTAGCGATTGACAGCACCCTAACTCCGTGATGATTATTATAGCAACAGAATTGAAGACATGAAAGTGTCAAGATCTACTGTTTCCAGATGCCTGCATAAAAATGGTCTGATTGGTCGTGTTGCTGCCATGACCTGGAATCATCAAAAAAAGTTTGCGAGTAAATTCAAGGATTTGGCATCAGTGGACTGGGAACAAGTCTTTAAGACCGATGAATCAAAATATGAAATTTTCTCACCCAAATGCCGAACTTGTGTGTTTCGTAGCATTGGAAAAATTTCACAAAGACTGTTTAACCCCTTCAGTAAAACATAGAGGTGGTATTATTATAGTTTGGGGACCAGTCTGCTTGAGAGGAGCTGGTGATCTCATAAACATCAACATAATCATGGATCAAAAAAGTATCACAGTATTGCTGTGAGGCACGTATTGGCATCTGCAAATTGTTCGGGGATTTTATTTTCAACCAGATAATGGCCCTAAACGCACTTCTAAATTGTACAAGAATAATTTCAGTCAGAAAGAAACATCTGAAGACATAAAAAGACTTGACTTGTTTTGCTCAAAGTCCAGACTTTGTAACTTTGAAAGAATTTCTTTGGAATTAACTTCCAACCATCAGGAATGGTTTAGTGAGTGAAGAAATAAAATAAATGTGAAAAACCTGTCTTCAGGTTAATGCTGGGCAACTGTCTGTCCTTATTGTTTGTTTTCTCTTCTGTGTTGCCATTTCCCTGGGAATTAAAATGTCACAACTTTGCTTAAACTTTCAGCTGCCATCTTGCCAGCTAGCTCTGGCTGTAAATTGAAGTAGCCTAGTGAAGACATTAGCCGCTGCCTTATAGCTAACTGGCTCATTATAGGCATAATGTTGATTCATAATGGTTAGCGTAGCACTGTCAACTCAGTTTCTGGAGATTGCTATCGATGTTTGATGAGCATATATGAGCTATTTCACGTTAAAACATGGGTAATCTAACATGATAATCTGACATGAATGTATAATTTGAAACACTATTTATGCTTTTTTATGATAAATTAGAGCTAAAAAATCTTTGCTCGCGCGCTTTGCACGCTCGCGTTGTTTGTGCCCCAGCTGTGCCACAGTACAGTATTAGGTCTAGTGACACCCCTGGCCACACTATATATTGACTTTTCCTCTCTAAAAGTCATTATTATTTCTGTTTTTAATACACATTGCATTGTTATATGTTTACTTATTTTCATCTATATGATCCAATATTACATGAAATAAATACTTGAATAGTTTCTGATTTATCTTCATTTTGCTGAGTGTATAATCATCACTGCCCACGACGGTGTGTGTATAGATATGAAAAGAAATACAAGTTTTTACAAGAATGACCAGAAACTTAGTATGTGTTATTATTTATTATTTCTTATTAGCACATCCACGTTGAAGCTCCTCATTGAAGATCCATGTTGACTTGCCAACAGAGGAATACTCTCACATTGCCTTAAAGCGCATTACGTCTCCAAACCCTTTCCCAGTCACATTTCCTAATTTGCAACTAAGTATTAATTTGTTCAGCTGGGAGGATAAGTTGGCAGAATTGTTGTTGATTTCCCCTTAGCTAGCAGTTTTTAAGAATTTTCCAAGCCACATTAATGGAAACATAAAATGTCAGTCTTTCAAAGCTTCTGAATTCCCGTAGCTAACAAAACATTTTTTTTCTTTGTGTGTGTGCATCTTTGTGCAATCGGCTTGACACGACTGAGAGAATGTTTTTAAAAATGTGCCTTTGCCAAGACTCATCTGTGTGTTCAGCTTCCATATGTAAAAATAAAAATTTCTACAATAATTGACATTACCACAATGCAGGTTTACTCGCAACCTTTTTCAATTAAGAATCAGACTGTTAATTGAATGAATTTACTGAGATAGTAGCCAACTGATAAGTTGCATTGCCAGTAATGATTAAGACACATACAGTAATTAGGTTGCTCAGCTGAAAAAAAAAATGTGAGATAGAATTCAAAGAAAGCAATGGATTTTTTTTTTTACCATCTCTGAAATTTCACTATTACGTATGTTCTCAATATAGCCCATCAGTGATCTCTGTCATTTCTTAATAATTTCTTAATTACAGGCCTGTAAACTGGCCTTGATTATTCAGTAAATAAACTGTGTGATTACTAATCAAGCAATCTTAACCAGGAACAGCTTGAATGCAATTATGTGTTTAAGGGTCAGAGGCACATGGCATGCCATTGAGAATTCTGTAACTCCGGCATTATTGCTTGGGGGACGGTTAGCTTCAGGATGTTAATCAGGTTTTTTTTTTTCAATCTTGTTTTGTTTGTTTGTTGGTTTTGCGTGCCTTACAACTGGGTGACTATGCAAGTACATGAACAGAGTATGTGTGTTCACAGGTTACATGGGAGAGTATCGTTGTTTATTCATCCATCCTCCATAAAAGCATAGCACATCATAATACCACATTAGTCATGGATAATATTATTCTAAAGGGCTACCAAAGTAATTTCAGTGAAAGTCCTACAGCAATGGGTAGACAGCTCACAGAAAGTGGATGCTCGCCAGTCTTTTAATCATTGATTTCAGGTGTCAACCAAGCTGTTTCAGACAACCTATCGATGGGTTTTTTCACATATTACAACTGCTCAGCTCATTTGTCTTAAGAGGCAATTTTTCAAAACTCTCATCCATCTTCAAATGTAATCAAATATACAACGTATTAATATTTCCCGAAGAGTATGCTAAGTGCTACTTTTTGGAAGGAAAAAGAAAAACATCTGAGTACGTTTGTCGAGTGCAGTATGTTAATTATGCATGCTTGCAATGCAGCAGAATTATAGCACTGCTGTTCCAAGAAATGAAAGTAAGAGTTATTCACATTGCCTATGGGGAACAAAAGCACTTTTAGAGTATGTCTATATAATCTGGCTGTAAGCTTATACAATTAGCATTTCATTGAATAAAACACATTATTTGAACTACTTATTTAAATAAAAAAAGTTAATGTGCTAATTTTTGTTTATACTTTTGTATTGTCACCCATGCATGCAGTCAATGGATTCGAACTTTTCATTCACGGCTTTATATAAGGTATTGAAATTAATCATTATTGTCATATTTGATGGTCACACATCTCCAACGTGGGATTGGGGCGTTCCAGCTCATGGGACTGGCAGTTCTATCAAAATCTACGTGGTGTGAATTCGGGGGAAATAATGAATTACCACTTCGAAACAAAACAGTATCAGTGAAAGCCAGTGTTATTTACAAAGTCATTGGTTGCCCGTCTGGACATTCAGGGACATCTCGTACGGGTCAAACATCATCACTGCTTCATTTCTGTTTTGCTGAAATCTAGGGACAAATGCTGAGTCATTGGCACCATTGATCAAAAATGAAGAAAACTAGGATATGTGAAATATGCATATGTGTAAGTTCCAACACTTGGAAAACTCCATACTTTTATTTCAATGCATCACTCAATTGGAAAAAAAAAGAACTCTGAAACATGATAACCTCAATTTAATCAAAAATGTTGGTGACAAAAGTATTGGATTGTGGGCACCCCAAACAATGGCTGTAAACAAAAATCACACAAAGCTAAAGTGGTTATGAAATTCTCAGGTTAAAAGAACTGTACTGTGTATTTCCCCTCGCAAATGAACAGGTGATAACACATGCACAGAATCACCATTATCCGTCACCATGGGAAAGGTACAGATAGCAATTCAGCTTCACAAGTGAGGCAGTGAGCTCAAAAGAATAAGCAGACAGCTAAAAATTTCATCAAAAATATAAACATGTGGAATGGAACCAGAGTGAGTAGGCAACAGATGAAAGTGAGGCAAGTGCACGTTGTCCCCACGGGCTGTATATAAGATGCAATAAAGAACCAAGGAATCATTATTCAAGAACTGCAGTGATTGGTCGTAGAATTGCGTTCGAGGGTCACCAGGTCTAAAAACAACCTTAACAAACCATGTTCATAGCTTCAGACTTTTTGGAAGCATTGCACAAATAAGACCCTCACTGAGCATAAAAAAGCATAAAGCATAAAAACTATCTGCATTTTGACAAACATTATTGAACTTTGATTGTAAACAGATACTCTCAGATGAGACCAAATTCGAATTTTTAGCCTTATATACCATGGGCCTGATTTTCAGCACGTGCTACGATACGTGCGCAGACCTATTGCTACAGCTATTCCTATTTTTCGTCAACCACGAGGACAAAGTGGATATTTCAGGGGGTAGTTTCCATGTAACTTAGACTACACTCGTGGGAGTGTGATTTAAATGTGGTCATGGAGGGCAATCATTGGTCCTTTTCTGATACATAAAGTAGATTGCATTTGACTTCCCACAACCATGTTTAAACTGAAGTGCGACCTATTTCTTATTTCACCAGAAGATGCTGACAAACAGAATAATTTATCCGTATAAAGCTGTGATAATGTAAATATTGTAAAATGATTGCATTGTGTTTTTTTTTTTTTTTTTTTTTCCATTACTGGCATCCTGAGAACAATTGGCACTGATAATAATGTGACTCAACTGTGGCCCCTGTGTGCTATTTTTCACAGCCACCCTCACTTGTGAGGGCATGGTTGAATAACATTCAGATGGAAATGTCTGTTGCGGCACATAAGACTAAAAATTATGTTTATTTGAATTAATTTGTTCCTCCTGCTCAGTTTGGAACAGTCATTTATGATAAGCGGACTGTTTGGTGTGGCCAACATTTGTGTCAACTGACAGTATAGAATAGCCCTGCTTTACAGTATATAGGGTTAAAGAGTGATCAAAATTTAACTGAAGAAAAGTGCCAGAGATATATTTTTCTTAAGGTCATGGACTTCTGCAATTCAAGCAATCCAAATTCTCCTCTGGGTCCCATCAAAATAAAAACAATTGCGTTGGTTTTGCAGGTCCATTTTAATGGTATTATAGTTGTATTTTTAAAAAAAAGCTGAATTGTATTTTGGAAGCAACTTACATTGGATGCTGGCCACTAGAGAGCGTAAGAAAATTTTAATATTAATTTAAGTCAAAGATGCTTGAGTTTTATACTAAAATGGTCATATTTTGGAGCACACAGCCATATCTTTTCAGTGTAGATCGTTTTAATGTATTCAACAAATTGACGCAATCAAATGTGTTAGGAAAGTACAGTTTAGTTTTTGAGGTTTGACTAAACCTTGGAAGGTTACAAAAATGGTCAAAAAGCCTCCAAATGTGTTACGCAAACTTGTCACAAATTTTAAGAAAAGATTCACAGCTGTTGACGCGAAGTGGTAAACCTGGGGTGCCGATAATACTGATATAAGTGATTATCCTTAAAATAAATGAGAATACTTCATTCAAATATCTTACTAGATGAGAATAAGAGTATTGACATAAAATACCACAAAATGAGTTCTGTCATTATACATACATACATTATACATTATACATACGATACATACATATCCTTTCAGGCAGATTTTCTCTTTATTTTTATCAAGGATAACAATAATCAGTGGTGGTCCTTCCTACAGGCGAAAAAGGCACTTGCCCAAGGGCGCCACCTAATGGTGGGCACCAAATATATGGCAAGCAAAAATAAAGTAAATAACAATCATTATCATTTCAAATTTTGTTAAACAATTTTTGGCATCCCTCTTTATCTGCAGCAATACTTAGGCATTAGAAAATAAATTGAACATAAGTAAGGTCTTGTGTCCAGAGGAAACGTTTTTTGTACTGGAAGCGCCCATGACCTCATTTTTAGAGCGATTCTCTCAAACGGTCATTGTTGATAGATTACAGAAACTGTCTTCTTAGCACTTCCGCAATCCATCTTTGCAAATGTCGAATCTCTGTAGTTCAACTTTACGTTAATGTCTTACCTTAGAAAGGTTTGTTAATATGATGAAAATAAATTGTGAATAGTCTTGTAACTGAGCTGCAGAAAAAGCGTGACCGTAACAGCATAAAGTTAGTGGTTTGAGCAACGTAACCAAGTAGCTAAAGTCGCTTTTAACTATGCTTTGGGAAATTTTGCTTGCTACCCTGGTCCTCGGTGAGAGAGAGGTGACATTGACGAGTCTGGTGCTATTCCAAAAAGCCCTGTGAGTGAAGCAGGAAAGAAAAAATGAAAGTTTAAGATGTTGCGCTTCTTAACTGTAGAACTGTTAAAAAGTTTTTATTTATTTATTTATTTGCCTATTATTGGTTATTTTTCTGGTTTATTTAACAACATTCTTCAACATATTTAAGAATAGATAATATTGTTTGGAAAAAAATTGCACATGTTGTTGTATTGTTGGGGGCGGGGTTCTTGCCTAGGGCACCAAATGCACAAGAACCGCCCTTGCTAAAAATTATGTGGTGAATTTTGCAGGCAGTTTAAGATTAACACTCCCGAACTGCAGCAGACACAAATGCCTGGGTTGTATTGTATTAGGTAATGTGTTAAGGACTATTAATGTTTGCATTTAGCACAGTGTCAGACCATTAAATTCCAGTTCATGCAAAGCCATTGCAGAGGAAAACAAAAACATTAAGAAAAGTTTTCAGGCATTTAGGTAATTGATTGTGTATGTTAAGTTTCAATTTGGTTGAAATTTTGGCCTCCCAAAAATGGAGAACAATGCAGACAAAGGATTGCAATACTTTCAAGGTTCAATTTATATTGATGTGAATACCCTGAAATTAAAGCCGACACCCCACACTTGAAAAGAAATATCTTAAAACGGTTCATTTGCTTTTATCTAAGATATGGTGCTGCATTGAAATCTGTAATTGAGATGAATTTGCTTGCACTCTATTGCAGCTGCTTGCACTAGAGAAAAGGCCATTTTGGTTACAAGCAAGGAATGACATAACTTTTAAGTCTCCGCCCTCTCTCATGTCTCATATTCATTTTATATTAAATGTGTAGGAGTACAGAGCCAAAAAAACAACAGAGTCACAGTCCTAAAGCAGACTCTGCTGTGTAAGGAAAGGGCAGCATTTGCCTGCATCAGGGTAGTCTCTATGCGCGGATATGTGTGTTTGGGGTAGGGGGCGGGAGCGGGGGGGCCATCATTTGGACCCCATATGATGTGACCCCCTTCTGCAACCCCACCCCCCCCCCCCAAGGGATTCAAACAAGAAATTCAGTGGTCATAAGCATTTACCATTATAATGTGTGCAAAGTTCAGCAGTAAATACAGTAAATCAATAAATAAATAAGTTACATCAGTGATGACCCCCAACATGCTGCTATAAATATACAAATATGGTTCATATAGCCTTTGAATTAGGAGACAAACAACAGCATTTACAGGCAAGGAGAGCTGGACATGACGCATTTAATATTCTTGTCTGCCCGTGATCTGGAGAGATTAGCACTTTCACCCATTGCAGATGTAGCACCCCTCTGCTCTACCTGACAGGGTGAAATAACACATCCTTCTTCAGCATGTGATGCCAGATGTGATATAATTGAAGATGTCACTTGGCTAGTGGCTAACTGCGATAAAGGGTGACATTGTCATTGTCACACCTGTTATCCCATGTTGAATAAGGATGTGTTATTTCACCCTTCACAAAGCACTACATTCGCTTATGAATGATTTATGAAGACATTATGTCTCAGTTATGAAGGCATTATACATGCTGTATAAAGCCTTTATGAGCAGCACTTCAAATGAAGTGTCACCCTATTTATTAATATTTATATACAAAAGTATGTATCTATTTATTGGGCACTGACCATAACTAACTTTATGGTCCTAGTAACCAAACTTTAAGGTGGGTTACACAGAGGACATTCGGCACAATGTTAGGCAGACACAATGCCGACTGTTTGCACAAACAAATTCAATTTAAGACAATATTAAAAGGCACAGCTTGTTGCTGTTAAAGTGGGATGTTTGTCAATATTTTGTACGCACTGTATTCGTTCATGCATTATTTTTCCCAGTTGATGATTCCTCAAGTCTCCCGGAGTTTCAGAGTGCTGTTTTACGGTATAATGGCTGATAATGGCCTCATATTGCTGATAATGACACCACTCCAAGCTCCCTAGTATTGTCCTTATATCAAGACTTATACTTGATGGTATTAGATACATTTTCCATTTAAATTCTGCTATAAATGGATGTAGGAGCAGCTCTGATTTTATTTGTCTGATTTTTATCAGACAAAAGTATCCTCATATTTCCTAGTTACAGGAACTACATTGGAAAGTCACCATCACACTTCTGGGAAAACCAGAAAAGGAAACCAACATTCTCGTGGCAGAATCCCAAACATAAGACATCAGTCCCGTAGAGACCGTCTTCATCCAAGTCTACTTCCTAAAACTGATCAAAGAGCCTCTGAATCGCACAGGCATCTCTGACTACCCTGACATCTGCTGGAAATAAGAGGTACTGCACCTCTTTACCAATATGCCCTGTTCTGCAGAAAAGCTCTGAATAGAACTGGCCTTACTGTCATGATTATAAAATTTAATCAATCACGAACATTATTGTCAAACATTACCTGTCTATTTTCGATTAGAATGAGTATCCTGCGTAGTTGTTTGTGTGATTAAGTCTATTTGATACATCCCGGCATTCTGCATTGCGGATAATAATGGCTGTGTACCTGAGAACACATTTAAGCTTGATCATTCTAAAAAAGTTCAAGTCAGGAACACTGAAGACTTGTTGTGTAATAATCAGCTATCTAGTCAGATAATTTGTTCCAGTTTGCATATGTCCAAATATGTATGTTGAGAAAGCCCTTATTTCATATAGGCAAACTGTCTGGGTGTTCGGGTTGATATCAAAGCATAAAAAATTGATATTATTGTATGGAAGTCCACATCTGGAACTGTTACTGTATGTTTTACACTGCTGCTGGGACTGTGGTGGTATGCAACAGTGTTTTTTGTTAATCTTACTGAGATACAGCATGATCTTCAATTAGTCTGGTCGAGATGAACAACACCAGTGAATAAAATGTATATACTGTTTAACATCTTTGCGCAGAATACAAATAATGCCAAATTTTTCCTGTAATGCACAAGGCTTTAGGCTTTATAACTCATTATTTGTGTCACAGTGACTGGAAAATTATTCCAGTGAAGAAAGACATTTGGAAAGTCAATCAAAGAATTATTTAGGAATTAAATTCAGAATTTACGGACACTGGCGTCTAGATCTGCCCAAAGGGGTTAAGTCTTAGAAATGTATAGCATTTCACATTGATGCATATGAGTAATATAAGTGTGTAGAAGACTCACAAAGTGCAAGCACAGAAGAGGCTTTGTCATGTTTGTACACTGCATGTGTAATGATGGAGGAAACTACAAAGACAAATGGGTCCTTCCCTTTTTAATTAATCAAGTCACAATGATAAATAGTCCTATATGGACCCACACACCCTCCATCTTTCTTCCTAATCTATACAGAGGATTCATTTGACTGAGGAACAGATTTGTGGACTTCTCATTCCTGTGGGGAAAAGTGACCTGACCGACCAAGATTAAGCATTTGGGTGGCAATGCACTGGTTTGGCATTGAACTTTGAAACCATCCATATCCACTGACCATCATTTAATTGGGATCAAGCCAGTTAATGAGATTAGCCATATGTGGATGATTTCAGGATCAGAACCAATGCCTACGTGCATACATTTTTTTCATGTGTAATGAAATCATATGATTAATGATTCTGAAGAAACAGCTTTCATAATGACTGCATGAAGTGATTGGATAGATGTGTCCATTTACATGCCCCAAGCAGACAATGGGAATAGATTTTCTGATATGCACATCTTGCATAGCTAATCTGTTAAAATGAAGTTACCTCGTATTTTAGCCAAACTTTTTAGATTACTTTCTTAAATATTATGCCAAAGAATTAAATGTTGGCCGGGGCTGCACGACTTTTATTTTGCATTGTCTTTCTTTAAAGCACAAGATTGTATTGTAAATGCCACAAACACAAACTAGAAAAGCACTCAGGGAGCGCAGAACCTCCGCCAGGGGGCAGCAAAGATAAAAGCACGGCGATTGGAACTCCAGCCCATTGGAAAGACTTGAAATCTTGAACTTTGGTGTATATCTCAGCAGTACTTTCGCCGAGATATGCCAAAATTTATTCACCTCTTCCTTGAGTTAATACCCACCTACCCTGAAAATTTTGTCAAAATCCGGCCATACGTTTTGAGTTATGTTGTACACAAACAAACCAACAAACAAACGGCACCAAAAACATATACCTCCTCGGCGGAGGTTAATAAATTAAATAAAGCATTATCTCATTGTCTAGTGAAAAAATCAACTTCTCAGTTGCATTACCAGTGTTGCTTGGGAAGACAAACTGATAAGAGTGAGTGATCACATAACCGCCTTTGAGTATAGCATTCAATTCAATGCAGTTTTTGAATTTCAATGGAAATTCTGAAGCCTTTTTTCAAACATAATTTCAGATTATTAAACAAAAAAAACTGTGAAAAAAGCAGTATAAATGTACTCAGGCATGTGTTACAGTAAATCTTTTGAAAAGCTTGATCATTTTAATACATTGTACTAATATGCCTGAGGCAACTAATAAAGATTTAATGGAACCGTCTTCGCCATTGTCATTTTTGCAAGCATCCAACCAACCTCTAAACAAATGCTTTTCGCTGTAACATGGCCCAGCTCTGTCCACTTAGGAGAAGTAGTAAGACAGAGAGAATAATTAAAATAAGTTCTTTTGGTTTTTTGGCATGGCATGTTTTCTATTTAATTCCATACAACCAATGATGGCACAAATACCATGACTACATAAGACCTGTTCCCACTTCATTAACCTCTTCCAAACATTTTTTTTTTGGTCAAATATTTTTGAAGTCAAACAAGACTCGTTTGACCTCTAAAACGTTTCATAAAGAAAATTGTCTCCATCGCTCACTTGCACATGCACTTCCCAATGGTTATTCAAACTCAGCCATGCATAATACGTCATAACAGCATTACCGTGGAACATACGCCCAAAGTTCCAAATGAAGAAAATCTGATCAAGATCTGATTGTGAGGGTCCGATTAGGAACCAGTCGCAAGAACCAGGCAATGCAGTAGAACTTGTTTTATTAATAAAGGGGGAGGACCCCCGCAGGGCAGAAGTTCGAAAACCAGGGCAGCAATCACAATAATCGTAGTCGGACAGAAATGGGTCTGGTTCACCGGTACAGGTATATCAAAGAAGCAAAACCAGAAATAATGGGCGTAATCCGAATCGTAACCAGGGCAGCAAACATAGATCTCGTGGTCGGGCAGAAAAAGGTCAAAACTCACAGATGCAACAATAATCCAAAATCACAAAGGCAAAAAATCGAAAGGCCGGGCTGTCCAGCCAGAAAGATAAACACTGACTAATCAAGGCAAATGAAGTGTGGCACAAGAAGACTGGGGAAAATGATCTGACAGAGAGTGGCTGTGAAAAGACACCTAATATACATTTCCTGGGAGATCACATGGTGAGAGACACAGGTGCAAACGGTCAGACTGATTACAAGGGAGCAGCACATGAGGGAGAACCTAATCACATGCAATTTGGCAGAAGCCAAAACGCGGACAGGGATCACGAGACAAACCTATACAAAGACATACAGCTCCAGTTAAGGAGTTCTAACGTGCATAGATAATTAAAGAATTACAGTGTGAGAAGACTTGGAGCTTCCACAGAAAATGCAGCAAAGGCAATCAGGGAGAGACAAGAGACGAAGACTAGAACAGGGCGAATCCTGAGAGCTTGTTAATCAATTAGTAAGTGAAACTATACAATCCCTTGGTGCTTGTTAGTAAGTTAGTATTATATGCAATGTTAGTTGGTGTTAGTAACTTCTAGCGAAAATAAAAAACTGTTAGTATGGGTAGTAAGATAGAAAAGTAACGCAAAGTAAGCAAACGAGATTGGAAGGAAGATTGAAATCCAGAATCCAATAAATCACCCGAAGAGAAACACGCAGGACTGGGCTGTGTGCAATGACAAGACGAAAGACCAGACAGGGAGACAATGTGCAATGCATAATGGAAAACACAAATGGAATGTGACTATGGCGAAATGCAAAACATGGAAAAGTACACATTAAGACAACACATGAATAAACCAACACTAAACAAACCCAATACATAATTCTAAGAATAGTCAGACACGGCAAATATCAAAATACACAAAAGTCAGTCGGAATAAACGAGGCATGAACATGGGCAAGGGCAAAACAGAACATGAGCATGGCCATAGCACTGATGATCAAAAGGACTACCCTACCTTGTGTGATCAGATTAAAGTGAGATTTTTCATCAGATTGGGATATTTCATTCAGATCAAAGTGGTTACATGAGGACATTTCATTCTGATAGAGCTTCAATCTGATGAAAAGTGTTAAATGTAAAACGAGATAAGTCATGCAGTCCCAAAGCCCATCTAGCAAAATTCAATTGGATGGCAATGAAGCTTCACATATAGAATGTGACTAACACGCATAGGCATGTGTAGAGCAGGACAATGTAACCTCGGGGACAGATGACCCAATCATTTCCAGTAAAATGTACTGTATTAATGATCAGCTGTTTCCTGCAGGCCCACATAAATAAACTTCTCCAGTGATTTTTTTCTTATTACAGCGGGGAATAGTATGTTTGCCGTACAGTGGAGGAGTAATGACTGGCAACTATGCTGCTTATTACAGCAATCTCTCCAATTAATCATTCAATCAATTGCCAAATAAATACATTTGGAGCTTTTCTCCAGAATCTCTAGTTGATGTGACCTCATCTGCGCATGTATGATAATTCAATTTGAGATTGTCGGAGGGGGGAGAAAAAAAATGTTCATGTGCACATACACGCGCACACAGAGGCATCACACGGTGAAAGACTGATAAGCCGTAATTACCGAAACTGACTCTTATCTGCATGTGATTTTATCCCACGGCTTTATGGATTCCAGTCCCTCCAGTAGGCTTCCTGACCCTTGGAAAGAGTAACACGACGCCCTGTCCTTTGTCTGAGTGAGAGAATGAAAGCATGCCTTGTATTTCTCCCGAGTTACAGACTGTGGGGGTGACCTGAACAGTAGTGCGACGTTCTGCTGGATATCTGACATTGCTATGTCTCCCGAGACAGATGCAGGGTCACAACCTGCAATCCATTACATCTGCTGCTAAAACAATTAAAATTGGAAAAATCTAACAGGATTAAAGTGGCATCTAACCGCTCCTAACTCCCATCTGGCTACAGTACAGCTTGCCCACACTACAAAAGTAGTTGTACGCCAGGAAAATGCATATCCTCACAACTTCTAAACATCAAAGAGCCATGTCGCAGTGGACTAGTATTTTCTTTTTCTTTTTTTTTATCTTTTCAACGATTTAATCACCAATCTCTCTGTCGGCATCCCTTCTCTGATTATGAGCTCTCTTTGTAATTGGCTGGCGAACATAGCTAACGGCCCCTAACACCGTGCAGATATTGATAGCAACAAATACCAGAGAGGAAGAGAGAGAGAGAGGAGTGGTGAAACGTATGAGCTGAAAGGCAACTTAAAACCTGAAGTGAAAATTGAGAGCACTTTAATGTCAGTATTAACAATGTTTGGGACTTCTAGAGGACTTTTTACTGCTGATGATTGCCGCAAAACACCAGTGCAAAAGACTGCTTAATTCCCCCAATGCGGGCATTATACAAAGAGCCAGTGCCCAATCAATCCTTTTCTTAATCTTCGCAAATACATCAAAGTGTCAGGGCTGAAATTGCAGCAGCCATTGTATATCCAAATGTCCAGGCTGAAATTGCTGCAGCCATTGTATATACAAAGTGATTTGGCAGAAAACTACAAAATGAGTATAGAAAGTCTATATGTGCAGGCTAAGCAACTTTGAAGATGGCATTTGGCTTGCTGCATTATCAAGTGCGACATGAAGCTGACATGTAAGGGATAATAATGTACAGTGAGTCAGTCATTATTATAAAATAATTGCTGACAGGGTGATGCAAGACCCCGAACATGAAGTGGGGAGGTACTGAATACCCTCATGGGCTTTATTTCACTATAATGACTGGCTTGCTGTATATAATCCCGCTTATTTTCCAGCTACTTACCGAAGAAATCAATAATTTCACCCAAAATATTGATTTTACAGGATTTACTACTTTTATGACTCGTGCTAAAAATAATATGTACGATTCTATGGTTGGAACTGTGTCACACCGATAGCTATGATCTGTTCTTCCTTGCGGTTCTTTAGAAATAACAAACTGCAGAATGTCGTTAATGACCAATCAGAATCGAGTATTCAACAAAGCTGCTTAATGACCATGTTTAAATGCACCTGGAATTAATTTTAAATATTAGCTAACTGAAATGTTAAATATTTACCGACTCTAGCTTAACAGTTTCTTCACAGACTGTAGTAATTGAGCAGTCCTACAGCAATAGCTCTTTTTTTTTTTTTATTGAACCCGGCATTGTATTATCCACCATTAAAAAAAAATGCAGTCCAATTTAAAATGATGAGCAGACTTGGATAAACTTCAGCTGAAATGTTATTATTAAAAAATAAAATAAAATCCTGCCAGTGCCCACTGGTGTCCTCAAAATGCAGCCCTGTATTACTCCTTTAGCTATAGCCTTGGACATCTTCACTGGACATGATATAAACAAACACTGAGTGAGTCATGAGAGGGGGTGGAGGGGTAGAGAAGGAAGAGTTATGATGGAAAGAGGTGGAGAGGTTGAGCAAGGCCTGAGCAGCACACTCAGATGGAGCAGGTAAGCACAGAGCATGTCTGTGATTCATCTTTTCAAAGAGCATGTTTCAAATGCTGAAGCAGAGGGAGATGAGGGGGGTCCTTGTGGCTGAAATGGAGGTTCTCAAAGTTAGTCTTCACTTGAATGTTAGGTACATATGAGATGTTTAGAATGGCCTAAAGAATACTTTCCATAAATTGTGAGCGATCAGTGGCTTGAATTCAATCAAATATCTACGGAATAAAAGGGCATTGTTGAAAACAGCGCTATTTAGCCTCATGGACATTGCAGTCCGTGGGTATGAACCACAGGTTGAGGCCACACCCATCTGTTTGAAGTCTCGTTTATGGAGAAAAATGTCAGCTCTTTCCCCTACAAGCATCTGCAGTCCTCCTGCCTTTCCAAAACATGGTTTAAATTCAAGAAATGTTTTTTTTTCTCTGAGTACTGTCTTAAAAATATTGAATATTCTGCAAAATAATTTGGAATTCTTGGCTCTATGATTAACCCTTTGAACACTGAATTTGTTTTCAAGGAATTAAAAATGTAATTATCCTGAGCTGTTGAAAATCAAACATGTGGTAACTTGTTTAAAAGAGCTCCTCTTTTAAACAAGTCTGATTTTGATATCTGACATCATTGGACAATAGTAGTTGCCCATATCACTCTAAGGTTTAAAAACATATATCGATAATTTTACCTAATGGCTGTGTCACGCATGGCAAACTGTTCCACATCTTGTTTTCACTGTTTTCAGGTGGTTTTGGTTTCTTTATTTTCAGTCCCACGGGTATTTGTTTGCCTTTTCTTTTGTGAGGTGTTTTTTGCTGTGTTGCTGTTCTGCCTTTATACGGTCTCTTTTCCTGAGTCAGTCTGTGTTCCAGTTTGTTCCTGAGCTCACCGATCTGACTCTGCATCTGCCACTGACTTTGATTTTTGAAGAAGATTCTGTGCTGCGTTCTGCTGCCCGATTTCCGATCTCTGCCTGACTGACTATGATTCCCGATTCTGATTCTGCCCTGCATTCTGCCCGTCCGGCTTAAACACCTTGCCAGTCTTACCACTCAATAAACTCCGGTTCATTATCTGGTCTGGTGTCAGCTACTGAGTGTTTCGTGTGTCCTGATTAAATTGCCCAATTGAAATGACTCTCATAGCACTGAGTAAGATTATTTCCTCCTTTTCTGCTTGCATACTGTAAATTCAATGTGTTTTTAAATGTAAAAGAAACACCATAAATAGTATTTATTTTCTTGTCTACTGTATCTCTGTGATCTGAACTCACTCAACTCTGGGGGATAGCTCTTCAGAGAGGTGTAGCCTCTGAGTCTGAAATGGATGAAGACATATCATGTCTGTTTCATCCTCTGGGAAGTGTTCTGTGTCACTGAATGCCCACAAAGATCTGGGACCCACACTTTGTCAGCAAAATTCTGGCCTGAGTTGCACTATGAAGCCACATGTTGGCACTGATGCCGCACACCGCCATCTTTGTAAATTATGCAAAGGTAGCTGCTTAACAAGAAGTGACTCTGCTTTTCCCCTGCCATTCCTTCAGAGAATACAAAGCTAAGAATTCAGTGCAGCATAAGATGTCAGCTCTACTCTATGGGTCAAATGTACTGTTTTAAGGAACTGAGCTGCTTAACATGAAATATACCTAAATCATATTTTGTTTCTCAAATGAAAATACAAAGGTATGTAGTGTACCATATCTCAACCCCGCATCACCCACCCACTTTGTTTTTGGAAAAAAAACAGTACAGATTCATAAAGTATGTAACCCTTGGCAAAAGTAAGGGATCATTCGCGACAAGGTGTCAATTATAAGAAAATAATGGACAACGTGGAGGCCAGAGAGCACTGAAGATCGTTGCCTCGGCAGAGTCCAATAGTGGCCACCTCAAAGGACATTATCCCACTCATGGTATGGTCACTTGCCAAAGGGGGGAAATATAAAGCATTAATTTCAATTTTCATGCATTTTGCATTCAAAACATTTTTCTTATGAAATAACTATGTTATTGGGGAGATAAACTAGTTCGCTCAGCGCATCGATCCCTTTGGTTCAGCTTTGACAAAGCCAACGTTATGCTAGCAAGATTAAAAGCCAATAACATTGTGTACAGTAGTTGACAAATGGTAAATATAATTTTCACCACAATTTTTACAAATGATTTTCATTTTTATTGCAAAGAAACATGTCACCAGTAAGATAGCTGTCTAATTAAAAATTAAATAACTCTTTTCCATTTATTATGAAATTTGATAGCTAGCAATATTGGCAAGTCCAGCATATCGGCATTTGAAGGAGAATGTTTGACTGCTGAGGATTAGCCATATTGGGCACTGCTTGTCTAGGGAAAGCTTGTTATCTTGTTGCCATTAATTATAAACAATTTTAACTGAGTCCCTGTTGCTATGGTTACTAGGCACCGGCTGTAGCCAGTATATTAATGTGGAATGTTGAACAGACATTTTCACTGGAACTACTGAGTAAATGTCTCTATTTCATAAAATAATGTCCACCCTGCAGCCAATCAGAATTCACCCAGACCATGGTATACTGCAACACGCATTACGTCAGCCTATCTTTGATGAAAGCTTTTTCAGAAATAGATTTGAGGGAGAACTAAAGAAAGCAGGAACAAAATGGAAGCCCATGGAAAACAAACTAATTTTGGCAGCCATATTCGGGGGTTATGAGATTAAGCTTAAGTTTGCACTGCACATTAAAAAATACCGTGACAGCTCACTAATGCTTTTTCAAATCAACAGCTGTAAAGGGTATAAGAGAGTGTCTGCGGGGAATTCCCAGAATTCTGGAGACCCATTGTGTATACCGGCTGTTGTTACAATCAGTCTCTATTAAACGAGTAAATGAGCACACAAATATACAATCTTTTGTTTATATATATATTTATACTCCTTAAACTCAATTTACCAATGCACAGCTGACTTATTTCCATTGGCATTAATTATCTTCAAACTTCTCATTTGCACAATTGGCATAGAGTCAGTAATCAAGCATCGACTATTTCAGCAATTAGGACCCAAATGATTTCTACCTGCAAGCTTACTGTTGAATCAATTAAAAAATATAACCTCTTACCAAAGGAAGCATTTAGCATAGACACCCATATCGCAAATTAGGGAGAACAGAAGATTTAGTTGATCGGACTGATTAAATTTCCTGGGATGTGAAAATGGAACATTTATTTTCATGGAACGTTTTGCTATTTTGACACAATGTGGCCTTAGGAGGTTAAATCATCCCTCAGCAGACAGTACAAGTGCCTCATTAAGAAAAAGTAGCTGCCTGTCAAAACAGATTCAGCAAGGTTTCAGTAATGTTTGAAAATACAGTGCGAATCCCTGCAAGTCAGTGACTTGAGCAACTGACAGCACTTCTCAACCTTTTAACTCCGAAATGAAACTAGATAACACAGTTGCCACAGGGACCGAGTCATGTTTTTCCCCGATCCCAAAATTTCGGACAAAATGGCCACTAAGAGCCATAGTGGACGTCCAAAATTGCTGTAAATTGGTCTTGAGCATTGTCAAATTAATATCTTCGCCTGTGCAAAATTAGGAAAAATTCCTGTAATAATTATTGGTTCTAGAGCCTGGAACAAAAAAGCTTTGCGGGCGTGGCAGCGGCGGTGGCCGCCCCGGAACTAAAGCATAGTATCTCCCAACTATCGTCGTTGGGGAGATACAATGAAAAGGCAATTTCGCTGTTTCGTTGTTCACTGCCTTTGCTTATAGATTTAACTTTTTGGCACAGTCATCATTGCATTGAAAGGACGTATACATACCATATACTGTATATCAGTATCATTGCTAATTAAATTGTTTAAGCAATTATTTGAGATACGAAAAGTGTCTCATAATTTACTTCCTATACTGTTAATTTCTCAAAGTGTAAATTCTTCAGCATGTTTCCTGCCACAAGAAACTGGAAACACCAACTTTATAGATGTAAAACTAGACTATAACTAATCAGACTACATAAATTGAACGTTCACTTTTCTCTTGTCCCATAATAACTAAATCTTTCACCAGAATATGTGCCATTATTAGGTTACCACAGTATATTTTAGAAGACAGCCCTGAACTGTTTAGTAAATGCATGCTTCCGTTAAAGTCATGTTTTAATGGATTCAGCTGCAAGTACACCAGAAGCCCTGCAGAGCTGGCTGATTAGATAAACAACTCAAATACACAGAACCTCCACAAGACACAAACAAGTCATTTTAAGCATTGATATGGACAAAGAGACCATGAAGATGCGGGTGTTGGATATGCCAGAAGTGAATTCATCCTCAGTCTACAGCTTATGGACATGTATTTTATTTAATTATTTATTTAATTTCCTCCCTCAGAATGACTTATTGATAAGCAATAAGCTAAAGGGATAGGAGATGAGAAAAAACAGTAGTCAGCATAACTTGAAAAGCTGAACACAACTTTTTGGAAATGTTTCTCCATTTACTGGTTCAAACTAAGTTTGATTGATATTTGCCAATCGTTGACATGTGATCAGTCCAAGTTTGAGAGCTCGAGTGTCCAAACTACCAATAGACAACTTCGCACAGATCCATATTTAAACAAATTCAACGCCTGATTGTTCACTGGTGAAGGTAAATTAGGTAGCTACAGCTGGTAAAACACAAATCCAGCCTGCATAAAATCACAGTTGATGTATTGGGCAATTAGCGCTTGCAACGCAGAGAAAGATCGTTGCACTGAATCAGCCCAGTGGTGTCAAACGCAAGTCCTTGAGGGCTGGAGTCCCACTGGGTTAATTTGATTCAATCACAAGCCAATTTACGCCTAAAGCCATGGGACAAGGTGTGGAGATTGCTGCCAATCAGTGATGAATGTTCGGAAACGCCAAAAGCTAGCAGACAGTAACGGGACATCCCTCTGGGACAAGTCTATCAGGTATCTGATCCGGAGTGAACTGACACGGCAGTGTCAGCACATGTAAAACACAAATTGCCACTTGCGTACAGAAATGAGCTTGGCCTTCTTCTCGTGGACAGGAACTGGCCTGCAGGGATCGGAGACCTTTTCGGCTGCGCTGAGGAGATGCCACTTAACCGACACTGAGGCTGAGACAGAGTGAACCAGCGAGTTAATGAGTGAGGGAGAGGTGCAGCTCAGTAAGGGAGTTAGCTATAATCAGGTGAGTGCTCCACAATGGACTGAGAGCATGAGTTACAATTGAGTGGGTTTCAATTGAGGATGAGGGAGAACATGTATCACAGTAAATTTTCAATTAATTAATGATGCCGTGAGAGAAAAAGAGAGGAGAATTACAGAAAATTAGTAGCCTCTGCTTGACCATGTAGTTCCACTGCTGTTACTCACTTGTTCCCCTGAGGGACAAAATGGAACTGGAGCCTCTCACAATATGCTTCGAGCAAAAGGCAGGAATATATTGTGGACAGGTTCGCAATCTGTCCCAGTACTCGTACGCTCACTGACGCGTTCATACCTATAGGCAGTTTCATCACTTTCATGTCTTATAATAGTCTAACGTGCGTGTCTTTGGAGAATGTAAAGGTAGCCAGTCGCCTTGCTGTGAGCTAACAATGCTACGCAGCTCACTAGCGTGCCGCCCTCATTCAGTTTGATCCCCTAAAAATGCAAATTAATCACAGTCCTCATGGCTATATTGACACACTGACTGCAATTATTTGAAAAACTTCAGAGTGAAACACAGGAGAATGGAGGGGAAAAAAATCCCCATGGAAATTTAATCATAGTTTGACAAAGAGTGGCATTGTACATTATCCCTATTTTCTAAAACGTAACTTTGATCATCTGCAATGCATCGCGTCATATCAATTTCCCCGCCTGCTCTTTGATCATTCGCATTAGTAGCGTCGCAACTACATAACTCGTATGTTGCCTTTGAAGTGGTACAAAGTCATTAAAATATTTAATTCTGCTGTTTGTCCTGGTTTTATATTGCGCATTAATCATGCACATGAAAGCACAGAAATGCAGAAAGGCACAACCAAGGATAAATACTAACATAGGGGGTGCACTATACCAAACTAAAATGACTTATAGATTGGCACCATTGATCTGTGTGCACTGCAATTCAGGTGATAAGATGCATATTGCGAGAAGTTTATTATGCAGCAGTATTAGCACGACACAACTTTCAGCCCCCCTATTTAAGTGCCGATAGTGGAAATTGTTGTGCAGAATGGGAATAAAACAGTCTGATTTAGTGTCATTTTTCTTGCATTATACATTTCTATTTTTAATTCATGTTTCATATTTCTTATAAAATGTTTTTAAAATAAATATTTCGGTATTTAGAAACACAATTCTTGTGTATGAGTCCAGACAACAGATTGCCCTTCTCAGAAACAGCTGCAGATTATGATTTAATATTACATAAAAATTAAGACTCTTATTTGTTTATTAATTTATCTGTGTATCCATTTCAAGCCATCAAAACAGTTTTCTTTTGAGGATGGATAATCAAATTTGCAACCAGCAAACTGGAGGCTCAAGATTCCATGCATTGCAATGTTGAACTATTCCAAGGTCATTCACCTCATTTCCCCTCATTATATAATCAAAAGTAGAGACACAGTCTCCAGTGACCTTGCTCAGAAGGCGCATGACAGAATTATTAAGCCTGCTTCAGACTTTGTAACATACTTGGGGTTGCAAAACTACGTATCAGAAAGATACCAGAGTAAGCCGTGCATCTTCCTAGTGGACAATATTTTCCCCAGGTGGTGGCATTTCGCTGTCATACAACTGCGTACTTTCCCCAGTATAATGGGTGTCCCACTGGGTACATGGACACAGCACTTGCAGCAACACAATGAGAAGGAAGCTTCTTGCATTGAGTGACATTCTGTCTCCATGTGGCAGCGACTCATCCACAGGCTGTTTATCGCTTTGCATCCCCACATCAGTTGGTGCCTGGCGCACTTCAAGCACAGAGCGAGGTGGTGGACTGACCACAGGATGCTTCCTTTGCGTTCAACATTGCTGCCTCTGTGCCGTGTAGCTGTTTATACGGAGCATGCTCTTGCTAAAGCACATTTAGGGGCTGAGGCTTCTGAGGACCTTTGGAACATTCTCTACTAGCACCTAAAAACTGAGAAAGTGCACTTTTTCTGCGAAACGCCTACAAAAACATAGAATACGCCGAGGTTTACTGAAGATTTGAGTCCAACTCAATTTTACCGAGGTAGACCGAAAAATTTTCAGAAGTATGAAAAAGCATTCATATTCGCCAAATTACGTGGGAACTTTGGAATGATCAGTACTGTAGTTCAGCCTGCTATGTCTGTACTGCATACAGGAACTGGCAAAGGGAAACCACCACCATTATATTAAGAACGAGAAAAACACATGTTCAGTATTCAGAATATATTCGATCTGCAAAAGCACCAATTTACAAACAAATCAGATACATACTGTCATTTTTAAAAGAGGTCACCTTGAGAGAAAGCGAACATCGAGATGTTGTCCAAACTTAGGTAAACCAGACAGACTTTGGGATACCTCGGCAAAATTTTTCCAAAATTTACAGAGTTGGCCTCAAATCTTCAGTAAACCTCGATCTATTTTAAGTTTTTGTAGGAATTTCTCGGGAAAAGGCGCACTTTCTCGGTTTTTGGGTGCTAGTAGTGACTGTTATCATTTGCCTCTTCAGGGTCTGCATTGCCTTTTTAGCATAGCATGTATATGCACATGTTCATGGACGCACAACACAAATTAACTGACAATGATTCAGATACTCAGTAAGTGCTAAATATCATTAATCATACTCTGGACTCTAGGTTCACCTGTGAAAGAGTTGTTACTAGAGTTTCAGTGGGTCAAAAAAGTAAAATACTCTAATTTAATTCCAAAAGCTATTTTTTAAATGCGCGATCAAGTCAAGTATGCATACATAATTATTTTATGAAATAAATAAATCGGTAGGCAAATAAATAAATAAATGTTTTCTTTTCATCATCCATTTATTTACTTTAAAGATTTATAAGATGTCCGACTGTGCCTTGGTCTCTGCCAACTGTATAATGGTTTTCGTAATTCATGATTTAATGCTAGTAAATTAACTTCAAGTAACATCAAAGCAGCTTGTAGGGTAATGATATGTTACCTCAGGCTACAAATATTAATTTGAAAGCATTTACTCACATTATACGCACAAATATGAATTTGTATAATGAGCTGGTACTTCTGAAGGACTAGATGTGTTATGTCATTGTCAAAGTTCTTTTGGAGTTGCTTGAATTATGTTTTCTTCCTCAGGAAAGATTAAGATACTCAACAATGGATAAATTCTTAAAATGGGCAATCTTGATAGCTTTAGAAAGGAAAATGAACAGTTTTTTTTCTTTATTTCTTTAAACCTCCATTCAGATGCAAAAGGTGATATGAAATAAATATTTTCTTGCTTTTTTGAAATACATTTGTGTCTGCAGTGGTACACATCTAAATTCCTGACACGGCCACAATGTCTGATTGTTGTTGTTTAGTTCTTCTGTTAACTTTACTGGTTTCTTTCTGTTGGCTGCTGTTCGTTAATTTTTTTTTTCACTAATTGCACTTAGTGTTACTCAAGTCAATTGATCTCTTAGCATTTTAACTTGCCTACTGGGAACTCAGCACTTTTGTACGTCACTCTGGATAAGAGCATCAACTAAGTACCTGTAATGTACTGTAATGTAATTTCATATCTTTTTTTATGCTTGTTTCCTCTGATACTTGGTTGCCAATGCCTTGCAGCCTATGCCTGAAGTCTATAGCCCATAGACATCACCAGACCCTGCATTTTTTTCCTGATGATGCTCTGTCAGACGACGACAGCAGCTGTCTGCGGGTCCTGCTTGTTTCTGGTGCTCGTGGCCTCCACTTTCCTCTTCAGTATATGAAATGCATGTTCAGTTGGACTCAGGTCAAGTGAATGTCTTAGCTACTGTAGAGAAGTCCACTTTTTTCCTCAAAGGAGATCAGGAAATATCAGGATGGTTTGGGTCATTGTCAATCAGCACAGTGCAATGAGCCATTTGCTTGAAACGGAGCAGATAAAATAGGCCTATGCAATTCATCCTGTCACTTTTGTTTGCAGTCGCATCATTTATAAACACAGGAGAACTGGTTCCATTGGCATTTGTGCTGACACCTGATGACAGTGCTTCACAAGAGTCAGTGTTATGCTTCTGATCTTGAGCAGTTCCCTAATTCTGACATAAGTCCATCTTTGTCTCATCTATCTATTGTATGCCATTCTCGAACCGCATACTTTTTTTCTGATTTTTTTCATTGCTTTTTGGGGGGGGGATTTCCTGTTTTTAAGTTCACCAATGATTTACTTGGTTAAGTTAACTCTCCATATTTATCCTGGTGAAGTATTGTCATGATTGCTGATATTTGCACAGGTAAGCCTACCTACTGGAAACTGTTTTTGATTGCGAATGGGGTTTTTCTTCACAAGGGAAATAACTATTTAGTCATCCACCACGGTTTTATCCAGGGCCTTCTGGGCATTTCATTCCTCAGCTCAGTGAATTATTTCTTTTTCAGAGTGTGTTAAATAGTTTATTTGCCCACACAATGTTTTTGGTGTCTCTCTGATGGGTTTCTTTTGATTTTTCAGCCTTAAAACGGCTTGCTTCACTGACATTGACAGCTCTGACTTCATAATTAGTGTTAGCAGCAACAGATTCCAAATGCAGAAGCCACACTTGAAATCATCTCCAGACCTTTTATCTGTTTACTTGTAAACAAAATAATGATGGAATTGAACGAACCAGGTCATCTAACATCTCTGCAGACAATTTCCTACTGTTTTCTAGACAATGCCTCAGATTAGGATGTACATGCCCTTAAATTAAACCTGAAAGTCTGCACCGAGAGCTCAGACATATTATTTGCTGTCATCTTCAATATGCTGAGGTTGACAGCTGAAATAATAATACCATTGTTTGGGTCCAAATATTTGCCGACCTGACTGCATATTTGCTGTAACTGATGACAGGCCCCATTCTAATCACTGTAAAATTATTCGATTAACAGAATCTTATACATATCAAAAATTCAAATTTTTTTTATTGACCCTATGCAGGAACCATTGGTTATATTAAAAAACATGAACTAAATCTGACAAAAATGGCATAAAGTGGATTTGCCTCTTTAAGCATATAGCTGCAAATGCTGACACACTCCTAATGCTGAATACAAGTGAATTAATGTGCAGTTTTGTGCATTAGTATCTGTGTGTGTGCACATTTGTGTGAATTTATGTGCTTGTCAGTCATTGGAAAAAAATACATATTTTTATCTGCATTGACCCACTAAAGCGGTATCTCGTGGCATTCAAAATTAAACAGTGCCCTCTGGTGTTTACGCGTATTCCACACCTCACTGGACGGCCAATTGCACACCTCTCTCCCCCTCTCCTTTACTACCAATCTCTCTCAATTTCTCCCTCCCTCTCTCTCTCTCTCTCGCTCTCTCTCTCTCTTTGTCACTCAACATGACACAAAGTTTTACTTGACAACTGTAGAAATGGAATGCAATTTGCAAAGAGATTAAACCATTTCACTTCCCTATAGAAATTCTGCAAAACGAGTGCAGTTTTAATGAACTCACCTGTGACCAAATTAAAACCGTAAACAATTATTTATGTGTTATGTAATCATGTGAATGAGTACTAACAGTTTATCCCCGGAAAAACTGTGTGCTGTGACTAATTTGTTATGCTGTGACAATTAATTGTTTAAACATGCAGATCAAATTGCAGAGTGAACTTGTGTCATTCAAGTAATGATGAAACTGTGTGTGCATGCGTGTCTGTCAGTGTTTATGGGTGTGTGTTTGCATGCAAAGTGTATTTGTTACAAAACAAGAGAGTGAACGCAGTTCTCATTTATGCATATTACATTTTTGTCAATATACCCATTCACTTTGAAAATTCTATTTTTTCTTCCTCTTGCAAGCTACCAATCACCTAACTAAATGCATGCCACCTCACAAATTTAAGAGCTTTAAAAAAACAAAAAAAAAAAACAGTTACATACTGTCTGAATTGCTTTGCTAAAATGCTTATTTTGTGAGAAACATAGGCATCTCTCAGAGGTATTTTAGAGGCCATAAAAGTCACTGTGAAACAATTCCCTTGTATTCTTAAATGTCTTAATTTATTTATTTTGTTGTTATTTTTTATGAATATATGCTGCTCAAGGTACAAAGTTACTTGAGTTACAAAGTTACAAAGTGCATGAGGTACACAATGTTTACATGCTGTATAATGTAAAATGTTGCTGATGGTGTGTTTAGGATGATATTAAAAAAAAAAAAAAATTGTTGACTTTTCAGCCATTTTTGTAGTTTATGTCAGGCTTTGCAAAGTGCTTGTCTGACCCAGCCAACCAAATCCATTATTTTTGAGAAATATGCTCTCGCAGTTACCCGCCCTTTTAATATAAAACGGTACAGTCACTGACAGGGATGTATATTGAGAAAAAGAATACTTCCTTTCTCCTGTAATTTTACACAAGGAAAATAGCTCTCTGCAGCACAGGCACCAAAGATGCTCACAAAGTTTGAATAATCGGATGCCAGAGAATGCAGTGAGCAAAGGACACAGAGCACATAGTGTATCACAAAGTCAGGGGAGAGAAAGTGATATCAAGCAGGAATAAGCAGCAACCACAGAAAGAAATCTGGCTCGACAAGTGTGTGAAAAATGTGCAAGAGAAAACAGAGTTGATCACTCCCTCACACATTTTCTGAATCACGGCACAGTCTGCATGTTGTCCAAAGTAATGGCTTTGTGCAATGTTTTCAGTCTACTTTTTTTTGTATATCGAGGCTGTAAAATGCCAAGAAAAATAAAAATTGCAAAGGACTTGCTGAGGCTGAGAACCAGTATTTAAGTATGCGACTTGTGGCAAGATAATTGAATGGAATAGTCTAAAATGTAATCAGTTGCTTAAAATGTTATTCATGAAGAACACAAATGTCCTAAGCCATTATCAATAAAAAATTAAATTTTTAAACTGGGGGGGAAAAAAAATTGGGAAAAATTGAGGCTGAAATCCTCAAAAAAAAAATTATCTTAGTTCAGCCCCAAAATAGATGTTCCAACACATAAAGCATCCATTTTTTTCTAGCCTTACTGATTCACAGACTAACACCCTCACTTTTGGCCTTGGCTGCTCATGTATTGCTTTACTCGCACGGTAGTTTTACTGCGCTGCATTATATACTTAGCATCATTAAAAACGCAACGGTCTGGTTTGCACTGTACATTGAACAATCAATCAATTTTTATTGCTTTTCCAGTGAGATATGAGTGGAAATAAAGAAAAGAGTGTGGTATTTTAATCCTGATTCAGGCCAGATGGACATGCCGAGCACTTCAGTAATAACGAAAATTGAGTCGTTTTGGATGTGTGAAGTGATGCTTGACTTATACTTTCGGGTACGGTCAATAGCTAACATAATGCCCAAAAAACGATTAAACGCTATGGTATCAATAAAATGGCATGGCTTACAACTCAAGAGAGAGAAAAAGAGCCATTGGCATGTTGCCATGTAACGGGCAGGTCTCAGCCACCAAGACGTGGCGCGCATTTTGACTATCACTGGTCAACAATCAAACAACTGCCTGTCGAGGACAGAAAATAGGCACTGTCACTGACCAACCCTGCTTATGGAAGCCATGAATGACTACTGTATTTCAAGGGCGCCATATCTGGTTACAGCATGCACGTTACAGATTCCAGACAGCAACCTGAACTAGTTGTTAGCTAGTTGTGGTTAGCACTGCTGCCTCACAGCAAGAAGGTTGTGGGTTCGAATACGGCCTGGGGCCTTTCTGTGTGGAGTTTGCATGTTCTCCCCGTGTTCGCGTGGGTTTCCTCCGGGTACTCCGATTTCCCCCAGCCACAAAAACATGTATCATAGGAACACTCCAACCAGTACCCCTCACCAAGGAACTGGCTTTAGAACTGGAGTTGGTCCCTGGGCGCTGCTCCGTGGCTGCCCACTGCTCATAACTATAGGATGGGTCAAATGCAGAGGACAAATTACCCCACGGGGTTCAATAAAGTATATCTTATCTCTTATCTTGTCTTATCTTGTGAGATGAGAGGTCTAAGACGTCCAAGCATGAATGAATGCAAGAACCATTCGAGGCTGTTGATGTAAGCAACACCTGAGTGCGCTCATCCCTTACAGAAAACCTATTTGTTACCCAAACATTTCAATGGCACCAAGTATAATACTGTTAGATATAAAGGGTTGCAGAGAGGCCTGACCCATCTTGCCAAATTGATGCAAATACTGAATATGCAAGACATTAAAAGAATTCAATGATTGAGAAATTCAAGGAGTGAGCATTCTTCATAGCTTCAAAAAGTGAAAAATGAACCATTGCGCTTTGCTGAAAATGTACTGCTACTCAGTTGTAAGAAAGGATATAAAATATTATTACTCTCTACTTTCAAACCAGTGTGTACAAGCAGTCCCAGGTCAGATTTGGCTCAAATTTATTTTGGGAGTACTTCTATATTCATAATGAACACATGCAAGATTTTAGACTCCTACTCCAAGCGGTTACTGAGATATAGTCCCCCAAAAATCAGGGGCCATGCCCCAAGCAAAATGTGAACAATACTTTAAAGGGATATTAGAGGCCAATATCTTTGGAATCAATCATAGATATGGGCTGAAAATCGTTATCCAGGGTAAATTTGGGGTAACCTTTCAGAATATTTTGTTAATATTTATCAATCTCCTTTCATTTTCAAGATTTTGGCTTCTCAAATATGAAAATTTTTATTGGTGGAAATCAAAAATTCAGTTTTCAGGGGCCCCCCAAGAGGCCAGGATGTTATGATTCTGCCTTATGTGTGTTGTCTTGTGCTCATTTGTGCTTGTGCCTTACTTTTGTTTCATTTTTCAGCTTTCATTTCGGCCGTCTGATGATCCACTCCCTCTCTGCCCTACTCCAGTGATGTCGCGTGACAGCCTTCAGCATGCCTGCGTCTCATTGTCCAATCACGTTTCCTCTTTCGGTTTCGGCTCTGGTATTTCATTCATTGCTTCCACCTGTGTTTAATTCTGGGTCTCGCGAAACTCTGAATGAATGCGTTCTCTGATAGGATAATTACTTGCCCGTACTAACCAGCACTTATTTGAGGATGATTGTAAATATTTCGCCACGGGTTATTAACCTTAATTAACTCCTTAGTGAGTGCGTGTGTTCCTAGCTTTAGTTTTCCTGCCTAAGCTTTCCTTGATTAACTGTGTTTTAAAGCTGTGCTTTACTTCGCTTCTCTTGTGGTGCCTTTTCCTCATCACGTTTAGATTTCCTTAATCTAAATTGTCTAGTTTGATTGATGGTCTCAGCGTCTTGTCTCGTCTTGAGTCATTATTGTTAACCCGGTTCTCGTGTAATTGTTTATTAATCCCATGTGTTTCTGTTTCCAGTCGAGATTGCATTCCAAGTCCTCGCCTCCTCTCGTGATTATAAATGCAGCAGAGATGGGAGAGGCCATCAGAAGGAACCTTGTTTAGACTCAGATCTGCATGGTTTCTAGCGGAATTATACGCAAAGCAGCTTGGGTTGGTTGTATTGATAGTTGGGAAAAACAAAGGGGGAGAAGAAGGAAGTCAACAGCATATTATAAATTAATATATGGTAATTTCGCCGCGAAGCAAAAGAACCTTGAAATTAATTGGGGAACAATGGCGAATAAAGTGATATATAAATTGATTAATGATTCTGTGTACGGTACTTGGCCCACTCTTAAAGATTGCACGCTCCCAGAAACTAAAACTGCGGTGGAATGTCTGAATAGTAAATGTATATCAGAAGAAATGCGTGATGTGATGTGGTTAATAATGAATGGCAGGTTGCCAGTAAGAAGTGTAGTAAAATGGAGCTGTTTTATTAAAACCATAGATTGTCCGATGCCAAACTGTAAGGAGAAAGAAACAATTGGTCACTTTTTAATTGACTGCTATAGATCAAAAGAAGTTTGGGAAAAAATGAAAGATATTGGTTTAAACATGCAGTGCGATCGGAAAACTATTATTTATGCCAATTTTGACTGTGGTATTGATCACAGAAAGTTGTATTGGTAATGTGTTTGCGTTACTGTGATAAAATTGTGGAAGACCAGATGCAAAGTCACTACAACAAATGTTTTTATAAACAGCGATGTTGTTTTTAAACAAATATTGACAACCTTAAGAAGAAAGAGGACTTTTGATTTAAAAAGAAAACACCCCGAACATAACTGGTCTGTAATCAACGTGTGAACTGGAGAGATTTGGTTCTGTGACACTGTAACTGCCTGAAACTTGTTTAATTTTTAATTTTTTTTTCTTGATATGTGGTGTATGTATTATTTGTAATGTGCAAAATATTTAATAAAGCTCTTTTAAAATCTGAAATCTCAGCTCCTTGTGCGTTCCGAGTATTTCCTTTGTATGACTCCTGAATCTTGTATAAGATTCACCTTACTGGTGACGTGAGATGCTTAGTATACGGCCATCTTCCCACAACTGACTTATAGTGATCACAAATGCAAGAAAGTTAGAACTCTCACGCTCATTCCTGAAGACTTCAATCCCTGCCACAACGCGTCGCATGGCATTGCAGGAACAAAAATTGTGCAAGTATCAGGGTAGCATAAGCCTGCATTTTAAAGGTTCCCTAACATGAGGCACACCACCTGATTATTTATATCTCTCTATGCACTCAAAAGTTCTGTAATTGCAGAAAAATCCATTAATTTCAAGGAATAAAAGTGATTTTTTGCACTCTTACGCCCGCCCCCTGAAGAAGTAGGAAGTTTCCGAGACATCAGATGATCCGATGACGTCATCAAAGGAACGCACCTCTGCCATAGCAATCTTCGCGATCCATTTACACGCTAGTTTACACATGTTTTCTAGAGTGTTTGTTTAGTGCAGCGTTGTCCAACCCTATTCCTGGAGAGCAACCATCCTGAAGGTATCACTCCCCTTACAGAAAAACCACATGTGATTTCCCATGTATTCCGCATGTGATCCCATGGGTTTCAGATTGGAATTCACGTGATTCACATAAAATTGGGCCAAAACCACATGTTTCCCATGTGCAAATCACATGTTTTTCATGGGTTTCGCACAGGTCCCTAACAGAAAAACCACAGGAAAAACATTTGCACATGGGAAACATTTGGATTTGGCCCAATTTTATGTGAATCACATGAATTCCCATGTGAAACCCATGGGATCAATGTGGAATACATGGGAAATCACACCTGATTCTTTATGTGGTTTTTCTGTAAGGGTCCAACCGAAGCAAACCACTCCTGCTTTCCCAGTTACAGATCTTGGCGAGCTGCTATTGAGCTGAATCAGGTGTGTTGAATTAGGGTTGGAGTAGAATCTTACAGGATGGTAGTTCTCCAGGAACAGGGTTGGAGACCTCTGGTTTAGTGTATGAGCCTGCAATCAAGATATCCATATGTATATCTACACTCAGTATCTCACTAAAGTGAGTACACCCCTCACATTTTGACAATTAATTGATTATATCTTTTCAAGGGACAATGTTACAGAAATCAAACTTGAATATATTCCAGAGTAATCATTGTTTATTATGTTTTGTGGTGTAGATTTACTGCACTGTTCAAATAACTGAACAAATAGTCACTATTTCCAAAATGGGTGGCATCAAAAGTGAGTACACACCCCAATTGGTAATAGTCAATCAAGCAATGAAACGTGTTTTATTCATCATGTTCATGCTTTTGTCTGTTCGACTGGGTTATATGAGGTTGGATAACGTGTTGAAAGATTTAATTGTGGTGCTTTGGGTGCAATGCTCTCATTCTGGTCACTGGATGGTTGACATGGCATTTCATGTGAAAGAACTCTCTGAGGATCTGAAAAAGAGAATTGTTGCTCTTCACAAAGATGGTCTAAGCTACAAGAAGATTTGTGAAACAATGAAACTGAGCTACAGCATGGTGGCTAAGATTATTCAGCGGTTTTCTGAGACGTGTTTTGCTCAGAACAGGCCTCGTCAGGGTCGACCGAAGAGGATGAATCTTTGTGCTCTGCCTCAGGTACAGAAGTTGGCATCAAAAAACAGATACAGGAGTGCTGGCAGCATTGGTAAGGAGGTTGCAGCAGTGGGAGAACAGTCTGTCAGTGCTCAGACCATACGCCATGCACTGCACCAAGTTGGTTTGCATGGTCGTCGGCCAAGACAGAAGCCTCTTCTGAAGCTAGCCCACAAGACCCAAAAACGGTTTGCTGAGGACAACCCATCCAAGAACATAAACTAATGGAAACATGTGGTGTGCTCTGAGGAGACCAAGATTAACTTGTTCGGCTCAGATGGTGTCCAGCATGTGTGGCGGCGCCCTGATGAGGCGGACCAAGGCAAGTGTGTGCTGCCTGCATTCAAACATGGTGGTGGCAGCATCATGGTCTGGGGCTGCATGAGTGCTTCTGGTCCTGGGGAGCTGCGCTTCATTAATGGAATAATGGATTCCAACATGTACTGTGACAATCTGAAGCAGAACATGATGATCTCCCTTTGGAAACTGGGCCGTATGGCAGTTTTCCAACATGATAACGACCTCCAAGATGACAACTGCCTTCCTGAAGAAGCTGAAGGTGAAGGTGATGGTGTGGCCAAGTATGTCTTCAGACCTGAATCCAATTGAGCACCTGTGGGGCATCCTCAAGAGGAAGATGGCGGAGCAGCAGGTGTCCAACATCCACCAGCTCTGTGATGTTGTCATGGAGGAGTGGAGGAGAATCCCAGCCGTAACCTGTGCATTTCTGGTGAATTCCATGCCTTGGAGAATCAAGGCAGTGCTAGACAATGATGGCAGTCACACTAAATATTGACACTATGGACACAATTTGGCAAGTTTACGGTGAGGTGCACTCACTTTTGTTGCCACCCATTTTGGAAATGGTGACTGATTGTTCAGTTATTTGGACAGTGCAGTAAATATACACTGTTACACATATTGTACAAGGATGACTCTAGAAAATATTTAGGTTTCATTTCTTTAACATTGTCCCTTAAAAAGGTATAATAAATTAATTATCAAAGTGCAAGGAGTGTCCTCACTTTTGTGAGATACTGTAGCTAGATAGCTGGATAGATGCCCACCTCCTACAGCACAGCCGGTGATCAGGAATCACAATACATCCTCCCGAGTTCATCTGGATCATGTTGATTATCCAGTTACTCTCCAGCTGTGGCAGTTACACTCACCAGCTAATTTATCAAAGTTAACCATCTATGGCATTAATCTTCAGGATTATTCGCTAGAATATTTGCCAGAATTGTTGGCGTTAAACCACTTTCTCACCGGACACGAAACATGACAGATTACATTCAAAATCAATGCAAAGATGAGGGGACACGCAAAACACTCTGCTCATAAAGCTCGCTAAATGCCTGAACCAAGACCGGGGCTATTGGATAGAAGGAAATACACACAACTGTCACTAACTAACGTTAGCCTGCTAAATGAGTAAGGTGGTTAGTTAAGCTGGCAGGTGGATTGTTAGTGTGTAACTTGGCTCTTCTCTCAACACTAAATTGAACGCTTGCTGTATAATTTCAAAATCGAAATTCATGAAAATCTAACGTTATGTCGAACTTAACTTAGCTGGCTAACTACTGCAGGAAATTAAGGTCAGCTAGCCATCCAGCTTGCGTGAGCGTCTAAAGCTGCTTTCATACCAGATACGAAACAAAGACGACAGATTACATTCAAAGTCAATGCGAAGACGCGAATACACACATCTTTGCATTGACTTTGAATGTAATCTATCATGCGAAAAATTTCTTTTGTGTCCGGTGTGAAAGCAGCTTAACGCCACCTATTTTTGCAAATGTTCTGCCAAATAATCCCTAGGTTTATAATATAGGCTAGTTTTTTTTTTTTAATTTTCTGTAGTGTTATTTCATTAGCTATGGTAGCCCTACAATATTTCAGTAGTAACAGCTAAAATCTATTGTGCGTTCCGAAAAAACATACAGTTACTACAGTAATACTATACTTTTTTGGTGGTAAATTTTATGGTATTCCAACAGTGGTTTTTTGTAAAGGTCTGGCTGCTGGCTATGGTAAGTAAAGTGTACATTGTACATTTCTTTGTCGAGACTGGAGATCTGACCAGCTGGCTGCCTTGTGTGACATCATTTGTCATATAAGGCCAATTCTGGACATTTCGAAAGGGGCATTCCCGATCAGTTTAGTTAATCCAAGACAGTTTAAAAACAACAAATTTTCACCAAATAGCGTTTGCGTCTTCATTTTCATTGCGAAAAAATACAATGGAAAGTTCTAAATGTCAATTTCGGCCTATACAATGTCAGGGAACCTATAAATTCATTTTAAAGGGTTAATACACGAGCTGGTGCTCCCCCACCCTTTCTGTGTTGGTTGTTTAGCAATGAGAGATTAGTTTCTGTTCCTTTTTTTGCTATTGTTGTTTTTGTTTTTTTTGTACAAAATATGCCGTAGTTAAATGTGAGTTGTCTTTATTCATTGTATTGAGCAAATATTTACATAAGCACAGGGATTATTGTTATTAGCTATGATGAGGCTGTCACTCCTTTTATAGTCCTGGGATCAGGGAGGTTTGCTGCAGAGTTGATTATTATAGCTTGTATGTTTAGCAGACTAATTTATGTTTTAGCTAATGAGTTTGGCCTAGCTGGCATCACTGCTGGATGGCTATGCATGTACAAAAATTATTTATATTCTTTCTTCACAAAAAACAATACATACCTCCACATCTTTTCATGCATGTGACTATGTATCCACACTGAAGCGTGATATAAAAGGGTAAACTGACTTCTACCTCCTGTATGTTTTTTGCTGGGGTGCGGTATGGTGGATGGGCATTTCAGCTGGCCCTTAAACTCATGGAAAAGACTATTCTGAACACATTTCCCTATCAGCTGCACCATGTGGACTTATACCCACAGTATCAACTAGAAGCACTCCTAGAGTGAAAACTTCTGCCAAGGCAGTCCAAATCTTGGTGAGTGGGAGCAAAGTTCAGCTATCACGTGTCATAAGATTTAAAGATGGCTGCTGTAGCGGCCATATTGTTTGACTGATCACCGTCAAAATTAATTGAGTCAATCCCTGATGTAATGTTGACCCACCCTCAAAGTTTCAGAGATATCCGTTCATTACTTTTTGAGTTATTTTGTTCACAAACAAACACACAAACAGAAAAATGGCATCGATCACATAACCTCCTGCTAACTTTCCTCGGCGGAGGGAACAATGAGTAGTTTTTGTCATGTTTTAAAAATGCTGCAATCATTTTTGTTCAGTTATATAACAGAGCATTTGTTGTCCTGGTGGATACGATTCTTCACAGATCGTTTAATTGCTAGCGTGTGGCTGTTGGTGTCATGGTTCTGTGGTTGATGTCATGCTTTGTGTTCATGGATAAGCCATTTTTTTATTCTTTGCTCATTAGTAAGTTCTGATTAGTAAGTTAGTAATATATACATGGATTAGTTGAGTTAGTAGACTATGATACAAAATATAAATGTTAGTATTGTTAGTAATCTAGGAAAGCAAGGCGAAGGAAGTAAACGAGAATTGAAGTAATAATATGAAACACCAGAAACCATTGAAATCACCCAAAGCAGGTTAGCACACAGACTTGGAAGACGCACTGAACCAACTTAATCACAAGACAGGGGAGACAAGTGCAATGAAACCTAAAATGGTATGAACTGAAAACCGGAATATACAATAACCAAAAAGAATAAAGCGTAAGATGGCTAGTAAGAATTCATTGCATTTTTCATTTTACAAAAGATTATTCCATTCCTAAACCAATAAAATCCATCTACGCTTTTGAATTAGGTTCTGAACAACACTTCTGTAAGATCTGCAAAGGCTGATGCGTGGGGGAGCCCAGAGGCTGTAAGTGACAAATGGCTGATAAGCTCGGTCCAGAGCTGTGCCAGATAGCAATAAAACTCTTGTGGACTCCCCCCCAGGACGTTCGCGTAGCCTGCAAGTGGAAGGTGTCAATGGTCTTTGTGTGTCCCTGGTTTTACACTGTACTGGGGGGGTAGTTGTAAAGCCCTGGCTGACACAATACCCCTGCGGGAATCAAATGACTGTCCTGAGTCTTAATTTAACTGGACCTTATCTGTTTAAAGTAATCTAAACCTCTGAGAACTTCACAATATGCTTGGATGTTCAATATCCTGCTAAGAAATCACCTATATACTCAGAACCCAATTTACCTATATAATAATTAATCTGAAGACTTTTTCTTGACAATTGCATCATATTAGTACAAAATCATATCATATTTGGTCTTGTTATTCTCAGGGGAATCCAAGGAGTTGAATGGAGTATGTTTCATTCCCATTGAAATTATGATTCATTCCCTTTTGGGAACTCCTGAAAATTAGTCAGAATCCTCTCGGGTAATCACCCTTTCCTTCTCTCTCTGCTAGATTGTATTATTACATCCTCCAAATGGTGGAAACCCAAAAAATGTTGATTTGTTTAATTCAAGCTTATGTCTACCAGGTGAATAAATTATTGTTATTCCTTTAAGCTTGCGTGGTCCCTGTGAGTCCCAATCCTTTTTTTCTTTCTAGCCACATTACGACCAGTACTTAGGGGGCGATTCCTTTCCATTTCAGACTAGCTAGTTGATGTTTATCGGTAGTGATGGGTTTTAAGTTGGATTGCAAATTACGGTCTACCTATATACTTTTGTAAAGGGTTTATGTAGTTCCAGTGCTGGGGATTAGCCCTTAAGGGCACCCTTAGGCTTATAAGCTGGTGCCTGGCTGATTCCCTTAAGGAACGGGCCTGTTTCTACTGTGGCGGAGGTGGGCATTTTGTCTCTCAGTGTCCAGTAAAAGCCAACGCCCATTACTGAGAAGAGGAACACTAGTGGGTGTAATTCCAGTGGAAACCTCTTCTAACAGTCGTACCTCTCTACCCATCTGTTTGAAGTGGAAAGGGAAGTTAATGCAAGCTACGACCCTGGTGGATTCCGGAGCTGAGGTCAGCTTTATTGATGCTGAAACGGCGTGGAAGCCGGGAATTCCGTTGGAAGTTTATTGCCCACGTGTGGCTAACTCCCTTAACAGTCAGAGGATCGGGCAAATCACCCACTCCACTGTCCCTATCAAGCTATGTGTTTCCGGCAATCACCATGAGATCATCAAGTTCAATCTCATTGACTCCCCTCACTCTCATGTTATTCTGGGCCATCCTTAGATAGCCAAGCACAAACCTGAAATAGACTGGAGAAATCACGAGATTAAGGGCTGGAGCCCTAACTGTTCACAGTCATGTCTTGTAAATGCTCATGCTCATGTTCCCTCCCCTCCAGAGATCCATAACCAGGAGAAAGTCCCTCAAGTTTATCATGATCTCAGGGAGGTGTTTTCCAACTCTTGTGCCACTCGCTCGCCCCCTAATCACCCTTATGACTGCACTATAGATCTCAAGCCAGGCACTAAGCCCCCTAGTGAGTTCCTCATTGCAGGAATCAGCCGGCCCTCCTCCTCTCCTGCTTGGGTGGGGTTCTTCTTCGTGGTTAAGAAGGACAGGACATTACGCCCTTGTATTGACTACAGGGGCCTCAATGACATAACCATTAAGAATCAATTTCCTTTACCTCTCATGACCACTGCTTTTGAGCTTCTCCAGGGAGCAACCGTGTTTACGAAGTTGGACCTGCGCAGCACTTACCACCTGGTCTGCAACCGAGAGGGAGTTGAATGTAAAACGGCATTTAACACCCCTACGGGGTAATAGAAATATTTAGTCTTACCTTTTGGATTGACTAATGCCCCAGCAGTTTTCCAGGGTCTGGTTAAAGATGTTTTGCAGGACGTGATAAACAAATTTATGTTTGTTTATCTTGATGACATCCTCATTTTTTCCAAGACCCAGGAGGAGCATGTCAAGCAGATCCGACAAGTCCTGAAGCGCCTTCTGGAGAATCAACTCTTTGTGAAGGCAGAGAAATGTGAATTCTCAGTAACCGAGAATGGGCCGAATCCCATTCATCGTAAGTCCCTACAACGTTTTTTGGGCTTTGCTAACTTTTACAGATGATTCATCCATAACTATAGTACTGTTGCTGCCCCACTCACAGCCCTAACGTCTAGCAAACTTAAGTTCCAATGGAACAGTGAAGCCGAGGATGCCTTTAAAGACCTTAAGATGCGTTTTCCTTCAGCTCCCATTCTAACTCTCCCTAACCTGGTTGCTCAATTCATTGTTTAAGTGGACACTTCTAATATTAGCCTTGGGGCAATTCTGTCCCAATGATCTGATAAAGAGAACAAGGCTCACCCATGTGCTTTTTATTCTCACCGTTTGAGCCCCACAGTACAAAACTACGACATTGGCAATTGGGAGTTGTTGGCCGTCAAACTGGCGTTGGAGGAATGGAGACAATGGCTAGAGGGCGCCAAACTCCCATTTCTCGTCTGGACTGATCATAAGAATGTCAAGTACTTGCAAACTGTTATGAGACTGAACCCTTGCCAGGCTAGGTGGGCTCTGTTCTTTTCGAGATTTAATTTCGATCTTGCGTATCGCCCAGGCAATAAGAGCGTGAAACCGGATACATTATCATGACTTTTCAAGTCCCCCAACAAAGAACCCTGTACAGACACCATCCTTCTGCAGGAAGTTTTTGCCAATGCCATCTCATTGGACATCGAAAGGGAGGTGAGAGATGCGCAAAATGACTCTGCTGCTCCCTGTTCTTGCCCCACCAATTGACTGTTTGTCCCCATCTCCAAACACCCCCAAGTTTTGGAATGGGGACATGCTTCTAATCTGTCCTGTCACCCAGGATTTAACTGAACACTAGATTTCATCGCACGTCGTTTCTGGTGGCCTGACATGAAGAAGGATATCTGGGACTACATCTCTGCCTGATCTGTCTGTGCCCAGTCTAAGGTATCTCACCAGCCCCCTCATAGCCTACTCGAGCCCTTGCACACACCCCATTGCCCCTGGTCACATATATGATTAGATTTCATCACAGGCTTACCCTCCTCCAATCATCATAACACCATTTTCACCATTGTTGATAGATTTTCAAAAGCAGTTCATTTCATTCCCCTCACTAAACTCCCCACTGCATAAGAAACCACCACTTTACTCATACAACGAGTCAGACGACAACATAGTCGACTGACATAGTCTCTGATCGTGGTCCAAAATTCAGTGCCAGATTTTGGAAAGTTTTCTGCACATCACTTGGCACCTCAGTCAGCCTCACATAAGGTTTCCACCCCAAATCTTATGGCCAGACCGCGCAGGGTAACCAATGCATTGAAACTGTGCTTAGATGTCTCTGTTCTGAGAACCCAGCTTCCTGGAGTCACCAACTACTTTGGGCCGAGTATGCCATACACAGCCACACTTCCTCCTCCTCCAAGCGGTTGTCCATTTGAATGTTGCATGGGATACCAACCGCCACTGTTCCTCTGTCAGGAGGAGGACGTGGCTGCCCCTTCTGCCCAGGCCTTCATCCGCCGATGCAAACGCACCTGCAAGACCACACGCATCGCCCTGCTGAAGTCAGCGGCCAAGATGAAGCGACTTGTAGACAGGAGGCTTACTCCGGCCCCAAATTACTGGGCGGGACAGAGGGTATGGCTGTAATCTAGAGACATTCCTGTAAGGGGAGGTAACCGTAAACTGTTTCCCAGATTTATTAGCCCCTTTACCATTGATCGTGTCATTAGCCCCACTGCTGTTCATCTTAAACTGCTCTTGTCAATGCATAGTGTTATGTATGAGTATTTTATGTACAGCATTGTATATCATTTGTAAATGGAGATTTGTTACATGCTGCCTTGCTGGTCAGCAATTTATTTTGTTCATCAGCACCCGCTGGTAGTTTGTCTGTGGCAAAACATGATCTGATGTAATATCATTTCTTTATAGTAGACTAGTGCTTTCTAGAAGCTTCAGGAATCTTCCTCCCTGTTAATAGTCTATATAAATGCTGTGATTTTGGTCAGTAGGAGCAGAATTTTTGTTTTGGCAACAGAGTTACACAGTGCCATTAAAATGTTATTATAGGATTGAACAGTGGATTATTTGTAGAAGTTTTTTTTTTCAGCAAAGAATACATTCGTTTAAGTTGTCATTGCTGATTTTCTTTGTTGTGATTTTCAAGTCATAACAATAGAATTCATCCTATTTTCCATGTTTCTTAAGTTAAGCCTGTTGTTTCCCACCCCCTGTGTTCTGGTCCTGATCCCCCTCCACCCCCCCATGTCATCAATGGTGGCGAGACCTACATGGTCTGCACCATCCTGGACTGTTGTTGTAGGGGCCGTGGCCTCCAGTACCTCATCGACTGGGAAGGCTACGGTCCCTGGCATAGGAGTTGGATCCCTTTACGCTTTATCCTGGACAAACAGCTAATCAGACTTTCACGCTCAACAGCCCAGACCTAGCCGTTAAACGCCAGGAGGTATATCCTTGAGGCTGGTACTGTTATGGTTCTGTGTTTGATGTCATCCTTTATGTTCATGGTTATGTCTTTGTTCTTTTTGATAATTGTTTATTCCGGGTTTCAGTTCGTACCATTTTAGGTTTCATTGCATTTGTCTCCCCTGTCTTGTGATCAAGTTGGTTCAGTCCGTCTTTCCAGTCTGCATGCTGACCTGCTTCGGGTAATTTCAATGGTTTCTGGTATTTCCTATTATTACTTCAATTCTCGTTTACTTCCTTCACCTTGCTTTCCTATATTACTAATAATACTAGCATTTATATTTTGTATCATAGTCTACTAACTCAATTTATCCATGTATGTATTACTAACTTACTAATGAGCACTTCGGTTAATTTGTAAAGCTGCACCTCTACTAATTGTTACTAAAGTTCTCAGCAATTGCCCTGTTGTAGTCTCTGCCTCTTGCTTTCCTTTCTGTGCCTCTCCCTGCATTTCCGCGAGATCTCTCACACGTGCTTAATTGCTTTCCTGTACTCATTGTCTGTGCACTTAGAACTCCTTGACCGGAGCTGTTTATCTGTTTATCTGTCATAATTTGTCTGCGTCAATCCCGTCCATGTCTTAGCTTTTGTCAGTTGTTGTGGTTTAGGACTTCCTCATGTGTACCTTCCTCTGTAATTAGTTCTTATCCAATTCACCTGTTGCCTGCTTAGCATGTGACTATTTAGAGTCCTCACTGCTGGTCAGCCCTTGTCAGAACGTTGATCAATATTGCTTTGTGCAGAGCCTCTTGTATGCCCATCAATTATTGTTTCTCCTCAACTGTTTCGTCCAACCTTGATTTTGCCAAAGCCCTTCTGTTCTTGTTTTTGTCTTTTTGGATTTTGACCCATTTCTGTACAACCACATCTGTGTTTGGATGCCCTGTGTATGACCCTCTGCTTTGGATTTCGACTACGATTTTTTGCCTACTGACTTTGTACCCTTGCACATCTTTGCTTTTTTGGTTCTGACCCCGGCCTGTCTAGTCGACTTTGTTTTTTGGATTTGGCTTGGTGATTCTTGTGTCTTCTGGTCCTGACCCTGCTATCATTAAAGGCATACGATTTTTGGATTTCCTGCTCTCGCGTTTGGTTCCTGAACACACCGTCACAGTTGGGTGTCTGAGAAATCATGGAAAACAGTTGTGGTGTGTCTTCAGTGATGGCTTTTTAAAATTATTTTTATCGACATTTGTCATTGTGAAAATGTCTCAGAGTGGAGAAATGGCAGCTTCCATGCTATTACATTCCGTACATATGAGTATTGATTATTCAGTACAGCTTTGTGTTAAAATGAAAAAATGAATATATAAAAAAGTCTTAAATCCTTAGCTTACAGTTCATTTCAGAAAAACGTTGTTCTTCACTTTAAGGGAAAATAAAGGACAACACATGTTATGTATAGACACACTGTCATGTAGTACAACCTGCTTGCAATTTTCAGATAGACAGCATGAAACATATATCAAACCCATTTACAAGGCTTAGAAGACAGCATTTTAAATTATCTTTGTCCACTATAATGACACTCTCCTTCTTATTTTTCAATGTTCAAGTCTGCTATTGCTGTTAGAGAATCACAAGTGGCAAACAGCAGGTGTCATGTACAGCATATAAGCTATGGCAAGTAAATCTGAAAACTTTGTTAAACAATTTGATGTATATTGCCTGGGCCATGCTGATCCTCTGTTCAAGGGCATGCTGGAACATGGGCAGTGGAGCTAAGTGGGCTGACAGTGATGGAATAATTCCCAGAGCAGGATCAGAGAGCCAGAAATGCCACAGATTGCTGTTCATTCCACAAACACTTGGCAACCCATGGATGCTGCAACATCCATCTTCCACAAGATCAGTTAAGAGGCAGTGGCATGAGCTATTTATTTATTTATCAATGCCCCCCCCCCCAGCCGCAAATACAAATAATTACTTGCACAGTTCGACTTCTGCTTTATGCTTGAGTATTTGCATGTTCCAAATTATTTTGAATGGAAGGGTGATATAAAAATAGTATTAAAATATCATAGGTATTAACCCTTTATCGAATTGTGGCCTGAGGGTGAGCTGCTAGACATAATTGCATTTTTGCACGGTCAAATCTTGCAGTGCACTGGAGAACTGCATACTTTTTGAATGTATGAGAACTCAGCATTGTATCTACCAAAGTCATTTTATGATGCAAAAACTACAATGAAAATAGCATTACAAAATGAAAATAGCATACTGCCTGTCCAAATAACCAGCATGACCATGCTTAAACACACACAGGTTGTGCTTATAAGCAGTGTGACCATGCTTATTCACACAAAGGCATGCATTATTATCATTATTTATTTTTACCTCCTGTATTCTGCCAAGATCCGCCCCAACTCTGACTCCTATTAACTCTTACCCAAACCCTATCCTTAACCATCTCACTCCTAATGACTTAAAACTAACCATATCAGCGAAAACAACAAACCCTTACCCTATTCCTAATCCTAATCTTAACCATCTCACTCTTCAGGCCATCAGAATGCGGTCAAACTCTAGGGATCACATGAACTAATTTTGCTATGCATGTGATGGAGCCTAAAATGTTTATTCATACAGCTGCTCAGCAAATAGCCAGTTCCATGTAATACTGTCATAATGACCCTGATTATGCATTCGCATAGTTTCATTTATTTAACATTTTTCACATCTGAAAAATAGCTTCATATCGATGTTCATTCCTCGGTAGTGGTCCAGCCATCAAAACCCATCATAGTTTTTCATTTGCAAAACGAGTAAATTTGGTTAAACATCATGAAAACTACTTTGACAAAGAGATAATAGCAGCACATCTTCGCAAGTTTCACTACAATTAACATTTTTTACACACGGGGCTGTGCTGTAGAATGTACTGAAGCTCTTTAGGAACAAGATAAGTGCTCCCACTGGCTATTATGTGCTAATGTTATGGAGCGGTAAGTGTTTTAGCCTATCAGCATTCACTCGAATATATCAGAAAAATCAGCTTGTTGTAGTTTACTCGGACAGTCAATGGTCTAGAACTTCCAAAAGACAGATGCAAATGGTAGCCAAGGGATTCATTTTAAGGAAGACGACTGTTTCAATGGTTTCCGACTATGAAGAAAATGAGATTTGGAAGTGACTTTATTATGCATATGAGATTGCACACTAGTGCTGGGTATCAGAAGAGTAAATCTGAGTATCAGAAGAGTGCTGGGTATCAGAAATGTATAATCAGCTTTAGATTAGGAGAAGGACCAGAAAAGAAGGAAATTACAGAACCACTGTAAAACCGGGCACTACATCCATCCATTGTCTATCCGACTTCTTCTCCACTAGGGTTGGGGGGGAGCTAGAGCCTATACCAGCTGGCTATTAGCAAAAGAGAGGAACAAACCCGGACAACTCGCAAATCAACCGCTGGGCACACACACACACACACACACACACACACACACACCATTCACTCTCTCCCTCCTATCTATGGGCAATGTAGAGTCTCCAAGTAGCCTGACATGTCTTTGGGAGGAAACATTCGCAAACAAGGGGAGAACATGCAAGGTCCACACAGAGAGGCCCTAGGCCAGATTCAAACCCACGACCTTCTCGCTGCCAGGCAGCAGTCGCTGAGACACAGGGTCATTTAAAGGCACCAAAATTGTTTGTTGAAATATGCATGAACGTTAACAAGAAAATCGCTGAAAACTACTCAGTTTAGGTTAAAGTATGATAATATTTGAACCAGCTGTTAAGTAGGCCTCTGGCTCATGCTTTTTCCATTTTCTCAAAATGAGGTTTTGCACACAGTGCCAGAGGAAGACAGAATCCTTTTCCGCCAGACAAAAATGTACTTTCAAGTGTTGTAACTCAATTTGGTTTATATTCTCAGATATTCTTAATATTCTAGAGCAATCCTGGGAGTGTCATCTTTCAGAATAGATCATTGATTATCTATGCAGTCAAAGTGGTTCAAGAACAGTGAACACTCTAGTTTTGGTAGCAATTTGCAAAAAAAAAAGGTTGCTGGGGTGACACAGGGGTTAAAAGCTTCTCTGAGTCAAGTCAAAGGGGCTATGGTGAGGAAAGCACTATATTCCTTTTTATATATTCTCATGTCGCAACAACTGTGTAAAAGTCATTCTGAAATGTGTATAAAGTGCTTTGAGAAGGGTGGTTACGACTTCAAGGCTGCTTGCTCGAATCCAAGAACGAACTCTGACATTTCTGCACTTAAATGTCAGAAATATATCCCTTGGCCTTACCTTCCTAGTCCAGGCTACCATGTCATCCTTCCTTAGGTGAACCCCAAGTATTCTCTTAACTTCCACTGAACGCCTCCCCCACACTTCCATATAGGAGACAATCTGAGTGTATTTTTAGAGCCAGGAAAGACACATCTGCACCTGAGGGCTACGTCAGCAGGTATTTATGTCTGTGTCCCAGAACCCAGTAACCTCATTCAGGGAATGGTTGCTCGGCTGGTTTTCAGTTCCCTGCATCATACTCATGTCAACCCTCACCCTGCCCTCCGTCACTGCCGTCCAGTCACCCCTCTCAGTGAATATGAAGAATGTGGAGCTGCCTGCTGGGTGAGGGAGGACACGCCCCTCATGTGGGCTTCAGCCAATCAGCATGCCGCCTGCCCTGAATTGAGCTGCAGCACAGCCATCGTGGCTCAGTTGGATCTGTCACACCATGCACTGACCTCTGGAAAGAACCATCATTTACGGCACCTTTCTCAGCTTACCAATAATGTTCTCACAATGTAACTGCAATGTTGCTACATCAATATAATATTTGAAAATCAAAGAGGTAGCATCATCATCATCATTATCCTTATCTCTTCGAAAAAAAGATACTATAAAATTATAGTACAAGGTGCATTTTTCAGGCTATCCTGCCTCAAAGTAAAATGACCATAATGAAGGGAAAAAAATCCATGCTTATACCTGACTTATACCAGAGAACATATGCATTTTCTTACAAGGATTCATATGATGTGCAAAGGGATCCGTACTCTTATCATTACTTGCTACCACCACTAGAGAGCAATGTGTATCAACTAATAAAAATGTGCTCCAGATTTTTTCCAACTGTTCCGGTAGAAAAAATACATTTTGCAAGGTGCTTGTCTTTTTCACAAATTCCTGAGCAATCGATTTGCTTTCATTTTGTTTGATTCACATAAAGTAAAGCCAAGGTGGAAACTTGAACATGTCTAACAAAAGGTATATATATTATTATTTATTTAATCAAAAATATTTTTTTTCCCTTTTCCCAAGCCATGAATAGGCTCTGTTTTTATTTTTCAGGGTAATGCGCACATTTGGGGTACAGGAAGCTGATGAGTTATACACAGATTCAACTGACACTTAATACATACAGCAAAAAATCAACACGTCTGATTATTTCTCAAAGAAATTAAGAACCAAATTATTTTCATTTTGTGTGGTAATGCATCAAACAAAAATAATCCCAGTATGTGTGTGTGTATGCATTGGAGTGCATTCTTGTTCGCATGCATACTACGATACGTGTGACTATGGATATTGACTTCGTGGCCGCCTATGGGTCTGTGAGTGCACTTCTGTTTGCACAAGTGAGTTTGCATATATGTGAATCCCATTTTCATATTTCCAGAGTTTCTTGCAGGTAATATGAAACATCTGCAGGCGGTGTTATTAATTTGTTTATTTATATATTGCACTGACCTTGGAAGCACTCCATCTGTGTTCATGCTGGTCAGCTGTCCCATGTGAAAAACTGCCAATTTTAAATCTTGATAGACTTAACATGGCAATGCAACTGCCAAACTATAAATCAGGACACTATCTCCAAGTTTGATTAAATGGAAGTTATACACTAAGCGCAGCAAGGACGGAAAATGGAAATGATGTCCAACAATGCCAAAGGTAGGAGACAGTTCACACTGGGTTTAAAGTGCTAGAAAGTCTGAAAAAAGATACTGAAACAAGACCTATATCATTTTGTAGGTCTTAGTGAGCAGATAAAGAAAATGGAAAAATAAAAAAAAATCTGTTTTGGCCCAATTTTTGGCGCAAATCCACTTTTTCATCGGCATCCAACATGAAATTTTCAAATTGACGTTAAAGGGTTAAAAAAAAAAACTTCTGCGCTTTGGCGATTTATTTCTGAAAGTCTCCTCTGCAGGGTTGTCGATCAAAAGAATGTGAAAAATAGTAATAGTAGTCCATCTCTTTAACTCTCAAGTGGCAAAAATGTTCGATCTAGCTAAATGTAACGCTTAGACATTTGCGCTATTGTACTCTTTGACGGCTTGCTTTAAGCGCAAACCAAATAGTTTGTTGCTGCTATCCTTTATCTGATGCCTCTCTCAGAATGTTGAGAAGTCACCGTGAACTGCTTCGAAAGCTTGCTCAGAATATCTCGCCAATCCACAACCATGGCACTTATAGAACTCACGCAAATGGTCTCTGATGGTGTGGAATTTGGGTGTGATCGAGATGCCAAGTTTCCTAGTGTTCCTAGTGTTGTAACGTTGGTTAAATTGGTATGGCTAAGCACATCGCAACGTATCTAAGTGCCACTTACATAACTCAGTTAACGTTACTCAGCTCGCTAGTTAGCGAAAACAACCTCTGTTTATGTTTAAAATCTACATGGAATGGCTAGCAGGGTGCCAATTGATTCAGAATATTTTCACATTTCCCATAAAAACAGGAAGCTAGGGAGGCTGCTCCCCTCCCGGAAAGCCCAGTTGGCTCTGACTGGTCAGCTCCAGACCGGGTTGAAAAAGTTTCACTCACCATTTCATATCAGCCTGTTGGTGTTTGTTACTTAAAAGTTACTTAAAGGCATGTGAGAACAGTTATTAGTTTGCTGTACTCCAGTGTTTCATACAAAAGACAATGTCTGTACCTAAACCTATTGCATAATATCTGGTTATTTCCTGTTGAAGGTAGGATGTAGTACCATATACTTTAGTTCAATCACAAAGACTTCGGAATTAAAATGTAAAAGATTTATTTGACAATGGAATTAACAATGAAATTAAATTAACAAAGTCTTTGCCGATGATTCCGTCCTCATGGACCCTCCAGCAAGGAGGGGTGCTGATCTGCCTGGGTAGTAGGCAGAGGCGAAGCTGCCCCCCTCAAAGGGTCATCAGATTGCCATGGGGAGGATGGATCTGATGCTGAAGAGGCCGGAGTCGGAAGTTGGTGGTGATGGGGAGGTGGTGGGCGATGCGGAATCTCTGAAACAGCAAAACAGAACGTGTCAAGGACATTTATATAGAAGATAAAGGGTTACGATTAGGTAAGACCGATTGCTTGCGTCCTACGTCTCGTGATTGAACTTTCGTTTACGCTCCCATAATTTGGTGAGAAAACAAGACAAAAATTAAAAATTTGAAGGAAAAAAAATACATCTGGGAATTCACAAGAAGAGCAAAAGTACTTGTTCGTATTCATTTGAGCAGATTATGTTTGCAGGTAATCCTTGTACACCGTTAATGATATCATACAGCAAAGGGAATGAGAGAGCACCAAGAACAAAGGGGCTAATGCCACTAAATTTGAAGAACTAATGCGTTGATAAAATTGACCCCTTTAGCTTCTTTTTAAAATTCTTAAGTGAGACAGACTGTTTTATATCTTGTGTCATGTTCAACCAGTGAGTAGGCGATGTGTACAGAAAGCTTTGTCTAGCAATGTCATAACTTACATGAGGCACTTTTGGATCACAACTATGCCTAGTTTCACAGATATCACTATCATACTCAAGCAAAGACTTTGGGAGATCACCACCCACAAATCTGTGCATAAAAGAACTTATGATGTAGACAAACAATTTGGGCGAGTACAGGATGTCGCTTGCTTTGAACAGTGGACATGTATGTTCATTATAAGCTGAAAAAGATATTCTCACCACCCTTTTTTGGATAACTTGCAATGGACGAACAAACTTTTTGTATTACCCCCCAACTCGATGCCATTTAACAACTATGGATGGATCAAGCTGAAGTATAATGTACTTTGAAATCTTTAAGATATAAGATGTCTCGATGCATTCAACGTAGAAATTCCTCGAATGATTGTCTTCTGACAGTGTTCTTTAAGACAGTACCAGTACCAATACCAAATATTCATCTATATATAGTCCTAAGAATTTTGTTGATTTGACTGTTTCAAGTTTTTCTTGACCTACGTGGAGATCAAGATCAGGTCTGGGCTGGTCTTTATGTCTGAATAAAATATATTTTGTTTTTGATGCATTCACAAATACCTGATTTGCACAAAACCAGCCATTTATGTTCGCAAGACCTGTGTTCAAGCACTGATATAGATGGCTTACATTTTCATTCATCATTTATACATTTTTTGTCATCAACCAAGAGTACACATTTAGTATGTGACTGCGCATTAGGTAGATCATTCATATATATGATGAAAAGTAGTGGTCCAAGGACACTTCCTTGTGGAACACCATAGATGAATTCATAACGTTGCGATGTCTCTCCTCTGTAGTTGACATACATAGTTCTGTTGCTTAAGTAGCTTTTAAACCACTGGTTGGCAATACCTCTAACGCCATAATATTTCAGTTTATCAATCAGTTTTGAATGATTAACACTATCAAAAGCCTTAGATAAGTCTACGTATACCCTGAGACATAGCTCTTTTTTTTCAAGCCCTTTAATTACGTCAAATTAAGTGTCTTGTAACCAAGGAAACTATTCCAGGCCCCCAGAAACAGGGGTGGGCTGCATACCGACATGGGCTCAGCCGTCAACTGTGATATTGCAAGTCACATGATGCCATGGAGACAATTGAAAAAGAAACTCTGCTTGATCCGAGAATGTGTGTATGTGGAGCACTGGAGGTTCCTTCAGTTACCCATCCATCAGCAACTGAGCTGAACTGATTTGCGTCATTCTGCAATTTCACTTCAGATTTTAATTTTGCAGTTTTGACAAACAATTGACAAGTGCTGTTCAAAAATGGTGGCCGTACACACGCATTCAGCCTATCGGTACAAGGAATCTGGTGTTTAGTATCTTTGCTGTCTGGGGTTTGTTAGAAGTGACGCTATGTGGTAGGCTGGGATTTTATGATGTAGCTACATATAAGCAAGATTTACATTACTTTCTCTGACTGTGGAAATGTAATGTTTTCATACCACACATAATGAATAAAAAGCATTAAAACTTCAGTCTTACAGGTAGTACACAAGACTCATGTTGGCTCATATTGCAATTTAGTGTGCCGCTGGACTCACAAAATGAGCAGAACGAATAGTGGAATCATCATATCGAACATCCAAAATCCGATTCAACTGACAGGGTATGGACTTGAAATTGAGTTAGCCACCTTACATAAATTGCATAAATGGCATAGTCATCTTCTAACATGGAAAACTAAACTGCAGTTTCTTTCATCTTAATTGATGTCTTTATAAGGGACATTGTTTGAGAAAACCACTTTTACAGTGCATGTGCCTTTTTTGGTATCTGGAATGCCAACCAACCCACAAGCTATGAATTAAGACGGCCCATTATTTATTTATTTTATTTATTTATTTATTTTTTTAGGGCTGCCTTTTTCATAAAACATGGCATGCCATTCTGACTTGGCACCCTTTCCTACATCACTTGCAGGCTCGGGAGAATGGACCTATCCACATACATTGACACCAAGTGTTGTCATGGTGGCTCTCCTAATGCATACCAGGACAGATGTCCGACACTCCATGCTGGCCGGCATTGTGACAAATCATGCCGCCTTGTCGGAAAACGCTGCCACTGTGTGACACGACTGCTATGTCCTTGTTTTTTGTCATAATATTAAAATATCATTCAGCCTACACTACCAAGTTTAATTTGAGCTTGTCATTCGCGTTGGAAGCTGGGGGTAAAAATTTAGCAAATGGCGGATAGTAACTTTTGAAAATAGATTTTTTTTAGATTGTCCAGCACTTGCAAGCGATTGTCCAGAGTTCTCTCTCCTTCACTTTTCGGTCATTACTACACAAGATTGGTGTTTGAAGCATTGTGTTGTTCGTTATTATTAGGAGTAGTTTTTCTGGCTTTTGTGATGGTCTCAGCCTGAAAACCTGACGAGTAGGTTAAATTGTTTTTGTTACTCTTTGTCTTCATTCACCCAATTAATTGCATTATTCAATGAGAAGCAATTTGATATTGAGTCCGATTAACAACATTCTTTCCCCAAAATAGGAGAGTTATAATGATATTTTTTTTCTTCTGTTGCATTATAAAACTCAGTGTTCTATAGTTGACCATCCTAATTCAACAGCTGATGACAAGTTGATGTTGAGGCTCAATCCAAGTGATTCCCATCAAAATCTTGTGCCAAGTGTGACAGCCAAACAATCAAGGCAATTCATATGTTCACTTTGAAAACGGAGCCCATTTCCCAGCCAAATCACTTCTTGGCCACCACAAGAAAATTGTTCTCAATGACATCTTTTAAGTGAAATGTAACATGGAATATAAATGCTCAGTACATGCCCCTGAATACCAACCATGTCAAAACTGATCATATTGCTGAATGGCAACATTAATTTTAAGAGGTCAAATATGGATGGGATATGGATTAAAATGTTCCTCATATTGTAAAACTAATACAGCCTTTCTATGCACCTGTAATTGGCATGGGATATAAGCACGTAATATTGGGGAACGTTGAAAGTCAACAAGCTTGACCACAAGGAAATGAAGTGAAGAAGTCAAACGGCAAAGCATTTTATGACTGTTGATATGAGAAGTAGCAAATTATTTTTATTTGCTACTTCTCATTTCAACAGTCATAAAATGATGCAATAAAAAAACTATTCGTATGTTTTGTTTTTTTTATGATTCGCTGAGTGTTGACTATTTGTGTTTGTTTTTGTTTTTTTTTCTTGCTGGTTCTAGCACGCACAAATGTAAACATGAGAAGTAGCAAATTTTTGAACAAACAAAGGCAGAATATTACAAAAAGCTGTCCACAGCTTCAACATGTCTGGTTGGAAACATAATATTATTTGAAATACTGTTCGACAGACAGGGCCAGCGTGGCCTTAGTACACATCCAACATGGTTTGGTAGGTCTCATTCCCAAATTACACCAGATGCGTGTTTGGTCCATCTCTGCTCCGCAACGGCAGTGCAGCTGATTGGTTTCAATTTAGTCAATGAGTGTGCTTACCCCAGATCCGCTGCATTATATTTCTCGTCCATCCTGGATGCGACAAATTGGAGTCCTGTACAGCAGATACGCGAAGCCTCGAATTTTGCCAGATGCCGGAGTGCAAACACAACATTTCAGCACAGTAACTTAGCCAGCAAGCTGGTCTAGTAACATTAACGATAAAGCATGCTGCAGACTTGGGCTGTTTTGACACCAGTCACAGAGAGTTACAATTTTTTTTTCCAAGGCCGCATTTCCTGCATTGCACATGAGCATGCAGACATTTGTAAGAATATCACATTGGAATAAGCTTACAACTGGCATAAAAATAGCCTCTGCCATGAATTAACCATAGTTTAGCCTTGGAGCAAGACGCACAGCTGTGCTAGCCACAGTAGCCCATTAATTTGGCATTCTCCGAAGTCAAAACGTAGAGTGTTAACACTTTTGAACATAACATATGTGCGTGAAGTTAGAAAATAAAGGTTCACCATGTTAGCTAGTAAGCTAATGTTATGCAGTGTTACCATTGGACTGCCGATACAGCAGTTATTGTGATCTTAAAGCGGACACTCATTGAAAATCCTTAAGCAGGTCAAATTATACCTCTATGGAGAGCTAAGGGTATACTGAACATGATGAAAGTACTTTTACACCAGCACCTAAGCCCAGAAAAGTGTTTTTTTAAAGTGTCATTGCTAATGTGAAAAATAGCCTTGGGAAAAAGCTACATAGTGTTGTACAATGTATTTTTAATTTTAAAAATGTGTATATTTTCTGTAGATGAAAGTCTTTTAGAATATGTAGTGGTATTTTACAACTCCATATTGCATAACCTCCAGTTTCAAATTATTTAGTAAAGGCTGTTATCAATAACAGTTTAGTTCATAATGTGATGCTTATTTTAGGGATGTTTGCCCGGAAATACACAAACATTCTACAGAGGGAGAGACGATCCCGCTGCAGCAATCATATTATAAGAGGGTACTTTCCGGGCTCGTTCACTGAACTGAACCTGGAGCTGGAAATGGAACTGGGTAGCAACTAGGTCTAGTTCCTTTGAATCATTCCATGGAGTTGTTCACTGAACTGTTGTGCATGTCTAGTCCCAGTTCCACAGAGTCATTCACCGAACAGTTGCGCATGTCTAGCCTACACGGAAATGTTTATCTAAATGAGATAACGACAGCTAAAGGATGCCAGGGCTTATAATGTAGCTAATGTTGCGGTTAGCCATAGGTAAGTCACATATTTTTAACGACTTGGCTCAACTAAATTGATAAATTTAGTTTATGCGGGAAAAAATCCGGGAGTTTTTCCAAGTAAATAGTTTTCGACTTTATTTACCGATCGCTGTACAAAAGGATGAAATCTTTAAGTGGAGGTGAGTCAGTTCCTCTTGTTCACCAAAAAGACTGATTCAAAAGGAGAGAATTATTCATGAATGGCCCATCACTTGCAGGGATAATTGCCACATACACCCAGGCTGCAATAGGAGCTCTCCTCTTTCTTCTCCACCTTAAAATGTGACGTGTGAAAATGCTTTGCGAAGAAATAGCTTGAATTATTATTTTGGTCTTGTTAGCGGCCATGGCAAATAGCATTAAAGTGCCAGCTAGTTTTTTAAATTTCGTTTTGGCAACAAAACCCTTATGTTGTGTGGGGATTGTTTCAAGTGTTAAGCAAGTGTAGACTCAGGTATGGGATATGTGTCACTTTTTAAAGTAGAAGCGAACAGGAGGTCAAAAAATCATATGCAGGCAAAATAATCATAATAAGTAGTTTAAATAAAGCCGTAGATGGACCAGCTGATCCATTCCCAGAAATGTGTGCAAAATTATACCCTCAGTTGCAGAGTTTAGTGACATGGAGGGTCGCAACTCATCTTGTTGAAACCTGCAGTTTTTCTACTCAAGATCAGCATGTGTTTGTGTGGTTTGCATCAGAATATGTGTAATATGTAATAAATACTGTAAGTGTGCTTGCATATGTGTTTCACGTGTCTTCGTGCGCCCCCGAGTGTTTGCAAGTATGAGTGTGCATGGCTGTCACCTCTTTAGGTCAAGGCACGGTTCTGCTTCCTGCAGTTGTTTGAGGAAGACAAAAATAATAACGGCTTCACATATACGCAGAGAACACAGAGGCCCTTTTCACAAATCTTTTCAGTAACCAGCGAAGCACTGACTTCATTTAAAATTCCTAGCTCAGTCAAACATGGATATATATTGTGGATTGAAATTAATTTTTGTAAAGAACATTTTATTTCCTCCAACTTTCTTGACAGAAGTATCCTTCACCATGAGAAAAATCAAAAATTTTGCCCGGGAGTGTTGGTGTCTGACTGGATTTACCTCATCCAGCCTCAAGCAGTACATTCAAAAATCAAACAGCAGAATAGAGCAAGTTAGCTGTGTGAAAATAAAAGTTCTATTCAAATTTCTGTGAAGTAATTCATATTTGGTCTTAGAGGAAGTATTAATCAAGTATACCAAGCATGGAAAGCAAAAACCTGCTGTTCTGCCAGTAAATGAAGCGAATTCAAAGTGCACGTATGAATGTTTCTATGATGGATATCTCCTCACCTATGATCTTGGATTTATCTTATGATTGGCTGTTTTTATTACAGGAAATTGACTTTCAACTTAATAGGGGTGAATGAAATTTTCTACATCCTTCTTGCATAGTTCATTGTTTGTGGTAAAGACACTCAGCTCTGACTACGACCAGGAAATAATCTTGGGTGTGATGTAATTAAAGTTTGCTGAGGCAAATAAAGTTTAGTTAATGAAGATGCACGGAGGCTAGTTGAGTCAGTGAATTTTATCCTTATCCTATTTCTGGGGACTATAATGTCTTGTGCAAATAGCTTTGAAGGTCTCCACCCAATCTGGGGAAAAAAAAGACAATGACTCTATTACTGACAGATCAATTATTCCTGCACTATGGAAGGAAATTAATATACCAGGTTAATGAGAAAAAAAAAAGCTTTCAAAGCCATTTGCTCCAAACATTATGGTTTTATGAAATATGGAGACTATAAAATATATAAAAATTGTCATATGCACGCTGTGAATTAAAATGCCCTCAAAAAAGCTACTAATATGCACTGTAAACATATGTTCCATTTGTATAATTTATAATTGTGGAATATAGGTCCAAATCAAGAAAGAAAAAAAACTGCATCACACAAAGGCAACAACAAGAAAAAAAAACAGATTTTTGTATGGCCCAGGGCAACTAAAACCTCATTCACCTGGAGAGAGAAGTTTACAAACAGAAGACAATGTGTGAGCAGCACTGGCTTGAAATTGCATCACCCCGATAGACTATGATTCAGGAACTTACTCATCAGGAAATAAGGGTAAAAAGTGCTTGTTTTTGCCTTGGAATCAGTCTGAAACTCAACTGGAGATGGGCTGGGATTCGACTCAGACTCTGCTTTTGTGACTTGAACTTGGAGCAGAACACCTGAGGACTTCAGATTTGACATGGACCCGTGGTGCAGTAATTCAACAAAATAGCTCACGAAATAGCTCTCGAATGCTCAGTGGGCCACGGGGACCCGGCCCCTACATCTGATCATATGAGGGTGAACGTTGTCCCAGCGGTACAGTCTCCGGCACCAATTTGCATGCGCGGGTGGCACAAAACCTGCACTCCTGTATTTGAAGCAGCATTTCATAGCCATAGATTTGCAGGTTTCTTATTACTGAAGCTGTATTATAGCCGGGCCTACGCTTGCTTGTCATTCAGAAATCTTGCTAATCGCAAATTAGAGTTTATACTCTGTGGTCTTAGATGCTTAATGAAATGACAAGCATTGCCTCAGAAGAGGCTGGACCTTGGATTTATGCAAATGACTAAAATTTTGCAGAAACCCAGTTGGAAGGTAAAAACCATTCTGGAAATACCTGTCATCAGTTCAGAAAATAAATAAATAAATGTCTATATTCACATACCAAATTTATCACATTTCAGCTGCACGCATCTACAAACTAGGTTAAATCAGGTTTCTGAGCTATAGGAACTTTAAATAGTATTGGTATACCATGTGTCACATGTGATTACAGCTCAATGAGAACAGCAGTGCATAAACATCGCATTGTTCACAATCAGAGCAGTAATTTCTGATGTAACTCAAAAACAAAAGGTTATTTATAGCATCGCATTGCAATTTGTACCATAAATAAATGCATACAACTCACAGGAAGTCAAGCGTGCATGCATTATGCATACTTAACAAATGGGAGTGGACCATGGGATACAATGTAATCCTCTATAGTAATATTTTGTTTCTTGAAGTATCAAAATATCACTTGCACACAGTGCCATGTTATATTTCTGCTCAGGAAACAGCATTTTCTCCATAAATTACTGTGGCAGCAGCATATGTACACATTAAAAGTGGTTAGTCTGTCGAATGCCAACATGCAACTGTCATCTTTTTTTTTAAATACTCCTCCGCCTGTAAGTAGTTCCATAGGTCTAACATATCACATTTGTGAAATGCATTCCCTACATCTTTCTGTAAGGCTGGTGGCAGTTTTGATTCATTGGCGCTTCCTGTCATTCTTGCGTGCAAGTTCTGATGCTGAGGACCTGTAAATTCAACATACATTTGGTCTCAGCTCATTTTGCCAAGAGGCAGAACGCGCTTAATGGTGGAATGTCATAAAACATTTCTTTTTTAATTCCATAATGAAACATGATATCATTTTTAAAAGAATACGTGATCTCTATAAATAGTGAATGGGCAATTTTATCTCACATTCTTCACTCAGCAAGTGGTATTTAAAATATTCTTTGAACTGGGAAAGTGCAGAGAGAACTATTGTGAACAAGAATGATGACAGTACAATGTCAATTCCAGGTTATTAATTATTATCATAGTCTCCTGCCAGGGACCACAAGGCCCCAATCCATTGCACCCTTTAAAAACCAGCATTTAGTAATTTTGCCTGTTGTGGCATTCCCTTATAAGTGATTTCTGAACAGCTGCCTCTATAATTGTGAGCAAAGAAAGATACTACACATTCATGTTGATGTACGAGGGCCCCATTTAAACTCAAACGTCTCTTAACCCAGAACAGAAGGAATAACCCAAAAACAAACAGCATAAATTACAGAGTTTTTAAGTGGAATGAGGAAGTGTTCTTTATGAGGGGAGAAGAATGCTGCATATAGACCAAGACCTGACAGGGAAACAAAGGATCGTAGAGGATGAAAAAAGGTGGCATCTCAGGGCGACGAAAGATACCAGAGGATCGACGACCAGGCGACTGACAGCTGGATGTATGAATCATGACAAGCAAATGTGGTGAAACCTCACCTGAGGGAGAAAATGAAACAGTCACAGCGCACATCTCAGGAAACAAAGCACACCTGGCAACACAGAATTCCTATAACACAAGTTCATCGTTCAAATAATTTCTGGAAATTATGGACATTGTGTTTTAAGGGCAAAAGAGGACAGTGGCCAAAGAGTACTTCAGATGCCATGCAGCTCTTGAATGCGTGGAAAGGGAAACTATACCGGATTTGTTCTATCAGCAAGTGGATTTGCAAATATTTAGGGTTCAGCTCATTTGAATCTCTACCTCCAGCTGGAGCCCAGATGAATAAGTCATCAGTTTTCTAGTATAATCGAAAAATTGAAATATTATGAAGGAGTTGGTCATGTTCACTATAAAAGCCAGACTGTATATATGTTTAAATTCATATTATTATTCAGCAGCATTTGCAACAAATCATTGAGTTCTTCCATTAATTCAATTAGCTTATATATTTCAGAAAACTGGAGCGAGCAGACAGAGAAATAGTCAGCTTCTGCCAGAATGGACAGGAACTGTCAACAAGCTACAAGTATGCTATCTAAAAAGGCAATCTAAAAAAGAAAAAAAAAACTGATCAAAGGTACTGTGGCATCAAGTAAACTCACAGCTTCAACAATGCTATTTTGTTCAATGTGCTTTTTGCTGGTTTGGGCTTATTTATCTATTTTTGACAATAATTGGGAGCTTGATATGTCTACAGCATGCATATTTATTTTCCCTAATGTATTCTGTGCAACTAAAGTGAACAGTACTGTTTCCATTCTTATTTTCATGAAAATACACTTCATGCAAAAAGAATGTGAAATGCATTTAGATGGCTATTGGACTTAAGAAATCTCTGCAATCATCAAATATATTGTTTATTTAAACAAAAAATAGCCTCACAAAGCGGGCATTCCCCCTCAGCCCCTGAATTGTTTGGAACAAATATAAATCGATGACAGTGCCAAACCGGAGTAGGAAAAGCAGAACTTTTATTATGAAAAATACCTGTGAAAGTAGAAAAAGTTGTAGTTCGTTTTTTCTTTGCACTGGATAGAGAGCTCTGAAAAATGGCAAATATGGAACTGGATTCAGATGCAAAGATTAAGTAGGTTTTATTATGGCTTTACTTTTGGCAAATATAGGAAGTTTTTTTTTTTAAATTAAAGAAATTGGGTCTGTAGAAATATCATGATACATGCCATATAATTCAGGGCTGTAGGCTTCTTCATTCCTGGACTTTTTGTCCCCAGACTTTTCATCCCCAAATATTTTGACCCCGCACTTTACGTTCCTGGACTCTTCATCCCTGGATTGTTCATACTCAATAATGCTTTGCCCTCTTCCTGCATTATAACCCTATCCCTAACCCTAACACTAACCCTTATATCATGGTGATCTGTCCATCTGTCTGTCAACAATGGTGGCTTGCTTTTTTATCACTGGGGATAAAAAGGGATAAAAAGTCCTCTGGGACAAAGAGTCCGGGGATGAAATGTCCATGGGGACAAAAAGTCCGGGCATGAAAAATCTGGGGATGAAAAATTCGGGGATGAAAAAACCAGGAGCGAAGAGTCCTGCAACCGTAATTCAGGAAAAATTACTGAAGAGAAATAAAAACAATGTTTGTACTCACTGACAAAGGCATTTTGTAGTTATCGTGTGGAATGCTAATTCAAGAAGGCGGCCATACAGGACATCCGAGTGCCATCAAAATCCATAGGCCTCTGCAGGTACACAGGACCAAGCAACACAGCAAAAATGGCGTTGATTGATGAAAGTGTTGCCAAGTTATCCTGTGCAATACAGAATTCAAGATAGTAGTTACGGTGGCCATACTGGACATCCGAGTGCTGTCAAATTCGATAGGTTTCTGTAAGTACACAAGACCAAGCAACAGAGCAAAAATGGGGTAGATTGACGTTGGCATTTTTAAGTTATCATGCGGAATACAAAATTCATGATGGGAAGCTGTGGCGGCCATACTGGACATTCCGATAGGCTTCTGTAGGTACACAAGACCAAGCAACACAGCAAAAATAGTGTAGCTTGATGAACATGTTTTCAAGTTATCCTGCGGAATACAAAAGTTTATGCGAAAGACGGTCAGACGGATGGACATTGCATGTGATGACAATACCCGGCTGCCCCTTAGCTGGGGCTGAAGGGTAAAAACTCCATTAACGCATATGCATACGATATTTGAGTAAAGAAATATTGGAAAATAAATACTGTAATATTACAGTAGCCACCTACTGTATGTGTTGTGACACTGAATAAATCATTTTACGTTACAGCAATTTTAACAAGCATTTTGCAGTTCTTTGCAACTTTCCATGTTGTTCCGCAGTAGTAAATTAAATGGCTTTTGGTGGATGCTTTGTCAGATAGAATCGCAATGTGATGAGTTGGGATGAAAAGGTGTTGCTTAAGTGGGAAATATTAGAATATTTTGAGTTACTCTGAGCTTGTCAAGTGCAATTTTCATAATTCTGTAGAAATCTTTAAAAGATCCAAAATGATCTCGCAGTTTGTTTCACTGAGAAACAAGGGAATAGAAATTGCAAAACTTTTTGAGGGTCCGTAGCAACATTCTGTTCAGACAACAATATGAAATACAAATCTCATTAGAGTTTTAAAATCTGGCATTACCAGATGACTAAATTACCAAACATGACGGAAGATTGCGTGATGTAGAAGGTCCATCCAGAGCAGAGATGTAGCCAAAAACAGAGGATTCAAATATGTTCATACATCGAAATAATGCACAAACTCAAAATGTGATTTCATACATTACTGTTTTATCCTTCAGATTCATTATTGGAGCTAGCTCTCTGTTTTTTATTGGGCAGTAGCGGTTAGCTAGCTCGTTAGCTAGACTGTCTAGCATGGTAGTTTTTAAATTAGCATGCAATTAGTTCGCTTTTCAAACTGAAACTAGATTTTCTTTATTTAATTTTTTTAAATTGAATTTACTTATATATTTTCATCATATATTTACCATAACAGCCGTTGTTGGATAAGGAACCCTATGCATGCCACAAATGTCACATAAAGAATGTGGGGGACATTATTAGCCATAAATTGTGGGAAATCTTGTGATCATCAGCAATATAATTTTCGGGCTGAAACTTTCTGTCCCCTTAGCTTCTGTGGTGAGCAGAAGCTATTTTTTCAAATTTTTATTTATTTGCACCATAAAAAGAAAAAAAAAAAATTATACTAATCAAAGATCTATTGCCATATCTTGAATGCAGTTATTGCCTACATCAACAAGAAATAATGGCACTATTTTGCTGCAAATTGTGAGCTTGTTTATAAAGTAAAATCGCAGGGCAGTACATAAATGCAGTCATACTCTCTGTCCTCCTTAGCAGACAAAACAATATATTGAATTAAAAATGCACTGTTATGTAAAGCTGTTATGACACAGAGGAGTCATGCGGAAATCTGGAAAAAAATTAATTCCCCCATTGAGTGACACTCTTGAAAACACGAAAAGAAGAGACTAGACTGACAGACTGATACTCAAATCGTTGAGGATTTTTTCCGATGATGCCTTGCAGTTGGCTCATTTCAATGTGAGTATATTACTGTTTGTCAGACTAATCATTTTCCAAATCAACCATTGGATGATTATATTCACTGATTAAGTATGGTTGAAATTGAAGATTCACCATGTTATAACATGCGCCATTAAGGGATGTTGGTATTTTCATTGCCATGGATACAGTCATCGCATTGAAACAGCTAATACAGTTTTTACTACATTTTGGGATTTACTTTGAGCCCATAATATTTGTCATCTCTGAGAATTAGAACTAAATTGGTTTTTAAACAACACATTCAAGAAGTTGCGTTCATGGGTGAAAATAACCCATTGCCACAAGAGGGGGCCAACCCTAACTTTCATTGTTGGGACCACTGACTGTGACTGGACGGACTAAATAAGTTTCTAACTTAGTTTGGGACTACGCTTTTGGAAAACTCGACCAAGAGCATTTAGGCCTGTTTGATGTCTTTAGCTAGTCTTAACTGGGATTTTTACCTTACGGATGACCCTGACCTTTCACTTGATTTAGCAAAAGTGCAGAAATCGGTGGACAAATTGAATGAAGTAGCATTCAGGTGAACTTATTATTCTGAATGTCAGTTGAGATAGGCCAAATATGCCCCATTTAAAGAGATAGAGATTTTTTTTTGTCATGGAAATGACCATATTGTCAAAATGGCTTCTTCAATTTTGACCACATTTGGCAGGCTCCCTTAAACCCTAGTCACACTAAAGGCGGAATGAGCCGGAATGCCATTGGAATGAAAATTCTTTGTATATTCCTGGATATTCGAAATGCGTTCTAAAAATTCTCACTACATTCTGAGTGCATTCCAAATATTCGGGGCCATTCTTGCGGCTGGCCCGAATGTTTTGCTAATGCACAAAACTTTCCAGGTGCATTCGAAGTGGAGAAATATGGAACGGAATTTGAAGTGTGCTCTAACTGTCCTCTGAATGCATTATAAATACTCTTACGGCATTCCAACAGCATTCAAAATATTCTGATTGCATCGAGGGGGAATCGCAACGGCAAGCCAAGTCAAATCTTGCCAGAACAGGCCTCGAATGAGCCAGAATGCACCTCGAATGCATCTCGATTGCTGCCGGAATTTATTTCGATATTAAAACAATTCACCTTAAAAATAATCCCTAAAGAAAAGATTGGTCATGACCTGTTTTCAGTCATTCATTTAAATTACCATTACAGAAAAAAAAAACTCTCAATATTATCAGTTGTAGCCAGTTTTCATTAAAAACGCGTACCTGTTATCTCTCATGCATTCGGTGTCAGTTTTAGTAGCATATTTACGTTCCCCTGCTGCTGTCAGCAATTACTCAATCAACGCATATGGGACACTCGCGATAAATTCTAAGTACATTTTGAGTATTTTGGCTGCATTCTGTGTGAATTCTTGGACGTTCCAATCATATTCAGCGGCCAATCCAGGAGCATTCTGACTGCATTCGAGGTGAATTCGTACAGCATTCGATGCACCTTCCAACCAGACTTCGGATGGTGTTCAGGCAGCAATTCAACCACACTCGTACGGTATTCGAAATGTACTCAAAATATTCTGACTGCATTCTAACAGCATTCTAAATATTCCTACTGTGTTCCAAATAAATTCAAGCTGCATTCGAGAGCTAATACACCCAGAATGTGCAAGAATCATTTGAGGCAGGTTTGAAGTGCATTCTATGTATTTGAACGGCGTTCTTTCAAAGCTGTTCGAATTTTGGTCAATTTGAAATTCTCGCAGAATGTTGCACAAATTCTTCATTCCGGCTAGTTCTGCTGGATTCTTGCTGATTTTGAATAAGTGTGACGGGGCATTATAGATTCATGATATCTACCATCCCCAAATATTAGATACAGATCAAGAAATACACCAAAATTGAGATTTTTTTTGTATTCCTCTTGGCCATGTAAACTTTGACCCCGCAAAAGAACTGTATGTTTATGTTATAGGTCAATTTTTGTGGCCACTCTCCAATGGGACATTTGTAGAGGAACATTTTGGCACTGGTTTGAAAACTATATCCTTATAAATTTCTTGAAGTGAGATATTGGCCAAGACTTGTTTTGTCCTTATTAAGGACCTTGACCCTGACCTTTACCCTTGACCTTCCAAAAACAAAACTCTTGGTCCTTGGACATATGACTTCTTGTGGCAGGCAAGCAGCAATAAACATACTTGCAAAATTTTACTGAAAAGTCAGTTTTTGCAAGTAATATATACAAAACCAAAATGATGAAAAAAAATGTATTAACTAGTTATCCTGAGAGAATCTCCAGAAGGCAAATCTACAAAAGTGCAGTAAGACTACAGAGTCTTGTAGGGAGGACGGGTTGTTGTCCGCAAGACGGGTTGTTGTCCCCTTGTTCATCAGCTCTCCCTCAGGTCAGCTAAACACGCACAAATCCCATATATCCCCAAGTCAGCTGAGCAGCACGGCGGCACAATAGGTATTACTGCAAGAGGGTAGTGGGTTTGAATATGGCCTGGGGCCTTTCTATACTGAGTTTGCATGCTATTCCCTTGTCTCCTTCCTTCCGGGTTCCTCCAGGAGCTCAGCCTTCCTCCGACAGCGCTAAGACATACATGTCAGGCTGAAAGGAGACTCAAAAATTGTTCTTAGGTATTCGTGTGTGAGTGAAAGGTGTGTGGGCCCTGCAATGGATCAGCGAGCTGTCCAGGGTGTGCTTCTGCCTTTTGGCCATAGTTAGCCAGGAGAGACTCCAGCTCCTCTGCAACCCGAGTGAAGAAGAAGCGGTTTTGATAAAATGGATGGATGGATGTAAGTGTCAGCTGAAAAATCCTCACCTGCAAGGACTTGAGTTAGAGGGATACAAAAGAAAAACATGCAGCATGCTCCATATTCAAACTTATGAAAGGGCAAGTCTGAGGCCTGTCAGAATGGCAGTGACTGATGCAGCTCTGTGACTTACTAGTGATTACAATTAGCATTTAATTTACAAAAAATGAGGGGAAAACTTTTCCGAGCTATATTAGAGAAAAACAGGGCCAAGCTCAAACATATTCAGCTGGAAGAAAGTGAGGGGAAAAAAAGAGGTCAACAATAGAAATGAAGTAAATAAGCCAATTCCAGAGGGATGTTATACTGCCAAGAGCAGCAATGTGCATTGTTTCAGTGCGGGTGCTGGGGAGCAATAAACAAAGAGATGCTTGATTCGGATGCACTCAAAGAATTTACCATGATTGTATTTTACATGGTGGTGGGTACATGCAGGGATTCCAACAGCATTTGCCCCAACTTTGACTACCTTTGAAGAGCCATAATTTGAATAACATTAATTCAGGGACATTAAGGCTGATTTGAAACCGACCCAACTCCAATTTCCTGCTTGTGGCACAGATTATATATGTATTATGAACATGTAAACAAGAAAAATCACATAGAATCACATAAAATCAGATATTCTCAGATTTGTCTTGGGCCTTGATCATTTATGGAAATAAATCCGACATTAATTATTTAGCTGCCAATGTGACTGTCATCTTTATGAACAGTTTGGATATGCCCCATCAATTACAATTCACACGTAATTGAACACACAACAATATTATACTTTTTTTCACATTTTAATCATGCATAATGTTGCTTTCACCCACACTCCTGGCTCAAATACTCTCCCAACATTCAAGGAAAATGTCCAACAACACGATGCCACCAATCTCAAGTCTGTTTCCACATCCACACACCCTTCTGAACGGGGATCATAGCTGCATTCGCCCAAGGTGTAATAAGAGCTGTCCTCTTTCTTCTATGCCTTAAACTGCGACTTGCTAGAAACTTCAAGAGGCAATCGCTGGAATTATTATTTTGGTCTTGTTTGCATTTGTTGCAAATAGCATTAATATGCCAGTTTATTGTTTACTTTTATTTTTATCATCAAACCCTCGGGTATGCGTGCAGTGTTCAGCGAGTGTAAACACAGGCATCGAAAATGCATTACTTGAAAAGTGTAAGTGTGCAGGCAGTCAAAAAAATCTGACAAAGGCAAAAAATCCAAACTGGGCATCAAGATCTGCAATGTCAATGTGGCCTTAGTTTATTTGTACTTGCATTAATATATGAATCAAAGGAAAAAGTTGGTGAAGTTCTGATCAAAGAGTCTAGAATTGTTTACATAGAAACTAAATGTGTGCTGCACACAGACATACACATCTGCTGCATAAATGGTGACGAGTAGATACCCAATGCTCTATTCAGCTATATCATGAGCAGTGCTTTCTTAGGACTGGAGTAATAACCTGCTTGATGGTAGACGACCAGTCACAAAATTGATGGCAACTAATATAAATTTCAGTAATGTGTAAGGGATGCTGCGTTGTGTATTTTTATGAAATAAGAACAATATAATTATTGCTATAGGAGGGTATTACCATGAACATGATGCTGTGACCTGATATTGCGAAGTACTGTACTTTACAGTTGCATTTGAAGGACTAATGATCCCTTCATATTCACATCTAATAAAAAAAGATAAAATTCCCTATGTTACGAAGAGACAAGAAAAACAAGTTGTATTCCTTGGCTCTTACTGCAGCCATTGCATAAAAATCACATTCTCCTGAGGTTCCATGGTTCACATTTCTCTCTATCTGTTTGTAGCATTTCCTCCAGGATAATTCTTGTTTTCCTTCAGACTGTGCCAGCCTAGCTGTGAGATTGAGCATTGTCTAGGTTTTATAGTTGCTCCCTGGCTATTTCTTTTTTCTGTACTGAATATTTCCCTCTCATCTTTGAGACAGAGGTATCATAAATTCCTTTTGATATTTGAGTGGCAGTTTCCTTCTTCTTTGTGATTTTTTTAATGATATTTTACCTTTTTTCCCGTCTATATAAACGTCCAGGCTGTCTCTGAATTCAGTCCGCAGCACGAAGTGAGGCGCCGCACTGAGCTGGTGAAGTTTCACCTTCTGGGTTGTGCTGTACTTTCTGGCAAGCTGCTCGAGTTGTTCCAGTAAAGCATGTGCAGTCGTTGTATTCATTAAAAAGTTAAATGAGACTGTATCTGTGTGTCCTTGTACGAGAACTTCCTCTCATAGAATGAATAATGTAAGACATCCATGACAGCATTACAATATGTGCATATATTGCAGTGGTTCATATGCCACCTTTGCACAGCGCAGTCCTAAAAGTGCCGCAAATGCTCACCTTTTAGCATCACAGAAAAATGTCTCGGTAATGCGTGCGGTCTGCAAAGGAACTGCAATATCCATCTCGTTCAGTAAAGTTTTCAGTCTTGAACTGTGAAGTTGTCCAAAATGCGGGCCTTATGCACAGATATCCACAGTAGAATTAGTTTTGGGGTGGCAGGGCTACCTAGTGGTTCATTGCATGTCTGGCAACATTATAGTCGATAGTTTGAACTTCTGAGAGTTCTGTGCTGCAGGTCCATATTAAGCTTTGTTTTAGTCTGTGTCTGGTGAGACCTAAAAACGAGGCAGGTACATACAGGAGGTAGTTGAATCATCCAAAATACTGCCATAAATATCACCTTTATGAGGCTTACAGGGTTTTGTTTTTGTTGAGATTATGACATATTCAGGTATTGATTTATTCAGTCTTGCACTGACTCATAGAGATGTACTTCTGTGGTCATTAACGACTATCCAACAAAGTGCCCATCAACTTGTCAAAAAGCCTTGGCTTTTAAATTTTTGCTACTGTATTTTGTGGCTTTGTCACATACAGTATTGTAATTTTGTGACATAAGCACCTGCAGTTTGGCAAGTAACTTTTTGTCGCACCTTTTTTGGATCTCTGTTTCTATCCTCATCTTCCTTTGGGCAGTTTTCTTGCTAAGAGCAGTTAGTTAAAGGCTGTATCAGCGATATGACGTCACTATTGTTGACCGTTGAAACGTTCTCAAAACAAAACAGAGCCGCCCGCCCCTCCCCTTCTGAAGCTTGGAACATGAACACGCTTTTTGTAAAGAGAAACTTCTGAGTAAAGCTGCTTTCTCACCGGACGTGAAAAGAATTTTTCATGCGACAGATTACTTTCAAAGTCAATGCAAAGATGTCTTTGCATTAACTTTGAAAGTAATCTGTCACGCGAAAAATTCATTTCGCATCAGGTGTGAAAGCAGCTTGAGAATGACTCACTCAGCTGGGCAAATGGCCGTGTACAACTCGCTGTGACAAATGCCCAATAGCATCGATGATGACCATTGCCAGACGATAATTTTACATCATTAGTGCTAACTACAACAAGGTATCTAACAAGTTTCTTAGCTCTGCATTACAAAATGAGTATTAACAAAGTCACATAGATCATCACTTTTAGCCAAACCGATCAAGCGGTTATATATTTATCGACGAATTTCAACTCTGAGTACTAACCGGAGAAGTAATGTTATTACACGAACACAAACTCTGGTTTGATCAGACAGAATAAGCAAACTCACTAGCTTGCCAACCGAGAGTTAGCAAAGGTTGCTAACTCGCTCCAAAGAGGAAATATGGATCTCTCTACTGTCTTATTCATTCTGACCAGCATGATCTATGCAAGACAGCTTTACAAAAACACAACACGAGCTTCCCTCAATTTTGCTTGGGATGATAATTTACAATTCACATCCAACTGAGTTAGCACCAGCTCTACTCGCCTCAAGTAGAAACAGGGCGACCTGGGCGTCAGAATTTAAAAAATTCAACTCCAGGAATTCTCTCCCGCATTGGTATGCTTTCCCTATGTTTATTCGGGACTTTGCATAGCTGCAATCGCGTTCCTTTTTCCTCAACATGCACTAGTTTGAGCATCTCTTTTTCGGTTTAACTTCCATCATGCTTCACTCTGCCGCATCGGTAGTGCCACTGCCAGTTCCTTTCGTTGCTCAGTCCCACCCACTTGTTGTGCAAGAGCACGGAGCTGAAGAAGTTCTCACCCCTGCCATCCGATTCATTGGAACAGTTTTGTTGATGTTTGGGAATGCGGGTAGGTCCCCACAAGTTTGTGTATCTTTCTCAGTGTCTACCTGGCTTTAGGTGGCCTACAGAGACCGGAGTTTCCCATCCCCCACTCATGAGAGGAGCTGCTAACAGTTCATGAGGAAAAATCTCCTGTATGTGACAAATTATGTTTTGGCTCAGAATTGCTGACACAACCTTTAAACCAGCAGCCATATCACTATTTGATCTGCTCAGCTGTCTGGCTGAAGCTAAGCAGGTGTGGGCTTGGTTAGAACTTGGATGGGAGACCACCTAGGAAAAGTTATTTGTTGCTGGAATAGGTGTTGTTGGGCCAGTAGGTTGCAATCTTCCCTCTGGTGGAATGATTCCCAATGCCCCAGTGCAGTGATGGGGACACTGTACTGAAGGAGACGCCATCTTTCGGATGAGACGTTAAACCGAAGTCCTGACTCACTGTGGTCATTAAAGATCCCATATCACTCATCAATAAGAGTAGGGAGTTCCCCAGTGTCATGGCTAAAGTCCCAACCTGGCTCTTTTGACCTGCCACCTAATCATCCCCTGATCTAATTAGCTGTGTATATTGCCCTCAACCACCAGAGCTCCCTTGAAAAAGAGATCTCAATCTCAATGGGACTTCCCTGGTTAAATGAAGTTTTAAAAAACACTCTCTTGTGCAGACACATGTAGCTAACTGGCCCACAAATTTACAGGAAAAGCTAGTATGGATACTTTTGTAACTGTGGTTTGGAGACTTCAAAAATAAAGCATTCTCATTTTTTTCTCGATATTTTGTCCACCCTGCCTATCATGCCAGAGTATCACAGCAGACAATATAGAGCATATGACAGGGGTTTGTTCCCCATCCTTTTTCTCTGATTGGCATTTGCTGAACTGCTGGTTTTATGCAGAGAAGCAATTCAAAAACAGACTGACTGCGTGGCTTCCCTCCATAAATGCCTGAATGTTATCCAGTAGCTTTGTTATATTGGCTAACATAGACAATAAAGGTTTTAAGCCACAGAGTATTGCTGGAGTGCAGTGTTGATGGCGTGCAGTGAGTTGCATAACTTCTGCATGTTGGTACACTACCAGGCAATGTGCGCTGTTTTCAGAGCCATCACAGACTCCATTAACACATCTCCCATGATCATATCCACTTTTCCTTTCAAAATATCACTTTCAACAAGCCATGAAATATTCAGCAGTCAGGACAGTGCTGTAAGTACAACGTATGTGTGACATATATCCACTTTTTGTTTTCGGTGTTTATTTTTAGTTTCTCCTTGTGAGATTGTTCCAAAGACATCCTGACAATCACACTTGCACGGAGTTCAAGTGAACTCCAACTGATGCAAATAAACAAGTACATAAATAACCTCATTGGAGGCATCACTTGAGGTTTATTTCACGAGAACAGGAAACGCATGGTAAACCATGCAATTCATGTCTCCCCAAGTGAATTCATTAGGCATTACGAGAAGAAAACAAGAGAGTGTAGTCTCTGAAGGGGAATGAGAGCACCTTTAACTTCCCTGATTACTGCATTCCCTGTCCCAAATCTGATACATTTAGAATGAAGCACAGAAACAAGGTCACATACTGGCACGGACAGCAGTACGTTCAGCTGCTGACAAGAGATAGGCTTATTAAAGTGATCCCCGTGTTTGATCTGTTTTGTTGGATGCCAATTTCTGAATACAGGTGGGGTCAGTGAGCAACAACTCACATTTTGTCGACGCATTAATTTTCAGTACCTTACCTCGCAATGCGTGACCCTATAGCCTTGCCAAATTCAACCCCAGTTTCATGATTAACGACCTAATTCTGCCATAGAGGCAGCGAGCGATGGGATTCGTTGATCTGACCGTCCTGGGCTACAGCAGCCTCTATCGCAGAACTGCAGCAGGGAGGGGCAACCCAGAGCCCACGTGCTGATATGAATCCATAATCCCAAAAGAGAAAGCTCTCAGAAGACTTGGAGCCACAATACCTTTCATCTTAAAATAGCAAGCCAGTTATTTTGTCAGCAAGCTTTCCTGCTGAGCAGCAGAAACAAACCTCTTAACAAGACACTGGTTGGTAAATTTAGCAACCGGCATATAGTACGTTGGAGGTCCATAGCAGAATGTGCATGTGATGCTAGTGAAGTCACAGATAAAACAAACAAAAGAAAAACTGTGATGTTTACCTTCCATTGAAAATGTATTTTTAGCTGGGCACAAATTCGCGAAATTAGGTTTAACAGAAACGCAGGACTTTCTAAGAGTACTGCTTTCTGCAAGGAACATGCAGTGGTTACATAATTATATAAGAATGCAAGTGCTTTTAATAAAAGCATCCACTTAACAGAAGTCAGTTCTGTACGAGGCTCTAGTATCAAGGGAGTTGCTGAATTCTCATCGTAATTCAAAGTGGATAATTTGAGTATCTATGTGCTAATGTGATTATTCTGGAGCAGTTAAGGAAAGCAGCCTCTTGTTGGATGCTGGGGTGTCCCTGATCTCATTGTGTTTTCAGTGCAAAAACCCTCTGCTCTTGCATTACCTTACTCACAGGTGAAGCAGCTGGCCCCTCTGGAAGTACATGAAACACTCGGCGCAAACATGATTTTTCGTATGCAACCCATGCACAATCCTGGCATTTTTGGGTCATTGAGTCCACTGCTCATACTAACATTGCAGGTAATGGGCTGGGCGGGTGGGCTGAATTACTGAAATGAGAGCAGGCCTGCTGAGAGTGAAACTGGCCCACAGCCTCACAGGCAGGTGGTCCTGCCTTACTTGCCAAAATGAGGTCGCAGCCAGCCGTGACTGAGATCTGGCGCTGGGGGTTTCACCGCTTACTCTACAATAGGCTCATACTCTCTCCCCAATCCAGCATGTTCAGGATCCTCGTCAGACAGCCGAGGGGAAACCCGGAGGTCTGTCTGCATGATTATCCTCCAAGAAAGTCATTTTAACGTTACATCTCAGGAAGACTTTGGCTTGAAATAATGTCAATAATAAAACCAATAAACTTTTTCCTCTTTTTTTTCCTCTGGTAGCTTTTGTTTATTACCGTATCTACACTTTTGACTGCGCTTATTTAGTACTGGCAGATGGTTAGTGAGGATTAAGTGTAGCTAAAGTTGTTCTAAGTATACAGTATGGTGCATTGGAGTTCTAGTGCATACATTGACAAAAATGCTATTTAAATAAAATCATTTGATGGTGATGGGCTGGGGGGGGGGACTTTTATTCATATGTATCACTGCGATTAATTTATTTCCTTGAACTCAATAGCAAACAAAGTCATTCTGTACTAGATGCCAGTTATGCGTACACTCGGACCATATTTGATGTAGATACAGAACTCCAGAACAGGACTCAGTTAACCGACTCAGTCACACGATTTAACCTCGTGCCTTGCCTTGTTTTCATGACGCGATACCCAAACGCTTATGGGTAATTTCCAATTTTCCACAATAGATAAATAGATAGATAGATAAATAGATGGATAAATGGATAGATAGATGGATAGATAGATAGATAGATAGATAGATAGATAGATAGATAGATAGATAGATGAAACAGTAGACTTAGACTCCAGCTCCCTCAGAGGTAGCCTGAGTAATTAGCTAAATGATTTGCTTAACAGAAGCAGGACTGGACTGCAGCAACATCATCTCCCCCAAAATCAGTTTAATGGGCATAGTGGCACACACTTGCACAGAAGAGAAGGCAGTGATTAAAAACAGGGCATTACGGAGGGAGGGGAATGCCTGCTTCCTTTCAACAGTGAAGGTAATCTCGGCTGTCTAAAAGAGTTGACTGTGAAGTGAAGTAAACTTTCTCTGTCATACTAGCTGATGGCCAGAGGGCTGGGAATTGGGATATTTTTTTCGTCACTGACACTGACATGCTAAGTTGTCATTGCAGACATGTTTTGTCATTTGGGAAAGAAAGTTTGTGAAAATCTACCCTTCAGAAGACTGTAGAGACTAGCGTTAACCCACCACCAAACCACTGTTTTTCTTTTCTTTAGAAAATCCATAAAAATCAAGTTGACTGCATGCTGTCCGGAAATATTTCTGCTAGAAGGCATATTAGGGATCTGCCTTTCCCCTTGGGTATTAAAAAAATGATGAAGGGCAGCAATGGGGACATTGTGCAGTGAAACATGCCATCTTTTATATGAGACATTATTCTGAGGTCCTGACTCTGTGGTCACTGGAAATTCCATGACACATACCACAAAGAGAATGGGGGGTTTCCCCAATGTCCTGGTTAAATTCCAAATCGAGCTCTATCATTTTATGTTTGTCAGTGGTCAGTGTCACCTAATAGTCCTCTGATTTAACAAACCAAAAAAAATGTATAATTTTTTGCCTCTGCTGCACCTTAGTGGTTAGGCATGTGGCACAAAATGGCTGTCACACATCAGACAGGCAAGTGCTTCACAGTAGTGACGGTGAAAGTTTCCCCCTCGTCACTGTAAAGCATTTTCAGTCATCACCCACTGGTGAGAGCAGTGCTGCATACATGCAATGCACTATGCAATTAAGTCCAAGTAAGTACAACTTAATATTCCAGTATGAATTATTTCAGTCATTTATATCTGAATATTTTTGACAATTAGCTATTGTGATTACATTAGGCACATCGCTCACATTTGACTGATGAAAAGCTTCTGTTGTGGAACAATGAACACTTGGCCTTTCTTGCCCAGCTGTAATAAGGAGCTGCTATTTTCAACCATGATACTAAGGAGCTTCATTGTCCGGCTTTTAAAATGATAGAGAGTGAATGCCTAAAAGGATACAGTATAATATAGACTGGTTGCCTCATGAAGCAAAACAGATTTGAATTGCTTTCAGGAATAATAATAATAATAATCATCATCATCATCCATACATCCATCCATTACATATACCACCTCTTCCTCAAGAGTATGGCAGGAGGGCTGGATGCTCTTCGAGCTAACTATGGGCAAAAGGCAGGAACACAAAAGGCAGGAACTCTGGACAGCTCCCCAAACCATTGCTAGGTACATACACCATTCACATATCTTTAAGTCCAGCACTCATACCTACAGGCAATTACAAGTCTCCATTTAGCCTGAAATTCTTGTCTTTGGACTGTGGAAGGCAACTGGCCCAGAGGAAACCTTACTCAGAAAGGCCCCAGGCCAGATTTGAACCGCAACTCTCTTCTTGCCAGGCGGCACAGGTAACCACTGCACCTTAATAATAATAATAATAATACAAACATTTTGTGATAGAGGGCAATCTTGATCGATACAAATTTGTCCCAACATCACGCATTGGGGATCATGAAGAGCGTGTTTATTACCCCATCACTTCAAGGTGACTCAGATTGCTGAGCTTTTTTCTCTCTTTTGAAGTGTCTCCCTCATTTTGAAGCAGCGTTCAAAACATGTTTTTTCACAGGGAATGCTCTGCACATTGCAGTTAAGGGCCGTCCCTTCAACTTCGCCAGCCCTGGGCAATGAGACAAATTGGGAGCTCCTTCAAATCTAAGTCATTGACACCGTTTGATTTCTTGTACTAATAGATCTGTCATAGTAGGTAATGCAAGATGGTCAAACCCTAGGCACAGTGCCTGAACTGCCGAGTGGGAGGGGCCGCACTAAATAACTAACTCAGTGCCTAAAAGACGACAAAGATGAGAAATTTCATTTTCATCTTCCTGAAGACGCATGGGATATACGTGCAAAGTGGCCTTAATTGTCTAACCTTACTATCTCAGTGACATATGTTTAGACTTACTTGCTATTGCCTTCATGCTCGTCGGCAAATTCACTGTTACTTTCTCCTTGAAGCTGTTTTGAAAATATCAGACCAGAACTGATTAGTCACGAAGGCGCTTTTCCCCATCGCATCATTATCTAAGTGCTACCGACAATAAATTAAGAGGAGCACACTGATCCCTTATTAATGATGCTGTCAACAGTACGGAACACCTTTCAAAGCGTCATACACAAGCGGGGCCGCTGCTGCCCTCCTCAGCTCAGCCGCGGCGGCTGCTGGAGGAGGAGCTATTATCCCCGAATTGGAGCCTCCGCTGTCCCCATTCAAGCGCAAATCGGAGGCGCGCCAGTACGCAGGGACTAATACGCTTTCTCCGAGGGAGCGAGGAGGGCTTCACTTCTACGCCAACCTGATACCCGCAGGCAGTCAGTTATCTCCGGAAAAGGGGGTGAAAAACAACTCCAGCACGGATGTCAGCGGGCAGTCTGCAAAACTGCGCGAATTGTCCACACGTGACGGAAGAAAGCATCAGTTTTGCGACATTAAAAAGAAAATAAATAAACAAAACATCAAGAGGAAAATCCAATGGCAATCACTGTTTCTCCTTAACAACTGTTCAACTCAATAAATAAAATATCTACCTGTGAAAATCTGACGCTATTGCAGCATTCAAGCTAGATGCGGTGTAAGCAAATGCTTCTCCTGATACTACTTTTTCCCTGCGGCCGAGATGCAGTAGAAACAAAGGGACCGTTAAAACTTTTGTTTCTTCATTCTGCGCAGTAGCAGCCTTTCATGAGGAACCCGGCTTTTATGTATAATTCAAGTCCTGATTCGGATTAACCTACTGTCTTCCTTGTTCTGCGCACTGGGTGAGTACAGTTAACCAGGACTTTTCTCAACTGCACATCTTTTTCTGCCCGTTGTGTGATGTCCGGAGACCACTGCACCATTGCTCAAAAGGATATATCCATAATATGCATTTAAAAAACTGGGTTGATCATACACCTACAAACAATCTCCTATAGTATTTGAATGATTTTGACGTTAACCGAAGTGAATTAGATTGCTACGCAGCTGATCACCCGTGAACTATGAATCATAGCCTACCTTTTCAAGTGCAAGCCAGAACAAGTTGTGTCAAGCCAAAGAATTTTATCACGTCTCCTCGGTACGTTCAGAGTGAATGATTGTTTCTCCAGAAAGAGGAAGGGAAAAATGTGGAATCTGGCATGGGCGCCTGTGCGATTAACCTCATGTCCACTTTCCCCTTTAGATGAATTAGGACACTCATCGATACCGAGGACAGTAATAAATCGGAGCTGCACAAATGAATGCTGCCGTTTTTACCAAAGGGTTTTTAAAATGAAGAATACGACTTTTCTCTGTATTTTTCGCGTGTTGTTTTTCTTTGCAATGTCGCTACTTTTAGATGTTGCCAGATGACGGTCGTTGATCAAGTCGTTGGAAACGAACGACAGCATTAACAAAAAGCTCATATTCGCCAGGTATTGTTAAAGGCGGCGCGCAGGAACATTGAACAGGATACTGTAGCCTACAGTGGCTGGCCTGACGTGGAGTTTAATTATGTCCGGGTGATTGCTATTTTTCATGATAAGCTGGTGTCCACGAAGTGAAAAGACTGCCGTCGGTAAATAGATCGCCGTTCAAATTTATTTTGCCTCGAAATGATAAACTGCCTTTTTGTGTAGCATGCGACAGTAATCTGACATGCAGTCGCTACAACTACATTTTTCTGCGTGAACTCAAAGGTCTTTAACATCACACTCCAGTATATATAATATCCAACCGTGCAATGACAAGAGGAAAAGGTTTCATTTCCTGGAATATATCCTGTAGGTCTGTGTGCACTTTGGATTATTCTGTACTCAGAAATGCCTGACTCCCCTGGCCCTGAAGCTCAACGATTGTCTCTCATTGTAGGTTTTTTTTTTTCACCATTGAAAAATGAAAACTGAATGGAAACTGATTGCCACTACAGTGATCTGGCTTTGGGCTTCAACTTTCTAATTAGCAGTTTTCCTCTAATTTTTCTTCTGTTAAACCTGCTGATGCGCTTTGCTCAAATGACATATTTTCAATAATACCAAATAATAATACCAAACTTTTCTTATTCTCTTTCAAGACATTAATCTTAGGAGTCTGTGATTACAATAATGATAATAATAATAATAATTTTATTTATTACTGTTACCAGTCAGCCTGCTAATGATGCTTAAAGCAGTATTTGCTTCATTCGCTCTACCACCTTTGCCTACTTGTAAAAGCATCCAAGCCTTACCTCGCTCTCACACTCAGAGGACATGCTTACGGTGGTTTGCTTGCTAAACCACAGTGCATTCACCGCAGCTTCAATGGTCAGTAGTCACTGGTCTCACTTTTCTCTGAGCGATGAAGTGTGACAGATGCCTTCAGGGTTTGAGAATCACAGGCTTTTCTTATGCCCTTGGTGTGTGAAAGTACACCTGTAAACTGTTGGAACTCAAGAACAAAGGTAAAACAAATCTGTGATGTGCCCCAGTTCCTACTTCAAAAACTTCTGTTTATTTTATTAATTCAGTGCAAATGCATTTGTTTAGTGCTATTTACAGAGTGCCTGTCAACAGCACTCTTCAAGGAGGCTTTATTCTCTGGTTAGGCACAGTGAAGTTGGCAAGAAGTGAACCATATGACATTTCTACTGGTGCATTGCATACAAAATATAATTGAATGCAAAAAAAGAAAAAAAAGCTGATAATTTCAGGAAATATAGGGTTTCCTTTTTCATGATTAATTTGGCTTTTGAAGCCTTAAGCGAGTTGACGAATTTTGTACTTCATAGCAGAATTGGGATTACGTTTGAAGTCTGTGTGACACACCTTTTAGTCCCTACAAGTGGCTGCCCCAGTTCGTCCTCCACACTAAATTCCTCCTCCAACCCCACTCCAAAAAATCTGCAAAGGACGTCTGGCCTGGCAGCAGTGCTAAGTCAAAGTGCCATGACAGTAGAGCAGTGCTGTACACTAGCTGACCTCAATTCATTATCAT